>OW026451.1:30280374-31541176 GCA_932274525.1 Podabrus alpinus
TTAGTTAAATGAAACCCACTTTTATAGGTATCCAAGTTAGAAGTGGGAACATTGTAATTAATAGTTGTGTATAATAAGTAAACAATAAGTAAGTATAATTTAATAAAAACTTGCAAAATTGAATAACAAAAATTTCAAAGATTTAACAGGCACGTTAAAAAAAGTATTTTAGGATTGGATGATAATAAGTGAAGTAATAAGTAGATGATAGAAATGTTGTGTTTGAAAAGTGATGGTGCATATTGTTGTAAGATGCACAACATATTACATTCAAATTTCCCGGGAATCCCGATGTAGCACCCTGTATGCAACTATTTTGTAAAATAATGAATATAAAAGATTACTTGCAAGTGCATGTAAATTTAGGTCACAGGCTTACATAAAAACTTTGCAACTGGAAGTAAATTTGAATACCACACGCGTGCGGCCAAAACAGTCAATGACTACTTATTTTGCTGACTTCAGAATGAACTCTTTGTAAGGGTCATTGTCAAATATTTTAAATATTATTATAATTATAAATATTTCAGATACATTGCTATGATCTTATGAACTAAATCTTAACTTCGTTTTGTTTCGGCGAAAAACCATACAAATGAAATTTTTCCTTCTATTCAAATTTTTTTTTAATCAAACTTTTATGTGCTTTAGTTTTATTGTCTAAATTTAAAACTAATGAAGAAAAACAATATCGACCAATATTTGTTTATTTATAAATAAAAACCATGTATTGATAATAAAACGTAGGCTTAAATTTCCTTATAATTCTATTTTATTCAACTAATCATAAACGTTTATATTACTACTGTTTGATTCAATCTAATCAGGTTCGATACAATTTTATTTAAATTTTTGGTACCCCTTAATTCGTTGGTCTGTCCTGAATGTATTCTCTGGGTTCATCACGATCCGTAGATAATTTCGAAGGTAGTGTGATGCCACATCCTGCACCGTCATAAAATTGAAACTTGATATTATTCACTTATGTGCATCCAGGTTAATCAAATTAATTTAATCTTCCAGTAGTCGCACTGAATCTGGCAGATCTATCTTTAATAAAATTAACCATAACTTCCGAGTTCTGGCGATTATCGTTTAGAAATTTTCGATGCCCTCCTCAAATATCCTTAATAATTTCCTACTGCAATTGAAGGGCCTAGTGGAAAAAGTAATTAAGTCACTTTTTTTTCAATTTGTTGATTTTTATACTAATTTGTAGAGAATAAATGCCGTGAAAATGTGCTAAACTACAAATTGAAAAAAAGTGACTTAACTACTTTTTCCACTAGGCCCTTCAATTATAAATTTTTAATTTTGTCCCATCATAACAAATATGAACATGAAATTCAATCTGTAGGCGGTTCAATAATAAACTGGTCATGTCATTGTTTTCTCATAAACTTTGATGGGCATCCTTAGACATTCTAATAACGACAAACCTATGTGGGAATCCACATTGCACCGTTCCCTTGCTTTCGACAGGCATAGCTTGAATTTTAGATGGAAAACGTAGCTTCCATCTAGAAAATTGATAATAATGCAGCTTTAACGGTCGCCTGAATCACTCGGGAGTCAAAGCCTTGTGCAGTTCTGATTTTGCCGGGTTTTCCGGTAAGCCGCTGGAGACTTAGGTTGCTGACAACCTTCATTACTCCCTTCATATTTTTCTAAGCAAATTCCATCGTTAACCCGCAACTTCGAGTGATTGGCCCAGGTGGGCCATGTTAGGTTGCCGAATAATAGTTATTCTTGATTTGGAATCCCAAATACTAGCCTATATGCAAAATTTTCAATTCTTTTTATAAGTTCTGCACTGACATGCGCAATGTAAACTTTTTGTTCGCTTCCTGTGAAGCACTTTCTTCACTTGAATGCCCATAATGTCACTTATAATGAAAATCTTGATTTTTTACATCTTTTAACAAGAACCTCAATAAATCACTTTTATCAGTTAGATGATTATCTAACTGCTATATTTACATTTACGTAACTCTTATTAACTTTTGGCATTTTTCTTTATAATTAAACAGAACTTAACAAATTTTATTTCAAAAATTCAATCATAAATCAAAAGCTTTCTAATGATGTAATTACATTTTGCATTTAAAAACAATAAATGGTTTTGTAGAAAACTCTACTTAACAAATAAAAATTCGATCGTAGCTTTTCTTCCTTGTCTTTCCTTACAGAAAGATATTCAACTAACGAAATAGAAGAGACCCTTTTAGAGAGTTGAAAACATAAAAATTATTTGGGCCATTTTCACCCTCTGACCGTCAGCATGAGTAGAAGAAAAGACTGTTTAGCGGTTTCTCCAGCTTATTGGACTGAATATATTCCATAATATAAAATGTTACATATTTTTGAATCTATAATAATTATAAATATTTTAATATATCAAATATTTATGTGCTAAAATTCTAAAGCTTGATCGATGTATGCTATTATTATAATAACTGAAAGAACCCCTGATAAGAGACGAAGTGGAAACTTTCCTGACTAAGAAATGTGAGACACTGACTGGCTCTCTGAATGTTGAAGATCTTGTAGTGTTGGATGCTGCCGTGGAATCTATCAAGAAGAAATTGTTGAAAACTGATACATGAAGAAATGTCCTGACGAGATCTTACAGCTGATAACGAAGAGAAAATAATTAAAAGACGGAAGAAAATATGTGGCCAATCCGGAGAAAATTAGGGAAGCTAAAGAACTAAAGGAAAACTGCACTGAAATAGATCTTTTACAAAAAAAAACATTACAGCTTCAATGTGCATTATCGTAGTATCGTAGAATCATAAGAGCGTCATGGACGGATCGCGTGACCAATGTAGAGATTTTTCACAAAATGGGGAAGATAACAATTGAATATTCGTGGTTTTCGTCGAAATTGGTAATATTTAATTTAATACTATATAGACATAAAGAGCAGCAAGCGTTAAACATGCACATTTTTGATTTTGAATTATATCCTAGAAAACAACTGTGTTATTTTCAAACAGAAACTACCCAGCAGCCGAAAACATCTACAAGAAAGCGAATCATAGATGCATCCAATTTTGTTTCAAATGAGGAAGACAATCTGCAAAAAAAAAGAAAAGCAGAAGAAGCAACAATGGATCACCAACTTTATATTACACAGTACACATTAATTATTCTAATTGTTGGAGAATACTTCAGTCTGACTTCAGTATTCAAATATTCAAAAACAATGTGGAAAGTCATTTACACCTTGCAGAAGCCTCATCAGGGGATTAATGTGTGAGGTTAATTTGGAAAAGAGTGATGACCAACGATCTTCAATAGTAACGACTTGTCCTTTCCTCCAGTAAAATGTTTTATATTTAATTTACTATTATATTAACCTCAAGGGGTAACCCTAATTATTCAATAATAATGTAACTGGATTGACCGGAAATGGTATTGCAATACGACTTATCTTAATTTTTTATTTTTAGTAATTAATGTTATTTATTTAAAGTAAACCTAGGTACTGTAATGTATCGTAGCCTCTAATCGCCCTTAACGTTGGTACGATCAAATAAATATGTAATGTTTCCCCTTTACCTTACTAATTAAATTATGCTTTCAAAAACTTTACCCTTACCTGGATGCTTATCCCACAATGATAACTTTTGTGGACGAAATTTTGTAGGTCACCACGGCTAGCTCTTAATTTTATAAAAAAAATTCTTTTATTGTTAAGAACTTTTCTTGATTGCATTAGCTCATCTTCAAAATGAACAAGATTCATAAATTTTCAATATTGATTTATTTGATTTAAAATTGAAAATAACATTTTCATGGCAATTTGATTTTAATAAAATTTTTTTATAAATAGTTGTCATGGAAACAAATAAAATTTACGCACACGCCTTAAATTTAATGATAACAAATTTTCTTAATTATAAAATAGATTTATGCAAATTAAATGTTTATAAATATAAGATTTCTGAACTTTTATTTTGTTCATTAATTCCGCACTGTATAGTTAAAGAATTTAACCTCACTTCCTGATATTCACCGCCGTAAATAACATAATTTTAATATAAATTGGTGAGTACCCTGGCAAAATTTTACATTTATCACGTAATATCACACTTCTTTTTAGGTTAATCCATTTTCACTCCCTATTTCGGGTTATTTTAACACTTTTTATTGTAAAAACTCTGGAGCAACCAAATTACGTGTACATCTTTATAAATTATTTTCGTTGTTAGGTAAAACAAACAGGTTACCAAGTATATCCTTTTTCGTTGCAAATTCCAACGCCTGTCTGTTTTTATGTTATAAAGTTTTTTATTGGCAGGTAAATTAATCGATATTTTCGTCACTTGATTTTTAATTCAAATATTGTTTTTATAGGAACGACCCGCAAATTCGGATATGATGCACTATAATTGTTTAATTTGAAGCGAATAATTGTCCGTTCAGTTTATCGCACCAAATTGTGATAAATATCATCGAGAAACCTTTTTTTTACGTTTGCATAACACACTAATCACTAATTAACCTAATTTTACAACAAATTTTTAACTAACCTAATTTTTAACTAACAACTTATAACTAACAAATAATAATTATTTTTTTATGATCTAATTTTAATTTCATATACGATTTAATTATTTTATCATTTTGCCATGACTTTTCTATAATTGCACATTTATTTAAATTTTGTTTTTATTAACTTGTTCATCCTTTTGACTTGCTACTGCAGTCAAGCAAAGAACATTACAGTACTATCTATAAAATTTTATTTAATTAACGAAATTATTAACAAAATATTTTAATAATATTTATTATGGAGAAATATATTAAATTTCATGCAATCTTTAATTAGCAACAAAATAGAAATTATTGTTATGAAAAATTTGCACTTTTTAAAACCATAAATTTAAAGCAAATATAAATTACACCTCTAAAAAATTTATGTAATTTATTTAAACCATAATTTGATTAGAAAATGCAAAATATTAAGCTCAATTCTTTTATATTTATTATAAAAATACACGGTTGAAAAATTACGGCATTTTTATTTCAAAGAGTTATGTAAGAACAGTTTATTTAATTAATTAATATTAGAAGAATTACCCAATAAGTATATAAATAAGTTAAGTTATAATTTCGATTAAAATTATAACGTTTTAGCGCTTACAAGTAGTAATAAAAAGTTGTAATTTGTTAGCGAATAAATTAAACAAAATTGTAACGTTTTTATAGAATTTTATACAAGAATTTAGTTGTATTTATATAATTTTATAGGAAAAGTAAGCGGTAAATTTAATCTATTGTAACGATCCTATCTCGGACCTGAATTTTAAATTATCTTTGTTCTTATATTTGTTTAAATTGCTTACTGCTTGCTTTTATATTTTCCACTTTAAAACTTAAACGTTCTTTTTTCAAAATTATTCTTCTACATTTTTTACAACAATTTTTAAATAAATAACTAGTTGGCACAACAAAATTTTGTCAACTTTCGATTTTATATCAAAATAAAGTAATGTGAGACTTTCGAGAAAATAATATTTGGAAATCAGATAAAAACAACATAAAATTCATAAAATTATTGGAGTCGAAAATTTTGGAAAACTACAAAATTATTCCTTGTCAGGAAGCTCAGGGTTTAGACAATGTGACTGCTAATAATATGTATGGGAACGTAAGGATCATTAACCTAAGAAATCTCATCAATAAGACAGGCAAATTCGTCATAATAGACCAGGCATTGTCTCAATAAATGCTGTACTATCCAAAAATGTACTAAACACATAAAAAGAAAAAGTTCAGAAAAATATATGAGGGTACTAGCGATGGAAATGATGATTGTGTGGGTCTTACAAAAATTTTATTGGTGCCGATAGTAACATCGACTACTGATTTTGTATCTTGCAAATTTAAAACTCACTTGTCAAAATTAGATCTATCTTCTGAATTATTGGTTCAAATGCGGTACCACATCGTCAGGAAATTTTTAAATTCTCAAAATTACAAAATATTTAAAACTTCAAATTTTATACTTAAAAACAATAAACTAAAACAATTAGATAAGAATACCGAAATGTAAAGAATTGAATGGATGGAATTAATCCCCCATCTTGTTCTAATCTCCGCAATGTATGTACATAAGTCTAAAACTAAAATTTTAGCACAAAGAATGGTTATAAAATATATTAATGGTCTAATAATGTAAATACGCTAATTTTACATTACATCCATATCTATCTATCGAGGTTAGAAGTAAAAATACAGTCGGAAGCAGTAATTTAGCATTATCGAATACCATAACAAAAATAAATATTAAGCTGTGGACTATACGTACTACATCAAGGACACGTATAAACACGATTCTTCAGAGCGTATAATCAATGCTCTTACCGCGATGTTCATCTGACAAAGAATCGCCTTAACTTGGCCAAGGACAGGTTGAACAAAACAAAGGCGTCTTCTTCATTGGACAGTTGGTAAATCTCGACTTCTAGTAACGATTCTAAAATTTTGCTTTGACCTTGTCAATCTCGCAGACTTCCTAATTTTAAATTGATCGATTAACGCTTTACAGTTAATTCTGCCACTGAACAGCTTATGGTTGAAGCATAAGCCAGAGACCTTGTATTACAGAAAACAAAGCTAGTGTCGTCGGAAAAGCCATCAACTAACAGCCCACGTTTAAAATGCAAATATTTGAAAAATTTGCATTTAATCCTCAGGAGACGTTGAATGCTAACTTGATATTGATGAGTCCAAACAGATAATGCATATTCCAGCTGCGATCGCATCAGAGAAAATTACGGTAGCTCTACTACTTTGATTGATCTTTTTGTTGTCTTTCTGACAAGGACTGAATACAAGAAAGTAAATTTTCCGAAATTTTCTACTCTAACAATTTTTTGAATTCTATGTTATTTTTATCTGACTTCAAGAAACATAATTTGTTAATTTTTCCAAAACCGCACATTAACTTTTTTTGATATAAAATCATACCATGTTTACAAAATTTACAAACTATGTACATATTTTTCATTTCAAAATTACTATAAGAAAATCAGAAAAAGATATTTAACCAGATCATAAGGCTTCTTTCTATACTATGTACTATAGGAGCCTAAAAGGAGCATCTAAATTTAAAAGTGGAAAATATCATAGAAACCAAGCAATTTAGGCAAATATTGAAACAAAAATAATTTTAAATTGAGGGTCAAAATAGGATTGTTACACTATTGAGAATTGATAATAAAAAATTTAAGTTTAATAAAATCTTAAAAGTTTTGAAAACTTACAACATTTTTATAAAATAATTACTTGAGAAAGGTTTCAAGCTTCACAAGATTTGATATACAGTAAGACCCCGCTTAACGCTGCTCCGCTTAGCGCTGTTTCGGTTTAACGCTGTTTTATTTGAATAGGGTATTCCCCGAAAATCGCATACCGCGTGGGATTCCCCGATATCCAAAGCGTAACTCGGAAGAGTAGTATGCCGATCGCCGCTGATAAGAGTGTCAGGATGCCTTATCCACTTATCGACAACTTCTTACACAGCGCAAACGAAAAACGCAAATGCATTAGACACATTTTTGATAAAAAGACAGAAAATTGGAAATGCAGAAGAATCTGAATGATCTCAAACGTAAATGATGACTTAGAATCTCTTTGTTTTTTTCTATTTTTCGCATCGAGTGTTTGTTACTTGACGCACGTTTAAAGGTTGGTTTAAAATTAATAATACCAGGTGTATGTTTATTTATTTTATGTTTCTATATTTGTAAGAAATAAATTTTTGTTGTATTGTTATAAAAAAAAACATATTTAATAAACTTAATTGACAAAATACATATTCATTATTAAAAATTTTCCCCTAACCCCAATATTTACATGGTGACATAACCTCGTTTAACGCTTTTTCCTATAACGCTCTACTTAGCTGGAACGTATCCCCCGCCTTAAACGGGGTATTACTGTACAATTATTATAAAAATTATTATTATTATTATTAATTATTATTAAAATTATTACCTAATTCAAAGTTTGTATAGTAATTGAAAGTAAGCGGGTGACAAATTTTTGTAGAATTTCAAAGAAATATCATATTTTTATATTTTATCTTTTTCGTCCGTTTTTTCATTCAAAATAAAATTTAATATATAATTTGAACCATTGAGAATTGTAATAAATTAAATTTTAAAAATTAAAATAGTTAATTAAACATGAAAATATTTTTTAATATAACATAAGCTTTCAGTTTGGTTTAACAAACATCGGATGATCGTAATATACACTACTGAAAACTACTGAAAAGACAAAATATTTTTGTGTTTAATTAACTATTTTATTTTTTAAACTTTCATTTGTGATAAAATCTAAACACACTGACATAATATTTTCAAAGCAGTCTTCTAAAATTTAAATTTTACTTTGTTAAAAATGATTATTTTCTTATAATATCTTGTTGGAGTTGGGAATTTTAAGAACAAATATTTTATACATTGATAATAATTTTTCAAAACGTATTATGGGTATCGAAAAACTAAGCACTACGTATGTTATGATATTAAAAAAATATACACTTACCAAAAATTAAATCTCTTAATTCTTCTAAAACTTGACATGTTGTTTCAGGATCTTCGTTCAATTCCTTCTTAGCGTAATCTAGCAATTCCTGAGAAGGTTCCTCGAAATCGAGCCCTGCTAAGATATAATCATCATCACTAGGCATAATTAATTGATTTCGTTCTGGAATAAAATAAATAATTATCACTACACAGTGTAACAAAACGAACAATACTATCTATTAATTCGATACTACCCTTCTATTCTATAGTAGGTATTTTGTAGTAACTTAAGAATTTTAAAATAGTGGGAAACTAATCGCTGTTCGGTCCACTGATTATGAATAAATTTGTAATTAAACTAATTTTCTATACATACTTATTACAATTTTTTTAAATTTTAGTTGCGTGAGAGATAAACAATGAATTAGAAAAATTTTGGTTTTACAGATGAGATCTTTTAACAAGTTTCCAAAATTAGAACTTTATCACTTAGTTTATCAGTCACTTGAAGCGTACGTTAGAGAATTCGGTGAAAGTTAATTTCCTAAACAAATATTAAAATTCCAAAATGTGGTTTGTAATAAAGTAGAAAAGAACTACGATTTAGGCTAATTATGTGAGGAATATGGCGTAAAAGTGCGTTTAATAATCGCTACTCTAATCTGCAATACGAAAAAACTGGCAATGAATCAATGGTATAATAATTCACCACATCAGTGACTTGAGATACCGAAACGAAAAGCGGAAGAAGAAGAAAAATAGTGCGTCTTCTTATACCTCCCTCATCCGGTTAATTGGCACGCCCCCTTCGTTTCTGTAATTTGAAATTATGTTTAAGTACTTAATAATTGTTTGCGAAATTATCGCAAAAAATATACCAAAACCTCATTATTTTTTAATCTATAAGTTGCTTAGGAAATATTACTCAGCATCGCTGGATTTAAGCAATTGCTATGCAACGATACCTTCGTATTTCTAATGCAACTTATCGATGTATAAAAAATGAGTTCTTGTTATATTACTATTGATAATTGATTATTGTCGTTCAATTATATAATTTTGGATTAACTTTTAGTTAACGGTTCTCTACTTTGAAAAAAAATTCGATCCATATAATCTGAAAATAGCAGGAGAAAAGTTGAATAAAATAATAATATTGCTTACCCCTCTCTGTGTATCAAATGAACGCTGAAATCCGTATAATCAAGATACCTTAATAAATAAGCATCATCATATTTCTCATCAGCTGAAAAAAGATAATAAAAATCATCCAAATAAATAAACTATAGAAAAATTCATTATCCAAATCACTCAAGACAATCGCGAATTTAAATCGGAGTCACTTCTTGCATAATAAATATACTGTCAATGTAATTATTATTGTTTAACGAATTTGGCATAACTGTTGTTGATGTACCGTTAAGACGGTTTGGTGAGGTTGTTAGCTTTAGAACTGCCAAATATCTGGACCAATCTTGGCGAAGAGCATAATTGATGCTTAATCTTTTGGCTGTAAGCAGTAAATTTCCTTTTAATAGCTTCCGAGCATAATAATGTACCTAATAAATTTAGATTCTATTTAGAATTCACGTTATTAAGACTTATCTGAATAACGTTTACTTCATTCATACGTGATAAACTTAATAACGCCGTTGATTCGTACCAGAATTTTAAAAATTAATTATTTTTTTCGCTTGTGAGTAATTCAATAAGAGGAGTCATTTGAATTGAGCGACGTTTCCGTTCCATAGATTTGACAGCGCTCATATTTGACATACGTTATATACAGATAATGCCATTTGATCATGGAGCATTTCACGATCGACGAACATATAGTTATTGTGAAAACACATTGCCAAAATGGTGAAAATTTTGCAGTTATGATTCGCAAAATTCATGAAATTTTGTACTGGTCGTACAGCTATAAATATTGCTATACAGTGTAGGAAAGTGTTAGAAAAGAGCCAAGACCCTCAATTCGTCACCATTCACAGCAATTGGGCCTTTCTTATGACTTATGACACTTTGCAAAAAATATGTAAAATAAAAAATCTTCGTTTACACCCGTACAAGATTCAACTAACGCAAGAACTAAACCCTGCAGACCATCGCTGCACATTTGTCAATTGGGTGTTGGAAAACAAAACTGTTGATGTTGATTTTTGCAATAAAATCATCTTCAGAGATGAAGCTCATTTTCAGCTGAATGGATAAATTAATAAACAAAATTGCCAAATCTGGGGAGCTGAATACCCACAAGCCATCTCGAGTATATGAGGTGTCTGTGACCGGCGAATGAGCAAAACTGAAAAATATCAATTGCTTTATATTGTAAACATTAACAAATTTGTTTCGACTTTGTTTAAGCTCGTCAGAATGCTATAACATAAAAATACCAATTAAATAAACCACAATCTTTTAATAAGGGTTTAATTAGATTTTAATTACATAATAAAGTCACGGATTAGTGAGTTTGTTAAGTAGTAAAAAGTCCTCTTAATATTTCCTAATTTAGATTGCTTTTGTTTTTTTATTAATTAATAGATTTTTTAATTCATATTCGATATGTTTGTTTGCGTGATGTTTTGTTGGATTCTTATGTTTTCTCTGACCAGTGACTATAATGTAAATAATTAAATAATATTTGTTGATAAAACTTATTCATTTTAATATTTCGTTATTAATCAGGGGTGTTATAAATTGACATTATATTATACATAGTAGATAAATATATTTCATTATATATAATTCATTATTTAAATGTCATTCAGACTTCAAAATTTTTAAAACAATCAAAATTTTAATTTATTAAACGATTTTTGTTTATTTAACTAATATTTTATATATTATAATATCAGTAAAATCAGATGTCAAATAAAAAATTATCAAAATTTTTAAAACAAACAAAATTTTAATTTATTAAACGAATTTTTCAATGTTTACAATATCAAAAATTGGTAGTTTGCAATTGGGGCTTTCAAGTAAGTGTTCATTAAATTGGCAGTATTTTTAAAAGAATAATTTTATTATCATAAAAATTATGTAATCTTATATTAAACTTTTTAAGTAAATCTAAACAATGCATAATTTATTTAACATCCGTGATATTATACCAATCAACAGTGTGGCGAAAAACGCAAATCGACAGGCTATGAAGCGAGAAACCGCGGTTCTACTATGTATACCGCCGCGCCGACTTCACTGCTGATATTTAAGAAAATCGATTGATTGTCACGATTATTATTTGTTCAACTAATTTTACTCCTCGTATTTGCAAGTTTCTAAAAAAATTTGATTTTCTTATTAATAAATTCATCTGGGAGTACAAATAATAAGTAGCGTTTTAATAAATTGTGAATCAAGACCAAAACTAAAGGTTCTCTGTTGGAAATTAATTACAAAGTAATTTTTAAAATTAAAGTAATTAAAATTAAGTAACATTATCATGTAATCTTGATAGCTTTCGCTGATTTTCTTTAACTCTTCTTGTACTGTTGTAATTTGTAATTGTTTTGGCCGAGTTTTGACCATTTAACATAATTTTAAATAACTTTACATTAAATTAGTGGCGGCTTGCACTAAAGGAAACAAACGTACATGTTCTCCTACTCAAAACCCAAAATAACCACCAAAACTGAAAATTTTGAGATTTGAGATATGATTACAAGCAGATATATTATAAGAAAATAATATCTGGTTGTAGATGGTACCTACACTACCGCTCAAAAGTTTGGGTACACTTGAACTTTTTTTAAAATATAAAAAGTTTCACTACAAAATGCCACTTAAATTTGAAAAAATTTTGCACAGAATATCATTTATTAGTCATAAATCTAAAAATCTTTCAAAAGCTGCCCGCACGTGTCCGGTTAAACAGAATTTAAAAATATTCCCAAATGATGGGATTATAACAATTGATATGTTTTCCCTCCTTTCCGTTCCTAATGAGAGAACGGTTTGGAAAGGCAAACAAGACCACGCAGAAGTAAAACTCCTACTTATATTCGTGGTAACCCTGATGTTGGTATAAGCTAACTCGCTATAGCCTGGAAGCGAGGGTCGTAAGTCCAATGAAATTTCCACTCTGCGTTGTGCTGAAAAATACGAGGGTACGCTTCGTCGAAAAATAAAACAATAATTAACAATAAAATTTTAATGAAAATTGAAACGATTACGACAATTACAAACGCTCGTGGTAGTGGCGTGCCAAGAACAAGAAGCACGTTAACTGATGGTGACAACGGTACGTCAAAGGTGGCACAATACGGGACACCAGAATGGTAGGCCCGTCAATACAAATAATTGACTGTAATGAATTACCACAATACCACAAGAATAAATCCACACAAGAATATAAAATTTGTCTCACCTTGATATCAATCGTGAGTTCACACAATGGAGATGACAGCAATAATCCTTGTATGGAATGCAGTGGTTGGTGTTGAATTTCAATGGCTCCCAATCTAAGATCCTCGGACTGCAGTACACCGACGTAATACTCGATGAGCAGGTTTTGACAGGCGGATACGAAGATGGACAGGCGGCACTCCGCTGCGTTGACAGTATGGTACAGGTTGACGATCCAAATAAAACAAAGTGATCGTCCAGTACAATTTGATCACAAAAACTGAAGCCGCGATTGACAATAACAATCGACTTCCAAATGTAAATAAAAGCAGCTGTCAAAATAGTCACCAGACGAATGTTACCAAATAAAATTATGGTTGGTACCAATTTGTACTTCGATAACGAAAATATGATGGTTCGAGATATAACCAATCGAATATTTTCCAAAAAATGCTTGAACTGGCTAAAACAAAATAGTTACGCACTGCATTCACGAAATCCGTAATGACGGTGGAATTACTACTGCGTATCACTAATTTTGTAACGAAAATCGACTTATAAATAATTGATTTACACGCGATCAATAAAAATCGAACTGTCTTGTCGCACTCTCAAGCCCAAGTTAAGTTTTTAACGGCGCGCGTCTATATCCTGTACTATCAAGTACGTTGCAAAAATGAGTAAAGAGATGGCGCTTGGAGTAACAATTTATAATTTAAATTAGATTCAAAATCAGGTGACGAAATAAACATATTTTGTTACACACCCCCCAACTAAACGATCTGGCCGCAGGCCAAGATCTAAAAAGATCAGATAAAGAAGTTGACATTTACAACGAACTGTGAATTTACAGAAGAAACCGTACTGTAGTGAGGAGAGAGTTTGTCGCAATAATGGTAGGATAGAAATATCAAGCTTAACAAGTAAAAAAATGAGCTTAAAATATTTCAATAAAAAAATAAAATAAAAAAATCTCTAAAGGATTAAGAATAAAATAATAATTGTATGGTTTTTCACCCATGGGACTAAATGTCGCCTTAAATCCGCGGAAACGAAAACCAATTGGTAGAGCTAATGATAGCTACTGAAAACCATAATGTATAAATGATTTTGTCTCAGATAAAAATCAATGAGTACAAAATGGGCAGCCCGCATTGGACCTGCACCGAAAAAAGTGAATACAAAAAAATCTTCAGGGACATCAAGACAAAAAAAAAACGTCTGATAATCAACCTGGGAATGGGTCACATAGGATCCATTCTAGAATAGTCAAACAAAAAAATTATCTTCAACTAATTCTACTTTCCAGTGTGAGACACTCATGGTTCTCAACCCAAAGGAAATGGTATTTTGCAAAATAAACAAAATAATTAAATAATTTGATCAAACGAATATTTGATCAACAGATCGTCCTACCAAGACTTTGACAGCTTCTCCGGAATCGTTGGAATAAATTCCGATGGAATAATTAGTGGCGAGATGGTCTGCACTAATTATGACGTAAAAACCAGGGAGTAAAAAAATAAAACCCTTGACCCTGAATAGTAAAACGGATGGAATGTTTTACGGGATTTTTTATTATATGATCTGAGATGGAATGTGATCAATAAGTTGATGTGTCGACAAGAATACGGCCAACGACCCTTCATGCCCGTAACAGGAGGAAAACCAGCCGATTACCCCCCAACTAAGATTTCTGACCAACCCCACTGAGGTGTAGTCAATCCCGTCAGAAAGCAACAAACCGGCCACCCTGCCTGCACTAAGCACGAAGTCCGCTAACACCATAAATGCCAACACAAATAAGCAAGTGGTAAGACTGATGGAATGTCTTACGGGCTGTTTTATATGATCTGAGATGGAACATGATCAAAAAGAGACGACATTACTAATAAAATGTAGGATTCAAGGTGTAATCGAACCCCCCCCTGTGACAAACATTGCCCATGTAATGTGGATTTTAACCCTGAATGGATATTCGATCATCGTCGTCATCGGGATGTGATTTTAAGTCCTTAATATGATAGACACCTACATCTTTACCACGCTCGTTGACTAAACGATAAGTTAATGGACCTGTAACCTCGCGAACCTTGCACTTGATATACTTAGGAGATAGCTTACTACTAATTTTATTCGGAGCATTAGAAAGTACGAAATTTCTTCGCCAAACTATGTCACCTACTCGAAAATTGATGGATCTTTTGCGCAAGTTGTAATGTTTAGCCCCCCTAAGATAAGCATTATGCAATCGCTTAGTAACATCTTCAAACACCCCATTTAACTTTCGCATATCATGCGCGACGCTTTCACGGTTAGCAAGGGTTAGATCATCCTCTTTAAACTGTTGGATGCGACCGTAATAATCTCCGTTTATCGGAACAGTGCGACCTAAATTCAAGAATGATGGTGTATACCCCGTAACTTCGTGGGTAGCAGATCTTAAAGCATGTGCTATCTTAAAAATTTCTACATCCCAACTACGATGATCACGCTTGACATAAGACCTAATAGCGGTACCAATGACTCGATTATATCGCTCTACAAAATTTACTTGTGGATGGTAGTTGGCATTTTTCCACACATGTGAAATCTTGTAGTTGTTCATTAGTTCTTGAAATTCTTTTCCCGTAAATTGGGGACCATTATCGACTTGGCAAATCATCGGTGTACCAAATAGAAGGAATACTTCATTTTCCAAAAACTCACAGATGGCCTTAGCCGTAGCTTTTCGTAATGGTTTGACTAATACAAATTTCGTGAACCAGTCACAAACTACAAGTAATACTGTATTACCTTTTGCAGAACGGGGAAATGGACCCATTAGGTCGATGGAAAGACATTGAAAAGGAAAACGGACTTTTTTCTCTTTACCCATTAGTCCGTAGCGTGCGCCTTGGCAAGCTTTAGAAGCCAGACAAACAGAGCAACGACGCACGTAGCGAGCAACGTCAGTACGCATTTTAGGCCAGTAATAAAGCTCCAGAATTTTATTAAAAGTTTTTAAAGTACCTAAATGTGCAGACGTAGGATCGTCATGACACATTTTCAAAATTTCATTACGACGAGGTTTAGGAATAATCTGTTTCCATTCAACCAAATTGGAAATAACGTCGTGTTTGTTTGTAATGAGCTTATACAGACGATCTGACTCAATACGCCAGTCTGGATAAAGTTGCGGATTGGTTCTAACGTTGATCAGCATGCGCCGATACCAGGGATCCAAGTCATCATCAGTTAAAACTAATGAAGAGACTTCCAAGGGAGCACGGGACAAGGCATCTGGAACTACATGCAATTGACCTTTGCGATGCTGGATGTCGAAAGAATGTTGAGCAAGACGAACGGACCAACGGGCTAATTTATTGGCTGGATCTTTCATATTCATGAGCCATAAAAGTGAATAATGATCGGTCACAACTGTAAACTGAGTACCCTCAACATATGGTCGAAACTTTTCGATACCAAATAAGACCGCTAAACATTCACGCTCCGTCGTCGAATAATTTCGTTCAGCCTTGTTCAAGGTTCTAGATGCATATGCAATAGGTCGCTCATCATCACCTTCACCCTGTGTCAAAACACTTCCCAAACCGTAACCTGAAGAATCGCAGTGTATAAAAAATCTCTTTTCAAAGTTGGGACTAACTAAAACGGGTGCTGTAACTAGTAGTTTCTTTAAACTCTCAAATGACTCAATAGCGTTAGGAGTCCAAGTAATGGTTTGACGTTTAACCCGTCCCTTAATTAACTCAGTAATGGGAGCAGAAAAGGTGGAGAGATTAGGGATAAATCGTCGATACCATCCTATAAGTCCAAGGAATCGTTTTACTCCAGTAACAGTAGTTGGACGTTCCAATTTAGTTATAGCCTCAACTTTGTCAGGGTCGGTATGAAGACCAGATTTGTCAATAACATGACCTAAAAATTTTAATGTGGATCTGCAAAATTCACATTTTTCAAAGTTAACGGTTAGGTTAGCATCTTTCAGTTTCTCAAAGACTTGTTGCAAAAGGCTTAAATGTTCGGCAAAGGTACTGGAAACTACGATTATGTCGTCAAGATAAACAAAGACTTTCTCACCAAGCAATGAACCAAAAACGTTGTCCATTAATCGCTGTTGAGTGATAGGGGCGTTGGAAATTCCAAACGGCATAACGACATACTCGAAGAGACCTCTGCCAGGCACAGTAAATGCAGTCTTTTCACGAGATGAGGATGAGAGAGGAACTTGCCAAAATGCTTTTTTAAGATCTATAGAGGTCAGGAATCTAGCGTCCTGTAAATGAGATAAAATGTCATCCAATCGAGGGAGTGGGTACGCATCCTTTTTAGTCAATTGATTTAATTTACGGCCATCGAAACACAGTCGATAGGAACCGTTCTTTTTACGGACTAAAAGCATGGGTGACGACCAAGCACTCTTAGAAGGGACAACGATGTTCATTTGTAGCATTTCGTCTAGTTCACGGTGAGCAATAGCTCGCATGGGTGGAGATAAGGGATAGAAACGTTGCTTGACAGGACCAGCTGAACCCGTATCTATATGGTGAATTACCTTATCAGTACGAGTCAACCCCTCACGGTCCAGTTCCTTATATTTGTCTTTCATGGAAGAAAGCATAACCTGCTGCTCTATTGATAATTCGGAAGCGGAACGCATAAATTCCGTGGCACTAATTTGATTAACAAAATATTGGTCTCTACCAAAATCAATTTTAACACCAAACATCTTGCAAAAATCTATACCTAGGGTTAATGATGTGGTGATACTACGGCAAACTATGACGTTTAAAACTTTGGTAACTTCACCAATGGTGATAGGAAGCATGACTTCACCTAATAAATCTTGTGAAGTTCCATCAGCGGAATGTAAAAGAGATTTGGTGCCGCGCGTAAAACATAAATCTAACTGATTTATTAAAAAGTGCGCATCACTACCCAGAACAGAAACAGATGCTCCAGAGTCAAGCAGAGCAGCAAGAGGTACCCCCCCCACAGTTAAATTAACATAAGGTCTTATGTCTCGCGTGGGATGTGTAAAGAGAGCGGAAGTAGTCTGCGATGATCCGCAAAAAGAGCGTACGCGTCCTAACCACCCCTTCCAACACAAGGAATCGGCTTTAAGAGCCTTCTTGAGACGCACGCCGTGATGCCATCTCACTCTTCTTCTTTTGTCGGCCTTTAACGCGGATTTGCCGGGCGAGCCGAAACGCCTCTCCGCCTTCGCAAGTTTTTTTGAACGTCCTTGATGTTTTCTAGGACATGTTATGGCAGTTACCCCTTTTTGGCCGCATACAAAACAAAATTTAGATAAAGGTTTTGGGCAATCCTCAAAACCATGCGCGGGATTATTACAGTTCCAACAGTTATCTAGAGAGTTGTCTGACTGAGGGTCTAATGGAAAATGAGTAGTAGTAATGGGAGATGAAGACATTGAACAAGTGGCCTCTGATGGAGTAGTCCACTTTATGACTCTTTCAGCCGCTTGAGCTGCTGTAATAAGTGCTTCTCTAGTTTTGTATTCGTTTAACCCTAAGGTTAATGAAATTTGTGGAGACATGTTACGTCTTATAACCCATAGCTGTTCCTCATCCGAAGGAATTGGATTTAATCTAGAAAATTGAGCAATCATGGATTCTATGAATCCCAGAACAGATTCGCCTGGTAATTGTTTCCGAGCCCGGATTTGATCGGCATATTCTCTACTATAATCGAGAGATAAAAATCGGACTTTCAAAGCATCCATTAATTGTGACCAATTTGAAATAGTCGGACTCAAGGAACGGTACCAGACCAATGCCTCGTCTGAAAAGAATTCCCCAGCTTTTCTAAATAATTCGTCTTCTTTAACCCCTCGTGAACGTGCAAGCTCTTGTGCGCGCTCAATAAAATCAAAAACGGCTTTAAAATTACCCTTGCCATCATAGCTAAGACCCCATTTGTGAACAGATACCCGATTTTGCGATTGATTTAATAAAATGTTAGTCAAGGCGGTGCTAATGTCTGGATTAATCGGAATTGAATCGGCAAGAGTGGACCTACGTGAAGGATGAAAATTACTTGCTTGAACCGGAGAGTTCGTGATTGGTAAGACCTCCTCGCTTTCCAGCGCATCTGAATCTTTGATTAAAGATTCGAGATTCTCACGTAGAGTGTTACACGTACCTATTAATGTATTTCTCTTGGGATCATCATAACCAACTCCTTCCATTAAATCTAAACGATTACTATAATGCGCCAGCCGATGATCTAACGCATCCAAAAGCTTATCATCAACATTAGTTGACAAATCATTAATTTGTTTACTGATTACTGAAAGGGACTTTTCACATATTTCTAGTTCGGCAGGTATGTCAAGTGGTTTATATTTAATCATAGCTAATGATGAATTATATTTCTCATCGCGCATCAACTGACATAGTAATTTACGACGAGAAGCTAAATGTTCAGGAATTCCGGGTAAGTCATTTCCTTTGCGTCGTTGCAACTCAACGGCGATCTCCTCTCTAGATAAGGCTGCCACGTAAGCTTTTTCAGACATAATAATTAACTTGACAAAGACGAAGTATAAAATTGTAAGCGTTCGATAAAACACGAAAAATAAATCGTACAAAGAATTGAATAATAAAAATCAATAGTGCGTAAACACGACTCCCAATTGCGCGACAAAACAAATACAGTCAAATTGCAATTGAAGGGAACGCAACAAAAGGATATAATTATTCTGATATATATACGTAAATGGTTTCTCGCCGGTGTGAATTTTGAAAATGGGCGTAGCGTTACTCGCAAGCAATAATTAAAAATACTATATAAATTGCAAAAATGAATAAAGCGAGAGCACAACAAAAGGATATCTCGTTTTTGAACCAATAAAACTTGTGCACCACAAACAACAAAGTAAAAAGGTTTTTCGCCGGTACGAGTACTAGGTTGACAACTCAATCTATTATTATTTACCATGTACCAAACCATACAAACACGCAAAGCGCCCAGTCCACAACGCTCTCCAGTTGCCAAAAACTGCTGTAATAATAAAAAATTAACACGACCACAAACGTTCCGTTGTCGAATCGTATACACGAAAACGCACCTCGGGACAAACACAGAGTTGGAAAATCAACAAATTGAGCTCCACGTATGGACGCCAGTGATATGTTTTCCCTCCTTTCCGTTCCTAATGAGAGAACGGTTTGGAAAGGCAAACAAGACCACGCAGAAGTAAAACTCCTACTTATATTCGTGGTAACCCTGATGTTGGTATAAGCTAACTCGCTATAGCCTGGAAGCGAGGGTCGTAAGTCCAATGAAATTTCCACTCTGCGTTGTGCTGAAAAATACGAGGGTACGCTTCGTCGAAAAATAAAACAATAATTAACAATAAAATTTTAATGAAAATTGAAACGATTACGACAATTACAAACGCTCGTGGTAGTGGCGTGCCAAGAACAAGAAGCACGTTAACTGATGGTGACAACGGTACGTCAAAGGTGGCACAATACGGGACACCAGAATGGTAGGCCCGTCAATACAAATAATTGACTGTAATGAATTACCACAATACCACAAGAATAAATCCACACAAGAATATAAAATTTGTCTCACCTTGATATCAATCGTGAGTTCACACAATGGAGATGACAGCAATAATCCTTGTATGGAATGCAGTGGTTGGTGTTGAATTTCAATGGCTCCCAATCTAAGATCCTCGGACTGCAGTACACCGACGTAATACTCGATGAGCAGGTTTTGACAGGCGGATACGAAGATGGACAGGCGGCACTCCGCTGCGTTGACAGTATGGTACAGGTTGACGATCCAAATAAAACAAAGTGATCGTCCAGTACAATTTGATCACAAAAACTGAAGCCGCGATTGACAATAACAATCGACTTCCAAATGTAAATAAAAGCAGCTGTCAAAATAGTCACCAGACGAATGTTACCAAATAAAATTATGGTTGGTACCAATTTGTACTTCGATAACGAAAATATGATGGTTCGAGATATAACCAATCGAATATTTTCCAAAAAATGCTTGAACTGGCTAAAACAAAATAGTTACGCACTGCATTCACGAAATCCGTAATGACGGTGGAATTACTACTGCGTATCACTAATTTTGTAACGAAAATCGACTTATAAATAATTGATTTACACGCGATCAATAAAAATCGAACTGTCTTGTCGCACTCTCAAGCCCAAGTTAAGTTTTTAACGGCGCGCGTCTATATCCTGTACTATCAAGTACGTTGCAAAAATGAGTAAAGAGATGGCGCTTGGAGTAACAATTTATAATTTAAATTAGATTCAAAATCAGGTGACGAAATAAACATATTTTGTTACACAATTTCAGGTAGTCGGCCCGCGCCGGGAACAATTGAATGAATTTCAATACTTACAATAAATTGTTTCCTAATTTTTTTTTAATTTTATGGTAGTAATAAACCAAAACATTGGATATACTTACCTTAAGGCCCTTTCAAGTTGCAAATATAAAATAAGTTGTATTCAAAAAATTAATAACATTTGTTTATTTGTTACTAATTGAAACTGTGAAAATTTAATTTTTGTAATGGCAAGAAAAAATCAATTTAGTTTAGAAAGCGTAGTGCAGTTATTGCTGTTTACAAAGAGAAAAAAATTTTGAGTGATATTGCAAAAAAAACTGAACTTATTGGTGAAGGGTGTACACTACATTGGCATGCGCTTTACAGCTACTGACAGTTTAAACAATGAAAAACGAAATAGCAGGGGCCAAAAATGACTTCTAACCAAGAATATTTATTTATACTACCTCTAGCAAGCAAAAAAGACGACTGGCAGCATCCGAAATAAGGTCATAGGAAAATTATTTTAGATAAACCCCAGTGTTAGTTGCACAGTTAATAGAAGGTTGGGGGTGCTGGACTTTCTGGGTACATAGCAGTACGAAAATCGCTTTTGAGACCTCAAAACATGAAGAATCGTCCTCATTATAAACATCAAAAAAGTTTAAAAGTCCGTCCCTGCATGATGTTGTGTGGAATCTGCGGGCGAGTTATAACGAAGTATGAAGACTTAATACAATGCAAAATGAGATGTAAAGCCAACTATCATACGGAGTGCATCCAGATGAATATCGATACATTGCATGAACTAGTAAATAGAGGAAGAATCGAACACTGGATTTGTAGCAAGTGCGAGGAAACGGACATAACCTCAAATATGCATTTAACCAACACATCTTATCTTGGAAATGAGCAAATACAAATTAATAACGAATCAATTTTAGATCAAGACCACCTAATAATCCCAAACCAGCAGAAACTGTTAACAGATGAAAGTCATGCCAAAATACAATTACACCTAACCAAGAATTAATAACTCCTCAACAGGTATCTGACGCAATAAAAACAGCTAACAATAAAAGATTGAGAGGCCCAGAAAAAGTATTTACAAGAAAGCAGCCAAGGCTAACGGACTACTGGCTGGGTAATCCCATATCGACCCAGAATCGATTCGAAGTCTTATCTCAGGAAGATGAAACCAAAGAAGTGACTGAGTAACAACAAAGGGAAGACCCAAAACCACCTCCTATCACCATATACAATGTACAAGAAATGAATCCCTTACACGAAGCACTCCGAGAAGCTACGCAAGGCCAATACCAAATTAAAATACTAGGCGATAATAAAGTTAAAGTACAATTACTTAGAACGGAACACTACAGCCCGGTAATAAAGATCCTTGAAGACAAAAAAACCGAATACCACACTTACAAATTTAAGCAAGAGAGAAGCTTCAGAGTTGTCCTTAGAGGAATTCACCCCTCTTCTTCAACTGATATTATCAAGGAATCGCTACTAAAGGCCGGTCATGAAGTAACGAACGTGTGGAATATTAAACATCGAGACACTAAGGTGCCACTACCTATGTACTACGTAGACCTGAAATCAAATGGCAATAATAAAAATGTCTATAAATTGAAATCTATCGGAAATCATATAGGTAGTAAGATTTGAGCCTCCATATGCCAAACGGATAATCCCGCAGTGCTCAAAATGTCAGGATTATGGGCACACAAAAAACTTCTGTAGAAGATCTCCTCGCTGTGTGAGATGTGCAGGAAACCATGAAACTTCAAATTGCTATCGAAGGAATCAAGACAGCAATGTTAGATGTGCCAACTGTAATGAGAACCATCCTGCCAACTATCGAGGATGTATAATACACAAACAGTTGCAACAAAAAATGTTTCCTGCTCTTCGACAGAAAACTAACGAAATACAATCAAGAGATACCCCAACTCATCAAACACAACGGACAATGACATTCTTCCCAACAATGAAAACTAATAATCCTACGAAATACCGAGAAACCCAATCAACAACATCGTATGCGCAATCAGTGAAATTAGCGCCCGACAACTCGCAACAAACATACGAAGGTACACGAAGAATACAAAACGGAAATCAAAGGTTTACAAATACAAACTTACAAGCAAACCAAACAACACAACTCGGTACAACATAATACAGCCAAGCCACAAGTAGCAACATCCAGCCACTACCAACATGGCAAAACCACCAACCACAATATCAAGATTTTTCGAGAAACCAGAAAATGACATCATGGAACTAAAGAACCTTATAAGAGAGCTTATTGAACAAAATAAGGAAAACTCACGAAACATGTCTATAATGTTAAACCTTCTAACTACACTCGTCAGCAAAATCAATGGAAGCACTCCTTAAGTATAAAATAGCTATCTGGAATGCCAACGGGTTAAACCAACATTTGCAGGAAATCAAAATATTTTTAATAAACCATAGTATTGATATTATGTTAGTTTCAGAAGCCCACTTAACTGATAAACACCACATAAAAATACAAAAATATAAAACCTATTACACTGGACATCCTATAGAGGGTAGAGCCCACGGAGGCACAGCACATACCTAAGTGCTGTGCCTCCGTGGGCTCTACCGTGGGATGATAACATCCGAGACAACATAGAACATTACGAAGCTGAAAAATTTACCAAGGATTACCTACAGGCTACTAGTGTACTACTAAGAGACAAGATGGGAAATTATACTATTAGTACTATATACTGTCCTCCAAAATATAACATCAAAAAGGCAGACTACGAGAAATTCTTCAACACCCTTGGAAAGAGGTTCATAGTAGGCGGCGACTACAACGCTAAGCACCCAATGTGGGGGTCCATATTAATAACAACCAAAGGCAGAGAGCTACACAAAACCATAAACGCTAATGTTAAAAATAAAATACTTTTCTGCTTAAAATTATTTATTCTTAAATAAGCTTCGATTAATGCACAAATTTTACACTTAAACACTTATGGTCGGGTTATGCACAAAATTTAACGTAACGGAACGGAATGTAGAAAAGATGGGCTTATGCACTTCCATAAAAGCGTTTGTGCTTAATGTAACATAACGTAACGGAACGGAATGAACGCTTTTATGGAAGTGCATAAGCCCATCTTTTCTACATTCCATTCCGTTACGTTAAATTTTGTGCTTAAATTGACCATTAATATCGCTATGTCTCGACGCATTCGCTCTCGAGTCTCTCTCGAGCATCTCACGCTCGACTGACTACGTCGGCATCGCATGCGCGCCACTTATCTCGTTTACAGAATTCTGTAACACTAATAACTTTAAAACCCTAGCTACTGGTATGTGAAATAAAAAATAAAAGATTTAACCCAAAATATGAGGCGGTGGCACCACTTTAACCGTACATCTGTACGCATTTATACCAAAAATAAAATGCAAATTATAATAAAATTGCGCTTCACCAACAATTATGTACTTTATGTATGTACATGCAACTTGCCGCAATTTAATTTATTGCAAAATTTATGTACATACTTACCATAAACCCATAAACATTATTATGAATTTCCTGCGAGGTTGAGCACGAAGTTTGTACACTTATTGATTTTTTGTTGTTATTATATTAAGTATAACAGACTAATGCGAACATTATCTGCGATTAGCTGGTCTATTTTGAAAATATTTTATTTCGGCCATTGTAAAGAACAACATTTTCTCGCCCCTAGAGACTTTTCAGTCTGGTTTTCAGTACTTTTCAGAACTTTTCAGGACTTGGCGAGACACTATTTTTCTTAACCGCGTTTTCTAGGGGCAAAGGAGGAAAGCTATTTACAGAATGGGATACAGATTAACGATAATGGGAGTATACCCCATGAATCATAATTCCATTGTTGGGAAAATGGATGAGTTTTTTGAACGACTGTATGAAGAAATTTCAAAGGTAGGAAAAACAAAAGAACACAGAAAATTTTAAGCGTAGAAAAATGTAGGTACTAGACTGTTATGATTAACAGAGTATCCTGGATGATTCGAGACATTTACTAATTCTAATAAATTAAATTATTGTAAATAAATTATTAAAATATATCCAAAAGAGTTTTAAAACAAGTTAATTTGTCGCACTCTGCATTTGCTTATAATAATATCATTTTGTTGATTATCTGTCGACACAATAATGCATG
This sequence comes from Podabrus alpinus, assembly GCA_932274525.1. Classification (NCBI taxonomy): domain Eukaryota; kingdom Metazoa; phylum Arthropoda; class Insecta; order Coleoptera; family Cantharidae; genus Podabrus; species Podabrus alpinus. The sequence goes on from OW026451.1 coordinate 30,305,799, forward strand.
AAAAATTAATAATCCGGAAGCTGAATTGTACAATAATAGTACATAGGTATTTACCCATAAAATCATTTTGAACTCCCCTGTTTATTTTAGAACGAAAGTGAATAGAGGTAAAAATGATCAAGGCATGAAAAATATAGGTACCTAATTTTTTTTAAATGGCTCCATAACGATTACAATCCATCTGATGGACGATAAGCATCATTGTTTAAATATGAATGAATACATGACACATTGGCAAGTCAGCCCATTGGTAAGCCTCTTTTAGAAATAACCATTACATTTCAAATATAAAAATTTTGCTACTGTTCAACACTTAATTTCGCCTGGATCATACCTCTTCGATCATACCTCATACGAGAGAGGTCGCCAACGTCCGGGGAACCGGATATGGCACACGAAGAAGAAGATACCTCTTCAGTGTCTTCGTCCGAAGTCCAAAAAGAAGTCGCAGTTGGTACTTCTTGTTCACAGCTAAAATTTCTTCCTTTATGCTGCTTACCTGCAAATTCGAAGCAACAACATGATTGGCACATACTACGGAGCATTAGAAATGCTACGTAGCACTTTGATTTGAAAGGGTGCTACCCGAACTGCACCACGGCTTATCAAGGGTCATTTCTTGTACCCAGGTAAATGTAATCCCTTGACCAAACTGCACCACGATCAAATGTCGTTCCGTAATCGCTTTACCGAATTGCACCACGAGCAAACCGAGCAGGTATCACAAGCAAACAGATAATATAAAGAAATAAATACACAAATATCTAAATTCTTTGCAATTTAAATTTCGAGTTTAATATATTAATTCATATTATATTATACAGGGTCGGAGCAGGTATTAATAAAATAATAACCCAAAACAGTGAAAAAATTTAATTTTTTTGCCTTCGAATTTTGGGGTGTGCATTCGATAAGGAGGGTAATCCATCGTCAAAACCTACTCTTCCGGGGCGCCCCTCCGCTCCGCTCCGGGTTGCACCCCTCCAGAGCGGTTTTGACTCTGGTTACTAGGCTAAACATACGAGAAGGGCCTCCGATCAAGAAAACCGGGATCAAGGCAACCGGGATGTGAGAGACCCTCGAAATAGCATTAAAAAGTATAGTTGCGGTATGGGGCAGTAAACTATTACGTTTCACCCCCAAAAAATCGCGTAAAAACAAAAAATAATCGATGTTACATGTAGGAGGCATCAGGTTAAACTCCAGCATTGTGCTTTAACTTTTAACAATAAAACCACCTTACCTAAAATATTACAATAGAGGTGGTGCAATTCGGACGACCGACCCTTGGTGAGGTGTTTACCTGAAATTACGGTGGTGCAATTCGGATAGGAGATTTGTGAACTAATCTTTTCGTGGTGCAATTCGGGTGCTCCGTTTGAAAGTGTTGAATCCTTGTAATCCTGGAATCTCAGACAGCACCCCACAACTGAATACCGTATGTCTATGTGGGTTTTAAGATGGTTTTATAAAGCAACACTTTATTTTCTATGAATAAAAGCGAGTTATGACCTTTGAGCCAGTACATCTTCCTATGTACGAGTCCCAGTTACAGGCGTTTGCTCCAAATATACTTTTTATTTGTTTTAGATTATGCGGGGAGGTTAGAATCTGGTACGAGACTCCAACTCAATCGGAATTGATAGTGTGGGACTTCACCCACTAAACTCACCCCCCTAACCACCGACCATCGGGATTCCGCCACACGGAAAGCGCCGGAAAGAGGTCACTTTCATCGTGTCCGACTGATTCTTCCAAGTATCCTGCGGATGGTTACTGCGTCGGTTAGAAGCTTGTTGCTCTCTTTCCGCTTCTTCCTTTTCCCACATGGTGGCTGTTATCCAGTTAGTTACGGTGTTCCAGAACTGCTGGTCTTTCAGCATGATAGCAATTATGGTATCGGATGTGATCACCTGACCCACTGCTTCGGTGAAAGTCTCGTGTTTGGTTTCCCACTTCCGGCAATGGAATAGGATATGTGCCCGATGGTATCTTCTTCTTCGTCTCAGTGGCTGCATTTCGAGACGGTCAGCTTTCCAAACCGGTGCAGGTATTGCTTGAAACAACCGTGACCGGTGAACGACTGGGTGAGATGGTACGTTATCTCGCCGTGCTGTCTGGAGACCCAAGGCTCGATGTTCGGGATGAGCCTTCATGCCCACTGGCTTGTAACAGCTGTTCGCTATCTCTCCTGCCACTTCGTGAGGGTCTCCTCTCTTTGTGTCCAGCCGGCCATTGTATCTCGCTGTTCTCTCCAGTGCGAGAAGATCGACCGGCGGAATCGAAGATATTACTAGCAACGCGTCGAGGGAACCCGTCCAAGCTCCAAATATACTTGACCCACGATAGACGTCGATTTAAGTGAAGTCCAAAATACTTTATTGGTTGCTGTACAGGAAGAATGTTTCGATGTAGCGCTACACTTATTCAGTTTCATCTTTTGAGATTGAAAATAATGTGGACAGACTTTGTAGTGTTGACTTTGATACGCCAAGTCTTTATCCAGACCTCAAATTTGCTTAGGTGGGCCTGCAAGAGGCAAGCTGCTCGATTTGGATGCTCGTCGGACGTTATTATGCCGGTATCATCTCCAAAAGTGGCTAATACAGTATTTTCAGCTACCGGTAAGTCTGATGTGAATAAAGGATATAGAAGCCGTCAAAAGACGCTCCTTGGGGCCCACCTTTTGAAATATTTTAGACAGAATGGGCAGCAAACTAATAATAGGTCTAGGTTAGATCCATTCCTGGATTCTGGATTGGGATCACCTGTGCGACTTTCCAATGTGTGGAAAGTAGCCTCGCCTACTTGAAACATTTTTCTGATAGAGTTAGCAGTATTTTTCTAGTTACTAAATCATACCAAGGAGCTTTTTTGAATTAATTTTTCTTAGAGATAACACGTTTGATTTCACACATATTAAATTTTTTTATGTAAGCGTAAGGAAGTGCTATATTAGATTTGATTTCCATTTGTACATAATAACTAAGTTGTTTACTTTTTACAAATAATTATTTATTTATTTATTAAACATAAAAAGAATTAGTAGAAACCGGTAGAAACGAAACATTTTATTTTAATTTAAAAATGTTGGTTTGCCATGAACGTTATGTCCCTATTAATTTCATTATACTGATTTTGATGTTCGCTTTATTACAAACATTTAGATGCCGCTTAAATAAAGTTTATTAAATGACACCATTAATAAAAGTTAGTAAATAAAAACGAAGTCGAAAAAATAAAATATATAATGAATGAAATGATGAGAAAAATTAAAAGGGCGAAAACGAGGCAAAGCATTTATGAAAAGGAAATAAAAGTATTAAAGTTTTCCATGTATTCAATTTTCTGTAATGACTACACGGAGAATATTGGAGAAACGAGAAATAAGGTTTGTGTTGGGGTGAGGGAATACCTAAAGGGCTCGCCACATAGCCTGTGCTGTGCTATGCTATGCTCTGTGTTATGTCAACACAAACGTTGAACAATGGCATGGTCCATTTTGCGCATGACCATGACATTGTTCAACGTTTGTGTTGACATAACACAGAGCATAGCATAGCACAGCACAGGCTATGTGGCGAGCCCTTAAGATATTAGAAGAAATCAATATTTGGTCAACATTCCAGAAGGTCTAAAAAAGACATGATATAAATTACACATGAATAAAAATACTACAAAAACAGGAGACAGGTAAAGGAATACAAACTGCGGGGTTAATTCCGGAAATATATCTTTTCCATGCTCTTGAACAATTGGGAATATTAAATTCTACCTGTTATTTATTTGCACGAATTGTTTTCATTTAACATTTTAACTTTCGTATTATTAAACTTAGGTATACTTGTTTTTTAAAGGTAAACTATTAGCCAAAAAGGAAAATAAACCAACAATTCCATTTACAAATTTAGGACAAACAATTATATTTTGACAATAGTAATAATTATTATAGCTACAATTAAAAAGTATAAATACTATTTACATTATTATTGGTAATTTCTTTGTAGATAAATTCTGAATATCAAAATGTCTGCAAAATTCAGTGTTTGGTAACTCTTACAAAATTAAAATACATTATGTATTTTTTTATTCACAAACTAGTTGCATTCTTTAATTTTAAGTTAATCTTTAAAAATTGTTCCCCAGTAGCACATTTGTCCTATGTACGTCCGTAGTTCGTTTATAGTACGTCCGTTCGTCCATCATACGAACTTTGTACGTACATAGAACGAACGTATGTTACTGGGGTTTACTTATTATATTATTTTAAATATTAATTATTTTACAATATTATCCTTTAACAAACGAATCTAGCACTGTTACTAGATTACATAGATATTTAGGTGTTCTCTTCTGGTACTTATATTATTGTTTCATTTTATCTACATTTTATTTTACACTTGTTCTAAAATCAAAATATTAGGTAACTATTATATAAAGCAAAGATAAATAAATTAAAAAAGAAGTACTATTGCTCTAGATTGCAAAGATCGTTGAAAAACATTACCACAACTTCTATTGTATTTTAATTTTGGCATATAGACAAAAAATATTAAACAAAGCATGTCTTTTCCACCATGGAAATCCGAAATCACAATTAATTATCCAACCTGCAAACCTAACTATATTTTCAATAAAAATGTATTAAACTTAATCTGAGTTTTTCATATTTTACATTAATCTGTTGAAATATCAAGATCAACATCATAACCCAACGAATTAAGTTCCCAACGAATTTTTTTACTGTTATCGAAAAACGTAATCCAGTCATTGTAATCATAATCAGGATGAATTCCTCCATAACGTTCCGGTAAAGATTTTGGATCAATATGTTCATGAAGCGATTCCATGTTATCTCCGTGAATATGAAGTTTTTTCATCATTTCTTGATTCAATAGGGGTCTAAATAACTTGAATATCATTTCGAATAACCATGGTTGATTTACAACGTGGACGGCGTGAATTTTTAATGGAAAAGATGTCTAAAACAATAATAATAATTATTATAGAAAATTAGTGTTTCTTTTTTATATTTTTAATATGTTATAAGGTTCTTTTTTTTAACAATTTATTTTGACTTTTATATAGAGTTGCCACCTAGTAATAGTTAAAGTAACTTCTTTCAGATACCTACTATCTTAAAAATTTTAACAATATACTCTTATCATTTACTAATATATTATAAATAAATCTAAACTAATCAGTTTCAATCAAAGTTTCAAATAAAATTAATAAACAAACAGAAATTTTAACATACCACCATAATTTGAAACACAGTTTTAGCAATGTTAGGTGTCATATGAAACACTTGTTGCATTGTAAGATCTCCTAAGTCAAATATGCATATTCCTCCTAAAATTTGGGCTCTTTGTTCCAAAATTGCTAATTCACAAATTATCATTGTTGCTTGAAATATATGTGCTATTGTGAATTCTTCGGGATCCCATAAACCTAAAACAGATTATAAATTTAATGTACCTAATAATTAGAAGTTATATAATTTTGGGTCAATCAAATTATAAATAATAAAACAGATTGTTATCTAGCACTTCATAATAAAAGGGCGTGTTAGCTAAAACGTTAATTTTACAAGAAGCGAAAGAGAGGATTTAAAAACTACTTTCAATTTGTAAAATTTTGCACGCCTTTATGATTATGTTATGTAACTCCGAAGGATTAATTGGTATGTATGTCCCCTGTTAAAATAAAAAATGAACAAACCCATTCGGTATAACAGCATTCTTCTACCATTTTGGTCTCTGTAAGGAGGTACTGTAATAAAATTACGTCTTCCTACTTTTTGCAATTGTTTCAGATTTACACCTTCAAAAAACTCTGGATTATTTATTTTAAAATCATAGTAGTTAACCAACTGAAAATAAAAAATTACTTATGAAATATAATAACAATTTTATTCAAATTACCAATCTATGTGCTTTTTTGGTGACAAAATACTTGGCCCTAAGGAATCGCAATAAAAATGCATCATCTGTTCTGTGTGGTTCACATTCTCCCCTTTCTGAAAAAAAATGATAAAGACGTTAAAAGTTTATCGGATAAATTTTCTGGTCTAAATTTTCAAATTTATTGGCCAATAAATTACTTTTATGCGTGTCAACTTCTGAAATATGAAAGGAGTCAAATTTAGTTGGAAATTTGCTTTTAATTTTTGCATCAAAAAGGATGTAAATTAATAGTAGGTAACCCAGTTGTTAGAAATGGTAATTACCGATTACAAATATTATAATTGTTAATAAGTTGCATATATGGACACGAGTATGTAGTATGCAATTAGCTATAATTTCATAGTCACAAAATTGATAAACAAAGAAATTCAATAACAAAATTTCAAGGATTTAAGAAGCAGATAATTATTTATATAATTTAAAGTTTAAACCACTTATTTACTTCGTAATCTACAATTAAATATTATATAATAATTGCCGTTAATGAATATTACTACTAAGTACATAAATGCAACTTAAATTAATCGTTGATATTTAAAAAGATAAAAATGAGCTTAATAGTGAGCTTAATTGTCTTAGAATAACTATAAAAACTGAAGAAGATAACTTAATAAAATATCGTTACATTCTAATTTAGCATTGCATTACAGATACACAGGTAACACCGCAACGTCCTGTTATTAACCGGTGCACCCGAATTGCACCACGAAAAGATTAGTTCACAAATCTCCTACCCGAATTGCACCACCGTAATTTCAGGTAAACACCTCACCAAGGGTCGGTCGTCCGAATTGCACCACCTCTATTGCAATATTTTAGGTAAGGTGGTTTTATTGTTAAAAGTTAAAGCACAATGCTGGAGTTTAACCTGATGCCTCCTACATGTAACATCGATTATTTTTTGTTTTTACGCGATTTTTTGGGGGTTAAACGTAATAGATAACTGCCGCATGCCGCGACTATACTTTTTAATGCTATTTCGAGGGTCTCTCACATCCCGGTTGCATTTATCCCGGTTTTCTTGATCGGTGGCGCTTCTCGTATGTTTAGCCTAGTAACCAGAGTCAAAACCGCTCTGGAGGGGTGCAACCCGGAGCGGAGCGGAGGGGCGCCCCGGAAGAGTAGGTTTTGACGATGGATTACCCTCCTTATCGAATGCACACCCCAAAATTCGAAGGCAAAAAAAATTTTATTTTTTCACTGTTTTGGGTTATTATTTTATTATACCTGCTCCGACCCTGTATAATATAATATGAATTAATATATTAAACTCGAAATTTAAATTGCAAAGAATTTAGATATTTGTGTATTTATTTCTTTATATTATCTGTTTGCTTGTGATACCTGCTCGGTTTGCTCGTGGTGCAATTCGGTAAAGCGATTACGGAACGACATTTGACCGTGGTGCAGTTCGGTCAAGGGATTACATTTACCTGGGTACAAGAAATGACCCCTGATAAGCCGTGGTGCAGTTCGGGTAGCACCTTATTAACGTATACCGGTACTTGACAAAAAAATGTAGTAAAAAGCACAGGTCGGAACATTTCATCACCAATATATATAGTCTGGGAGCCAGCGACCGTTTAGAGTTGGTCATTTCAGAAAGGCTGAAAATTTTTCCTAAGCTTTATTTGGTATCACTGGTAAGTGAATGGACCTCCAGCTGGCACACCTCCGGGGGGTGTAGCTGCGGCAGCCTCCCACACACGTAATATAATAATACAAAAAAACTAATACCGCAAAAGCTGAAACTTTGTTCACATGTTGATCGTGCTATAAATAAAAGAAAAAACGTATCCAGCCGAATTTAGAGTGGGGGATTATGCCCCAGCTTTTCACGTAAAGAAGTGAAAAATATGCGCTGGGGTAAACTGATACCGCAAAAGCTGAAATTTGGTAAAGTAATAGTTAAATTAATAACTTAAACGAAAAAAACATCCAGCTGTACATTTAGTGGGGGAAAAGTGTCCAGCTGATGCAGTGAAGAGCGCTGCGCATGGGTATGCGCTCGGGCGCGTCGTACCTTTGACTGCATCAGCTGGACACTTTCCCCTCAAGAAACATAAAGCTGGATATTTTTTTCGTTTAACTTATTCAGTTAACTATTGTATTACCAAATTTCAGCTCTTGCGGTATCAGATATCTATACTTTTCTCATTAAACCGTCCCTGCAGTTATTATACTAACTCACCTGTTTTTGAATTTAAAGTAAATATTTACACATTTAAATATTTATACATAACATAAACAGTAAATATGTGGACATAAAAGTGGAAATGAAAAAAACGATCTTTCACTGGTCAGCATCACTTGCAGCGATAATGAAAGCGATAATGAGTACGATGGCGATGAATCCGAAGAAGGCTAAATCTAAAAAATTTTCTAATACATTATTTTATTACACGTATTAGTTCCCTATGTATGTTTATATTTAATTTTAGTATGTTTTTTGTAAATAAATACTAAAAAACATTTTCAATAATTAATAGTAAACCTATTTTTTATTTTCTTCCTTTATAGCAGAAAAGTTATACGTATCTATCATCCAATAACTGTATGGACGGCACGCTGTGTTTAATGAGAAAAGTATAGATATCTGATACCGCAAGAGCTGAAATTTGGTAATACAATAGTTAACTGAATAAGTTAAACGAAAAAAATATCCAGCTTTATGTTTCTTGAGGGGAAAGTGTCCAGCTGATGCAGTCAAAGGTACGACGCGCCCGAGCGCATACCCATGCGCAGCGCTCTTCACTGCATCAGCTGGACACTTTTCCCCCACTAAATGTACAGCTGGATGTTTTTTTCGTTTAAGTTATTAATTTAACTATTAGTTTACCAAATTTCAGCTTTTGCGGTATCAGTTTACCCAGCGCATATTTTTCACTTCTTTACGTGAAAAACTGGGGCATAATCCCCCACTCTAAATTCGGCTGGTTACGTTTTTTCTTTTATTTATAGCACGATCAACATGTGAACAAAGTTTCAGCTTTTGTTGTATTAGTTTTTTTGTATTATTATTTTACATGTGTGGGAGGCTGCCGCAGCTACACCCCCCGGAGGTGTGCCAGCTGGAGGTCCATTCACTTACCAGTGATACCAAATAAAGCTTAGGAAAAATTTTCAGCCTTTCTGAAATGACCAACTCTAAACGGTCGCTGGCTCCCAGACTAATAGTATATTAATTGAATATTAATCTTTATTTAGTGTATACATGCGCGTCTTAAAATCATAATGCATGATGACTAATTTATTTATTAGAGATGTAATTGAACAGAATTATTCTAACCTAAAGACTAGTTTTGAAATATTTTCAGAACATCGGCGAAAAAAAAGTAAGACGAATTATGAAAACTTTACCAATAACGTTGATAAACAATATAAACAATATAGGACATCATTGAGAACTCTTATAGCAATGCCGGAAGTCACCGCAACTTCCAAAGAAAAACGTTATCAATTTTAACTCTTTGAGTTCTACACATTAAGTAACTTCTAAGCCTTTTTATGATAATGGGTCTGAAGTCGAGAGATTCTAATTGGGTACACTTGCAACTGGACTAGAAGCAGTACCAACAGTAACACTATTATGAAGAGCTGACATGTCTTCATTATTCAATGGCAACATTATTATGTAAATTACCCAATATTCCGTCCAAACTCAAATTGCTAACAGAATCAACATTGGCTAAACCTGACGGAAACACATCGAGATGTCATTAATCAAAATTCTCCTTTTTTTCTGTCTTTTGCTTCTAGTATTTATACCATTACGTTAGGAAAGAGAAAGAATGGACCTGTAGTAGATGATAATGCCAATTTGATATTTGTAATTTGATAGTTGTGAAAGGTAATAAATATAGTTTGCTTAGAGATAATGGACCTCAAACTTCCTGCCTCCTTCCGAAAATCGCTTATTTCATTTTTCAGCGGTTCGAGATACTTTTAAAAAACTGATTCAATCATGTTTGAATAAATTAAAGAATTCGTAGATGGCCTGAGTAAGTTCCTTTACCAGCTTAATATTAGCTTATCTATATTTATTCTATTTTATTTTTTATATATTTTATTTATAATTCATATTTATAACTATAGTATAAATAAATACATTGATTGTCATTTCGATGGTTTTCAGTGTGTATTAAAGATTACTGCTATACAACGAACTTGCTCGTTTGATAGGAAATTCAAAAATGCGAAAGTCACTACCAGAAATTTTAACAAGAACATAATATTACATTATGTAGAGGAAAGTCGCCTAATATTGGATGGTTGCCTAATTTTGGATACTGCGTTATCTCAAAACCCATTGACAGTTTTCTGTAACTGAGTGCACAAAACAAAAGATTTCTAACATACATTGATCCTGTGTAAACCATATAGTTCAGTTGTTCACTACTAGGTGATACCATATAATAACATGTTATTTGTGAAACAGAGTTTTTTGTTATTCCGGTTAAAAATTGTTATAAAAAGGTAACTATTGATAGTATTACAGTGAAATTTGGCATGGATGTACTAGAATAGTTGTAGATTAAGCCCAAGTATTTGAATCGTACATTTCTGCCAAGCATTCTTTTATTTTGATCACATAATCTTGAACACGAAGGTTGCCTAACTTTGGATAGATAAGGTGTCTTAAAATTAAATATCCAAAATTAGGAACCCAGCTGTATGTATGATTCAAAACGTGTTTACCTCTACATTCTTTTCAGTAAAATGCCTAAGAAAGGACTCCCACATAAAAAATTGAATCCAGACAATATGAAAAAAGCCATTGACGCTGTTAAAAATAATAGGTTCCTAATTTTGGATAGGGTATCCAATTTTAGGAACCCTTTTTTTTATTTTGAAAAAATGCCATTTTTTACTTTTGCGTGTTTCTTAGGCGTTTAAGGATGAAATAAAAATTTTAATATGCATCACGTGTTTTCATTAAGGTGATAGCACATTTTAAGCACAAAACAAATAATTACAAAATGTTTCTTCCGCCCTAAAAACATTAATTTCAAAAGGTATCCAATATTAGGCGACTTTCCTCTACGTACATACATAATTACGTTACATCTAATAATATCGAAACATGTATACATGATGTTATTGGAATTCCTAGTTATAAATTATTAATAAAGTTGGGCTCAGATAAATTGACACCTGCGTTATAAAATTCTGGTTATGAAAGAGAATAAAATGAAAAGAATAGATGCATTTTAAAATGCACGTATTTGATTTCAGTGATTTAAGTTTAATTCGGTTTAATTCGTACCTTTTTTACTGATAATGAAGCAAATAGCAATTTATTTGAGCCCAACTTTATGTATAGTGTATTTCAAATTAATTGGAATTAAAAAAAGTCTAGCATCAAATTACGTTGTTATAAAAACATACAAACTATGCAAGGAAAAACAATATAAGAGATAAGATTATCGCGCCAACGAAAGCCCGCATTTCATACTCCACGTGGAGTAGTGTAGTTCTAATTGGTTAATATTTATAATAAGGACTTATTATTGGATAATATTTCTATTACGAAAATTCTCTTTGCGACTCCACGTGGACGCGTGTACCAGGTGTACAGTAAGTTTGTATGTTTTTATAACAACGTAATTTGATGCTAGACTTTTTTTAATTCCAATTAATTTGAAATACACTATACATAACGTATTTTATGTTAAATTGCATAATTATGCATAGGTACTTCTTATTTCAAATCCAACCTTAGAAATGATAATTAACTTTCACCCAGAATAAATTTATCACTTAATTTTATGAAAAGTATGATTTCTTTGAATAAAATATTTAAACAAATTGTACTGAATACTTTGAACAACTATTGCACCTAAGGTATATGCTTCAAATAGATTAATAACGAATTTTTTAAAGCTACCTATACATTTTTAACCTTTGAAATTAATATACAATTAAAATTTCATTATACTTTTAATTTATTTTTATTTTTTATTACGTAACTTGATATTTTATGTTCCCAATATAATAATTAATACTACATAATAAACCTATATTTTAGGTTTGATTTTAATTCTTGACAATTTGGCTTAAGGGGTTTCCTTGCTATTAATCATTATTTTCTTCAAGAAATAAAATGAGCTATTTTGTTACTACATATACCTATATTATGTTCATTACTTGTTTAATACTATTTTCGTGTTACGATGTGTTACGATTTGTTTTGCCTCACCAAAATTACAGAATGCGGGGATATTCCAAATTTTATTATAATGTAGAGGATTACTGTATCAGCTTGATTCAAAACATTATAAGGTATACAATTTTTGTAATTTGCTATATTTTGCGATGTGCGTTGCAAACGTGGATTTCGAACCAATTTATCGAAAATGGACTTGAGACTTATGTATAATATCCGATATTCACTTCAAAAGTAGTGAGCCCAAATAAATTTTCCCATCTCTATCTTCAAAACTAATACTGTTTGAATTTTAAGTATAACCCCTTCTCCACCAGCTACCCCTGCTTTGAATTTTTAAATGACACCCCAAACCTTACAATACATCATTTTAAAGGTTGATAAAATCCTCATTCATCGACCGTAAAAAATTGCATTAATAGATCCGATTATGAGTTAGAAGTAAAAATTAAAAGACGAAACGAACAATAATTTTATTCGGAAATTATTTTATTTTTACGAAAATTATGTTAGTAGCGATATGGATATGTACTCCACTATTATCTAAATTAATAAACCAATTCAATTTATTCAAATCAATTATTTCAGTTTTAACCCAGTAGACGCAGGTATCACAGTGATATCACTGTGATACCTCATTTGTGTCACAGTTGTGATATCACAGTGTGATGCCCATGCGTTACCCATGTGATATTTTGTGACTTACTTGTGATTTGCCACCAAAGTGATATATATCACCTTATATGCGATATCGCATCGATGCTTCGTTTGTGACACAGGTGTGATATTGAAAAATATTATGAATTTAAATAATCGCATCCCCAAAAATTAGTATAACGATGTGTACTTTATTATGAGATTCTAATCACTTTTTATAATATGTGATTATTTAGCCATTAGAAATTAATATTAAATATAAGATTACAAAAAATAACTACTGTTTTCGCTTGTGATACTCATGCTACCTAATGTGACCAAAATGCGACATCTTGTGACACGCAGGTGATATTCGTGCCATATTTTGTGATGGTCTAATGACAGCAATATACTTTATCCTTGTGATACTCATGCTACCTAATGTGACTGAAATGTGACATCTTGTTACACCTAGGTGATATTCGTGCCACTTTTTGTGACGGTCGGGTGATTTATCACCAAGTGATATCGCATCGATGCTTCATTTGTGACACAGATGGGATATTAAAAAAATATTATGAATTTATATAATCATCTTAATATACACGTGCATTCTATCACTAAGAATTAATATAATAATATTAGTAAATGTAGTTTTGCAATATTATCATGAAGAAGTGTAAATATTGAATTCAATTTTTAATATTGAAGTTGTTCAATTTTTTTAATTAAACGAATTTAGATTAATATATTAATTAGAAGTATGATTAGAAGTACTTTTTACTTAATTGTTTTTTAGATGTAGCTATAGAATAATCATAAATTACACCAAGAATTAACAATTAAAAAAATAATTGAATAAACTTTTTTTTTAAATATATGTTTTTATTAAAAAATATTATTGCTCATAGCAAGAATACCTATTAGTAAGATTATAAATTAAAATATATTAGAGAAATAAGGTATGATTGCATAGAAATTGGAAATTTCTGAAAATCAACCACGTGGTTTTTGAAAGATCGAAAACCTTTCTCCACGAGGATTTATTATAACAGAAAAAAAACAAGAACATAAACCTGTTTATTAATGTCTTTTGAAGTGATTTTTTAATAAAATTTCTTCGTATATTTATTAAATATACGAATAATATAGACACGTGAATCATCGGAATATAAAACACGATGATTTTGGAAAAAAATGCCGAATACTTGAAAAAAATTTAAAATATTATGGTTCATAGCAAGAATACCTATTAGTAAGTTTATAAATTAAAAAATATTAGAGAAATAAGGTATGATTGCATAGAAATTGGAAATTTCATGAATTTTATAAAATTTTAATAAGTTCTGTAATAATAATAATTTTTTGTTTCGTCATTCAATTCTTACTTCTGATTCATAAATGGATTAACTAAATCCAACTTTTTTAACATCGGTGGCCGAGAATTTTTTCAGCTCTTAAATGATGTATCGCAAGGTAGGGGGTGCTATTTAAAATTTCAATATAGGAGGTAGCTAGTGGGGAGGTGGTTAAACTTAAAATTCAAACAGTATTGGTTTCGAACGTCCCCCTCGGTATGTAAACCGACGTGTTATTTATTTTTCCCAAATTTACTCAAAAAAATTATTTCGACTCGTACTTTTTAAATGAGCATCTAGTCGTTATGTGCCAAGAAGATAGTAGACATTATTTGATAGATTCTTACGTTTTCATAACTACAAATAATAGAGAATTAAAAACTCGATCAAATGGTGATATATAAAATATAAGCTGCTGTTTAAATAAATAATGATGATCTCGTTACTTGAAGAAAAAATACAAAGAAATGCATTATTACATGATATTAACAACAAAACGAGAAACCACCCACTAATTGCATTTCTCTAGTAAGTCATCTTAGCTTTTGGCAAATTCATCATCTACACACTAAATCTTCCTGAAGAAAAACTGTAACAGTTCGGTTTCTTCTTGAAAATTAATTTACCCCAATATCACCATTCTAAAATGTATCTGAATTTTTGCAATCTCTAGTTTTCAGTAATATCGTATATTATAATATTTTCTGTTTAAAAGCTATAATGTAATAATTAAATCAAAGTAGTCAACGACTCGCTACTGCAAATTAAATAAACGTAGCTAGTTATGAAAAACACTTAACGTTAATTAAATAAATTACAATCTGCAATAAAAGGAGAAATAGTAATAACAATGCTTTCTTAACCGAATAAAGATTTTGCATAATTTTCATTAGAAAATGTTTTAATAATTTTTTATTTTCTTGATTAATGCATGAACAATGAGCATAAATTATGCCTATAATACGCCTATAAAATACGAAGTTGACTTGTTCAATTTTACAACTTCTTCTTTTTATCTATTGGATGATTCGCAACATCGTAGATAAAAATTATTTATTTATGAAAAGTAATTGCATTCCACTAAAATAAAATTTAGAACAATCAGTTATGTAATTTTACGCAATGTTTTCGATTTTTAACATTCATTACACTTTCTTAAATATTAATCAAGCTTACGCAACTCAAGCACACTTAGATTTAAAAAAGCATTAGTCATTTTTACTAATTTTAATAAAAAATTACCCATTATTAAAAATTAGTAAATAAATTAATGCTTAAGTACATAACAATCTAATAGCACCTATTACAGTTTTGTAAATTGAGGGCCTTAGAATATAAGGGGTATAAGTGCACTTTTTTTAAATTTGAGATTAATACACAATATGAAACCTTAATGTTCATATTTGTTGGTGCAAAACAGATGCAAGTGATATATTGATAATAAGGCTATAATAATAAGGGTATAAGTACTTTTTTTAAGTTTTGGCACATTTATGATAAAGTTTTTTTTCTACTTTTATATTATTAAAATTTATCATTTATTAAGGAAATAATAAACTTTAAATAAATATCTCAGCTTTTTCTGGGAATTTTTACCCTGCATTAGCAGTAGACGCACTTAACCTAGTAAAATAACACAAAAAAAAGACATTTTGTTTAACTTTGAATGCAAATATCTCACAATAATGTAAAATGCACTTATACCCCTTTTATTCTAAGGCCCTCAATTACCAAATAGAATAGATACACTCTTGACATTCAAGAATGAAAAGCCTATATTTTCATACATGAAACTTCTAAAATTCTTTTGAGTGTTCCTTCAGCTTTACAGATTGAACGACTTTCGAAAATTAAGTGTTAAACATTTTTCCTTTATAAGGATTTAAGGACTTTTCCAAAAATCCTTTTTCAACATAGAAACCTATCACCAATCAGGAAAGTGGTCACTCGCGTAATATTAAAATTTATAAGTACAAATTTCGTGATATTAAAAAAAGGTCCACTTACCAAAAATTAAATCTCTAAATTCTTCTAAAATTTGACATGACGTTTCTGGATCTTCGTTCAATTCCTTCCTGGCGTATTCCAGCAATTCCTGAGGAGGGTCACCCAAATCAAGTTCTGCCAATACATCACTATCACTAGGCATAATAATTAACTTATTTCGTTTCTAGAATAAAATAAATAATCATCAAAGCAGTGTAGCAAAAAGAACAATAGAATCTATTACTTAGGTACTAACTACCCTTCCATTCAAGTTAGATATACTTTGTAATAACTTGAGAATTATAAATAGTGGGAAAACTTGTCGCTGCTCGGTCTACCGATAATGAATAAATTTACAATTGAAGTATTTTTAAACATATTACCATTGTTCAGAACTTTTACTTACATCAGAGTACAAGAGCGCATTTAAAAGGTTTAAAAAACTAGGTTTTACTTATGAGAGTTTTCAACGAGTTTTCCAAAATTAGAACTTCATCGTATAGTAGATCACTCACTTGAAGCGTAAGTTAAAGCAATAGGTGAAAGTTAATTACTTAAATCAGCACGCAAATTTTTAAATATGGTTTGTAAGAATGTATGTAGAAACTAATTACAATTAATAGGATCGTTATGTGGGGTATATTTTATAAAAAGTGCGTTTTTAATTTGATAATC
Organism: Podabrus alpinus; assembly: GCA_932274525.1. Classification (NCBI taxonomy): domain Eukaryota; kingdom Metazoa; phylum Arthropoda; class Insecta; order Coleoptera; family Cantharidae; genus Podabrus; species Podabrus alpinus. Next base: position 30,322,586 of record OW026451.1, read on the forward strand.
GCTACTTCTAGCCTGCAATAAGACCAAAGTAGCAATTAAAAATTTTCTAAAATTAAACACTTCCAGAAAATTTTAAAATGAACCTGAGTTCCTAGCTCTTTAACTGATCAGCAGTAGTAGTAATAGTAAACTTACTTAATCAATTATTGCAATAGTTTTAATTAGGCACAAAGTATTATCAAATATTATCGTTCAATATTAACACAGTTTTGTATGTAGATCAACATAAATATTTATAAAGCAATAATGAAATTTAAACGTGTAAGAATAAATATTAATAGGGGTTGCAACAAAAACAACCGTCTAATTTATTTTGAAGTAGGTTGACCTCTAATTAATATTATGTTAATTTTTTAGTTATGTATTTTTTCTTATTTTGTATTATAACTTTCTTTACGTGAAAGGCGTTTTAGCTTCTTCCACTTGAGAAACCATTTACATACATAAGCAATCATGCCTAACAAAATGCTATATTATTCAACTTAAATATTTTAATTACCCAATAAAATTTAAAATAAATCGTTGTAATTACTAAATTAAATTTTTTCATACAATATCTCTAGTACAGTATGTCATTTTAACAAACTGGCCCGTGCAGATGTAAATATGTCAATATAAAATTCGAATATAAATTTTGTTAGGCTAAATTAGTCTAAAGTATGTCATATGGATTGCAATAATAAAAATCAATGTAATGAAAAAATGTTACAACAATTAATTTTAATGTTTAGTTTATGCCCACTTTGTTCGAGAGCCATTAGTTAATATAAATTTGCAGATAAGAAATCGTGAGTAAGAATACATTGTATTATTAAATTTATGTATTTTAATTATCTAATAAAATATTTAAAAAAATATCTAATTACACCTATGTATTTCTATATTTTGACAAACTAGCACAGGAGATAAAATAAGAATACACGATAAAGGGGTTAAATTGGTCAAAATCAGAATAATATTGTAACAAGGTATTTTTATTATGAAATTAATTTTAAATGTATTTATGGTTTTATGATCATTTTGTTTGAAAGTGATTAGTGATCAGTTAATTATACATAAATATGTGGGTGATATCTGATAATATTATTCAAGAGTCAATTTTAACTCATACATAACAACTTTTTTTATAGTCAAATTAATGTTTCTATATTTTCCTATCCACAAGTACTTATTACTATAGAGCAGATGTTTTACGGTAATTGGCCAAACAACCAAGTTTTTGTATTACAAATAATAAGCACTGTTGTAAGCAACCATATACTACTACGTCCATACAACATAATTATTTAAACTTTTTTCACTGAATCAAAAAATGTTCTAAAATAGAAGATCTTAATATATTTTTGACTACCTGGCGCTGTATTCAATTTTACTTGGAAAAAATGAGTACTATGTGAAATTATTATCACATCACCTTCCGAAATTTTTCTAAACTCTACAAACACAACTTCATAGGAAGCTGCTTTCAAAAGTACTAGGTGGATCTTACTTCATTTCAAATTAACTGTTTCATTTAAATGTGGCTATATATCAAGTGAAAGCAAATAACCACACAATTGTCATTGACATAATATGAATATTCGCTAGTGTATTACTTGCAATAATTTACAATAATAATTGTAAATTATTAATACTCATTATGATGCGACCTATTTGCGATGAATTTCTCTAAAAACTACAATAATTTTGTACTTATAGGTTAGAAACGGGGGGTTACCACTCTCTGCAATTTTAATGTGCAAGATGTTTCAAATGTCTGGAATTGTTTACAATGATTGTCCGCAATTCTTCTAATTTTCAATACTACATCCTGCAATTTTGGTGTACAAATTTTTCTTCAGTGGTAAACCTACCAGTTAAAAGTTAAAGTTTCATAATTAAAATATACAAGCATACGAAAGAAGAAATCAAAAACACCAGACATACTTAACTAAACTTATTTACCCACTGAAATTTCTTGACTTTATTAATTTTGGTTCCTAAAACGGTTTACAAAAAATTATTAAGATACCACCACCAGCTAAGATAACCACCACACTTAACATGTTTCAAAGATGAATATCAACAAACTGGAAAAACTAGACTACTAAAATTAAAATTTTGCATCATTCCGTAATATGAATATGAATTCCGTAATATGGTTAATCAAGTGAAAGCAAATAACCACAATTATTACATTCATTGGTTTAACTATACTCACTGTTTAAGATCGTTTAAAATAATCGTCGATTGTGCACGCGTTTTTAAAACAAATTATGTAGTTTACTGTACAAATACTAAAATTTAAATGGCACGTTTATTAATCTTTATGTACAATAAAACTGTATTACAATACTCAGTTATCTAAATAAGAGTTATCGATGTTTTGTTAGTTACGAAATTACTCATATTATCAATTAGAAAAAAAACACTACACATCATAATTTTATTTTGATACTGTGAAGTATCAAAACAATTATATAAAAGAATATGAGCGCAATATAGCGATATGGTGGGAACCGTAAGTGATCACAAACAATATGCTATATAAACAAGCCATTATTTGAATTATAGGTATATACTATAATTAATTAAGATATTTATACAGAATTTTCATTTTGCTCCGAGTATAGCAACTAAATCATCGATTTAGGGACATCGCGAAGGGTTGGCATCAGCCTCTCGCTAGATTTTGGGAAAAGATCAGAAAGACATCTTTTTCAGCACAATTTTCAAATGGTTTTCACAAAATCTTATTCAAAAAAGTTTTTTTTTTATTGACTCCAAAATCATACAATCTGTCTTTACATTGACAATAAGTACTTGATATGACGAAATTTAGGACATGTGGAGTGACTACCCAGTGGTCGTCCTCCTTTAGAGTACGGAATTATTATTTTTATAATTATTATAATTATACCAAGACGACTAAAACGATTCAAACCATCAGACCTAACTACCAGATATAACCTGGTGTAATTCAAAAAAGTTAGAAACAAAAATATCAGTAATGGTGAAAATAATTTGAAACATCTCGAGAAAACAAACACAAAATCGAAAAAATAATTCAGGAAATTCAGTACAAGAAAATTGGAAAACGGAAAGCTTACTAAAATGTGAACCAAAATTCAAAAAAATATTGTTAATGACTTTATTGTTCTCATTTTGAAATATTATTTGGCACATTTTCCTGTACCCAAATTTGTACAGGTTCCATTGAAGTTTCAAAAGAGAACACAATAAATCAATAAATTATTCTCGATTGCAACTAAGGTTGAATTACAATAACACACTAGCAGCTTTATTTTGACATTCTTTTGTTGTGCATTTTTCTTTACAAAGCGTATCTTAAATTCAAAAACGAATATAAATAATTTATAAGTTGGAATTGTAACACAATACTTGCTGTAACGACGCAATATACATTTACCAACATCGTTTGGTGTAAATGTGCGGATATGCCTAATTCTATTGGGAAAAGTAGGCAATTATATTTATATTTACAATAAGTGCTGGTAATAAGTGCATATTTACGTTTACAGTTATGTCCATTTTTCGCAACATACATAATAATTATATACATAGTATATGTGTGTGTAAAAAATTATGATATATAAAAAATTGATGGTAGTATGACTTGACAATTTTAGTACTTTCATTAGTGAGATGTGATTTGAAAGGTTAAAAATCGCTGAACTAAATGATATCAACCATAAAAACCAATTTAGTAATTTTTCGACGTTAAATTTTCTCGTGTAAAACTTAGCAATAAAAATATGTTTTTTAGAATTTTATTTCCAATTATAATAAATTGAAAATGATGAAAATCATTATGAGAAAGTATATTTGCATTTTTAGCTATACAAGTTTTAGCCAAAAACTTAAATGTAGAGCTGATCCTTGTATTACTCCTAAACTTAAATGAAGTTTACATGATGTCTTCAATTAAATTTGTACAATTGGCTACCTTAATTTAATATTTATTTATTTATTTAATTAAGTGCTTCAATAACTAGATCATAATTCTAAGTGAGAATGGAGTTACAGTTGACTTTTATAATTTGGAAATTAAATCGGTACGGTTCAGAAAACTATAGAGTAATTGAATATTTTTAGATTGATCTGCCAGGATTTCCCTTAGGGTGGATGGTAGTTGCAAGGCTTTTCTTATTTGATCATATTTCTTGCATCTTGAAATATACTCTGGTATATGATTTTTGGAAGCTTCATTTAGTATATTGTATAAGTTTTGTGTGGTTGTTGGTTTTTCTCCTTTAAGAGTTAATAATTGTTCTATGCTCGTAGAGTATTTCTTCCAATTTTTCTTCTTAATTTTCCACCTGGCTTTATGACTGTTAGGGGAAGTGTTTGACTGATGAAAGTCTATTATTATTGGATAGTGGTCGCTGTTACATAGGTCATCGTGGACCTTCCAGTTTAATTTGCTGGCTAGGCTTTGATTGCTTAGGGTGAGGTCTATTGCAGAAAAAGGTTTCGAGCTTATCGCTAGGAGAGTATAGGAGTTATCATTTAGGAGAATTATTTCGATGTTATTTTGCAGGAGCTTTTCGATTGTTTTTCCTCTTTAGTTCGATGAGTCGTTTCCCCATATAGGACTATGGGCGTTAAAATCTCCGAATATGATGTATGGTTTTGTGAGTTGATCTATTAGGTCGGAAATCTCTTGGTATTTCGGAGGGTGATAAGGGGGTACGTATAAGTTGCACAATGTGGTTATTTGGTTTTCAATTACTGATTGGCAAGCCACTACTTGGGGGTGTGTGTTTAGTGGTATTTTTTTCTAAAACAGTTGATTTTTGTGTATATTATTACTCCTCCAGATGCTTTTAATCCTTCATCAATATGATCGTATCTCACTTATTCGTATTGTTTTATGTTTAAGTGCCCATTCACAATGGACGTAAGCATAAGAATTACATAAGCATAAGCATAAAACATAATCATAAACATAAGCATAAGATGGGACCGTTCACAATGACCGTAAGAATTACATAAAAATTAAAAAACTGCGCAGGCGCTATGAAGTTTCAACACGAAACTATTTTGTGACATAACCTCTCCGTCGTTTAAGTAATTATATCGTTTGTTAAGAATGGATCTACTACCATCTGAACAATTGAAAAATTCAATTGAAAAAAATTCAATTGAAAAATACCATCTGAAAAAACAACCCTGACAGCGTTTCTATTGGTTAGAAAAACGGAGCATCATTCAAATATATATTTTATTTTTATTTATAATTTATAAATATAAATATATTTATAATTTATAAATTTTTAGAGCGTTTACAAAAGAATGTACAATTTTAGGTTATATTATTATTTGAACTGTCACACAAGAAGGTGTGTTCACTGCGTGAAAAACGGCGCATCGTTCAAATTAAGGTTAATTTCCATAAGAAATACGTAAAAGTTGAAATATTCCAACTTCTTATGTAGTTCTTATGTAGTTCTTATGTTGTTGTTATGGGCCTCCCTAAACATAACAATTACGTAACTGCATTGTGAACGCTCCCATTTAAAACCAGGTATCCAACTTTATGTATTTCTTATGCTTATGTTATGCTTATGTAATTCTTATGCTTACGTCCATTGTGAATGGGCACTAAGGTTTTTGTTGGGAGTAAATGAGTTTCTTGTATTGCTATTGCTTTGGGTTCATATTTGGATATTAGTTGATGTAGTTGGTAATGGTTGTTTATTAGTCCATTGCAGTTCCATTGTAGAAATGCAACGGGATTTCGCTTTTTATTATTGTGAGTAATTTTTTATGTCTATATCTTCAGAGATCAAACTCTCTAGAGGGTTAACAATTTTGGTGAACTGGATTTTTGTAGAGCGTTGGGTTAATATAGGATATAATACCTGTAGCATTATGTATAATTTCACTTATATCGCTTGAGTAGAAAGTTGTGAGGTTTTTTAATTCTTTGGGTTCTTTAGCTTTTTTGAGGAACTCTCTTAGTTCATCATAGCTCAGGAGGTATATTTTGTTTTGGATTTCGAGGTATTTTTAATTTTTTTGAATTGTTCTTCATTATTTTGACTATTGCTTGAAGACTCGCTTTCTGCTGTTATTTTCATTGTTTTAGGCTTCTTATATTTCTTTTTTGGTGATTTTTCTGTCGCTATTTCGATTTTTTGGGTGGGAGTCTCTGTTTGTATTACATTTATTTCCATATGTTGTTTTTCAATAATAGGTGAGGGTGTTATGTTTTCATACGGTCGTTTCATTGGATTTTTTTCTGTTTCTTGGATACTTTGTGTCATTATAAGAGCTTTTTTGTTTATTTGATTAAGATTTACCAATAGTCGACCAATAGGGGTTGTTCTTCTGTTTCTGGTTCGCTTATAAAGCTCTATTTTGTTTTGGAGTTGCTCTCTGAGTCGTTGCTAGATTCTTTTTGAGAAGCTGGGGTGTTTTATGCTGTTGCTACTGCAAGTGGTTCTTTTATCATAGATGTAGATTTGATTCCATCCGGGATTGTTTCGGGAGAAGTGAGAGACAGTGATAATTTTAAGGCTTTTTTGAATGTTTCAGTTTCCTTTTTTTTGGGATATGTTGACGGAAGCTGTTTCGCCGTCTTCTGCAATGGACATTTTAGTGGTTTTATCATTGGGATTTGTAATTTGTTGGTTTGGAAGTGCTTTTTGTTTGATGGTGGTTTCAGAATTTTGTGCGCGAGTCATTGAGTTCAAGCTGTTCAGGTTTGTTATTTGATTATGTACGAGGGGTCGTTTTTATACTTATTCCCGGACTAGGCATGAAAACAAAAGACTAGAGCAAAAAAATTTTATTTTTCAATATAGTTCCCCTGCTTTTGAATACAGGTATACCACCATTTCAATGACATCTTTAATCCAGTATAAAAATATTCATTTGGTTTTTCCGCAAAATGGCCCTCAACAGCTGCTATAAGTTCGTCATTGTCCCTAAATTTTGTTCGCTGATTGTTTTTTTGAGATTCGGGAACAAAAAATAGTCACTGGGTGCTAGATCTGGACTATAAGGCGCATGTTCAATTTCTTCGAAGCCACAATCAGCTACAGCAGCTTTTGAAAATCTGGACTTGTGCACTGGTGCATTGTCGTGGAGCAACAAGACACCTTGCGTCAGTTTTCCGCGTCTCTTCACTTTAATAGCATCTCTAAGGGGATGCATCAGGTTTGCATAATACTCTCCCGTTACCATACTATCCTTATTCATATAATCAATCAGCAAAATTCCCTGAGAGTCCCAAAAAATTGTTGCCATTATTTTTCCTGCAGAAGGGGTGACTTTAAACTTCTTGGGATGGCTTTTGGCTGGTCAAAAACAATTTTGACCACTCGCAAATAGTTGACTTAGAAGGACAATCATTCCCGTATACAGCCAAAATTTCTTCAAGAATAATTTTTGGAGGTTTTCCTTGTTTTGTAAGGAATTTTATAACAGCCCGGTATTCGATTTTATTCATTTCGATACATATACAACGCGCGACAACACAAACTGACAGATAATAAAATTAATAATGATGCAATTGTTTTGTAAATTGACACACAGCTTACCAAGGCATATGTGATTAAAAAACAGCATAATGAAAAATTGCATCAAAATTCAAAACAGCCCAGTCCGGGAATATAAAGATGACCCATCGTCGTACTTGTGCAAGAGTATTTTCTACTTTCAAGATGGGATGGTTGTTTACGAAGTTGGTGACCAATTTATTGTTTGTTAGGTAAATACAAATTCGTCCATTTGATAGTCGAGATGCAAATAATATGCTTTTAGGGGAGATTATTTGCCCGAATGCTGTAACGTTATGATTTAAGTTGGATTTTATTTTCAGCTTGGATAATTATCGCTTGTTCTTTAGATGGGAAAATGTTAGTGGTTTTTGCTTTATCTGCGAAGGAGATGTTTTCGGAGTAAGTTCATTTTTGATAAGTTAAATGATCTATATTTGAATTATTAAATTATTGTCGGTGAAGTTTGTGAATTTGATGGAATTTCCATTTTGTTTGTTATAATTGAAGTTTTGTTGGAATTGAAGGGTACTATAGTTGTCACTTTCACACCCAGTCTTTTGTGTGACAGCTGATTCTTAATTTATTTTACTTCAAAATTATTGGAATACATTAGTCTGTCGGTTATTTTCAATTTTCCAATACTTGCGAAGTGACTTGGGCTGATTTTAAAATGGTTTGTATTAAAATCTTTAGAGTATTTTACCTTCTTTGATGAATTTCTGTGATGAGCTCGCTAAAAACGTGTATCACTATTCACTATGTCACTCTCAGTTGGTAACCTACATAAAATTTAATATTGAATTCTAAATATTATATAAATTAAAAACAACAAATTTAGAGGTAACAAATTATACAATAATAATTAATTATACTATAAAAAACCACCTTAACCACCATGCTAATATGTTTACGTGATAGTTATTTTTACAAAAAGTAGTTGAAAAAAGCTACTAGAAAGCACCGAAGTCAACAAATGAAAATATTTGTTGTTTATACTAGCATTCGAAGGCCGTACATCGTCCGAAAATGAGTTTAAGAGTAAATTATGTTAAAAATAAAAGAAAACAAGTTTTGCTCTGGACGTCTACGAAAAACCCAATTTTACCAATATATTATTGTAAATTTGGGAAAGATTAATGAATTTTCCATTATCTGTTCATTTCATTGCTTTCATATTATAGTAATTAAATTATTAATAAGGTATGGTAAGCAGCGAATGCAATAAAAAAAATCATATTTTCGGACAGAGCACATATTGCTCTATCTTGAATAGTTTTCCGAGGAATACAATGAAAGTAAACTTTCGGCAAGTTTTCGATAAAGTTATCAGGAGTGAACTATACACGTCTTTGGAGAAGATAAAACTGATTAGATTAGAACACCACAGCATTCATTAAAACAGACGGCTTTGGGATAAATACTGGTGATAGACATGGTGATGCATTGTCAGCAAAGTTGTTTAATGCTGTATTGGAGAAATAATAAAGGGAATCGACACCGAACGTTCCATAGCAATAAGAGAAAGGCGGATAATAGCTTACGCGGACGATTACTTCTTATAGTAAGAACACGTAAAAGAATGGTTAAAATGTTCACAAAATAGGGCAATCAGCGAAAAGAATGGGGTTGGCTTTCAACAAAGGAAAGACGAAATACATTAAGTGTGATTGAAATAAATAGTGAATTAACAATAGAAGGATATACATTTGCAGAAGTGCATAGTTTGGTTACCTAGGTGTACAAATCAAGAAAGACACCAACATAAAAGAGGAAATAAGAAAACGAGTATAAATAAGAAACATTATTTAATAAAACTTGTACTAGTGAAACTAAAGTGAAAATTTACAAAACCCTGATAAGACCAGTAATAGCAAACGCATCAAGAATGTTATGTTTACCCCGATTTAAAACGGAATTGTTGTGGACATTCGAAAAAAACTCTTACGAACCATCTTAGGTTCAAAATAGGTCGAGAATGCAGAAGGCAGACCATGGATGAATTATGAAATTAATATGCAAAAGTTTAAATGAGAAGATGTACATATAGTGAAATTCATAAACACTCAAATAATAAGATGGCTCAGATGAATCTACTGTAAAAAAAGATAATTCTATGGAGGCCAAATGAGGATAGGATTCAAGGACGGACAAAACTTAGATGGTGAGACCAAATGACGGGAGATCTGAAACAGATAGAAGTGAATGAGTGGATGGGAAAGGTTCAGGATAGACGCTGCTGGAAATAGGTCGCCACAAACGCTGCAAGGCCTAAAAATTTGTAAAGAGAGAAATGGGAAAATAATGCAAACGAAGTTAATGAAGTGTATTTTATGGGGCTTAATCTTCCCTTGGAACGGATTTGTGAATCTTTAAAAAAGGATAGCTATTATATTCAATGAAGGTAAAGCTGTCTAAATATTATAAATATATTAATTTTTTATTTTGCTAGACTAAAAATAAACTTACTTAATAATATTAAAATTTTATATGGACTCACGTCAAAATAATATATAGATACATACAAATAATTATAAGCACACACCATTATTCCTTGATTTGCGGTTGAGTTATGGAATTCCGTGAAGTTCTATATTTAAACTCTAAATTTTAATCCTGTACGACGACAACAAAATTCCATAAATTACAAGAAATTTAAACCCGATACTCCCGAACTGTAATTAAATCAGCGAACACACCAAGCCACTTCGATGGTCATTTTAGATATGACCTCAGCAAGCGATAATCAGTTGTTTGGCTTCTACACTTTCATAAATATACTATCTCATCCTGCAATTTTTCTGCACAGATAAATTTGTAACTTGAATAATAAAAACAATGCGATTACACGATGCAATGAATTTCTTAAAATATAAATAACTTTCACAGTAAAAAAATTGAAAGCACTTCCAAACAAATAAAAAAAATTTAATTGATGAAAATACATAATATGCAACAAGTTGTAAAATGGATACTAATTTTATTTGTTTCTCATTTGTAAACGTCAGTTTCCAAAAACACAATATTAATCAAGAAAGTTTATTTTATCAAGTCACTAACTTGTAAAACTGACAGTTAACTTGCAAAATTTTTACAAGTTAGTAGTATTATTTACATTAGGAAATTTTGTTTTATCGTCATATATGTTGAAAATTATAATGATAATGATAATCACGTTAATTAATCTGATTTTCTAATTTTGAAATATATCCTATTGATCACATATTCTGTATGACTTAAATTGTTGGCTCACATGGCAGGTTTTGATTATAATTTTTAATTATAAAAATAAAAATAAACAGACATGTTCATGGCAACGCTTCCATAGCTTACGACATTTGCGACAAATTATTGAGATTTTTTTGGAATTTATCTAACCTTTTTACAAATGAGAAACAAATAAAATATAAAACAATGCACGCAAGGTAACGGGTTTTACTGGCTCAAGGAGGTAACTGACTCGCCTGCGGCTCGTCAGTTATATCCTCCATTCGCCAGTAAAAACCCTCTTACCTTGCTAGTAATGTTATATACTATAATTCAAATATTTAATAAATTAGTCAGCAGTTAAAAATGCGTAACCTAATTTACATTATAACTTCGTAGCTTTGGGCTATTGTTAATGAAAAATGGAATGTATGTATATGTAATATTAAATGAGCAACTGATGCATTCAAGAAATGCACCTGTGCATCTCGGAAGACTTACTTTTATATTTGTTTTGCTAATTATTGTACTTGCCATTAAGACTTGTTGCACATGTTTTATTTATTAATAGATAAGCACTTAACAACGTCTAAGCTAATTAACTAACTTTTTCTAACTAATATGAACTAACGTTCACTGTAGTAGGTATAATATGCAATTTGACCTACATCAATTTTTTTGTAATACTGTTATGTTAATAACTTGTGCATCTGATTATTTCATAAGAATATTATCTAACTTTTTAATTTAAACAAGTAATTGTTTAAATTGATTATTAATACACTCGTTTTTATAAAAGTATTAGAAATATTTAAATGTAGCGGTATAAGTAATTTTCTGTTCGATTTTTTCTTTTTTCTCTCTCTACATTAGCGGTTCTTAATCATAGTTCGCGGAGTTCGGGCAAACTTCATTTTATTTTTTCGGTAGTAAAATTTGGTCTGTGCATTCTTCTAGTGCGTAACATGTTTCAGAAAGTTTCCCTTTTTTTGTACAAATTGTCCCTAAATCCCAAATCAGCCCAAACGTTTTTTGATGATTTAAAATCCTCAGACTACTTATATTATTTAAGACTGCTCTCTAGATCTTTTCCTTTCATTTTTCTTTTCCTGATCTGAGGACCCAATTTTGAATTTTGTTTGAAATTAGTTAATGTAAGGTTAAACAATCTAATTCATTGTGTAGCAAATAAAAGCTACATTTCTTTAGTTCTATTGTTAGGTTTATTCGCTTTGTTCAATAATTTCGTCCATTTGATTTATTATAACAAGTATAATAATTAAGTTTCGTTAATGTAAATTCATTATATTAAATTCTAACTAAACATTAGTTTTGGCTGAAAGGATTTCAAAAGATTACGAAGGAAAGAAACTGCTTTAATAAAATAAGTTCCAAATTAAATACGTAATCCGGTAGTTTCTATAAATTAATATAAAGTTAATATATACATGCATAATATAATAAATTGAAATACACTGATAATAATTTGGTAATTCGTACTAATTTTCCTGAAGTTTTGAATTATTTTTCCGCATGTTTTCAAAGATGCGGATAATACTTCGCATCTTAAAATCAACTCTCTAAATTGTGAACATTCACAATTATTGTTTATAAAACTAATCTTGATAAAGGCTATTAATAAATACTGATAGCTCATTTTCCTTTTAACAAAAATTGAAGTGGCCTCGCTATTTTAAAAATTTATAAACATATTAATTTATTATCATATATGTACGTTTTCAATATTTCATAATAAAGATAAACTCACAAGGAAACATTGGAACACAAGGAAGTACTTTGCCAAATTTCAGAACTGATGCTGGTTGTATTGGTAAATTTTTGGGTCGTATTTTGATCCTATAGAATTTCGTATTATTACCTACATTTCACTAAAATTATTCGTAGGCCTTAACGGAAATGTTAGCAAATTTTCTCTCTTTGCAATATTCAATTCCATTTTTCTCTGAATTCAAAATAATTTGAAATTTAAATCAGCACTACAATAAATAAATTTTTTCATGACTCTCGCCCGGTGCTTACTAATATTTTATATATTTTTTTATTTTAAGTTCAAGCTGATTAATTTACAATAATAAATTATTAATGGTTTCGTTCCTTTTTTACATCAAAAAAAGCCACTTGTTCTAGCGATGTTTTGTCGCTCGCTTTATAACGATTTATCGAATTTATTCTAATCTTTACGCGCGCATTTCAGTATTGATAATATTATTATTGGTAGCACGTTACTAATATCATGTACCTTACTATCATATTATGAATTATAAAAGTTGTAGTTAAACAAAAGTTATTTTTAATTTAGGGAACACACAAAAAGAAATAATTGGCTGTATTCTTGACATTAGGCACCATCCATCATGGTATAGTATATTTCACTTTAAATGAAATTAAAAAAAGTCATAGCATCAAATTACATTGATATAAAGACGACACATAATACAGAGATAAGATTGTCGGGAACATAATATGCATTGCTAAAGGCTGGCGCGAGATTAAAATAATTAACCTTATCTCTATTATTATGTTTTGTTTATAGTTTGTACGTTTTTATATCAACGTAATTTGATGCTATGACTTTTTTTAATTTCATTTAAAGTGAAATATACTACCTACATCCTATAATAATTTTTATGTAATTATCAAATTTTTATTGTTAGTTCGAAATAATATTTTCTAATAATTTTTAAGTCAATATTATTTATAAATACAAAATAATCATTAACAAACTCCAATACTAATTAGTACCTAATTAATTTTAATTGAAAGTTGTAATACATTGTAATTAAGATTACAAGCCGAAAAAGCTATTCATAAAATATAACCTACCTCTTCGAAGTTAGGATATTATAAATTATTATATAAATAAAAAAATATTTGAGAAATGCTTACCACTTATAAAAAAAAAGACGAGCAAAAACACTTTTTACCTGCAACACAATTATTGCACTGTTTACTTTTAGCACATACTCAATTAAATTATTACCACTCCTCTGCAAGATCTTTTTGCAACAATGCAATTAGTAGCTACTAGGTATACTAGATAAATAATTAATTATTTAAACATTATTCACATTCGAGTAGCTGCACGATACATATTTCTATCTATACAGCGTGTAAAGTGCTAATGCTTTTATTTCTTTCACGTATCTAATGTGCGTCAAATATTTAAAATTGCGGTGTATAGCCTTACCCGAAATAATTATATGGTATATTTTTATATGTAGTAGGTAGTAATATCGCTAAGGTATAGATTATAATAGTACAACTTTTTCTGAATGACTGCCCCACATTATTTAAACATAAAAACTGTATTAAAAACATTACGTAATATGCTATCATGTTCTTCAAAATATTTAATATTTAAATTTAACTATTTAAAAAACAACAAAATGTAATGGTCGTAAACATTCTATTCTTTTGACTTGTAAATTGCAAAGTCCTCAAAGGTTTCCTCTAGATCTAGTTTTCAACTAGACTTTTCGCTATAGGCTATTTTGAAAGTGATAGTAACATTGCAATATTGAATTTTTATAAAAATTCCCATTAAAAACGAGTGAACCTCAAAGCAATTATTTAAATAGATCAATAAATGATTGATAGGTACAAATTATTTAAAACATTTTATGTCGGTAATCTATTTATAGTGTTTATATCTAGTATATAATATGACATTATATGTAATGAAAAGGGTAGAAAAAATAAACGAGAAGCAACAATTACATTTCTAGCCATAATAACATAGGAATCGCGAAACTTTTAAACGTATTACTTTGCGAGAAGAAAACTACGTTTCGAGAACTTTAATAATAATATATTCATTCTATCTATCGATTTTTTTTAGAGAAATCTGCAGTTTACGTAAACCCTTTTATTGTTTTATTGTTTGCAATAATATTACTAGCTCAATAAATTGTAACAAAACGTCCATTAATAAAGAAACTCGTAACTTTTCAATTAGTACTTTTAATTACAAATACATTTAATTGTATCGCAGGGGTATTAGCAATAAATAAATAATAGGTAGATGGACGATAATAAATAAAAATTGCAAATTACATTACAAATTTAAAACTGCAAAATTAACAAACACAAATGCAATACTGCGGATGGATAATAAGTTGTCTTCCTATGAGTGTAGAACGAAATGCATTACATAACGTATGAGTCTAAAGTAGCTGGACAAAATTCAAACTATAATATAAAAAAAGTTGCTTACAGAAAATTTTAAATTTAGTTTTTATTAAGAATAATATGCAATATATTGGAACACACAAAAAGCTTGAAACACATAATGGTCCATTTTCTTCAATTTTTCTGACTACTTTTAACACCTTCCATCATACGCTGGAGCATATTCACATAAATTTTTTTGGCATAGGACTTAATCCATTTTTTTAATTGTTGGGCAGATATTACTTCTCAATCATTCTTATAAACTAACTGTGAAAAATAGACCAGAAATTTTCAATAGGACGAGCTGCAGGAATATTTGGCCGATTTTTTCAAATTTTGGAACAAATTGTATATCTTGACCGTCTAGCCAATTAAGCGCCGTTTTACATAATGGCAAGACACAATATTCGGCCAAAAGATAATTTTATCATCTTTATGGTTTTATTTTACAAAATTAGCCATTTTTGGTAAACATTATTTATTCTTATTTATTCGCTAAATTTTTTTGTTAATATGCAATATGCGGGTGAACTTTAGCGTGCTACTTCCCAAACTTCTTAAAATAAAATAACTTTGTATAAAAATAAAACAATTTATTAAATTTAGGATAAGGTATACCTTTAAATGACCATAGAGTAAATTTATCATGAACGCCTATAGGGGGTTACCCTACATTGAACTTTTTTAGACTTAAATAAAAAATCTTCAATGAACTCACCATTAGTGTTGATTTTTGAATATTATAATGCCATGATCGCAAGAGAAATTAGGAAAAGAAAGAGAAAAGTGGCAAACACTCTGTAAAAAAATTGCTAGCAAAATTACATGTTTTACACTTGACCAATTTTATGAAAAAATTTGCTAGTAAATGTTGTACGAAATAGTTGATAAGTATCACACCGCCTGTATTGTCTTTGTAGTCAATTCTAGGGGTCATAATTTGTTTAGCCTACGATGAAATAACAACCACAAAAACCGGAAAACCTCGTGTATTTCAAAAGAAATATTTTATGCCAGGTGGTCAATGATTAAGTATTAAAATAAAAATCTGAAATAATTCCAGGGTTTGTGTAACATGAATTTTTCGCAATGTGAATAATTCTGCTTTTATTCAAAATCTATTATCTACACTCTGATGAGTTTCATAATTTATATTTTTATTTTTGATTTCTGATTTCTGAATTGTTAATCAAGCGGATGCTAAATCATTTTATCAAATGTCAGCAATATTTATTGTGCTTTTTTACATTTTATTTAATTGAGACTTAATTTTGGTGGAAGTTCCGGGTTGATTGCGAGAAACCATTGTTGGCATTTTCTGAAAATTTTTGTCATCAGTAAGGATTTTTTGTATTGGCTTCTTTGCTAGAGGTTACCGAATGGAAACGGTTTGCTTTTCATTCTACCGGTATTTCTTGGAATTTGAGCCACTATTTAGTCAAAAAAAACTTTCGTTGTGGTGGGATTTATTTATTTGTTGGATGTTTCAGCGACAAAAATATTACCCATCTATATTTGGGGATTTAAGATGCTAACATCAATTTTTGTAGGTATAAAAAATTAATTAATGTCAATCAACTTGTAGATTTGATTTGTCGATAATAGTTGACTTTGTATACGATTAGTTTATCCTAGTACCCAGATACCTCGAAAAGCTTGAGCTAACCCGGGGAAAATTTTGTACCACTAGTATAAAAACTCCATTGACCCTGAGGATATGTGAAAAATAGTTTATCTCCGTCGAAAATAACGGTACACTTTTTTTATTTTTTTTTAAATATTATAAAGTTAAAATTTTTAACTTGGAATAAAGAAAATTTATGTATGTAGATGTTAGGTTGGCAGTGTGGATGCGCTGAACACATTTCTGATTAGATTGATTTGTTCTCTAACCTTGGTTTCAGGAGGCATGGTAGTTAATTGTTAGTATGAAATTTGATTTAAAATAAAGTATCAAATAAACAAATTATTGTAGTGAGAAAGGTAAAGAGATTTAAAATTCGAATTATTAAGGGAATGTACTAACGATTGAAGAAGTGAATCAAGAAATACAATCTTAGTAGTAATATTTGAAGATTGGAGCATAAATATTTAGGGAGAGAGAACAATTCTAAATGACAAAACTATAGAAAGCAATGCTAAGCCCAACGTGGTGTATTTATTAATGGAATCAAAGCATACGTATTATAGCAATTATAAAAAGCAGCAACTTTTGTATCGTTGTATCCTATTTAGTTTGACATCGAGGTGACGAGGTAAGTCAAAGCCTTAAACCTTTCCTGTTGAATCGATTTATGCAAATCTACCTCTGAAATAGAAGTTATGCTATTTATTTAGCCAGTTTCGTTGTCTATTGAAGTTATTTGGGATAGAATTGCAATGGCATATTTGTGAAATGGATTTGTGGTAAATCGTGTATATAGTATAGTGTTGTGATATCCCTCAACATAGGGGGGTGTTATTTATTGCGAAAAATATCACTCTAAAATTTTATTTTATCAAATCTAAATTGTTCAAGTTATTCAATATCTCTGGACTATCATCACATCTGCTCTTCTTCTATTATCTTTTCATGTTATGATTAAATTCATCAAATGTTTATTTAAAAGTTCTTTTGTTTTGTTTGCGTTTTCTTCCACTGTTTTTGTTCAAAATTCCGTCACTTCTTACCAGCAAAATTCTGGTAATGGTGCTCTTTGCCGGACTGTCACTATCATCTTAACAAAAACTCGAATCTCAGGGATAAAGCAAGTTCAAAATTTTTGTCGAGCCCCACGCAATTATTGGTGAAACCAATACTGTAAAAATAGTAAATTTTGCCTTATAGTGGTTATGAAAATCGAGCACCACGTTGGGTCAACCAATTCGTTGTGATATCTTCTTGAAATTGTTCTTATTTATTTCTTTTAAGTTATCTTAATTTTAAAAAAATAAAAATAAAATTTATCTATTTTCTCCAAAGTCCATTTAATCAAATTCGAGACGTGCTTTGGAAATTTACAATATTCTCATCATCTCCATCGGCTGATAAAAGAGGACAAACGTAAGATTTATCAAATTGTAAAACACTAAATTAATAAGAGTCGGTCTCAAATTTAATTAAGAGGACTTTGGAGAAAAAAACCAATTTTATTTTTAATTTATTACATAACTCCAAAAATATTGGGAAAATGATTTTGGATATCTAAATTTGTATAATTTTATAATTTTAATCTGATTCTTCATAATTTTCAAAGTTGTTATTAATTGATTATTTTTCACTTCACTTCCTTCACTTTCAATTTTTATTAAACTCCACATTTTGTTTATTTTACATTCTATAAATTTTAATTTTCTCTTAAAAATATGCGACTAGCCTGGTCAAATCTCCAGGGCCAATATGTTGATTACAATCCCATCAATTTAACATAAATAATCGCCGAAACATAGGCGTACCAAAATTATTAAAAATATTCGAATCTTTTATAAAATTTACAAAAAACCACAGCAATAAATTGAAGAGAAGGGATGCTAAAACCGATCGCTAAGGTAAACCATTATTCTAATTAACCTAAACGCGAAATAATCGATCACAATTGGAGCCAAATAATTAAATTAGTTCTTGAAGTGTTCAATTTTAAAGAAAGAATTGATTTACATTTTTAAAATAGAAATGTAAAATAAAACATAAATGTTTAAAAAATAATATTTTTCAACAAAAGACGAAAGACAGTATTATGGTTTATGGCACTTATCAATCATTTGAATTTCATCTAAAATGGTATTTTTGAAGCTATGATTCTTATCGCACGGGTATTGCACGTGTATTTTGCACGGGTATCGCACGGGCAGTTAACTGAAAAAAATCGTTCGTCACACAAAATCGTCACACAAATATGTAACGGAAATATGTAACGCAAATTCGTCACACAAATTTCGACCGCGACTTTCAAATTTCGAACTTCCCTTCAAACACCATAATTCCGGAACCGAGAGGGCTAGGACCCTGGGAATGGTGGCTATGGATAGGGGGCGGATGTGGCAACCGCTCCCGACCCCACGCCGCCCCCGCCGCCTCCAACCGGTTTTTATGGAAAATAGTTTTTTAACAAAACTAAAAAAATTTAAACATTTAAACAAACCCCCCCCTCCCACCCCCTTTTCGTGGGTCGGCAAAAAACGTCAAAAAAATTTTCAAAATTTTTATTTTTCAAAAATTTTGAAGCAAGTTTTAGTTTTTTGACAAAACTAACAAAATTAAAAATTTCCCGCCCCCCCTTTTTCCCTTTTCGTGGGTCGGCAAAAAACGTCGAAAACATTTTCCCGTATTCTTATAAGCAAGTTGGAGGCCGAAGGCCGACCCGACCCGTGTTCTCTAAATCAAGTGGGAGGCCGAAGGCCGACCCGTATTCTTATAAGCACGTTGGAGGCCGAAGGCCGACCCATATTCATAAATGCCAGTGGGAGGCCGACCCGACCCGTGTTCTCTAAAGCAAGTGGGAGGCAACCGCCCCCGACCCCACGCCGCCCCGCCGCCTCCAACCTATTTTTAGGGAAAATAGTTTTTGACAAAACTAAAAAAATTAAAACATTTTTTTTTAATTAAAACCCCCCCTCCCCTTTTCGTGGGTCGGCAAAAAACGTCAAAAAAATTTTCAAAATTTTTATTTTTAAAAAATTTTGAAGCTAGTTTTAGTTTTTTGACAAAACCAACAAAATTAAAAAATCCCCCCCCATTCTCCCTTTTCGTGGGTCGGCAAAAAACGTCGAAAAAATTTTCCCGTATTCTTATAAGCAAGTTGGAGGCCGAGGGCCGACCCGTATTCTTAAATGCCAGTGGGAGGCCGACCCGACCCGTGTTCTCTAAAGCAAGTGGGAGGCCGACCCGTGTTCCTGAAAGGCAAGTGGGAGGCCGACCCGTGTTCCTGAAAGGCAAGTGGGAGGCCGACCCGTGTTCCTGAAAGGCAAGTGGGAGGCCGACCCGTGTTCCTGAAAGGCAAGTGGGAGGCCGACCCGTAGTTTTATAAGCAAGTTGGAGGCCGAAGGCCGACCCGACCCGACCCGTGTTCTCAAAAGCAAGTGGGAGCAAGCATAACTCCGGAACCGAGAGGGCTAGGACCGTGGGAATGGTGGTTATGGATGGGGGGCGGAGGTGGCAACCGCCCCAACCCCACGCCGCCCCCGACGCCTCAACCTCCAACCGGTTTTTAGGGAAAATAGTTTTTTGACAAAACTAAAAAAATTAAAAAATTTCCCCCTCCCCTTTTCGTGGGTCGGCAAAAAACGTCGAAAAAATTGTAAAAATTTTTCACAAAAAGGCCGAAGGCCGAACAACTGTGGCCTTTACGGATCTATTATGGTCCTCCCCCTGTGAGACCGAAGGCCGAACAACACTGGCAATCACGGACTAGCAGTCAAGATAGCTGAAGGCATATAAATATAATCTATTATGGTCCGCCCTGTGAGGCTGAAGGCCGAACAACTATGGCCTTCACGGATTTATTATGGTCCGCCCTGTGAAGCCGAAGGCCGAACAACTATGGCCTTCACGAATCTATTATAGTCCTCCCCCTGTGAGGCCGAAGGCCGAACAACTATGGCTTTCACGGATCTATTATGGTCCGCCCTGTAAGGCCGAAGGCCGAACAACTATGGCCTTCACGGATTTATTATGGTCCGCCCTGTGAAGTCGAAGGCTGAACAACTATGGCCTTCACGGATCAATTATGGTCCTCCCTCTGTGAGGCCGAAGGCCGAACAACTATGGCCTTCACGGATCTATTATGGTCCTCCCCCTGTGAGGCCAAAGGCCAAACAACTATGGCCTTCACGGATCTCTTATGGTTCGCCCTGTGAGGCCGAAGGCCGAACAACTACGGCCTTCAAGAGGATCTATTATGGTTTGCTCTGTGCGTAAGAAGCATAGCTTCTGTGGACGGTCCGACGACCGCTCTCATTTTTTTGTTACCCTTACTTTAAAATTGCACTCTATACCTGTCAGCCTAATAAATATATTGTTGTGTCCACCGTGTACCCCCTATTATGGGCGAACATTGCAAGGGGAAACGATCGGAGAGGTTTTAAATGTACTAGTTAAGTTTTTGTTAGAGTAAGTTTTGGTTAGATTAAGTTTTTGTGATAAACCAGACGCACACGGGAGTTGTGGACCCGACGACTAATCCCCAACATCAAAAGATGGATCGAAAGACGGCACGGACAAGTAAGCTTCCACCTCACACAAATGCTGTCAGGGCACGGCTGCTTTGCCCACTACCTACACAGATTCGGAAAGTTGGCAAGCCCCCGTTGCAGGTATTGCGAGGAAATCGACACCGCGGAACACTCCCTTTTCCACAGTTGGAGATGGGAACGCGAGAGGACAATGGTCTCCCTAGCACTGGGGTACACGATGACTCCCGAGGACCTAATCGAAGCAATGCTTGTCGACGAGACACAGTGGCAGCGGATAACTAACCTCGTCACCACCATATTAAGAGGTAAGGAGGCAGCCGGGAGAGCCGAGCAACAGGCAGCCGCCGCCGCTACTCTAACGGAGGACACACAAACGGAGGACGACACACAAATGGAGGACTAACGATTCGACGCGAAACCCGGACAGGTAGAAGAGAGGCATGCGGAAGAGCACACGCCACACGCGAGTTCCATCGCATTGCCCCCTACCCGGCCGACAAACTAGGACGACACTATCAAAGGAGAAGAACGTGGTCCGATTCTAGGACACATCATCCCGGAAGCAATGCCTGACGGCGGACACCCGGGAGGACAGGTAAGGAAGAAGGTAAGTAATAAAGTTTTTGTGATAAATAAAATAAACGCCTGGTGATAACTGTGGTAGGCAACACAAAAGACTGAACAAAATGAGAGATGAGAATCAAATAGGAATAAAAAAACGAACAGTGGTTGTCAAGGAGATATAAACAGGAGTTCAATAAAAAGAGGCAACAAAGACAGTCGCAGATAAATTGGGAGTGCGAATGCAAGCAGCAAAAAAGAGAGTCGCAGATAAATTGGGAGTGCGAATGCAAGCAGCAAAAAAGAGAGTCGCAAATTGGGAGTGCGATTTGATAAGGCGACGAAGATACCAATTTAAACCAATTTAAATTTAAATTAATTAAATTTAAAGAAGCGACAAAATAGCCGCATAATAAATAAAGAGAAACGAGTTAGAGAGCTTATAAATAGGACGTGTGTGGGTGATCAACGATCGATTGGAAGATCGAATTTCTCCTACGGAGAGAAGTAAGACCAGAGAACGACAATTTGGACCAGGCGATTAACGATAGAAATAAGTGTATGTGCGCATATTGTGTGATCCGTCTATGCCGAGTTATCACTCCAAAAGAATTAAAAGGTTAGCATAAAATTTGTTTAATTTTAAGTTGTTCGATTTTTATGTTTATGTTGTTTTTTGATTTTGTTATTTAAATATTGATGTTAATAAATATGTGTTTTTGCGATCCGATGGTTTTCTTTTGCACTGTTGGCTTGTAAGACGTTTTTTAAAGCGAGTAATCCTGAGATAGAGAGAAGTGTTCGAAGTGGGAATCCTTTTCTTGGCAATTTCTCAAATACCCAAGAGGGGGACGCAACAATATATATTTAAACTTTTTTAAGAAATATGAATTTTTCAACGAGATAAGAAAGTGACAACAATTTTTTGCCCTTTGGGGTGCACCTGTTGCATCTGCCTAGTTCCGGCACAGGCTGCAGGTCCTTTCTTCGCAGTGTCGTGGATACTATAATAATTAATAACTATCAATAATACAATTTAAGTATTAATAAGCTTGGTTTGGAATATTTTCTTTTTTCTTCATATAAACTTTATATAAATAAAACGAGCAAGTTTTAATTAGTGGAAATTTAAGCTTGATCGGCATGCTAAACTGTATACGCGATAGAATCGTAGGTTGCCTACCGTGGAGAAGTTTTTAGCATTAATATTGTTATTTAGCATTAATATTAATAAGGTAATGATTAAATTAGTAGTTTAATTAGCCTAGAAAACTTGGCAACTTTATAAGCTAAATTTTTGTAATGAAATGAATTTTTGCCAAGAAGTTTATAATAATTACACCTATTCAAATCCAATTTTTTTTCTTTGATCGTTAAAAATCCTAAGTATGCGACTAAAAGGTCAATTTTAAACACTCATAGTAAATGAATCCAACATGTTAGCCTCTTCTTAAAGGTTTCGAACTCTTAAATTATACCTAGAACTTTCTTGTTCTCTTAAAACCAATTAATGTGCAGTATCGTAAAATCTTAAGAGTCCGAGTAAATTCTTCCATTTGCAAAAACATATTCAACACTCCTATCAAAAAACTCTGGGGCAAAATCCAAAATTCCTATTATGTGCATAAAGACATGCCAGCATTTTTATACAAAGTTTTCCAATTAATTAATTGTTATTGCTCATTATTTTTTCCTTTTTGATAACTTTTGTTCAGAATTGCTTTGCAATTCAACTAAATTTGCGTTTTATTATTAAACGACAATAATATTATTTCGTAATTTAAATAACAATCAGTCTCCTTTAATGCTAAGCAGCGGCGGCTCGTGACTTTTCCATTTGAGGAGGCTAATTTTACAGCTTAACTACCTTATAAAATAAAACTTACAAAAAAAATAAATTTAATAAAATATTATTAATTTAATCTGCGGTAGACACATGTTTCGAGCTCGTTGGCTATCTTCAGTACTGTGTACAATGGAAAAAATTGTTCGATGAGTGGAGAGTGTTTTTTGGAAAAAATGCTGTACAATATACAGATTAATATTATTTTAAGTCATTCGAAATTTATGAAGCTTTAAACGTAAGAGGTATACGGCGATTTTTAGTATTCGCGAAGTGATCGATGATATTCTCGTAGAATTCATTATTTCGAGACAATAAGGTAACGAATTCCTTTTCAATAGACATTACGATAGACAATAGACGTTCATCGTATTACGAGTGTAAGTTTTTTAATACGTTTTAGTGTGTAAAAACTTCTTTCAACCGAAGCTGATGTTACCGGTATGGTGACGACCACACATAAAAATTTGTAAAATTCAGGCATACAACTGTGTAAATCATTTTTGAAAGTAAAATCTAATATCTTTGATGGAGTTCTACATTGTCCAAACATTTTTGGGTCATTATATGCTGCCGATAATTCATTTTTGAGTTGGATTTGATCAAAAAATGGATACTGCTCTAATAGACTATCTAATAAATTTTGAGGAAAGTTTTTCTTATAATCTGAAAATTTAGCAAATGTTAATAGATCAAAAAATATTAATTTATGTAAGTCTGCAAATCTAACTTTAATTTGCACGATAACCGTATCCAAAATTTCCGCAAAACTTTGTTTATAACTTTGATGCATATCTGGTAAATCAAATGTCGTTTTTATTTTTTTCTAAACCGGCTCGCAATTTAATTCTATGGAGAGTTTAGATTAATTTTGTTAAACGACATTTGGCGAAATTAATATCGGTAAGCTTACTTTGTAAAATTGAAAATACTACGTCTGTCTGTTCAAAAATTAATTTAAAAGTTTCTAATAAAAACCAAAATTTTGATTCATTTAAATATTGTCTTAAACCTACCGCTTCTCCAATAGTTTGAGAGTCGTTTTTAAAATCATCGCTGTCGATTATAAAATGAAATACGTCAATTAATTGTTGTTTTCTTAATTGCAATGTAAAAATACTGCACTTCACTTTTATACGTGTACAATACAAGTGATTATATTTTTAGAACATATGCACGAATAATGCAAAGATTTGCAGGTGTCTCTTTGATAAGACCCACACACATAAATATGAGCC
Source organism: Podabrus alpinus (assembly GCA_932274525.1). Taxonomy (NCBI): domain Eukaryota; kingdom Metazoa; phylum Arthropoda; class Insecta; order Coleoptera; family Cantharidae; genus Podabrus; species Podabrus alpinus. Next base: position 30,347,302 of record OW026451.1, read on the forward strand.
CAGCCTCAAACGTATGTAAAATTACTATCTTCGTACAATTAGTAAAATAACACAGAATAGTATGCGCTTATGTTACAAGCTTATTACTTACAATTCATCTGTTATTCGCTCATGTTGATCATGGACTTTACTAACCAGAGTAGCCTCTATGGTATTCTGGGTTGCCTAACTCTGTGCTAATAAACTAATAAGATAAAGAAAGGCTAGCCGCTGGATATGTACTATTTCGAATTTATTTCAGGCGTAGTCAAGTTCTTAAGCTAATTTCATTATTAAATTAAATTTAGTTTTAAACAAACTAAAACAACTAAACAAATTCGGGGGTCAAATGGAGCAGTGACGCGTCACTTACAGCCTCTCCTGCTCAATTCCTACTCGCACCTCCAAGCTGGCGGCCCCTGGTAACCTGTGGAAAATCCTCAAAGATCGGGTAACCAACCCCGGTGGATGGGGGGAATCTGCAGGGCTAAAGCGAGAGGGAGACATTTTCCTTCGGGTTGGACGAGAGGCCAGCACCCTCTCACCGTAAAAAATTAAATTCGCTAAAAATCCCAGAAATAAGCCTCGGAAATCGGACGGATACTCAAGTCGACGAAACCAGCTACGAAAACGGACTACGAATATGGGAATATGGAATGTTCAGGGTATCAGAAACAAAAAAGAAGAAATAATCTTAGAACTCATACAGCGGAAAATAGATATAGCAGTCCTCTCAGAAACGAAAAAGAAAGGAAATGGAATCGAAAAAATTAGAGATTTTTTACATCTATACAGTGGAGTTGAAAAAAGTGAGAGAGCGAAAGCAGGCGTATCCATTATAATACATAAAAAAATGGAAAAATATGTTAAATCGTGGGAACCAATAAACGAACGTGTCATTCAATTGACGATTCTCATTAGGGGAAGAACTATAACCATTCTAGGAATCTATGCACCAAACGATGACGCCACGGTCCAAGTAAAAGAAGGTTTTGAAGATGTCCTAAGAAATACCATGGATAGAATTCCAAAATGTCACGAAATCGTCATTGCTGGAGATTTAAACGGTAGAGTAGGAAAACAAAGGAACAGCAAAGTAGTAGGTATTCATGGAGAAGAAAGAGTGAATGATAACGGCCAGCGATTGATAAACTTTTGCGAACAGTACGATCTAAAGATTACGAACACATTTTTCGCGCATAAAGATATACACAAATTTACATGGTACCAACATACTAGGGGACTTAAATCAATTATTGACTACCTTATTACGAAACAACAGTCCGGTATAAAAATCCAAGATGTGAGGGTATATAGAGGCGCCGAATGCGGATCAGACCACTGCTTACTGATTTCAAAAATATACATTCCATTTATAGTCTCCGATGCTCCAAAAGATGAAAAAGAAAAAGAAGCGAAAGTTAAAATCAAAAAGTATAATATCGAGGGCTTTGCACATGATAGTACCAAATACTTGTTCGGCAGAAGATTGGAAGAAAAACTAACAATAATGGAGCGGACAACGGAAGAGGAATACGAGCACATAACAGCCTGTATATTGTAATCTGCACAGGAATCGCTAGGAACACAAAATCCTAAGATAAACAAACCTTATTGGTGGGACGAAGATATTGAGCAACAAATTAAAACAAAGAAACAACTATATCAAAAACTTCTTCAAAAGAATGACATCGAATCTAAAGAAGAATATAAACGAGCCAATGGAGAGGTGAAGAAACTCGTAATAAATAAGAAAAACTTAAGCTGGTCAAAAAAATGCGATGATATAGAGCAATATATGGGCGGAACTCGAAGTTCGGAAGCTTGGAAGACAATCAAATCCGTAAGAACATCTAGTAAATCGGGAATTAACCTGGGAGGTATTAAAAAACATGAATGGGCACAACACTTTGAAAAGTTGCTACAAGAAAAAAGACCGGCATTCATGCAACAACAACAAGAGCAACACGTAACACAAGTAGATGAAACACACCTGAAAATCGAACGGGTTGAAGAAGCAATAGCGGCTACTAAGCTTAAAAAATCACCAGGACCAGGAGGAATACATCCAGAATTTCTAAGAAATGGGCCAAAGAAGCTGATAGAAATGCTAAGATCTTTGTACGAAAGATGCCTGAATGGAGAGAAAATTCCAAAAGAATGGAAAACCTCATATATAACCACCATACATAAAAAAAGGTCCAAAAAACGATCCAAATAACTATCGGGGTATAGCGGTTATTCCAACAATAGGCAGAATATACGCACGAATTCTTAGAAATTTGGTGGAGGAAGACATTAAAGATGATCAACCCGAGGAACAAGCAGGTTTTAGAGCTGGAAGATCAACTGTTGACAACTTGTTTACTTTAAAAATCGCTCTAGAAAAACGAGTGCAACGAAGTCGCGAAACACACCTAGCCCTTATTGACTTGGAAAAAGCATATGACAACGTTCCTATATCACAGCTATGGGCGGAAATACAAAAACTCAACATAAGACCCACCCTAATTCGAGCTATTCAAGAATATTATAGAGAAAACTATGCCACGGTAAAAGTTGAAAACAGTGTTACAGAAATGTTTCAAACCACCAAAGGGTTAAGACAGGGATGTCCACTATCACCCACTCTATTCAAAATTTATCTTAACGAAGTCCTACAGGGATGGATGAAAAAGTGTAGAAATATGGGACTACGAGTGGGAGACGACATACTTTACACCCTATTTTTTGCGGACGACCAGCTTGTGATAGCGGAAGATGAACAAGATCTTAGTTATATGATTAGAAAACTCCAGGAAGAGTATACAAAAGCCGGACTCACCATGAACCTCACCAAGTGCGAATATCTAATTGTTGGAAGTAAAGAATGTACTGACCTGCCACTTGAAACAAATACAATAAAAGGAGTGACAAAATGTAGATATCTGGGAGTCATACTGAATAAGGAAGGTAACAGTAATGACGAAATAAAAGAGCGAATAAACAAGGGCAGAAATGCGATAGGAGCACTAAATTCAATTCTGTGGGAGAAGAATATAAGGAAAGAAACTAAAAAAAGAATTTACACATCTATAGTCCGAAGTGTGTTGATGTACGGCGCGGAAGTGTGGGATTTAAGTTCAATAAATAGACGAAAATTGCTGGCCACAGAAATGGACTGCTTAAGAAGAAGTTGTAGAAGATCTAGAATGGAAAGAATAAGAAATGAATGTATAAGAAGAAGCATGAATATGGATACCGACATAGCGGAAGAAATCGAAAAGCGACAACTGATATGGTTCGGGCATACAAAGAGAATGGGAGAAGATAGATGGCCACGAAAAGTATTGGAATGGATCCCGCCAGAACGGAGAAAGAGAGGACGGCCTAGGAGAAGCTGGAGAAATGATATAGATGGGGCGATGATTTCCAGAAATATGGAAGAAGAGTTATGCCAAGATAGACAGAGATGGAAACTGGGAACGGAGAGGCGGCTCCAGCCGTAGAAATCCGTATATATATATATATTGCGGTGTACCAATACCACGTCAATAGAAATGATCACGTTTTGAATCAAAGTTTTTAATTTATTAACAAAGGTAACACGAGACTTATTTGTTCAAACGAAAGGGTTTTATCCGACACCAAAGAATTGTTTTAACGTCATAAATCTAATGGAGAAAAAGGTCACGGAATGAGAAAACAAGGTAAATTCAAATGCAACGTTTTAATTCTGTTTTTAAATTAAAGGTTTGTTAAAATTGTAAATTAATTTAAGTAGTGATATATAAAAATGTAATTTGAAATCAAAAACAATTTGTTCAAGGTATTAGTTATAAAAATATGTTAAAACGTAGAACTTTTAAAATAACAAAATATTTATACGTGTCGGAGTGCGCCGTAAACTCAATGTACCACGAATGCGAAAAACATTTTCTTCAAAAGTTTACCGGAAGACCACAGGAGATGTTAATACTTCAAAATAAATCTGAAACATAAAAATTCATTAAAAATTTTACAAATTATTTTGGGCTAAGTACGAACCTGGAAATTTTACGTCAAATATATTGATTTTTATATCGACAAATAAAACGAAATCAGAAGTGCCTTGAAAATACCAGTAGCTATGGTAAAAAGACAATGGAAAGAGGTTGTTGATTGCTTAATAAAATATATGGTGGCAAATTTTGTGCGTCCAGCTAAAAAGTTAAAAATATAATAAAATTTGATTAAGAAAGTGAATAAAAAGTTAGTAATTGAAAGAACATTATACTTACGTATTTTAAAAAGTGAAAATCTGTGCAAAATTGAGAAGATTCACTATTATATTGAACGAAAACTTTGGTCACGATACAACCATAAACTACCACGAGGAAATTCAATCCAGAGAGATCGCACCCTTGAAGGTCATCGAACGAATACCACTGCATAATTTCATGGTATATAAACCAAACAAACAGAATTACACCAGATAAAAGGTACCGTCCCATTCAAAATTATTAAAAACATAAAAATTTTGTGCAAATTGACGATTAACTTCACACGTGCGGGAAAAACGTTTAGGTTTATTATAGAATTAAGATCTTTGTTATTAGAGATAAGAATTTTATTAACTATAATTATTTACAATTTGAAATTCATAATAAAAAACGATTTGCTGTATCAACGGAGCATAATTTGTGTATGATCATTCCAAAAGCCACAATATTGCATTTCAGATTTGAGATTTGGCTAAGGAAGGAACCCAGCGTGGGAAAAGGTAGGTCTGTGCTATCCGAACTAGTCAAGCCGAGGCATCAATTTATTTTATTTGTATTTGTCAAGAATAATTTGCTTACATTTCTATTGACGAGGTACTTTTACGTATACTCGTACAAGGTATTAACATTAAAACGTTTAGCTCCGGGGAGGCAAAGGCCTTCACAGCAATATATATATATTTAAACAAATTCAAAAAAAATTAAAAATTGGAAAAAATACTAATTTAAAACGAAATATAAATAGCAAGTCCGTCCAACAATTTGAGAGGAGGCTAAGCCTCCCTTGCCTCCATTGACAAACCGCCGCTGATGCTAAGTATATAAGAAAGTTTATTGTTTTGATGTACCTAAGTAAACATAATTAAATTTTGTTGTGAACAAAAAGATTTTTTTTTGTTATTCAATGACTATTATTTAATTTTGATTAAAATTATCAGCCTAATTTTAGAGCGTTTATTGTTTCAATTACAATTAATTATTGCATAAATTATGTTGAAGAATATGTCATTATAATCTGCAAAAGAAATATTTTTAAAACTAAAAACTACCAAGGAAATCATAATAATATTCAAAAAAACTGTGTTCATAATTTAATAAACTGATCTCGTTAGGTTCATACTGGCAAAATGAAAATATAAATTAAATTTATCAGCCAGTTTTCAAAATTTTGACACTATTTATTAAGTCGCTTATTTGAAATGTTATTTTTAATAAGTTACAAATATAAATAAAATATATTAGAAGGATAATCGTATTTATCAATTAAAATTATAGATAATAATATTCGTATAATTTTACTTGAAATTTTTAAAAAACTTGAAAACTTTAAATTGTTTTAGTCCACGCAAATAGACAAGATTATTTCGGCCCAATCCTTGTGGGGTTATGAGTCAGGTTCAACCCTCAATGTTCACCGAGACTTTCATATTAAACTCCTTTATGCAACTGATAGGAACTATGTATATGGTTTCCATTGTACAAAAATGTAATTTAGTTTAAATTATTCATTTATTATTCAGTAATCTATTATCTATTGTATAATCCACTATCATATACTATCTTTTATATCTAATAACAAGTTTGTTTGATTTGGACAATAATAATAAAACTTTTTTTTAAGAAATTACATGCCTAGTGCACCATTTCATTTTTGATATAAAGTTTTCTTTAATAATGGGAAATTATTACGTCTATTCTTTAAAACATTCTTTTTTTTTTCATTTTCACACCATGATAATGTTTTCATTTAACATTTACACTTGTAATTCGTCCTCTTATTGGCTTCTCCTCGCACTCTTCAGGGATCATGAGCAATGGAACTACCTCTAGGTACTTATTCCATTCCATTTAAACTTTGCCTGATTATTGCTATTTTTCATCAGAATTAAAAAAAAATATTTTACCTATTTAACTGCCACATACAAAATATTAATACATTTATATATTAAATAATAAATGCCATATGAAGAAGTTGTGCACATTATATAGCACATTAATAAATTTCATAAGGAATATTAAAAAATTTATAAAGAATAAAGTCGGGGATTATGGAATACCACTTATATTTTTGGAATTATTTCGAAAAGTATTTAATAAAATATAAATAAGATAGTAATGGCAGGGCCAAAAGGTTTATTACATCGGATTATGGTAACAAAGTTAAAAAAATACAAAAATATTTTGTGTTGCTGAAAAAATGGTGGGGTAATATGAAATATGTATGTGAGATAATATGGAATACTATTATATTTTCAATATGAAAAATTCTAACCACAAAAATCGCAAATATAGTAATCGAGTTCGGAATTGGCGCACAGTTCGTGTGCCCAAAGCTCGCATCTTAAGCACTGCATCCATATTTCTCCCTTTAAGTCGGCTGTAAAACGTCCTGAACAGAAAATACATTCTGCATCATATTTTGGGTTACTGTTGACATTCGGGAATTCTTCATCATCAGTCGAGTCATCCAATGCTGGGATATTTTCATCTAAATCATCAGAAGATATGTCGTCTTCTACAAGTTTCTTTCTCGATTTTTTCCTAACACAACTTGAACTTGCTTTGGCGTCAGCATCCGTTTTGCTGCCCGGTTTTGCATCATCAGTGGACTTTTTCTTTCCTTCGAACACACCTTTACTTTTTACTTTATTTTTTTCATTTTTCGATAGGTATGATTGACTCTTCCAGTTCAATTTTGTTTGGGGTTGTAGTCAAAATTTTGACTGTTCCTGATTTTCTGCCTCTGAAATGGGTGGCACGAGGCACATTGAATGTTTTACATGCCTTCAAATAACCCATTTATTTGCTTCTAACTGCTATCACTGGTTATTTCATGTCTTCCCCATTCCACGTTTTACGCGATGTGTGTTTTAGCCTTTTCTGCCATTTTCTTAATCTTTCGAGGCATTTCTAAAGATGAAATCCAATTTTAGAATATTAATTTTTGAGTCGTGTAATATGAAACACTATTTCATAATTGCCGCCTATATAAATTTGTAAGTTAGGTCGGATAAAAATTACAAGGTATCTAAAGTGAGCGGTATATCTGCATTGAAGCTTTCATACATCATTCATCTACTTAATTAAACAATAACATCAAATAAAAGCACTTTCAAAAGTGTTTAAAATAAAACTTTAATGTACTTACCTAAAAATATCATATTATGCGCCGAAATCACTTAGACTGTCAGAACAACCAAACGGTTAATGTTTATAGGCTGGGCACTCTTATGGAGGAACTTTGAACTCATTTGAATGATATTATAGCAAATGAGCATAGATAGCTCTAGTAGTTTTTACAAAAACACGGTATTTCATATTGGGATCCGGACAATTAGGCGCGACCGATTAGGCGCGACCCGATTAGGCGCGGCCGATTAGACGCGACCCGATTAGGCGCGGACCCAATTAGGCACCGTGCCATTTAGGCGCGGATACAATTAGGCGCGACCCGATTAGGCGCGGATCCAATTAGGCGCCGTGCCATTTAGGCGCCGGCCATAAACAAATTAAATTGTTAATCTGTTATAAGACTGTATTTATTTTTAAAAATCACAAAATTCCATTCATAATTAAAAACAAATAAATCTTTGCAAATAGTTCAATCGGCCACAAAGAGGTGGATCTGCCGCAAAGAGTTGGATCTGCCGCGAAGAGGTGGATCTGCCGGTAGGTTAGTGTTACTTTTTGATATTTCTTTAGAAAACCAATAATTAAAAACAAATAAATCTTCGCAAAAAGTTAAATCGGCCGCAAAGAGGTGGATCTGCCGCGAAGAGGTGGATCTGTCGTTAGGTTAGTTTTAGTTTTTGATATTTCTTTAGAAAACCAATAATTAAAAATAAATAAATCTTCGCTAAAAGTTAAATCGGCCGCAAAGAGGTGGAAGTGGTGAAGTAAATACAGACTTATAACAGATTAACAATTTAATGTATTTATGGCCGGCGCCTAAATGGCACGGCGCCTAATTGGGTCGCGCCTAATCAGCCGCGCCTAATTGTCCTAGACCCATTTCATATTACCGGGTATATTCCATAATCCCCGACTTTACTCTATTACTAAACATTATCTATAAGGTAATAATAAACGTTCAATATCGCTTTTGTTGACTTTTAGAAAAGTAGAATGAAATTTGTTAAAACTCATATCCATAGCGTGTTGTTAATGGTCGAAGGCCAAAAAGGGTTCAATTATACAATGATTGAATAACAAATGCATTAAGCAATACAATTATTATCTATTATATATTTATTCTATAAAATGAAATTCCAAAAGTCCTCCTTAAATAAAAGACGTAAGCTGTTACCAAAGGTAACAACGGAAAGGCATAGGTCAACTGCGAGACCCAAGGCTGAGCTAATAATATGTCGGGCAAAGGCCGCCAGTCTTGTCGAGCTAGGCGGGAGATTATAATTTCCACTGCTGCGCTGGTCAAGGGTTCCTAATACAATCCTTTATGTAAATTCCACCGTCGTATAGGATGGGAGAAGATGCAAAAGTTTAATCTTGTAATTGTTAAGCCTATAAATTACCTAATTGTTGTTAGGTTACTTAATTTAAATTTTCATTAAATTATTTTTATTGTTTTAAATGTTACACTGTATTTTTTTTACTGTAGAAATTGTTAGTTGTACAGTTTTTTCTACTTCATTGTTTTGTAAATTGAAGACGATTACTATATTAGTACACACATTTTTGAAATATTTATTTAACTTTTACTGTAATGGAAATTTTTCCAATTATCTATAAATGTGTATGTATACAGGGTCAGGCAGACCGCTCATATAAGGCAATTATTTTTCAAAAACGGTTAGTTTCCATTTCCCCGGAAATGTTGGCGTACTGAAAAGTTTACTCCAAAATGTTGAAAAATCTATATTTTCAAACAGCACATGGGGTTGAAAAGGGTATCGTTGAAAAGGTCTTTCAAAAATAAGCAATTTTTGTAGAATAAAAATTGTATCGCCCTCACCTCTTTAGTCCACTACCACTACCTAGACTTAAATTTACACAGGATAAATCATAATATAGATTTTAATAATATAAGATATGGAAAACCCACTACCACAGGATACAGTGATACCATTCACATCAATACACAGTTTTAAATACAAGATGTCAGTTTTCCACGCGTTAATAACAAAAGCATTAACGATTCCGCTGACCATAAATGACAAGAAGAAAAAATAAAATTATCAAACAAATTGCTATCGCCCAGGATTACTGAAGTGAAGCAATCAAAAATATCATAAATGGAAAATAAATGATGATAAAATTTCCAAATTTAACCAAGATAAGTAAAATGAATATACATTTCATGCGCGAGCAGGGCCGTGCCGTGCTATGATGCAAAGAGGCGGTCGCATCAGGCGGCATCGTGAAGGGGCGGCAACAGCAGAGAAATCAAAATATGAGATTTTGAATCGTTCAGTAATTACGCAACGAAATATTGGTCTCTGTTTCCTTTGTTGATTTATACGATTTAGAATTTATCGCGCGCCTCTCTGAGTAAGCGCTTTCGATACACTTGATTTCGGTTTCAAGTTTCAATAAAATTCGCTGAAATACTTTTCATATGACAGGCCAAACCAGTTCATTTTTCGAGAAAAAGTATATCTACAAATTTTGTCGGGCATACAGTCGGCTCGACGACGGTGTATTATTTTTCGCGATCCGTTCGACGCCGCCCGGCGTAGCGCAAAAAACGGCAAAAATATGTAATTAAAATCGTCGTCTCGCTTAGCGCTCGAAAGCGATCTGCGACCTACGCATTTTTTTGCAAAAATGCAAAGCTAAATTCGAGAGGATCCAAATGAGACCAAAAAATCGAAACTTTAATCTGAAAATAAGCGAGCCAGGCGCAAAAAAATATTCAATTTTTACCCCCCCCCCACCCCTTAAACGGTAACGGGACAAAAATTGGAAAATTTGGCCATACCGATTGTCCGTTTTCGCCGCCCCCACCCCTCTAGCAAATTTCAGGTCGATCGGACGAAAACTCTGGAAGTAGATACAAAAATACGAAAAACCGCGAGGAGCCCTCTTGCCAAGCGCTGGAAAAAAAATTCGAAAAAGAAAAAATTGTTTCGCCCCTTCGCCCACCGCCCGGAGCTTCCTGAAAAATTTCAACTCTCCAAAGTGAATGCCGAAATTTTGTGACCACTTTGAAGCGCCATTTCACCCCCTCCGTTACGTCCCATGAAAAACGGGAAAATTTTCCCGTTCAATCCTCGTAAAACCACACGGGTATGCAAAATTTCAACTCTCCACGACCCTCGTAGCTATACGCACTAAATTATGAATGAGTGAGTGAGCGATTTGCTCAAATTTATGTGTTTAATACAAAATTTGGATAAAAACTTGGATCAAAATTATCCAAGGCAAACCATATTTTTTTAACAGCGCTTATTTTATTTTTGCATTTTAACAATAATTTAATAGGGAAATATCAAGTGTGGGGTATCATAAGATGCGGAAAAATAATCTCTTTCGATTGATATGAGTTTCAATCTCATATGTTCCACCGGGAAGCGGCAATGCTCTTTAACAATTTTCATTCCCCTAAAAAAGGGGTTAAAAATGGACGGTTTTCAACCAAAATCTAATCAGCTCTTTAAACAGTTACTTCAAACTAGTGTATAAAATTTCAACTCAATTGGTGTACGCGTTTGTCTGAAAACGTTGACGATAGAATAACCACACATCACACTTCATACATCATACATCACACACACATCCGGACATCATTCCAAAATTGGTCTTAAACAATTCGTATGGGCTCATAGACCATGGGAAAAATGCTAACTCAAAATTTTTTTTAACTCGATAACAATACTTTCCTTTACTACGTAAATGGGAAAGTAAAACATTTATGGGGCGGCATTTCTAAGACTTTCATCATATTGAAAAAATCTACCGCGCGGCCCTGTGCGCGAGAATGTTGATTCTCGAAAAGACGACGGTCATAGCATGAACGTTAGCGAGAACAACTGCTAACGCAAAGCGCCCCGGTTCGAATCCGTGTACAGTCTAAAAACTTCTTGGCCGTCTTCTGTGCTTTCGGAGGACAAGTAAAGCCGTCGGTTCCCCTGTGTTAATGATTTACCATCATAGCAATAAAAACAGGGTGCAGGCACATCGAAGGCAAGCCTAGCAAGCTGCCTAAAATGTAAAAAAACAAACTCGCCAACACGCACAGCACGTGTGACATTTAAAAAGCTAAAATTCTTCTAATGCACAATGAAAGCATTGGAAGAAACCTACATCCGAATGGATTGATAGAGGAATAAATTTTAAAAAATAAAATAAAAGGCAAAACATATATGAAAGTCATTTTTCAGGGACCAACATCCTCGCGCTTGAAATGTACTATATTCAAGAATGAAGACATCATTTTAGCAGAGAAAACAAGAGTCCCCGCAAACAGTTCATTTGCATTGGCTTAATCCTGTATAATATGATTGAAGTTCACCCGTCAACGAAAGACTTTCGTAATGAAATCATTTATACGCACCTGAATGGAATTAGGGCTTCCAATGTACAGCAATCTACTTTTGATTTATTGGATAAAAGAATACCTAAGAAAGAATTGCAAGTCCAACTTTGGCGTGCACTGCAGAGAAAAAGCTTATGCAGTGGATTGCACTAAAACTAAGGTGCTACATAGGCAAAGAAAGGGAATAAAGTTGATGTTACTTGAGACCTATGAAATAGAAAACCTACATAGAGATCAAAACGGCTGAGGTTCATTGAGGTTCAAGCCGTTATATCATATTGTAGTTTATTGCAATCTCAGGTAGCAGATTAGATTCCACATTCGCACATTAGATATGAAACTAAATTACTTGTGTAATAGTTTTCAAAAAGAATTTTAATTTATACTGTCTCAAGAGGTGATATTCATTGTTTGTAGATTTTTCTGAATTGTAGGATTTATTGTTAGTGCATTCTTTCCGTTTGACCCGTAAGTTTATATTAATGATGAGAAGTTTTAATTCAAAGAGATTTTAAACCTCATAGTAATTTGTTGTCTCTAATTTTTTTGTATCTTTTCTAGTGTATCCTAAAGATGGACTTTTAATAAAAATCCGAAACTAGTCGACAAAATATTTTGTTTGTTTTATACTTAGGAGATACCCACCTCCACATTTATGAAATAAAATTGTATTAAATTATCAAAAAATAATATAATTAACATTCAGTTTAAAGTCTGCAGTTAATAGATCCGCGAAATTACATTGTTTTAACCCTCAACCGGGAGAGAATGAAAGTGATGAATAAAAACTGTCGTGCAAAAAAAACCGTACTCGAACTAATAAAAAAAGAAAAGAAGAGAAATTTAGGAAAAAATGATCAAGCTCCAAGCTCAAATTTATTATTTCATCTAAATGAAATCAAGAGATTTATTGCTTAAACTAAAATCGCTTACTGCCATATAACTATACCTGTAAAAAATTAATTTGAGATTAGTTTAGCAAGCTGGGTCTGTGTCGATTAACGGAGATTGAAGAACATTATAATGAATATAATATAGTACGTAGATTTACTAATGGGACAACTTCGGATGCCCCAAAACCGCTAAGTGACCTTGTTAAATTCACGTTAGCCTTATGAATTATTCAATATTTAATCTATTAACCTATAAAAGATAATCCTAACCTATCCTACACAATTTTTTAATGCACAATAAAAAATGAAATTGTTATAGTTATTTTCACTTGAAAAATTTTTATTATTCACAATAACTTGTCGAAGTAACAATATTGTTACTTTATAGCTATAGGTGGGTACCATGAATTATTCTACTTGCATTTTGAATAAATTGGACGTGACATTGAGAGTGTGACTTTAATGATCGTTCTATCAATAATAATAATTACGAACAGTGAAAGTTTAAATGGCATACCAATAAAACACAAAGTTGATAATATCTTGTCAATAACTGATTTCTTTTTGCAAGGCGTTCGGTGAAAAACCTTTTAATTATATATGTTACACTCAATACCCGATTTCGGGCAATGCCCGAAAAAAATGCGCAAAACTAGTTTTGAGCAACGAAGATTTCCCAAACCCGAAATTTTACTTTTAAACGGCTATTGAGCGTTACAAAATAAGCAGAACTAGTTTTGCGCATTTTGAATTGTACAAAACTAGTTTTGTAGGTTTCTGAATGACCAGCACTAGTTCTGCTTTTTTCATTTAATCAGCATCCGAATAAAATAAATAACATAAACATAAAGGGGGTGAAACGTAATAGTTTAATGCCCCATACCGCAACTATACTTTTTAATGCGGTCTCTAAGGGTCTCTAAGCTCCTGGTTTTTTAGATCCCGGTTTTCTTGATCGTAGGCGCTTCTCGTATGTTTAGCCTAGTAACCAGAGTCAAAACCGCCCTGGAGGGGTGCAACGCGGAGCGGAGCGGAGCGGCGCCCCGTAAGGGTAGGTTTTGACGATGGATTACCCTCCTTATCGAATGCACACCCCAAAAATCGAAGAAGAAAAATTTAATTTTTTCACTTTTTCGGCAATACACGGGTCGATTTTTGGGGTGTGCATTCGATAAGGAGGGTAATCCATCGTCAAAACCTACCCTTACGGGGCGCCGCTCCGCTCCGCGTTGCACCCCTCCAGGGCGGTTTTGACTCTGGTTACTAGGCTAAACATACGAGAAGCGCCTACGATCAAGAAAACCGGGATCTAAAAAACCGGGAGCTTAGAGACCCTTAGAGACCGCATTAAAAAGTATAGTTGCGGTATGGGGCAGTAAACTATTACGTTTCACCCCCTTTATGTTTATGTTATTTATTTTATTCGGATGCTGATTAAATGAAAAAAGCAGAACTAGTGCTGGTCATTCAGAAACCTAAAAAACTAGTTTTGTACAATTCAAAATGCGCAAAACTAGTTCTGCTTATTTTGTAACGCTCAATAGCCGTTTAAAAGTAAAATTTCGGGTTTGGGAAATCTTCGTTGCTCAAAACTAGTTTTGCGCATTTTTTTCGGGCATTGCCCGAAATCGGGTATTGAGTGTAACATATACATATAGAAAAACTAATACTCTTTATTTTTTAGTTATTAATACCACTTTTATGAATTTTTATTAACAGTTATTATAAAAAGAAAACAATTAACTATAATGACTAATAAAATTACCTCTAAGTAGTTGTGCAGTCCTATAACACTCTCGTTACTATTATTTATTACACTAATAGATATCGAAAACGTATGAGTTGACTGCAACAGAAGTTCTCTGACCCTTCTCGTCAAAAGTTGAAACATAAATAGCAAAATATATAAACAAATTCAAATTGCTACAGTCTCCTAAATAAATTATTCAATTTTAATAAAATATAAATTTCAAGTCAAGGTATATAATATTACCATACTTGGTTACATTCGGACAATAAAGTCGGGAAATTATATATGTAATAATCTAATATGTATTTTCAAAAGAGTTCATGTTTACATGGGTAATAATAATAATTATTATTATTGTGCTGTATGATTATTTCAATTTAGTTTTCATATCAAGATTAACTTTATTTGTACGTAGGTTATTTATTAGTACATACTAAAAATATTACGTGGGTATGTAGACATTTTCTACACAATGAGGCTAATTTTCAAATACTATTGATAAGGCTTACGATAATTTTTTAATTAAATTTAAAAGGATGTTAACTCTAAATATTTTAAACTTCTTCATTTTTATGTATTTTGGATTTTTACTAAACTTTCAATTTCTAATAGATATTTATTATTTAAGTGAAATGAAAATTTACTTCTAAATGAAGCAATTCATCAAGTTTAACATTTAAATTTCCTTTATAATCGCCTTACTCTTGATTACCATCAACTTAAATTTTAATATTAAAATTGACGAAAAAATTTTTAATTTTTTTTTAGGATCCTAATCCTAAATCCAGTTTATTTTTTTATATACCATAAAACCATACGTAATAATTGCCGTTGTTGATGCAAACAATACAGGTATTGCAATTTCATTACAGCAATTAATTATTATTAATCATTTTTGCATCATAAAAATAATTTATGTAAAATGATATTACTTAGAAAGTGATTATCAAAACTCTAATAATAATTATTATAGCAACCTCTGTGTACATTGTTATTAATTATACTTTTAAAACCCATGGAATAATTAATCTCCTACGAACATCAATTTCCAATTTAGATGCCGTTTCAAGAAGATAATTAATAATTTCATATACCTAGATAATAAAAATCATTATTTCATTAATTTCTTCAAATTTTCAACTTAGCAGATAAACATTACACAATTATAATCAGTTTTATCATTAACTGTTATTCAAGTACTCAGATAAAAAAACTTGAAGTACCTGATACCTATTTTGTCACAATTACCAAATTTTTTATTGCATCCGTGCCAATTTTGATTTTGTAAAATTGATTATTGGGGTATCTTGACACACATACATGTCATAAATGTATTACTATCATAGTTTTAAACAATAGTAGTTGTGAATCATCAGCTAATGATATAATACCAAAATTCACAGAAATAAAAAAATATTTCAAATTATAACAAGAGTGCGAATGTGCTAAAAATGGAAGTAAAAATAACGTATTATAAACTTGATGGTAAGTAATTTTTATATCGATACCTATCGATCATTAATAATCAAATCAAGCTTTTATGGGTGATTTATTATGTTTGCTTTTATAGTAATATTTCAATTTTGTGTAAAACGCTTTTGTAGGCAGATTATAATTTGCATTTCGTGCACAATAAATGGCTAAGAAGGATTAATTAAGTAGTAAATAGTAGTAGTAAATTAAGTAGTAATTATGGCACATTCATTTTGTTTAGTCTATATTTTCAATGTATTACTAAAATTTTTGTTTCTACCCACGTATATATTACTATTTTAAAGGAAATGATAAATAGTGATTTGTAAGCGGAACATAATATGTACGCATAACTGATTAAAATAAATTATTTATATTTTTAGCACTTAAACAGAACTGAGCAGTAAACCAAAAAACAAACAATGGTAAATTACTACTGACCTGGGGAAAATGCTTTATTACAGTCGCGGGCTTAAATAAATTAGCAAGGTGCGAATGCCCGAGATGATTCATAGCGTAACATCTTCGGGCGTCACAGTGTGGCAAAAATGTTTGCAAATTATATTTTATAGTATAATTTATTGTGAAAATTCGTGCCTTTTTACGGTCTGAAAAGTGTTCTTGTGCATTTTTTAGGTTAAACTAAAAAATCTGATATGATAGATATCAATTTTCACTACATTAACCACGCATCCATCGATTATACTATAATATGTCGTCCAGTATAAAACTATAGAGTACAAATCATGGGCGGATTAGAAACTTAATTCGGTTCTGGAAAATGTAAGGAGTCCGGGCCTCCAATACAAATTTCAAAATCATTTGTTTTAACTCAGTAAAGTGAATGTTTCTCATAAAAATGTAGTCACAACCAAATCATTCCAACAACGACAGACATGTTTCGATCTTATTAGATCTCCTCAGTGGCATATATTTGAAATGATTTGATTGTGACAAGAATTTACTTCCCTTATAATATAAGATATCTTACTGGTCGGATTATCGTATTAAAGATAATCCATGACCAATAATTCGCGCGATATCTTATAATGTGTAGTGATGCGGCCTGTTATTTAATAATACTGAAAGTACATTTCACTGTACAGAAATGTACTTTCAGTATTATTGAATGTTTCTCTTTATGAACAAACATCAATAACTCAGAAATGGGACTTTCAGTGTCTAAACCCTTTAGAAAAAATTCCCTAAGTTTTTGATATCAAACTTCGTTTGGAACAGGGAAAAATTTGTCAAAGAATGTCCCAAAAATGTTATTCTTATACAGCACAATTAAACAGTATACACTCCAGAGTAAAAACTAAAACAAACGATAATGTTCTAATCTCTATAGTTTTCGAGACACATTTTACATCAAAATACAATTTTTCGGGGTTTCGGATTTTAACGTAACTTTAGTAACACAATGACTACTAATTATGGTTTTTAAATATGCTATATTTAACTGAAAACATTCCCGAAACACGATATAATCTGGAAAGTATGGAACATGAAAGTATAAAATATATCTATAAAAGAAGATTAGAAAAGAAACTCATCCACAAAGAAAGAACAACCGAAGAGGAATACAGGCACCTAAAAGTATGATTACACGGCGCTGCACAAGAAGCTCTAGGAATACATGTAAGGAATAAAAAGCCACATTGGTGGGATACAGAAATCGAAAAAGAAATTAAAGAAAAGAAAGAGCTATATCTAAAAATTGTCCAAAAGAACGACGATGAAAGTGGAGAAATCTATAAAAGAGCCAATACAAAAGTAAAGCAAAATGTATTAAAGAATAAAAATAGGGCATGGATTAAAAAGTGTGAACACATTGATAGGCATATTGGAGGCACGAGAAGTTCGAAGACGTGGAAGACAATTAAATCATTGAGAACAAATAGCAGAATTAGTAATGATTCGAACAGCATAACAAATAGAGAATGGGAAGCATATTTCAACGATTTATTGCAAGAAAATCGACCACAATTTATACTAGAAAAAAATCATATAACGCAGAGAGGAAAAATAGAATTAGATATACGAAAGAAATCATTAAGAATACCAAGATGAAACGATCCCCAGCACCAAGAGGAATTCATCCTAAACTGATCAAATATAGTCCGACAAAATCAAATAAATTTGCCACTACTTGACGAATTTCTGGTTAAGAAATGGCATGCTGCATATAATTTATGATTTCGTCTAGCTTTATTTAAAAATTGAACAAAAATATTTGCATGTCTTTTAGAGGTTTCTCAAACTTATGGCCCCACGTACCCCTATTCAAGTTCCCAAATGACTGCGAACCCCTAACCCCCCTCCCAAAAAAAAAGAAAATCTAGCTGTATAAAGAAAATAAGGTTTTTTATTTTAATAAAATTTAAATAAAATAATGTGATGGGTGGGCTTGTTTATTGTCGCAAATTGAGTCGATTTTAGGAGCAATTTTGGACAACTTTAATCTTAATTCTGACTCAACATCAAGTCAAGTTCTGTACTTGGTTTTTTAACATGACCAGGTGTGAAAACCCACTCTCACTTAAGTAAGTTGTTGCGAAGGGTAAGAGGAAATTCACCACTTTGCGTGAGAGTGCGGGATATTTTTCCTGTCTAGCTGCCCAAAAATCAATTAAAGACATCCTTTTAAAATCAGCTAGAAAAGTTTCATCTGCGGACATTTCTAGTAATGACTCCTGTTGCTTAATACTCAAACCAGCAATTATGTTCTCGGTTGTGACCATTAATG
The DNA here is from genome assembly GCA_932274525.1 of Podabrus alpinus. Classification (NCBI taxonomy): domain Eukaryota; kingdom Metazoa; phylum Arthropoda; class Insecta; order Coleoptera; family Cantharidae; genus Podabrus; species Podabrus alpinus. The sequence goes on from OW026451.1 coordinate 30,365,882, forward strand.
GTTTTCGAATCCAGCCTTCAGCATTATCAATATCTGGAAAATACCTTTTCAGTTCGCCGGAGAGCTGAGAAAGATGAAGAACAATTTTAGCCCTCATGTCAGCATCCACGGTCAGGGCGTTCGTCGTAATAAATTCGTGCAGAAGAAGAAAACATTCAACAATATTTGATCTCGAGCAAGTTTACCAAAAATCTATTTTTTTATAAGTGCGCTGAAGAATTGATTTTGCCGGCTGCTAAAGATATGGTTAGTTGCGCATTGGGAGACAAATCGTCGAAATTGATAGATAAAATACCTCTTTCGAATGATACAATACAAGGCACATTCACGACATAGCACAAAATGTTGAAAATCAACTCGCACAACGATTGCAAAATAGTTATTATGCGATTCAAGTTGATGAATCAACAGATATTAGTGGATTGCCGAATTTACTTGGATTTGTTAGATATGCGCAAGAAAATATTTCTGAAGAAGATTTTTTGTTATGCAAGACCTTGGAGCCCACGACCAAAGGAGAAGATATTTTCAACACCATCAATGCATTTTTTGAAAAATTTGAAATAGATTGGACAAAGTGTGTTGGTACGTATATCGACTGATGGTGCCAAAGCCATGACAGGAAGGATATCTGAACTCTAATTACCAAGATTAAAAATGTTGCTCCTGAGGCCAAAAGTACGCATTGTGCATTGGACAGAGAAGCATTGGACGTGCTTTTATGTAATTTATTATTTTTACGACCTCTGACAGTGCTGTTTGTAAATCATTAGGCATTTTCTTGCATGTCGCACGCGCTTCACAGCCATCCAGCCGCCATTACATAAATCTTGTCGCGAACCCCCTACCATCAAATGGCGAACCCCACTTTGAGAAACCCTGGTCTAGACCAAGAAATATCGTACCTTACCAACATTGTACATTAATAATAATAGATAACAATGTAAAATTAGTATGTCGCAACTTGTACTGTACATTAAACATAAAATGTAAATGACTCACATATCAATCTTCTATTCAAAAAATAATTTTGAGGTTACTAGTTGAAATGATCAGTTTATTTATTTAATATATTTCTTCATTGTTAACATGTTTCAGTTTTATTTAATAATCCATAAATTGTAATATCATGAAAATCTGTTTATAATAATAGTCCCTTATAAACATTTTTATACCATAACCCAACATTATGACATTGACAGATAATTCAAATTATAGTTGGTATTAAAATAAAAAAAGGTGCATTTTAAAATGCACTTATTTGACTAATGATTTTAAGTTTAATTCATACTATTTTTACTAATAGTATTTGCGCATGTGCCAATTTATTTGATTCCAACTATATGTAGCTCCATAACCTTAATTTTCAATACTTTATTAAGTAACTGTTAAATAGGTAACATCCAATAAAGAGGTATTAAATATTATAACATGCAATTAAAATACAATTAAAAACATATCTATAAAGAATATATTACTAAAAAAACGTTTATTTGATAAGAATCAATAGTGCAAACTTGACACAACTCTACCATTCAAAGCATCAGAAAAAATTAATTACTTCAATATACGTAGATAGTTTAGTTATGCATATTATGGCATAACCTGCAATGATATTAAATTTAATGATTAAAAGATACATTGTTGTGTTTTTAAAGTGCATAATACTATTTTTTTGTTCTTTTGATTGGATATACCTTGTAATATTTTAATATTCGGACGAGTATTAAAATACTATATATTTTCTTAATTAATTATTTATTTTTAATGTATTATTATTACTGCCGCGATATGATTCGCTCTACTAAATAATATTTCCTAATTTTCGCGATTTAAAATAAGTACTTATGTAAATAAGCTAGTCATTTCTCTCCAAAAATTATATTTATTGCAATACCAGTTTCGAGGTTATTTACATAGTAACCCCATCTTCAGTTTCCAGAAGAACACAAGATTAGTAAAATGATTAACACCGTGGTTAAACACAACCGAAGTCATAAACAATCAATATCTATTTATTTAAAAATATCAGGAAAAAACCTTACCTTTCTGAAACCTTGATTTAAAACCTTTTGGAATCGAATAAAATATAAAATTGTATAAAATAGCTTACAAAAATATCTAAAATAGTAATATCGATCCTTTAGTTGAAAAAATCTATTGCTATTTACATTGCAAGTGAAAAACAATCTTATTCAAAAACCTAATTTAAACCATTAAACAAATTCAAAAATAAATAGATAATCAATAATAATTTTCTTCTTAAACTTTATGTTATGAGTTCTATCACTGGGTAACCATGAAAATCATCAATGTATTTAAGTACTAACAGCCAATGGAAGATGCCTGCTTCACTACTATTTTAAGGGCTGTTTTTCAGGGTTAATCATGTGTTTTCCAACCTTCAGCTTTCCGAATATCTACAGACAATAAATTATTTTTAAAATCCCATCAGTGTAGTTATGCCGTTTTTAATTCAAAATAATATGTTAGGGGACGAATACTTTTAACACCCACTGTAGGTATATATTTTTGACCTTATTCAATCCTACTATTAACCTCTTCTCGTGTTGTACGTCTCGTTATAAATGATTTTTCATTAACATAATGCAAGGAGATCGTTTCTTTTTCTCATTTCTCTTTGTAGAAAGTAGTAGAAAACCGATTTGGTTAAATATATTATGTAGGTACAAGGGAATTCTCCTTAGTCATTTATGTGGTCTTTGTTATGCCGAGTGAGGTTAAGCTGATTACATCATGGCAGCATAGAAATTACGTATGTAAAATATGCATTGTAAATTTTTTTTAATAAAAAATGGTGTAAAAATTTATCCGTCAATAAATAAAATTAAAATTGTCAATTTAATGAGAAGTTTATTTCAAGGGCTCTCTTTTTATGTTATGAATTTTAATTTTAATTTTTTTCCAATTAAACGAATCTTTTCTCTCCTCTTTGCAAGTTCTATTAGCAAGTATTCGCTTTGTTTTGTATTGTTTTAAAAAGTTTTGCCTTGCAAACTACTTTCTTCAACTTTTTACAAATTTTCCATCTACATAGTTATTCAACGCTACAGTAAATATACTATTTTTAACTTTTACTTTTATTAACTCACTATAAAATTAAAATTACATGTTTGTACTATAAATTCTTAAAGCGAATCACTATGAAAGGCTCGAGTGTAGGTGATAGTAATTTATTATTTTCTCCTACCATCCACAAATTTCCACGCCCGTCGGACTCAACAGTGTATCGTAAATAATTTTAACAATTCTAAAAATAATTTATCTATTTTTGGCTTAACAATTAAACATTTATTAATCACTCAAATTTGTCAGCTTAAATTTTTTTTTACCCTTATGGATATGGACCCGGTGTCACCGTGGATTTTTACCCCCAGAAATTTTACCCCCCGGGGGTAAAATATCCCTAGGGATATTTTACCCCCGGTAAAATATCCCTAGCGAAATTTTACCCCCTGTAAAAATTCTTTAGGGGGTAAAATATCCCTAGTGAAATTTTACCCCCGGTAAAATATCCCTAGTGAAATTTTACCCCCGGTAAAATATCCCTAGCGAAATTTTACCCCCGGTAAAATATCCCTAGCGAAATTTTACCCCCTGTAAAAATTCTTTAGGGGGTAAAATATCCCTAGTGAAATTTCACTAAGGAATTAGTAGTTTGTAATTAGTAATTTTATTAAATATTAAATATATATCTATCTATATATGTTCTTCTTCTTCTTAATATATAATTAGCGGCAGTTCCTAGGCTTCTATACAGCTACCTTTCTGGTGTGAAAAGTTGTTGTCACTAGTTATTTTTGGTCGACATAATATTTATAATGTAATAATAAATAATAATAATAATAAATCTTTCGGTTGGATACGTTCTCCCAGTACACTGCAATTATTAAGCGAACCCGATGACCAGAAGCCTGCTTTGTATGTAAACCATAAAAATGGAAATCATTTTGAGGTCGTAGTTTATAAAAAAGACTCTTCAATTGATATGAACAATTTTTTTTTTAATTTAATAAAAAAGTATTATTATTAATAGTTCACTTAATTTAAGTTTTTGCCTTGATTTTTGATTCAGAACAATTTTTAATGTCGGTGAAATTTTACCTCCTCGATAAATATACTCTAGTGAAATTTTACCCCCGGGGTAAAATATCCCTAGTGAAATTTTACCCCGGGGTAAAATATCCCTAGTGAAATTTTACCCCCTGTAAAAATTCTTTAGGGGGTAAAATATCCCTAGTGAAATTTTACCGGGGGTAAAATATCACGGGGGTAAAAATCCACGGTTACACCGGGGTCCATATCTTGGAACATGACGGTATATTAAATAAAAAAAATTGTAATTACTATTTTGTAACCAAGAAAATATAAAAAATTGAAGCGGTTCCATAATATAATAGTAACTATAAACAACTATAATATTATAATTCGACATTTTATTTCTTCAAAAAATCCTGAAGAAGCGCCCTATCGGTATTTCCTAATTTCTAACCATTTACATAAATATTTAATTTGTATTATATATTGTTATGACACAAATTGATAATAAAGAATCAATAATTAAAGTATGCTCACACGATAAGTTAAAATCACATGAGAGTTCTTTCTTGAGGAGAAAATTTCTCGAGGTGACAAAAGCATCACAAAAATGCAAGTAAAACAAATTTAAAGGTAAACAAACGGGTAACATAATGAAAATCCCAGATGAAACAAATTATCTTCTTTTTAAAAAACATGTTCACAATTTAATTAATAAATAAAAATGTTAGTTGTAAGAATTTTGTAATATAAAATAAATTTGTTAATTTTAAGAAGTGCCGAAAAATAATCAAAAAGGGGTATTTTACGTGTTTATAAAATCGGGATAACATAGTGCAGCAATACGGTTCATCCGAGACAGCCGGGTTGGACAAGTGGTGCGTCACTGATCGAACGGGTTTGTAGATCGGAACGTAACTGAAATAATCAAAAGGGTTTCAACCAACTTATAAAAAAAAAATGAATAAAGAATAAATTTTATCAACAAGGCATAAATAACTTACCAATAGGAAAAAAGGATCCAATAAAACTCAAAAATCAGGAATGTAAAAACGGGAGTTTTTCCAATATCCCAGGTTACAAATAAATAAACCAGGTTCTTCCAAGAAAAGTAAAATCGGTCAACGCGTTTTTAAATTTCGTGTGCCGTGTAACGAGAAGAATTAACCAAGTTAATTCTGTTCGGAAGTAACTAAAAAGAAATAAATAAAGATTATAAGTGGTATTCAACCACGTGCGTGACAATAGAAGCAATTAATTTGGAGATAAACATTAAAAATCTGGACTTACCTTTTTGAATGGTCACAAATATTAGAAGTTATGTGTTGTGGACGATTGGTTTACGATTGAAAGCACAATTGGATGATAGTTTGGTTGTTTGGTGGATTGAAGCAGGGAAAACTATTCAAGAGTATTTTTGAAGGTTATCTTGGAACGGAAACCGAAGAACTAATAAACAGTGATAAAACTAGGCGTATTGACGGCAATAGGTGAGCACCCTACATATTAAAAATTAAACTATAACGTGCCGCGTAAAATTACGAATTTAAATAAAAACTATTTCGCGAACGGAAATAAACATTTTGGGTAATTTTAAGTTTTTGTATTGATGAACTTTAACATAAAAATATTTCATGTTAATAGAATTAATTGTTTTCATATTATTGTTATTAATAAAAGTTATTTACTTGCTAATTAACGTTTCATCTGGCATTTCTTTGAAGTCGACGACCTTATTAAATTTATTCACAGATTAAAAGTGTCAGTAAAAGGTAAGCCGTCGAGGAACTTGCTCCTGGAAAAGAGATCTCATGCATTACAAAAGAAGTTTACCCAGAGCTAGCACGGAAGATTCTATATTATCAATAATTCATAAAAAAATAAATATAGCGGAAGAGCAAAAAAGTAGTAAGGTGTTGCATAATTTGTTGCAACACAAATTAAATAATTAAAAATAAAGTTCACCGCAATATATACGTATTCATAAAAACAATTATTAAAAATCACAATAATTTATTATTACAAAAAAAAACACGCTGAGTACCTAGTATAATATGTATTAAATTAATTTTTTCATAATATTAATGCACCGCACTTTACACTTACAAAAAATTATGACATCAACTGCTTCTAGTTCTTAGTTCTTAGAGCTATGTATAAGAAAATACTTTTAAATGTTTTATATTGTTAACAACAAGATAGTAGAACCTTGTGCATTTAATTGTTTTTTTTTACAAACATTGAATAACCATAATTACCGCTTACGCTTATATGCTGAATTAATGTACATTAACGCATTATTAAATATGCAAACACTTTCTATGTAGTTCTAGTTACAGTTGTTTTTTGTATCGCAAAGATATAGCACTGAAGTTTTTCATAAGGTAAACTTAAAATTATAATTTTTTGTTTAAAAATAATAATGGCTTAATAATTAGAATTACAATATATTATGTAAAACAAATAGGTGTTTAGTGGTACAAGTAAATAATCATTGGTTCGAATTGAACATCCAATCATAGCATCCACTAATTTTAAGATTAAGAATTATTATTTCCAAAAATGTTCTTATAAAGCAGTTAGCAAATCAAATAATCTAGTAAAATTTTTTCTGTATTTTATAATATGTTTCCATATAGTATTGTAAGGTTTTCAAGGTTTCCGATAAAATTATTATTTGCTGATTATGACAATTATTGCTACTATTAATAGTTTACTTAAAAATGTTAAATTATTTTTACAAATAGTATTTACTTAATTAAAAAAATAATAATTAAGTTATTTTGTAAGAGTTTGGGATACCCATTAATTCCTGCATGATCGATTTTTTATGTAAATAATTTTTTTCACACTTGCCTAAAAACTTTTTTTTTCTTATTTACAATAAATAATTTAAAATAATAAAAAAAAAATTTTCTTGTCTAAAAACTTCTTAAAACAATTTTTGATCCGTGATATTTCGCTGTTAATTTATTATTTATGAAATTCTAGAAAAGTCATTTTATTAACTATATTTTATTCATTCAAGTACAATCCATGAGGTTGTTAATAATACTAGGCTGTATATTTAATTAATACCAAAGTATAGTTTTATTTTATAATTGCTTATTTAAAGTAATAATTAGTAGCATAGTTATATATGGTTATAGTAATTACAAATAATGCAAACCGACGTCAGATCAAATTGTTCACTTTGGAAAAATATCAATCATAAAACAAAGGACTGCTTTAATTTTAAATTGGGATAGCTGAATTTATTATCAATATAAAAATTATTAAATACGTAAGACGATTTGAGGTGCTAGTAGTGAATAAAATAGTACATATACCACGGTTCAGACTACTCAACTCGGGATACAATATTGGTGCCTGATTATAATAGCATTCTTCTCGACCTTGGTATACTTATATGTAATATATTATTTTATTACGAATTTGGCAATATGAATTAAGAAGTTTCTGAAGAAATGTAGGGCAAATATTTTTGAAACCATTGATACTGTTTATATAGCTTTCGGTTTTTCTGCCTATCTCGGTTACGTACTGAAAATGTGTGACGGATGCAGAGAAATCCCTTAATCCATTTTAACGTGAATTCGAAACCACGAGATTAGACGATTTTTCAGCGATTATCTCGCAAGTATCTAAGGCATTTCTTGAGCCCGCAGTTAGATATTTTTGGACATTTGGAATCGTAACCGTGAATCTTGGTACAAGAGGTTAACATGCTAACTGCTCGGCTATTCACTCGTCGAAATTTATTTTTATTAAGTTAATAACCACCATTAATCTCTTCCTTCCATTTGAATAAATCTTAGCTTAATTTAGCTACTTGAAGATTACAAAGCTAATCATTAAAAATGTTTTATTGCTTACATAGATGTAGCTCAAATGCTTTTTATATTTATTAATTATATTAAATATGCAGATAATTTCAATGTACATTGAAATTGTACTTGATATTAATATGACATTGAGATACGTCAGTATGAACACTTAGTCTACGTGCTCATGCATGAGTGAACGGATGAGAGGGATGAGACCAAGCGTATCTCAGAAAGTGGCTGATGTAAAATACTCTCACCGAGATCCACCATCTACTAATTTGTACTTTTCGCAATTCCCGATACACTCGGTCTCGCCCTCTTCAACTGTCTGTACACTTGAACTTACTTTCTAAAAAAACTAAAGCTAGTAAAAATCGGCAGTGAAGAACTACGAATTAGGCACTAAAGTTATACTTTCTTATACGATTGTGGTATATGCAATCCGTCTTGCAGAAACATTTATTTAGCTAATTAATATTTCAAACCACAAATATTGTTCGATCACATAAAATATTAATAAATAATATGTTTATAATTAGTAAATTCTGCTAAAATGAATTTTGTAGACGAACCTTGACAAAATTTCAATTAATGACGTTTAAATTTATAGATATTATTTTTACAATTAAAAAAAAACTAATGAACGTACTAAAGTTCTTTTTTACACAAATAACACTATTGTATAACATTTAATATTATCAAAGGTTGTTCAACATTGACACATTAGTTTATAGTTTGCAGCTTCGATATTATGACCACGGGGATTTGCACCTCAGTTATTTATTGTTTTCACCTCAGTATGTACCATTATACTATAAATAATTCTAGCTAACAATTTTATTAATAGAGTCAACATTAGTATTTTGTTGCAATTCATTTCAAAACAGTGTTATTGTTATTATAGGATATTAACTGAAGAAATTTGGTGTTATTTCATCATCGCTTACGCTTAAGTTTTGCTTGCTTTTTGCAAAAGTTGTATTCGCCTAATATGACGTTCAATGAGAACGCCTACGTATTTAAGCACTTCTTGATATATCTACATGCTATACCTCGGCATGATTATTGGTTCTAGTTCTGTATTATTATTAGGGTGGTTCTTATTTGAGGCCTGATCGAATTTTTATTATAACCCCCCCCCCCCAAGAGGCTCCAAATAAATAAAAACATGACCATAAGGCACAAAGTTAGTCTGCGAGAACGCTGCTATACAGAAAAAATTTCCAACCCGTACTAATAAAATTTTCTATGGGCTATTTTTTATCAATATTATATTTATTTATGTTTTAAATTTTATCTAATACTGCTTCAAAGCATTGATAATATATTTTTATCGATTTCTTTACATTTTATATGAAATACTCCGTCATTCTTTAATATTATTCAAACTATACGAAAAGGGAATTGCGTTTTATAATGTAAAAGTTGACTTATAGACTATGCAAATTAAATAGTAAAATAAATATTTATTGGTATATGGATTCTCAATTTGGCTAAGAATAAAATTCCGAAAAGTTCCCACCTGTCCTGTGAATAAAGCACCCCCAGAACTACATTAATTTTTTACTGTTATCCGCAACGTTACTTGCGCGAAAGAAATTATTAGGAATGAAAATATTTGGTCATCCGATAATAAACCTCATTTTCAAATTGGGCAAAAATACTCTTATCTAGAATACTGTAGAATTGAATACATGTTGTGTTTCTCGCTCGAAAAGGTAGCAATTTACGCACCCAAATACGCAATTTATCCGCCCACCCCACACTTTAACTTATGTATATACCACTGTGACTATAGATTTATGTCAAACTCAATAACAAAAGTTTGTTACCCATCAATAATTTTAACCCATATAAAATTTTTCATACAATTCGCCATTTAAGGGATGGTACTATTTGAATTTTATGAAATGAAACCCCCCACGGGTGGAGTAGAGAGGAACTCGATGGATAATCTATTTTACAGCATTCAAGAGCGTGTAGTATACCAAATTTCAAAACTATATAACTATTTCTGCTAAATGGCTATTAAAGGCTTAATATGACTTACTTTTAGCTATAATTAATTAAACATTATACATTATAGAAAACTTTATGCGCTGTGCTCAAGGGCTAAATACTTAAATAAAAATATGAAATAATTCCAGCATTTGTCTTTATTTATTTGGAGCCTCTTTGGGAAGCGACAGGATAAAAATTCGATCAGACCCATAAAAACGATCACTCTAATATACTTTTATTATTAATTTATAAACATAATAGATGTCTTATAAACCACAAGTCGAGCAATAGACTCCTGATAGAAAGGTCACATCAAGGAGTGGGTTCTATTTGTGATCGCTTGCTTCAAAAATTAATACAAAAAGGGTTTATTGTTGTATCATATTATCATGAGGAAAGGCTCATATGGGATATTTCCAATATTAATAAAAATAATATTTACTATAAGCAAATATAAGTACTATTATAAATGATACCATAAAAGCATAAAAATTTATAATTAACTTCCAAAAAACCCGAAACTTTGGGCGTGTTTTTAAACTACTCGAGCAGCTGTTCGAGTACTCGAACAAAAAAAGTGTGTTTTTAAACTACTGCATCAATTGTCATCAGTCGTTTTAAAACTCCCCCACTCTGCTCGAACGCATTACTCGAGCAAATTTTCATGCACCGGATCGTAAGGTAGTGCCTTACCTGCTCGAATTTGGTTCGAGCAATTATTGCTCGAGCAACCGGTACAGTTTAAAAACACGCCCAATAATTGCCTGTGAATAGATTTAAAAAAATCTTAAGCATCAATCTCGTGTTTAATAAAGTCTATTACTCGATAGAAGAGTTTATTATTAAATAACATGATTGCATATTTGTATTACGTAATCCTTTATTTTCTTGTGTGCGAATTATAATTGTCCAAAGTACAAAAAATTATAAATAAGTGAATACCGAGTATAAGAATATAAGAATATAAGAAGTGATTAATACAAAAAAAACTGAATCCTAGGTGATTGATGAAGAGGTAAAAACGAAACAAACAAAGCATTTAAAATATTTGGGTGTTCCGTTGTCTGACGTTGGTGAAATAATAATCTGTGCCATGAAATGTAAAAATGAATGCGAAGTTTGCTCACACGATTCAAGAGCAGTGAAAATCCAGAAATTGTTAATTTTAAAATAGTTTCAAAAAAGAGCATCGTGTGAAAAACCAGAAACCTCGACATTGTTGGGTTAGGCAAATGTATTATAAGACTTCTTGTTATTCGATGTTCTTTATTGAACTTTTGTTCTCATGGTTCAAACACTATTCAGTTTTACTGAATTAATCCCGTCGATTAAGCAAAGTAAACCGGCTGCTCAGTTTTATTTAAACAAAAAATTATAGATCAATGTCGTTGAAAGGATATTCACATTATTCAATTTAATTTCAAAGCATACATTAAGTCTTATTGATCTTTAAACTTAACAGTACTGAAGACATATCAATCGTAAATCTTGTTAAATTACAACTCCAATTTTCTTTACGGATTTGGATGGAGCACAATTTTTCGAATATGAAAATGTAGAAAAACTATAACCATGTAGAGAAAAGTTCGAATCTGCAAGAGTAAAACCAAGTCCGTTTGCAGTGAAAGAAGTAAAACGAAGTTTCTTTCCTTGATGGGGAAATGCACCTTAATTCCTACTATGAAAAGAAGTGTCCATTTCCTTCAATGCCCATCAAAGAAATTAAATTTTTAATTGATGATCCAAGATTGGTTTATTTCCGCGACTTTAATGAATTCTGGCAGTCGATTGATATTGTTGATAAAACAATTAAAGCTAATAATCGAGAGAATGAATTTCAACTTCCAAATTTCTTATATGAAGGTATTTTTTTATTATGTATTACACAATTTTCATGATAAATCATTTTTGCAGAGTTAATACCATTAGGTGCCAATAAATACAAAGGCATTAAAAAATTATTTAGATTTTGTAACCTAGATGCACTCAAAATTATTTCTTGGGCCTCCCCCACCATGAAAAAGAAAAAAATTCAGGAAAAAAAGAAAATCAAGAAATAATTTTTATTGTATTAATCAGTATGTTAATAATTTTACGTCAATAAATTAGAATTAATAACTTGCTACTTTATTATACTAAGGAAAAGCGATAAAAAAAATTTAGAGCTGTATTTTAGTTATATTTTGATTTCTGAACGGACCATTTACAACAAACTTATTAGAACTCTTTAGAAGGTTATAAATAATTATCCTGTAACAACCCGTTTTCCCTAACTGTTGAACATCCCAAGTTACACAGTGTCAAACTTGAAAACGCTCCCACGCAAAAGTAAGATTTTGTGACATTCAACTTTTTCCCCCATACTCTTCATATGGTACTAGCAAGACGGAGTTTCACCCCACTTTGTAATGATCGTTTATGAATATTTAAACCAAATTTTTACCAACCAATGGATTGGTCGCAGGGGAACGATTGAATGGCCACCTAGGTCTGAGGATGTTACTCCGCTTGATTAATGTTTATGGGGATATTTAAAGAGAAAACTCTATGTCAATAAACCATCTAAAGAATATAATTCGCAATGAAATTCGGGCAATTCAGCCCGATACGATTGAACATGTTTTACAAAAGTTTCAGTGGCGGATAGGATATTGCCAAGAAGTGAGCGGGGGTCACTTCAAGTATTTAATTTCATTTTATTCTTTACATCATTTGTGCAAAAACCTTAACAAATACTATTTTCATTATATTTATTGAAGTACCTAATTGATTAAATGTTTTTTTTGTAACTTGGGGACTGATTACCTTGAAACATTTCATACTCAGAAAATTCTTCTGATCTTTCTAAATTCGGAAAGAAAAATAAGGGCTGTAATTTAAAAAGTTTACGATGACGTCACAGCTCAAAAGCACGATTTAAAAAAATAAGATTAATCTGTCCGAAGATTTTCTGAGAAAATCCCTCTAAAATTTTTTATCGAATTTGTTTCTGACTTTACGAGCTCACTGTATACAAATTAATCTATAGAAATAGTTGAGAGGATTATTTATAAATGAATTTTTTGAAATGTGGTTGTGAGGCTTTCAGACTAGAGACTGCTAGAAATTAAGATGCCCGGGAAAGGATGTAAGGAAATGGCTCAATTATTATGCACACGATCTAAGCTAAGAGATTGACTTAATTGGTCATGTTCGATATCCATACATGTCCAAAGAAAATGTGGAAAACGGCCAAAAAATTGGGAGCAGAAGGTTGTGGAGGCGATGAACACTAGAAGATTAAAAGACGATTATATGCTTAGAGGTCAAGATACCAGAAACGAAAATAATATGCTCAAGATACCAGAAACGGATGTGACCTTAAAATAGTTCTGTTTATTATATTATCGTCCGATCTCTTTCCACTTATAATATAACAAATCGCTGGTATACTGGCAAATTTATTTATTTGTATGTTTATGAAGTCATTAACATATTCTGTTAATTTAAAGCAATAGAAGATTCTAATAATAATTATAGTAATATACCAAATTTTCCATGTAAATTTCCATATACTTAAAACTGGAGCTTTTATGGACTTGATCTACTTGATCAGTATCATCCTTACATAATCATACGAACATTAGTGGAAAACAATTAAATAAATATTATTCGAGTTATTAAAAGTGATTAGCATCACTTTATTAGCATCACAATAATAAAGATTGTAATTTATAATAGTAAGCAATAAATTTCATATTTATTGTAAGTTATAATAGTCAAATGCAGTTATTACATAAAAACTTCGTGATTAAATTGTCAATTTATATATTTAAAGATAACAATAACAAGCTGATTACAATAATAAAACCACATTTACGTCTGCCAAAAATAGATTAACATAATTTTTTTAAATATATGATTGTGCCTACATCACGTATAAAAAGTAAATGTTATTGTTTGGTTAATAATAATAATAATAAATTCGCTACACCTTTACAGAAAAACAGCGCATGCCTAATATTCCATAAATAAAAATACACAACACATTAATTTTTCTCTTTGGAAACACAATTAGTTTCACTGCAAATTTAGGAAGTGAAGTACAGTTTAGAAAGTGTGGGTTACTTTTGGGTTATAAACTAACATCAATAATTTATTAGTACTAATCAAAATGCCGAAAAGTAAGTTGACTTAAAAATTATTATTTAAAATTTTTTGAATTTCATGCCATGTTTATCAATCGATTAGTTTTAATAGATTTGTTAAATTTTGTAAACTACATTATTTATGAATCAATAATAATATTGTTTATATCTCGAGAGTCAAAAATACTGTACTTTTATTGTCGAAGAACCGGACACACTTCGATAAATTATCCTTGCTCTTGAAATTGCTCATTTTTTAAAATTTTGCGCCAAATGTTTTAAACTTATTGTTAGATAATATTTTTATAGTACAGAAATTGTTAGTAATTACTTTGTTTCCGATTTGTTTCCTGCGTTTTAATAAATATTGCCTGTTTTATGTACCTACTGATAACAATCATAAAATTATTTTTAACCTTCAACATAACTTTTTAAATGGAAATAAATTTTTATTTTAATATTTAATTATATGGTAAAATTTTTAAACAAAAAAGTGTTTAGTGTAAAAGTAAATTTGGTGAATATAAAAAGAGATATAATTAAGATATAAGTAACGAATTAATGAATAAATTTAAAAATAGGAAATAAATAATTAGATAATAAACTACATAATTCTTGTATACAAAATAATTTAAGAAACTTAATATTTTCCTATTGGGATTACCTACATATAGTAGTTTTCATGTACACATTATATAAATTGTTACTGCATCTTATTAATTAGTACTTTATCAAGCCAAAATATTGTTACAAATCATAGTTTATCAGTAATTTCTTTTTATTATTAAATTAGCTCTATAAAATGGTCATATTGAAATTTTTATTCTTTATATAAACGTAAAGTAGGTATATTCAACAGGTGCATTGCGATATAAAGTCCATGAAAAATTGGATACATTTTTTGATAATATAATCAATCATACAAAATTAATTAAAAGTGAATTTTTTTGTTATTGCACATTATTATCTTTCAAATTTTAGATTTAAATTGGATTTTAAAAATTAAGAAGGATTTACAGTGTTGTTAATTTTTAATTTAATATTACATTTTTTGATGGGCTCATACTGATCTATGAATACCTATATTTTAATTAACCGTTTAGGAGTTCAAAAAGAAAACTGTATGCATTCTGAGAGAGACTTCTTACGACTTTCGCATATTAATCGAAATCTAAAATATTCACAGTATTTGAATTGTAACTGTTAAAATTAAGATTAAAATTAACTTTAAAAGTAAACCAGTTGATTTAACAAGAAAGAAATCTATAAAAAAAACCTTATAAAATAAATAATTTGTTTTGTTAATCTTTAATGAGATGGTTAACTTTTTCAGTTTACTTTAATACAAAATATTCACAGACTTCCTATTATCCTGGAAAATTGAAATAAAATATCCTGCAGTAACGAAAATATATAAAATTAATGCATTAGTTCTCAAGTTATAAAATTAAAATTCAAGATCCCTATTTCTGTTTACAGTCAGTCGATTAAAAATAAATTACAAATGAATGCACTGCAGGTAAAAAAATTCTATGAATCAGATTTGCATACATCTGAAGAAACCTAACGTATTACTGAAAGCTTATAAAAATTTCATTTTTATAGTTTACTTCGCTTAGTAATTTTTTAATTTAATTAAATGTTAATAATAAATTTATATATAGGTATATGCAATCTCAATAAATTCCGACTAGAATTTAGAATTTTAAAATCCTAAAATTGTTAAAAAAAAATTGAAAATCCACTAATTTTAAGGACTACTCAACAAGGACTATTTTGGATGTGGTGACATTTTTGTTATTCTATTTTTGACATGTCTAGTAGAAGATCTACAATTTATTATATCTTCAATTTAAATCAAAAATCGCATGAAAATAATTAAAATTCGTTACAAAAATGGTAGATCTGTGAAAACTACATATCACAGTGTGGCATATTTTCGGTCGTTATAATCGTCCTTATGATATCGCTATTAAAAATTTGGTGCTTAAATTTGAGTCTATTGGTTCGGTACATAACATATTTTCAGCTGAAAATATTGCTGCTGTAAGTGAAAGTGTTGAGGAAGATCCAAATTTAGCAATTCCACGATATTTTCAGCAATTGGGCCTATCCACAAGCACCACATGGCCAATCTTGCCTAAATATTTGGGTCTAAAACCTTATAAAGTTCAGTTAGTGCAAGAATTAAAGCCAGCCGACCATTCGATTCGTCGACAATTCGCTAATTTAATCCTTGAACTAGGTGATGGATTTTCTGAAAAAATAATCTTTCAGATTAAACTAATTTTCATTGGAGTGTTTATGTTAATACGTAAAATTGCGCTTCAGAAAATCAAAGAGTGAATCGCCATCAATGGGCCTTCTAAATCGTATGATTTAACACCGTTAGACTATTTTTGCTTATTGGGCTATATTATGAAAGATCAGGTCTACGCAGGTAATTCACAATCGATTAGAATCGATTTTAAAATCGAACATTCTGCACGGAAATAGAGCCGCAATTATGCAAAATTGTAATCGAAAATTTTGCCAAAATTTTTTCGTTCATAAATTGTAGATTTTCTACATTATAGATCAGGGGTGGCCAAGCTCCTTGATAGTCAAGCCATTTTTCAAAATTTGAAACACATACGGAACGATAATAATTTTTTAAAATATAATAGCACAAAAATGAAAAGGGAACTCGGGTACATTTATCGAGAGCCACAAATAATCCTTCAAAGAGCCGCATGTGGCTCGCGAGCCGCAGGTTGATTTGAAAATTATAAGAGATAAAAATATCTAATATAGGATAATATTACAATTTTGAGATAATTCTATTTGAACAAATTTTTAATCATCATTATGAGGTAATTTATCAATCACCTATCGGGATAATAAATTAGAATAAACTCTTGGTATTGTTTATCTAAAAACGTTTGAAAAACCTTGAATGTTTTGTTGATAAAAAAAAAAGTTCATTTCTTAGTAAAAATTTAGATTGTGGGGTTAATTACTATAAGTTGACAATTATATTTTTACAAATGCAGTACTGCTATTTAATTCTGTACATACTAACGTAACTAGAATTTACATTTTAGGAGTTTAATCCTAAAAAGGGCTATGTGAAAATAATCACACAGAGTGCTTAACTTCCAACTTCCAGCGGATTTAACCTTGAGGAGTTCATTGCTGTTTAAAATTCAATACCAAATTTGTTTATATTAATATATTAAATTTCTAGTTTTTATGCACTTTTCTATTTTCTTATAGAATGTTTTTGTAATAAAACCAATAACAATAAAATAACTAGTTCATTACTACCCTAAACTGTCTATACTCTTGTTTATCATCAATATGCTATTTTCATAGCATAAAATTAGATTTAATTTGAATCAAGAGTATTAAACCTTAAAACAAAAACAATAATGAATAGGCAAAAACACAATGTTATATTAAATAAGTTTGGGAAAATTTCATTTCTTGGGAAAATTGAAAGGAATTTAAAATGCAAGATTATTATGAACAATAGAACATAAATAAGCAAATAAAAGGTCTCTTGGCGGGTAACTGTTACGGGGTATATTTAACCCCGAGCAATGTCAATCCCCATAACAAAAACTGAATATAAATAATTTCACCGCATTTCTTTACAGTAAAGAAATTAATAAGATGGATGTTGCGATAAAAAATGACAGACTTGCGGCTACCAATGATTAAAATGGGAACAAATATTTCAATGATTACCTAAATTACTGAGTACCCGTCTAAAAATTTTTCAATTGATTAAATAACAAGGTTAAATGTGTTATTGTTTTTTTTTATTAAGAGCTATAATATTCGTAACCAATTGAAGTCATAAATCAGCATTAAGGAATAAAGAAAATCTCTTCTGTATCTCCTCAGTATAAAAAATGGGTAAATCGTTGACCCAAGTGGTTTGCCATTTTTTTAATTTGTATTTAAAGGTTGGTTGCACAAATAATGCAAGTCGAACATTATTTACACAACAAACATTTAAAATAAATGCTAATATTGACCAAATTTGACTTAAACTTAAATAGACAAATTTAGTAATGTTGACTGTCAATATTTAAATTTTATGGTCTCACGCGGAAAATTTATATTTTGATTCCTGTTTTCAACTTCGCCTCAGTATAAAACCCTACAGTTAGTAATCGCGTATGATCTCATAAATCGAAAGATTTTATTTTTGTGATTAGCTTTTGAAAAAATGATTGAAAAATTATGTGCAAAGTAGGTTAGTATATTTAAGTAAAAAAGAATTACTTACTATATTTTAGTATTTCAATATTCTTATTTAAGAGTTATCACTTAGCAATCAAGTAGGGTTCTTTTAGCCGTAAAATAGAACCAAAATTAAGAAAAATAGGTTTTTTACACGTACCCATTCAAGATTCATAGTTAAATTTATGAAAACTAAGAATTATAAGGAATTTCGCCCAATTAAACACAAATTTTGAAGATTACAAAGTTAAAATTTACCTTAGCTGTAATTTAACATCATTTTCAAAATGATTGAACAACTTAAGTCAAGCGAAGTCGTTTGAAATTATTTATTCTTTAAACATCAAATAAAAATAAATGAATTATATTAAATTAAGTGACCTTTCTTTACAAATATTATTTAAACGTCAAATATACAACGACTCACATTATCTGGATCTTTTTATTCGGTTTTATCGAAATAGGACAAAACCAAATAGAACATTTAAATAATAAAAAAATGGTAGTCCAAAAGAAATAATCGCGGTTTTCTTTTATTTCGCTTATCAGTTCCCTAATTTTTTTGCCGATATTTAACATTTTTATCTGACCGAATTTAATAGCATTCGTTTGGTCGTTTAACCTGTGCGATTGATACTATTTTTTCCACGCAGACTAACAAAAAACATTATTAAATTGTTATCTGATAAGGAATCATATAATACCATAATTTCGATTTTCGAATTTTAGGTGAATTACAATAATACTTTTCCTAATGCATAATATGTACATACTGCTGTGATCCAATGTACCGAGCCAATGCAAAATATTAAATTTCTAACTTAATTGGAAATATTAAATAGATTTGACCTACTTAAATTGTTACAGATTGAAGAGATAAAGATTTCACACTATTTTATGATATTATAAGCATATAAAGATCTCTAAAGATCGGAATACTAGATACAAAACTGTTAAATAAATTCATAAATGAGATGTATACATCAGAATCTCACAAAAAGACATTTTAGATCAGAAATAATTAATTTTACTGAGTATTGTTATCAGTGAAACATAACCAATAAATTTGTACTATTTGAATTGAAATTACTTTGAGAATAACATGTTATATGAAAAACTGGTTACATAATAATGTATCTAATAATTCACTCTATGTGAAAATTGTAATTTGATCTTGTAAAACAACAAAAAGGTTAATAGTGCTCAAAATCGTTTGAAACGTGATAAGAAGTTTTCGTGATAAGAAGTGTTCAAAATCTATCCAAATTGTGCGTACATAAACTGCTCCTGTATTGGAAAACGTCTGGAAAATAATGGAAAATTCGTCTCCTAAAATATGGAAGAGACCCTGAGAATTTTTAACGTGAAATATTTTTATGATTTCCAAAATTTTTAAAGTTTGTTGACTTTGTTGAGTGTGATCAAATTGGTGATTTTGACCTTTCCATGTTGCGTCACATTATTATTGTATATAGACCTTTTACCATCCTGCTTTTCATGGTGAGTGAATGGTGTTGAGTTGTTTTTGCCCTTTTGGGATTAATACATTGTTCTCTCTATTTTAGTCTTGAAAATGGCGACATAAAGTAGCCGAAACGTCGACTTAGAAAAGCATTAAGTGTTTTATTTACTCCAATAGCCCGATATCCTTTTCTTTGATTATTTTTATATTTAATAAATTATAAATTATATAAGATTTCATAAATTATAATTATTAGTCCAGATTTGTAAGTTTTGGAAAGTTACAAAAAGGTTGTACCTAATCATTGGTACCTATTCGTTGCTTTTATTTAAAAAAAATTATTTTTACCAAAATAGATGGAAAGAAGCAGACATCGATCAACATCCAAATAGCCTATTTTAGCAAATTATCCGGCCACTAAATACGGTTTACAGAACCATTTTCTTTGGTTTTTCGAGAACTATTTTCTATACAAATTTGCATGAATTAATACTTGACAGTATTTAAATACTGATTTTTGTATTGTTTATAAATAAATTATATAAATAATTTTTGTGGAAATAACTTTCTTTCAATCAAAATATAAGTGGCTGCCTCCAAATAAAAAAATTGAAAAAATGAAAATTTATATAAATCGGTTTTCAGCAGAAGTTGTCCAAAAAAATTATAAACCTTTATATTATGGTCTAAAAGAGTATACTTTTTCATGTACCACATATCGCACTACCAGTAAAATACTGTCGTAAGTCGAAAATCGCAGTTTTTCAAGACATGAATTTAAAGTCTTATAACTTAAAAATAAAATAGAAACTACTAATCATAGATTAGTGAATTGTCGTTTATGTTCTCTTTTTTCTGAAATTGACCCATGGCAGTATTTTTATAGATGCAGCATTATTTTATGGACTTTCTAGTGACGTAACTCAGAATTTACAATTTTTGACTTACGACAGTTCTAAAGAGAAAAGCAAAAAGTTCTAAAGAAGTCTTAATTGCATTTTTCTGTACATTTTTTAAAATAATTTTGAAAAGGCGTTTTCACACCTTAGTTTTTATTTTATTCACTTTTAAAATTATACATCAGAACTCTATGAATAATTCTATTGGAGCAAAAAGTACTGACTAATTCGTCTCATCAAGTAATCCCAGAGTAATCTATAAAATTAATATTGGTACTCCTAAACATGACATAAACACGACTTCCCTGTAAAACCAGTGATTTTTTAAATTTAACATTCGATTTTTAAGTGTTTGGTTTGTTTATTCAAATATCGTTCAAGTTGATTATTGTTGAGTTATTGGCTAAGTTCGGTCTGGCACTTTTATCGCTTCAAGCACCGTCGAACGCTTTTTCACCATTTGGTTTGGGACGGTTTTCACTTTAAAAGTTTGACGCTGAAACGTTCAAGCTTGGCTTTTAGTTTGGCAAAATGTAAATTTGAAAAATTCAAATTAAAGGCAAAACTGTATTGATAAATTTGGAGGCTATGTCTTCTATATTGGCAAATAATTACCACGCTAAAATATACCAATATACCAATAAGGCAATAAATTGTTTCGAAAGCAATAAATCTAGGTATTGAAAAGGTAATAAAACGTCCACAAGCTTAATACTTAGATAGATTTATTGGAATTCTATTATCAATAAAAAAAAACACTAAGGTGAAAAAGTTGTGTTTGAATCGAAACAATAATAATTATTGCCGTAAAATGAATTGATATCAATTTTGTTATATGTTAGAAAAAATATTATAGTACAGTTAATCACCGAAAATCAAATATCGTCCAAGCTTTATTTTTAAAAATTGAACTTTCTTTCTAGGTGAACCAACATCTACGCTATTAGTACCTGTTTTTATTAGTATTCCAGTTGGTAAGGGGGTATTTGGTCAGGGTTTTTTGGTAAAGGTTTTTGGTAAGGGTTTTTCTGGTTAAGGTACTTTGGTAATGGTGATCCATAGCGTTATTTGAACCCGGAATTCCGCTATGTAGCTCGGCCAATAATCATGCCAAGACCACTGCTGTTAACTTGAAACTTGTTTCGCTTTTTTCGCTTTCTTTATACCATGTAATACATTGTATTTCTCTTTAGTTGCAGATACCATGTTGTCTGATCTGGACACTCTTCCGGCGATCCAATTAGGAGATTATACACTAAAATTTGATTTGGATCCAATATCGCCAAAAATGCAGGAAATTGCTAAGAATGAATTGCGTGAAACTCCAGAAAGAAAAGCGGAATCAATAGTTGCTTTACGAAACTTACTTAAAGGTATAATTAATTAACTAAACCTATTTTATATATCCAACTCGAAATTTTCAACCAATAGATAAAGCTGACAAATAAAAATTTCACTGGTGAAATGGAACTTTTATTCCTTTATTTTGTGTCGAACAGTTCAAGGTCTTTCAATGGTCTTGTAAATTTTAATAATTCATTTAGTTATCAATAACAAATTTTATAAATACGGTAACTGCAATAAATTGTAATGACTTTATGGTACCCAAAACCTTTTATCATAGGTATGATAAATTTATATTGTGTTTAAAGAAAAATAGAACACATCTCCAATGCTATAACCTCGAAAATTTATTCAACTCTTGGATGTAACACATTCAGATGATGACTTTTTAAAAATCTATTTTCAAGTGTTTTATAAAGAAAACTTACAGTTCATCAGACTCATTAAACAATGATCAATATGTTAATGTTAATTTTAATCCACGATTAAAATTATAATCATATAATTACAACAATAATTAAAATGCACTGTGTTTAATCAGAGATTAAACCTTAATTCGCTTTTGTGAAACCCACTATTATTAGGTTCATTAATTTATAGTAAAATAATTTTTTGTTTTCGTTCACATTAATTACTTGTAGTGGAATTTGACATGCAATATTCTTACTAAATAACTTTTTTATTGTTTATAACATAAATATTTAGTATACCTATAATAACATGTTATACATATTTGACTTATGTAATAATGTAATTATTAATTTGGGTTTTACGCTTAAACTTTGAACACAAATTAAATTATGTACGTACATCCTTGTAAAACAATAACGTTTATATTATTTGATTTTATGATGTATCATTTATTGTGTTCATCATGGGAATTAATAATAATAATATAATTTAAAAAAATCAAAGTGATAATCTTCAAGACGAAAAATTTTAATCAGTAATTTTTGTTTTTCAGAAGAGAAAGATTTAAAAATACCACTGGATAACGATCTCTGGTTGGTTAAATTCTTGCGACCTTGTAAATTTTATCCTGAAAGTGCCTGTGAATTGGTAAAGCGACCCTATCGTCAAAATCCTTTATACTCACATTGTGCTTTTAGATTAAACGGTACTATGGTTTCAAAATTAAACATTCTAACATATACGATGGTCTTATGCCAAGTAAAGAAAAAAACGTTTTTGAGCATGACATTCTAACTGTACTACCCAATAGGGACCAATATGGAAGAAGAATGTTGATAATCGAATTAGGCAGTACGTTAATGTATAATAGTTAATGATATCTTTTATTAATATCTTACTAATTTAGAAAAATGGAAACACAAAAAGGTTTCGTTAGAAGAAGTTTTTAAAGGCTGTGTTCTTTTCTTGGAAGCTGCCATGTTGGAACCAATAACCCAAGTTGCAGGAGCTATTGTTGTTTTCGATATGGATGGATTATCCTTGCAACAAACGTGGCAGTTTACACCTGCGTTTGCCAAAAGAATAGTTGATTTCTTACAGGTACTTTAAATTTAAAAAATATTTTTACTGACAATTATGTATTTTACATTTTAGGATGCAATTCCTGTAAGAGTCAAAAATTTACACGTAGTTAATGAACCGTATATTTTTAATGTAGTATTTGCTTTATTTAAACCGTTTTTGAAAGAAAAACTTAAAAGCCGAATTATTTTCCATGGAACTGATAGAAAATCTCTCCATAAATACATTGATAGCGATTGTTTACCAGACCAATATGGTGGAACAATGACACTCCCAAGAATTGCAGGATATGATTGGCTAAAGATTTTAATTCAAAGTGATAAGGAATATGAGGGTAAAAATGTTTTTTATTTATTTTTAATCCAAATATTAATTTTAAAATTTTTTTAGCCATTAACTCCTATGGGTATAAAAAGTCTAAATAAAATTTTTTAAATGTTTGATGTTGTACTGTATTAACTCAAGTATTTACAGAAAAATCTAGTTATAAAAAATTGTAGTTGGCATAGTAATTTTAATGTGATTGATTTGTTTTTATTAATAATTGTTTTACAGTGTATGGTTATAAATTTAATGTTATAAGGAATATAATTTTTATTAAAATATCATGTTGAGAAATAAGAATATTTTAAATTTACGATATGTAATTAATTATATTCTGGTTTTTGTTTATTATTTTACAAAAATTAAATTTTACCACTAGGAATATTTTATTTTTATTATAAAATATATGCAACCAAACATACTCAAAGTTATTCTCCTCAAAACAATATTTAAACTCCCTAATCTAGTCCAGTTTTGAAAAATAGTTCGTATAAAAATATAAAATCAAATAATCCCGACAAATTAAAACCAGCAATGAGCATAATTAGAACATAATTTATTCTTGAGCTGAAAAAATGGATGCAAGATTTTAAATGGCACAATAATATCTAGCTTTCATGAGCTGAAAACCAATGGAGAACAGTTTTCCAGCAATACTGCAGGACGGTAAAAGTTACCCCACAAAAAAAAGTATTTGGTCATTAATAAAATGCTCTTCAAAAGTGAGAGACTTTAAATGTCACAAAAATGGCTCAAGAAGAAGTACACAGATAGGGATTAACTCATATAAAGGTTACTTCAAGCTTATGATCCATCAAACTACGCATAATTTAAACAATTGCAATAATAATTTGTATTGTAATACTTACTACAATGGGAGGGCAGAAAATTTAAAAGAACACTTTTTGTGTTACTTTGAAAATATTAACAGTTTTCATTGGGAAATTAAATACTCAAGTTAATAACAGAAAGAGAAAATAGAGACCGGAGGTCTGAGAGAGATAGTTATTCTATACTCCCCAGCTTATCATCATGGCTACGAAAAGTAAAACAGTTTCACTTATTTTTAGAATTTTTTAGAACTTTATTTGTGGTAATGACTCAAAATCTAAATAACAAGGAAACATAATGTATTTTTGGATGGTTGTTGTTGTTTTCGGTTTCAGGAGGAGGGCACGCGCCTTTGTGCCCGTTAGAGCAAACCGCACATTGTAATTAGAAAATTACAGTAGAGGAAATTATAATCTACAAAGTAGATGTTTCTAATAGCATAATCTCAAAAAATAAATTTCAAAATAAAATAACGTATTCCTCTCATTACGTATATTAACGTGACCAGACGTACTGCTTAAAGCAGTACAGTACTTCTTTGAGATAGTCTATACTGTCAAGAATTTTGTAGTTTTAAAAGAAAATGATACATTATTTAAAAAAATGCATTCAAATGAAAAACATTCGTACAATGTACTGCTTTCGCGTTTAAAAAATCTGAATGTACTGCTTTCGCGTTTAAAAAATCTGGTCACCTTAGGTATATAATAACTATGTAGGTATAATTACATTAATTATTATTATAAACAGATAGAAAATGCTTATCACGGTCACTCTATAATTTTTTGCCCACTTCTAGAACCTCGAAAACTAAAATTATCCTCTGATGTTAGATATTACTTACTCCGAGAAAAATCGCACACCTATAAATTTCAGGCCGCGTAAAATGTTATATAGGAGTTTATCCGTCTTCAATAGACCACCTTGTCTGTTCGATAGGCCATCTTTACTATTAAAAGCACAGTAAGGTGAGAAAATAGAGCGATAGAAAAAGGATAGAGGACGCCATCTAAAAATGTGGTATTTCAAATTTTCGCGAGTTGTACAATTACGAAATAAAATCCAGCTCGACGAGCTTACACCGAATCCCTTGGTACCAGCCAATTCAATTTGGCACTTCCATCATTTGTCAAATTAAATCTCATTCCGATAAGTTAGGACCACCGCGCAAGTTCTCAAATACCAAACAACGACATTGAGCCCCCTCTCCTGTAGCCAATACCCTAAATCCATTAATCCCACACACTTTTAACATAACCCACTTCAGTCTTAACCTTAGGTTAACCACCCACAGGAGTTCGAAAAACCCCAAAATTACCCGTACACCGACAAAACATCAGATGAAGAAGATATGGGGCCTGCAGCCCCGGTGGTCCATAAAACCAACATGTTCAAGTTCTATGAACTTAAAACCAACAAACTTCCATCTCATGCCCATACTCCTTAATTAAATATGGTAGAAAGAGCTTAAGTTCCCTATATTCATAATTATATAAACATCCACAAAGTGTGGGTAAGAAAATAACTCATCAATAAATGTTTTAATAATAAAAAAAAATTATGAACCCAGTCAGAACCCAGTTAGCTACTCAGGAGGTGGTCGAAACCGCAGAAGTAACCCCGAAGACACTCGCCTTCATCCTGATGTCATTTACAAGAAACATTCTGAACCAAGACACTATCGAGGGTATTTTGAGAAACTTCAAGATGGCGAAGTCCCCCCGCAAAACCTTTAGTAGAATCATCAGCTTGCATCACAAGCAGAGAAAATTGCACGGACCACCTAAGTATACTTTTTCTCATGATAATTAATTAATCTCTTTATTTTCAGATAGGCGAAAGTTATTTGTTGATACTTGCTAAGTTGTTGGTTGTGCCAAACCAAGAAAAATTTTCGTGAAAACACTGTTCTCTGCGAATCTCTTTGGAGGCCGCCTGGATTGGTTTGTTGCGATTGATAGCTTAGACTTGATGTGATGAGATGACCAAAACTATCCATTTTTCGTTTCTTTGTTGCGACCATTGCTTAAAGTAAGTAGCAATGGTAAAGAACTGGCACATTGACTTTTAGCATCTTACATTTTTTTAAAGTCAGATTTCTTAACGTTATTTTATTTTCGTTTTCATTTTTTGCTTTAATTTGTTTATGTTTATTATCCTCACCACCCACACATTCCACTCCTTTCTTCTTGCCTCGTGTTCAATGCCTCTTCTCGAGTTACTAATCCCATTAAAATAGTTTAAAGTCAATCTACACTGACGGCAGTTGAAGAAAATTAAGGGAGCTTCGCTCGCACATGCTCCACTTCTCGAATCATAAAATGTCATCAAGCTCGATGAAGAAGGTCTATACGACTATGCCGTTGTAAAAAAGGCTTCTTTACCATTTTTACCAGACTCGGACTGGTAATAAATTTAGTTATCGGGAAACTCCTTTGAGCGACCGCTCATCAAAAAAAATTTACAACAAAATATTATAAAAGCACGAACCTTTCAGAATGAGCAGAAAAACGAATTTATATGGATGTTAAAAGCATTGTTGATTATTCCTTAATACTGAGACTGGTCGCGATGGGTCTGGAACATTTTTCGTTTTCGCTTTCGAAAGGTGTATGGGGATGGTACTTAACCAAATTTCATTCTTTTTAGTGCCGAGACTGAGTTTACGGCCCCAATAATTAGGTGGGTCTACGGCCTCGCACTTAAATCTCTATCCAAGGTTCTTGTATAATAGATTGAGTTTTAACTTGTTGGAAATATTTTTACTGTAATATTTACTTTTCTAAATCCATTTTTATATTTTGTGTTGGCTATAGGTTTGCTTTTGATATTGTAGCCAACATTTTGACTTTCAGCATTCCCGCTCGAATCCAATCATCGAGAGTATGTAGATTAATTTGATGTGAAAAGTTTAAATTTAATAAAGTTGCTAAGTGGAAGACAAGTTTTAATTGAGGAATAAAGGATTAAGCTGATGAGATATGGAAGAAGAGTAATTTTAATGTTCTAGGAAATTCAAAAAGCGTCATTTTAAAGAATCAAGCTAGGTTGAGTGCGAATCAAATGATTAAAATGGTAGGACAGGCAGAATAGAAAAATAGCAATACAATAATATCAAATTATAAGAAAAGCTAATGAAATTTAAATTTAAAATTAATTAACCACTACATATTATAGTAAACAGCCTACGTATCAATCAATATATTATTATAAATAATTATGGAAAATGTTGTTAGGGTTTGCTGCCTCTTTCTTAGGCTCAACGAATTGAAAACCAGTAGTGTTGATAATGCAATATGAAGTTATTTCACCGTTACCACAAATCTTCAGTTGGTTAGGTCTCGAAGAATTACCTCAAAATTTAATTGCTAGCACAAAATTGACTAAAGACGTTACTAAGACTTTTTTTAAAGGGAAAAGGATTATTTTGCGAACAAAATGATATAATTTTTAGTTCAAAGAAATACAAAATTAATAAACAATTCATAATTACTTCCCTTAATTCTCGTATTATCGTTATATCCTTTACCATAACGCATTAAAAATTATATCACCTTTTGATATTCGTAAAACCTTCGCAATATTCCTGTCCAATGTTGCGTTAGTATTGAAGTTCCAAACAGTCTTTAAACGGTTTAAACTGTACCATTAACCAAGCAATATTGGCAGAAAACTGGAGCGATAATAGTACATTATATATCAAGGTTGTGAAGGCCGTCATTATTGCCCTAGCGCCAAGATTATATTCCGAGGTGCTTATTTGCACCGAGGAATATAACGCGCGGAGGCAATAATGGTCTTCACAACCGTGGTTTATATACTATTTTTTCCACTACTAGATTTATTACCATTTTTTAAATTCTTTTTAATAAAAAAATTTTCAAATTTAAAATATTTATTTCAAATGACAGTTTTGTTTTGTTGATTTGACAGTTGTTGACAAATTTTAAATCACGTATGTCAAATCATTTCATTGGTTCATTTTTTTAACTTAAGTGTGTAATGAATCTGTCAAATCATTTCATTGGTTCATTTGTATAATGAAAATATTATTTACCGCATGTCTAAAATGCGTCACTTCACATGTGACTTGGATAAGTTATAATGGTAGCCTATATGACTAGTAGTGGAAAAAAGTAGTTAAGCTAGCGGTTAAGTTAAAATTACGTTAACCTGGTCTAGACAATAAAAATTATACAGTCTAGGTCAAGAAAATCGAGGACAAGTATATGAGAACCGAATGGATAGACGATATTAAACAGATAGCGGTAAAAAATAAATACACTGGCGCACGATAGAGAAGAGTGCGACATGCGTTCAGAACTGGATCGCAAATTAAATTGAAACTTGATAAAATCTAAAATGCGTAGGTATATGTGCTCCAATAATTTATAAATTTCTAATTTTGTAACAACTAATAATTAAGCTTTTAATTTATTGAATCAACATGAATTAATTATGACAGTATACATCAATTTACGGTGACTTTCGGTATAAAACTGATTATTCATTGTAACGTTTAAACTGAATTTAAATACAATAGGAATAGAACTTTTGTAAGTTGTACAATGAAAAGAAAAATTTTATTTAAACAAATGTGAGTTAATTCCAAACTCAGAAAATATATAATTACAAAAAATAATACCACTCATAATCAACGCAAATGTTGAACATGTTATTGTAAAAATTTAACACACATTTTAAATTACTGTTAAAAAGACATTAAAACCACTTTTACTTCGACGGAATGGATTCATCACCATCAGACGCTTTCTCTTTTATATATCCAATAGAGTTGGTTACTGGAAAATGAAAACATAATTTCAATATAAACCTTGACATTATTATACAATAAATTATATAAGTACTTGCTAAAGCCAAAAGGATATTTTGTATAATGCTTATTTCTCATATGGAAAGTTTTTGATTAAATAACATATTTATAATAAACGTAAACACAATACAAGTTAGTAATAATATGTTAAGAAAAAGTGAAAGGAGTGCGTTATCTGCCCGATACTTACATTCAAACTCTTTGAAATACATGCACAACAAATCTGCTAATAAACATCCAGGATATTCTGGGATATCCAACGTTCCATCATACCAGGGAGGAAGAGATTCCTTAGCAATTTTTGAGTGAAAAGATTTTCTATCGTAACCGTGAAAGAAGATCTGAAAATACGAATGGTTTAATATAATCGACTTAACATAATTATCCAAATTAAGTAAACTCACTCTTTTACGTAATTTATCTCCAATGAAAGGCTTAAAAATAGCGTAAAGCATTTTAAAAATGTACGGTTGATTAACCACGTGAATACCTTTCAATCTTATCGCGGTACATTCCTGAACAAACTCTAATGCAGTTTTAGCAAATCCTGTACTAAATTGCCAAATGTGATTCAACGTAAGCCCTTGTAGATCGATTATTACGTGAACACCGGCAACTTGAGTTTTTGGTTCGATCATGGCAATTTCCAATGCTAGTATTATTGATCTAAATAAATCATTTACAGTAATCGTTTTGGTGTTCCATTTTGCTGTAAATATCTTTTTAAAAAATTACTTACAAAAATAAGTCAACTTACTTCCAATACTAATTATCATAATTCTTGAACCACTATTAGATCTAACAGGAAGAAAATTAATTATACCATCTGAGTACACGTGTCTTACATAAAGTGGCATTAAATTTATTGATAGTTCAGGATGTTTCAATTTAAATTTGTAGTATCTTTTCATCTAAAAAAATGCATTAAAATTTTTTGTATTTTTACATTGTAAATAATTTATAATACCAATCTGAAAGTGCTATCGGGGTAGAATTTACACGGCCGTAGAAATTTAAATAAGAACGTATCGTCGTCCAAAGGCATAACAAGATCTTTTTCATCTGAAATATTCAAACATTTTATTAGTTTTAAAAATAAGTAGCGAGCAATACTTAAGTGTAAAAAGAATACTCATAAGCTGTGGTAGGTGCTTTTATTTATTTTACTGATAAGCATAGATGGAGTAGGCTCTCAAATTTTGGGGGCGCTCATCAAGACCTCACGTCGGATATTGAAATGAGAAAGATACACTTATCGAGATACCACCCCCCTAATTCTATCTATGCTTTTGATTTTGAATTTTGAAATAAATTCTTAACGTTAATCAGGGTTACAATAATTTATACCGGATACGACATATGCTAATGATTTCCGCTGTAGTATTAAATGACATAAACTCTCTTATTGAAACACCCTACACATAAAGTTATTGATTTATCAATAGAACTCTCTTTCATGGATTAACTGATGTATTTTACTAATTAATTAATAAATTTGAATGCAGGGGTAAAATGGTTTCTTTAATACAAAAAATTGTAAAAAAAATTTGATTTAAGAAATATTAAATAATCTTAAAATAAAATTCATGCGCTTTTGAGCCCTGATGAAGGTCGGACGTATGTTGTAGTGGAAATAGTGTTGTTGAAGTGAAAGAGTTTCTATTGAGTAAAGAGATAGGTTGGTATTGTAGAAAGAAACCGAGCTGAAATAACAATGAAAAGGCACAGATGGAATGAAATTTACAGTTAAAATAAGAAAATAGCAACAGGAGCGAATCAAATGAGCGAATTGAGAACTAATGCAGGAAGAAATTGCATTTAAATAAGTATAATTATGTGAAATTGTGTGTGCAAATATATAAAATTTAACCAATAGACAGTGGAATGAAGGTAAACCTGGGCGCGATCGGCGCTTGACACTTTAGTGTCACTATTCCATCCACGGCCAGCAAATAAAATTTAACTAATTCAGTTGGTTCAAACCGCGTTCAAAGATCTACCCACCTACTATCATTTTGGTTAAAATATTACTTTGTGGCGATCGGCTAAGGTCCGATAAGTAAAATTTCCCATTAAGATTTATATGTACGTTAGAACTCAAATTAAATAAATTAACTTTACAATTAAAAATTATAAACATTTAAAGTAGGATATTATTATGTATACCAGCAGCAAACCAGTAGTGTGACGTAAAGCGTAAACCGACAGGCAATGGAGCGAAAAATCAGGGTTTTGTTTAGCATTTAAATGGTAAAATTAATTTTACTTAATGCTTATCTAATTTTACCCAATGCTTTTTACTTATTTATTATCTCTCTTACTAATTCGTGCCGGTCAGGAAGAAAGGGATAAGTCTGATTTTGCTAAATTGTTATCATAATTCTGGATTTAAGTTTAAATCGGTGTCATTCTAGTGATGTGCATAAGGGAACTCAAAATTTACAGTTCCTAAGTCAGCATTAGCCAATACAAATTTACAAATTACTAAAAAACAGGGACCAAATCGGATAGCTCAAATTTTAATTGAATTATAATAGGCTCACGATAAAGGTTCAAAAATAACTGCCCAAATGGAATAACTCAAAATTTACAAAAGTTTAAAAGGGGATAACTCATCTATTTTGTTAATTATTGCCGCTAAAGCAATAGAAAAATTGATTATTCCAGAAGTATTATTTATTTGCCTGATTTTCATAATTACGCAAACTTCAAATAGTTCTACTCAAAAATGCCAAAAACTGACTTAACCCCTTTTTCCCGACCACCATTAATTGTCTCATGTGTAAATCATTAGAAAATTTAGAAGGATATTATCTAAATGTTAGAATATTTAAATTTTAACTGTAAGTTTGATATACTATGTATACATAGGAAAAAATTTTAATGAATAGACAATTTAAAAAACATTTATTTAACCTTAGTGACAAAGCAGACTAAAAACAGTTTCTTGAAGAGGTAAGAAAAGTGAAATTTGTTGAATATAATATTATCACATAATTTATTTAAATAAATTAAAAAGCGCAATTTAATCTACATAATAATCATGAGTTTTATAAAATAATCATTAACTATTACACCAAAAATGCTAATTTATAATAAATAAAAAAATAACCAAGTACATGCATTAAATTGTATAAATATATGAATCGACGATGTCATTTTACCTTTATTAAGAATCGTCAGGAAACCATAATAGTCTGGGAGCCAGCGACCGTTTAGAGTTGGTCATTTCAGAAAGGCTGAAAATTTTTCCTAAGCTTTATTTGGTATCACTGGTAAGTGAATGGACCTCCAGCTGGCACACCTCCGGGGGGTGTAGCTGCGGCAGCCTCCCACACACGTAAAATAATAATACAAAAAAACTAATACCGCAAAAGCTGAAACTTTGTTCACATGTTGATCGTGCTATAAATAAAAGAAAAAACGTATCCAGCCGAATTTAGAGTGGGGGATTATGCCCCAGCTTTTCACGTAAAGAAGTGAAAAATATGCGCTGGGGTAAACTGATACCGCAAAAGCTGAAATTTGGTAAAGTAATAGTTAAATTAATAACTTAAACGAAAAAAACATCCAGCTGTACATTTAGTGGGGGAAAAGTGTCCAGCTGATGCAGTGAAGAGCGCTGCGCATGGGTATGCGCTCGGGCGCGTCGTACCTTTGACTGCATCAGCTGGACACTTTCCCCTCAAGAAACATAAAGCTGGATATTTTTTTCGTTTAACTTATTCAGTTAACTATTGTATTAC
This sequence comes from Podabrus alpinus, assembly GCA_932274525.1. Taxonomy (NCBI): domain Eukaryota; kingdom Metazoa; phylum Arthropoda; class Insecta; order Coleoptera; family Cantharidae; genus Podabrus; species Podabrus alpinus. The sequence continues at coordinate 30,399,060 of OW026451.1, forward strand.
CAAATTTCAGCTCTTGCGGTATCAGATATCTATACTTTTCTCATTAAACACAGCGTGCCGTCCATACAGTTATTGGATGATAGATAGTACTACGTATAACTTTTCTGCTATAAAGGAAGATAATAAAAAATAGGTTTACTATTAATTATTGAAAATGTTTTTTAGTATTTATTTACAAAAAAACATACTAAAATTAAATATAAACATACATAGGGAACTAATACGTGTAATAAAATAATGTATTAGAAAATTTTTTAGATTTCGCCTTCTTCGGATTCATCGCCATCGTACTCATTATCGCTTTCATTATCGCTGCAAGTGATGCCGACCAGTGAAAGATCGTTTTTTTCATTTCCACTTTTATGTCCACATATTTACTGTTTATGTTATGTATAAATATTTAAATGTGTAAATATTTACTTTAAATTCAAAAACAGGTGAGTTAGTATAATAACTGCATGGACGGTTTAATGAGAAAAGTATAGATATCTGATACCGCAAGAGCTGAAATTTGGTAATACAATAGTTAACTGAATAAGTTAAACGAAAAAAATATCCAGCTTTATGTTTCTTGAGGGGAAAGTGTCCAGCTGATGCAGTCAAAGGTACGACGCGCCCGAGCGCATACCCATGCGCAGCGCTCTTCACTGCATCAGCTGGACACTTTTCCCCCACTAAATGTACAGCTGGATGTTTTTTTCGTTTAAGTTATTAATTTAACTATTACTTTACCAAATTTCAGCTTTTGCGGTATCAGTTTACCCCAGCGCATATTTTTCACTTCTTTACGTGAAAAGCTGGGGCATAATCCCCCACTCTAAATTCGGCTGGATACGTTTTTTCTTTTATTTATAGCACGATCAACATGTGAACAAAGTTTCAGCTTTTGCGGTATTAGTTTTTTTGTATTATTATTTTACGTGTGTGGGAGGCTGCCGCAGCTACACCCCCCGGAGGTGTGCCAGCTGGAGGTCCATTCACTTACCAGTGATACCAAATAAAGCTTAGGAAAAATTTTCAGCCTTTCTGAATTGACCAACTCTAAACGGTCGCTGGCTCCCAGACTATAATATTTAAAAAACATCAAGGAAAATTCCTAAATCATGAATAAAAATATATAGTCAATAAAAAATGAAAACACAAAATAATAACCTAACACTGACATTAGTCAGTATGACGACAACTGTGTGAAAAAAATTTTGTGCTTTCATTTTTAATTATTATATATTTTTTATTCATGATTTAGGAGTTTTCCTTGGTTTTTTAAATATTATGTTTTCCTGCCGATCCTTAATAAAGGTGAAACGGCACCGTAGATTCCTATTTTGAAACAATTTATTGTATGGAAGTTAGATTTCATTCATTTGGTTATTGTAAAAAAATATATAAAATTTAAATATTCTCAACAAGTTAAAACTCAATAATATACTTACATTATATAATAATGAAAGACCAAGCTAATACCAATCTTTATTTGAAAATATGACTTAAAATTGCTGAGGTAATTTTAATTTTATTTGTAGGAAAATACAAGAAAATTAATCATAAAAAATTGTTAATTTACAAATGAACATTTCAGGTAAAATTGATAATAGATATAATAAATCTGAATTTAGAATTATATGAATCGCATTAAAGTTACATATTAAATGGTAATTATAACGAGATGAAGTCAAACTAGAAAGGATTATTAAAATTAAAACAGTGGACTGAGAAGATAATTAATCAGTAGATTAGAACCAGAAACTTCATAACATTCTAAATTTTAGATCTCTAAAGCTTCTTCTAATAAAGAATCTAAAAGCTTCTAAAAGAAATTAAAGAATTGTACAACTTTTATTTAACTGCTGTTAAAAAGTCTTCGAAAAGGAAACATTTTTTACATTACGAGTGCTAAAATTTAAAAATTCCAACAATATTTTGTAAAAACTTGATGTATGGATTAATGCACTAATTTAAAATACAGGATACGTTTCGGGCCGTTCATTTTGGTCCATTTTCAAGGTTAAAAATTAATTACATTAGTTAAATTATTAAAATATAAAAACACTACTAAATTTAAGTTTTGGTTTATTTTTGAAGTTTAATTTATTATTAATCTTGAATAGTCATCTTAATTCTTTTTGAGATACTATTCGTTAATTTTCTTAAAATTAAAATAGATATCAGGCGATTTTTTTTTCTTTCAACAAGTCGTTCGCAATTTGTCGGAAGTTTCTCGTTCTTCAATCTATCGAGTTGTTCCCATAAATGTCTTTGAAGGGGTTAATTGAACAACTTCAGTTCTCTTCTAAATAGAGAGGTTTTAGGTCATTGCTTTATTGTAGTATAAAAATGTTTCCAATTAGTTTCAATCTAGAAGGAATCGCATGGTTTTTAATAATCTCTAAATATTGTTGTGCATTTAATTTTCCCTTTGTATGTACAAGATCCCCAACTCCTGCCGCTCAAAAAAATCCCCAAACCTTCACAGGGTTCCCACATACTTGACGTTAAATGCTAATTAAGCATTCTTCTTCATATTCTTCCCCGACGATTGGATTCGAAAATTTTAAATTTGGATTCATCAGTCCAAATACTTATTTTCAATTATCCAACGTCTATGATTTATATTTTTCGCAAATTTTAATCTCTTCTACGTATTTCCTTTCCTAGGTAAAGTTTTTTTTGCTATAAATTCTCTTAGTCCGGATTTTAGATCAAATTTGGCGTTCATGTGAGGATCAAACTTTAATACTCGTCTCGTCTTGTAAATCGTTTGTAATTTTGATTTTAAATTTTAAAGAAAACACTTTTAAGTGTTATTTTGCTTTATCCATAGCGTTTTAGAATGCCTGCTGCTATTTAAATTCACTACAGAACTTGTTTTTTGAAACTTTTTGATGATATTATGTTTCCATCATTGGATTTGTTCGCCTTTTCACAAATTTCTCCGACTGTTCAACCTTTATGATAATAATTAATAATTTTTAATCTATCCATAAGATTTATTTTACCCAGTTTTAATAGTTATATTTTAATATAAATGAACTGTAGTCTTTTTCAAATTTTTATGTCCAACTAGTTGTAAAATCACTAACTAACACCAGTTTTATTTCAAAATTAACCAGAATATTGTTATTGAATCGGTCACTTGCTATACAGTTTTTAGTTTCTCCTGTAAAATTTTAATTTCCGATTTTGAGCCCTTTTCCTAATGACCGATTCAATTGCATTTGATGGTTTTACACGGTTTTACTTTCGTTATGTAGATTTCCTCATTGTGTTATTATTAGAATTACTGCTGGTGTTGTGAAAACTTTTTAATGCGATAAACATGTTTCATGATAAACATTTTCTCACTGCACAAACTAAAGCATGTCGAAATTGTATTCTTTAATGTAAAGCCATTTGTTCATACTAAGGAAAAACATGTTAGTTCCAAGACTTTTTAACAACACTGTAAGTGACTATTTCTTAATGATAACAAAATATACTTGAGTATAATTAATAATTATTATTATAAGATTCATTATAAACTTCAGTTTAATAACCAAATAAATTATTTTACCTAATAAAACCTCTCAACTGAAAAACTAGAGCATATTTGCATGATATAGTACGTAGTTATTTAAGTATCAGGCTTTCTTTTCGAAAACGATTTGTCAAAGAGATGAATTCGACCAAAAATATGTATTACAAAAGTCTTAAGGAGGAATCGAAAGGTGATAATGGCGTTTCATCATTCTGATATACTGGCAACATTTCCCGAAAAAATCGACATCGTGAAGAGTTATCTTAAGGTCTCACAGATCGAATGATTTTATTCTTTTGTATGTAATGATATTTTATGCTGATCCTCGGTGTACCTTACGGCCAAATGAAGTACGAACAGTGGTCAAGTCGTTGGAAGTAAATACGGTCCTACTTTACTTTCGTTTAATAATCATGTTTTAGATATTTCGTGAATAAACGGAAACAATAAACATTTGTACAACTCGATTAAGTGATCAATGTCTTCCGTAATTAAAATTCACGTGTGGGAAAAATGATACACTTTTCTCCAGAGTTAAACATGATTTGTTTTTCTATGGCGTTATGATTTTTAATCAAAAAAGTCAGAAATATCTCCCGTTCGTAATCCTGAAAAAATTAAACGTTGTTTTCATTGCTGATCATGAAAAACTAAGAAATCGAAATATTCTTGCGAAATCTAAGGATATTATACCAAATGTAACTTTTATGTTCTTTTATAATTCTTCAAATTTTTTTGATAATTTTTAATTGCATTTTTCTTACATAAATTACTTGATTTCCAAAATTGTCATACTTTTGTTCATACCATGCTGTTTTAAGATTTTTATCAATAAAAAACCCAGTGAAACTGTAATATTTTAAATAAAGATAACCTAAAAAATAAGTATTGCAAAAATTATTAATGTTTAGTTGCTCGTCCTTCTTCCGGATGAGTTACTTATGCGACCACTCGTGTCTTAAAATTTGACGCGATTACTGGAAGGTTAAAAGAGAATTTCAAATAGCATGAAGGTCGAAAGCGCTATCGTTGAAAAGGTCTTTAAAAAATAAACAAATTTTGTAGGACAAATAATTTTATTATCAAGTTATTTTTCATGATAAACTTGTTTGTTTTAAATACCTTTGCAAGGAAATCACTTTTTACTTTTCATTAAAAATTATAATTTTAACCGAATATTCCTCAAAACGGGTGGGTATAATAAAATTGCTTGTCATACGACAGTTACTTCTTTTTTCAAGACCTTTTTAACGATACTAACCCTCCCCCCTCCCTAACTAATTTTGTAAATTTTCATGGTTTTCTTTCAAGTGCTGATTTCTTACAGTTCACATTTATTTTATGCAACTCAAAATGAACAAAAATAGAATCTATCTTTGATATTACATGCCATTAAGAGAATCAATATTTAATTGAAAATTATTATAAGGAGTGCAAAATCCTTCCGTTTCCGTTGAACGGTATTGATAAACCAGTATTTAACTTGAAATTGCAAAATGTGAACCGGAATCGATAACCTCATATTTCCATCTTAATAAGATGATAATAATAGTGAAATAGTTTACTTACTACATCCTGATAGGATGGATGGAGTTCATTCATTATCATTAATTTCTGTATTAGTTCATCGATTTCTTTAATATTCAAAAAGTAAGTTCCTTCGTTTAACGCAATTATTGAAGACTTTTTATCGTAACAAAATTTGAATATCTACTTTTTGTAATTCTACGAGTATTGTCTACCACTCCACTTCATAACTTTATCAAGACTACTATCTTGACATAAATACGCCTCTTTCATAATCTTTGCCAAAATATCGCAACTAATATAAAATCTGAAACTGTAAAAACAGTAAATATTGTAAGAAACCATTATGCAATAATTGCTTTCTGTTAAACAGGCCCCATCGTTTGACCTCATTTATTCATATTTGGTATATACTAGATGTTACATTAAAATTTCAAATTTTTATAGGTACTAACTGAATATGCAAATTTGAATAACAATATCAATACAGACTAACCATGATGCATAATTTCTCAAAAAACGTACTTACCTTGAATTAAACTTTTAAGTCTTGTTAAGGCATCTTCAACAATTTCGGGAGTTTCTCTCAATTCTAACCTAGACCTTTCAGAAAAAAAATCGTCCAGTTCTTCTAAATCAAGTCTCAACGAATATTCTCCTAATCGTATAAAAGGAACTTCATCTTCTCCAATTTCCACAGTCAATGCCATTTTCTACAAACAGAAAAAGAGAAATTAATTTGAATTCAAACTTGAAAATAATTGGTCGTTAATTAAATTGACGTTTCTGTTTGTAAATTTGTTATATTTTGGATAACCGGTTTCGTCATTGTATCATCATCAGATCCAACAATTATTTTAATTTATTAGTACGGAAATAATATTATAAATACGTCAATATTTTTTAAAACAGAAATTTATTTCAATGTTAATAAATTAAATTAATTGTTGGATCTGATGATACTACAATAGCGAAATTGGTGATCCAAAACATAACAAATTTACAAACACACATGTCGATTTTATTAATTATTTACAAATAAGTTTGTATTATGGGCAACCACCCAAAAAAGTAAATAAATAAATAATTAAAATTAATTATAAAAATTGTTTTAATTGTTTCATAATTTCGGATGAGGTTTTAACATGCCGTTCTGGCCTAGTAATTGAATTAATTCCCATTTAGGTCGCCAACCACGAGTGAACTATAGTAAAATTATTCGATTAAATTGGTTCGAAAATGTTAATAAATTATGTAATGATTAATGAATTTCGATTATTATATTGATTTTTATTACCTATATTAAGACTTTTCGAAATGTTTCAATATTGATTACCACTGCATTCTGATGTAAACAAAACACCACTTGTGAGCTCTTGCAAATGCACACAATCACGAGGAACGTACAAGACCTACTAAACTTTAATTTGTTGTAGCAAACACAGGTTAAGACGTAATCTTCCACTTCAAAAGAGAACCCAATCTCTTTCGTATTATTGTAACGTAATAGAATCAATTTCTATATCTTTGACATCAAATTCACACATCCGTATTTATGTTGTAGAAAATGAAAATGCACAATATTTATAAAACAAGAATTAAATACTTGTTTATATCTCTCAAGCGTTCAAAAAATATTAATATTAATTAATTCAGTTTTTATTAGGTTATAATATTATTTAAAATTTTATAACATGAACATTACCAGAAAAATTTGAAATTCAGTCATTTATCGCTATCAAATTGCAATTACTTGCTTTCAATTAAGCCTCTATTGCACAATATTCTCATCTGGGCATACAAAAAAATTTATTACAAGTCAACTTATGTGCAAATTTTAATGTTTTTAATTTTTGAATGACTAAAATATGGTCAAAAATTAATTCATGCAATCGGGGGTTAAATTAAGGTTTAGATATTATATAAAACATAATAATAAAATACTCACAGGTGTGTAATAAAATAATAAATTATAATAAAACTTTTGTCGGTATGAACTATTCTTTCAACAAATGCTTCGACTAGACTGAAATGCTTACCCAATTATAATATTAATGTGTCATTCACTTTTGAAATATAGAACCAGGTTGAAATAATTGAAGTTGAATTCTAATTTCAACCTTCATTTCGGACTTTATTTAAAATAATAAAAATTACCAAAAAAAATTATGTCATTTATGCACATTAGCACTCGGGTCATGCCTATAAAAATATCAGGGATTCTCAAATAAGTTTGCATAAAGCATATTTATATACTTATAGATATATAGGGAGAGTGGGGTAAAATGGTTCACCTAATGAAGAAATTACTCTGGAAGCTTAATTAATTCAAATTAAATTTTGTTTAAAACAACCAATTTAAAAAAAATGATCTCCCATTAAAATTTTAAAAATGTGAAGCAAACTTACTTATGTACATAGGTAGTTACGTAATAAATATCAAAAGAGAACATATTATTTAAATTTATTATAAAAAAACGAACTCAAAATACTTTTATATGAATGCAGTTATTTGAAAAACAAGTTGTAGAAGTGAAAATTACAAATTTATAAAATATTCAGAAGATTTTTGCAAGCTTTATTTAGATCTGGACTGCCTTCTTCTTCACAAGCAGTACATTGGTTATGAGCCCATTTATGGGCATAATACATAATTTTGATAAATTTAGTCGAAAAATTTTATTGCTGATTTAAGATATTACTAATAACTTTAATTTTTATGATCCAAATAGGTATAGCAACATTATTCCCATATTAGCAGGTACTTAATTCGATGATTCAAGATCATAAATTAAAAATGCAGACGAAAACCCAATTAGGGTTTGGCAATCATTTAAATAACCTTCTATAAACTCGACACAATAAAAATCTTTTTTATTATTGGACAAAATTGCACTTCTAGCTATAGAAGTATAATTTTCTTCATTACCTTAATTAATTTATTACTATTAAGAAAATTTTATCACCAATAAATTAAAATTTTTGTCAATGATATAATGCTAGAAAATGCTTTCGTAATATAGATTTTACAATTTAATATTTTTAAGGCGTGAGTATTCAAAAAAAATTGAATTGGATTAGAAAATTGCATTATATAAATCATTTCAACACTTTGAAAATCTAAACTTAAAATCCCAAAAACACAATTGTTTAATAAAAAAATGGTAAATATGAAAACTCGACCACAACAAAAACATTTATTTATTTTTTTTTAAATACATCCGTTTTGTACTTTTTCATATTATTTCCTAATATGTGATATCTCTACAAATAATTTTTTTAAATTTAATTTTGCTGAAAGAGTTCGTCATCTAACACTTTCTAGGAATTAAATATTTATGTATTTTTTTAAATAAATGTTGTGTGTATTTCGTTGACTAGAAAGTTGTAAAGATTATCGTATAATTATTTAAAAAATGCACATCAACTAAAATTATATTAAGGAAAAAAAGTAATATTTACTCACCTTGATACAGAGGATATTGTAATTTAACGTGTAATAATCGCACAGAGCACCCAAGTGATAATATTTATTTTGTACTTATCAATTTATAATTTTTATATGTACATATATTTAACACAATTTGAACAAGAATTTCAAGAAATAGTTAAAAATCACACCGTTATATGTAGTAGGAATAGCTACGTGGATATCATGTCAGTTAATGGTTGCTTTGCAAGTCGATTACCATTGTTTAATATCTGGCAATACCGGATATTCAAACGAATTTAGGAATAGATTAACTAAATTTTGTTAATGAGCTTTTTTAGAGCAATGATACTTCATTTTTTGTATATTTTGTTTTCAAAGCAATGGAAAATTTAGTTATATGAATGCTTAAAAATACAATAAATCTGTGAAAAACAGAAATATTGCAATGGTTGTGGAAATACATATTCCATATCTGCCTGTGTATAGAATCGCCGTAAAAAGTACAAATTGCTTTTCAGAAATAAAATGAATAATATTTCACAAATATATTCGGTAACGTTTTCGATATACTCGACATCGTCAGACGAATAATGTCAGATAATTTAAAACACTCCGAAGCAAAAATAAAAACAAATATATTGATATTTTATCGGAAATTTAATTACAGATATTTTTAAGTAATAGAGGTAATTTAAATTTATTGCAGACTTTGTTTCTTTCTTTTTTACCTAATTTTCACCTACCAAGTGCTTAGTTTTTCTCAACCACGTTGAACAGATAAATAAGGGAAAACTTAAATTTACCGCTTCGGTTAGTTTTGTAAAATACAACATTTATTTTCTCACCTTGAAAAGAAATATAAATTTGGTGATCTGCTAGATAATTATAAATTATACATAATAGGTACGTATTATACTAACTTGATTTATCGCAGTATTATTTACCAAGCTAATATTACTCAATTTTTTTACATATTACAAGTATAGTGAGTATGTAACATACATACATAATATTTTATTTGCATTTACATCTAATAACAAATTAACAAAAATTTTGTTGGTCTCTTTGTTTAATTTCTATAAATACAAGATTTAAAAGTTTTTAAAATTTAGCTCATCAGCTTGGCTTCATAAATTATAGTCAAAATTTCTCAAAAATTAATTTCCACCTGAATTTTGGTACAGGTTCATATAGCTATTGTTAATAATATATCAAAGTTCTTGGTAATTAAATAAAGTTGTTCACAAAACAAATAATCAACATTTTTTTCATAAGAGCTGCAGTTCAAATATAAAATATCTGGCATTAAGGATTTATTGCTTCATGCATGAAATGGAATGCAAAATTTTATAATTTTAAAATATGGATTGCATAACTTCTGGGCATTTGAAGAGTAAGCAATTTGATTAAGGGAAAACCCCAATTAGGAATTGCATGACTTATTAAAATCAGTTTTGTCGGCCAAAAACTGTAAGGTTATCTTCTACTTAATTAAATTTGATCCACCAGAAACTTCTTTGCTGATCTGAACGCAACATTTTTTGTGCGCTTGACGTTTTTGATATTGGTTTCAACCATTTTGTGGTCACTGGATTTTGATTCTTAGCAATCCCTACTATATTATCTATATATTTTGTTTTCTTGTCTGCACTACGAAAATAGCTGTCACTAATTGTTACCTATTCAACGAACATTGGAAGGTCGTACGTATAAATTTTATATAATAATTATTATCAGCGTACAAAGAAAAATGAAATCAAAAAAATTTTCATACTTTTATATCACAATCGTCAGTTTAGTTTTGCGTACACCATCCAAATTTGCTACTGATGGCAATATAATTGAATAATTAAATTAAATAACTATTTAATTTGTGGTGACAATCAGGTAATATGATGTGTAGCTATATTATAAGAGTTGGGTATATTTTGAACATTTTACAAATTAAAATTTGATAACCTTTATGTCCTTGTAGAACTTATATGGACTAGGGGAAAGTCAGGTTAACTGGTCCACTCTTTTTAAGTTAAATAAAACTATTATTTTAAAAGTACATTCAGTTTGTTTTGCATACTAAAATCATGCAGTTGTCAGTAATGCTAGGGCTACACCTGCGTTAACGTCTAATGGGAGATAACGCGTTATTTAACGAGAGAAAAAATTACGCGCTAGATTGTATATTTTTGCATTGCTACATTAATGTGTTACGTTCAATGTGGTTTATCAGCGACACTTTTACTTTTTTGGAATTTTTTTTATATGATAGGCCTTCCTTGCATAAAGTAACTTTATATTAAAGTTTAAAGTAATTTATTTATATTAACCCGTAATATTCATTATTTACAAGAAAATGCTACTTTTAAACGTGCAATTTTTGTTGAATACATTAATATGCAAGTGTATCTAAACTTTTGGCCGGCAGTGTATGCCGATAATATTAAGTATTTTAGTAATTTATAAGTGTAGCCACAATTGCGCGCTATCTAACGCATTAAATCCCTTTGATGTGCCAAAGGAGACCGCTACCCGAGCTATCGCCTAATGTCTTAATAATGCAAAAAATTCCTATTGTAAAAAGGAAAAAGTTTATTATTGTAAAACGGTTTAGCCGTAGATAAATAAATAAATAAATGTCTAATGTCATCAATAATGCCGTTATAAGATTAGCACGTTAACTTGTGGCTACATCTGCATTTTAGTGCATTAATGCACGTTAAGCATCACATTAGACGCAGGTGTGGCCCTAGCATAAGGTCTTGAAAAACTTAAATAGTGAAAGCATGGAACATTTAGATTAAATTTTCCATTAGGTGCTTAGGGTCAGGTTAACCAGACCGGGTAGGTTAACTATGGAAAATTTTTGAGGTTTTGTATTGTTGATTTTGTTTTGAATTTCGATGTAGTTTACTTGCACGACTCTCTTCGTTTGAAATGTTGGCAAATTGTTGTTCTAGAGTCCTGATGAAGCCGTGAGTGACGGCGAAACGTCGGCAATACTTTAAACAATTGTTTTATTTTGTCTGTCTTATATTATTTTGATTGTTATTATTCACAAAGACGTTATGGAAGTTATACCTAATAATGTCGGCAATAAGACAATAAAAATCTATTCACTTAAATAATAAAATGCTGGTAGGACTGTTCAGTATGCCGTGCATGCCAAGAAATAAGTGAGACAGTGGATTTTTTGGAATTAAAAAGTTTTTTTAGGTAAATAAGTAAATTTATATTTTCCTTTTTTTTATTTTGTACACTCTCATTGAAAGAAGTAACGAGCCGCCACTGCATTAGGATAGAATCGTTGAGTATCTCAGTACTGTAAATTGAAGAAATGAAAGCAGGAAGAGTCACGTGTACCGTTTTTCTATCGCCTAAACCGCTAAAACGTATTGGCAAAGATGCTTGTTTGAAAAAGGACTCTTCTAATTTGATGTTGGACAATTTTTCTAAATGAATTTTCATTGCAGAGTCGATGGTGGACATGAAATCAAAATATCTCCAAATTGAGCTTGTACGTAATAAATAAGTTAATTATTGAATAATGCCATGTGAGGATTAATTTAATTTAAACTATCGGAAAATTATGATGTATTTTGGATTTTCTAGACAATCAGAGAAAGAACCACTTCATCTTTAATTTGGGCCCCAAGAACAGTTAAATTGTGACTTTATTTATGATTATTTGTAATTTTTTGTTCCCTTTTCAATTCAAAAATTGTAACCGTTTGAAACAAAAAATCTAAAAGTACCGTGTCCATGTTACCATCTGAAGTCCCGTCATCTAAATACTAAATATTGAACTCCAAAACAAAATAGAACTCATTGGAACTTAAATTTCACAGCACTACGCATCTTTATAACATTTTCTAGTACCATTTCATCAAGTTAAGATCGATATCTTGTTATTTTATATGTTGTAGGTATCTTTATTATATTTATAAAACTGTAATATGTTAACATGTCTACTTAACCCCACTCGACACTTTTCTGTTTAATGGGCATTCCCAAAATTTAGTTGGAAACTATTTTCTTATTAATTAACATAAAAGTAACTTTCCTGCTCTTAAAACTAAAAACAACTATAAATTGTCAAATATCCAGAATATAAGCTGAACTTTCAATATTATTGGTAGACACATCCATTTGGAAGACCATGAAACTATTTTCAATATTTACTGTTAGTTCATTAATTTTTAATTCAAAAGGACAGGATAACCTGCCGGTCCAGTTAACCTCGTCTTCCCCTACTCGTGTAACTTGTCTATAATAAATTTAAAATTTTGTGTTACGCATTAATAATCATTTTTTAAGTCTTTTTCTGCGTCGAACACTTCGTATTTCTTAAAATCAGTACGATGGGCTTCGAACTACGGGAAATCTAAGTAATACACTTAATTTTGAAAAGTGTTTTACTAGACGAATTCCCGTTGCGGTGTTTTGAGATTGCCTTCCGCAGGAGATGATCAGAAAAAGTTCTTACTTCACTCAGAGTTGAACTGGGCACCTTGTATTAGCAGCTAAATGTGCTTAACGCTATGCTAAGACCGTATCATTGACTTTGACCTTATTGCTTCTCAAAAGGTAATAATAAAATTGTCAATACATGTTGTTCCATCACGTAGTTTGATGTAATGGCTTAGGAGTTGAATGCGGACATAATAGTCGTGAATTTAAATCTCAGCCATGAAGCTAATTTAAAGATTAAGTAGATACCATTAATTTATTATTTACAATATCCCTAAAAATGGTCTGGCTTTATTTTTACATTAAACATAATATTATAAGGTATATGACGGTAAAACTCAAAAGTGTAAGGTAAAAATCCAATTTAAAAAAACAAATAACCTTTCCAATGATAAGTTCATACCTTAGGGTCCAACCGATATCCTACTATATGAAGGTATACATATTTTGGCATTTCTCAATAATTAAATTTTTTGTCTCTTTCAAATTAATTTAATTCAATATTGTGGTTTCTACTTTCAATGACTCGATACATCAAAGAGTGATAGGTTGTCTAACAGCAAAACATTTAAATAATCATAATATGCTATTTTTTAAATTAGTTATTGATTCTGTATTGAAAAACTACGATAATTTTAAATTACTTTGATTTAGGACAGAAGGAAAAACTACTTTTGATCTTCACATCTTTCAGGAGATTATTTTCAAATGTAAGAACATCCAAGCTTTACAAAGGCAAAGAGATTTTTCAAAATGGAGTGATGCTTTCAACTATCAACTACTATTTCTGGATATAAATAAATATATTTTTATTGCATATTAATTTTAGCAATTTTTTAATTTTATTATTATCATAAAAGGAATAAAAAATTATACATTGTATTTTATTTTACTTCCTACTAATTACTGCAATTTTCAGTCAATTAATTACTTTTTAGCATAACCACATGCGTTCATTTTCTTCATATGTTCGGTGTATTTCTCAATTGCTGGATACCAATTTGCTCCAGTGTAGTCAATCTCTGGCAACTTTCCTCCATAATTTTTAGGTAAATGAGATGGATCTAAATGTTTATGGAGAGACTCCATTTTGCTTCCGTGGAAGAACAACTGCAATAATTCGCAACTTAGCTTTTTTCTTTCATGTAGTTTTTACAATACTTACACGTCCTTTAAGCTTCTCTTTGACGAATGGCTTGAAGATGGTCCAAACCATGTTGAAGATAAATGGCTGCTTAACAATGTGAACCTCCTTTAATCTTAAAGGCATGGCATCTTGAATAAATCCTAACAATCTCATGCTTACACCTGGAGTTAAAGCCATTACTTGCTTGGTAGAGAGTCCATCGAAATCCATAATCACAACACCACCACGAACTTGGGATTCGGGTTCGATAACTGCAGCTTCATGGATTAAGTATAATAGACGGAATACTTCGTCGGCAGATACTTTGCTGGGATCCCATATTTCTGGAAAGAGTTGAAGTACCATTAAAAAAGCTCTTTATTAGTCTTATTGGTCTTTCAAGATTTCAACAGATATTGAGGGAGAAAATATAATAAAAAAATAATAAGTGAATAAAAATTACTAAGTAATAATTACACAAATTGTAAAAAGAGAAGTGAACAAACGCATTTTTTAAATTAAAAAGGGGGTCATAAATCAAATATTAAGAAAAATGCGGAAAAATATTAAATTTGTTTGTAGATTCAACTTGGATTTTAAGTTGTTATTTAAAAATAACATAAGAAAAGTTGAAAAACCTGAAAAATTATATTTTATGGTAATTTAATCGCGAAGAAAGTCCTAATGTAATATGAAATATTTTTTGATTTCCAAATATTACTAAATAAGTAAACTAAATTTTTTAAACTTCAAATATTTACTTATTATAATTATATAATGAATAAAAATGTATGACCTTTTCACATTAACAGATAAGTAATTAGATAATGGTTTTGCTTTTTAGTATAAACGCCAGATTGCATATTATTATATAAATTATAAATTAAATCCTACTTACTTCCACAATTTTGGATAAGTACACGACGGCCTTTATGGTCTCGTTCTTTCAATACATTAACAGCATTGTGTTGGATGAAGCAGTCTTTTTCATGTTCAGGAAGTAAATCCCCAATTAAGTCGCTATGCTTCTTTTTGAATTCTGCAATTCTCTTCATCTAAAAATAAAAATTTATTTTATAATAATGGTTACATAATTTCTACCACCATGATTATATTTCACAAAATGTAAAATTAATAACTTACCAATTCATATGCGCTTTGTGCATAAAAATGGCATGGTCTCAAAAATATGAGCAAGAAGTCATCTTCAGTATCGAACGATAAACTTGGATCATTTTTCAATAATTCCTTAAGTTCTGCTAATCCTTTCTGTACATTTTCGGGCGTTTCTCTCAATTCCTTTTCTGCGATGGCTTTAGCCTCGTCAGTAAGTAAATGAGAGTCAAGAGTAAACGACATATTGTTAACTACCTACAAAAATAACTAATTAAATTTTTCACTTATTAAAGTTTTAATTCACACCTTTAAAACGTCTACCTCCTACAAGCAGACATACAAAAGTGAAATCTGAAGTAAATTTTATCCTTTTTAAAATCAAATCAATTTGCTATCAAATTAATACTTTGACCGATACAAAGTTTTATTTAAAGCACTTGGTTATTATCTAAAAGTATGTAATATGATATATTTTTTGATTTACGATTAACCTTTTCTAGTGTCAGTCCTGAAAAGTATTTTAGTCATTGTTTCTTAATCACTTATAGATAGTGGTAATATATTTTTATCGGCACTGGAATCACGAATCTAGGAGTTACGACTGTTTCGCAGTCTTCTAGCTTCTCCATTTATGTAAAAAAGTACCATATACTTGGTGCCTTCAATGAAAACCGAAAGAATTGTTATTGTTTTCTTTTCTGACGAAACGTGATAACTTTGGTATAAAATAGCCTCGTACTAGACAAAACTGGGCAAAACTTCGTAGGAACGTGATATGGGCTAAAAAGGGGTTTACGTTTAAATTATTATAAAACTGTAACCTTGTATTCGTTTTTTATGACTTATTTTGTTATTTATTGCTACAAACAAAATTTGTTGCTACCATTATTCAAATATTCATAGTAAATAATAATTTGTGTTTATATTTTATTATTTATATATTAAATATTTCTCAATTTATATACATCAAACGGTTTTTGTACATCATAATAATTTAATTAACCTTTCACATTAATTATCAAATTGTAATTGTATGAAACTGTACGTAATGTAGCTAATTGAAATTATATTTACAAAATAATAACCATTCCATTACTCGGTATTTCAAGATTCGAATATACGCGCCTTGATCGCATGTTACATTATTTTTCATTGATATTAAAATTTTTCTCAAGTAAAGGAGCTAATTATTTGATGATGATCAACTACATATTATAATTAACTCATTTAATTGCTAGCTAAAAGTCTTTTAATATTCCTGATTCAGAATGGTATGGAATATTTTTTAAAGAAATTTATAATGTGTATAAATAAATTACTTCTATATTGCATAAAACTATTTTATCGCTTGATACTTCTTTTTTCAAGTATTTTAAAATTAATATACCCACTTAATGTGATAGATAGCACAACACTATCGGTGTTTGTATTATCGATACAATAATTACATAAAACAATAAACCATGGTGTACAACAATCCTGTAAATTATTTATATAACTTGGTCAACAACTAATAAATTTTATCCACAACTATCAATAATTACAAATTGAACACTTCACAAACATGAATATTGACATTATTTATTTATAAGTAGTTTAAATTTTTTAAATGATAATAATTAGAACTAAAAAATAAATATAAAAGTTGAAATTTTTTGATATCTCAAACATTTTAATTTAATTTGCCCTATTTATAAGTTAGTTTATGATATCGGCGTTAACTTTATTTTCCATTGGAATTGACAAATGTCAAGAACTTTTTCTATTGTGGACCTTTTATACTATTTAATTAATTATTATTAATTGTTTACCTAATGACTTATAATTAAACAAATGTTTAAATATTTAATTAAATGTGTTAACATTACGAGAGACTCATAGTCAGTCGTGAGGATTTAATCGGGCAAACAAAAATAACAAAGAGGTACGTGTACCTTAGGGATGGTCTTCAATTTGCTCATATCTGAATTGTAATGCTGCCATCCATTAAAATGTCTTTAAATAAATCAAAATATATAAAAATTTCAGCTTCTTATCTCAATTATTTGTCCCATTTGAATAACATGATTTTCGGGACTTTGCGGTTAATATTTTTCTCCTATCGCAGTATTGCTCCAAAAAATTTGAAACTTGGCATATATATTTCTTACTTGTAGTAGTGAGAATTTCGTGATATTTTTATCAGAATTTTAACAGTGCTGCAAAGTCATAGCATTTTTTTATTATTCAAATGGGAAAACTCGAAGGCTTTGGGGAGGTATTTAAAATTGAGATTCTTGTAAGTAAGTCGTATTGTTCGTTTCCGAACGTAGTGACCCATCTCTTTCTATGCATGTGATGTGCGTTCCAAGTGTTTTCACATACATAAAGGACCGACGTGTTTAACGTGGGCTCCGAACCACGGGAAGTGTAATACACTTCATATTGAGATGGGCGCTCTTGGCAAATTACCTCGGTGGTTTGCCATTGCCTTCCGAGGAGAGACGGCCAGAATAAAGTTCTTACCCTGCCCGGATTCGATCCGAGCGTTTCGCATTAGCAGTAGACGCACTTAACTGCCAAAGCTATGACCATCTCTTAAATTGAGATAATAAAAATTGAGATATGAACTATAAATTTTTACCAGGTATTTTTCATTTATTTAGAGCCATTTTAGCAGGTGCAAATATTTACATTCGGATATGATCGCATTGCAGATTACCCTGAAATGCATAGATATGGAATAACCTAAAACTAGGAAACTTCGTTTTTTCAAAAATTCAAATTTTAAACAAAATACTGTAACAATTCTTACTGTCTTACAATTCTGTATTTCTGTATTGATAAGAATTGGTGGTGTTTTATTACTTTTTAATGGTGCCAATATAGATCTGATGACCCCAGGATCACCAATAATAAAATTATGAATGTGGTTGAAATAACTGTAATGTTTTTAAATTTAAATATTTTCTTGTTAATTTTACATGTTATAATAATAATTGTGGATTCAGTCCTGATTAGTTAACCACAGCAATGGTTTGCTGATTGATTTACAATGCCGAAATTCTGGGTTCGAATTGCGGACTCACAAAATTTCTTAGCGCGGTCCTACGGTGAACATCGACAACTTGTAGATTTAAAAAGTGGTTCATAATTATATAAGTTTGGTCATTTGATTGAATGCCAAGATCAAAAAAGAAAAAAGTTCCTGATCAGTTCTCTGTTTTTGTGATGTTTTATATATGTAAACAAGAAATGTCTACAATAATTGTGTAGATATTGCTAATTGCTTTCTAAATATGCAGTATGTTAAGCAACTTGAGATAGAAGCTCGAGTTGCTTATACTATTTTATGCAACGGACACAGAGAAACAAACAGCGACCCGAAGAAATTTAAAATCAAAAATAATTACCATAATTAACTAAACTTTAGTTTATTAACTAAACCAATCACGATAAAATACCGAAAATGAAATTTTGTAAAGATCTTGTATTTGGGAAAGTAATCAGATTTCTTAATAGTAAAACTCAGTTCTCAATAGCAAATACTTTAAATGTTACTAGTACATCCTATTTTTATTAGGTAAAAATTAATATTTAACAGTAAAAGCTGATTTTCTATAGCAAATACTTTAAATTTTACTAGTAAATCCTATTGTTATCAAGTAAAAATTAATTTTTAATAGCAAAAGCTGATTTTCAATAGCAAATACTTAACTTTACTAGGAAAATCCTATTTTGATCAAGCAAAAACTAAATTTTAATAGCAAAAGCTGATTTTCAATAGCAAATACTTAACTTTACTAGTAAAATAATATTTTTATCAAGCAAAAACTAAATTTTAATAGCAAAAGCTGGTTTTCAATGGAAAATACTACTTTAAATTTTACTAGTGATTCCTATTTCTATCAAGTAAAAGCTAATTTTTAAGAGCAAACGCTGATTTTCTGTCGCAAATACTTTAAATTTTACTAGTAAATCTTATTGTTATCAAGTAAAGACTGATTTTTAATAGAAAAAGGTAGTTTCCAACAACAAATACTTTAAATTTTACTGGTAAATTCTATTCTTATCAAGTAAACACTAATTTTTAATAGCAAAAGCTACTTTTGATTAGCAAATAATTTAAATTCTTCTAATAAATCCTATTTTTATCAAGTAAATGCTAATTTTTAATAGCATAAGCTGGTTTTCAATAAGAAATACTAAATTCTATGGGTAAACTCTATTTCTATCAAGTAAAAACTAATTTTACTTTCCCATTTACGTAGTAAGGGAAAGTATTATTATCGAGTTAAAACAAAATTTTTAGTTAGCATTTTTTGAGATCATTTTCGGAATGATGTCTGGATGTGCTTGGTGTGTGTCGTGAGGTGTTTTTCGTCAACGATTGCAGACAAACGCGTGCCACGATTAGCTGTCTAAAAAGCTGATTAGATTTTATTTGAAGCTAAAATTTTTGGAATAACCAATGGAATTAATATAAAATGAAGTTGAATCCAGCAAATGGGAAAGTAATCTATCATCACATCAGATTTCTTTAATAATAATTGAATTAGTGTTTGAGCTTCAATGAGCTTCCATTCAAAATATTTTAAGCTAAAACATTGCTAAAACTTTAGGAGAGAGGGTGGCGATGTTCGAACGATGTTTGAATGTTGAATTCAAACCAAAAATTTCCGGCCTGAAACTCAATCAGCGATTACACCAAGCTACTGCTGTTGACTAGGAAATTATTTATATTGATGATAATTTTTTCTTTTTTAATATTATAAAAACTAAACTAAAATAAAATAAAAACTATTTTAGTTTATATCCTACTTACTCCGAAGGATGTTAAATTTTTCAACTTCGCGGTCTTGAAAACGCTTTTTACCTATGAAGTTCAAACAATGGGAATAAAAGCTTCTTGAAGCTCAAACAACTACTATTAGTATTAATTTTATCCCCGATTTTATTTAAAAATTCACAAATAGTCGGGGGTAGTATTTCTACAGTCCCTTCCAAAATTGTTCTAAACCATTGAATTTTTATTAAAAATCTTTAAAGCTTAAACGACGAGAATAAAAGCTTGCCACCAAACTTATTAAGAATTACACGATTGGGGGGAGGGTATTTCGCCCCCGCACCCCCCGAGTGACTTCACGATGTTGAGGTTCAAACGATTTTAATGCAGGCTGATTGAAGCTCAAACAGACCTCCAACAATTGACATAGAAAATTAGGCATAGTTTTTGTTTCTTGCGCAAAATTTTATTAAAACATAAGTAAAATATCATTGGAAACTTATATTACCTTGTATTTTCAGTTTTTATATCAAAATATATTTTTGAAGCCTCGATGTAATACTGAATTTCTGTGAAAAAATGCTATAAAATTGTCCATCGTACAAATTTAACGCTTTGTCCAATCGTGGTAACTTTTATGATTATATATATTTTATTTTAGACACCATAAATGAATTTTGAACAGCTTTTACTGAGAAATGGTTCAAATGCCTATATTAACTAAAATAATAAGAGATCATCTGTTTGAAATTTACGTTCACTAAAGAAACACCTTGTTGTTTAATATTTTAAATCGAAATATTTTTTTAAATCTGCATGTACTACTCGATTTTTTGAAAACGCTATCTAAAGATACTATACAATTTTTTGCTGTAAATGATTTGTGAAAAAAAATTTTGAAGGGACTACAGAAATAAACCAATAATTAATAAAATAATAATCCTACTAGGTTTCTAAATAAATATTCTAAATAATAATGTATCTAAATAAACATTCTTACCATAATGCCCACGACTGTGCAAATTTGGTGTTACAGTTTTTATAATATTAAAATACTCTTGGAAAAAAATAATATTCTATTTTGGTTATAAAGAGTTAACAACTGATGGTTTTCAACATCAGTTAACAACAGCAAACATGAGTTTAAAATCTCACAAATTCCAAAGTAACAGGTATCTCCAAAATAACAATGAATGTAGCGAAAACGTTGCTAATAATTGGAATTTAACGACTTTACCTGAACCCCACCTTTTTTTAAATTTTAGTTCAGAAGAATTAATAGGGTGAAGATGTAAATACAATTATTCTTAATCGGACAGCAGTTTTTAGCAAGTTTGGAAGCAATTGAAATAATAGAAGAATTTCACTAAGTAAGTTTAAGATGTTTAAGATGTTTATGACGTAAATCCCAGGTTTGCAAATTTCGACTATATTATGAAAGATCTCGTAGTTGACCGAATGACTCACTCATCATAAAATTGCCATTTTCTTGTTTAGTTATAAAGTTTAAATTTATAATAATTATTCTAGGTAGGGTGCTAACGTAAACCATGTCGTAAAACCTTTCATAAAGTGGAACATTTCCTTACCTTTAATCTCGCTTAATGAACTATGTACCTAAGTACCTACCTAATTTTCCAGTTAATTACGAGTAGTATAACTTGTCATCCATAGGTTTGTATGATTACTTTTATTACCTATCTGTTTATTACCAAATATAGGTGTACAAAGTCGGATGAGAAGTGACTCATAACTTGGTTCAATTTTTGATATTTTAAAGTTACTTTACTTACAATACCCATAAAATATTAGACGTTTTGATATTGTGATTCTAAAAGGGCCATTTGTAAAATTATATCTGGGAGACAAGGTAATAAAAATCTGTAAAACAGTCCAATTCCATCCAATCTTTAGAAATTCGTTACTATAAATTTTAAATTCTTAATTCCATTCCAGTCTTATTCCATACAGATATCTACAATAATTCAAATTTTTCTATTCGAGTAGATAATATTTTTATATTAAATTTAATTATTTCATTTCAGTTAGAAAGAATATTTAATTTACTTTAAAATAGCTTTTATTATCTAATATGTAAAATATTACTTAGTGCATGATAGGAATTATCGCTGTACGATACAATGATAATAATACTTATAGATAATTATGAGTATCAGAAAGAAAATAAATAGTAGATACTTGAAGGTATTTTTATTTTAATATTATTTGTTAAGTACTTATTAAAAATATTGCACACAACATTTAAGTAAAAAAATAATTAATTATATATTTAATTACGCGTCATTACGGTCAGTCTATTTCTTAACATATCCACAGGTATTCATTTTCTTAATATGATCCAAATGGTGTTCAATTGCTGGATACCAATTTGCACCAGTATAATCGATTTCTGGTAACACTCCACCATAATTCTTAGGTAAATGAGATGGTGCTAAATGGGTATGCAAGGAACTCATTTTGCTGCCATGGAAAAACAACTAAAACAATCCAATAAGACTTCTTCGTTCAATAACAATTATCGTGATACTTACTCTGCCTTTTAGCTTTTGTTTAACGAAAGGTTTGAAAATGTTCCAAACTATGTTAAAGATAAACGGTTGCTTAACAATGTGGACTTCTTTTAATCGAAGGGGCATTGCATCTTGAATGAATCCCAAAAGTCTCATACTGAATGCCGGACTAAAAGCCATAACTTGCTTGGTACCAAGACCATCGAAATCCATTAGAACCACGGCACCTCGCACTTGAGACTCCGGTTCCAAAACGGCTGCTTCGTGAATTAAATAAAACATCCGGAATAACTGATCAGACGAAACTTTTGAAGGATCCCAAGAACCTATAAATCATAAAATAAGAAAATGGTAATCATTAATTCGTTTAATTTTTTCTCACCTCCACAGTTAACAATTAAAACGCGACGTCCTTTATGATCTCGTTCTTTCATAACATTAACAGCAGTGTGGTTGGTAAATGAAGGTTTTTCGTCTGAAGGTAATAAATCAGCTAATAAATTCTTATATTTTTCTCTGAATTCAGCGATCCTTTTCATCTATAAATAATAAAATGTAATTATAAATATAATAAATAATACTGGTAATTTTAAAATATTGTCTGCCATTTTTTTTGAATTGCTTAGAGTTTGAAATACACGCAAGTTTTAACATTAAATTCAAATAGAAAGAGGTTAAATAAATTATACATAGTGAAACAATACACATACGAATATATCTGCATTTTGTATTAGAGGTTGTGATTATTAGTTCATAATTATTTTTTACATTTAGAACCAATAACGCAACGTTTTTCCATAACAAGGTAAGGGCAATTTATATTTTCTTACTTATGGTGAACAATAAATTAAATTAATGAAGGAATATTGACATAATTTATTTTTATGTTTCAGGGAAATATAAAAACCACCGTTAAATGAATTCATTTAATTATATAATTTCGGGTATCAAAGCAAACAGTGGGTGTACTTCCTCATAGTAAAGATAACATAAATGGATGAAAAAAACTTACCAATTCATACGCACTTTTAGCATAAAACTTGCAAGGTCTGAGATAAATTAAAAGAAATTCCTCATCATCTGGAAAATATATGGTTGGATCACTTTTAAGAAGTTCTCGTAGTTCTTCACATGATTTTTGAACAATTTCTGGCGTTTCTCTTAATTCCTTTTCTGCAAAAGCTTTTAATTCATCACTTAGTGGATTTAATTCCAAAGTAAACGGGGCTGCTGCCATCTGAAATATTATTTATAACAATTTAACGATACAAAAGTATTTAGTTGGTTTTCGAAATGTTGAACGTATTGAATAATGAAATCACCCAGTCGTACTGAGGTATTCAGATTGCAAATAAATCACTTAAAAATTATTCATCAAGTATAAATATTAAATAGGTACATACGTTTGATTCAGTTTTAAACGACCAATAAAAAATTCACTATTAGCACGAGTTAACAGTTGAAGACCAAAAATTAGAATAAACTTATCTTTTTGAAATTGACCTTATAACTTCATAACTTTTATATCTTTGTTAATACTTTGTTCATTTCAAAGTTCAGAATTTAATCTCGTCTTCTACATAGTTTTGTTTCAATAATGTTAAACCAATGTAGCAGTGGCGTAACTCCAGTACACTTATTCGGATGAAATTATAATTAAATAACATAATAATTACAAATAACGTTAAACGTAGACATAACTAATGATAAATGTTCGAAATTAATAGAAAAATAATTTTTATGGTAATTTTAATGTGATGTTTTTTGATTGAATGGAATTTACCCTTTTTCGTGACGACAAATAAGTTTCTTAATGTATAATTAAGATATTATGTTGATTACCTACTATACTAATTTTTATTATATGATCAATTTACAAAAATGTATAAGATTATGGAGTTAATTTAAAAAACTTATAATTTCATCACCTAAGGGTAAAACATCACAAAAAGTTAAATTTTTAAAGTTAAAAAAAAGTTAGTTTCTTCTTCAAAATTCTTTACCTAACTACTCAACGTGATCTAATATAGGACTTGGGTAGATAATATTATTGTAAGTATTGGAATCAGCTTCTTCTTTGTCATATCCTAACTGAAATTTACATAATATGCATGCAAAAAATGAATTATTTATTTAAACCATGACACTGTTTCGCGTTTAATAAGACTTTTCAGATATTTATACCTAATATTCAAATAATTAATGAAAAATATGTAATAAATCCTTACATTATTGATGCATTTATGACAAACACTTTTAATATCAATATTTTAGATAGAAACATAATTATATAGAATGAAATGAATAAGCTACACCAAAAAATTAACTATTACTTCTATTTTCAATTTTTTACCATTAAGAAAATTAAGAAATCAGTAAAAAATATACGAAATTTCTTTTTTCTCTTCAAAGTTTAAAACGCCTCATATATTATAAAAGATTTATGTACAATTCAATCAAATCAGAAATTATTTATTAGTTAATCCAAAGTGTTTTTCATAGTAAATTATCGATCATAAAATATTTAATTATTTAATTTTACGATACATCGAGAATACATGAGTCAATATTTAAAAACATTTAAATGAAATGTTAATTTGTACACCATTGAACCATTGACTCATCATCAAACTGAGGATAATGTTTTTTTTATCAATAATATTAGTAATTATCACAACAGTTGACTAATTTGCAGAGCATGCATTTCATACTTAAAACTTTGTGCTGTACCAGTTCTTCCTAATATTTTCACTGTAATATAATGCATAACCTAATCAAATTTAAATTACCTTCGCAATTGATCTTCTGATTTTTTTTGATTTTTTGAACAAGATGTTATAATTTTAAATTGCTGTATTGCACAATTTTATAACAATTGTAATGTTAATAAGTGTAATGACTAATGAGATTAATGTTTAAACTATTATAGTAATATAATATGAGTGAGTCCAACATAATAAAATATTCCACAAATTCGTGGTTTAGTAAATATGCGGTTGTGATATCGAACCACATCTTCTAAATAGTTTGTAAAGAATTCAACCTTCCAATATACTACTTGAAAATATGTAGATAACTTGCAAAGTAACAGACGGACAGTCATCAATATTATGTATATATCATCATATCAATATTGATTTATAAATTCAGAAATAATAAGAAAATAAATAAAAATAGTAATCTAAGATTTACATTCTTATCCATTACAAAATCACATTGATAATTATTACCAAGTTCAATTGGTAGCCAAATTTCAAAAGTGGCCAAGCAAAAATTCTAGAGAACGTGAACAAGGTCATATAAAGGCAAAAGTTTATGGAAAAATTATCGAGATTTACATTGTTCACTTCACGACTAGAAAGAATCAATAAAATTGCACAACGTATTTTTTTATTTTTTTTTAATCAAACCTAATTCAAGATATCTGGAAAAATATATTTTGTATTTTAAGAAATGCATTTTATTCCGTTTTTACGATCCTCTAGAGTTTATTATTATAGATTAAAAAGTTGTTGTCTCCGGATATGAATAAATAGAAACAGAAAACCCAGGTATTTGATCCCAATAACTTCAGATAGTAGATCTTATTCTTTCTTACGAAAGGACTTCATCACAAATCATTGAAAGCCTATAAAATTTCTTCACCTTCCTCACTATCTTTCTTCTTCTCTTCTTTTGGCTCCCTGTTTGCGTGGTCTAGAAATCATTCGATTAATGAGAAGATCCAGTTTTGCGCCCATATTTTGGGATGTCGTTCACTATCTAAATTTATTAATTAATTTCCAACAGTGCAATGTAACCATTACAATACTTACCAACTAAAATAATCACTCAGTATACTATTAGAATATAAATTACTGCAATTATAATTAATTTGAATTAATCTTACAACAAATTATTTGATTAAATAAGTATAATACATTAAATTATGATAGTCTTTACAAATTACATAATTACTAATGATTATTATTACAACATTGTAATTTTATACTTCCTTTTCAAATTTACCAGAACATTGTGATTTAAGGTATGAATAATATTATTTTAAAATTAATGCAAAACATCTAAAACTAAATAAACAAAACAGGTCAAAACGTAAAAAATTAGTAATAATTAAAAAAAGATTAAAATATAGTCATGGAGCTCCCATATTTAGGGATATCTTTTTATTTGTTTTTTGTGAGTTTTTAGTTATTCAAAATTCTTATTTATTATTTTTAATTGATTTTATTGCCCATTTTTTAAATTATAATTAATTTTTATTTTACTTCCTAATGGTTTCGGTTTATGTTAAAAATCAAATTTTTGTTTATTAATTATTACCCTTACACACATCATGTGATGGCGTTTTGCCTTCGATTATGTAGTATCAGATAGACAAATCCTATGAAAGTTTTGGAAACACATGGTGGAGTTCAAAAGGTAAATTGGAATCGGCTTCTCCTTTCATTGGCAATTTTATTTTCTCCAACGTGGGTTTTCGTCTACAACTTGCTGAATTTCATCTTTAGGGAAAATTATCGTGTGAGTAAAATTGAAGAGCATAAAATTCTCCACAAAATTAATATTTTAGAATTCGCTTAATTGACGAATATGACCTGTAAAAGAAATGTTTTCGAAATACCTACGATTTATTCGAAAAATATTTCTAATTTAAATTTTTTTAAATGGAACGCATTTCGCCTTTCTGGACGTGATTCCATCAACCTCAATTCCACACCGTGTTGAAGAAATCGGGATGCTTTGGTCTTGCTTGGTTAACATGTGATTCCAGCAAGATGGTGGAATTTCACATACAGCCAATGTTACAATGGAACTACTAAGAAATATGTTTCAACAGAAAATTATCTCAAAAAATGGTGATGTCGATTGGTCTACACGGTCGCCGGATTAAACAGCCCCGGACTTCTATTTATGGGGATAGAGTAAGATTTATGTCAAAAAACCAGAAACACTGCAGCAACTTAAACAAAACGTTCCTGACGAAATTAATGAAATACCAGTTGAAATGTGTGAAAATATGATGAAAATTGTTATAAAAAGAGCCCGCATTTGTGTGAGGCTAACAGCGGCGGACATTTAGCAAACATTGTCTTATACATAATTTCCAACATTCAATAAAACCTTTATCACCGATTTGTTCTCATTTTCCATAAATTATAGAGAAAAGAAAAAACACCACCAAGTTGATGGAAAAATTATAAGACTTTCCGAAAAGAAACCCTAATATGTAACTGCCAAATCAAAAAGGAGTTAAATCTATCAATAAGGGACATGGCTGAGCGAAAAAGCTTATTAGAAGAAAAAGCGCTCATTAGAAAGAAAACCAGATCATAAGGCTTCTTGTTATACTTTGTATAGAAGCCTAAAATTAAAAAACCAAATAATTTTTAGATAATTTATCAAAGCATTTGGAATTCGCAAAAAAAACATTTTGTAGGGCCTGTTCGTAAATGGCCTAATATGGAGTATCATTCAAGATACACAGTTTCACAGGGTAGCTTAAAAATTATCATATAGGAAAGTTTCTTCCAGTATGGTGTGGACCCATACGCGAAATTTATGGAATCATAAGTCAACATATTATGCTAATATTTTTGGAAAATATGATGTTGTACAGCAGTTGAAACAGGACAATGATCCCAAACATGCCAGCAGAGTGGGCAAAGATGTATAGGCCTTTGCAATACCTCATGAGGTATTGCAAAGGCCTATACAGTGTTTTGACCTCAATCCAATTAAACATATTTGAGGTGGCATAAAAGTAGCACTTCGATGCGAAACATATTATAAATAATATGAAATTTTGGGATGACATAGTTAGCTATACCTATTGAGGGATAAAATCTCTTAGTAAACTCAATGTTACGACGTTATGGGGCAGAAAGTAAAAACTTGGACCACGTAATAAACTACGAATTAAACAATATTAATTACAAAATATCATTTTTAAGTATTAGAATAGTTGAGAAAGTGTAAATTTTTACATCCTACATCTGTAGGGACTGCTATTTTAATGTTGACCCATTATAATAGTATTTTTCTGAGATTTTAAAAATCTGTGATTTAAGATGATATTCAACAGTAATACCCCAAGTGCATAAAAATAGCCGATTAAATTTTGACGTTTTTAAACAAAGTTTTGCTAAGCAATATGTCGAGTAAATTTGCCACGCAACAAAATCACGAGTGCGTAGCACGATGGATTTTGGGTGGAAAATTTACGAGAAATATTTCTTCAAAGCAAAACTTTGTTTCAAAAAACGTCAAAATTTATTCAGGTTATTTTTAAGCACGTGGGATATTCGGCATGATTATTTCTTGAATAAATGTATCTTGGAACGATTGAATTATTTATTACAATTTACATTGCTGCAATTAATGAAAAAATTACAATTTTGAAATATATATTTCATTGTGCATTTAATTTTGTAATTTTTTTATTTGTTTGTCTAAGCACGTTTGATAATGTTCGAAAAAATTTTAGAAAGTGATTATTTTTTGACATAAATTTACCCGCTGAATATTTTCCATAGCAACGTAAATATTTACTATAATAAAATGGTTGCCTAGATGTTTCGCGTTCTGATTGGCGTATATTATAATGAAGGAAATAATCAAATATTTATTTGAGTTTTTCTAAAATTTCGTGAAATTACAGCGGTGGTCAATTTTGAAAACTTTATTTTGTAGAGAATTGTATATCTTTTCAATTTGGATCTGATGAGGATTTTGGGGGTTCCTTCAGATAGTCAAATAAACATGCCTGCAAAATTTTAGCTTTTTTTGCTTTTTTGCAATTTTTTCGGCGCGTTGTCTGGATAACGAATAACGTCGATCAACTATGTAATTGGTAGAATGATTATTGCTAAAAAATTAATTATTTTCCTAAACTTTGAACAACCGTATAATTATATAATTTTAATTGAACAGATAACTTTTATCATACATTTTTATTTCTTTTTATTTTATTTCTATAATTCATATTCGAGTGAAGTAAAAACAACGCTGACTGGTGGGGTAAATATTGAGTAGCCCAGTAGCTTGTAAGCATAGGATACAAGCTGGGAGAGGAAAGAATTATTTCGTAGGTAATATACAGGATGTGTTGTTTATTATTATTATTCCTGATGTCTGTGTTTGAAATTTGCACGTCAGGGAGACCTGTGATGATAAGGCAATAGAAGGAAAAATGATTTATAATTATTATTACAATATAAATCTAAAAATTGATATCTACGACTATAATATTAATTATTATTAAGTTGTACAACACCTGAACCAGGAATCAGTCAAATATTTATTTTCTAATTCATGCAAAAACTTCATCATGTCTAAAACAAATTTAATGAACAAAACCAATCAATAATATTTTGATTACACTTTACTTTATTGAAACTTTGAGAAACTACATACGTGAAGTAAGTCTATACATACTAATTAAATCAGATAAAACTTTTCTTTCATCCTCAAGGTTTCTTTGCACAACTTCTAAATTACCGTTTATACTCAGATTCGTTCCTTCGCAATATACTTTTGAACAATGTTTGTCTATGAGTACAGCTACGAAAATCTACACCATAAGTGGTAACAGTCTGAAATATTACACACAAAAGCTCTTCGAATCCGAAAGAGATCCTAAAATTTTGATTTGTTTGAAGTTTAAAATATAAATAGAGATTTTTGGGTTTTTATCTTATATTGTGTGCTGGGAGTGTGCGAGGTGAAGATAAAAAGGTGACCAGACAGCGAAATATTACAATAATTAGTGTGATTATTATGAATTGGACGAGTGATTTTTGTGTGCAAAGTTCACATAATATGTTTTTTGAGGGCAGCCTGGGCATAAAACATCAAAATAATTGGCTCCTTACATAGGAATATATTTGAAGAGCCAAAACTGAGACATGAAACAAACAAAAAATAATATAAATAAAAATAGTTAACTTTTTTTAGTTTTATGCATAATTTTATTTTGCATAGGAATCGGCCAATCCGCGACTTGATGATTTTCTAGTATTATTTTACAAAGCAAGTAATATTTAAAAAAAAAGCTTATTGTATGTTGCATTTCGATACCTTTACCTACATTTACCTATATTGTTGAAATATATTGTACAGCAGAATAAAAATTATATTTCGGACTATTTAAAGTAAATTAGTTTCTCAAGCTACATACTATTATAAAACCTTTGCCTTCTTTTAATCTAATCAGTAATATCGTAATATAGTGTGATAATACTTGGTGTATAATTTAACGTAATATAGAATATCATAAATAGAGTAACCGTAACCTTTTAGAATTTAGACTGATAATATAGTTAAAATTTTAAACCTTGAATACCGTACCCTTAATTTAAACAATAATAAAGTAAACTTATAAATTGAATTTAAAAAAACTTAATTTTTGTAATTTTTAATACGATTATAAATTGTTATCGTCAAGTGTGATATTTAAATAAAAATTACCAAAATTTTATCCTACAGTTGCTAACTACCAAGTTACGATGGAACTTAAAAATACACTTATTATGAAATCTTAATTTCTTGATGCAGGTTAATAATTTCCTTAATTTTGAATTTTTTACCTATATATTCTGTATTGTTAAGAATTTTCCCTTTCAGGACAATTACTTCAACACAATCAAATACACTTTCCTCAAAATTAACATAATATTTAAATGTGAACCGGTTTCGACTATATAGTCATCTTCAGCACATATCTACAATAAAGTTACATGTTAAAAATCTTTTTTTGCCGTTATTAACCTTATACCGTTGTAGAACAACTATTTGACCCAAGTAAATCTTGAGTACGTAGTTTTTAGGGTATGTAGTACCTAGTACGTAGGATTTCCAGGGGCTGGACGTCGATTTCTTAATAATTTCACTCCCTTCTTTATTGCCAGTTTTGTCCGAGCGCCACTCCTGTCTTATACAGGAGATCTGTACAACGTACGTATTATGTACAAGAGTCGGGTATAAGGGTTGTTATTAAATAAAGTACAAGATTTGGAAATAAAAAGTAGAATGGAATTCATATTTTAATTTTTTTTCTTTTTCGGTTTTCCTCGACTAATCAAATTTGCACAGTTTTGAAAATAACCATAGATTTTAATAATTATTCCAATATTTAATAATTTCTTAATTGACTTTAATTAACTAAATTATTAGACTTGTCCACCTCTCTCTGTCCTGGTGCCGCCCCAACCCAATTTTCCACCACTCTCCTCACATCATCTTTCCACCTTGTATGTGGTCGTCCTGGATTTTGTTTGTCGAAGCGAGGTCTTCACTCAATTTCCTCTTAGCCAATCGGATTTCGCTGTATCTTGGTAATGTATTGAAAACTCAAGCTTTTCAAAGACTATCATTAAACGGAGTCTTTCCAAATTTTCGAAAGGACTTTCGGTTCAGTTCACCACCAATCTATTCTACACTAGACTCGGGACTCCAGAAAATACACGTCTCCGACCAATCACCAATGATCGCTCTTTAGCAACCCTGCGATTGCTGCAATAAGCAACCCTGCGCTCGCTGATTTCAGTGCAATTTATTTCCGGCTTTATTACCATACGGCAATATTCCATTCAATTCAAGCTTTTCTCTGCTTCTCTGCAAAGTTTTCACGATTCATTTTTTGAGGTGGATAAATCCAACTTAACTCGTCTCCACAGCGCTAAGAAATTTCGTGAAGTCCGAGATTCAAACTCAAAATTTCCGAGCTGTAATTCAACCAGCTATCACACCAAGCCTGATGGCCTCTACACATCCTTTCGAATAATTAAATGTTTAAATTCGTATAAATTACAGCTATCTTTAAATTGAATAAATTTTTATTGATAAGATAAAGGCATGTTGCTTTTCCTATTGAAAATAATCTTACACCGGTTTGCACCTTGGCTAATAAAAATAAACTTTAAACTAAACAAATCATTTTAAAATATTTAAATTCTGTTAAGAGAATTCACAGAATAACTTTGACTAAAAATCATAATTTCATTACATCGTCATACCGTCAAAATTCCAATCAACAAACACCTTCATTAAGAAAAATAAACAATTTTACAACGTCAACTATAAAATGCAAATCGATACCAAATACTCGTATATTCTTATCATCTTAACTCACACCAACTACCCAAATTCCATCACATATAATTTCAAAAATGGGCGCATAACTGAGGTTTTCGTAATCATTCAAACATTCTACATTAGTCTTTGTCCTTAGTCTCCTGATTTGGAGAAACTTCAGCAAATCCAACTTCTTACCTTTTCTTTCTCGATGCAACAATTTGATATCATCGTTAGTTGAACTACCACCGAAAACTTATTTTTATTTGTTGTTCCGGCAATCTTAGTCTTAATTTCCTTCCTGTTTGTCCGACATATTTTGCATTGCAATCACCGCAGTTTATCTCGCACACTCCACTTTTATCCATATTATCGACATTGTCATTGCTCAAAAGAATCTCTTTAATAGTGTTTTTACTTTTTATAGCTGTTTTTGTTTTAAATTATTTCAGAAATCGAGTCATTTTATAGGCAACCAACCTAACGTACGATATTTTGCTTTCTTTTTCTTTCTAGCTCCATTGCTATTCACTATTTCTACAATGTTTTCGTTGTACCGGTTATTTCTAGCAATGATTTCAATTTCCTAATATGTTTAGTCATTCTTCACGAGCACGGTTTTCATTTTCTCAATAGGCCTTCTAAAAGACGCCATTTTATGTACCTATATCAGAGTCGTTTTGATGACTTTTGTATCGCTTGGTCGTTTATTGGCTTCCTATACACTCCGAAATCAAAAATGTTCCCCTGCTTTGTACCAATTATCAAGCAGTGGTGGTTAGTACGGGGAGGGTGATGGAACACCACCCTCCCAAAATAGTACAGCAATTTAGAATGGTAGTTTTTAATCAGAATGCATCGCTCGCACTATAACAGTTACGCCGCTGAATATTGGACAATCCGACATCGCTTAAACCATCAACGGTGGCACGTTTAAGACCCTTTCTCCTCTCATTGTAAAAAACCACAAACGTCCACTGATGGGTAGATTAGTTACCACCTTCCTTGGTAATAGGGTAATAGATTAGCAAAATTAAATTGTTTTAGTAATCCCCCTCCCAATCGAAAGAAATAAACTGGTTATGACACTAACGTTCGGCTACAAGCTTATCTTATAGCAACTATACAGGGTGTTCTGCTAGGGAACTTAAGTTACTATATTATAAGAATTCTGATGTAATCCGAATCGACTTTTTACGGGTATTATAATATTTTGAAAACCGTAGGCACATACTACCAATTGCTGAAAGTTTATGAAAATGTGGCTTATAAGGTCACAATGATTCGTGATGGCCTAGGTTGTGCGGTCTGAAGGGAATGGATATCGGCTCAATTTTGCGTTGCAAATAAATGTAGGCTATTATAATATATTGCGATGATCCAAAATAGGGTCAGTTTAATTGCAAAATAATACATCCACTATAATGAAAATCAATAGTCACAATGCTAAAATTTGTCAATAATCATGCCTGGAGCTCTGCACGTACTTCCTGAATTTTGCTGTTTTTTGTAATTTAATGAGTTGTTAAATGGAATTCACCGATACTCTGTTTATAAAATGTGTATGATGAGAGGCAGAATTATGAAACATTTCATTTTTGGTCAAAGTACAGATAACAAATTAGGTGAAAACAATTTGTAAATTAGTTAGGCTCAAAATAAAGATAAGTGAAATGGCTTTAAACAGTAGTGAGTTGATTGGAACCTGCATAAGTCGGGAATATGTGAAAGAGATCCGTATTGAAGAAAATAATTTGAATTTGAATTATTGAAGTTTCGAAGTACGCTTGCTCGAGAATTGGAAGGGGAGAAAAGAGGAGATTAGGCTGGCAAGAGCGAGGAACAAGGACTCTCTTGGTGTCTATGAAGAAGTGCGGACGTAATTTTTGATTTTTGGGGACTCTCACGACGTCCGTATACAAATGAGGACGTGATTAATTTATTTTTGGTTAATTGGGCTCTCCTGGTGTCCACGTACAAGAGGGGATTTTGTTAATTCGAATTGGCAGCAAAGTATAAATTTTGGTACCGCTGAAGATATGAGATTTTTATTGGTGCTGAGGTTTTTTCTGAAGATTGGTGATTATTAACAAAAATCAAAAGAAGTTGAATGTTTATCAGCGATTCCATTATAAAATCTGGAAGAAAAATTATCAAGTTTATGGTTGGTTTCAATGGAGATCGTATTATAATTGGATCCACGATACGGATGCAAACCTTGGTGACGACGGCATACAAATGGACATCAATCCCGACTACGATGCAAAAGTGATTTTTTTTATTCGATGGTAAGACTGATTAAGATTTTACGTGCATTATTAAAAGCGATCGCAGACAATTCTATTATTTTAACAAGTGTTAGGTTTTGGGGATTTTTATTTTAGATTAGCACTTTCACTGCTACCTCATAATTCATTTCGTACGCCCTACGCTAAATAGTTGTTTTTACTTTTATATATAGTTACTTAAACTATATGCTCATGCTGTTACATTTACTTAAAAGCAACGCTAACATAATCCTCATGTCGTTTAAAATATAACATCGATTGACGGGCTAAAAAATGCGCTAAAAAATACGCTAAAAAATGCGATGACGGACATATCCGTCATGAGCATTGAAAGTGTTAGGTAATAACAATAATTTGTAAACTTGATTTGTTAATATCATGAATCATAATTCTGTTTCAATTTAAAAATTTGTGTGTAAATAATAAAAAAACAGTTTATGGATGAGAAAATTCCAGTTGATTTTATTAATAAGTTTCCACAGCATCGGAGCACAAGTAAGTTCCAGGTATCCGTGATTTGCATATTTTGTTGATAATAATTTTCAATGTATTTACAAGAGTGGAATGTGTTTTTGTAATTCCGCTGGACCCAGTTTTTTGCCCTATTTATAGAGTCTCACTGCTGAGTTTAGTCCGGGAGGAAAAAAGTGCCGTACATTTTCCCCGCTTAATAAATTAAAATTTTGTTTACAGTAGCTTATCACGGCAATATGTACTCCCCGAATGCTGGGAGTGAGCCTGGCAGCGGATAAAAAATGAGGTAGTACACCAGAAAACTGGTATAAAAGACATTTTGAGAAAAAATAGCAATACTAAGTGGCAATGGGTCGGACACGTAACCAGACAAGATCCCGAAAGATGGACGTACAAACTCACTCACTGGCGACGACAAAGAACCACCAAACGGGGCGAGAGAGGACCACAAAAGAGATTGTTTGATGTTATCAAGAAGTACGTAGGAAAACATTGATTTCAACTTGCCTAGGAAAGAGAAAAATAGATAGGTTTATGTTTAGGAGTGAACGAGAAAATCTGAGGAAGACGGAGAATATGTCCATAATGACAATAATTCAAGCTTGTGCTGCCCCGGAGGTCCTATCGCCCGCGAACCATTCACTCCCCTAAGCAATTCACTTCAATAAACAAATTCAGCTAGTTTTAAAAAGTCTGCTCAATATGTCGTGCATGTAAAGAAACAAATGAGACAGTAGAAGAAGTATTTTGTCATTCTGATTGGCTAGACCAGGGATGAGCAACCCGCGGCCCGCTACACTCTCTCGTGCGGCCCTTCAAATATTTTACAATTTAACTTTTAGGGTTAGGTTTATTTCGTTAATAAAGAGATAATATTAGAGTTCTTCATTCAGTGTTTGTATAGGGTGTTTTTTAGCTGCATGAGATTTTTCAGTAGGGATAACTTTTGAATGAAGTTTGTTAAAGTGACAGTTCTTTGACATTTGTGTTCAGAAAGGTTTGCCATAAATATAATCATGAATAAATTTAATTAACACTTGAACAACGTTACCAAATTGTGGAAATTTATTTTCAAAGACAGAATTCCGTTAGCGAAACTTATAGAGCTCTTCGCCCATTTTATGGTCGACATAATCGACCTTCTGAGTATTAGTACGGTGATGAATAAATTTCGTACCACTTCTTCATTGCATGATGTAAGACCACCAACAAGACAAAGAAATGTGCGTACCGAAGAAACTATCGCTTCTGTGAGTGAAAGTGTGCAAGAGAACCCAAACATTTCAATTCGCCATCGTGCTCAACAACTTGGGCTTTGTCCGTCCACTACATCGAAAATTTTACATCAAGATCTTGGTTTGCATCCTTACAAGATCCAGTTGGTTTAAGAATTGAAGCGTAATGATCATCGATTGCGTCGTGCTTTAGCAGATTGGGCTCACAACCAATTGGAAGTAGATCCATTTTTTACCGCCAAATTTTGTTCAGTGACGAGGCACATTTCTGGTTGAATGGGTATGTGAACAAGGAAAATTGCCGTATATGGACTGATACCAATCCGGAACATTATCTTGAGACTTCCATGCATCCATTAAAATTGTCTGTTTGGTGTGGAATACACGCCAACGGCATCATCGGTCCATATTTCTTTCGAAATGAGGAAGGAGCTACCGTTACGGTGAATGGTGTGAGATATCGACACACGCTCAATACATTTTTGTTTGCAAAAATCCAAGAGCTAAACATCGACAACTTACAGTTCCAACAGGATAGTGCTACGTGCCACAGAGCCACCGAAACCATCGATTTATTGAAAGGACAATTTGATGACAACATTATTTCAAGAAATGGTTTTATCAATTGGCCTCCAAGATCGTGTGATTTGACGCCTCCAGATTATTTTCTTTGGGGGTATGTTAAATCCATGGTTTATGCTAACAAACCAACAACTCTGGAATCATTGGAGGTCAATATTCAGCAAACTATTTATGAAATAAGGCCAGAAATATTGGAAAAAGTGGTCAAAAATTTGACTGATCGGATGCGCTTCGCAACGATTAGTCGTGGTGGTCACATACCGGAAATTATTTTCAAATCATAAATGGCAAATCATAAATTTACTTTCATAAGAAATTATTAAAAAACATTCCATCAATTTTTAATGTTTAAGTTTTCATGCATCTAAAAAACACCTTAAATGATCATAAGTTTCTTACATGCGGCCCGCATAACATTTTTAAATTTGTAGCTGGCCCGTTATAAAAAAGGTTGCTCATCCCTGGGCTAGACGATGTTTATGATATGTTTAGGTTGAGCAGTAGTGGCTTATCCTAAAGGGCACGTGCCCACCTATCCAAAATGGGAAACAACAATTATCCCAAAATAATTATAAAACTAATTTTAAATTGGTAAATAAGTAAATAAAAATACAGGAAATTTATAATTTTTCTTTAAATTTGGTGCCCTCCCATTAAAACAAGTTACGTGCCGCAACTGTTAAGAAGTCTAAAAAGCTGAATGTATGGTGGTAGCATCTTCCAATTCCGTGGTGAATTGAATAGGTTTATTCCTTTCATTAAAAGATTGCTTGAATTCTTCACCTTCGTGCCCCCTAAACACATAGCACGTCATTCATGGCATATCATTAAATTTGCTCTTCTCTTTTAACTTCTCGCACTCATCCATAACAATGTTTGATATAAGTGATGCTGCAGGGAAAGCCATCACCAAATCATCGCCCTCATAGTGTTTACCATCGAACGTCTGCTCCACTGCCGCCTTCAGCATCATCATTATGTCACCATTCTCCTCTGTTTCTGAAGAAAAGTTCTCCATTCTTCTTTTAATTATTTCCAATGTCTCTCTAGCCGAGATATTCGAGTAAAAAAACAGTAAGCGATACCAAAAGGTTATGCTACTCGTAGTTCAAAGAAACTCCACCCAGTCCTTCACAAAAATAGTTGATAAAATGCAATAAGTTGCGGATTTTATTTTTTAAAATAATAAAATATAATTTCTTTTTATTATTTAATTTAAAGATATATTTTCTAGTTCTTCAACAGTGCTCTGCAGTTTGACAGCATTAGAATAAAATTATTGGGCAAATTAAATGAGAAAATAGATATTGTTTCCTTGTTTCGTCTCTCTGCTTTCTATATGGACTTTTTATTTCTATGGATAAAAATAATATTATGTAAAATATTTATGCCGCTTCTGGCGCTACCTATTGTACGACAACGAAATCCTGTGATACAGGAAAACCATCAGATTTCTTTTTATTGCCAAATTGTAGAATTCGCTATTTAATTTTAGTTTTATAAACAAACTCTGCTATCAAGTAGAAAAGAAAATACAATAATACTAATAAAAGTATAATATCGTAGTTGTGTTATGTACCGGTGTATTTAAACTCTTGCTAAAAAGTTTGTGCATCGCAAGTTAATATAGTATACACCTCCTATATCAAATATGATCGAGCAAGATTTTGTAGAAATAAATCAAATCAATGGATTTATAACATTTTTATGGAGTGTAAGTTAGTTTATTGTACTTTGTGTCTTAACTAGTAGTTCTTGTTTATAATCGATAATAAAAATAGAAACCTTGAACTTAAATATTATTTACTAATCCTTAAACAGGATCTGTTGTAATTTGGGTTCATTAATTATGCACTATGTCAATTTTGAGGTTATGCAAAAAATACTTTTCAAAAAATGATTGAAACGGAAAAAATTGCATTATCAAAATATTTATGTCCTTATATTCATGTCACCAGTGTTAAGTACCCACTTCATATTTAGTATGTTAAAGGGCCCTACTTGTTCTTATCTAAGAGATTGTACAAGCCAGACATTTCAAATCCATAGATACAAGATTTTAATTATTATTGCTACTTAATTAAATTATTTTATAAACATATTTTTTTGCTGTTTTCAAGGTTATATTAAAACTGGAAGAAACTCTATCTAATCCAGCGGTCTCAAACTCAATTTTTGTAGTTTTCATCTGGGTTACTTTTCGAACTCGTTTTAATAATTATTATTATTTGTATAATACCAGTACAAGCAAACAAGTCTACCCTAGACACTTTTACTTTCAAACATAGTAGCACATAGTAGGTAGCTTAAACTGCAAATGTAAATAAATATTGAGAAATTATAATTTATTCAAGGTTTTTTATATATCAAATACGAGTTTAGAAGTAAGTATAGTTCACATTTTTCCAGAACGATTGCAAATTGTCGGAAAAGTTATTTCATTTAAGAAAAAGTTGGAAATCACCTGCACAATGGCGCAAGGATATTATGCCTAACCCTAATTTCTAAAATCTACAAGTAAATTGCAGCACAAAATCGTAGCAATAACCAACCGCTTAAAACGTCCTTGCTTCCAATAAAATTACTACAAAGATTTTTAAAAATGAGCTTGGAACATCTCGTATTGCTTATATAACAATAAGTCAATACTCAAATATTTAACACTAATTAACAAGAATGCACAATTACTATGCTAATAAGTGTAATAATTTATTATTTCCTTCATAATAAAAAGATTAAGATTTATGTTATGTAAATGTAAGCCTCTCTAAAGTTCATAGATGCTCTTCAATTTATATGCTTTCGGAGTGGTTTGCCGTGAAAAACACGCAAACAATGGAATTATAATTTTATACTTTTGGACCTAGGATGTGCTTGTGACCCGAAAGCCGCGAGCGGGTCGTAGCCATACATTTACATAGCTGTCGCGGGTCACAAGAGCGGTCACCCCTATTTAAATACATTGTTAAAATGCTGGGTCCATACATCGTTGAATAATTTGCTAAATGTTTCCTGAATATTCCAGACGTTCATCGCGCGAGGGCGAGCGTACTGGCCATTCATCGATTTGAAATCGCACGATGAATGTTCAATGTGCGGGTCATAGCTAGCAGGTGGTCTACTGTTTATAATTACCTTAATATCGTTATCGGATATTATCACAACATTGCTTTCTACTTGGGAAATTACAATCGCTGACGATTTCAACTTCAACTTCCTATATACTTCTTTACCTTCTAATTTACCTGTCATAACTATCTAGAACATAATTATTATGTGTTATTGAGGAATAGAACCAGTGTAGAGATAGGCTATACTGTGATCAGCGTATGTAACAGACCTAGGGCGATGAACGAATATTTATCGTAACCCGAAGTCTGTTTAGGCGATTATTCAACTCAAAGACATTGTAACGGCTTTTGAACCAATTGGAGAGCTCTATTTGTGGTTGTAGATAAAAGGGACCACATCATTTCTCTAGGGCTAGGGCAATACTTGATAGGAGAGGTTCCATATGGTAATAATTGATTGGGCAGGTTCCCTAGGGTTTATACCTGCAAAAGTGTAGGGGCGTTGCATGAGAGTTACGCGGCTGTACGCCTGTTACTCGGAGCAACGCGCGTTAGAATAAAAGATAAAGAAGTTGGTCGGGCCAGGTTTAAACGCAGGAATTGCGTCGGCTCGTTACGCTCGCTCTTGCAATACTCTTCCCAAAACTTGTCCTCGAAAAATCTTCAAGTATTTTTCCTTACCTCGTGCTGTGCACGAAATAATAGTAATTACTGATATCCATTCTCGTCGTTCCCGGCACCGGAACGTTATTTTTTTGGAACGAAATCATTTGTTTTAGCAAATAAAAATAAAATAAATTTCAGTGAATGAAATTATCGTAGTATCCCTGACATTAAAATTCTGAATAAACAACATCTGTTTCAGTTTTGTTAAAATTGTATTAGAAATCAGTCATTGATTGTATTGATTGTTATTGTGTGTCTTACTCGTAAAACATTCGAAGATAGCAGCAGTGGGTCATATGTACACTTATATTTACAACCTTACTCATGCATCAGCAATTGACTCATTTAACCAACTCTTTCTATAAACAATATATTGCAATTAAATTTTTCTTTTACTTGTAATTGTTTAAGAACATCTGAAGAACGCAATAACCTATTGCTGAAGGCTTCTGAAAAAAATGACTATATGGATATTGCATAACTTACCCCATTCAAATTAAGGATTAAATAGTACTTTATGGACCAAGACCCATGGGTAATTGTTTCACTCGGCTAGCGCCTCGTGTAAACAATCCTTTACCTCGGGCCAAAAAAAAGTCACTTTGCTCCCGTCGTGCATATACTGTTTTTTGCAATTCCGGGAGGTAAAGTAGGGACTTTGCCAATTTAGAAACTTAAAGCAAAAATTTAACGCATTTTTTTAATAATGCACGTGGTCGACAGTGTCACAAAGTAGCACTAGTAATATTACCAACTACTACCAAAAAGTACTAGGAAATAGCAGATGGCACCCCTGATTCATTTCATTTACATTTGTGCCTTAGAAAGAGCAAGACGTACCATGAGCGAGAACGTAGAAATTGCCGAAGCATCGAAGATGGCGTTGGTGGAACTGTGGCCGACAAAATCTAGAAAACTTTACCAAAAGCACTACGACGCTTTTGTGTAGTGGTGCAAGAACAAAGAATTGGCAGATTATTTTACTGAAGACGTGTTTTTGGCATTTTTTTACGAAAAGGCTAAAACGTTGAAGTTTTCACTATTCCATGATCAAGGCCGTGACTAAACTAGAAAAAAACATTGACATCGGTAATTTCCACAAGTTATCCGCTTTTATGAAGGGGAAAAACGAAGGATATGTGGCGAAAAAATCGCGCGTCCTAACATCTCGCCACGTGGCGACATTTTTAAAAACATCTAGTGACTTTTTTATCAGTCATCTGGTGATTTTTTTATTGCCCTAGGGCAAAAACAACTTATCTGGTGACTTTTTATTGCCTTAGGGCAAAAGAAAGTTTTTTTTCTCTCGCTCCTCCCCTAATTTTTAACTTTACTCCCCCAGGGTAAAAAAAGTGCCCCTTTTAACCCGCAAATCGGGGTAAAACGTGAGTACTTTACCCCCGGAATGGCAAAAAATTATTTTTGCGTAAAAATTGCACAAAAACAATTTTCAGATACTAAAAAAGGCACAAATTTTGACGAGGATGGAGGCTTTGCTTGCTTAAATGGGGCATTGGGGGATAGTTTGCGATCGTAGCTCGCTGGCTCCCTTTATCGGATGTTTGTGGTGGAAGGATATTCTATTGGTGAAGAATTTGAAGCATTTTTATTGGTCTAGAGGGGGGGGGGGGATAAATTAATTAAACGAGTTATTAAGATCTGATTTACTATTTATAAGAATATCCATTGCTTCTAGGAGTTCTAATTTTTTACCATCCGGCTCGGTATTAGGAAGAATAATGAGTTCTTTTCTTTTAGTTTCTTCGTAGGGTTCTTATTTACCGAACTATTGTTAATTTTTAAGCGACAAGGAAAGATTATACGCATAACAACCCTCCATAGAGTTATCTTCTAGCTTCTATTTACATATTTCCGAGCATATTTACAACACAGTCGTGATATGGAACTATAATTTATTTTTCCCAATTTAAAACCATTTTTAAACATTATTACAAAATTAAAAGCTCTCATTTAATATAATTTTCAAAAGTCAAATATAAAATGACTCACATTGTGCGTCTTTTTATTCGCCTTTGTAGAAATGAGACAGCACCAATTAGAACATTTCAAACGTAATGAAAAAGGTGGGCCAAAAGAAATGATCGCTGAATTTTTTTATTTTGTTTATCATTTCCCTAATTTCAACCGATTTTTACCATATTCATCTGGCCTAGAATAATAAACCCAAGAATAATATGTCGAGATAGTTTCAAAGCTCAAAATCCTTATTTGCGCGATGAGGTGCCAAAAGAGCGCGAAATACATACATGTATGAATTTAAGTCTCCTCCGTCGATTTTTAGGGTTCTTGAGCTTGGAAACTATCTCTACCTGGTTTTTTGGTAATTAGCACCCTTGTAATTTGAAATAGATAGAGGGACGCCCACCAGGTTGTGAGATACTAAAATTTTGAACCTCACGTACAAATCCATACAAATATTAATTTAATCGAAGCTGTTAAACATTATCTAATCCAGGAATCGCCAAAGTGGTCGATATCGACCCCCCAGAGGTCGATCCGATCTAAGGGGTCGTTGAATACCAATGCTATTCAACCGCAAATTTATATCAACGTAATCAACGATACCACGTAATTGCTGATAGCGTAAGTCATTAAAACTGCTTATTTTTTTATCTTTTTGAACAATTTTTATATAATAGAATTAGAAAATTTTAAGTGGTCGATGATCAAAAAAGTTAGGCGACCCCTGATCTAGTCTTTGGCAACTGGACTAGATCTGCTGTTTAATATTTTATGAAACAATATAAAAACTTTAAAAACTAATAAAATCAAACTCAAGTATCGTATACTAACTATGTATATAATTTAGTTTATACAGCTTAGTAGACGCATTTCAGAAATAGAATAAATTACAAGAGTTAATAATAAATGGCATCAGGTAAACAGACATTTGAAAAGTAACTCGGTAACTCGACATTTTTCATTTACAAATTGAGTGATTATTTTTAAAGGCCATTCTTAATTATTTAAAAAAAGATTATAACTAAAATAATTGTCAATATTATCAGGGACATTCCAGTGTAAAATTAATTATTTTATTTTTTAATAATACAATAATAAATTATTCAATTAATATTTTTTAATACAATCTTTATTAGTTTACCGTTAACAAAGTTGCTGAGTTCTAATTATATTGGCAGTCGGAAACACATTTTGGTTTTGTATCTGAATTATATCAACCACAAAAAAAGGAGATAATTATCATATCGCAATATTATGATTATATTATATGGGTTAGAGCAGTGCTAAATTATTAAATGTTTTATTAAACATTTCTGTTACTGCTATTGCTAATTCTCAAAAAACTAAATAAATGGGATTATTTAAAAAAAAATTAAATTATACACCCACACAACATAAAAACCAATAAGTAATTAAAAAGAGTAAAAATTTTAAATTACAAGAAATTTAAAAAATTTTAAGCATGATAGATAACCATAACCTGATAATAATAAATTATAGGTGACGAATAGGTCATTATAATCTACAAAGTGGATATCTAATGCCTCGATTACACAGAGCGACTTTAGACGCTAGACGCTGGCGAATTTAGACGCAGCGTCTAAATTCGCTCTGTGTAATAGACCTAGACGCTTACACGCCGCGTGTTGAACAAAGAGAATTTAGTCGCTGGCGACTTTAGACGCCAGCGTCTAGCGTCTAAAGTCGCTCTGTGTAATCGAGGCATAAGTTTCTAATAATTCATGACTAATCATAATATTATAATTATTATAATTTTATATTAGAAACAAATACAAAAATTTAATTTAATAGTTTTTTCAATTGTTAAAATTTAGATTTTAATATTATTTTGTTGATGTTCCTTTTTATTTTGAGTGGTATATTATTAGCATTTGAGTTCCCCATTGGAAAACATCCTATAAAACCCCTCACTTTGTAGATTATAATGGTATATTCTAAATCAATATATTAATAATATTTAATCAAAACAATATTTACAAGAAAAACTGCAAAAATATTAAATGGTTTATACAGTATTGGACATACAGTAAGACCCCGCTTAACGCTGCTCCGC
This sequence comes from Podabrus alpinus, assembly GCA_932274525.1. Lineage (NCBI taxonomy): Eukaryota > Metazoa > Arthropoda > Insecta > Coleoptera > Cantharidae > Podabrus > Podabrus alpinus. Next base: position 30,443,983 of record OW026451.1, read on the forward strand.
TTAGCGCTGTTTCGGTTTAACGCTGTTTTATTTGAATAGGGTATTCCCCGAAAATCGCCCACCGCGTGGGATTCCCCGATATCCAAAGCGTAACGCGGAAGAGTAGTATGCCGCTATGCCGATCGCCGCTGATAAGAGTGCATCGTACATTTACATAATATAACCCATTAATTATTTAACATTTGAAGCCTTATTCACTTATCGACAACTTTTTACACAGCGCAAACGAAAAACGCAAATGACATTAGACACATTTTTGATAAAAGGACAGAAAATTGGAAATGCGGAAGAATCTGAATGATCTCAAACGTAAATGATGACTTAGAATCTCTTTGATTTTTTCTATTTTTCGCATCGAGTATTTGTTACTTGACGCACTTTTAAAGGTTGGTTTAAAATTAATAATACCGGGTGTATGTTTATTTATGTTTCTATATTTGTAAGAAATAAATTTTTGTTGTATTGTTATAAAAAAAACATATTTAATAAACTTAATTGACAAAATTCATATTCATTATTAAAAATTTTTCCCTAACCCCAATATTTACATGGTGACATAACCTCGTTTAACGCTGTTTTCTATAACGCTCTACTTTGCTGGAACGTATCCCCCGCGTTAAACGGGGTATTACTGTACATATGAACCGCAACACTACCTGAGGTACGAGTACATAAAATATTATTGTATTTTGAAAACGGTTTTTTTTAATTGTTTTCTTATGACCTTTTACTTGCGTCATTTACGACCTATTTTGACAAAATCATCATTACAAAGGTTTCTTTATTCGTTTACAAGTGAAGTTTTCAAAATTCCACTAATTAGCAAATTTACTCTAAAAGTAGAATAATTACGAGGTTTGTTTAAAATTAATATTGGTGGAACCACCCTTAGCATCAATTACCGCCTGAATTCGATTTGCCATGGATTTAACCAAATTCTTCAGATAATCGATTTCTAAATCTTCTTTCCATACTTTCTCAATGATTTCTATTAAGTCTTTTTCGTTTTTCGGTTTTTTTGTGCAACTGTAACGTGGAAATCCCGCTCGCAGAGTCTTGAAATTTTTGCGAAAATATTGTTAGAATCAAACTACATTATTTCCCGTCTTTTTGAATTTTTAAAATCTAACTTTTAAAAATTGTCACATATTTCTTGGTCAATTCAAATTAGAATCAAGGAAATAACGAAATCCCGTCTTAGTAAATTTTTAACATCAAAATATTTTTAGAAACGTATATTTGCAGGTCGAATAATATCTGTAAGAGATCTAGTGTAAATTAACAGACGAAATTATATTTTTCAAACGTGTAATAATTTAAATTTATTACAATGGTTTTTAATCACGTCCATCCCAAATCATACGATTGGAATGATATTTCGAGACTAACGTAGCACAAATTAAGAATCTGGGCAGTCATCAGTTTTGCCTTCATTCCAGTACTGTTTTGAATTTACGTCCTCTCGCATAGGTACATAGTTAACAAATTAGTTGGACATGTAGAAACTTTAAATTGGAATAGCGTTGTTCGCTGCAATTTTATTTCAAAGTTGCACATGTGCCTGTCAAAACCACGTTGATTTATGGATTTTATTTTCTTATCTGTACACGTGTACATGTGGCGAACCCGAGCATAGATATTTTAACGTTACGTTTATGAGGATTTCGCAATCATGCTTTGCCTTCACAGATGGCAAAAAACTTTAAAATATACCTTTTTGTTCAACAAAAAATTTATAAAGTAAACATCCAACATGCGATAGCCCCCAGCTGCAGTTTTCGAGTTCAGACAGGATTTTGTAGGAATAAAGACAAAAGTGACCCGTTTCATTTATTTTTCTGGCCAATCAGGTATCGAGGTCGAATTTAAAGACCAATTATAGACTTTTCTGGAAGAAATATGGAAGGGTTTTTATCCCCACGACCATCGAAAATCACATAAAAGGCACTGCAGAGCCCAATTTTAGCGAAGATTCCTTTGGGATCTTCAGGTCCGAATCTATGTCGGCCTGAATAGTGATCATGTAGTATCCAAAAACTCTGCCGGAAGTATTTCCGAGCAATGAGATAGCGCCAGTGCAGGCGGAATTTTAGTGTAGTTGAATTCAAGTCAATTATATAAATTTTACCAACGTAAAATTTTAAATCATTTAACAGTCATTTTGTGTAATATAATATGTGCAACAGTGCAAATAGGTAACAGATTTTTTTATCGATTATACGAACCTTCATCAATATGGAACGGCATCATTTGATTTAACTATCATTCGGTCATTTAGTTATGTTTTAATTCTTTCTGGACATGTTAATTAAATAGTATTAAATTTATTGAATTAAAATCAGTTTTCGAGTTGAACCTTTAAACGCATTTAGTATTAAACTTATTGAATTAAAATCAGTTTTCGAATCAAACATTTAACGCTTTTAGTATTAAACTTATTGAATTAAAATCAGTTTTCGAGTTAAACATTTAACGTTTTTGGAATTAAACTTAGTGAATTAAAATCAATTTCGGTTTGAACTATTAACGCATACATTAATGCAAGTTTTTATGTAAATCATTTCGGCATAATAAACCAGCGGTCGATATGTACGCGCCGCTCGATATGGATCATTTTATCGAACCTTCTTTAAGTGTACCACGTAATCCAGATGTTTACGTGCATCACATGTGGACATTCTTTCGAGATAATTTTTTATTAATTAAGAAGGAACAGTACCGTACTCCAATATTTTATTTCGTGTAAATTAAATCAGTGAAATTTAAAGTCGAGGTTATTATTTAACAAACTCGTTCGTGTCATTCTAACGCAACTAATCCGGCTGCGCGAAACTGACCACGGTCAGATCCGGATCAAGTTAATTTTATCGGAATTGGAAACTCTTATGTTTTGTCATCATCTTTTACCGAATTACCTTCAACATTTCAACGTATTCTATGGTCATCTCGATTATGGAAGAACATTATTCCCGTATCTCATATTGGCAAATCTCATGGAAGTTCCGTTTGGAACACATCAGTATCGTATATGTAAGCATTACTTTCGTATTTTTAAGTATTATTGTATTCTTGGTCAGTTTTGACCATTACATTTTACCACCTTTCCGGTGAACCTTGAAAGTCGATCGCAACCTCTTTGTATGTCCTTTTTTCTGTGTTAATATTCTAAATTGTTTATTAAAATACCGTCATATTCTTCGAATTAGGTTTTACGTAATATTTAAGATTAATAAATTAAACCAATCATATTTCAAATTGAATTTTATGTCATGTTTGATAGTAACTGAATTAAATCAACGTCAAGTCAATATTTTTAGTGATAACGTTTCATCCTTTATTCAAGTCAAGTTTTTCACATTTGAGTTTTTGTAACACCATGTAGCTGTAAATATGATTAGACAGATGTTATAAATTACCAAGTGCCCCCTGTATATTTCGACATTATATCTTTATTATTTATGTTTGTGTTTTTATTATTGTTTATGTGTTTGTTTATTTAGAGATGATGTAAGGTAAGGTTTTATAACAGCAAGATGTACCTGTAATCCAAAGAGAGGCCACCAGTGTGAGATACCCGCGTTAAGTTTATCAACAGCTGTCGTGTATTCAGCTGGGAAGGGGCGATTTGCACCCCTTTCGAATGAACCTTGGTTCAGAATTCACGTGGCGCCCTTTTGACTCCGTGTGTAAATATACTCCCCCCCCCGATTTTGATATAACATCATAACTCGCGATCGAGGATTGCCCGGTCGTTGAGTGGAAACACACGCTTTGCGACGTGTCGTCACACGACCCTTTCATTCCTTTCCCCAACCCACCCCTTCGCGACTTCGAGCTAGTCAACCTTTTATTACCTGTTGGGAAGGTGTCGTGGATGCAGAACGTGGTGTAACACAACCTTCTTTGAAATTTCGAACAATTTTCTATAGGGTTCGGGTCCTGGGACCAAGGTAAAGGATTAACCCTCTTCTTTTGAATAAAATCTTTTACCTAAGATATTAAACGTATTGTTGGATGGCTCTCGGGTATTGTCGATGGAATAATTTTAACACAAATACTATGGTAATAATAGATTTAATGCAAAACAAAAAGGAACATAAATTGACAGTTACTAACAATCGTCATAACGCAGGTAAACTAACTTAACCCCATAATAATGGCAGTGTCTAAATTGACGCTAACAACTCGTCCATCCTGATGACAGAGTGACCTCACTCAAACAAAGCTTACAGACAAAATATAGCAAAAAAACTATTGAACAAAACGAACAAAATTAATAATACACATATACAAAAATCAGAACGTAAGAAACACTTCACTCTCTATTAAAGCACTTGATTCTTCTGGTTCATCGTCACCATTCTCCTCTTCTTCTCTTTCGTGACCACTGGAATCGGTTTCGTTATCTTCATTTTCGACCCATTTATAGTGGAATTCCAAACATAGGCTAGCTAAGCGTATATCGAGTACTTCGTTTTCGTTCAGCGTATCCCTAAAATTTTTGTTAATAAACCGCTGAAAAACAGCTGGTCCGTTGCACGCCTCAAATGACATTTGCACATACTCGTACTGGGCACCTGGAATGACAAAAGAAGTGTATTTAATTGAAGCAGGGTCCATTTTGACTTGGTGGAACCCGTTTTTGAAATCTAAGGTCGTAAAATATTTCGCACCACTTAAATTGTTCAACACGTCATCAATATGTGGTAAAGGGAATTTGTCTTTTTCGATCACCTTATTCAACTCGCGGTAGTCGACACATAACCGATATTCATTGTTTTTCTTTCGAGCTAACACTACGGGACTGGCATATTCGAAAACACTGTTTAACAAACTTTCCAATTCATGATGATTTGATCTAATCTTGGATAATTTTCTTTTTGCAATCACCTTTTCATTTATTACATTATTAGAAACAGTTTTCAATTTATCGTTAGATTCTTTTAAATTGAGTCGTCTATTGTTTACTTCTGAAAATATTGAACCTTCATCGACCAAATTTTGAGGTTTTTCACTTAAGCATTTCAACTCACTTTGTAACAATTTTAATTTATCTTTCGAGAATAAATTCGGGTTTATTTGTAAGTCCATTTCAAAACTTCCTGCAACATCAATATTTGAAATATTTGTCGTTGGAAAGATCTTCTTTTCGTTGCTGGTTGAATTCGAGGCAAAACCACTCGGTTTCGACTTTTCTTCAGGTTGATTTTGCATTTCCCCTTGGATCAATTTCATCGCACTAATCAAGCTCTTCAGCGTTTGGTGTTTTGCGACAACCATTTGCGTTCGAATCATAAAATTGTCTATCCCATGGATGACATGCGAAACAATTTCATTTTCGTGCATTTTCGCTTTGTGACCTAATCGCACTTTGTCATCGAAGTAGTCTTCAAAGGGCTCATTTCGTTTCCATTTTCTGCTTCTTAGTTTTTCCATTGTTTCAAATATGTTCTCAGGTTTTTGACCTTCTTCGACTCTTGATATACACCTTTCCACATCGATGGTATCCGTTTTTGCTCCGATCTGGGGGATTTGTGCACCTATCTCCGATAAGGGAACTCTTATTGAAGATGCTGCGTTTAGTTGAGGTTGTAATTTATCCTTCAACTGGTCCACCTCCGTTTCTTTGCGCAATAACATTTCCATCATTATGTTTACTTGGGAAATCAACATTTTCACTTCGCTGGTATCTTCGGCCTTCACATCACTTCCGGTTGACATTTCGATACAGTACGTTGATCGTTCAAAATCGGAAGTTTGCAAAACGTAATGTGATGTCGTACGTTGCATCAAATTACAAACAAATAATAAAATCTTCAAACACTTTTTTATTGACTTACTAATAGTAATGCGGTACGTTGCACTAAAATTTTCAGTAAATAATGTACTTTTCTTATTTATTTCGCGCCAAATAATGTAGTTCGTCACAGTTATTTTTGCGCCACTTCTGCTATCGAACATACAGTTCGTCGTAATTCGTAAGCTCTCGAGTAAAAACCACGCGTACAACCAAAATGAATTCACAAATTAATTTTCACTTTCCTTTTTTTTTTCGTAATGTACGTATTATCACCTTCGAATCCCACTTCTGAAATTGTTGGATGGCTCTCGGGTATTGTCGATGGAATAATTTTAACACAAATACTTTGGTAATAATAGATTTAATGCAAAACAAAAAGGAACATAAATTGACAGTTACTAACAATCGTCATAACGCAGGTAAACTAACTTAACCCCATAATAATGGCAGTGTCTAAATTGACGCTAACAGTATATAAATAACTTTTACTGTTGTAGGTGATACAAAAATAAAGAGAAATTAAAAATACTGCAATGATATTTACTTTGCCAATGGCAATTCATTAAATCGTGTAAAAATAAGAACTACAAACTTGCATGAGATTTCGTACCCGAAAGAGTAAATAATTCAAATTTAAGTTTAATCGGAAAGGTAAAATACAATTGAGATAAAAAAACAAGTTACAAAGAATACAAAGGTTTGAAAATAAAAATGTAAATGAGACAAAATTGAATCCTATAAATGTTGTAAAATTAAATTTAGTTATAAGAAATTTAAAATTGTTAATTGGCTTAAATTAAAAGTGTTAGTTTAAAATACGATATCATGTTGCAAGAACAGAAAAGTTTACATCTCGGAAAAATGTAATGGACTCGTTGAAAAGTTGAACAAAAGCGGCAAATGTGTTAACCTAAAAAAAAGACATGAAAACATTAGAAGTGACATATGACAGTTGATAAAAATTTGAATACTTACAATTTGATAATTTGATCAAGGACGTTAAAATTTGGTAACCAGGGATAAGGATAAAAAAAAAGGGAGTTCCTTCCAAATTGGTGAAAGCGGGTAGCTGGGCGAAATTTGCTCCCGACTTTAAATGGTTAAAAAAGGAGTTCCTCCAGGGAGATAAAAAAACAGGGGGTGACAGGAAGATAAAAAAACGGGTGATATGTAAATTGGATCTCCCGAGTAAAAATAATAAAACTTTTGCGAAAAGTGCGAAAGTAAAGAGATCGGAAAGTGAATAGTTGTTAGTCACGGTTGATACGTGCAAATCATAAAAGACAAAGTAAAAAACCATTACGTACCAGAAATAATAAAAATCAGTGTTAAAGTGCAAAGATTGATAAGAATGGTGCAGCCTGAAAAATAGGATTGATCGGCACTTGGAGTTGAGTGAAAAGAAGCCACGAGTGGAGCAGAGAGGTTCACTGCATCACAGCAACAAGATAACTAAAGAAAAAAGCATAACAACTGTCGGTAAGAGAACAATTACCACTATTTATTTAACGAGAAAGATACGCGGTCAATTTAAAAGGAAGTGCAACGAAAGAAAACGGTATTTAAATTTAAGTTGTGGGGAATTAATTGAGAAAACATTGTTTGAATTTTGTATTTGTATTAATAATTCATTTGTGTTCAATATATGTTACAATTTGCTGAATTTAGGATTTTTCTTTGAGAACATTTGTATTCTCGAGTTATTAAGTCCACGGAGTAAGCTAGAGAGGAAAATTATCCAGAACTACTTGACAGGTAAGAAATCACGTGCAAGTAAACAAAAGATTAACCGAGGAAATATTTAATTTAATTACAATTCAAAGTTTTCATAACGGAAATACCGTTTTTTCATTAATTTTAAATAAAATTGCTATAGACGAGGTACAATCCAGCCGTATCATAGTATAAAATTTGTAGATCCAAAGAGGGGCATTGTAAAAGGCAGAATAACACTGCATATTAATTGGCGACCAACGAGAGGGCGTTTTGAAAACGAGACAAAGCTCGAACCCACGACTTGATTAGGGGTAGGTTAAAAATTTTATACGAGGGTAATTAAATAAATAGAATGGAGACTAGGCATAGTAAAAAAGGGGAGGAAAAAGAAAGTGAGATGACGATGTTTATGAAAAAATGGGAAGAAGCTGAGAAGAAAAGAGATGAAGAAAATAAGTTACGAGAAGATAAACGAGAAGAAGCTGATAAGAAACGAGAAGAAGCTGATAAGAAACGAGAAGAAGCCGATAAGTTACGAGAGGAAGAAATGTTAAGAAAGATCAATGAAAGTTTTGGTAGCAAAATGGAAGAACGAGATGAAGAAAACAAGTTACGAGAGGAAGAAATGTTAAGAAAGATCAATGAAAGTTTTGGTAGCAAAATGGAAGAAGAAAAATTAGAACGAATAGAAGCTGAGAAGAAAAGAGATGAAGAAAATAAGTTACGAGAAGATAAACGAGATGTGGAAAATAAGAAACAAAATAAAATATTCCACCAAAAATAAAATATTCCACCAGCCGTATCATAGTATAAAATTTGTAGATCCAAAGAGGGGCATTGTAAAAGGCAGAATAACACTGCAATACTTACAATTTTTGCCCTATGGCAAGGTGCCGAATTATCTTGAAAGATGCACTGTTTTTCACCCTTAAATTGTTTTTTAATAGTGGGCAACAAACATTCATTTAGGATTTTACTGTAGTCTTGTGCCTTCACAGTCTCATTTATACATCGCAAAGAACCTACACCCTTGCTTGAAAAGCATCCCCAAATCAACATACTTGTAGAAAACTCCATCATCTTTTTAAGGCAGTCGTCCTTAAAACGTTCACCTTTTCTTCGTAAAACGCAATTCATTCTATCAGAACCGTGCACATTAAATTTGGATTAATCTGAAAATGTTACTTTTTGCCAATCTTTAAGAGTCCAGTTCTTATGTTGTAGTGCCCAATTAAATCGGGTTTGCTTCATTTTTTAGGTTAATAGTTTTCGTGCAGGACGTTACGATTTTAAACCCATAGATTTTAATCTACGCCGCACAGTTTTTGTAGAAACTGAAACACCAGTTACTTCATTCTACTCGGAACGTAGTTCTGATGATGAGAAATTTAATTTCTCTTACTGAGCTGTTGGGGAGGGGGGGGGGCTGACAGATGCATAAATCCGCCGCTGTTTTCAGTGAAAATATTTATTTACTACATAATCCTCAAAGTTTGTTAAAACTTAAAAGTTAAAGTAACTTTAAATTTTTTCCAAAAAAAGGTTCAATATTACTGTTCTACCCTATACCTTCTACCTGTTTTTAAATTTACCTTGTGTAAAGGTAAATTTGTAAAAAATGAAAGTACATTTTTCAAATTCGACACAAAATTATTTTATATTTTAAATTTTCTATTCTTAAGTCTATTGTCAACATCGGGGCCTGAAGCTTCATTGTAGATCTGCCACTACAAGCCAGGAAATATAAAACAAAACACTTCTGTCAGCGATAACCTCCACTTTCATCTGTGTTGCAGCTCATCACCTAGGAATAAATAAGCAGGTCGTTTTCTCCTCATCCAATTCAGAAACAACCGCCATCAAACAAATTTTTTGCAAATACGTATTTTTATTCTGCTATTTTAATAATACATTTTTGTACTTATTATATTTTTAGACGTTTTTAGATTACTAAAGTACCTACACATACTTGAGAAAATAGGGCGTCGATAATAAAAACGGTTGTTGAGTGACGTCGAGTTAACATTATCTTAATTTTATTAATTCAATTCAATTGTAGATTTAGTTCATGACTTGCTAAATTTTAAAATTATTAATAGCTTTATACCTTTTAGTAGCGCCAGCTATACCTTTTTGTATAATAATGAAGCACTTATAAAACTCTTTTATTTTTATTCAAATTCCATGCATGGTAAAGTCATAACAATAATAAATTGTAATTTGTCTTTTGCCAATATGAATTGTTTGGATTGACCCCTCTCTACGAGACCATCAAATAAAATCAAGGTTGCATCGCAAGGACAGGTGCCGAATTTTTAAAAATTTGTCAAAATTTATATTTTTAAAACCAGTATAAAACTCGATCTACATTGTTCCAGTGTAAAACCAAAATTTGGGCCAGAAGCACCTATTAATACCATTTTATACTTTTCAAAATAAAAATTATGTATAATATACTTATTATTTGGTAATATTAATTTATAGGATTACTGATATTGATCAGTAGTCAATTTTAGTAGTTCTATTCCGCAAATCAATAATAAATAATTTCGTGTAATGTGTACCTGATTAAACAAATACGGGAACCTTCATTATTATCATAATAAATAAACCAAAATAAATATAAAATGCTTACAATATTTTTACAAGTTTATTGCTTATTATTATAAGTTAATTTAAAGTTAATAATGCTTACATTTTAATGTTTAAACAACAAAACTAATTAAAAACAAAACAAAAAAATTATAATAATAAGTTTTGAAACCATCAGCTTTACATACGTCCCTGATAAATAGAGTCCGGATTTATATGCTTTTACATATTTTTTGAAATTTTTCCAAAATGTACGAATCTCGTTAATGTATTCTGATACCAAAAAGGGGGTTATTTTATATTTTTGAAATGGGAAAACATTTATCATTTCAACTCAAAATTGAAAAATTAGTATTTCCCCAAATGTTGATTTGAATAATGTCTGAAAATAAGTAAAAGGGATTTTTTGATTAGAATTTCGAGATAAAAAAAAATAGCATCGTAAGTTTTATGCAGGATCCAAATTGGACTTTGAATAATTATAATTTTACTTTCTATAAACATAGCTAATGACGTAATGGTCTTCTTACGTTATTATACAACTATGGGTTACAATATAAAATTAATAGCGCCTATCTTAAAAAAAATACAGTAGGCACTTGATTATACGAACAATTCACTACAGTCGAAATTTAGGACATCAGCAGGTTTTTGGCTACGAAGAAAGTGCAAAATAAAAGAAAACAAAATTTTAATGAAACATAATAATATTGGAAATAAAATCACGTCCAAGTATGTATTATAATGAATTAGGATAGCGGGTTTGTGGACTCATAAATGAAACAATAGTTTTCAAAGTCGACGTTTCGGCCGCAGTATGCTAGCCATCCTCAAGACTATATTAAAGAAAAGAGAGCGTAAGCGTAAGATACATGGTACAGAGGTCAATTTATTGTCGTCGACTTTGAAAACTATTGTTTCATTTATGAGTCCACAAACCCGCTATCCTAATTCATTATAATAATATTGAACTGTAGATTTTCAACTGCTAGTTGAAATATAAAAGAGAAAACTCGATCGGACGTCATGGTGATAAATTAATGAGATCGTTAAAAATCGAAAGTTAATTTTCCTTTACAATTTTAAACCTACAAATTTAATTTGTTGTTATTAAAATATTGGAAAAAATAGAGCACATTAGATTTTGGTGTTTTTTCTTTATTCAAAAACTGAAAGTGCGTTATTATATTATCTTCTATTAAGTCATATTTTTTGACACCGGACGTCGTGACCCATTTTCTCATTTGTATACATAGAAAACCTACTGTTTAACGTGGGCTACGAACCACGGGAAAATCAGACTTCATATTGGTAAGATATTTAGTGCTTCCATGTGAAAAGAAATTATAAAATATAACAAAATAATATTAGTGTATTCACACATTTTTAGTGCATATAAATCCGTCTTCTACTGATAACAAATCATCATTTGTGTGCAAATTTTTACGTTGAAACTTACAAATTAAGGGCAATCCTTTTGCAATAAAACTACAAGAATTATTAATTCTAGTTTTTCTAGTTTTGTAAATTTTTATATGAAACAACAAATAAAATAATGCGCCAAAGTTTTTTCTATAATGTTTTTTTCTCATTTAAAATAAGAAAAATATATTGAAAATTTTAATGATTCGGGACTTGAATGTCAAGTCCTAATTATAGTAAGAATGCAAAATTCAATAACATTGCAACGCACGCAACTATGTGCGTTTGACGTTTGTTACCTCAATTTCGTCGCCAGAATAATTTTGATTTAATTGGTTACACGCGTAACGTTAAATTTAAATGTGGCCAGTATGATTTCAAAAACTATGAAATAATAAAATAGTCGAACATTATAATAAATTACAGTGTTTATTTTTTAATCATTTAACCTAAATGCTCATAAATTCATTAATTCAAAAAATATAGTATCTGCAAATAATATTGTTTCAAAAATAAAAAATTCTGTTTATGTTTTTTTAATAAAAAAAATCGCTGCGAACAGGATTCGAACCTGTGCGGGCAAAGCCCATTTGATTTCGAGTCAAACTCCTTAACCACTCGGACATCGCAGCTACTTGGGGTTTGTTTACAATTTTATGGAGGCGATGGATTCCCTTGGCAACATTCCAAAAAACTGACTCGTACTATTACAATAAATTAAACAATATTTCTGATACCCAAGCTAATGAAATAAAACTTGCAGGACGCGAAAATAATTTTTTCGTCGAATTGGTGCAAAGCAACACAATTTTTAGAAAATCTATTTGAACAATTTGGCTCAACGACCGCCATGCCACCACTAAATTAAGAACAAAATCCGCATAGCAGCGATGTCGGAAGTAATTTTTTCTTTTAGTAAATCAAATTGGTTCAAATCCTATCCACGGCAGTTTTTGTTTTTTAAATACCTAAATAAGTTTTGCATTAGTAAAACAAATGATTATCACATTGTTGTAATTATTGTAATCTTTGCAAAAGGAAGTTATTTTAAAACAGGAAACCTAATATTTCGTATTTTTTTCAGATTGACTGGATGGATCCTTGGCTTATTGGCCTCTGTATTTTTCACATATCAGTAACGCTTATGGCTCTTACTACTAGAAATTATGGAAATTTTCAAGCTATCCTATTTTTTGTTTTGTGTAAGTATCTGCCTTCTGCAATTTTCATGGTTCAATATTTTTATTTATTATTTCAGTATTACTTGTATACTTTTCTGAGAGCATCAATCACTTAGCATCCACAAACTGGAAAATATTTTCAAGACAACAGTACTTTGATAGTAGGGGGCTTTTTATTTCAGTTGTGTTTTCTATGCCAATCCTTTTAAATTGTATGATAATGGTGGTAAGTTTTGCTCACGATACACTTACAACGGTATGCTCATACGCAGGTTGTGTGACGTCACGTGCGAATTGGAATTGTGATGCGAACCATCTTGCGCTTTTGCGCAAATACACCGGTTATTTTCCATTTTTTTGATAATATTTATTATTAATATCTACTAATCACACCCCCACCTATCCGAATTTCAAAGAAAAATTCAAATCGGAGCGAAAAAATTTCACTCGATTCGAAGGGAACGTGTGATGCATTTCCCCGCGTCTGGAGCCGCGGCATATTCGATGCTCATTTTCCCTACTTTTAAAAAGTCGATTTTGGGGTTGTTTTTCAACGGTTCTCGAAAATTTTTGTTTCATAAAACAACATACCTACCATTTTTTAGGTTTATTTTATCCTCACGATGACATGCAACAATCCATTTTTTAGAAATGTCTTCAATTTGTGGAAATCGGAAGTATTTGATTTTCGTCCCTTTTGTCGTTTTATTATTATTACCACATTTCGCAACTGCACAAGCCGGCATTTTCGAATTTAATAATAGAATTTTCAATTTTCACAAATTCGAATAATTTCAAATAATTTGAATTCGACAGAAGACAGAAACAGTGAGAAATGAGTGAGAAACAAACAGTACGAGTTCACGAGTACAGTTCGTACCACGTTCGTACACGATCGTTCGTAATTTAATTCGCACGTGACGTAATGCGCGATAGTAAACGTGTTTGAGAAAAATAATAAGCATACCGTTGTAAGTGTATCGTGGTTTTGCTTGAAATCCTTTTAATTGCAAGTTTAATAACAAATTTTTTAATAGGGAAATTGGTTGTTCCAATCACGACAGTTAATGATAACACTGAAGAGAGCACAACTAAAGGAACGAATAAAACAGCAAAAAAACAGAGATGTTAACTTAAAGAAAGACTAGCACTAGTAAGATGCATTTACTTTGACTACTTAATATTTTATTGAAGCAGCTTTTTACTTCACTCTGCATTTAATAACATCACTTTTTTTACTTTGTATTGTATATATTATATATAAATTATAGACACTTGAAATAAATTACAAATGTGTGATAAATAATTATAGGAACGCCTATTTGTGAAATTCACAATGCTACTTTTTGTAAATACATAATATGAATATTTTTTTGTAATGTTAGTGATTGTAAAAATTAAATTGTTGATTGCATTTTTTGTTTACCTTTTATTGCCACCCAATTTGTTACTAATTTTCTTTGCATTTGTATAATGTAAAATTTACAAAATAATTTTATGGGCACCTAATAATTTGAGTCTGGATTTAAGTACTATATGTTTTTACATGTTTTATTTACTGTACCTTAAGAAAGCTGATTATTAGTATCTAGACGTTTCTCTATAAAATAAAGCAAAATACGAACATTTATTGCGCATATAATTTTGGATTTTGACTGCATACAAAATTATTATCCATATAATCACATATACAGTCAATATTTGGCATAATTATTGTTAATTATATTATGTAGTAGATGCAAGTCTTTTAAATAAACTTCATGGTAAAAATGATTATTTATGTACTATGGATTGTGTATGTAGGTACAAAATCAGTCCTTGTCAGATACATTTATTTATGGCTACACATTTTCTGGACCCGTTCTTTGAATTGCCACATGTTAAATTTTAAAACATCATAAGCAGGTGTAAAATGTTTTAAATCAATAAATTAAAATTTTTATTGTCCCTTATTTATTTCTATGGAAGACATAAAACGTTGCTAAAACCGTTACATTTATTTATTTCCTTATTAATTGGGGTCTGAAAAATATTACCACTTTTTTGTAACTTCAAAACTAATCTTGGCCCGCCAGATCCAGAAAGTTTGGAGGCGTTAATTTCAATAAATTATATTCCTACGAATTCCTAAATTAATTATATACTGTACACGTAGGTATACCTTATAATACAATATTAAAAATTTTGAATTTGAAAATGATTTCATTTAATCGCATATTATCCACATTTCAGCAATATTATCGCATATATCCACTAATTTTAACCGCATATAAAATACTTATATTGATGGTTTTTATCGCATATAAATCCGGACTCGACTAATAATAGAATAGCATTTCAGAAAGTTCAATTTTCAAAATTAAGTTTTTTAAAGATTTATTGTAATGGTTATTCTGATAAAAATATTTTCTTTCATTTTGAGTTATTGCCCTGCCACTAAATGTTCACAGTACATATTATAGAGTTTCAACTTGGGCGGTGCGAGCGCAATTTTCATAGCTTGATGTTACCTTGGTAAAAATAGTTTTCTTTAAAAACTCGTCAAGAGAAGTGCCTTGGGGCTCACAAGAATAGTTTGTAAAATCCTGTTTGAATCCCTCTAATGTGCCCTATGTCCGTGCAAAATTTCATCTTTCCAGGTGGTCTAAAGTAGCTGGACAGAATTCAAACTGTAATAAAAAAAAAGTTGCTTACGGAAAATTTAAAATTTAGTTTTTATTAAGAAAACACAATATTTTGGAACACACCAAAAAAAACTTGAAACACATAATGGTCCATTTTCTTCAATTTTTCTGACTTTACTTTTAACACCTTCCATCATGCGCGCTGGAGCATATTTGTATCAATTTTTTTGGCACAGAACTTGATCAGTTTTTTTAACTGATCGGCTGATGTTGCTTCCCAATCATTCTTATAAACTAATTGTGAATAATAGACCATAAATTTTCAATAGGACGAGCTGCAGGAATATTTTGGCGGATTTGCATATTTTGGAATAAATGGTATATTTTGACCGTCTAGCCAGTTAAGCGCGTTTTTACATAATTGCAAGACACAAGATTCGGCCAAAAAATAATGTTATCATCTTGATGGTTTTCGTTTACAAAATTAACCATTTTTGGTAAACATTTTGTCTGTATTAACAGCAATACCAACTTGAGTTTAAACAAAATATTTAAAAAGTCCTTCACTGATATCGCACACCACACCAATGCTTTTGGTTCTATTTTGGATTTCCTTATGAATTTTAAATTATCACGAACTATACTTTTATCGGTGGTGTAAAATCTTTTATTTGTAATATCACAACTGTTCACAAAAGTGAAGTACCTACCTTTTATCGTCCATAATTATCACTGTATTGACTGTTAAAAAATGTTGCCGCAAAAGACGACTCCTTCTGGGTCTTTCCACCAATTGTTTATCGGTGTATCTTGGTTTAACGTTTCTCTTATACCTTTTCACACTCAATTTTTTTAAACTTCGGCAAATTGTTGTTTGAAAAACTTAAAATTTTCTTGATAGTATGCGTGTACTCTCTCCAATTGAGTTTTCGGTGACTTTCTTCAAGAAACTTAGTTGAAATTTTTTTGGAATTGATTTTCTTCCGGTTTTTTTTTTTATTTTCAGGACTAATATTCTTACCGAATCTCAAAATTATCGAATAAATTGTACTTCGACTGAAACCTAACCTGAATAAATATTTATAGATATTATATTATGAAATAAATTTATTAAATAAGAAAGTTAAATACACATTCAACTAACGTTTAACAAGATTTAGTGGAAAAATCTGTAATTTTGGTTTGTTTACGGTAATGGAGTATTTTAATTTTATCAGTTGCACTTGCTGAATATGCTAAGTTATTAAAAAGAGCATAGAGGAACACTTTTTGATTCACCACATATTTTACCGCAATTGATCTTACGTCTACTTTTAAAACGATTCAGCTGCCCATTTGACCATTTTAACTCTGGAAAATTCCCAATTTTTTCCGAAAATTGTTCTGCTTTTTCATTTAACATGGCCCCACTTATGAGCACATTGGATTCGCGATTCACTTTAAACCAAGTAAGGTCAGCTTTATCTACGTACTTTTGTCATTTTTTGCACAACGTAATTATTTCACCACAGAATATTTCAATAAGTGTTCTCTGCTTGAAAAGGTGTTAACGACTGAGAAAAATATATGCAGACATGACAATTATTAGCATGCAAAATACATTTCTAATAAAATTCTAGTAATTGGGACCCATACATGTCTGTATTTCTTCCAGGAAATTTCGTTATATCCGATCTACTTCCGAAATTTCTCGCTATTACCGATCTGGGACGAATAAAAAATCTCGTTATATCTAACTCAATGTCAAAAATATACTCGCTATAGAGGGGAAATTTTATAAGGAGTAGTATACAAAATGGCAAGGGACCAAACGATTTTACTGTACCAAGTCAACAGTGCTCTTTTAGTAGTGATTGTACTCCCCCCCCCCATATAGGGAACCTAAAATAAATCTTCCTGCTCCTACTCACGTCCACAAAATTACACTTGGTCCTATACATCAACAAATCTTCTCACATCATTCTATATCACTGGGAATTGATCAAGTACGACGATTATTATTAATTTTAAGAATGTTAAATATCTTATCTTTGGTTCCTCTTATAAAATCATATGCGTCAACCCTTTAGTTGTCTGCATAAGATCCAGTACCTCACTTCATTATACTATTCACATTTCCATGGTGGTAGCACTGGTAATTAAGCATAACGTTGGAATTTGTGGATGTAAAATACCAATTCGTGATTAGGGTGTTATCTTCTTGTCTACTAATTACAGCATCTAGGAAAGGGATCTACATCCGTCTCTCCGATTCTGTTGTAAACTGGACAGTGGGATTATATGAGTTGAATGTCTTTTAAAGGTCACCATTCTCCATTCCAGGCGATATCCCATTAGGAACGTAAAGAATGAATGAAATAAAGATGTCTTAATGGGCAACCTAGGCAAGGCACATACTAAATTTCGAATTAACCAAAAATTTGGAATTAACCAAAAATTTCGAATTAACCAAAAATTTCGAATTTACCCTTGGCTAAACCCTCCAAGTATTTATAATTTTTTCAATTAGAGAGAAATAGCTACAGTCAAAGCATAATAACTTTTTGAACAAAGTCCTCCCTGTTGAAGTAAATATCACACTGAATCTGAATGTACTTCGATCTGCTCTTTATTACCCTCGCAATTAATTCTTTGGTGATGCTAGGGTTTTCCCAAGATTCCTGAGTTAATATTTGATATGAACGGGACTAGTAGAGTTGATAGAGAAATAAGAGAGTACAAGAAACGGCATCATTTCTGTGCAGAGATGAGTTTAGAATGTTTTGCGTTTTACACAAAAATTAATGAATAAATCTGAAATATATGACAATCACCCCATGTATGTTACGAAATGTGGCATAAATATATGAGCCTCATATTAAATATAGAGCATTTTACAACCCTAGGAGAGAATCTACCAGCCCATATTTTTACGAAAATATAGCAATCAATTGTGTTTGCACACCAAATATCAACCCTGAGAAATACCTCTCTATTTTTTAAAAACTCTCAACGGTTAGCTAAATATTTCTGATAAGAGATCAGAAAAAAAACTTAATTTTTAGCCATAACAGTACTATATATGATGGCAAAGGCTGGAGTCTTACTGCAGTAACCGTCAACTACCTACTAAAATTCAATTAATGGAAGTAGCTAATTTACGAGTGGGGTAGGTTTTGAACTGATTTACACCAATTGAATTAGTTAAAGTTTTATTTGGTGGCGGTGGATCGTACAGTGAGATTCCAGCTTTATGCGCCCAATTAAAGCAGGATGAAGGTCAAATTTTGATTTCCTCTGTACTTTTTGCAATAACTAGAAAGTGTTTATCATCATCATCTTCACGTATTGAACTGCTGTCGGTTTGGACAGCTCTCTTGCCCTTTTTGGGGCGTCCCACATTTCTTCTGCCTCTAGAACTATACTTAAACACAGGCCCGTAGCCAGGATTTCATTTCGGGGGGGGGGGGCACTTGTAAAAAGTCTTTTGTAAAAAGTAAATTTTTGGGGGTTCCCCCTTTTATTGCAATTTTTTTTAAGTTTTATTTATTTATATATTAAACTACTTTTTAAAAAAAATTTTAAAAGTAAAATTTTCGGGGGTTCCCCTTCCGGGAATTTATATTACAGTAGAATCCGCTTAATGTGATCACGGATAATGTTATCAGTCGGTTATTGTTATCAAAAACCACCGGATAATGTGATCAAAAAGCCGCTTATTATTATCACTTTCAAGGAATTACCAACACAATAATCTCTTTTTCTAAGTTCTATAATTCAAAAATTCGCTTATTGTTATCAGTCGGTTAATGTTATGAAAATGTTCTTGGCCCAAAGTGATCACATTAAGCGGATTCTACTGTATTACAAACAAATTTTTTCAATATTTTATTTATCTTAATTTATTTTAAAAAAATTAAATTTATTTTTATCTAAAACAAACATTACATGAAGACTTTATTCACTCTCTACTTCATAATTTAAACTCTAAGCGCCTTTCTTTTTTCATCGCAAAATTATCTATTATAATATCAGTATCAATGTAATTTTGTCGCTGAAAAGTCAATCGGTCAAACTTAACTAAAAGTTGTAATAGCGCTAACTTATATAATATATTATAATGTTACAAATACCAACCAAATAATTACAAAAAATGTGGAAAATTCCAAAAATAAATTTTAAACAGAGTCAGGCCCAGCGCCGGATTTAGACTTGATAAGGCCCTAAGCTATTTGAGATACATATGACAATTGCTCACTCGGAAAAATTTTTTTGGGGGCCCCCAAGAAAGTGGGGGCCGGCCCTAAGCTATAGTTTGTGTAGCTTATACGTCAATCCTGCACTGGTCAGGCATGAATAGAGTTTATATTTTATTCTTAACAGCTATTATGTTTACCATTACATGGTTTTTATATTAAATTAATTCCATGGCTTTCAGGTAAAAAAAGGGATAAGCAGGGTTGACCTATAAGCCGACAAGGTAAATAACAATGAATTACGGCAAATAAATTTGGAAAAAAACCTTTTACGTAAATCCTGCACTGGTCAGGCCTGAATAGAGTTTATACTTTATTCTTAACAGCTATTATGTTTACCGTTACATGGTTTTTATATTAAATTAATTCCATGGCTTTCAGGTAAAAAAAGGGATAAGCAGGGTAAGTGCCCATTCACAATGGACGTAAGCATAAGAATTACATAAGCATAAGAAATACATAAAGTTGGATACCTGGTTTTAAATGGGAGCGTTCACAATGCAGTTAACAACTACATAAGAACTACATAAGAAGTTGGAATATTTCAACTTTTACGTATTTCTTATGGAAATTAACCTTAATTTGAACGATGCGCCGTTTTTCACGCAGTGAACACACCTTCTTGTGTGACAGTTCAAATAATAATATAACCTAAAATTGTACATTCTTTTGTAAACGCTCTAAAAATTTATAAATTATAAATATATTTTTATTTATAAATTATAAATAAAAATAAAATATATATTTGAATGCTTCTATTGATGGGGCGAACCCACCATCGTCTTTTCTGCTTCTCCTTTGCTATTGTTTCAAGCTGACGTTTACGAATTCTTCGCCTTAAGAGTAACAACAGCAACAATAATTGTTGAGTAGATCCATTCTTAACAAACGATATAATTACTTAAACGACGGAGAGGTTATGTCACAAAATAGTTTCGTGTTGAAACTTCATAGCGCCTGCGCAGTTTTTTAATTTTTATCTAATTCTTACGGTCATTGTGAACGGTCCCATCTTATGCTTATGTTTATGTTAATGTTTATGCTTATGCTTATGTAATTCTTATGCTTACGTCCATTGTGAATGGGCACTAACCTATAAGCCGACAAGGTAAATAACAATGAATTACGGCAAATAAACTTGGAAAAAAACTTTTTCCCACTTTAAAATACAGCTATTTCATTTTCGAAATTTAAATTTTTTAATTTCCAAAAAAATTTTTTATTTCTTTTGAACATTTCGGGGGGGCACGTGCCCCCAGGTGCCCCCCCTGGCTACGGGCCTGCTTAAACATCTGCTTAGGCATGCGGCCGTTTTCCATCCTTTTCAGATGCTTCTTCCAAAGGTTTCTATATTCTACAATTCGTTCGTTTAGGCAGAATATACTCAACTCCTGTCGGATGTCGCGGTGTTCCGTTTCTTGTCGATGCTTTCATATCCTGCGATTCCTCTTAGGAACCGCATCTCTGCACTTTGTAATCGTTTTTCATTTCCTCTTGTCAGTATCCATATTTCGCTACTGGTATCAAAATTGTTTTGTAGAACCTCATTGCGGTCATCTGGTTGTCTTCATATGGAGAAATTGTGCAGCCAAGGTACTTGAAGTTGTTAATTTGCTTTATGGAATGATTATTAAGTACTATTTTTAATCTAACTTGATCCTGTCCTTTGAAAGTCATTACTTCTGTTTTTGTTGCAGATATGGTCATATTATAATCTACCAAAATTTGGCTTAGCTTGTATACTGCATATTGTAAGGAATCTTCGGTGTTCGCAATTATAGGCTAGTCATATGCCAAAAGTACCGTAAATGCGAAGGCTCTACTGTTCATATTTGTTGTGTAATAGGGTATTTATTTTTCCAGATCCGTATGGCATCGTCCAAGTATACATTAAACAATTTCGGCGGCATGCTGCAGCCTGGTCTGACACCTGAATTTATTATTTCAGTTTTTTTTACATTATACATTACATTTTTTATCAAATTATACGGTAACCCATTTTGCTCAGAATGTTCCATATTATCTTACTTCTAATTACCTTATCGAATGCTTTTATTAGGTCCTATAATACCCTATATGGGTTTCACGGTTAAATTCTTGATGCTTTTCAATAATTTGCCTTATACTAAATACATTATCTGTGCATGATCTACCTTTTCGGAAGCCTGACTGTTCTTCACTTATGGTTTCTTCCGTAATATTTTTTAGTCTCTTATTGATTACTCTCAAGTATATCTTGTATGGTATTCAACAAACTTATTCCTCTATAATTTCCACATTTAGTCCTTCTTTGCCTTCTTTGCCTCCCTTCCATTCTTGTGGTATTTTTGTTTCCAACAATTCTTAAGGAGTCCCCAGTAGTCTTATTTTTACTGTGTCGGAGCAATATTTAAGTAATTCACCATTTATTTTTGATTTAGGTCTAATATTTTATCTACTTCTGCATTTTCCTCTTGTATCGTTTCAAGTTCCTCATTTTCATTTCTCCATAGGTCCTTTGTAATATTTTAGCCATTCTTAACTCTGTATGGTTGTGATTGACGCAATGTTTTTTTTTTTATTATTTAAATATTTCATTATTTTATAAGCGATGTTTTGTCGTCCGTGCACGCCATTCTTAATTTTACCAATAAAATCGTCCCATTTTGTTGGTCTTAATCTATATATATAAAAGAGCTTGTCTGTTTGTTTGTTCGCTATACGTTCCTAGACCCTTTGACCGATCTCAACCAAATTTTGCAGTTATTCTGTAGGTCCAGGCGCAACTATTCGTGCATAAATGGAGAAAAAATTCGCGCGGGGAACAAAGTTATTCGCGTTTTTCGATTTTTTATTGATTCACCCTATACTATGGGGACGTCCATAAATCACGTGAGGTAAAATGGGGGAGGGGGGGGGTCCGGCAAAATCTCACCAAATCTCACCAAGGGGGAGGGGGGGCTCAAAGAAAATCTCACGTCAACTTTTTAATTCAGCGAATATATTGGTATTATAAAACTAGAGACCGAATTTTTAGCCTTTTTATGCCTATATCCTTAATATTGAAGGTAATCTGAAATTTTCTTAAAATAAGCCTATATTAATATATTCAGCGGTGGATTTACGCTTTACGGCAAAAATTTTGCTTTTCTTCAAAAACGTTTTAGGTTTAGCCACAATAATATTTTCTCTTTATTATAAATACTTGGACGCCTACTTGTTTGTTTTGATAGGTGAGTGGTGTTAATTTGCAATTGAATATCTTGCGAATCACTTTTAGATTTGTTAATAATAAGCATTTCTTTAGAAAAAATGTATATCATTTCTCGCATGTAATTATGTTCCAACACAATTTTGCAATGCAAGCGTCTGAATTCTTTTAGATAAAATACGCAGCAGATATCATTTTAAAAGTGCGAAATTGTAATTTTAATTATAAATCTTTGAAGTACGAGTAGTACAAACATTGTATATTGTTAGTTTTTGAAAACGCCAATAACGAAACCGTGAATAAGGAGTGTTAATTGCTTTTTCTAATCCCTTTGTTGGTTGCCTTTTCTAATACCTTTTTTAATTGCTTTTTCTAATACTTTAATGAGGTCCTGCATCTTTCTTTATCTTCTTAAGTACAGGGCCCATTATACCCATTATACCTGTACTTTAGTGCCTAAGCAATAAGCCTGATTTTATTATATGCAATTTATTATTTAATTAGTTTATAGGGCTTCCTAGAATGTCTCATTCAAATAGTAACACTTGTGCCTTTATTCGGCAATTCTAGGAAACTTTCTCTTTCTTTTACTCTTAATATGTTCTTAAAATAGTAAACCTAGTAAATAGCAAAACCAGGGAATATTGAATGAGTTAAAATTTTGTGAATCGAAACTGCGAGGTACGCTAATTCAGTTGTTAAACTTTGTTAATCATTTAGTGTTGAAATAAATTTTGTTAAGCGATCCAGAACATTTTTTAATTAAGTAAGGCCAAGAAGCTAGCAACAAGGAGCTTTCACTGTATTTCACGACATGAATTTATATCAAAATTTTTATAATGCGTATG
The DNA here is from genome assembly GCA_932274525.1 of Podabrus alpinus. NCBI lineage: Eukaryota > Metazoa > Arthropoda > Insecta > Coleoptera > Cantharidae > Podabrus > Podabrus alpinus. Next base: position 30,467,591 of record OW026451.1, read on the forward strand.
TTAAGCGGCATTCCGCTAAGACGAAGCAATCTTGCCAGCAAGAAGTTAATCGTTTGTGGAATGAGGCAAAGCTGAAGTTCATCGATAAGAGTGTTCTTAGTGATCATATAAAAAAAGAAATAGAAAAACTACAGAATGACACGGTTGTAAGGAAGGCACATACAATGTTGACTTTCATCTTCAAAGTAAGTTCTAATATGATATTTTAATATTTTATAATATACAAAGTGAAAAGAAAATACTAAATATTAACCACAGTAAAAAATGCTTTTTTGGTTCCAACTTTTATTTGATTCAAACAATCTTCTATTTGAAATAATGAACAATTATTTATAATAAAGAAAAATTTCTTTAACGCAAACAAATTTGGAAGATTAATTTTTTTTTAAATAACAAATTCAGTTTGATTGACGGAAATAAATTTATTTAAAAAGCAAAACAAAGTTTGCTATAATTTTTCAAATAAAATTGCATATTAAATTGAAACAAAACGTTTTTACCGTGACGAATCAAATAAACGCTTAGGTAGTTATTAGTGGTATAATAAAGCAAAATACAATAACATATCAAGTAAATTTAATTATTGAAAAATTATAAGGAAAATCTCACGTGAGATTTATATAGGGGGGGGGGGGTCCCACGACATCTCACCAAATCTCACCAAAGGGGGGGGTCAAAATTTTTAAAAAAACACCTCACGTGATTTATGGACGTCCCCTATGGTGAATCACCCTATACTACGCTTTCGCTAGATGGTGAACAAAACACGTGTTTGCCAATATTATAGTATAGTATAGGTATAGGGTATACCCTTGGACCGATCTCAACCAAATTTTGCACAGTTATTTTGTAGGTCCAGGCGCAACTATTCGTGCATAAATGGAGAAAAAATTCGAGCGGGGAAAAATGTTATCCGCTTTTTTCGATAAATCAAATCACAAGTCTTGCAAACAAATAATTTAATTTGTCAAAAATCGAAATATTCTGACATACTGTCAGTGATTCAAAACATTGTCAACAGACATACTGTCAGTGATTCAAAACACTGTCAACAGATGGCGGGATGGCGGCTTTAATTCGAAAAATGAAAACCACTAACAAATTAATATATTAGAATTTAGTAATTTCAACGCTCAAAATAATACAAATAATTACTAAATCCGTTGACGGCGAAATATTTGAGATGGGGGTTCGGGGGCGACGGAGAGAGAGCAAAAACCATCTCTTCCGACTTCCCAAAAACGAAGAATTTTAAAATTGCTTTTTTTTGAAAATCTGCAGCAATCTTTTGAAACTTGAAAATAATAGTGAACAACTATGGCCTTCACGGATCTATTATGGTCCGCCCTGTGAGGCCCAAGGCCGAACAACTATGGCCTTCATTGATCTATTATGGTCCGCCCTGTGAGGCCGAACAGCTATGGCCTTCACGGATCTATTATGGTCCGCCCTGTGAGGCCCAAGGCCGAACAACTATGGCCTTCACAGATCTATTATGGTCCGCCCTGTGAGGCTGAAGGCCGAACAACTATGGTCTTCGCGGATCTATTCTGGGTCTAGATGGCTAAGGGCGGCGAATGCCGCTCGTGCCAGCTAGTTCTCTATATATTTGTTTAACTTTTCTATTTCTTCTTTTGTACACTTCCTTGTTTCCTTGTGTATTCTTCGATAAGCTTTCTTTTGATGTTTAACGGCTTCTTCAAGTTCGTCATTCCATATATTAAGACCTCCATTCTTGGTTTTTTTTGACTTCCAAGGGCTTCAAAAGCAACTTTTTTAATAATGATTTTCAGTGTTAATCAAATAAGTATAATTTTTACATTTGTTATAGTAGTTTGGCTTAGCTTTCATTTGACATACAAAGCCTAATTTTAATGTTGAAGGGGTAAAGTGAGATTTAAAACAAAAATTTTGATACCTATATTTTTCTTATTAGTTTAAGAAATATTTGAGTTACAAACTTTTGAATTAGATGCATGGTATGTACTTTACTACTAATAATCCGGGGGGGGGGGGTAATACATTTAGGCCCAGTTGTTCAGTATTAGGTTATCTTTTAACCTGAATTATTTTCCATGGAAACAATTCTTGAAACAATCATTTCTATGGAAAATAACCCAGGTTACAAAATAACCCGAAACTGAACAACTGGGCCTTAGTACTACAGATTATGATTTGATGTGGAGGTTTGTTCACAACTGGAGACTTACATCCCTATTCACTAACTCAAAACGTTATCTTTCAGATCGTTAAGAACCGTAAAGTTCGGTTTACACCCCATATTTTAAAATTGAGTTCTTTCTACAAGCTGTAATTTTACGTGTAAACCGAACTTTACGGCTTTTAACGTAAAATTTTAAACAGAAAGATACTCTTACATTTTTTTCGTACGATTAACGTAGAAGTTTTTATTGAAGCGTAAAGTTATCTTAAACAATTTGTTAATATAACTAATAGATAATACGTCCATTAATTACGTATGAGCTTGAGGGTAGAGGGTATCTAAATTCCATATGTGGAAAGTAGGAGGGTCCAAAGTGTTTTTTAAGTATGTTAATAGTGTAAGAAAATTGGGTACATTTTGATCAAAAAAATCCAAAATCGGTCTTCTGTGATTTTTCGACGGATTTCGTTAGTTAATTGTTCGTACGAGAAAAATATCTTAGATAAAAGTTATAGTAAATTTTGTTCTCAATAAGATTTATAGCAGTCATTTTCGTCCTAAAGTCAACTGGTAAGGAAATATTGCGAAGAAACATTTTGTTTACGCCATTTTTTTTTAAATGGCGGCACTTCCGGGAGGTCGCCGAGATCGCCAAGTCAGAGTTTTTATTAGGACCCCAAACCTTAAAACATATCCAAAAATCAGAACACCCTGACCATTTTTAGGAAACTCTTCTTTTCATGATTTCGAGGATGTTGTTAAAATATTTTAAGTGTTTTTAATATTTTTAATGAGTTATATGATAACAATATAGTAGCTGAAATAGAAATTTTTTTCAAAATATTTTGCCGAAAAACATAATTTTCACTCCATAAAAAATTTCAACTTCAGACGAAGAATTTGGTAAGAAGCTCAGGGTTCCGAGAGGACGTTTTTTAGTATGTTCAAGTACGAACAATTACCTAACGAAATCCGTCGAAAAATCGCAGAAGACCGATTTTGGATTTTTTTTATCAAAATGTGCCCAATTTTCTTACACTATTATTCGACTTTCGAACTTAGTTTTTCATAAAACTAATAAATATTTTTATTTAAGATAAAATATCCCTCAATCCGCTTACTATTTGAAATTCTAATTTTGCACCGCGCTTAAATTATTAAAGAAATTTAAAAAATATTTATTATTGATTTTTATAATTATTGTGAAGCATACTGTATATAACAGTACCAACTGTTAGTGTGTTAGTGGTGTTACCAATTGAATGACACTTTTGTATTTACTTCGTATATTTTTACGGTAAAAATATAAAACCTAAACCGAAAGTATGAATTGTGCAAATTTTGTAACGGTGAATATAAATTTTGACTGAACAAACAATTATTGATTTTTATATCAAGTTTGTAGTGTTTTGATTCACCGTGATTTTAAGTGACACAATTTTGTATAACCTCACAGAGGTAATCTGATTTATTTTCAACGCAGTGCACAGAAAATGAACAAACGAAATCGTGGATATGGTTCTATTCCTCCTCGATGGTTGAAATGTCCTAGAAAGTCCAAGGAAGTAATTGTAAATAAATTCATTGCTAGTAAAACGCCACTCGAAGGTAACTTCGATGATCAGGTTCCATTGGAGTGTAGATTTCCACCAAGCATGTTATTTGCTACTTGCAAATCCAAAAAAATTAATATTGGCTTATGGATTGACTTGACAAATACTACTAGATTTTACAGTAAAAATGAAATTGAAGGCAATTCCTGTAAATATTTGAAGTTACAATGTCGAGGTCACGGAGAAACCCCCTCAAAGGAACAAACGACAACGTTTATTGAATTAGTTCATAATTTTATAACTAAAAATCCTTTGAATAATATAGTTGTGCATTGTACTCATGGCTTCAATAGGACAGGATTTTTAATTGTATCGTATTTAGTTACAAAAATGGATTTTAGTTTAGATAACGCATTAGAAATATTTGCTAAAGCTAGACCACCCGGAATTTACAAGGCTGATTATTTAGAAGAACTTTATAGGAGGTATGATGACATCGATGATTGTCCACCTCCGCCCGATTTACCCGAATGGTGTTTCGGTAAGTAACAATTTGTTGACGTAACAAAACACAAAAAGCAGATTTTAATTATTTTAATTTGTTCTGATTCATTTCATCAGTGAAAGTAATCTGTCACCATTTCACAGTGCAATGCTAAAAGTGCAATATATTATGTGAGCATGAAATTTCTTGCCACTTTCACTAATAGTTCTTTCTTGTTTCTACTCTTTTCAATCCTCTTTTAATAATTTAATATTCTGAAAATATTTTGTTTGTTAGTGAACATTTGTAGAAATGTTTTAAATCCTTTTGACTAAAACCCAGTTTCGATTATGTTCTCCCATGAGTAAAAATATTTTATCTGGGGACCTTTTGATACTACGGTTATTTTGATAGGCCAGTGCTCGTGGCATTCTTTGGAAGTCTCGTGGCATTCTGTGGAAGTCTTTACATTAATTTGGCTGTCTGGTGTACATTGTGATTAACCCCCCGGGCCAGTGTTATAAATCGTAACCTCTACTGGTTGCTTCTTGAAACCTGAAATGATAAACAACTATCATAACCACGATAAAATTATAGTCTGCCCATTCCCACTCTTCTGGAATGCGTGGAAAAATCGGGAAATTTTATCATGGAAAGGAATTTTTTTATTTTCAAGTGGAAGTGCATTTTTGATTTATTCAAATTAATACACAATATCTTGACTTTATATTCAATTTTTGTGTGTATTATTTTATATATAATTTAGTTAATTCACATTATTGATTTTTGGAATTTATAAGGTTTCAAAAATTCAGGGAATATCGGAGAATATGTATTAGAAAATTCACCAGCAACCCTTTTATAATAAATTATGAAACTTATTAATAAGTTAATATCCGAGGAGTTAATTGCACAAATAGTGTACAAATCTTTTGGATTCTTTAGAAGTCTCTTAGCATTCTTTGTAACTTCCTATAAGTTCTATGTTATTCCTGGAAGACCTAATGGATTCTGTTGATCTTTATGCATTCTTTGGTAATCTCGCTCATTCTTTAAAATTCCGTAGAACTTTTTGAAAATTTTATTATGTATTGGAATTATTCTTAGGTTTTAGTCTAATGGACTTAATATCATGATCTAAATAGATGGTAGGATTAGGAAATATTTTCATTTATTCTTTAACCCTCCGGTTGACGGGTGGATTCAGAATCACACCATTCGACGGGTTGGGTCTCTCAGACCCAAACTGTGTTTTATTTTTTTCCCCTAATAATACATTGATATGCCCAGTTTCTGGTATGCATTTGTTAACCTGGTCTATTTTGCACTGCTAAGAGTAAAAATAGTTGTGAAAAAAACATTAACTTGGGAGTTCCCATTTACTAAAAAAAAGTTACATGTAATGCAAGTTTTCAAAAGAAATTATAAATTGAAAAAATGAAAAAGACAATAACAATAACATACAATTATTATTTGTAAAGCATATGGCTGAATAAGTGTAAAAAATATATAAAATGAGTGTACATAAGTTTGACACACAAAATATTGAATACAAAATTTCGTTAATCAAATTTTGCCGCACAGTCGGCGCAGCATGGTTTTGTGTGTTTCAAACAAATACAGTAACCACAAAACTTGCACGAATATCTTGATTTTCGGTCCTTGCAGAATTTGCACCTTCTTCGAGCAGTTGAAGTTGTCGGTCGGGGCTCTTCTGTGACTGAGACACCTGAGAATTTAGCCGCTAATAGCCTTACTTTCCGTGGTAGATTTGGCATATTCGCTCGTAGTTTCATGTTTTCTATCACTAAGTCTTTGCCCAAATTTTCCAAAAATAGTCGTCTGCTTTTTGAAAATTCTCCATCTGTATTGTTCGTTACGAAAAAATAAATTGTAGGAAAAAAACTTACACGAATACACGGGTTGGGTCTGACAGGCCCAAAGCCCTTCTGGCAGCCAGATGATAAAATTAAGATAAATTAAGGAAAACATGTCTTTATTAAAGTTAGTAAGGTACCAAAATGCTAAAGAAATTAAAAAAATTATTTTAGAAAATACAACAAAAAAAAGATTTGCCTGGGCCTCACAGACCCAGCCCGTCAACCGGAGGGTTAAAAAGTTCTATTTTGCCAAATTCTTAAATACTCGGATCATAAAATGTTATTTTCTTTTAAATTAATTACATCAAATTTTATACAAAAAATTAATTATTATTCATGCCAGAAATAAGCATTGCCTTTTCTTAAATAAATAAAATCTTGATAAAATTTAAAAAAATACAAGAAATTCACCTTTTTCTTCACTTTTAGTAACAATGTACTAGTTCATAAAATTCTGCACCTCCCAAAATAAAAAAAATTATAATCAGACAAATTGGAAAGTCAATGTTTAATCCCGACTCATATTTTGTCTTACAATATTAAATATATCTTATAAAATTGTATATTTTGGGAAATTCACATGGCAGTCTGTGGTTGTCCGTGGAATTCTTCAAAAATTATCTGGAAGTTGATGACATTTCTAGGAAGTCTTATAGGGTCTACCGAGGGGTCTACACACAATCCAATCTGGTCGGGCCGACCGACTGTCCTACACATGAGTTGAATAAGGATGCGGCTATTGTGTCCTTGTTCAACTCACGTGTAGGACAGCTTGTCGGCCTGACCAGATTGGATCGTGTGTAGACGCTCTTAGATGGCATGTGATGGCTACAGCATCAGTCTTGAAAAATTGGTAGTAATCTTTAGAATTTTGTGGCAGTCTTTTAAAATGTGCGTAGTCTTTAGAATTTTGTGGCAGTCTTGAAAAATTTGTAGCAGTGTTTAGAATTTTGTGGTAGCCTTGAAAAATTTGTGGCATTCTGTGGAAATTCTAGGAAGTTGCACATTTTGTAGTCCGGTGCACTTGAATTTCGCTTGGCATTAAGTATTGTGTGTAAAATATCAATAAATAATTGAGGATTCCTCTGACAGGGTACCCAGCGACCTGGAAAAGTCGGAATTTTTTTTGAGTCAGGGAAAACAGGAAAAATGTCGAATTGTCGGGGAATTTTGAATATTTTTCTGGAAAAATATGCAACGGACTTATGCCCGGTTTCTGAAGCTCGAGTTATATTAAGGTTAAGCTTAACCTTAGTATAACTGCAGATTTTGAGTTTCTATAACGAAAAATAATCTCAGAACAAAGTTAACCTACGTTTTTATTGGTTGTTAACTTTCTGGAATATGCGCATTGTGGATAACTTTAACCTTAGATTAGTTATGTAGAGTATAACCAGAGATCTTCAGAAACCGGGCATTAAAAACTTAATTACTTTATTACAAGCAAAAAAATCTTAATTTAAAAAAAAAATAATTTAAAAAAATATCTTTAATTTTTAAAAAAAATTGTGTGAAAAATTTTATGTACAAATATGTTTTTATTGAATTAGGGGTGCGCGATTATGAAATTTCATAATCGATTATAAAAATAATCGATTTTTTTAGATAATCGATTATGAACTCATAACTAGGTAGGGCTATTAAGGGTTACTTAAGTTACTATCTAATTTATTATACAAAAACATAACAAAAATTAACAATTACAACTATAGTCCATCCGTTTTAAGAATGCAGAACTAGATTGTACTAAAATTGTGAACTCGGAACGTGATTGGTTAAAATTTTTACAGGTTTACACTGCTAAAATTTTATTTGCGATTGATGACTCACTAATATTTTTTTCTAAAAGTTTCTGGCAAATTTAAATAATTTGTACTAGATAAATTGCTATTTGATAAAAAAATACTTTTAACTTGATTATTTCAAGTATCAAATAAGTGACATTTGGTTTTTGTCACTCATACACTTTAATTATTTGACGTTTCCCAGTGTAAATCTGACTTGCCGTTCAAGGCGACCTCTACTGCAATTCAAAACCAGATGGACTATAGGAACGTTTTGGAACATAATTGGAATTTATTGACAATAAAATCAATTGTTCAGATGTCAGTGAATTTCTTAAATCGGTAACAATTTGGCCTCCACAGCTAAACACTCGTTCTGAAGCAACACTTGTTCCTTGAATACATAAATATTTTCTTGCCATAGCTGCCAGTGCCGGAAATGTTCTCCAATTAGACTTCCACCACTCAAGAGAATTTTCTTCCAAATCAAGTTTTCGTAAAGCTAAATACTTCGTTATTTCTTCATCTACCATTTCGCCTGGTGTTTTTAATTGATTTGAACAACTTTTTCCGAGCAGTGCAGCGATTGCCGATGTTTTTTCCTTTTTTGCTGGCGGCGCCACTGTGGAAGGTTCTAAATGCCGCACTATTTCAAGTAGTTCGACTTTAATCAAGTCTGAAGAACGAAGACAAAAATTCTTAAAACGTGGATCCACAAATGTTATTTTTTCTAGAATTGATTTGCCACCGTATCTTTTTGCCAATGATGTGGATATTATTGCTTTCATATTCTCATGGCCTTGGAAAATTTGAGTTTCGTCGGGATCGGTTTCGGGGGTTTCTAAATTAGACATCAGTCTTTGAGTTATTGGCGATATTAATGAGGCTGTCACATACTCCTCTCCAGCTAAATTATTAGAGATCTCTTTCAAATCGATTATTTTCACAATCAATTATTTTCACAATCGATTATTTCTATAATCGATTATTATAAATTATCATAATCGATTATGAAATAATCAATTTTTTTATTTTTTATAATGACTGGAATTTTTCTTATACGATCCTGGAAAAGTCAGGGAATTTTAAAACTCAAGTTGACTGGGTACCCTGTCTGAAGTTTTTCCCGGGGCAAAATTTATAGCTTTGCGATTTTCTTGACGCAAGGAATAGCGAACTTACCTCAGTGCGAAATTTCATCTTTCCAGGTGGTCCAAAATTGGCCAACCAATTAAACCGTGACGGAAATCAGAGTTTTCTGCGTGTTTACTTTAATAATTGAGAGGTTCAATGCAAAAACCAGCCAAGTGCATTATGTACAAATGTTCAGGAGAGGAATAAACCTTTTCTTGTGAAGAGAGTATTAGTTAACCATCACTTTTGTAACCCTGATGTCTAGAAAGATATTATCATATCATAAACAGAACTAACTTACCACTCCCATGAATCAACAAACCGTACTGTGCAAAAACCAGCCAAATCCAGGACTTGCCTGGTTTTTGCACGGGATTGAACCAAAGCCAACCACTAATACATCTCTGTATTACTTATAGTATGCAAAAGAGAGTCGGTTCTTTCACATGATGATAGAGCTAATATCTAATTTTCCATAAAAAGTGGACTTGACTGGTTTTCGAATTGGACCCCTCCATTATATTATGTAAAACAAAAAAGTATCAAAGTATTTAGTATCTAAGATTGTCCAAAAATGATACTACATAGCGGTTCAAGAAGACTTGAGGAATTGTCATTAGTGATTTTAGAAAAGCTCTTCTAAGAATATGAATCGAGTTTTATTCAAGTATTTCAAATATTAAGTAATTATATTTATTAGGTTTTCCAAATGTAATAATTTAGTTAATTAATAGTTTTGACTCAAAACTGTAGTATGCATTTGTACTAATAGTTAAAATTTAATTATTTTAACATTAGTCTTTCAAAATATTTTATTTTAGTAATAATAACAACCACAGAAAGCTCAAACCGCATAGTTTGTATGATTATGGGATATTTTATAAGATACTCTCCAAATTTTTATTAAAAAATTGTTATTATTAATGATTCAAAGCTGGCACCTTCCTAATTTGTAAGCCTAAAATTACTTTCGTAATCTCGAGAACTACAAAATAAAGAATATCATAAAAATTAAATGAGTTGACTATTAACTGGAACCCCAAGTCGCCAAATTCATTGATCTAAAACCAAAACACAACTTGGTTTCAGTATTTCAATTTCAATACACTACAGTCAAGGAAATAGCTATAGAGCCAGGTAAGTATTTGATCAGAAAACAAATATAAAACATAATTATAAAAAAATATGTGTGCAAGTTTTCAAATATGCTTGCATATATATCATATAATGCATAATATGCATAATTAACAAGTTGTAACACCATGTACAAGCAAAAATTCATTTTTATGTTGAATTTAAAGGGAAATAGTTATAAAGTCAGTGTCTTATTTTTAATGATTAGTGGGTGAAATTTGATACTAGTGGTTTTAATATTTGAATTAGTTGTGATTCCATAAAGTTTAAAATTAATTTGAGTAAAAAAAAGTCCAAAAATCATAATTCCCAGAGGTACGAAGCTCTTTAAAAATGGAATGGAGAAAATTGAATTACTGTCCAAATTGGGTATGTCAAATAGAAAAATTTCGGACGAAATAGGAAGGCCACGTTCAGTAGTTAATAACTATTTAAAATTGGGAAGTCAATATGGCCAAAAAAAGCATTCTGGACCCAAATCGAAAATAAGTGAACGATTTAAAAACACAATTATTCAAAAAGCGGCAAAAGAAAATGTAACTGCGGCGCAAATTAAAAATGAATTGAACTTGCCCACAACCGCTAAACGTATTCGTCAAATATTACATAATTCCCAAAAAGTTAAGTGGACGAAAAGGATGGCAAAACCGTAAGACATAAAGAAGCACGGTTAACATTTGCTAGAAAATACATGTCGTGGAATATGGAATGGCGTAATGTAGTCTTTAGTGACGAGAAAAAGTTCAATCTAGATGACCCTGACGGCTACCAGTACTATTGGCATGATTTATGCAAAGATAGAGAAGTTTGTTTAAGTAGAAATTCCGGTGGGGTACGGTGATGATATGGGGAGCGTTTACATATAGAGGAAAATCACCAGTTTGTTGGATTTCGACGAAAATGAATTCAAAAAACTACACTGATCTCCTGGAAAACGTTTTAATAAACTTGACCGACGATTTGATGGAAGGGAAATTCATATTTCAGCAGGACAATGCAGCAACACATCGTTCAAATCATACTTTAAAGTGGTTTGACGATCAAAACATTGAACTTTTGGAATGGCCTGCTTGCGGTCCCGACTTAAACCCGATAGAGAATCTGTGGGGCATTCTTTCTCGTCGAGTTTATCAACAGGGGCGTCAATTTAACAATGTTTTAGAGCTAAAACTGGAAATTCAAGAGGCTTGGAACACAATTCCTATTAAAATTTTACAGGACTTGGTAAATTCAATGCCAGATCGAATTTTTGAAGTAATTTCCCACAAAGGTAGCAGCACTAAATATTAAATTAAAAAAAAAAATTTTCGACCTACTAAACATAAATTTAATTATGGTGGCTTTATAACCATTTCCTTTAAAAATTAACAGTTTTTTATTTTATTTGTTTTATTGATAATAGTTTAAAAATTTTGGGTTTTTTATTCGCAGATGTATATGTTATTAATTAAAATAAACGTTTAATATGCTATGTACGAAGTTTGCATTCTTTTTCAGTTATAAATTGTGATGTAAAATGATGGTGGCTCTATAGCTATTTCCTTGACTGTATTTAAAAATAAACTAACTCGGGGTTGCAACAGATTATCTTTTTGAAAAATTCACTACTTTCATTTTTTTATGATTTTCACTTGCAAAAATTTAGTATTACCTACCATAGGTATTACCTTTGAGTATTACCTATTTTAATTTTTCAAATTTTTGATGTTCTTGTCTTGGTATTATTTTTTGGGTATTTTTATTGCAATTTTATTCTGTATCTGATAATCTATCAAGATCATTCGAGAAATCATTAGATAATCCATAAAAAGTGTTATAAATCGGAAATAAAAACATGATATGGCCAAGCAAGTTACATTTTTAGCTTGGAAATAATCCGAACAATTTCTAGCTACTGTTTTGACTTCCTTACCTGGACTACAAGGAAAATTTTGTAGAGAATTTTATGCTCTTCAATTTTGGTCTGGTGAGAATAATTTTCCGTAATAATAAAATTAAACCACAGTGGAACTTCGATAAGTCGATCAAAATGTGATGACAATCTCGTCTGGGTTTAAAAACACGTATAATTTTTCTTGATAACTTGAACTTCGATTACTCAAATTTCTAAATATCTCAAACTGAAAATTATGAAGACCAACTCCATTAAATCGAATGTTTCGCGAGAAATCCTGTTGTATTATTTACCTAAACAGCTAAACACATAGTTCCACTGTGGTTATAAGCAAAACACCACGTTTGGAGACTTCTTCCCTTTTTTTAAAAATCTATATAGTTTTTCACTTAGATCTCTGTGGTAATCCTGTAAGTATAATAGGCATCGATAGTAAAAAATCAATAACAACTATCAAATTAAAAATAGTATTCGTCGCTAATTTTTATTAACATTAATTTCTTACCGGATTTAGATATTTGGGGGCCAATGGCACCAATTAATTGCGCAGCATTGTTAACTTTATCATAATTGGACCTATAAAAACAATTTAATTACCTAAGTAAATCGCATTGTTTATGTTAATTGTAATTCATGGTGTAAAGAAAAAAACAATTGATCTACACATTCTCAAGTTATTATAACCAAAAACTATCTACATATTTTTTAAAGGAATACTGCATTTTTTATAAATTAATGAAGATGTTTGTAATTATATAAAATAAAAATCTGATGTAGCCATCGCATAACTTTCCGAACAGACGAAAATTTTTATATTATATTTTTAAATCAAATGGTTACATAATTTCAACAGTAAATCGATGAAAAATTTCATATTTTGCCAAAATAGGAAGAAAAAAACTTTTGAATGCCTATATCTTGCAAACGAAGCATTTTTGGACCCATGTTATTAGAAACTTTTCATCTTATTTTCGTTAGTAGAATGCGGTTTACTATTTTATTTACAAATACAAAAATTTTTTACAAATACAAAATTTTTTGAAACGCCCTGTATATTTTAGAGAAAAACTTGTAGGGCAAAAAATGTAGAAAATTCCATAGCGCTAATTTTTTGTTATTAATATTTTTACATATTTAATTTCGTTTCGAAGTTATGACGCATAATGTCATAATAGCTCCAGGTAAACCCCCCTTTCCCGTTACACGATTTAATTTATTTTCATCTAGCTTCGTCCTACGACAGGAAAAAGCTTATATGCAAAATTTGGAATGATTTGCTTGCTTCGTTTAGACGCTATCGTGTTCACAGACGTACTACATACACACATACATACAGACATCCTTCCAAAAATGATAATAATGGATTCAGGGGACCTCAAAACGTGAACATCTGTCAAAAAATTGGGGGGTCAAATTTTGCCTGATAACAATACTTTCCTTACCTAGGGGTTCGGAAAGTAAAAAACTGGTAGTCATGAAGAAGTCAATCTTGATAATTTTTAACTGATTTTATTTTTTTAACTGATTTTTAACTGATACTAATCGTATTGTTATCTTAGTCGATGGACTGAACACGGCGCTGATTTTTAAAATGAAAAAATAACAAGCTAGAAATTATCAAGAGAAATTTGTATCACGAAATGAATGAGATGCATTAAAGAGAGAAAATGCATTGAACAGGGAAACTGAAATTGACGATTTGAACAATATATACGGCCATTGACTCATTTTAGACAACTTGATAAACGTCAAATTCATATTTTAATGACAGAAACTCAAATTAGGCCGTTTTTTAACTTTCACACATCAAGACTATATTTCTGACACGATATTGCAATTCTTCAATTTCCTCCACATTTTAGGATTATTTGTAATTATTTGGTTTTTATATTTTTCTTCAGTGGTCAAACCCAATACCGTGGTTCTGATTCCACGTTAAACTGTAGAGTCCACGTAGACGTTTAGCCACTAAGTAATAACTACTCACTTGTAATTTGATCTTACAAGTTTCTCCCAAATGTGAAACGATTTTTCTGTAAACTGAATAGCAACAATAATTATTGAACTAAAGGCAAGAAGCAATGCATTTATATATTACATTCAATAATTTAAACTCTTAAATATGTTGATTATAGCACTTTTACAAATTGGTACCCGTTTTATTGTCGCCTTGATATTCTATTGTCTCTTGATTCCAGTAATCAAAACTTCTTTCTTTTATTTCTTATTATATTTTGTGAACCATAATTATAAAATTAAATTTTTATATTTGTAAGGAGGTAAATATGGATATTTAACATGAATTTTGCACCCTTAAAAGATTCTGCTTCTTCACGTTTTAGACTTTTGCCCGTTACATCACCTCTGGTTCTTCCATCTTTTTTTTGAAATTTGGCTTAAAAGATTAAGGAAGTGTATTAATCTTAAAAAAATTAAATTTAAGATCTAATAATTATCTTAAATTTAAATTGTTTTTAATTTTTACAAAATTCAAGTCCCAGGAGTGGAAAGCATCGGTCCCTTCCATGTGACAATCTTTATAACCAGGCATTAGAAATAAAATGTTTGTTGCATATCTGCTAAGTAAAAATGTTGACCTTTCTTCTTCTGCCAAAAATTATTCTAGAAAATATTAATTAAAATTTAAAAATCACCCAGGGTCAATATACTTCAAAATACACGCTTGTTTGTTTCAAAACCACCCCTCAAGAGCTTCAAATTAGGTTGAATAAAAACTGATTTTGTCTTAAATATTTATGTTACATTTACTTTTGTGCTCCTTTTAACAACTATATACATAAAAATGTTTACAGATGAAGAAGACGCAGATGACAACAATTCAGACTTTAGAAGCAGTGGCTCGAGTTCTTCGTAAGTTGTCGTGCTTTTTTTTTTCAGTTTACTAAAATGCACAATCCTGAATATAATTCTAGATTTGACAATTTTGACGAACCGAGAAGTAGGAAACGATTTAAAATTGACACTTGCCACAGGAAACCCATATTTATGGAAGGGGTTCCAGGTGTTACATTGTTTACCGAGCAACCAAAAGCTTTTCACTTACAAAGAAAAGTTCACACTATGTGTGAATGGAAAGGGTTGGTTGTGTTATCAATTTTTATTAGGGAAATTTTAATTTGGCTAAAATTTTTAGAAAAGGCTTCCCTGGGTCACAACCAATTTCCATGGATGTACAAAATATTAACTTACTACATGAAAAGCCATATAGAGTTTCTTGGAAGGCGGACGGCGCCAGATATATGATGTTGATCGATAACGAAGATGAAGTTTATTTTTTCGACAGAGACCATTGTATATTTAAAGTTCACGGTTTAAAATTTCCTCATAGAAAGGAACGTAGACATTTAAAAGACACTTTAATTGACGGGGTAAATAATTATCACCTCGTTTGTAACAAATGCAAATAATATTATTTTTTAGGAAATGGTCATTGATAAAGTCAACGGACAAAGTATACCTCGTTACTTAGCATACGATATTATTAAATTTGAAGGTCAGGATGTTGGAAAAATGCCATTTCATCCTACCCGCCTTTATTGTATAGAAAATGAAATTATTAAACCTCGACACGCAGCAATGGAAAATGGTTTAATAAATAAATTGACAGAACCTTTTAGTATTAGAAAAAAAGATTTCTGGCATATAACACAAGCAGCTAGTTTATTAGGTGAAAAATTTGCCAAGACATTATCTCACGAACCGGATGGATTAATTTTCCAGCCATCCAAGGAACCTTACAAAGCTGGGCGGTGTGATGATGTCTTAAAATGGAAACCCTTGGATATGAATTCTATAGATTTTAGATTAAAAATTGTAAAGGAAGAAGGAGTGGGGTGAGTTAAACTTGACGTGCTTGATTTTACAAGTTAATAATTATTAAAACTTTCAGGATAGTAACAAAGAAAGTGGGACATTTATATGTTGGTCAAATGGATCCACCATTCGCTATCATGCGATATACCAAGGACCTTAAAGATTTGGATAACAAAATCATCGAATGTAAGTTTGAGAACGGTCAATGGAAATTCATGAGGGAACGAACTGACAAATCATTTCCTAATGGTTACAATACAGCAAAAGGTAGTAGCAGCACAAAAATTTTACAATAATTTATTTTGTATAAAAACCCAAATTTAGGTGTTCTTGGAAGTATAAAAGATCCAGTGACTAAAGAAAAGTTGGTGGAGTTTATCAACACATACCGATTCGATGATGACACAGAAATGATGCCTCCTCCTAGTAGACCGAGAAGATAGTTAGTTCAATTATGCACATTTCATATTCACCATGATAATGTTGATCAATTTCATTTTCTGTACATTTTTCATTTTTGAGTGAAAAGATACTGTTACAGCTTTTTTTTATTTAAATTACTGCCTTGTGAGGTGATTAAGGATTAATAGTTATTTTATTTTATTACAATGATGATTTTAATATGCCATTTTATCGGCAATAAATAAATTATTTAAAAATATTTATTAAAATATAAACATTTAAAATTGAATTTATATAAAACTTCCTAACCTATTCAAACAAAACGCTTAAAATACTAAGACATATCGTTTAATAAATATAATACGAAAAAAGTTCGATGTTTTAGAATTATGTTTCGATTTCATCATTGTAGGTGACATTGTATTGCCACATTTTTTCTTTTCGTATTACTCTATTTTCTTTCAATAATTTATACAAATGATGGTTTACATTATATTCAGCTGCTTTCAATAATTTTTCTGGTGTCTCTTTATAAATTGATTTCACTAAGTCCATTTCAGTGAAAAGCTGACAAGGTTCATCTTTTAAAGTTTTTAATATTTGTACTTCACGTTGGTTTCGGTGATCGATGTAATAGTGAATTTTCTCGTGTGGATTCTGAAATTTAGTTTAATTGTATTTTTTTAAATGCAACAAAGTTTTAACACTTACATGTACTATGTTTCCATGACCGGGATATACAATTGTGGGTTGAAGTTCCAATAATTTTTCTAAAGAATTCATGTAATCATACAAATCTTCAAATACAGCTGTACCTTCGCCTAAAACGCAGTCACCACTGAAAACTGCATTTTCTTCTAATAGTTGGAAAACTATGTGATCAGATGTGTGCCCTGGGGTGTGTAATATACGCACGGTGGCACCTTCAATTGAGAATTCTTGGCCATGTTCAAAGTGATTAATCTTTTCTTTACCAAAATCGAGATCTTGGTCTTCTTTACAAGGATATTTCCAAATTTGGCAGTATGCTAAAATTTAAATGAATTTAATTTATAGAAAAGTTGCAACATTACCAAACGTGTGTGTGATGGGAATCCCCATTTTAGTAATTTGGAGGTAATAAGAATTCATCAATTTCTTTACCTGTTTCGGTTTCTTGAAGATTTAAAACTTCTCTGATTCCGCCCACATGGTCTTGATGCCAATGGGACAGAAAAATGTGCGATAATGTTATATTTTCGTTGACGAGAACTGCTTTCAAATGATTTATGTACTGAGGAACGCCACCTTCACCTGTATCCACAAGAATTCGCCTAAAAACATTTTCAATTAGTCTCAAATAATTTAGATTTTTAAATGCAAGTAAACCAACAATCAAAATTGTATTTTTTATTTTGAGAAAAATAAAAAGTATGATTTGGGATATTTATAAATTTGTGATTACGACTCGTATGAAAAACCTGGAAAAGTTGGGAATTTGAAATTTTGGTTTTCTAATTTACTGAAAAAATCAGGGAAAAACTGGAGAAGTTAATAATTTGCTTTGAAAAATTCAGTGGGAACCCTATCACAAATTCAAGAATGATCTATGGGAAACCATCATATTAATTAAACTTTTGCATAAAATTATCGTGGCTTGGGCCAAGCCAGAAGAAAACAATACGTTCAATTTAAATTTTTAAGTACTCGTCATTTAACTATGAATAACGCCGTCGACGATTGTTTGAAAATTTCCAGGTGAAGAAAACATGATTGTATTAAAGCAAAATTTATATTTACGTGATTTCTTTAGGTCCAAGTTACTTTAAGGCAAAGCAGAATAACGTCAAGTATATAGGAATTACGCTACCATATAATCAAAGAAGTTAGTAAGTTGAGTTTTGAAAAATAAGAAACGAAAAAATTATTATTTGTTGAAGGGTTGTTACAATTTGTACTATTTTGATAAACTAAATAATTCCAATAAACAAAGGCAGAAAAGTTTTAAGAGTGGTTCTCTACAATAACTTACTGAGAATCTCATTTACTTTCCAAATTTTACAAAAACAAATAATCGCAAATACTTTTCGCCAATCTCGAAACATTTGTTTATGTAAACACGAATAAAAATCGATGAGTAAATCAGATTTTATCATATTTGCACGGACCAAGGTTTAAAGTTTGGTGGAAAACAACTAATTTTTCAAATTTTATTAACCGTCCAGTGGTCGCGTACGTTCTCACAGACCGAACGATTTTATTTTTATGAATATCTTTTGAATGTGGCGGTTTTTATGAAGTAATGATTTATAATCCAAACAGTCAGAAATAGCTGCCGTTCGTAGCCCTGAATAAATTGAACGTTGTTTCGATTACCGATCGTGAAAAATAAAAAAAGTAAATATTCTTGCAAAATCTATGGACTTTTCTGTTGCAAAATGTGTATATGTTGGATGCATTTTGTTTTAAAATTATTTATGTAATTACAATAACAGATTCTAGAAATGTTTTTCTGATTTACGTTTATTAATGCTCTTTTATAACTTTTCAAATATTTTTGATAATTTTTAATAGAATTTTTCTTAAATAAATTACGCGATATCCAAAATTGTCATACTTTTTTCAAACGATAATTTTTTTTATCAAAAAAACCAGTGAAATGATAATAATTTAAATCAAGATACCCTAAAAATAAGTATTGCAAAAAAGTCTGTGAGACCGTCGTAGAAAGTAAAATAAAATTATTTTTTTGTGAAAAAGTATGTCATTTGACCTGTAAAATGAAGCAAATATTTTTCCAAAAAATAAATTACGAATTATTCCAGCCATTTAAAAATCGGATTAATTTTAATTTATTTTTTAAAATAATAATTTTTCAAATTTTCCAAAATATTGCAATTTCTAATATTTTTCTAATTTTACGTCAAGGTCACAAAAATAAATTAAAATCGATATAATAATAATTTTACCTTTTTCCAGTTCCAATAATATAAGTATTGGTTCCTTGTAAAGTCATAACACCAGGATTACATCCTAGAATTCTTATAATCCTTTTGGATAATTTTGTAACGACAGGAATAACGGCCGCCATATTTTCGACTGCGAGCTATCGACTTGAAGCGCGGGTACTACAAAAATTGATTGCATTACATCTCGTTAAATACATAGCGATTACGTTCGCCTTGAGTTTATAAAAAATTATTAAACAATATAATCGCTAATACAGGGTGCATAGTACGCCTTGGTAAGGACACAAGTTATTTTGTTTTGTCTATGAAAGCGTTGCTCTCATTTTATCTTGCACATTTAAAAATATATTCGACTTTGATTTGAAAGCTCGATACACTGATGACATTCACGATTCAATTAATATATCCTTGCTTATTTTTAATAAGTAAACAATAACAGAAGCTTAATCATTATCAAATTAACGTGGTTGACGCAGCGGGAAAAAAATTTTGAATTTGAAAATTTGGAGATGTTGACGTCAAAATTATAAATATCCTACCTTTGACAAAAACAATAAAGTTGTTGGTTTATGATTGTATAGTCACTATGGTACTATCTAAACTTTGATAAAGCTCAATTTCTTGAAGCGCGCTTACTTTATATAGAGTTTTAAATGATTATAATTACATTTAAATAAAAAATATCGTAATGTTATTATTGCTGGCGGCCTTTGTACTTAATTATACATCATAAATCCATTATAATTCATTATGAGAGATATAACCGTTTGTATGTAAACATTTGATCTGGTTAAAACTTGTAATAAGGTTATTTCCTTTAACTTATGCTTAAAATAAAAATAATGCAATTAAAGATTTATTATGTGCTCTCAATGCTATAGCATCAAATTTTGCGCGCATCTATAGGTATTTCGTTTGTTCATTTTATTTGCTGACCAAAAAAGATATGAATATCAGAAAAAACAAGTCGACCTACTCAGGAAGAGAAGACCACGTATATTTCATTCCCAACCTCCTTAACTTTATAATCTTAAATAGAACCTAATATTTTACCCCTTGTGATCTGATAACTTAAAAAAAGCTCTAAAGGTGTTAGTTTTTATAGTAACGAAAATTAATATGCAACCAAGAGTTTCTAAGATACAGCGTATTTTTAAATTTTGAATATCGAAGACTTTGTACTCGAATTGGTTATTTAAGGTTGTAAACAAAAATTTATTATGGCTTGTGGATATTCTTAGATAATCCAAAAATTTCAGCTTAATGGGGGATATTCTGTTAGAATACCGATTGAACAATAAGTGGTTTAAAAAAATGTAAATAAACACATTGCCATATTGTGTAATTTTGCATAATCGTATCGATTAAATGTGGACGTGATTAATACCATGAAATCTAAAGTCAATTTAGACGCCAAACCATCTCGATGTATGTAAATAGAATAGGATCATAATAATTGATACGATATAAACAGTAAAGATAACACTTTCCTCAATATTTTTTTATTTGTGCAAACCGGTTTCGACTGTACAGATTTTTTTCAGTGCATTCCTGCAAATAAAACAACGAATTACAAAATATATCCATTTTTGCCGTTAACCTTTCCTACAGTAAAACTTGTCAATACAATTCAATATGATACAATTAAACAAATTTTAAAATACACATTCTCAATGGAAATTTATTACCCCAAAAAGAAGAAGTCAGATACCTAGGTATGCACTTAGACAGAGGACTGACATGGAGTAAACACATATGGAACAAAAGGCTTCAATTGGGTCACACTTTCAGACAGCACTATTGGCTGTTACATCGTCACTCCCAATTATCACTCGAAAACAAAGTGCTGATATACAAAATTATCATAAAGCCAATCTGGACCTACGGCATCCAACTATGGGGAGCCGCCAGTAACTCCAACATAGCCAAAATTCAACGGTTCCAATCCAAAATTCTGTGATAATCCGCATTTAATTCATTATTATTTATATATATCGACCACGTAATTTTAACACGTAAAGATGAATTTATCAATGATAATTAAATAAAAGTAAACACTGAACCATGTTATAAATTAGATTATAAGTATCTAACCATATTATGTGTAAACTATTTAGTTCAAAATTATTTAAACTTGTTTAGGTTATAACAAATTATTTTGTTTATAATAATTATTACGCCAAGGTACAATTTGTTTGAGATGCACTGGAAATTCTCGAGTGATATGGTAAACTTTTACAATATCCGTCCTTTAATATTTGTAACAATGGGAGCGGAAACATTAATATATTTGTAACGAGAATTTGAAAGTTAGAAATTGTAAAGAAGTCATAAAAGTCATAGAATATCGAGCGAAGAGCCATACATTTTATGACCCGCACGTGTACCGTCCCTCTGAAAAGTCCAACTTTCTATTTTTTTGAAAGGAAGTTAACAAATCCTAGTTCTTACAAATCACTTGAAAACCGTTAAATCTTCAGAAAGGAAATCGGGTGTTAAACACCCCTAGCGCGATTTCACTTAGCCTCTACACGAGTGCTCAAATTAAGAAATCTTATACGTTTTTTTTCTTCCCTCCACGAGGTGAATCAATTCAATAAAAGAAGGGCCTTAAGCCAAAATTAGGCAGTCGTTCAACACCACACGATCGAGTCGCGCCCTGCCACAGGCAGTCGGAAACAACATCTCGCGATTCAATTAAGTCAGTTTTGTTTTCTAGTAAAAGTCAAGAAGAAAAGTCAATATAAAATACGCGAGTCAATTAAAATTCACTAAGATAAAGATTCATGTTAAATAATTAGTACAGATCGGGAAGAGGCCAAGTCATCTAAAAGTTTGTTGGTATCAGAAAATTTAAACGAATAAGTTACATCTAAATAAACCTTCGCGAGTTACGCATAATTCAAAGTGCCTAAAATCAAAAACCAAGGGTTACATCACACGTGCGGTAAAGAGGATTACTAATACAGGTATCGCATATTTTAATTTAAAACCTCTTACGAATTGTTACTTTGGGCTGGTAGAATAAGCTGAGCTTTAAAGCTCATATTGTAAACCGTTAGGTCATTGTAAAACCTTAATTTTATAGAATAGTTCAATTGTTAAATTCCTTCTTTTTATTATTTTAATAAAATTGTTATTTAAAATCAAATGAATCTCATTTTGTCGTAATTTTCTCCGAGTAATTAATTAGTTGTCTTAAATATTTCTCCTACGTCTCTGTTATAAAAGCTTCTCACGTTACCAAATTAAACGAATTAAAGAAAAGTTAAAGTAAGTATTAAAATTAAATTCATGAGTTGGCGATCGGACTCGAAATTTCATCTAACTACGATCGCTGGTGGCAGCAAATTTATAATCAATTAATACATTCATAAGTTCAATCTAACTAAAGCAATCAGCTTTAGAACAATTCTAAGAACCATAACTGATGCCCCATGGTTCGTACCCAATCAAATAATCCACAGAGACCTCGACATTCCCACCATCGAAGAATGTATCAAATCGTATAGTTCAAGGTACTGTGATCGTGTAGAGAATCATCCCAACTCACTTGCGGTGGATCTGCTGACTGCCCATCGAACCAGGAGGCTGAAACGTAAAGACCCAATGGACTTACCCCATCGCTTCTGAACTAGATGTGTAGGTACATTCCGGAAGACATCGAAGGCCAGACGTAACATTCTCGGGTGTTAAACTGTAAAGGGAGCAAGCCACCGGGCAAACTCCTCCTATGTCATTTTACTCACTGTCATATATCACTTACTTATTGTCTATACGGACAGATTGTAATATAAGAGGAAGTCAATAAAAAAAAAAAAATACACATTAACTTCAAAAATTTTACATCTGATAAGTTGTTATCGTATACAACAAGCACCAGCCTTCTAAATACTTCTACACTAGAATTTAAAAAATGGGATAAACTTTCTATATTTGTTATTTTCTTATTTCCAGAAACTACAACAAATCAAGCTTCTTGTCCTTTCTCTCAAGGGAAAATCCTTAATCATAATAATTGAGTTAGGGAAATGTCCTTATTTACCAAAATCAAGTATTGCTAAAATCAGAAGATACTACAGTAAATTATTTCCTGTAATAATAATTAATTACAACTATCAGTTCTTCATTTTTTGATAATACAAACAACAGAAAAGGTTTGTTTACAACGATTCAGATGTAACAGTTCTTTTTAAATAAATGGAACAACGGATGAACCACTTGATAATGTTGAAGCACAATGTAATCGTTTTGTATTACTCGTAGATAGCAAGAAAGCGCTTATTAGAGCTAAAGAAATTTTTATCTATCGGTCAAGTTCCTAATTTTGATAAGTTTGTTCGGGAAGTTATTAAAAAAGCATCGATTTTCTGAAGGCCAGAAATTTAGAAAATTTAATTGTAAATAAAAATTTGAAATAAGAAGTGGTTTTGAGGAGCGGTTCATGTTTTATGTATATCCATCGGTGTAAATAGATGGTAAGTAGATATGTAGTTTTTCCAAAACTTTATCGGTAAATGTGCACTTTTTCCATTTGATCCATTGTATAATGTTGTAGAAGATTGAGATTGGGCGAAAAACATTAGAAGCACCTAAAGAGAATTATCGTCACTAAAAGGCGTTGTGCAAATTATGTGGAACACACCAGCCAAATTGGACATTGTTTAATGATATTGCAATTGCAGGAATGTGCTTTTAGCTCAGTAAAGCGCTCTATTATTGAGGTACATATTCAAATCTGGGTCAACTGTGTACTTAAATTAAAAGTAATGCTGCAACCAACTGCACACAATCCCCAATCCGGTCTAAATGCCGAAACCATTCTCTAACATTAGTTGTTCGGAATCGACGATAAACACTAGGTCCCATACTGGACCTTAACACCAATGAGAGCATGTGGCATACATGAAGGCGTTTGTCCAAAGATGGAACAAAATGTGCTGATTGATTACAATTGCAATAAGTGCTCGAGATTCAAGAGCTTAGAAGAACAATAGCTCTACTGCACTCATTACAAGCAGTTCAATCAGTTACTTTACAGAAGAAGCCCAGGCTATGTATTGGTAGTCTTCTTTCCAATTCTGAAGATCCTGCTCGAAAGATGTAAACTGATACAGTAGGCTAATTCATAGTTATTAATATTATTGAACAACCAATACAAAAAATGTAATGCTATGCGCATGACACTGTGCAGTTTAGGGTCTTGAGATATGGTACGAACTGTAGAATAAAAAATCCTATTATATCTAAAACTGCGCAGAGACTCAAGAAAACTAACAGGTTCTAAATGGATATTAGTAAGAAACAAAAATAATAAAAATGTATTTAGTAAATTGCTACTATTAGAAGTTTATCTATTAGATTATTGATCATTTTATTTTGCAGGCTATTAATGGAATTAATATCTAATAGAGTTCGATAGGAATGTGTGGGCCCAGTGGTAGAGCGTTCGAGTACTGCATTGAAAGTAGCAAATTAGTTTTCTGAATTAAAAAGTAATGCTGCAACCAACCGCACAGAATTTTCAAATTCGGATTTTTTTTGGATGGGGGAAACTGGAAAAAAATACCACATCTTTCAGAAAGTTCTGTTCAAGAGATCAAGTGTTACTAATTATAATTAGAGAGTCGAACCGGAGCCGAACTGAAAACCGAAATTAACCGCTATTTTTAAATAAACCGGAACCGAGCCGAATGAAGATAAAATTGAATGAACCGCAACCGGAACTATACATACATCATATCGGTTAATATGTTCTTTTTTGTTCCGGTTCAAAACCGGAACTTTTTCGAATAGAAAAAATTACAGAAAGCACGACCCTGTGTTGACTTTAAACTTTTAAGTTAGGAATTCCCTTCATTTCTGCCTCTGCCAGCTTAATACAAAAAAATTATAGAATTTTATTGTTAATTAGTACAGTTTGGGGGTTACATTTCAATGAATAGCTCTTTTATAATTTATAAATTCTAAAGTGGGAAGTGACGATAGTTAAGTCAAAAAAGTACAACTTTTGCCATTGTAATTTTAAAATTGTCAAAAAATTAATTGTATATATTTTAAGCGATATTTATTTAAAATAAAATGTAAAAAAATTATAATGGCAAACGTTATGCTGTTATCTGCTCTCCTAAAAAGTTTCCTTTTCTGACTTGTACTGATCTCACTTTCCACTCTAGAATTGTTTTAGAAATGCATCATTCAATCGAAATTGTATATTGTGTTTTGATTTAATTGATGTAGAATTTATATTAGGTTTGTTTTAAGTGACCACGCATGCGCAGACTAAAATTAAAACGAGGATTTTATTCTGCGCATGCGTCTTAGAAAACGGTTTTGAACCCAAACCGTTACGAAATAAATTATAAGAACCGGAACGATATAAAAATATTAAGAACCGGAGCGAAATAATTACGGCTCGACTCTTTGATTCAATTCAAGTACCTACCTGTCTAATGCCAGTTCTCTAAAATAGCATTTTCAGATTGAGGCAAAATACCCCCAATAAAATTGTGGAAATATTAAGAGGCAATGATCAAGGATACAAATTCAACAAAATCTTGCGTTTTCTTAAATTCTGAAGAAATTCCTGAATGAAGTATCCGGAAAGGAGATATTATTGGGCGGTCATTCACTCTATTAAATAAGTTGTTTTCTTTCTTCAGGATGTCGACTCTGTTTATTTTTGAAATGTTTTCAGACAGAACTGTGTAGGAAATTTCTGCAAGAAAATAATAAATTAATTTGTTTTTGAATAAAATCCGTTTGAAACATTGAGTTGAAATATTGAGGTGTCTGTTAATTGGAGAAGGAGTAACTTTTAACTATCACCAATTTTTGTAAAATATGTCCACGTCGATTCCTTGAAACTCGCTGTAAATCGCATCTTAATATTAGTTCTAGTTTAAGAGATGAAATAACTTTACACGTTTTAACTTTAATTTCTTTTTTCATTTCATATGATTTTTACTTTTTAATGTTGACATCAATATGAAATTTTATTTTTGCTAATAATTTATTAATACACGGCACTTAATATATTACCCCTATTATGTAACATTACTTCAATAAAGAAATAAAACTGTAATTACAAAGTAACACAAAGAAATCAGTTTTTGGGTGGCTTGAGGTTACCGTATCCTAAAAATATTGTATTAAATGATGAGACACGTTTAATACTAGTACATCATAAATTTTACATAATACATTTCATATCAGTTTTTATTTACTTTGCATTTCATTTAAAAAAGATTAAACACTGTTTGTCATACTTTAACAAATTATCGGTGAAGTAATAGATAATTCAAATATGTCGACAGCATCAAACCGTACGATATTTTTTTATGTTCCAATATATTCCCAACCCTCTACATCCATTTGAAATTTTTTTATGGCTTACGGAACACTTAGTACGTACACTACTGTGCAAAAGCCTGCGGCCACTTAATTAATTTGCATAAATTTATTATAGAACATTTAATAAATGAAATAAAAAATCAAAAAAACTAAATCAAACTGAAAGAATATTTAACAAATGTTTAGGAAATATAAAATTCACACCAAAATATGAACCGAATTATGGTTATACAAACCATCTGTTTCATTTATTACCAAAGTGCCATTTTGAGATCAAGGAGCCGACAGTCGTAAAATTTATGTTTCTTTTAAATTTTTTGTAACAACTGTGCTCAAAGCAATTTAAAATTCTTACTACATTTGTACAAATACCTATTTCATTATTTTAATCTGTAAAATGGAGATTAATTAATTATAAATAGCAATTAATGAAGTGGCCGCAGACTTTTGCACAGTAGTGTATGTACGGTCTAGAACAATTGGGCGCGATCGATTGGGCGCCATCGATTGGGCGCGATCGATTGGGCGCAACGACAACTGGGCGCAGCGACAACTGGGCGCAAATACAACTGGGCGCAAATACAATTGGGCGCAAATACAATTGGGCGCGAGGGAAGATTTATCCATTACATATTACCATATCCATTACATTATTAACTGATTGTAAGAATTTTTTTTCTAAAAAACTATTATTTACGTAACTAAATCTAGAAATGTTTATTTAGCCAATAAAAAAAATTATAATTAAAAATTTAAACTAAATGTTTTTAAAATGTTTATTCCTTCTAACTTCCACTAAAATTTAGAAATAATGTTTATTTAGCCAATAAAAAAAATTATAATTAAAAATTTAAAGTAAATGTTTTTAAAATGTTTATTCCTTCTAACTTTTACAAATAATAACAATGCCTATTAATATAGTACCCAACTGATCAGGAATTCATTTCATAATTATGGGAAATGCCTCGCAAAAAGTCTATAACACTTCTATTCGCGTAATCCTCTACTAGATTCTTGATGCGCGAATCAGCCTCCAAGTAATGGAGGCTGATAACCTTAACCTTATGTTGTTAGCAGGAGATTAAGGTTATTGAAATTTAAGAACGGCTTAAATACAGGGCCAGCGTATGCCTGTTTGGCGCACGGTTATTTTTGAAAATTAAACCAAACTTTATCATAAAAGGTTGATCGTTAGCTTTTGTTCCATTGCTGGCGGCCGGCAATGTTTTCTCCAGATTTGTGGTCAGTGTATAATCGCGTCTTAACTGACACGGGAACAAACAATCATACTGAAGCGGCACATAGACGATTAGAGGCAGAGCTAAGTATGGATCTAAGCTAAGTATGGAGCTAAGTATGGAAACATTTGGAAATTAATTTCTAGTTTAAAAGTTATTCAACGTGGGCGAGATCTGTTTTATGAAAAATTAGTTGCCGGAAACAATCCACCTATTAAGAAAAGAAAATAGTCGGAGGCTGATGCGCGCATCAAAAATCTAGTAGAGGATTACGCCACATAGGGGTCGTCCATAAATTACGTCACGCAATTTTAAGCAATTTTTAACCCCCTCCCCCCATCTCCACACTTCGTCACACAAACCTAGACCCCCCTCCAAATATTACGTCACATATTCTTGACCCCCCTCCCCAATGTAGTTTTATTGACTTCTTAGTAAATTTTACAATCGGTTTCATTTTGATTTTTATAACAATTTATTATAATAGATTTATGACGGCTCTGTATATTTATACATAAATATACACGTACAGATTACCAACTAAAATTAAGTTTTTTAATCTTTTAATCTTTTTACGTTTTTTAAAATTTTAAAAATCATTTTGAAAGTTCAAAAAATAGTATTTTTGAAATACTTGTTAGAAGAAGGAGAACACGAGGGGCCAAATTATACGAGGGCCGGTCCTGACCAATGTCAGGACGTTAGAAACCAATTATTGCATGTGTAAAACATACTTTTATCTTAAGTTGTCAAGTTGGCAACCTGTTACTAACTCGACATTTCAAGAAGCTTTTACGTTTTTAGAGAGAGAGAGAAATAAAAGCAATAATAATTTTAGTGACGTCACAATTTTTGAACCCCCCCCGCCCCCCATCGTCACAAGGGTCGGAACCCCCTCCCCCCCTAGGAGCGTAACGTAATTTATGGACGACCTCATAGAAATATTATAGACTTTTTGCGGGGAATTTCCCATAATTACGAAATGAATCCATGATTAGTTAGGTACTTTATTAATAGGCATTTTTATTATTTGTAATTGTTAGGACTAAACATTTTAAAAACATTTAGTTTAAATTTTTAATTATAATTTTTTTTATTGTCTAAATAAACATTTCTAGATTTAAAACATTTTTATACGTAAATACCTATTAGTTTTTTATAAAAAAATTCTTACAATCAGTTATAATAATTAATACGTAATAGATAAATCTCCCTCGCGCCCAATTGTATTTGCGCCCAATTGTATTTGCGCCCAATTGTATTTGCGCCCAGTTGTCGCTGCGCCCAGTTGTCGTTGCGCCCAATCGATCGCGCCCAATCGATCGCGCCCAATTGTCGGTCACCGAGTGTATGTATGTATAATAAATAGCCATATTTATAAGAGTTTTACAAAAAAGTTATTGAAAGTCCTCAACGATATTTTGATTAAAATCCGAATAGCATCTATTCTTAAAAAAAAATTTCAAAAATTAGAATTTTAATACCTCAATGCAAAGACGGTAAGTAAAACCTTTTTTTGTAATATTCTTCAATTGCAACTTTTATCTAAACGACGATAAGAGTTTATGTAAAAACAAAAATTAATAAGCAGTTTTGAAATACTATGAGTTATGAGTATACAGTGTGAAAACCATTTATGGACTAAGTTCAGTAACTTCAAAATTAAATTTTTCCAAACCGTTCCTTCGAGCACGTCATCAGTCGTCACTGTATGACCTGCGACCTCATCTGCAAATTTGATCGAAATTTTTTTATAGTCCTTGCAGTTAATAACCTTTTTAGCAAATCTTATTTATCAAGAAAAAACCCAAACTTTTCATATAATTTGTGAAGAAAATAAAGAACATTGTGAATATAACATATTTAGCTAAATATTTGGAAGTGTTAATATCTCAAACATGATCTAAGATAAGGGTATTAAATATGAATTTACTGATAGGTGCTCGTAAATCGATCAAGTCAAACATAAAAAAAATAATTTAAATTTTCAATGAGCAGTTTGGAAAATAAATGATTTCCACACTGTATATCAACACCTTTAAAAAATTGTTGTCAATTTTTTCAAATGTGTTTGTAATTAGTTATTACAATTTTTTGAAGTTTGACCCAAAGTAGTTTTTTTAATATCAGATTAGAACATACGACGGTTCAAATATAATCTGCGTTGATAATAAAATATGAAATATAATTTATTGCGAGAGAATAGCACGCGAAGAGTCAAGTCATAAATTCCCGAATTGTTTATAATTATTATCTCAAGATATAAGGTCAAAACCTAGGTATACGATACAATAGTGCGATTTAAAATTAAAGCAATAACGTAACAATTTGGTTGATAACAAAAATAAAATATCATGTTGACGTATTTTTTATTGGTATAATTTTTGATATTAATATTACTCAAGGGCATTAAAATGTCCGAAAATCGTTCAAAAAGCAATATCCGTGTAGGTACCTAAGGGTACAATTTTATTTTGATTGCATACATTTATTTAAGTATCGTATATAAACAAGGTTTCGCACTTTGGTAATATTTTTCACTAATCACTTTAATTTTGCCTTTATCAAAAAAAACATATTGCCTTATCAACTCTACAAGTGGTCCTTGTATTTTGATAAATTACGACGTAAACTTAAAAATGATAATATATGTTATGACATTGGTACTCACATTAGCGTTGTTAACACCCGGACTACTGCATTGATTGTTTTGTTGTTTTTAAAATTCTAATGTTATAATATAATGAATTCTAAATATACCGTGTGTTTATTAAAAAATAACCTACTCTAGGTAAATATGCATTTTCTGAACCAAAAAAGATGAGACGATCATGAATTTGTGGAAGGGGTGGTGAGATTACAACGTAACATTTTTATGTCTGCAGCTCTTCACCCACTTTGTAATCTTAAAAAATACCCTTGTAATGCCTCAAATTAAAGCTCTTAGAGAATGCATTATTTTGGAAAAAAATTTAGACTGTTTTGTCGGAATTGCCAGTGGTGTGAATGGAATTTCACATTAAAATGTAGATTTCACTTGTATATAGCACTTAAATTGCGGTGTAATTGGTTTTTCTCTAAAATTAACTTGTTGATGTTGATTAATTATTTTTCATTTTAAAATTTTTCGCTCTTAATAATTTGGGAAGTAGAAGAGATATGATGCAGTTCTAGGATATTTTCAAACATATTCAAAAAACCCTTAATAATAATAATAATTTTTATTTACTAGCTCAAGTTTACAATGGGAAAAAAACAAAGTAAACGGCAAAGGTAGTAAAAGGGTAAAGATTCAGCAGAGCTGTTTTACAATTTTACCCGGTTAGATCTCATTTTGTTCGGCCAATAAAATAGTTTTTATCTTGTTCCTAATAGTGTAGCTTGTTCCGGTGGTCTTAAATATATCAACAAACTTGTTGTAGATAACCGATGCGCGGTATTCGAAGGAACCCTTGAATTTCGATGTGTTGTGGTGAGGTATACTGAGGCTCACGACATTGCGAAGGTTAAGTTGATGATGATCAGATCTTTTCTTCATTACTTCGAGTACCTAGATTACTTGGACTATCACGTTTATGTATGTTGTATAAAAACATGGCGAAGAGAAGTTCAAAACGAGCTTGGATTTTGAGGATACCAAATTTATTGTAGTAGGGTGTAATGTGGCTGCTGTAGTCAATGTCATAAGTATACCTCATGCAGGAGTTTTGAAGTACTACTTGAAGTTTACGTTTTAGATTCGCAGTAAGGTATCCATAATAAACTGCGCTGCAGTAGTCCAGGTGACATAACACCAGGCTTTGCACTAGTTGCAACTTAATTTCAGCAGGAAGAAGATACTTATACCTATGTAAAGATTTGAGTTCGAAATATCCAATACCACAAATCTTGTTTACGTGCGCTTCAAAGGTCAAATTACTATCGCAAATTACACCCAGATCTTTAACATTCTCACTGAACTTTAGTATGCATCCATCAAGATTAACATCAATGGATCGAGTGTTGTCGGCTAAAGTACAACAGTATGCACTTCCCATACGTAAACAAACTGTTTTGTTGGGGTTAAGGATTAACCCGTTGTTGGTTGACCAGAGTTTTATTGAAGCTAGATTGTTGTTTAACGATTCAATAATATTGTTGACGAAGATTGGTTTGTTAGAGATATACACTCGTGTGTCATCAGCATACATGTGTATATCGCAGTCTGAAGAAAGAACGCTGGGAAGATCAGCTGTGAAAATGGCAAAGAGAAGCGGACCCAGAATGCTGCCCTGAGGAACACCACAGGTTATGGCTAGTTCATTGGATAAGCCATAACCAGAGATAACCACATACAGATATGTCATAATTGTTACCTTGGAATCGTCCATATTCTTGGAGATATCGTTAGTAACTTTACTTAAAGCCGTTGCAGTACTATAGCCAGAGCGAAAACCAGATTGAATACTCGGTAAGATCTTATTGGTCTCGATGTGATCTAGTAGCTGTTTGTGGAGAACGGACTCAAGTATTTTCGAAAGGGCAGGCAACACACTAATTGGTCGAAGATCGGTAAATTTAGTGGCATTATTATTTTTAGCGATTGGTATTATGATCGACTTCTTCCATATTGCTGGTACTACAGAGTTTGTGAGACAATAATTAATTAGATTGGTTAGGCTGTCAAGACAAAAGGGTGAAGTTAGCTTTAGCATTTTAGAGCTACAGCTATCGACGCCTATAGCATTGGACTATAGATTGAAGATTGCCGTTGCTACAATTTCAGACGAGACAGGTTGAAAGATCAATTTACTAGAGACCAGCGGAAAACGATTCTGTTTGAAGTAAGTGATAACTTCAAATATCAGAAGAAGCTATGTTGGCGAAGTAGCTGTTGAGTGAGTTAGGATCGTTATCATCGAGATTGATCGAGTGCTTGGATTTCGTATGTATGTTCGTTTGATCAAAAAATTTCCATAACTGTTTAGGGTTTTTTGACTTCTGATCCATTTGAAATTTAAAATAGGCCTTCTTTTCGTTTTTGATGGACATTGTAGTGAAGTTGCGTAGATCCTTATAATGCTCGTAATTTTTGGAAGATTTTGATTTCAGGAATTTTTGATAGGCCTTATTTCTAAGTTTTATCATGAGTTGGATGTTATCGGTGAGCCAACCAGGTTTACTTTTCCTTAAATTAATTTTACATAAGGGAGCATGCAGATCGAAGAGATAGTCCATCGCAGCATTAAAGTAGGCAAGTTTATCATCTATATCATTCAATTTATCGCATAGTGACCAATTAATGTTGGAAACATCAATCGTAAACTGTTCCGAGTTGAAAGATTTGAAATTTCTAAAAGTTAGAGTTTCTGGCGCGGATTTCACGCCCTGAAGATTTAGGCGGCAGCACACTAAACGATGATCAGTCATAGCGGGTAAGTCGTGCGTGTGAACACTGACACAGATTAGATCAATTAATGTAGCTGAAGATTGAGTAACTCGGGTGGGCTGATCGATTATTTGAGTAATATTGTAAGATGAAAGTAGGGACTGAAGAGCATTGGACTGACGATTAATTTTCAATAGGTCAATATTAAGATCGCCCATAAGAATGAGGCTGTCGTATTCCACATATAGTTTAGACAAAGTCAGTTCTAAATCATGAAGAGTCGATAAGGGAGATGGAGGAGGTCGATAAATCGTACCCACGGCATATGATTTTTTATTAATATATATGGCAAGCCATAATAAATTGTTCTAGATCACTTGTAACGCTATTGTCGATTACGATAGGATTGCATTTGCATTAAATGTGATTTGGGCTTCACTTGTGCCCTAGAATTGTCAGAATTTTATATTGCCGTGTTTTTTTTACAACGAAGCCTTTTTCTGAATTTTGATAAGATGGAGCA
This sequence comes from Podabrus alpinus, assembly GCA_932274525.1. NCBI lineage: Eukaryota > Metazoa > Arthropoda > Insecta > Coleoptera > Cantharidae > Podabrus > Podabrus alpinus. Next base: position 30,501,284 of record OW026451.1, read on the forward strand.
CCTCTGATCCTATCTTACCGACCTGTCTCTGCGGAATACCTCAATATGCCCTCTGTTCACTTAATTCTAGCGAGTGTAAACTCAACTTTTCCTTTAATCTTGAAAAATCCAAATGATCTTATACCATTTTCCAATTTGAATCTATTCCATCAATGTGCAGCATCGCGTCCTTCATTGATTCTCGTATTATTCTCCTGGTCTTCCAAATTTTTGTTAAAGATCTTGCCATGTGCAAAACTGCATCCATTAATTTTTATATAACTCTGCGCAGATCCAAAATACGCAATTTTAACCACTTTCTCACAACTTTTAAATTCAAATAAATAAAATTATTCACATTTGCACAAAAATCAATTCTTTGTAGAAAAATCACGACAATATGTTAGGTAATATTAATTTTAATTAAAGCCAGACCAGAACCCAGAAAAGATTCAGGGTTCGAATTGCGGACTACACGGAATTTCTGAGCTTGGCCCTCCAGAGAACATCGACTCGCTTTGTATTTAAGAATTAATTCTATATTTAGATAAGTCTACCCAATTGATAGAACATCAAGGTTGAAAAAGAAAAAGAACCTCCCGTTTGATTTTCACATTCTTCCATTATAATTCTGTCTTGTCTCCCAAACCCGAGCCCAAACCTAATTCATTCTCTCAATATAATTTTAATTTAATCCAGAGTATAGATTTCAATAAATTTATAATTTACATGAAAAATATGTTTCTGACTTTTGATATTTTTGTAAATTTTTGAAAATTTATGTTTGATGTTATACATGAATTTTAATTGATGACTAATTAATTATTATAGATAATATTTTTGTTTTTCTACCATGCAGGATTCACGTGTAATTACAATGATGATTTTGTCACTTCTCATGTCGAATGAGTAATTTCAATTTTGACTTTATTATGCCTTGGATCTGACGATAATATACATAATAACGAAACCAGTTATCTAATTAAAACATATTGATACAAACAAAAATGTATTTTTATTTAATTTATAATTATTAAAAATGACCAGTGGTCGGAAGGGAGCTGCTACGTTCAAGCACTAGACTATTTAAATAAATTTTACAGCTTCCCGACTAGTAGTAATTTTTAATTTTGCTTTTATTTCTTTATGTTTAATTTTCCTTTTTATTTCGTTGAGGGTTTTTTAAATTTTAATATTTTTTGTTAAGTTGAAAGAATGGCAAATCATCAAAAATTTATTTTTGCTCCCTTCCTCACCACGTAGAGAGTGGCACCGATCTCGCGAAGGTGATGGGGAGATTTCTTAATGACACCCTAAAGAAACGTTATGTGAATAGAAATCCAGTTGGAATTTTTATCATATTTCGTAAATTGTTCCGACTTGGCACCTGGCAGAGCCGTAGCAAGGGTGAGGCGACTGAGGCATTTGCCTCAGGCGCCATCTCAATGGGGGCGCTAAACCTTGACAAAATCCAATAAATAATTGTTTAAAATTTTCAAAAAGGTAAGAATTTAACTGAATTAGAAAATTTGACTACGATTTTATTTGCAACATCATCTAAAATTCCCTATCGGCCTTTTCCGCAAGTGGGGATTTTAATCCTCTACAGTAGTTTTTCGTCTATAACTCGTTTACTTTCATTTTTAGTGAAAATTTTCTTCAAATCAAAATTGAAGAATACAAAATTCTTTATAAAACAGATTAACAAAATTTGCTTACATCATACTAAGTATTTATGAAACAAAGAGAAAATCCAGAGAAAACAATTGAAAGAGGTTTTGAATAATTCTTATTCTGAATAAAAATTTCGTACATTTAAATTTCACCATCGATGGTAAACAAAACAAGGTTTTAGGATTTACTTCAGATCTGAAGTAAATTCTAGAACCTCGTTTTGTAGGTAAATTTCTCCTCTTCAATTTTGGTGCAATGACTAGGGGAAGACAGGAGATTTTAGGAAAGTTGATTATCGGGTAATCGGTAATCGGTAAAAATATCACGCCATCATCGCGACAATTTATATTTAAATTGAAAAGAATAATTCCTACCGATAAAAATAATCTCCATATTCAGGAAGGGGGGGGGGTATTGCGGTACATTACCATGGAAACGGCGATTCTGACATACTATGCGTATTTTATATAAGATCTTCAGAAGTTCCCAACGATAAAAGTCGATATTGCATGACCGGGGGGTCGGGGGGTATGGAATAGCCCCCCATGGAGTATATCAAAATTTATTATTTTTCGTTTGTAATCCGATAGGGGGGGGGCAGCAGATGATATTTTTCATAACTATCCCAGTACCATTCTTCTTAATACCGAAGGACGTAAAAGTGAAAGTTTTCCTTTCGCAATAAATTAAGTGTACCTGGGGGAGGGGTATTCCATACCTCCCACACCCTCTGGTCCCAGCAGCCTAAATGATTTCCTGATAAGCATCCATTTGTTTTCATTACTCTAAGTCAACGCCGTAGCAAGGGTGATCGCAATGGGGGAGCTAAACCTCGACATAACTCAAGAAATAATAGTTTAAAATTTTAAAAACGATAAGAATTTTTTGGGAGGGGGGGCGCATATATTCAAATTTGCCTCAGGCGCCAGAAAAGATTGCTACGGCTCTGGCACCTGGCCTATAAAGTCTAAGGAAAATTTTATTAATATATCTCTGGAAATATTACCTATTTAATATAATTATGTTTTTATTAAACTAATTTTATTGTACTGCACTTAAATGTGGTAACAAGTATATTAGGCACATACTTGTTCATTATCTCTAATTACAATTATAAATTAATTTTCTATATTGCAGTATATTATAGTTCATAGCACGCAACCTTATACCGTATTCCTTTTTATGGTACCTATATTATGTGTATGCTATACGAGTATAATAATATCATAATAGTATATTATGTAAATAGGACTTCCATGATGTTATATAAAATTATTATTACATTATTAGTTTATTGACTTGAACAATTAATATTGTACTATTTATAGTTATAATATTTATGAAATTATAAATGATAACTGATTTTTAATACAATTTTAATTAGACAAAAAAATTGCTATTTTGTGATATCTCGTTAAACCACTGGAATGTCGATAATAATTTTGTGAAAAATAACTTATTTGTTAGTTTTTTATACTTATTGACAAATTAGAATAAAGTAAAACTAATTAATTATTATGCAAGCCTTGTAGTAAACAAATATTGATGTAACTAATCATTTAATTAGAACTTTTCAGATGTATTTAGGGGAGAGCGGGGTACGTCAAATATTAATCCTGTTTCTATCATTTTACATACTAAAATACTACCTACTAATATAATGTAAAAAAATCGTTAAGCGAAGTCAATTATAATTAATTATTTATTTAATACTTTTTAGTCCCACGCGAATAATTAACTACCTCATGAGTCAATTTTAAACTTCCTATTATTATACAGTCACTCTGATTTAAATCTTAATGCAATGTAAACGATTTTCCATTATTACTTCAATTAAAATGTAAAAAATTGTAAGGGCAATTAAGAGCTAATAGTGGTATAATCGACGTGCTGCATGCAAATGAACCTGTAATTAATAAATGAAATGGTTAATTGCGTTAAGTTCGTGTCAAATTGTCCCGTTTCCTTTTACAGTTTTTTTTAACAATTCAAGTAATTAGTTTATGTGACGACCCTATGAGAAATTTTATAAAAATTCTTTTTTTGGCGTTAATTTAAATTTGGTCTTATAAAAGTAAAATATTTCTAAAAACACAAATCGTCGGCGATCTGACAATACCTGCTAACTGACATTTTGGCCAAATGCGGATTTTTATGTAGTTAGCAACATAACTTCATTGCGCACATATTTCGAGTGTCTGCTAAGTACAAAAAAATTTAATCTTTACGATTTTCGAAATAAGCAATACCTGCTATCTATAACCCCTCCCACTCAAAGCGACAGTAACTGCTATCTTTCAGTTCTCTGCATTCTTGTGTACTGGTTATACAATCACGTGTTTGTTTTTCAGTATTAGTGCTTTTAAAAGTGTTCTGGCGATATCTAGGAAACAATAAATAAACTTGCAAGGTACTGTAATAATATATATTATCTTTATACTTTAGCGTAATAGTTTAATGATGATAAAAATATCAATCAAATTTGAACATTATTCATTTTATTTTGTAGAAAAATGACTTCACGAGCACAAAAGATTTTAAATATGGCTCTTGGAAAGGGCAAATTAAGCTGTGAAGACATTCAAATTGTAGCCCCTGGTGATGATTTGCCGCCTTTGAATGATAATATTTCACAAGATATTACTACCCAAAGTATTAAAGGATTCGATGATCTCGATATTGAAATTGCCAATATGCCAGTAGTGATATCAAACGATGTAAAAATACAGAATCAAGGAATAGAAATGTTTGAATGGGATATTCCGTTATTTACTGATCAAGTTGTTAATTTAAATTTACAAGAAACTAATAGTCTGAAACCAAATACTAGTCTAAATATTCCTTATCGAGATTCTGTAGGGGAAATTCGAGGAAATAATTCAGACAATCATTCAATTGAGCATAATTTTGATCCTGATATAGATTATGATCCTAATAGCGAAAGTAATAATGAAAGTGATGATCTTGACAATGAAGCCAACCAAAAAGAATTTAGGAGTGTAAACACCTTAATCAATAATAATGAAGTTGATTGTGGAGATATGAATGAAGGTCGAAAAAGAAGAAAGTTAGCGGACAAAAATCAATGGAAAAGGATCAAAAACCAAGAGGCTAGAATGATAGGCGAAAAATACATGGGATTTTCCCGAGACAAAAATAAAAAATTTCAACATAACGTACCACGAGAGGCAAGAAAAATTGGAGAACGGTGCTCATCCAAGTTGTGTTCGAGCTCCAAGAAAAGATTTTGTAATACTTTTACTGAAGACATTAGAAGATAACATTTTGTTAACTTTTGGAAAAGCATGACATGGGATCAAAGAAGAGTGTTTGTGTCTGGGCATGTCAGCCTTCAAAGCACATCTAGAAAAACAACAGATAATGAAGAAAGTAGAAGAGGAAACACCTTAATTTATAAACTGCATAATGGCAAAGATACGGTTCAAGTTTGTCGGATTTCAGTAAAACTGAATGGCTACGTTACTCCTCAATTAGACCTAACAGAGAGGCTCATGTCACAAACATTAAAGCCCTGCACTATGACCCTAGTGGTGGTATAAAAGTGAAACTTAGTTTTGACGATCCATTTACTGAACTTCCATTAAGATCCAAGAACATTGCCCCGGTTTTAAGTTATCCTAAGATGTACACACACCCCTTGCCAATCACTCAAAAGAAATGGAAGCATTTACAGGAGTTAAAAAGCGTTATTTCTCAGGATTGCCACTCGTTCTATGACTTACTTCCATACAGTCGGGAACGTATAGTTACCAACGAAACTGCTATTTTAGAGGAAGAAGAAAACGAGGAACCTCCAGTTAAAAAAGCAAAAACCAAGCATAGGCAAAAAAAATAATTTGTACTTAAATTTTATTTATTATAACCATTTTTTATACTTTTTACTTTTTGTATACTTATTTAGAAATCTAGTATTCTTTATAAATTCCAACAAAATAATAATAATAAATTTGTTCTTAAAAATAATGCTGTTCTTGAATAATTATTATTCTAGCTCTAATAAATCCAAGGAGTAATGTCACAACAATATCTGGTAAGTACACAAAAGAAAGAAGCAGTTTCTGCTATCTACATTTACTTGGATGCAAAGCAATTTTTTTGTAAAAATACAACTAATTCCTACTTATTTAACGGTAATTATTCAATTGAAATAAATTATAACTTTCAAAATTCCCATGAACTAAGTTTATTCAGTTTTTTTGGTCTCCTGTAAAATAGAGATTTTGCAGTTAGCAGGTATTGTCAGATCACCGGCGAAATTACTTTTTCAAACTTTAATTTTTCAATTTCAAATTTCAATTTCAAATTTGATATATTAACAAATTCCACTAGTGGAAGCTGTGTACCAAATTTTTGATCTTTAAAATATAGAGATCTTAAAGAAATTCAGGGGTAAAGTAGTTTCCTTTAATCAAAACGAGGATATGAGTATAAATAAATGTAATTACAAATTGTATATAAATAAATTAAAAAAATAACGTAAAGCAACAATATTTTATCTGTTGAGGACATGATTTGTTTTGGAAACTATGCTGAAGCTTTGGTTTGTCATCTGTCTACAGTAAGTTACGCTTGTTCATTCTCATAGTGAATAGATTTGGAAGTTTAGGCAATTTGTGAAATGATCATTTTTTGTTCAATCAAAATTTTCGGCTTTCGACTACATAGTGCAGCATAGAGAGAAAATAGACTGATATCTCGATGACGTTATTCAAAGTTTAATGTTATCGTCTGTTATTTACTGTTTATGTTTTGTCTCGAACTCATGGAATTTTCCGCTGAAGGTAAATTTGTAATTTTGATTATATCTGAATCAATATATCGTTGAACAGGGTTCTTTGAAATTATTTTGTCCATAAACCATACTCGAACCTTGAAGAGCTCTTCAATAACTCCCACGGATTTCAGGATGCACCTTCGTTTGTGATGGATTTCTTCATTTGGAATTTCTCCTAGATATATTGCATTTTTAATATTCATTCGAATATTTTATACCTATAGTAGTTGAAGATATGATAATTTTATTTGTTTATTTACTTTCCAGGCAGTGGCCCATGAAATCGAATAATAATTGTAAACTAATATTACAATCTATCTTAAAAATTAAATGAGTTAAAGTATATACATAGATCAAAAATGTTTATTCGAATATCTCGAAAACGCACCAGGCTAAAAACTTTTTTTTCAATGATCAATCAAGGAAATCAAGGAAAGGAAAGGTGAGCGAATGGCTGAAATGCTAGCGTGTTCGCTTTCAAGCCAATATTCACGGGTTCAAATCCTGTGAGGTGCTATCTATAGATGAAATGTTCGCTCACCAAATGTCTATCTGCTGGCCCCAGATAACATTATTTATGGCTAAAAAAACTTCCCTGATGGAGTAGGCGGTGTAAAAATCGTCTATTCCCGTGGTTCGGAATCCACGTTAAGCTGTAGGTCCTCTGTGCTCGTCACACATTTTCAACACGCAACGAGCAGAGACAGGAAGGTATCGGGAAAATGTCGCAAGACGTTCATAACCGAATATACATACATCAATCAAGGATGAAAGAAAAACATATATTTCAGACTTATTTGTCATCATCATCGATACCATCATATACACATGGCGGAAGCTCTTAATTATGCAATATTCGCTTTATCGGCTAAGCCTTCATGCAAAAATTTAAAAAAAAAGGGTAATCTGGATGAGACAGCCTTGAGGGTGTGATGACTCGATCTTATAATTCATAGATATTGTAATGAGCTTTGACTCCTAATACTGCCACACGTTGGGCTAGCCAAAATATGCTCTGAATAACCCTCGCTAATGTGATTACACGTTTTATTATTGATGTTTGTACGAGTGTACATAAATGTACCCCGTCAATGGAATTGTATGTGAAATTTAGTAAATTCAAATAAATGGAAATAATATGCCTCGGCTTAGCTGGTTCGTAGTGCATGTGTCTTACTCTTACCTTGTACAGGGTGAGTTCTTTCCGTGACCAATACTGTAAATAAATTTATGGCGCGGAACAGGTCAAAATAAATATCCTTCGTTACAAAAATAATAATGTTTTTATTTAGCACACAAATGTAAATAAAGGTTTTGTTATATTAAAAAGTTCTATTATTTAATCTAATTATCAAAATTCTGAACGTTAAATAAAGAAAAACACGTGTCGTATGGAGTCCGAAAATTTCACTTAGTTATTTTAAAATTGTAGTTTAATGTGCACGTTACCTTAGTAAATTCAGGGATCTTTTCGTTACTTGAACTGGATATGGTACAATTGCGCACCAAAATACACTCGATGGGTTTATTACCATGAAAAGCTCCCAGCTGCAGTTTGTTAACCTCGTTTTGTGTTGATTTTTAATTCTTCAGAAATATTCTCAATCTCTTACGTTTTTCAACTTATTTTTAGTTTTACGTAGGTAAGTTATTAATTTGCTGATTTTTACACTCGTATTTTATATCTACTTTCACCAATTATTTTCACTATAAAATTATTTTTTATTAGGACGATTAAAATTCGCCACCATTTACGTGTGTAATCTAACACAAGGACCTCTTCGATTCTTTTTCATTTTTCTTTCTCGAAATTCATGGCAATCTCGATGTTTGAATAAACGCATTCGTATTGGTTGATTGGAAAATCAATATTATTGAAATTTTCAGGTTACAGGTCTGTATTAAGCCAAATGTGACTCGTTGGAATTTTATAAGTAAAATTTTTATATTTTCAGATTGGATTGACTTCTTCCTAAGTGCTTCGTGGTTGAATAAATAAAGATGCTGGACATGAAATTTCCATTCACAGTTCATTAACTTATGACACGTCGAACTCACGTAATGATTTTAAAAACTTATTTAAATTTAACGCTAACATAAATTTTTACATTAATCAATTAATAAACAAAATTCTAACTTTTGAAATACCTTTCTTATTACTAAACAATCTTTCATTTACTATAAATAAACATTTTCAACAAAGACAATTATTAAAAGTTACATTTTGAAATTTATTTTATTCAAACCTGCTTTATGTCCTTTTTTACAAATCATTTGACTTTGAACTAAATTTCTTGGTATCGGACGAAGTTTTTCTGATTACTTTGATAAGTCACATGCTTTATTAATAACAAAATTTTCCCGAATCTTAAATAACGTACTTCCATTGACGTGGTATCTCGATATCGCAATATGTTCAAATTTCTCACTATTGTATGATAATATAATCAAAGTGTTAACAAGGCGCCCTCACTGTTTAGTTTTTGTGATAAAAAAAAGCATAAATTAAAATGTTATTATTGTTACCTATTGTATTATAAAAGCTAAATATTTAATAACTTATACCACAAATTATTTTTCAAGCTTCTATAGTGGAAGCTGTGTACTAAAATTCAGATATTTGTTAAAAAACGCACTGCACTGTTTAGTTCTTATTGTAATAAATGAGGTAAGTTATTTAAAATATTATAGAAATAAACAAAAACTATAAAAATTCCTTTCTGGAAGAGAATAATTGAGTCTGTTATTGAGAAAATAAATTAGCCTTTTCTCATGTACTCTCTAGTTAGATGGCCCTTATAGGATATTTATACAATTTGAGGATGATTTATCTTCAAATAAATTTTTTTTTGATTTTGTCTCCAAGAATCGAATGACAATCTTAAGGAAGACGACAATCTTGAATGCGTGGGATGCTGGGATCAATGGCAAGTGATTGGGGGATTGATGTTCAAAATTTGTGAATTTATTTGATCAGTCTGGGAAAAAAGCAATAAATACTTCTCCCATTATCTTCAAAACACGTATTTTTTAGCTGAGTTATCTCATCCTTGAACTTGAACAAAATTTATTAGCATAGCAAACTCGACAGTACACTCCATAATGCTATATGGAGCACCTATCTGGAACGACGGCATGGAAGTGGCCAGTTATCGAAAAACTGCAAATAAATATGGCAATAGGCCCTGCTGGGATATGGCTGTTTTGATTCATATCTGTACCGATTTAGGATAAGAAAAACACCGCAACGCTTGTGCTGCAATGATGATGATACGCCTGAGCACACAATCTTAAACCTAGTAGCAAGACACTAGAGATAAATTCGGGGCAGACGGTCTTACATCCAAAACTTGGTTGTGAAGATGCTCAATTCTGAAAACGAATGCGAAAATACATCTCAAATTCTGAACTAAATCCTCTGCGTTAAGGAAGATAAGTCAAGAGAAAAAGAAGAGCTAGGAAGATAAAATCAAGAAGAGAAATCGAGAAGCTGAGGAGAAGTTGATGCAAGAAGGTGAATCGCGTTGCTATCTGGGAGGGGGTTTTAGTCAGTAAAAATCTGACCCTACCACCTACAACATTCGAGTGGTATTTTTTAAAGATTTCCTCCTCTACAACGCTCGCAAGAAATGTTATTTACTTTTTGAAAAAAAATGTATCTTTGGATATCGGCTTAATTTGTAAAGTACGGATTAAAAGAAAAATGGGGACCATCACTCAAGTGTCTTCGATAAAGTTATTTGAAAAAATATTGTAAAACTTTAATTGGCATTCCGTAATTCTTAAAGTTTTACGAAAAACATCCTGTTTAGAAATTCAGATAAATTTGTTTCAGTTTGTAAAATATCATAAATGTGTTTGCATATGGAGTAGAGGAGACCGGAGATAATTTTGCCCACAAGGGTAAATTTATTGACACAATCAAATTATTTTGGGCATCCACCGTGACCAAAGTGTGACGAAATATGCATCTCTTATTGCTTTTAGGATAGATATAACTCCTACAGACCTGATTTTTTTAAGTTAATGTTATCGAAAGTATAAAACGATTATTAAATTTATAACAATTGAATTAATATACAGGGTCTCCCCGCGACCGATCGAAAGATTTCGGTGCTGACAATAAGCATATTTCTAAGGTACATTTTTAACTAACATTTTTGTCCATACCCTTTTTCGGAGTACTCCACTATAAAGTATTTTTTTATTTCTATACCTTCAAATGGACATGGCACCGAAATTATTAATTTTTTAGTGTTCGTGGTTCAATGCTTTTTTAAAGTAATTACATGAAATTATCTACAAAACTAGATTATAACCCTTTATTGCCTAAAATCAAAGGATTTCAAATTATGGATTAAATGAAATTCTAAAAAATTCTAAATTTAATTTTCATATAATAAAATTGATATAAACATACCTTCATATTCAACATTAAATTTAATTTTTTAGTATTTTTAAACGAAACGTTTTTTTACAAAAAAATAGATGGCCCTATCCTATAATAACAAATTTAACGGGCTACAACTTTAGTCTAGTAAACTTTAAAAAAACCAATCCATTGCACAGGAAAATACGTATACCTATAGGTATTTTTTACATATAAACACAAGTTTACATTCGAAAGGATCATATCAAAATAAAAAAATTGAAATACAAAGGGTTGGTAAAAGGGGGTAACTATCCCCTTTTGGAGAGGAGGGGGGCTCCATGAATTTTCAAATACCGAAGAAATACGATTTAATGCACTAAAATTGCTAAAAATGTAATCTTTTTGCGCTATTATACAATGACCCCCGCCCCCACCATAAATTTTTCCTGGTTTTCCAGTTTTCCGCCCCTCTTTTCAGAATTAAGTAAAGAATATTTTGCTTTAAAAATAAATAAATAACCACTATACTATGGGAGTGACTTCTAAGTTTGGCCCTATTTTTTGGTATATCCGGTGAACCTAAACATTTTTATCACTGTTTGTTTTTACTATTTAAAGAATCATTTTGATTGAATGATATGGGCAAATTACCCTAGGAATGGGATAGGTTACCACTTTTTTATGTTGTTTAAAATTCCTCAGAACTTGACCTAGCCGAGTAAAATATTTTTAAATTTGGAAAAAATATAGCCAAAACCAAACTTGTACTTCTTAATCCTAAAAACAAATTTTAAAAAAGCTTTTTCAAAAAATGTGTCAACTAACCCCGATCTCCCCTATGTTAATTAATTTCAATATTTTATTAAACTAACAACAAACTAAAGAATGTACAAATATGTGGAAATATATTTGTCGTAAATTATAAATAACTTATACCTATATGTATGTAGTATGTACATAATGACACCCCCAAGGAACAAAGCCGTAACTCGAGTTACGACAAATTTGAGTTATGACTACCACTGTAATCCTGACAAAAATATCTTTCTTTTGGTAAAAAAAAAGTTTAATTTACGACCAATATTTACAGAGATAATCAGTGGAACAAAGTTGTAACTCAGCGTTGTTTTCCAATTCAGCACTAACAAAGCCGGTATTCGAGTTACGTCTTTTTCCAACTAAGAGTTTCTGATCATGTTGGCGGTAACAAAGTCGTAACATCAGTTATGTCGTTGTACCAGCAGGTCGAATTTGTTAGTAAGTGCGCTATACGGGTTCCGAAAAAACAACTTATTGCTTCCAGCATTGGTAATTCAAGACGCGAATGGTCATACGAGTATTCGTTTGTTTTAGAAGGCACTAAACATCAAGTTTGTAAAACCATGTTCTTACATACATTAGATACAAGTGAGACATGGGTTAAAACGATCTACAAGAAGATGGATGTTCAGGACTCTCCTTGTCCTGATTTAAGTGATAATCGTGGACGTCATTCAAATAGGGTAAATAAAATACCAGATGAAATAAAGCAATTTCACCAAACTTTACGAACTTTATGAAGATTGGATGAAAAACAATTATCCCACGCAATCTGTGGCAACAAAACGTCAATATCAACAAATTTTCTACAATGAATATAATATAGGTTTCTTTAAACCCAAAAATGATCAATGCCCTACATGTGCTTTGTACAAGACTGCTTCAATTGAGGAAAAAAGGTAAATGAAATGGAATATACTCTTCATCTTGCCAATAAATTCGTTTCAAGACAGCTAAAGGATATGGATAAATCGGAAGCAAATAATTCCAATAACATCGTTGTCGCAGTTTACGATATGCAAAAAATACTAAGTACACCAATGTCAGAAGTTTCGTTGTTCTATTATAAACGTAAACTAGCCGTGTATAATTGTGGGACGTGGGAACCGTGGGACGAGACCATTGCGAAAAAGGGCTCAAACGAGATTAGCAGCTCGTTGCTTTTTTTCATTGAATCCAAAGTGAGCAAAGGTTGTAATGATTTCAGGTGTTATTCTGACAATTGCGGAGGTCAGAGTAGAAACCGTATTGTATTTTTTATGTATGCATATGCCGCAGAAAAATTTCAAATCAATATTTCTCATACTTTCTTTTAAGTAGGACATACCCAGAACGAGGGTGATTCTATGCATGCCCTTATAGAAAGACGAAAACGTAATAAAGTTATTTATGTTCCTAATCAATGGGTGACTTTGGTACGTTGTACCAAAACAAATGGAAAACCTTATAATGTCGTAGAAATAAATCAAGAAATGATATTTAATTTCAAAGAAGTTATGAAAGAAAAAATAAACTTTGAATTAGATAATGAGAGAAATAAAGTGAAATGGAGTAAAGTGAAACACCTGAGTATCTCCAAAGATGCTCCAAGTGTGCTTAAAATACATTATGATTTATATTCTGAGCAATATGTGAATATAAACATAGATAAAAAACCAGTGCCCCTCCGACAGACCCGACGTCAAAATCAACTTGCAGCTTAAAGGAACCAGTCTTCAACATCAACGCGCAACGAACTTCCTCTATGTTTTACAACTGGAACGCTGCCAATATCATTGGCAAAATACAAAGACCTAAACAGTCTTTGTACTTCAAGAGCAATTCCACAATTATACCATGAGTATTATAAGAATCTTAAAGTTTTAAAAAATACTGTAGAAGAAAACGTATCAGATACGGAATAATTCTATGTTCTCATATCCATAAAATTATTTCATTTTGTTATTATTGTACTTTGCTATTATTGTTGTATGTTTTTATTTTGTTTTTCAAATTTAAATAAAGATGATTATTTTATTACTAATAAACACATAGTTATAACCAGTTCTGTGGATCAACATTATTTATTATAACTTTGATCATCAATCGAGTTTCACCACCAAACCTGTATATTTTGTAACAAAATAGTTATTTATGTATCAAGGGCACAATCAATAGATTATAGTACCGAGGGTAATTTAAAGCCCGACGCGTTAGCGGAGGGCTTTAAATTGCCCGAGGGCTATAATCTGATTGTGCCCGTGGTACATACAACGTTTTATTTCATTTTGGTACTTGGTACTTGAATTGTCAAAAATGAAGAATTAAGTATTTTGAGAAAAAATATCATGTCATTTTGTTTGTGCTATGAATTTTTGGTGTGCCATGGTTCCTATGGCGAGAAACTTGGAGGGGCGAGAATTAATTTTTTGATTTAGCAACAACTCGAAAACGGCACTAGATATCGAAAAACTGAGCAAAAAATTCTCCCCCCCTCGCAAGGTACTCCGTGAATTGTCGGTAGGAAGGCATATGCAAAATTTCAGATCGATCGCGCAAAAAAACAGAGTCTGGACTAACTCTTTTGTTTTGATATTGTTGTCATTGCTTAGCAACTTTATAGGCCCTCGGGCTATAAAAGCCATATTATGCCCCCATTTCCGTGCTAAAAAACAAGGTTATGATACCAAAATGAAATAAATATCATTTATGATTGCACATTATTAAAGTTACGTCTTTATTCTATGGAATTATTTGATTTAGCGATAATTCGTAACAGGAAGAAAGCCGTATCTATGAGATACGTCTTTATTCTATGGAACTTATGACATTAACGTTAGGTCGTAACTCAAAAAAATCGTAGTTCTAGACTGAATTTAGCTAAATAAAAATTACGATAAGAAAGCCGACTAGAATTTACATATAATCCCATTTAAAACAACTGCATTACAGTTAAGTTAAACCGTTGGGAATTGTTTTAACTTTTTGAAACTTTCAAATCGCTCTCCTGCAAAATAGGTAAAAATGAGTTACGGCTTTGTTCCTTGGGGGTGTCGTTTGTGCAATTTGCCCCGAGATATTTTTTTATCAAATTTTATATTGTATTGCAATATTTAAACATAAGTACTTTCTTATATTTACGAGATTAAAAAAATATTTTTAAACACTATTTTCTTGATAGTGTCAGGAATTTTCTGGATGTTATCAGTTCTGATCAATTATTTGTCTTGCGTTGAGCTTTTTAGAAATTCGTTATTATTTTAATAAAAAGTCAATTTTTCGTTAAAATAAAGATTTTTATAAAACTATCAGTAAAATTTTAGATTATCTAAAAATAGCATTGCATTAAAATTTGTGGGTGAAGGTTCTTTGATAATATGCGTAATGACAACTGTGTTAATCGTATTTTTTATAATTAATTATAAATGCAAAGGTTTTATCACCAATATTCGGTTAAGATATCAGAAAAAAGCTTCAAAAGGTTTGAGATACTAAATTTTATATCTATACAAGTGCTGTATGGTAATAAACTTATATTCTAATAATTATAATTATTATAAATTGCATGAAAAAAAACTTTCGAACTGATACTTCTCAAGGAATTACATAAGATCTTAATAGTTTTGATAAATTTTAATAAACAACACATTCTTCTCACTTGAAATCATAATTTACATATTTATATGAAATTTATTGTTTATTACAAAAGAATTAAAATATTGACCGTACTTTTGAGAATAACAAATTAATAAGCAATATATTTTGCAGCAAATATTATTAATAGCGATTTCGTGTTACTATCGAAACAAATAATTTTTATATAATAAAAAATTAAACGTCTACGGTATTGCACCGCAAATATTCCGAAATTCAACCAGCAACGAATAATCAAAACTAAAAGTTATTTTTAATTTTTAATACACACTCGTTTTATCTACAACTGACGAAATTTGTAGCAAAATGGATAAACTTGGAGTGATACCCGATGTCATCGACAAGAAACCTACATCAACATTGGAAATTAATTACAACACCAACAAGGTTCAAGAAGGTAATGAACTGACTCCCACATTAGTAAAAGATCCACCAATTGTGAAATGGGAAACCGAGTCAGGAAATTTTTATTTATTGGTTATGACGGATCCCGATGCCCCAAGTAGATCTAATCCAAAATTTCGGGAATGGCATCATTGGCTTGTGGGTAATATTCCAGAAAACGACATTGGAAAAGGAGAAACACTTTCTGAATATGTTGGGGCCGGTCCACCTGAAAATACTGGACTGCACAGATACGTGTTTCTAGTTTACAAGCAACCAGGTAAAGTTAATTTCGGCGATCATAAAAGATTAACCAAGAAATCTGGCGAAGGAAGGGGAAAATTTTCCATACGAAACTTTGCAAAAAAGTATAATCTCGGGGATCCTATTGCGGGAAATTTATTTCAAGCTAAATGGGATTCTTATGTTCCTAAATTGTATAAACAACTAGCAGGGAAGTGAAATTGAAATATTTTGTTATAATTATTGTTATTGTTATATTGAGTTAATGCATTCCCAAAAATGTTTTTGTAATTTAACGATATAGAAATACTTCTTAAAAATGTATCGCTTTTTATAGTAAAGTACGTGTATACATACATTAAGTAGCAATTTTTTCTAATTATTTGGAAAATCCTATGGGAAAATCGTTTATAATAAGTTATGCGTAATATATTATATATTTAAAAGCGTATGCTTTAATACCAATACCGATAGTAAACTAATAATTTTAGTATTGGCCTTGCTAAAGATAAGTCGTAAAATTGTAACTTTTTTTTAATATTATTACTTACATAACAGTATTATTAGTTGCATAATATGATAATTACTGTTAATGTAAGTATTATTGGAGTTGTATGCTATAAAATTTATATTCGTGCAATTGATCGACATAAATTAATTACATTGGTATTACCATAACAACATTAACATCACAAAGTATAAAAACGTAATTTATCATGAAATTATTTTCAGTTAATAACTTTGAGTTTCTGCTTAACTATCACTTACTTACAGATTGGCTATCATGATGAAAATACTGCTATTCGTTCTTTTAGTCGTTCAGCTCAGTTATGCCCAAATAGATGATAAGCATGAATTAGTACCAGACGTAATAGATGCAATGCCAAACTCGATTTTAGAGGTAACATACAAAGGTGATGTTCAAGTACAAGGAGGTAATGAATTGACACCAACGATGGTACAAGATCCGCCAACAGTAAAATGGGATGCTAATGCAAACGATTCATATTTATTAATTATGACTGATCCTGACGCTACAAGTCGAGCTAATCCGATACTTCGTGAATGGCTTCATTGGATTGTAGGTAATATTCCTGGGTGTGATGTGTCGAAAGGAGAAGTTCTCGCTGAGTACATTGGAGCTGCACCACCTCCAAAGCAAGGTTTACATCGATATGTGGAATTATTGTACCAACAGCCCGATATAATTGACTTCAGTAACTTTACAAAATTAAACAATACATCCGCTCTTGGAAGAGCTAAGTTTTGTTCAAGAGGTTTTGCAAAAGAATACAATCTTGGTGAGCCGATTGCTGTTAATCTGTTTCAAGCTCAATACGACTCTTCCGTACCTCAATTATATAAGAAAATGCACTTAAACCTGCAAGACTTTTCCCCTAAAGATTAATAGCAGTACTAACAAAAATTCAGTAATTAACTTGCACTCAACTGTTTCATTATTACATAATAATTATTATCGTAAATGTGTATATTATGTACTTAACAAAGTATTTTTTTTTCTATTATCGGGCAAAAAGTACGTGTTTTTCACTAATTTTTTCTGTAAAAATTATCTAAATATTAATTGCATGGTGTGAAATCAACACTATAGTAGATATCGTGGATTTTAATGCACTTGAGTAGTTAATATAAGAATTAAAATGTTGTTGCGCGATAAGAAAAAACTGTGTGTGACATGTGCAAAAAGCATAAATTATTTATTTCCCTTGGCGTGATTGCAGCTCGAGACGAAGTCGAGAGCTCCAATTCCGTCTAAATATTTA
This sequence comes from Podabrus alpinus, assembly GCA_932274525.1. Lineage (NCBI taxonomy): Eukaryota > Metazoa > Arthropoda > Insecta > Coleoptera > Cantharidae > Podabrus > Podabrus alpinus. Next base: position 30,518,967 of record OW026451.1, read on the forward strand.
CTTTTTGCAGTAGACACGCAAATAACTATATTATATTCATTGTATTCAGACAGCAAATAAATAAGATATGATGTCACAGTATGGCGAAACAATTTGCTTTTTATATGCCATTTATTATCTATATTATATGAGCAACAGTTTACCGTAAAACATACACCGACAGACGAACGAACAAGGAAGTGCGGGTCTATTCCTGGTCACGCCAGATACACTGATGAGATCTGAAGCCCAACATATTATCTATATATGGGTCATGGGAAATCGCCTCATGAGATATTATATTTCCCTAATAGTAAGTCATGTGGCTTCGGCCAAGTTGATAGCCAGTGGGTCATATCACTCTTTATCGCAGTGTGAAATAAAATACTTAGAAAATTGGGTTAGAAGCATATTATAAAAAAAATATGTTTCTGACTTTTGGTATTTTTGTAAATTTCTGAAACTTTGTATTTGATGTTATATGTACATGAATTTTAATTGATGACTAATTAATTATTATAGATAATATTTTTGTTTTTCTGCCATGCTGGATTCACGTATAAATAAAATGATTTTGTGATTTCTCATGTCGAATGAGTAATTTCAATTTTGACTTTATTATGCTTTGGATCTGACGATGATATATTATGTAAAAACGAAACCAGTTATCCAATTAAAATAATATTGATACAAGCAAAAACGTATTTTGATTTAATTAATAATTATTATGACATATAATTTTACTCTTATAGGGTGTTTTTTTAGCTGCATGAGATTTTTCAAAATTTCTCATTCTTTTGAATGAAGTTTGTCAGAGTGGCAGTTCTGTAACATTTGTGTTCAGAAAGGTTTGCCATTTAATCATGAATAAATTAACACTTGAACAACACTACCAAATTGTGAAAATTTATTTTCAAAGTCAAAGATTATGGTCGACATAATCGACCTTCTGAGCGGGCTATTCGTGCGGTGAGGGATAAATTTCGTACCACTTTTTCATTGCATGATGTAAGACCACCAACAAGACAAAGAAATGTGCGTACCGAGGAAACTCTCGCTTCTGCGAGTGAAAGTGTGCAAGAGAACCCAAACATTTCAATTCGCCATCGTATTCAACAACTTGGGCTTTGTCCGTCCACTACATGGAAAATTTTACATCAAGATCTTGGTTTACATCCTTACAAGATCCAGTTGGTTCAAAATTGAAACCTAATGATCATCGATTGCGTCGTGCGTTCGCAGATTGGGCTCACAACCAATTGGAAGTGGATCCATTTTTTTACCGCCAAATTTTGTTCAGTGACAAGGCACATTTCTGGTTGAATGGGTTTGTGAACAAGCAAAATTGCCGTATATGGACTGAGACCAATCAGGAACATTATCTTGAGACTCCATTGTATCCATTAAAATTGACTGTTTGTTAGCATCATCGGTCCATATTTCTTTCGAAATGATGAAGGAGCTCCCGTTACGGTGAATGGCGTGAGATATCGACACATGCTCAATACATTTTTGTTTCCAAAAATCCAAGAGTTAAAAAACATCGACAACTATGAAATATTAAATAGTCACTCTCCACTACCTTGTGATTGATCATTTTAAAAGTGGAAAAATTTCTCATCTAACCGCATTTAAAAAAAATTGTTTAATTCGATAACGGCCAACAGTCATGGCCGGAATTTTAACAAGATGAAATAATGGTAATATGCAAGGTTCCCCGCTTCGATTGCGAGCACAGTCTAAATTTTCTTGACCTTCTCCATGCTCCAGGCACGTAAAACCCCCCCCCCCCCCCGATGTTCATGATTTTCCTTCATAACAATAAAACCAGGGTACCGTCACAAAAACCAATGATGCTCACAGAACTAATTTGAAAAAATTGGTAAAACACAGATCCCAGACCTAACGTGAGAGGAAAGAGAAGAAAAATAAATTACATATTGCAAGAAGTAAATTGATTTCAATATCGGAAAGCCTGTTGGGAATTATTTTTTACAAAAATTATTATAATACAGATGATGAATTAAAACAAAATAGTTTTTTAAGAAAGAAAGAAAGTACCACCATGAATGATCAAATAAGATATTCTGCTCTGGTAACGATTTATAAAGAAAAGATGGAACATCTCGTAGATATTCTTCATTTGTTACCGCAACCTGTTTTAATCAATTTTTATGAGAGCTTGCTAACATTAGATATTCCCGAATATTAGCCAGATTTAGAAAATTGCAAAGAAAATTTGCGAAAAGTGTTTTACGATTACATTTTATATTGTTTAATAATGCATTACTTTGACGAAAATTACAATGTTTATTAAAATTGTGATTCTATTGTTTCCTAAAACCACAAGTTGACCTAAGTTCATAGTACTGTAAACTTAAGTAAATAACTCCAAATTTAAAAACGGCATTAAATATCGAATCGATATAGAAAAGGGTTATTATGCATGCATGCTTTAACCAAAACAAAAACATCAATAAAATCCAGAATGAAAAAAAATTATTAATTTAACCTCGTAGTACTCTTGGTACATGGTACCTTTGATGGTACCAACTAAACTGGTTATTTGTAATATTTTTCGAAACTATACTTAATCATGTCAAAAACAAAGTTAGTGGGTACACCACTATATTTTTGTATGAGATACGAAATTAACAAAAAAGGTTTACCTATATGGAAAAAAAATTTGTAGATAAATAAAATCCACTTCTCACAGTTATATTTAATTGCTGACTGGTTATGTGCGAAGTGGATTTTATTTACATACAAATGTGTATATCTATGTAAATTAACTCGCAGAATCGCCAAACTTCCAATAAAAAAGTTTTGATTTATTGTTTACTAGCTGGCACGGGCGGCTTCCGCCGCCCTTAGCCATCTAGACCCAGAATAGATCCGAGTAGGCCATAGTTGCTCGGCCTTCGGCCTCACAGGGGGAGGACCATAATAGATCCGCGAAGGCCATAGTTGTTCGGCCTTCGGCCTCACAGAGAGAGGACCATGATAGATCCGCGAAGGCCATAGTTGCTCGGCCTTCGGCCTCACAGGGGGAAGACCATAATAGATCGGTGAAGGCCATAGTTGTTCGGCCTTCGGCCTCACAGGGCGAACCATAATAGATCCGTGAAGGCCATAGTTGTTCGGCCTTCGGCCTCACAGGGCGGACAATAATAGATCCGTGAAGGCCAAAGTTGTTCGGCCTTCGGCCTCACAGGGCGGACAATAATAGATCCGTGAAGGCCTTAGTTGTTCGGCCTTCGGCCTCACAGACTGGACCATAATAGATCCGTGAAGGCCATAGTTGTTCGGCCTTCGGCCTCACAGACCGGACCATAATAGATCCGTGAAGGCCAAAGTTGTTCGGACTTCGGCCTCACAGGGCGGAAAATAATAGATCCGTGAAGGCCATAGTTGTTCGGCCTTCGGTCTCTCAGACCGGACCATAATAGATCCGTGAAGGCCATAGTTGTTCGGCCTTCGGCCTCACAGACCGGACCATGATAGATCCGTGAAGGCCAAAATTGTTCGGCCTTCGGCCTCACAGACCGGACCATAATAGATCCGTGAAGGCCATAGTTGTTCGGCCTTCATCTGTCATCTTTCATCTGTCATCCGTCATCTGTCATCCGTCATCTGTCATCCGTCATCTGTCATCAGTCATACATACATACATACATACATACACCCATACATACATACATACATAATCTTCACGTAAAGTTACATCTTCGTGTAAAGTTAAATCTTCCGCAAAGAGGTGGATCTTCCACGTTCTGCGACCTATATAAAGTGCTCCGGTCTTATTCGCGGCATTCAGATTAATTTGTTAGTGGTTTGCCTTTTTCGAATTAAAGCCGCCATCCCCGCCATCTGTTGACAGTATTTTCAGATTAATTTGTTAGTGGTTTTTTGTTACTGGTTTGCATTTTTCGAATTAAAGCCGCCATCCCCGCCATCTGTTGACAGTATTTTGAATCACTGACTGTACGTCAGATTAATTATTTGACAAATTAAATTTTTTGTCAAACTTGTGATTTGATTTTCGAAAAAAGCGAATAACTTTTTTCCCCGCTCGAATTTCTTCTCCATATATGCGAGAATAGTTGCGCCTGGAGCTACAAAATAACTGTGCAAAATTTGGTCGAGATCGGTCCACGGGTCTAGGAACGTATAGCGAACAAACAAACACGCAAACAGATCTTCTCTTTTATATATTTAGATTTAACTATAATTTTTAAAGTATAATTTAATATCAACGGTACCAAGTATTGCAAATTTAAAGTTAAAATGTGTAGGGCTCTATAGGGGTTACAAAAGGAGGGGGTAAAGTGAAATGATCAAGTAAGCTTAATTAAAAAGATGATGGTAATAATTGAACTTATAGAAAAAAAAAATCAAAAGTTAATGAATAGAAAATGTAAAATTTAAGTGAAAGTCTAAAATGAAAGAGAAATTGAAGAATAACACCAACTATAGTTAATAAATCAACCAAGAATAAGCGGGGGGGGGGGCTGACTCCCTTTACCCATCGATTTTTTAAAAAATTCAGTTTTTACTTTGTTTTTACTATATTTTTCTCCGACAATAAATACCATAACTCGTATTTAACTAAAAAAAATATTAAATCAAATTTAGTCTTAATTTATTAAAATTTATTATTTATTTCATAATAGGAAATAATATTATTTTGTCGTTGATTTACGAGTATAACATAGATGACTAATACTGTGGTGTGAAGAGTTGCAAAAACTCGTTTGTAAATAAGTATATTTTGAACGACACGCCTAAAATGTAGAAAGTATTCGGTTCGTCTTTGTACGAGAACGTCGTCAAGTACCTACGTTTGGATTTTTTTTCTATACAATCTATAAATATGTAAGTAACAACTTTTTTTGAATTTATTAGTGCATATTTTATTTTATTTTCATAATATTAATTTTCTGGATTATAAAATCTCTAATTTAATTTACTTATTTCACTGTTACAAAACTTTAACACAATTTAATTACTATTTTTCAGATGGTAATCAGTGAAACTGCTAATTCATTATGTTCAAATTACTCCTAGTTTTCTGTACGGCACAAATAATTAACTGTCAATTCGAACAGCATGGAGTCATTCCCGATGTGATCGATTGCTTTCCACCATCGATATTAAGTGTAATTTACAACACCAACGACGAAGTTAGGGAAGGCAATGAATTAACACCAACTATGGTAAAAAATCAACCAACAATAAGATGGCAAGCAGAAGAAAATGATTATTATTTATTGATTATGACCGATCCCGATGCTCCTACGCGAACTGCACCAACATCTCGTGAATTTCTTCATTGGATTGTGGGAAACATTCCTGGAAATGACATTTCCAGAGGCGAAACTCTTGCTGAATATGTTGGATCTGGACCACCTCTAAACACTGGATTCCACAGATACGTCTTTCTATTATACAAACAACCAGGCAGAGTCGATTTTAGTAGTTGGCAAAAACTTGACACGACACGTTATGGAAGACAAAGATTTTCTACAAGAAATTTCTTAGCTGGATATAATATCCGTGAACTTGTTGCTGGAAATTTATTTCAAGCTCAATGGGACTCTTATGTACCAACAGTTCATAGGCAATTGGGTATAAATTAAGATGGCGCAAAATCAAATATGTCAAATTTTTTAATAAAATCTGATGAAGAAGTGCACCTAAATTTTGGACTACTTCAACTGCTTAGCTGCTGCAGTCGTGCAAAATATGTACAATAAATTTATAAATAAATCTATTTACCTTATTCTAACACTATTGTTTTAAAAGACACTTAAAAGTCATATTAAATATTTTAACTGCATTTTGTATTATTTAATTTTAAAAGTATAATATACACTACTTATAATTTATAAAATGAAACGTCGAATTGTACTTGATGTATTGGATGACAATCCGGCATCAATTTTAGAAGTAACTTACAACAATGATCAAGTGCTAGAAGGTAACGAATTAACACCTACGAAGGTAAAAAATGAACCAATGGTGAAATGGGAATCAGAAGCTGGTAGTTTCTATACTCTGCTTATGATTGACCCAGATGCTCCGAGTAGATTAAACCCAATATATCAAATATGGCACCATTGGCTAGTAGGAAACATTCTAGAAAATGATATTGCAAAAGGTGAAACTCTTTCTGAATACATTGGAGCCGGTCCTCATAAAGGAAGCGGGCTACATAGATACATTTTTATATTATTTAAGCAAGCTGATAAAATAAACTATAGTGAGCATAGAAAATTTAACAAGAATTCGGGAAGAGGTAGGGGAAAGTTTTTTGTAAGAAGTTTTGCTGAAAAGTATAATCTTGGAAATCCTATTGCCAGAAATTTTTTTCAAGCTCAGTGGGATTCTTATGTACCAACATTGTACAAACAACTTGGAGGAAAATGATATTTTAAGAAAATTAAGTTTGAGAAATATTCATGATTATTACTTATTTATACATATTATAGTAAAATAAAATTGAATTTATAAATTGATTAGAATTGTGACCTTTTAACATATAGTATGCTTAAACTTGAGAATAAACGACGAAAATAATTATTTTCAGTCTAAAGACCATGGCGCCGCATTGTGCCAACAGATATCTCGTTTGATAACTCAAAATCCAAAATTTCCCGATCGTTACTTGTTATAATTTCTGAAACCCCTAATAACAAAACGTCCTCGAACTGAAGATAAAATTAAAATGTTGCTTTGATTAACTTTTTAAGAATTTGTGGCACCTGGCGCCGCGCCAGGTCAACCTACTGTTAAGAGTTCTGAGCAGCGGCGGCTCATGATTTTGTGAGGCCCTAGGCGCAACCTGATCTGGAGAAACCTCTTTCGTATTTTTTAAACGAAAGAAAATTTCAAACGTGACATTTGGCAACCCAGGTAACGCAACCCTGAGGCAACCAACGAGATTATGAGACCCCCAACGATTATTCTGATGCCCCCAACGATTGTGAGGCCCCAGGCGTGCGCCTCATGCGCCTATGCGGTGATCCGCAACTGGTTCTGAGCAACTTTCAGTGCCGCCCACTAATTTTAAATAAAAGTAATGAGAATAAGAAGTGTTACAAATGATATTAATTTGTGGATAATCATAAATCACCGCTCCTGGACCCGACCTAAAACTGCATCCCTTGTTTTTCCCGAAAAAAGAACAAGCCCCGTCAAGTAATATGGTAGTTCTTAACCATTACTAGAATGGCAAATGATTATCGCGATATACTGTGATCGACCAGCATTATTGTGTCCATCACAAGGGATTCAGTTCCAAATTTACCAACGTCAGCGTTCCAGGTAAAAACCAGTCCAATAAAGAAGGTATAGCGCTATGCCCTGATACTCCGCAATCTCGTGACGGCAACGCAAGGATTAATCGTACTTGATGTTACGTTAATAGTAACAAAAAGCAAAAGTTTTTGGTATAAATGGTCTAAATATTCGGAAAGGCTCGCCATAGTTGGTGAAAATGACCCAAGAACTAATCAATGCAACACCAAAATTTCATTAAAGACAGTTCTAACATAAAAGCATTGACTTAAGCTTACCCTTAAAATCTGAAAGGGATCTAATCATGTAAAGGTCAGTTTATCACGTGACCGTCCACTGGACCGACTTTCAACCGACCGACTCAGCTTGAACCGACCGACTTTCAACCGACCGACTTTCAACGGACCGACTTTCAACCGACCGACTTTTAACGGACCGACTAGTTTTTCGACCGACTATCGATACTACCCGAAGCATTCACTACAAGAATGATTTCCAATTCGACTATTTGTCACATCATATAGTTTCATTTTACAGCCATGACAACTGTGAGGTGTCTAGGAATCCTGGCCTCAATCGTTTATCTTTCTTATTAAGCAATATCGTGAGTTTTTGGTTAAAGCGTCGTTGGGGGGGGGGGGTTCTAACCTTGGCAGATCCATAACTCTGTTGGTTTGGTTTTCGTGGAGATGCCATAGCGACAGGTGTCTGGGAAGTCTAGGTGACCTCAACCGTGGACAGCCCTGACGAGATGTGACAATGAATCCATACGGAGACCTGATCTCAATCGTTTATTATTGCTTAATAAGAAAGATAAACGATTGAGGCCAGGTTTCCCGAAGGATTCCTAGACATCTCACAGTTGTCATGGCTGTAAAATGAAACTATATGATGTGACAAATAGTCGAATTGGAAATCATTCTTGTAATGAATGCTTCGGGTAGTATCGACAGTCGGTCGAAAAAATAGTCGGTCCGTTAAAAGTCGGTCGGTTGAAAGTCGGTCGGTTGAAAGTCGTCCGTTGAAAGTCGGTCGGTTGAAAGTCGGTCGCTTCAAGCTGAGTCGGTCGGTTGAAAGTCGGTCCAGTGGACGGGAACCGTTTATCAATCTCCAGTTAAATTTACCTGTCAGATAAATCTACCATGTGACACCTTTTAGTCCAATGAGAAGACGCCAAACCTCATTTATATGTCAGATAAATCTAACTGGAACCAAAGAGCCAAGTCGATTAGTTCATATCCATAATCCAGAAAGTTGCTAGGAAATTTACTCCCATAAAAAATTGCATGAAAGAAAAATTGGTTCGTCCAAAGTTAAAAAGCATGTTAAACACGAAGCGGAATCTTAGAAAATTAGAACAAAACACCCCACGGCCAGAGGCGGATTTCCCACTAGGCTAAGTAGGCTATAGCCTAGGGCGGCAAAATTTTGGGGGGCGGCAGATTTTGGAGGGCGGCAATTTTTTTATTGGAAATTTTCCGAGGCCACAAACTTCTACCAAACAAAAATAAATAAAGCCAACATTTTGTCATGTGGAATTTATTTATGTTATCCAACTGAACCAAATTAATAATCGAACTAATTGTCATTATAGCGAGTACCAGCTGTAGTATGTACTCGAGTATGTACATCCATACCACATCCATATTATTTATCCTACATGCATGGACAACAATTCTGGCGTGATTGAACCGGCCCACGCTGAGGCAGCTAGACTCGTTTCCCACGGGTATACCGCGTTGAACTGTCACTTTTCGGTATCCCTCTTAATCCAACGGTGAACCGTCTGCACTAAAAAAGTTCTTTTCTCTACAAACGATATGACCTGTTACCTCCCATAACTAAGGATAAACTACAGAATCAAAATACTCCCGTTTTATTCATGTACCATTTTATCTACAGATACTTCCATCCTAAGTAACCAAACGAAAATTAAATGATACATTAGCACGCTTCCTTATCGAATTGAATTATATTTTCGTTTCAAGACGACAGCACTGCTATGATTGACTTTATATCACCATCTTTTTTCTATTTAGAAGTCAATTTAGTTACATATCATGGAATTATAGATAGGGGTGCGCATATAATCGATTAATCGTCACCGTAATTCGAATAATTGATTATTTCATAATCGATTATGATAATTTATAATAATCGATTAATCGATTATAGAAATAATCGATTGTGAGAATAATCGATTGTGAAAATAATCGATTGTGAAAATAATCGATTGTGGAAATAATCGATTATGAAAATAAACCTGCAATTACAAATTTTACAATATACAACATTGTAACATGCTTGCTAAGAAATTTTTTTCTTGCTTCTTGGCAGAAATGTGTACCTACATTAAGAAAATTGTTTGCTGACACAGTAACAAATAATATAATTTTAAATATTTTTAGACACGTCGACACAACATCATGTTTTATTTAAAGTCGGGTGGAATTTTATCTCTCCAATTAATAAAGTGTTTCTAAATACACACATAAAATACTACATAAAAGAATGAATTTTAAGAAAAGTTTGATACGAACATAGAGAAATAACGGTACACCGAAATATCATGGTAAATCAGGCTTTTTAAAGATTCCTGATGCTGACTGTAATTTATAGGAATGAAAATGGGAACAATCAGAAGATAATTTTTTTCTACGTATGATTATATCCAACACGTGATATTTATCTCTTGAACGCGATGTTTGCAAAATCTTACTAGATCTTTCGACTGAAAGCAATCGCTCCGAGATTTTTATATCCTGGTTTTTAATTTATTTTTGACCTTATTAAAAGTCTTGACGCGTCAGTCTTTAATAGTCTTTAGTGCGCGCTCGTTGTTATTAAATAATATCGTGAAAGAGGTTTTGTGAGTTTGGGTGTTTATAATGAGTGATCGGCGAAAGAAAGCGAGTGGCTATGAATACAGAAAGCGTGCTAAAGAATCTTTGGAGAAAAAGAATGCGGCGATACAACAAACGCACAAATTAGACTCGTTTCTTATTAAATCAAATGAAAAGAAAAGTGGTTCAAATAATGAGTCTACTACTTCTTCTCACTCAAATGGGTGTACAGTTCCGGAAATTTCAGCAGCTTCTTCTAGTGCGAGTGAAAATACTTTCCCAGCTCAACAGCAATCTGAGCAATCTGAAAAACTATTGGAGTTACCTGAGCAACGAAAGTTAGCTGAGCAAGAAGCGTTACCTGAAGAACAAGAGTTGCCAGAACAACAAAGGTTACCAGAACAACAAAAGTTACCAGAACAACAATTCGCACTTAGCAAAGATCCAGCCGAGTGGGTGATCAACGATCGTTTGCGAGATCACCTGGCGATTCACGGCATTGAACAAAACGCTGGTGTAGATTTCTCGGGCAGCAAGCGTTTATACGACGACCAAACGCGTTATCTGTCGAAATCTCTGTTCGAGCGTCATCTTTTGAATGGTGAAAAATGCATTCGTAACTGGCTCATTTACTCTCAGAGTACTGGCCGAGTGTACTGTGGACCATGTCTTGCATTCGATGGTGGGTCACAATTTGGTTGCAAGGAAGGCTTCAACGACTGGAAGAATGGTTCGAGTAGGGTAGCATGCCACGAAAATTCATCCGGCCACAAGTTGTGCGTATTGAATTTGAAGAAAAGAGGGAATATTTGTGGTCGGATAGATCGGAAACTAACGGCTCAACTCGAAGAAGGAGTACTTTACTGGAGAAATGTGCTCAAGCGAGTAGTGGCCACAGTAATCGCTCTTGCCTCACGTGGTCTACCTTTCTGAGGTCATGATGAAAAGTTTGGTTCTCAACGAAACGGAAACTACCTGATGTCATTGGAGTTATTCGCCGAATTCGATCCATTTTTGGCAGAACACATTTCGCGGTATGGCAACCGAGGCAGTGGTCACACCAGTTACTTGTCTTCTACTATCTGCGACGAGTTCATTCAAATGATGGCGCACAAAGTTAGTGGTATAATAGTTGGTGAGATAAAGTCAGCAAAATATTTCTCCATGATTGTTGATTCTACACCCGACATATCTCATGTCGACCAACTAACGTTTGTAGTCTGATACGTGCAAGATGACTCAGCGCAGAAGACGGCAGACGCTGTAACGGCCACATTGGATAATTTCGGAATCGACATAGCGAACTGCCGAGGACAGTCTTACGACAATGCTGCCAATATGTCGGGTGTTTATAACGGTCTGCAGGCACAAATAAATAAACTTTCATCAACGGCTGAATATGTGCCTTGCGCAGCACATTCCCTCAATTTGGTTGGGGAGTCCGCTGCAGAAAGCTGCGAAGAGGCCTGCCGTTTTTTTGCGCTTTCACAAGAAATTTATAATTTCTTTACTTCGTCGACTCAACGCTGGGAAATTCTCCAAAATGAGATCCAACTGACACGTGATTTGGAAGGAGATAAAAGAGGCCCAGCTACTATAAAAAATCTGTCAGCAACTCGATGGTCAGCACGCGCAGATGCTTGTCGAAGTTTGTATGAATCATGGGAAAACATTTTACGTGCTTTGCGCTCCATCGAAGATAACAAACATGTAAAAGCTATCGTCAGGTGCGAAGCTAAGGGTATTAGACTCAAGCTTGAACGATTGGAAACGGCCTTAATGACAATTTTTTGGGGTTTTATATTGAGCCGAATCAATGCTACCAACAAAAAATTGCAGAGTGTAGATATCGATATATTTACGGCTGTACAGCTTTACGAGTCATTGATTAATCTTCTTACAAATACTCGCGAAGACTTCAACTATTTTGACGAAAGGGCATTGAGCTTGTCTGTGCTGCAAGAGTATGAGAAGGATATGAGACGACAGAAAAAAAGAAAGATACAATCTGACGAATCCACCAGTGAAGAAGTTACACTAAACGGACGAGAGGATCTACGAAACAACACTTTCTTGACGATAATTGATAATCTGCTGAGTGAGTTCAAAAAACGACGCGATGCATATGAGAAATTTCACGAGAAATTTGCATTCCTGACCAACCTCTCTGCCTCAAGCCCAGCTGAAACTCGAGTAAAAGCAGTCAGTTTACAGAATATGTACCCGTCTGATCTGGAAGAAAGTTTTGCCGACGAATGTCTTCATTTCGGTGCACACTGTTCTTTGATTCCCGAAAAATCGGGAACAGCTTTAAAATTGTTAAAGTGGCTTCACGAAGAAGATCTGCAGTCCGTGTATCCCAACGTCGACATCGCACTTCGTATGTGTGCTTGTGTCCCAGTAACAAATTGTTCGGGAGAACGCAGCTTTTCTTGGTTGCGTAGTGTCAAAAACTATTTGCGATCGAAAATGACAGAGGATAGACTCAATGCTCTCGCCGTACTTAGTATAGAATCACAGTTGTCAAAATCCCTAGACTACGAAGACGTGATATAAAATGAATTTGCTACAAAAAAATCGAGACGTGCAATTTTATAAGTGCAAATATATTACACAAGTATTTTCTTAGTTATTAATTTTCAGCCTACTTTTTTCTCATGTTTATCAAGTATGAAAATGAATAAAGCATACTTAAAAATTACCAATGTGCATTATTGAAACCCTTTAAACTCTTATTCAGAGTTCAAACAGGGCGGCCAAATTTTCGTAGCCTAGGGCGGCCGAGGTCCTAAATCCGCCTCTGCCCACGGCAACCACAAGATAAATCAAATCTAAATCGGACGATAAAGAAAAACCTGCATAGCTGAATTCAAAATCCATTCATTCAAGATAAACCATGCAGACTTTCTTCAGTGGAACTAAATTTAATAAAAATTACAATTATTTATTGCTATTCGCTAAAATGATTGGATTTGGAAATAAAAATAAAACACCCAAATCGACTAGACATAATTGCAGGAAAGAGAATCGCACCTCAATTACTGCCAGATATTGCGCTAAATATAACAATAATATTCCATCAAAAATATTTTGTGGTTCCTAGGGTTCCACGGCCAAAACATTTGGGAAAAGCTAGGATTTTGCATGGAAATAACTTAAAAATTATATTTTTTTGCTTCAATATTTTAGTTTATTGTTGGAAAAACCAAACATAAGGTTTCAGCTTCAGTTTAGATCCGAAACAGCGGAAAATTTGTCGAAGACGATCCCAAAGCTTGGACTGGATTGGCAGTTTCCAAGGTACAGCTCAAAAAAAACCTTTTTCGATATTTATCTAAGAAAACGTAGTTTTAAGATTTCAGCGTAAATATTTTTTCTTGTTGATCTGATGTAATCTACAGATAAGTAAAACCATTCTCAATTATTTGTAAATCCCCGTATAAAAGAACCGAAAAGAACCTTATATAGCTCTATCAGAGTTTCCAGCTGTTTAAAACTTGATCGTTTTTGAACATTTCTGCTATTTTAAAATAGTTCAATTTCGGTGCACCTGATGTGAAAAATGAACATAACTTATAATATAATATATTATGTAGATAAAACAATTTTAAGGAAAATTTAAAAAAATTAAACGTAACCTAAATAATTTTAAGGATATACAGGTTTCCAAAAAACCCTAAGTAGTTTTATTAAATATTTTGCTGAAAATTGTAAAATTTTGTCTTTTGGAAATAGTGATTTTCCTGAAAATCTTATGTAATGAATAAAAGTGCGATAAACCAAAGCTTTAGAGGACCTAATTCCTTGTAATTTTTACCATTTTCTACACTAAACTTTTCTAATAAGATACTTGTTTTTAATTGAACGTAGCTCTGAAACCCCGAAACTATAAAAACCATGTCTTTTCAGTTCTAATCAGAATTTCATTTAATTTAAATCTTAACTCATACATTTTTGTATGAGATTTCGAAAACCTACCACTACTCTAAAAAGTATCCTTTAAAAAAGGATAAAATTAATCAACTATTTGAAAACTCACAACTCGAGTCCTATTATGATTAGAAAATTATTTTATGCAAAAAATATTTATAGAGAATTGGGTGTTTTCATTCATCTGTGGATTACTTTTGCATTAGATGAATATGAAAATATTCAAATTCTTTGGCAAAAATTGAAAAATGTTGAGGTCATAATATGGAGGACTGTATCTCAGAAACTATGTAGACTAGAATAATATTTACTTTTCAGTTTTATGTATAATTTTGACTAAGTTTAATTTTGTTTGATATCTATTTTGGGTATAAAATCGCATTTTTAACATTTATTTCATGTTATCAAAAAATGTTTAGGGTCATCTGGGGTAAATATGAAATACACAAAAATTAGGGTAAAAGTGAAACAAGCATGTAATTAATTAACAAATTAATTTATCCAAAAATTGTGAATGTCATTATTTCATTGATAGTTTAATTAAATAGATACAAAAATCTGAAACATTAGTTCTCAAAATTGCACTGTCTACGAAGTGTTTTCACAAACAGTGTAAAAATGTGCAAAATAAATTTCAGTTTTATTTGTATAACTTTGTTTATATCTACAAAATAAATTGCAGCAACAGTTTAATATTAATTTTTCACATAACAAATAGACAAATATTGTAAATGATGTCCTTTTAGTTATAGTTTTTTGTTAATTAGTTTTTTTTATTGTATTTGTAAATTTTCCCATGTCTGTTTCACTTTTTCCCAAAATCAAGGTTAAAAGTGAAACGCAGTTTTTATTTTTTCTTTTTCAATTGATATGTAATTAAACAAATATTTATGCATAATTGTCAAGATCACGAAAAACTGCATGGGATAGTAAAATTAGAATATTTAATTTGTATTTCTAAGTGCCCTAAAAATTGAAAGTTTTATATTTTGTAGCATATTTACCTCAGATGACCCTACATGCATTTTTCTGCATTTTGTGTACTAGTATTTATTCGATAAGCCGTCCATTAAACCCTAAAAATAAAATGCAAAACACGCCAACACAGCGTGCATTTTTCTTTATCTGTCTGAATACCATAAACGAGAACTCCAACAAATAAAAAAAAAAGGGATCAAAATAAAAGATTATAAAATTTTAAGTAGCCCTCTGTACTATATTTAAAATAGATTTTTGTACAGGGATCTTATTATGCTGACGGCGACGTCCTGAAATAGAAAAATTTTCACTGACAGTGAATGGCTAGTGCTCATTTTTATCTGCTTTCATTTTCGACCAACAGAAGCATTCTAGGACAAGCCGTTCGCTTTCAGGAAGCATTCTAAAAAAGCTGCTCTGGTGCCGGCATAATGGGAATTCTAGGGGAAAATCTGTAATAAAATTTGGAAAAGATTTCGTAGTCTTTCATTTTGGTCTCCTTCATTTCTTAATAAATGATCACAATATCGTTAGCCTATTTTGAGCTAGAAATGAAAGTGTTGAAACAGGCTTTAAACCGCAGTACCCTTAACTTCAAGGGCGAATATCCCAACAAAGTGGGGAGGAGAAAATTTTTGATGAACTTATGGAGTTTATTTCACAAAGAAGAACTTTCACTTTTTCCAGGACACTATAAAAGACATTGAATTAAATCATTAATTCTTTGAGAAAACAGAAAATTTGGTAAAATACTTTAGATTTTAGATTATGGTACTCTTGTATAATAGCAATTTGTCTAAATCCTATTCTAAGTTTTGAATCATGTGGTACAAAATTAGATAAAAACAGTCCAATAAATCCCAAGCATCAACCTGGTTGGTCTTGGTACTACCACTGAATAAATAAAAATAGGAAAAACTAAATGAAACCTGGAGACAATTTTAATAATTTATATTGCATACTATAATACATAATTCACTTTATCTTATTATAGTTTCTGTGTACATTTGTATATATTTTAAATATGAGAAAACCACAGCTCTTAGATTACCTATATTATACATTTTAAAAAAATAATGTTTACAATATTTGTTGATACAAAATATCACCGTTGGCATATTATAAAAAATATTTGTATAATTTAGATATAAATTTAATAAAATTAATATTTATCTATAGACAACTTCCATTATATTTATACAAGGTATTTAAAAAAGATGGCACAAAATTTTATGAGTGTATAAAACTTATCAAATGGTTCAAAAACCATTTATTTATTTATGTCTTTCAGAATGTGTGTACAAATTAGCCATTTCTCCTTAAACACAAAATAAACTACTGTCAATACTTTGACATGTTGTGTAACAAAGGGGTCCTATGTACTTCTTAAATTAGGTGCCACCATTTTTCGACACCCTGTATACAAAACAACTAAAACAGTGGACTAAATTAAAAATATACAATAACATTTAAAAATTAAAAAATAATATTAACTATCAGTTTATTGTACCACTTTCAACTTGTCAGTTTATACAATAAGAAATAAATGGCAGGATTTTGGATCATAAGACGTAATCATAATGTATTATATACAAAAACAAATGTTAAAAGTACATGATGCAGTTTATCATGCTTAATTTTTCAGTTCTCTTACTCTTATAATAAAATAAACTAATACTAATAATTGACTACCGTAGAGCTCGAAAAGCCAATCCTTTCATATTAATATCATAGTTAGAAGGAAGCTACAAAAAAAATTATAAAACAATAATTAAAGTTCTAAATTTCAAACCCATACCGGTGCACCAATCCTTGATAAGTATCGGTTCCGTATATGAAAGTCTGAATTGGGTTGCAACAAATCGTGAGGGGTAACAGAACTTGTTACACCAGCTGAAATCAACTTTTCCCTTTCTAGTACTTCAGCAGCACTGAAATAAATTTTATTTATTAGTTATAATTTCAATTTCAGATTAGACACATCAAGGAATCTTAATTTTTAAAATAAAATTTTGACAATTCAATAGTTTCCTTGAGGTGTTAATAAAATTCGAATATCTTACAGAACACTTTGTTGATGCACTTCACGTTCAGCAGGTGTCATATTTAATGAGCCATTTCTTCTAGAATCGACTATAAGCAATACTAGACTGCCTATAAAAGCCACTATAACAAAGAAAATTATGTACACACATACGTTAAATGAAGAAATATTGTGAACCTACCACATAAATTACCAATAAAATATACTTCTAACCATAAGTAACCGGCATGGTCTACTATTAGTCCAGAAAAAATTGAAGCAATTGCAAGACCCAAATTTTGCACAGATTGCACACTTAAAATAAAACGTAAATAATTAATAAAATATTTAAATTATATTAAATTTTCTTACATTCCATAAGCGGTTCCCAACTGATGTTCAGGTATTATCAATGCAACCAGTGGCCATAATCCGCTAGCCAAAAGAGAATATGAAATTCCCATGCAGGACTTGAAAAACATTAATTAAATATTTTGTATGGTAAAGTAAAATTATAATCTCACCATTGCAATGTACGGATTCAATTCTGTAAAAGCCAATATGGCATGCGATGATATGGTACCAGCAATTGCTACCATAATCCAAATCACGTTTCTTCCAGTCTTATCTATTGCTAAACCTAAAACTGGAGATCCAAACGCTGATATTAAATATACAATGCTATTTAACCTATTTGCATCATTTGCACTTAAACTATACTTTGACATAAAATAAGCCCTATAATTAAATTAAAAAATATATTAAAATTTATAAATCATTCAAGTCAACTTACTTCGATAAAGCTATAAATGGAAAAACTGCAATATAATAGGTTACACAAATAGAGGTAATTAACCACAAACCAATAGGAAAATCTTTAATATGTTTGAATGTAATGACTTCCTTAACATTGTTTTCATCTCGCCGAAGGATTTGTTCGGCACGTTTATCTAAACATCCCAGTATTACAGCACAAAACATAGACAAAACACATGTCAGACCAGCTAAAATATTAAAGAATTGAATTTATATTGAACGTTCTAAAAAATGGATTAACCTACCAATAAAGAGAACTATTCCTAGGCATTCGTAACCAGAATATGATTCAGCCACAACATCATATAAAGGTTCCATGACCCAAAAATTAACGGCACTGCCTACTCTTGCAAAACTAAGTTGTAATCCAAAAACCATATTCAGTTCTTTACCTTTAAACCAGGCGACAGCATAATTGTTTTGTGCAACGGCCAAAGGTTCTGCTCCAATTCTGAAAGTGGGACAAAATATGTAAAAAGAAATATTAATTTTTATTAAATGTACGTTACCCAAAAATAAATCTGCCGAGGAACATAACCCACAGGATATTAAACAAAGCACCAGCAGCAAAAAAAATTTGGCCAACTAAGGTTATAGCCATGTATATGTTTGTTCCTAAACGTATTCCAAATACGCTAAAATTAATAAGATATAAAAACAGAAAACTTCGTGCTAATCAAAATAACCTGTCTATTAAAATTCCACCTACTACACATACTACCACCGTTGGCCACGAATATAAAGAGTAAAAAAGTGAAAATTCTGTTGCTGTTGTGTTGAGATCTTGATGAAAATATTGTTGTAACGCTGCTGGATTATCATAGCAAAAATAGGAACCTAGAAGAAAAAAATGGTTGAATAATTTATGAAAGAATGATAATTGGAAGATGCATAATATAATATATTATGTTAACTGTATGCATATTTGCATACAATTACCTACAGTCTAAGCTACGAAGCCAAACACTGGAAAAGCCGGAATTTTTCCTACCACTTAAATTTTTTGTCCAGAATTCTTTACATAGAGAATATAATTATAAAAGTTACTGCTTAAGCCGGAACTGCTTAAAATAAAATATTTTTTTGATTCCAATCAGTTCGGCTTTGCAGATTTAACAGTATATACGATACATAACCCCCCCCCCTTAAACCTCTGTGTGCCAATAGTTCCACCATGGGACCACATAAAGAATAATTATTTTTAAGCGTCCCAGTATGCACATTTTTAACCGAATTTATCTCAAAAAACGCGATTAATAAATGCACTAGAATTGCTAAAAAATAATTTAGAAATTGTCTTTTTTGCATTATTATACAATGAATTACCCCCCCCCCCCGCTTTCCCTGCCGTCAGGGAGGGCCCTCTGACTTCCCTGTGCATTCCATACCTGGAAATTTTTACATTTTAATTCCAGATAACAGTTTGCTCTTTAAAATGAGCACTACAGAAAGAGTTTTGACAATAAATTGCTACCTCAGAGCAAATAAGACGAATGCTTTACACGTTTTACATTTTCAAAGTCTCCTTCTTTCTTGCGCCATTTCCTTTCATTGAAAATTTAGTTACTTCAACCTGATCAACTTACTGAATTTGTTGTTTGCGCAAAATTACCATTACACCAAAATTGAAGAGCACAAAATTCCTTATACAAAATAAATTTTGTGGAATTTCCTTCAGGTGATGAAAACAATATATAAGATTTTATTCGAAATAAGAATTATTCAAAAACTTAGTCCAATAAATTATTTCAATTTTTAAAAATCACCTTTCTAGAATTAAGTTTTATTTCAAGAATGGTAGGATGTTCAAAAAATATATTTTTAGAGCTTATTGAGCTCTACAATTACATAAATACATTAAAGTCTGCAAAATTTCAGAATTCGAAGGTTTTGGAAATTTCAGAGTTATTTTTGCAAGCTCGAACAATTTTTTCGACTCCTTGCCTGGATTAGTTGGAAAATTTTGAAGAAATACGTTTTGTATTGAATATTATGGTCATCAATTTTAATGTAATGATATAATTTTCCGCAAACATGAAATTGGGGGAGTTGTAGGCGAAAAATCACATGGGGAAATTAAGATCCCCAATTGGGGGAGAAGCTGAAAGATTTTAGGGAGCCCTAAAATTCAGCCTTTCTTTGTTCTAATATTTCTTTCCAATAAACGAAAGAACTACGCTCTACAAGTTTCATTCTAGTTTCACGACTTCACGAAAAAGTTTTTTTTTGGCTACGACGTATTGTTTTGTATTACCACGATCATTATTATCCAAGCAATTCGTCATTCGAAACAAAAGCGAGGTATTCAAAACTAGTTTTTGCTTCAAAAATCAATTGGAATGATAAATAATTTGGTTACTTTTATACTGAACAACGTTATAAATAACCGTAAATAACTCAGTGCGAGACTTCGAATAAATTTGAAATTTGTTTCATAACAATATTCCAAAGTTCCCCCACTAAAAAATATGAAAAAAACACATGCTTGTATTTCATGTGATGCATACTATCAATTAAAAACCAAATTATCTTGTAAGTGATTGGTCAGTTACTCGCTTTCTGAACGTATTTTAGCTGACAATTCGTTTTTAAAACGGTTTCCAGCTCTCCTGAAATTATTTCCGAATTCAAATCTCTGGGGGCCTATTATGTAAAGTGCACGAATTCCTGAGATAAGATAAATAATGACAATATAAAATATATGGTACTTTTGAATGTACTGAGTTATCTGTATGTTTAAAAATTTCGAATTTTTGAAAAAACGAAATCTAAATTGCTTAAAAAAGTTTTTATATTACTGGAAATCGGAGCTCGGCAGTATTTCAAATACATACTTTAAATGTACTTGGATTTTCATTGTATTTTTATAATTAATACATTGTTTTTCAAATACAAATTGAAATACAAAATACAAATGTATTTGAAATAGTACATGAAATTAAGATGAAACATGTGACGATAAACCAATGTGTTTTAATCGTAAAACCATTTCATCAAAATCAATTATTGTGACGACTAGAAAATTACATAAAATTTTGGGCAGAAATAATGTGCCATCAAAATCCACTATTTATCGTTTGGTGAATGATTTTGAAGAAAGAGGCTCTTTAGCAGATAAGCACACGCCTGTGCCACAACGTACAAGAAGATCAACTGAAAACGTTGTTGATGTCCTAGAAATTTTTCAAAACAATCCATGTCTACTTTGACACCAGAATTGAATACTTTGGGATTGGTTAACATGCGGTTCTAACAAGACGGTGAAACTTCACATACAGCCAATCAGTCCAACTATGTATCCAAAATGTTAAATATAACGTGCCCGTTAAGTCAAGGTTATCCAATTTGTTATGTTATTTATTAAATGATTATAATGTTTTACCTTTTATCGATAACGTTAGACGTTTAGTTATAAGATACGTAGTAAGAATTTAATAAATAACATAACAAGTTGGATAAAATCGATAAAATTGACATAACGGGCATGTTATATTTAACATTTTGGATACATAGTTGGACTGAATGTTACAATGGAATTATTAAGAGATCTGTTTCAACAAGAAATTATCTCAAGAAAGCGTTGCCAATTGGCCTCCACGTCTACCGGCTTTAACAGCCCCGGACTTCTTTCTGTGGGAATATCTCAAGATCAAGGTTTATGTCAACAAACCAGAAACACTTGAGCAAACTTAAACAAAACATTCCTGACTAAATTTATGAAATATCGGTTGAAATGTGTGAAAATGTGATGAAAAATGTTATAAAGAGAGGCCGCATTTGTGAAGCTAACAGAGGCGGACATTTAGTCTTCCATACGTAATTCTCAACATTCAATAAAACATTTATGAGCATTAAGCCATTTTGTTTTAATTTTCCATTGTTACACAAAAATAAATAAAACTCTTAGTTTTGGCATAATTGAATCTGAAAGTTTAGGTTAAAATAACTTCTATTTCTAAAATTTCATCGAGTTATGAATTTTGAATGAATAATTATTGCTTTATTAATAGTCCAGGCAAGCAACAGTTTTAGTTTGTAATAAATCCGGGCAACCTGAAATTTGGCAGAGATGTACATTGGAGTGTTCTAATGAACATAGAAAAGTCCCCAAAAATTCAAGTCAAAAAAAAACGGAATATAAAAATTTTTATTCGTAAAAAAAAATTATTGTAAACCTTTGTTACAGTTTTAATTTATTTATTATTATACGCATTTCGCCTTTCTGCACGAATTTCTCGACGTGCAACTACTAAAAAAACCTTTTATCATAATTTCTTCTATTCATCGTAAATAAAGCATTTTTGTTCGGACGATATTATGCGAATATTTTATTAATTATTATTATACTCGAACAAAACAATTATTATTATTAGTTTTAAATCGGTTTCAAAACAATAAACCTGACAATGTAGAAACAATTATTGTAAAGTGAATAAACAAAAGAAAGGAAGCAAAGCCACCTTGACTGTCTAGTTACTATAATCCATCTGTTATAAGGGTCATCCATATGGGACGTCCGCAATTTTTTCCGACTTTCCAACACCCCCTCCTCCTGTCACAGTTGGGCACAATCTTCGGAACCCCCCCCCCAGGAATGTCCTGTGGTCACAAATCAAAGACCCCCTCATTTGTCTACAATCGAATTTGACCTTTTAAACTAAAAAAAACCTATTCATTAATTTTTTTAACTTCTTTTTATGGCTGTAATAAAAATTGGAATTAAACAAGCAAGAATTTAGATAAACTTTATTTTATAAACTTTTAAAAATAGTCAAACACAATTCTCTTAGAAATCTCAAAAATAGAATTTTTATGCGGACGTCACATTTGCCCCCCCCCCCCCCGGTCACACTTGGACGTCCTTTATAGACGACTCCTAATGCAGAGGTGCGGCCTCGAAGGGTGATTGGTTAACATTTAAATATAGCAAATTTGATTTGTTGTTCGGTGCCGCACTTCTCCATACTTAAAACGGATGGACTATAGCACATGTGAATAAAATACCGAACGAAATTCGCCACTTGTGGCGCTGAAGTGGGTACTACAACACGCAAATTTTGAAAAATTCTATTTTGATCATAGAAAAATTCGAAAAAAATATATTTGGTAGAGAATTTTATGCTCTTTAATTTCGTTTCATGATGATTTTTCGTAAAAGCGAAAATACGCGAGCTATAGGCAAAAAACCGCGTTGGAGTGGTTAAAATCCTCAGTTGAGGGGAACGCCGGCTAGTGATTTTTAAGAGACATTTGGGGGGTTTATTAGGACACTCCAATATACAAATCTGCCAAATTTCAGCTTGCCCGGACGTTTTGTAAGCTCAAGCCAAAATTCCGATTTCGTTGCCTGGAAGATACAAGTACATTGGCAAATTTTGAAAAAATCTATTTTCTTCTTCATTTTGCCAACCTTTGTCCCAATTTTAATTTATTTACTGTTAAGGGGATATATCCACCTAGATGGTCGAAAAAATCGATTTTTTTTGCATTTTCTTGAAGTTTGAGGTCTCCAGAATATCTGGTGAAAACGCCAAGTTGATATTTCGATAAATAAGCCAGTTACAGCCGAGAAAGTGTGCGGCGCCGAGCCGACAGGCAGGTTGCGGCAAGCGACCCTTCGAACAAAACGTGTCTAGATCTATTTTATGATTCTATTATGTTTATGGGCATGCTTGGCTCCAACGAAATACCATAAAATATGACTGTTATTCATTGCCAAAAAAAAATAGACACGATTTGTCAGTAGCTTGCCGTTCGTGCAACTGTGTGTTCCAGTGAATTTTCGTTTGCGAATAAATATTCAGATAAAAATGGATATAAAAAATAAAGGTTCTCGGAAAGCTCATCGATCCGGATCTTTACGCAAAGATCGAAACAAAAAGAAAATAGCGCCCAAAAATCGATATTCTGCCGAACAACTTTCCGACGAGAATATTAGTTCCAGTGCCAAAAAATTGAAAACTGATCGTGACACATCCACACCAGAAGATCCAAGCATCGGATATCAAATTTTGAATTTTCTGACTGTGTTTTCTGCCTTATCGGAATGTGTAAAATGTAAAAAAAGGGTGATAGTGATGTTCGATTCTCTATAGAAAGCGCTCGAGGACTCGGTTTTAAAATTGTAGTTTCGTGTTCATCGTGCAAACCTACTTTCATATTTGGAAGATAGCTCCAAAAACGATGAACAACGGGGTTAAAATCGTTAATATTGCTGTATTTCTTGCAACATGCACGTTCAACAATGGTGTCACCTCATTATTGGAAATTATGAACGTGTTAGGAATATCGGTTGGATCAGGAGCGCACTTGTACGCTGCACAAGAAGACGAAACTCGCATAGCGAGAGCCGAACTGCAAGCGCAAGAACAGACAAAAGAAGGTCGAATACGGCGCCGACAACAAAATTTAGAAGCTATGAAAATTCCGTCGACCGTAGAAGACCTACACTATGGGCCTAGTATCGATGATTCCATGTAAGTTGACAAATTTCATGATTTATTCATTCCCAAATTTTCAAATGAGTTTTTCTAAAAACCCCGTTTCTCAAATCGGTACCCAAAATTTCTCGACAACCAATGAACCGATTGCCTTGAGATTTTTTGTGGTTATTCTATACACCATTATCTAGTACCTGTCATAGGATTTTTTTTCCGTTACTTAGTTTTTGTTTTATAGGCAAAATAATAACTAATTTTTGGCTCAAAAATCACTTTTATTCAAACGTCCGCCATTTTGTCATAAATCGATATTTTCAAAATCGGCTATGACAAGTACTAGATTATAGTATCTAATTTCATAATCTTTTTTTTTTTTCTTTCAGATGATTTTTGAAGAAACGCCAGTGGGTACCGTAAACGCAGATTTTTTTACGACGCTCCAAGGATCATACAATATCCTTGTATATTTTTAAATAAAAAAAATTAAACATATTTTTGAATGTATATACTTTTAGATAATTAAAACCCCAATCCGAAATTTCAAATAGTTTTCGTTGAAAAAATTCACAAAAATGACCTGCTTTCCGGCTCCTAGGTGTATATGTTACAGTTAAAACCCGAAATCAGTTAAAACCCGATCTAACTAGTAAATTCTAGTTTTAACTAACCGCGTTAGTTAATTCTAGTTTTAACTGAAATAACTTCAGTTAAAACTAGTTTTAACTGAATGACTTTAGTTAAAACTAGATTTCAAGTAAAAGCAAACGTAATTAGATTAAAATTGTTTTATTAAATTGATTCTGTTTACATTATTACTACAATATTTACAAAATTTACAATTTACTTGTTGCCACATGGCATACTACTATGACATTTGGAATTGCAAAGAATTCTCTTTTTTAAACAGAGGCATCGCTTTGAAGTGCAATTTTTTTGCAAGAGCAGCGGGAAAACCCTTGCCCAGTTCCAACCGCAGCTTGTTTCGCTGCTGTCCGCAGACAAATTTCCTCATCTGGCACTTGTTCTCGAGTTAAAAAAACCTCAGATGACATATCGAATTCGGATCTAAAAGAAATATTGATTACTTATGTAAATATGTGTACTAATACCAACTAAAGATTCTGTAATCCTACCTGCAATATAGTTTATTCAAAACCCCATCTTTTGTTCCAATTCTGTACAGGCCATCTCCATTCCTTTCGATTACGACTCCTATGATGTTTTGTAAGTCTGCCTTACCTCTGTCGACATCAGGAATTGGAACTGTTACATTACCTCCGATGTCAACCGCAGGATGGGTTGCATCTGAAATCTTCTTCATTCTTTCCGCCTGTTTTTTCAAATTTTTTTGCGCTTCGTTTCTGGCTGAAGAAATATTTGACGATGTATCAGCTAGCGGCGCCGGCGGCTCCTCTTCGTCCTCTGCTTCTCCTTCACTCTGCCCTGCTTTCATTTGCTCAATAATTTCATGAAGGTCGTCTTCTTCGTGGATATTTGGAAGTAACACAGATGGCAATGCGGTTGTTGTCAGTCCTACTCTTGGTTCAATTCCAAACATAGCCTTGTAGGGAGATTGTTTGATTCCTGAATGAAGAGCTCTATTTTTCATAAATTGTACAAAACGGACACCGTTTGACCAATTAGTTGTATTGTTATCTTTCATCCATGTAGCCAACATTTTTTCTACGTCCTGATTAGCTCTTTCAACCGAACCCTGACTCTGATTATGGCGTGGCTTTCCATGAACAATTTTTAATTCCGGCCAATATACAAATAGCTCATCTATTACTTTATTTACGAACTCTCTTCCATTATCAGAGTGTAATATACAGGGAGCACCAAATGTCAAAAAGATATCGGTTAGTTGGAAGGCAACCTCTTCAGCTCTCTTGCTCTTGAGCGCTCGCAATAACACAAATTTTGTGAGATGGTCTTGATAAACCATAATGAACTTGAATTCTTGATCAGCTTGAGATTGCATGTCAATTAGGTCTACTTGGCAGCGACTGTTCATTTCTGAATGAAAAATTGGCTTAGAAACCAAACCTTTCCTCTTCTTACTTTTCTTTTGCTGGCAAGTTTCGCACATTGCCAAAAAACTATTTATCATTTCAATAGTTATATTAGCGTATTTCCTTGACGTTTCTGCTTTCAAGTCTGTCTCGACCTCCATGTCCTACAGCTATATGAGCACTTTCGATAACATCAAATATTTCCTCAGCTGGAAAATAATACTTTCCAGGTTGACAACCTGTTGATACCAGATTTTTCAATTCTCCAATTTTCAGAACATCAAATCTTTTTAATCTACGGTATTGTAGAGGCGTTTTCTGTTGGGCAACCTTAGCTTCTTCGACCTCCATTATTAGCTTATCGTACTCATCCTTGGTTATCACATTATAATGGTTTTCTTTCTTTGCTAAGTTTAGTAATTTTTCGAGGAATAGTTATTTACATGAAAGTCAGGAAAATGATATATTACTGACGAGGAGCAATGTTGAAATACGAGGCACTTCGTGCCGAGTATTTTAGAGCTCCGAGTAAAGTGAGACATTTTCCTGACGTATTTTGTATTAAATTTTACCGAAAATCGTAAAAAATCAAAATTTTAAAACACTAATTGAACAACATTTTTAAAATGAGCTAAAATCAAGTTTGTCAATTTGTTGACTACATAGTTACAAACAATAGTTATTCCGAAAATTGTCATTGTTACCTGCGTTACTAAATATTACCGGACTAGTCAGTAAGATTCAATTTCCCTGCGCGTAAATACGCAGGGAAGTGTTGTTTCGATGACGATTTCCGGTAAACATACTTTCCATTTATTTCCTGAATCGTTCGATTGCATTTCGTCGCCCATTGCGAATTAATTGCGGTCTGTATAGTAAAAAGAAGAGTATAATTTAAATTTTTACGATAGAATTTTTTGTTTTATAATTTACAATTGTAACATTTAACAATTTTAAAATACATATTTTACTTACCTAATTAATTTGATCAACAACCTCTAATTTTCTACTTGGTTACGTTTCAATTACGGTTGGGTGTTTCTACCCAGATTAAATTCTGCTTGATGGTATCAACCGTAAAATCACCAACACCAACAAAACAAAAAAAACCGTTAAATTTTAAATTTGAAAAATTTTAATTTAATTTAATAATAATGTAAACAGAATTTACTTATTAAAACAATTTTACGTTTGCTTTTACTTGAAATCTAGTTTTAACTAAAGTCATTCAGTTAGAACTAGTTTTAACTAAAGTCATTCAGTTGTTATTTCAGTTAAAACTAGAATTAACTAACGCGGTTAGTTAAAACTAGAATTTACTAGTTAGATCGGGTTTTAACTGATTTCGGGTTTTAACTGTAACATATATCGAGGGTGAAAACACAGGACCTCGTAACTTACATTTTGAGTAAAATTAACTTTTTGCCGCCATATAATGTGCATTAATGACCTCCATCTATGTTCGAAAGAGAAATATTCTAAAAAAATTATTAACGGTCAGAATAAAGGGAAACAGTAACTCGTAACTTATTTTCGACGGTTTCGTAAAACATAACCTCGTAATTACGAAAGTGTTCGTTTCGACGCCATCTAAGTAAACAACTTATATGATTTAAGGTAAGTACATTCAAATATAGCTTGTAAAATTATGAAATAACAAATTTGTAAAGCTGAATTGACAAATAATTTCATGGTTAATCATTATTCTTAGTGCTCATATAATTATTCTTCTGAATTACTAATGATATTATTTAATAAGTTAACATTTAATTTCAGGTGCTAGATACGAGCTCCTGTTTCTCATTGCGCTAGAGAAGATACGAGTTAATGTGCATATGAAATGGAAAACAGTAGAACGAGTAGAATTTTGGAGTTGGCCAAAATAGCATACAGTACTGATACATCTGAGAAAAATGCGGAGTTTTCTCTTCAGAAAATTAATTTATCACACAATTTTCTTGAAGATGAAGTTTTATCTCCGGAAGAAATTGCCAATATTATCAGGGAAGCCGAGGATGTGCTTGAAATTGACTTAAATCTTAATGAAACAAGTATTTTGAGTGAAATAACAAACGTAGTTCATACACGAGAAGAAAATGACGTTCATGATGAAGACTATATTCCAGAAAATAATACAGTTAGTGAAGAAAGTATGGAAGATGTGAATGAAGATGGAACACTGCAACAGGTAACTGAGATTGTTATGGAAGATGGAAATGAGAATGAAGATATACAACAGTGGAAAAAGTTAAAGGTCAAAATAAGAAGGTACTTAACAAGCAATTAAGCATGAAAGGACAGCAGTATTTAGGATTTCGAAAGCCGCGGGAGCAAAGCAATACATTTCATGATACACAGAGAAAAGAAAGAAAGTTAGGTGCGCGCTGCAGATGTAAGCAAAAAGCCAAAAACCCAACGAAAAAATGTTACAAGGTTACAGAAGCAATGCGCGGAAATATTTTTGAAAATTTTTGGTCTAGCATGACTTGGGATCAACGAAAAGTGTATGTCAGTAATACCGCTAAAATAACTGAAAAGGCCAGACCAAAATCAGCTGAAAATTCCCGACGAAATATAACAATCAAATATTTTCTAATTTGTGGAAATGATGAAATACCTGTGTGTAAAATCATGTATTCACAAACCCTTTGTTTAAGAGAATGGTCTATAAGATCATGGGCAACAAAAAGCGAAAATAGGATGAATAAAAGCACTGAAAAAGAACTAAGTCGACGCGATCAAAGATTAGATCTGTTTAGAGAGGATAGAAATTTTTTAACGGAATTTTTGACTAATTTAAACAAACTTCCTTCTCACTATTGCAGAAAAGACACTAATAAGCTTTATTTAGAACAAACTTTTCAATCTTGGAATGAACTTCACAGGGGATACATAATGAAATGTCAGGATAATAACAGAATACATTTGTCTGTTGTGACGTTAAAAAAAATGGCGACAGAAATGAATTTATCTCTATTCCATCCAAGGAAAGACCTGTGTGATACTTGTTTCAAATTCAAAAACCATAATTTAACTGAAATCGACTACCACGAACACATAAAAAAGAAAGATAGAGCGCGAAAGGAAAAAGAGGACGATAAAAAGAAGGCATTAGAGGGACAGTGCAATGTTATTGTGATGGATGTTCAGTCTGTTAAGTTAGCACCACAGTTGCAAGCTAGCGCATTATATTATCGAACAAAATTGTGTTGTCACAATTACACAATTTATAATTTAAGAAATAGACAAGCCACTTGTTACTGGTTCGACGAGACTAGTGCCGATGGTCAAGCATCTACATACGCATCGTTTCTTGTTGATTACTTGGTAGAACATTTTTTGAATTCTGCTAACCCAATTATTCCAATCATCATCTATTCGGATGGATGTACTGCTCAAAATCGGAATTGTATCATGGCCAATACTTTACTTCATCTTTCAGAAAAGTATAATGTCTGTATTACACAAAAATATCTAGAAAAGGGTCACACCCAAATGGAATGTGACTCTGTTCACAGTGCCATAGAGACATCGCTGAAAAATAAAGAAATCTATTTGCCCAGCGATTACCACCGCGTAACTAAAGAATCTCGCCATAAAGACCCTTACATAGTCAAAAGCATGGATTTATTCTTTTATAAAAATTATGCCTATAAAGAGTACCTGAAATATAATTCTATACGGCCGAGCAAGACTGGTAGTGGCAATAATGTAGTAGTTGACATACGTGCGTTAGAGTACTATGAAAGTAAAATTAGGTACAAAATAAACTTCGACTGTGATTTTGAAGATTTACCTACCATACCAAAGAAAATAAACCTAGGAAAAGTCGTATTTCCCCAACTATTTAAAGAGAGACAGAAAATTTCAACTTTAAAATACGAACATCTTCAAGCAATAAAGCAGGTAATTCCAAAAGACTGCTGGAGTTTCTACGACTCCCTACCACACAAGTAGGTCTTTTTGTATTTTATTTCATATTTTTTGTTAAACTTAGAACAATGTATAATGAATTTATTTATTTTGAAAAATTATTATTTAGTTTATGAATAATATTTTATTTAATGTTCTTACCTATTTTTATTTTTAATAAAGATGTTACTATTTTGAATTCTTTAATTTTTTTACCATAATTACATTTCATAAACACGTAACTGACATATTAAGATAAGACAGTAACTCGTAAGTAACGGTAACATTTGAAAATATTAATTCAAGTTCTTTTAATTTAATTGCAATTATTTGTTTGATAATTCTGAAGTCAATAAATATTGCAAGTTTAAAAATTGGTGGCAATTTACAATTTAAAACAGTTTTTTGTTCTTCCTGAACATTTTACGTTTTGTGAGATACGAGGTCCTGCGTTTTCGCCCTCGAATATCCCCTTAAATGCATTTCCACCTCTGAAAACATTTGTCTACCTGCAATGATTCAATATTGTTTGAGCCAATTTTTAGGCTTCGTTGCCTGGACTATAGCTACAATATTCTTTATTTTGTTATTTAAAAATATTTGTCAGTTTATTACTTTTTTTTAAATAAAAATTGCACTTTAAAAAGAAATTATCTATGCTATAGTTTTATAGATATGGCTTACATTAAGAAATAAATTGATTTGACCCTCCAGTGCGGCCTTTAGGCCGCACAACCTAGGCAATCATGTACTATCAATAAAAATTCAAATTAACAAAATTATTTCTTGAAAAAAGCATTCTAAAAGTAGATCAATTAGAATTCTGAGCATAAAATATGACCATATTATATTAAATTAAATATTTCTAACTCCAAAGCTGTTGCTGCTATCCCCCTCTCCAAGTATATTACTGCTTTTTGAGTCATTCGAAGTTGTTTTCTACAGAAATTAACTCGAATTTTTCATGTAAACACGCAGAATGAGAGAAAACCTGCGAATCTTTATTTTGACCTACAGGCATACTATATTATATAATTTAAAAAAATTTAACGTATCATTTTATGCCTGTATTTTATAAAAACTTAAATGTTTTTTATTTGAAATAAGTAGTACTGTATGTGTTTTGTATTTCAAATATTGTATTTTGTATTTCAAATAAAATAAATAACATTCTCAATTCAATTTTAAAAAAAATTTAATTTTAAACAGTTTGTATGAGATTTTCATGAAATGTAAATCATTTATTCGAAATTAAAACTTATAGGTCAAATTTATTTACAAATTATTGATCAGCATGAAAATACGCAACGTTGCTCTAATTTGACGGACTTCGTATCTCTTAAGATAACCGAGATCCTCATGCTTAGGTCGAAAAATGGGCACCCTATATATCGCTTAAAAATTTTCGTACTTTAGATTCAACCCCAATATGGCGACTCCACAACCCTATTATCTACAGTCTATGTATATTATTATTTGTACGTCATTACCTATATCTCAATTATCACAATACTTCACCAATTAACTTAAATAGGGGGTTTACCATTAATACTTTGTGGTTAAAAAAATTCAGCAGTTGTGATAACTTTTAGTGACATTTGTACTGGCGTAAATTGTATCTCATGCTTTATAGGGCGGAGGTAAATGTGCCACCAGTAATGTTATTCTACCTGCTACGAATTTAGGATATTAAAAGTACACAGGTATTTGTGCCACCGGAGAAAACGGCATCTACCTGATGCATCTCCTACATGTAACATCGATTATTTTTTGATTTTACACGATTTTTTGGGGGTGAAACGTAATAGTTTACTGCCCCATACCGCAACTATACTTTTTAATGCTATTTCGAGGGTCTCTCACATCCCGGTTGCATTTATCCCGGTTTCCTTGATCTGTCGCGCCTCTCGTATGTTTAGCGCCCGCCGCGTAGCGGCTCGGAGCACGAAAAACCGCCCGGAGATGCGGAGCATCGGAGGGTAGGTTTTTTGATGCTCGCAGTTCTGGCCAAGCCAAAATTTATTATTTTGCCGAGTTGGTCTATGTATTTCCAGGTAGAAAATTTGGACCCGGATTAAATATCTGACCATTTGCCGAGCTGGCCTACAGCCTTATCGAATGCACACCCCAAAATTCGAAGGCAAAAAAAATTTAATTTTTTCACTGTTAGTGGCACAAATACCTGTGTTTATTTAAAGAACCCTTTTGGTCGGTGGCACATTTACCGGTACCCTTTTCTGGTCAGGTACATTTGGTGGCACATTTACCTCCGCCCGCTTTATACTAGGAAACATAAAATTGAAAAAAAATTTATTTCATATTAGTGTAATAGATTTTTCTCCTCTTCTACCCATCTTGTTTATTTAATTTTCTTTTCAATTTTAATATCTATTCATAATAATCGTCTCTAATGTTTGGTTTTTTGATAATAAACAGATAGTACAATCAATTAACCAATTCAATGGAAAGTAAAATTTTAATAAAAGCATTTTGTACAAGGGAAAAGAGATAAAAGAAGTACCTCATTAACTTTTCACCCAATATTTATTTTCAATTTAAAGCTTTGCAGATAAAATTGATAACGAAATAGGAGTGGTTATCAAACCATTGGAAAAATTAAAAGGAAATAAATTAATGCATAGCAACTTTTCATATAACAACTAACTAACAATAAATTAATTAATATTCTTGTAACAATAGGTAAATTATGATTATGAAACAAAAGAATCAAAGCTCAGTATGTTTTCAATCTTATACGCAACAAATAACATTTATTTTTGTTTTAAACTTTTGTTGCATATTTCTTGTGCATAAATCGATTTGCCCTTGATTTATCCTTCTCGTGAATAAAATTAAACAACAAATAAAAGTTATTCATTTAGAATATTCAATAAATAAAAATTTGATTTCTGAACTTAATTTTCAGACTGTTGTAGTCTCTCAAAAAAAATTGTTGAACTAAATCCGAAGGATATTAAATTTAAAAATCATACAGATCATAAATAAAATGTATATTAAATAAATAAATCTTTGTTTTTGTAAATTATTAGGTTAAAGTGCACAAAAGTAATAACATAACCTACAACTTACCAAAACCGAGAAAGCTCATAAAAAATAGGGCTATAAATCTATGTAATCTTCCTCTGGGATTACAACAGGAGAAGAGGCATCCTGCATTTTCATCTTCGCCTAATTGTTGTATACTTGGTCCACCCTCCATTCTATTTTAAAAATACCAAAATGTTTTAGTAATCCTAAACTTTCACCAAACATGAAAAAGTTAGTTAAACGTCTTCATTCCACTTTTCACTACGTTATTTAAATTCACCAACACACAACAATATTGTTACTCATGTCTTATCAAATAATGTGGTTTACACCAAGAAATGTCCTAGGTACTAAACGTCAAAAAAGTAAACACTACACTACAACCACCCTAAAATTTTAGTTACTTTTACATTTTTGTGACTATCTTTCTCTCTACTATCTAATTACCCATAAGGTGTCCTTTTCTGTTTTTTTATCAGTTACAAAAGTTGTTTGACGCGCAAACACAAATAATAACTTTTCTATTACAAAGTCTCAGATTAGTTCAATTAAAAATAGATAAACAGTAATCTAAAACAATGAGTTCAGCAAGTAAGGTAAATGTTTTAACATTGCGAAAGTTTACAATAAAAAGTTGAATTTAGGTTATGTTTTGTTTGGTTTTAATTTGTTTTATTTCAAGGTGGGTGAAATTTTTACAGCCGCCGGGGCTGCTTTCAATAAACTAGGCGATTTAACAATGCAGCTA
Organism: Podabrus alpinus; assembly: GCA_932274525.1. Classification (NCBI taxonomy): domain Eukaryota; kingdom Metazoa; phylum Arthropoda; class Insecta; order Coleoptera; family Cantharidae; genus Podabrus; species Podabrus alpinus. Next base: position 30,552,995 of record OW026451.1, read on the forward strand.
CATCCGAATGCAGAATCACCAGCAGGGTAAGACACGAAATAATTACAGTCGGTGTTGAATCTAACCGTGTGTTGATTAAGATTCAACACCAATTTTGAAAAGTAACAATTAAATCTAAATTATTTTATTAGAAAATGGACCGATGAAGAAATTGAGATGCTTAGAACTGTAGTTAAGACTTTCGCTGACGGTTTAAATCAAATCAGCGAGCACATAAAGTTACGTACAGTGTAAGTTAGTATCTTGATTTCTTCACGCCGCCGCTAATTTTTTATATCATTTGTAGATCGCAAATTAGGACAGCACTTAAAAAGAAAGCGTTTGAAGATGCTGGCTTACCGGTTAGACAAATTACGACGGTGTCCCAGCCATCTCAACCAAGCACAAGTTTACAAACTCAACAAAGTATCGTCAAGCAAGAAGTTACGCTTAATATGTTAAATGCATCTGAATCAGAAGTGGATGTGGAAGGTTTAAGTGAGGATGTTAAGTTGGAATTTGATTCTGCAAATGAAGAAGTTACTACTTAGTTCTCTACTTGAATTTTCGAGGAAGAATTTCTGTTGCCGATTTTACTGTACAAAAGTGGTTCTAATATAAATTATAAGAAACGGTGACCGATTGTCGAACAGTGCTGAAATATTTTTCTAAATCGAAAAATTGTGTTTGTTTTTTTACAAAATTAATTGTTCATATTCTTTGTTTTAAAAGCTAGCCAATAAAGTATTTTTAGTTGATCTTATTTGAACTTGTGAAATACTAAATAATTTTAATATGTGCAATGGTAGAGGGCGCTACTGATCAGATTTCGCTGTGTTGCAAATTTTGAAATTTGGGGGTGAATTGCCTTCATCGCATTCTATCAAGGATAATGGTTTACAAATTTATTTTGGTTATTATATGTTTCCTTGCAAGTAATTCCACTATTTTATCCATTACAGACAAAGCAGTAGCACAGATTCAGTCAGAGGGAAGCGTCGCCTATGAACTTTAACTGCATCCATACCATGAACCCAGTGGCGTACCTCGGGGGGGGCGGTCCGCCCCGGGCCCCTTTACTAAGGGGGCCCCACCCAAAAATAAATAATTCCATGTTTCTCAAGTGAGCGAGCTCGTTCGTGGCTCAGTCGTTCAGAGAGCGTCGGTTTCGGAGCTGCGTTGCGTCGTGCTAAACGTCGTAGATTCAATTGTTCGAATTCGGGCTCTTACGATAAAACTATTTATCAGTTTAACATTTTTAACAGTAATGATAATTGATGACCTCGGACTGCACGAGTTTGTTCCCTTATTCTATTTATTATTTCTCTGCACAGGGCAATAGCTTATGGAAGACGGTTAGATTAAGGCAAAAAAAAAGGCTAGCCACATTAAAAAGTGATAAATGACCTTCTTTGAGGGTGAGGGGGGGCCTACAAAATAAATCCGCCCCGGGCCCCAAGTGGTCTAGGTACGCCACTGCATGAACCTTCCATAGGGTCATATTCAGAGATACACTAGACCCTCCATGTACGCGAATTAGATTTTGATAACTGAATTTTTTGTACGCGAAGCAAAATTCCCTTTAACGCGAATTAAGTTTTCGCGTATTATTAAAATAACTAGCTGGCACAGCCAGCCTACCGGCCGCCTTTAGCCATCTAGACCGTGTTGGATGTGGTTGTTCGGCCTCACTCCAAGTGCTCCAAGGTTCTAAAGTAGCCTATGTTTTTCGTAGCGTTGTAAATAACTTCTACACCAAATTTGGTTAAGATTGGTCAAATAGAAACATAAAGCACGTGCACGCGTATTTGCATTGTCGATCGGTTGACAGCTTGACAGCATTCATTATTGTTTTTAAGTTGATTTTGAGTAGCCTGCCTTCCTTTAAGGAATCTCGATAATCCATTCATGCGCGTCCCTATGGGACGCGCATGAATGGATTATCGAGATTCCTTAAAGGAAGGCAGGCTACTCAAAATCAATTTTCCTTTCCTTTACGAATTTTTGCACTATTTCAATACAAAAACATGCGCAGGAACCTACATAATAGCTGTGCCAAATTTGGTTCCGATCGGTCAAAGGGAACATACATTTTTTTATCATTATAAATAAATAAATAATTTTTGTAACGAAATTCTTTCTGGGGGTCCCCATGATACTAGTGTCTAATTTTGGGGGTCCGCAAGTTCGAGACATTTGGGAAACGCTGGTCTAGTGTATTAAAATCCCTATCGACAAAAATAGTTTGACCAGAGGATCTGTAGGTGTATTGAAGAATACACCCCAGTTGCAAACGTTTTTATTAAAAAGCATTAATTGCTGCTTGTGTTACAATTTTCGCTTTGCATTTATTTTCTATTTATTTATAATTTCAACTTTTCCTTAAAAATTTTCGCAAACACCTTGTATATGATGCAAAAAGTTGCACAAATTCGTCGAATGTTGTGGCGCTAACTAGCGACCAAGTGACGAACATCAAAAGCAAGTCTGAACTGGGCTGAACTTGTCACAATAAAAAATTTGAAGAGTTTTAACCAAATTTTGAAGAGTTTTAACGTTGATTAAAGGATGCAATCAAGGGTTTTAACACAGTTTCGGTTTGTTTTAGGCTTCTATACAAAGTATAGCAAGAAGCCTTATGATCTGGCTCCGTGTCCGTCTGTCCGCATAATTCAAAATCATACAGAGCGTTTCAAATCGTGTTGGAAATACTCTGTGTGTATAGAGGTCTATTTCTAGTCTGTATAGACGCGCTTTGGCTAAACGTGCAGCGCGCGTTTCGGCAGATTCATTCTGGCGTGTTTTATTATAACTCAAACTCATTTTTTTGCCAATCTATCGGTACTTGAATACCTTGTAATAATTCGAGTTCTACTTGAAATTAATGTAATTCATCTAAGATTTAGTTTGACCTATATACAGATAATTAATCTGTTAATCCGATGATACAATGATACGTTGATACGCGTATAACCAGGGGTGGGCTGGAGCCGGCTCGGTCCGGCTCGCGCTCGAGCCGTTTGTTAAATTACCCCTAAAACAAAAAAATAAGCCAATTTCGATGCCATTCCTTTTATTACATCTTGGATGAACCAGAATCACAGGTTAGCAACAGAAACAAGGGTAAGAAAAGGGCACAATAATGATGTTTCTGCAAATGAACAAGGCATATTGACTCTACATTAATTAATTAATTATGCATATTTCGATGTGCCGTTCCTCAAAGACGGGGCCACATGCAAATTTAAATGAATATTGAATATATAATTTTGAATTATTTCGGCTAGCTCAAATTTAATGGTTTTACTTTTATTTTGCATGAAATCTCTCAGTCACAGTAGCAGATTCCTCGAGGGTTGGTTCTTTGCTTATACTGAAAAATAAATCTAGTGGAGGAAAATTCATTCCTCAATGATACGCAAAAGTATGTGAAAATATAAATAATTTATTTTATTAATCATGAACACAAATATAAATAAATGAACCCCAAACTTATACTAAAAATTATTGTATTTGAACATTTAACAAATAAATCTCCTAAAATTATGAAAAAAATAAAGTTTTATTGCCGCGTTTATTTATCGCCGTTAGTTTCAATTTTAAACCGTTCACTGGTACCGCGTAAATGTTAAATAATTTTTATTCTCTCTTACCGAACACAGATGGCGGCGTAATTTCTTTAAGTTTCTTCATGCAGATCAAATCACCAATGTTTGTTAACTCGTGTATCTTGTTGTTATTGGTGTTCCAAAAATTTCTTTATTGAAATCTTGCGTCCAATTAATTGTGATCCACGTTAAACACTTTATTATAAGGTAAGTACCTGATTTTTTTTAATTTATTCTCAATTTTATCTTGCAGAATCTTATATCGATTCTTGTAATCTATTAACGATCTCGTTCTTTCAGATTGCCACACTTTGAGTTGGATTAAACCCAAAATTATCACTTTATAACGAGAGCACACAAAACCTCCGTTCTTCAACGCACTTGGGTTTCAACTCTGTTTTTATTAATTAATATCGTTTCCAAGGTTTTGCTACGATTTTCAAATTTCGCCACTCTTTGATAATTCCTTTTTAATGTGAGTATCTCGTTCTTTGATAATGCTTTCTTTTAATTAAATGTCATTTAATTAATTTTTTATTCTCATTGCAGAGTCGTCATAACAACACATCATTGTCTGTCCACACGTAAACCGTTGGTCTCGGATGAACGAATCGTTGCGTTTCTCGTCACCATTTGACTACGTAAACTCATTGTTTATTACCTCACTTACTTACAATTAACCTATTCTTTACAATTCTAAAATTATTATACATTAAACAAATTTTTCTTTGAATATTAAAAACATCATTTGTAGTTAATAATTTTTGTTCATATCATTGTTGAATGAATCCTCCCTCTCACTTATTTTGCGAATAAACTGACTTTATCAGAGCTTTAAACTTACCTGTTGGAATTTTTGTTTGTTATTAAGAAACCTCATGCAATTTGTAACTTTTAAGAGTGCTTATTTAATTTCAAAATTATTGGTATTTTGAATCACTACAATATACATAGTATAGTATGTTAAATTTGGAATTTATTAGTTTTTTTGTGCAATAAATGTTTTGTTTTGTTATATATATTATATATTTTATACTGTACAAAAATAAATGAAGACAATGTACTCATTTACCGTTTTTTTTTTGCTTCGAAATAATAGCGAGCCGGTTGTTCAAAATTTGGCAGCCCACCCCTGCGTATAACCGATATTAGTCCAATGTTTTTCTACGACCATACCGTGAGTAGAGCTTTCCAATTACTGTATGAGTAGACGAAAGTAGCAGTCATGCCATGTTTTTTGTACAAACGCACATTGGGTAAATTAGTAGCGCGCGTTTCGGAGGATTCTTTCTGGAATCGTTTTTGATTCATTAGACGCAATTGGGCAAATCCATCAATGCGGGAGTTCGGAATTTCTTTGCGGATATTTTCTTATCTGTATAGACGCGCTTTGGCCACGTGATCAGCACACGAGTTTGGCGATTTGTTACGGAATTCTTTGTATTTGTAGAAACGCGCATAGATTTAAAATCTATAAAAATCCCGCAAAAACTTAATTAGTGCAGATTATCGGATTATCTGATATTACATTATATTATGTCGACCAAAAATAACTAGCAACAACAACTTTTCACACCAGAAAGGTAGCTGTATAAAAGCCTAGGAACTGCCGCTAACGCTAGTTCCACTTTTTAGGCTTCTATACAAAGTATAACGAGAATTAGACTTCTATACAAAGTTACAAAGTATAACAAGAAGCCTTATGATCTGGCTCCGTGTCTGTTCGTCCGTCTGTCCGTCCGTCCGTCTGTCCGCATAATTCAAAATCATACAGAGCGTTTCAAATTGTGTTGGAAATACTCTGTGTGTATAGAGGTCTAAGAACTGGGTAGCCAGTACGCTACTTTTAGGCTTCCATACAAAGTATAACAAGAAGCCTTATTTAGGCTTCTATACAAGGTATAGAAAGAAGCCTTATGGTCTGGCTTCGTGTCCGTCCGCATGTTTCAGAGCCAATCATCACGTTGATCAACTGATACGTTGTTATATTGTAAATACTTCGTCTATATAGTATTGCGTTAATCTGTTAATCCGTTGTTTCGATTCGCTAATGCAATTTATAAATACGCAAATGTTCGAAAGAAATTTACTAAGTTAAAGATATTTTCAAAGAGGTCTCCCTATATAAACTACTTGTTAGGCTTCTATACAAATTATAGCAAGAACCCTTATGATCTGGCTCCGCGTCTGTCCGTCTGTCTGTCCCTTTGTCTGTCCGCACAATTCAAATCTAATCAGAACCCTCGAAATTGTGATTGTAACTGCAAAAATTTAATTAGTGCAGATTATCTGATATTACATTATAAACAAGGTGGAACTCGCTTTAGCGGCAGTTCTTAGGCTTCTATACAGCTACCTTTCTGGTGTGGAAAGTTGTTATTATCTGGTTATTTTTGATCGCCATATAATGTAACACCACATAATCAGATAATCTGCACCAATTAATTTTTTTGCGATTGGTAATTATCATTTACTATATAAGTAATAACAATCAAACTTTTCCATTCTATTAGAAATTTTACTTCTCTGTAATGTATGGTCCTTTTTTTGAGGTGGACCAATCCTCTCCTTTCTCTTTTATTTATAACTTAACTTCACTAACCACATCAATAAAAAATTATTTTTTCGCATCAAAGTAAAACAAGTAGTTTATATAGGGAGACCTCTTCGAAAATATCTTTAACTTTGTAATTCTTTCGAACATTTGCGTATTTATAAATTGCATTAGTGAATCGAAGCAACGGATTAACAGATTAACGCAATACTATATAGACGAAGTATCTCTTATTATAAAAGGCCAAGTCTTTCTTTCTTTCTTTCTTTCTGTCTGTCCCACGGAAATACCCGAAGCAAACCGAACCGAACCGAACGCACACCGTATCAACGTATCATCGGATCAACGTATCATCGTATCAACGTATCATCGTATCATCGGATCAACGTATCATCGTATCATTTTGTCTATATAGGACAGCTATTTCCAAAAAAGCATTATGTGAACTTCCATAATGGATAATGAAAATTTTGAAAGTCCTGCTGCAAAGCGACGGCGATTGAATCGTGAGAGAAAAGCACGTACAAGAGCTAATAACACAGAAGAACAGCTTCGATCACAGCGACAAGCTGACGCTCGGTCTCATGCGATACGTCGACAACGTGAAACTTTGGAACAAACTCAAGCGCGGCAAGCTGCTGACGCTCGGTCCCATGCGATACGTCAACAACGTGAAACTTTAGAAGAAACTCAAGCGCGGCAAGCTGCTGACGCTCGGTCCCATGCGATACATCGACAGAAAGAAAATCGATACCAAAGTCAAGCAATTCAACTCCAAATAAGAGCATTGAGATTTGATGAATCTCACGTTACTCGACACGATTGTGGAGAAATGAATTCCATCTGTCACTTCTGCGGCTCCAAGAATTTTGCCAAGGAGCGTCCAGTTGATAAACAATTTAACAACTGCTGTCATAAAGGAAAAGTGAAGATTCCGCAACCGCTCGATCAACATGGGAATCTATTGTTATATCCCGAATTTCTTCGCTCTATGCTTTCAGATTCAGATAATCCTTACTACAAGAACTTTCGTCAGCACATCCGCTCTTACAATTCCTCGGTTCCTTTCGCTTCAATGGGAGCAGAGATTGTTTCAATGCCGGGTAACGGACCATACGTTATCAAAATTCATAGACAGACGTACCACAGAACCACAAACCTGTATCCACCTGAAGGACAAACAAGAAAGTTTGCACAACTGTATGTAATGGACACGACAGAAGCGGTCAATGAACGAGTAAATCTGCCTGAGAATAGAGGTTGTCTACCTGAAGTGATTGAGAAAATCGATCGTTTCTTCCGCGTCAACAATCGTATCGCAGCTTCATATTGCCTGATGAAAGAAATAGAGCAACAAGAGCGTGTACGAGCCGAAGAAGAAGGACAACCAGTTCCGGTCGTCAATATGGTGATGCGGCGCGATCGGCAGTCTGATCAAAGACGTTACAATGCTCCAACGTCCAATGAAATTGCAATGGTGTTCGTAAATGATGACGGCGAACCTCCATTTGAACGTGATATCCGTATCTATCCTCGAAATCCCGTAGACAATGCAAATACCCGAAGCAAACCGAACCGAACGCATAACGGATAATTTCATAACCAATCGGATGAACGTATCATCGTATCAACGTATCATCGTGTCAACGTATCATCGGATCAACGTATCATCGGATCAACGTATCATCGGATCAGTTAATCCGATTATCCTACTCAAAATTACTATATAAGCAGAATTACATTATAACGAAACTAGCTGATAGCCCGTCCGAGGACGGGTAGCTAGAAGGACGGGCAGGCAGCCAAGGTAACTTAAGTTGAATGAAGATTAAGGAAAGCTATCAGTGCAATCCAAAAGCCATATGACCTTGGCTGCCTGCCCGTCCTTCTAGCTACCCGTCCTCGGACGGGCTATCAGCTAGTTTAAAATATAACAACGTATCAGTTGATCAACGTTATGATTGGCTCTGAAACATGCGGACGGACACGAAGCCAGACCATAAGGCTTCTTTCTATACCTTGTATAGAAGCCTAAATAAGGCTTCTTGTTATACTTTGTATAGAAGCCTAAAAGTAGCGCACTGGCTACCCAGTTCTTAGACCTCTATGCACACAGAGTATTTCCAACACGATTTGAAACGCTCTGTATGATTTTGAATTATGAGGACGGACGGACGGACGGACAGACACGGAGCCAGATCATAAGGCTTCTTGTTATACTTTGTATAGAAGCCTAAAAGTAACTAGAATTTTTGTTGGTAAAACCGTGTAAAACTAGCTTTAACTGATTTCGCGGAATAAAGTTAACCTTAAATACATACCAAAAACAAATGTCAATAATAATTATAACCTACAATATTGACACATAAAAATATTACTTATCAGTCTGTTACCTATGTTGACAGCCCAATATTGCTCTGTTAACTTATCAGACGACTTGACAGACTGGTAACTGCTAAAAGTCATTGGTGAATACAAATATATCACATTAACAGACTGTTATTGACTTGACTCTCTGTTAGCAACTTAACAGAGCTTGGTGAATACGGCTGTAAATGTCACTGATTACATTTTTGCTTGGAAAAACAAAAACACGTCTGGACTAGTCGACTGTTTACTCGCGACACCGGCAGGCCGCTTGTGTTAAATTAATAATTATTATAAATAATATTAAAATTAATTATTAATAATGAAATTATCATCTTAAACCTAGTAAAACACTTAAATATTAGTGGGATATTCGAATGTTTGAATATGCCGTAGTTGGTAATTTGTTCGAGAGAAATTCGTCCAACTCAGCATTTGTACGACTGAACATTTAATCGACAGGGCATTTTCAAACAAATTTCTGTCGCACATAACGCTGTCGAACAAATTACCTAGAATCGAGTATTCGAATACTCGATTTCCCAGCCCTCGTAGATATAACACTACCATAACACACCAGCTACAAGATTTTTTTTTAATTAATTTGATTTTGATTAAAAAATATTAGTTTTTTGATATCTATGATATCAAAACCCTAAAATAGCATCGTCCGAACCAAGTAACGTGATATAACATGCTTCGAAAATATTATTTTTAAAGCATGGTATATAAGTTACGTTCGTAATATAGATTGTACCATAATTGCTGACTTTCGATGTGATAAATACTGAAGAAAGATATGATTTCGCGCTATGCTGAAGAAAAATTGGTCACAAAGTTGCTAATGATTGTAATTTTACATACAAGTTCTTAACGGTGTGGATATATTGTTCAAAAGATAAAAATACAAATAACGGATAAGCAGATAATGCAATAAATGGATAAACAGATTAACGGATCAACAGATCAACAGATCAGCGGATCAATGTATCAACGTATCAATATATCAACGTATCAATGTATCAACGTATCAATGTATCAACGTATCAATGTATCAACGTATCAATGTATCAACGTATCAACGTATCAATGTATCAACGTATCAACGTATCAACGTATCAACGTATCAATGTATCAACGTATCAAAGGATCAACAATTTACTATATAGGTTACACTTTGTATTTAAAATTTAGGTAATACTTTTGAAAAGGAATCGATATAGCAAGTACCACTAATTTATAAACATGAACAACTCAAGCAATTATTCTAGCAGCGACTTTTCCGATTCCGATTTTGATTCTGATGAAAGCAATACAAAACATCATCTAACCTGTAATAATAATAAATTGCATTAGCGAATCGAATCAACGGATTAACAGATTAAAGCAATACTATATAGACGAAGTATTTACAATATAACAACGTTTCAGTTGATCAACGTTACGATTGGCTCTGAAACATGCGGACCGACACGAAGCTAGACCATAAGGCTTCTTTCTATACCTTGTATAGAAGCCTAAATAAGGCTTCTGTTATATCGTACTTTGTATAGAAGCCTAAAAGTAGCGCACTGGCTACCCAGTTCTTAGACCTCTATACACACAGAGTATTTCCAACACGATTTGAAACGCTCTGTATGATTTTGAATTATGCGGACAGACGGACAGACGGACGGACGGACGGACGGACACGGAGCTAGATCATAAGGCTTCTTGTTATACTTTGTATAGAAGCCTAATAAAATCATGGCGACCAAAAATAACAACTTTTTTTTCAATGCAGACCAAATATAAGTTATATTTTATTTACATAATTTTTCACCTATATAGGAAATTTAAATACGTTGATACGTTGATCTGTTGATACCTTAAGATGTTGATACCCTAATAAGAAGTTATCTCGAAAAATTTAATTGGTGCAGATTATCGAATTATCTGATGTTACATTATAAATATACCAAAAATAACTACGTAAGAACCATCTTCGGACTATTGCGAACATTTAAAAAAAAAGAGTAACAAATTCGGTCCAGCCGTTATCAAGTAATGGCGTGACAAAGTAGTTTCATGATCACTAATTTTTAAATCTTTTTAATTAACTACCTATTTGTTAGGTTGCTACTAAAGATTCATATTATTAGAATTACCACAGATTTAAGAAATGAAATATTCTGAGATTTATATTTGCTATTAGTATGTGAAAAAATAATTTTTTATCCGATAATAAAGATACTATTCTGAAAATCGAAATCTCTTGTCACTAAATTTTAATTATATACAATATTTTTTAAGTTGGTAACTCTCGGTTCCGGATTATCTGATATCACTTTATAAAATTATGGCGACCAAAAATAACAACTTTTCACACCAGAAAAGTAGTTGTATAGAAGCCTAGGAACCGCTGCTAAAGCAAGTTCCAACTTGTTTATAATTATTACACATTTTAAAATTACGAACGCAACTAATTATTTATTGCGAAAGTCATACAAATGAATCATCAAGTCGCTCAGAAGATTTCTTTTGATGGTAAGTTCTGGTTAAAATTCAAAGCGGTCTTTTAAATTTGCATATTTATGTCTTTCGTAATGTTTATGAATTAACGAACAGTGTATGAAAGTGAACAACAATAATAATAGTCTTTGTTGTTTCAGTGCCACGAAAGCAAATCGTGCAAGTTCAAGTACGAGAACATTCTTACGAACGATGGATAACGGAAAGCCAAATTGAAAATGTTTTTAAAACGCACCAATGCCATCTTCCCAAGGTAACAACCTGTTTGATTCTGCAACAATATTTTGATGTTACGCACAATTTTGTATACTTTAAATCTTAACTTTTTTAACAAGGAGAAATTGCATTTGATTTTCCTATATTTCACCATTTTAGAACTTTCACTGAAAACTATGCATTTATTTCTGTGACAAAAGAGGATATGAGACTACCTGGCTGAAGTTTGACTCAAACTCATACTCATATTCGTACACATTACAGTCGATCAGTTAAATCATGGTAAAAATATTAATATTTTTATTTTTGCTTTTTTTTGCTTTTAAATTTATAATTAAACAATGAAGCGCTTACCGAAGGTACCAATACAAACTAATTATATAAATTAAAGTAAAAATTACGTTAATAGACCTCATTTAGGCTTCCAAAACTATGCAATGATAAGCACAACACAAATTAATAAAAAAATTCCAGGAGGCGCAGTTGACGAGATCCCCTCCCAAATTTTTGATATGACAATCTACTTGATAACCTGAATCTATGTTCCAAATTTTATAACCCTCTTTGGGGCTAAGGGTGTCAAAAACCAACCCTTACCTTTAAATTAGGTAGAGTAGATTTTCAATTTATTATAAATCTATTTATATCAGTTTAAAATTAAAAATTCACAAGTCCTAAGTATTTTATTGTCTATAATACAGTCGTGTCTGATAAGTTGAGTTTTGGGAATTGAGTTTTTGTTCAATTTCTGGTGATTTAAGGTGTGGAATTGATGCGAGATTGCATTTTTTCAGTTTTTCAACATCACTTTATGTTTTTTTTTTGGCGTAATTGGGGGAGAATTTTGACTCGAGTCAGTTTCTAACCTCAAAATTGCTACGATAAATTAAAAATTTTTAATTACTGATCAAAGTTGATTACTTATTCGGGAATAGATAAGGTATGAGTGCATGTGGTGTGTGTCATAGAGCCCCGACGAGATATGAGGATTGCATCCAATGCAAAATGAGGTGCAAGTCAAATTACCATATTGAATGTATTGGAATGACCCTGGAAACGTTAAATGAAATAAATCAACGCGGAGAATTTCATCACTGGAACTGCCCCAGTTGCTTAAACGAAAACATAACCTTGAACACAATTAATACCATCGAAGGTGCGGCTGGAAATATTAATAATAAGGAAACGAAGAATAAGACAGAAAGCGAACACTTAAGCAAAAATGACCAACATCTTTCAACAGATGAACAGGAACCCAACAACAAACAACCCCCGGAGGTAAGCCTGGAATCTCCCCGAATTCTAAACCAAACCGAGTGGCAATGGCAAGATGTAAATCCAAGAAAACATAGAAGAGATAGTCCTGAAATTCCCGAACGAAATGTGAAACAAAGAAAGATGTCCGAGTATTATATTCGAGAAAATAATAAAATTAGACTACGAAACCGTTTTGAAGCACTGGAAGAAAATCAAGAAACCGGACAGGCATCAGATACCCAAGAACAACCAAAAGTCATAAAACCGCCACCAATATTTGTTCCCAACGTTCAAAATATAACAGGATTACAACTTACTCTTGACGGAGGAGCTAAAAATTCTTATTCCTTAAAATTGATTGGAAAGGATCAAGTCAAAGTTCAAGCCGATGAGGGAGAAATATATTCAAAAATTGTTAAACTGCTGAAGGAGGAGAACGTAAACTTTCATACATACCAGCTCAAACAAGAGAGAAGCTTCAAAGTGATCATCAAGGGTCTACATGCAACCACCGATAGCAAAGGGATAATTGCCGATCTTGAGATGCATGGACACAAGGTGAAAAATGTTTCAAATATTAGACATCGAATTTCTAAAACACCCCTGAATCTGTTCCAAGTTGAAATCGCACAGAATATCAACAACAAAGAAATATACAAAATCAACCGTCTCCAAAGTCAAGTTATTACTGTGGAACCACCACATGTAAAACGAGAAGTTGTACAATGTACTCGGTGCCAGAGATATAATCACACCAAAACCTACTGCACAAGACAGCCGAGATGTGTTAAGTGTGGAAAAAATCATTGGACCAAAGAATGTACCAAGGAAACAGCAACCAAACCCACTTGCGCTCTATGTAATGGTGACCACCCTGCAAGCTATAAAGGTTGTTCGGTCTACAAGGAAATTCAAAAAAGAAAATTTCCTCCGCTAAGACCAAAACAGAACGAGCAAGCGCCTAGAATAAACAGCGAACAACAACTAATAGGAAATATAAGAACCAGCGAGTCTTATGCAAGAGTGACAAGCGGAACCAGCCAGCAACAACAACAATCCACTGCAAATGACACTCGGCCAAGGTAGGAAAACGAAAATATAAACCAAAATGGAAATCATGAACAACAATCTACCACAGCTAATCAACAGTCTAGGCAGGAAAGCGAAAACATAGAACAGAACCAAGATAATAACAATGAAAATCTACTAATGGGTTTAATGACAAAAATGATGGAAAAAATAGATAAAAATATGGAGAGAATGGATAGAATCATTGATCTCCTTATTTCCGTCATGTCAAGGAACAATTAATGGATTATTTACTAAAGGTTTCCGTATGGAATGCTAATGGCTTGTCTAGCCGTAGACAAGAGTTAACAAATTTTATTCAAAATCACAATATTGATGCTGCTTTAATATCTGAAACGCATTTTACCCAATCAAGTTATTTCAAAATCCCAGGTTACACAATGTATCACACACAACATCCTGATGGTACTGCCCATGGTGGAACTGCAGTTATTGTTCGGTCATCCTTGAAACACTTTGAGAACGTAAAATTTCAAAAAGATCACTTACAAGCTACAAGCATAACAGTTGAAGATCGCAATGGACCACTGACACTTTCTGCAATTTATTGCCCGCCAAAGCACATCGTGAAGGAGGACAAGTTTGGTGAGTTTTTCGAAACATTGGGAAATAGGTTCATTGCTGGTGGCGATTACAACGCTAAACATCAAGAATGGGGCTCACGACTAATAAATCCCAGAGGTAGAGAACTGCTAAAAACCATTAATAAAAATAGACTCAACCACTTATCCACTGGTGAAGCTACATATTGGCCTACTGATAGAAATAAGATTCCAGACGTTATCGACTTCTGTGTCACAAAAGGAATAAATTCAAACTATGCTAAAATGGAATCCTCGCTTGATCTATCATCAGATCATTCTCCAATTATAGTTACTCTTACCTCACAAATATCTCGCAGGCAAAAACCTCCAACTCTCTACAACAAAGCCACAAACTGGAATTATTTTAAATCACTGGTAGATAAAAATATAAATATACAACTATCGTTAAAAACCGAAGAAGAAGTAACAAAAGCAGTCGAACACCTCAATTACACAATCCAGAGCGCTGCATGGGATTCCACCCCCATAGAAAGAATGATAGAGGAACCAGTAAATGACTGCCCGGCGTATATAAAAAAAGTAGTTGCAGAAAGGAGAAGACTCAGAAGAATATGGCAAAGTACGCGATACCCAGAAGATAAGACCAAATTAAATAAAAAGACTAGAGCGCTCAAAGACTTACTCCAAAATCACAAAAACCAAGCTATACAACAGTACTTATCAAACCTTACACCTACTGAAGCTACCGATTTCTCATTATGGAAAGCAACAAAGAACTTGAAGCGAATATGTACACCCGTTCCTCCAATACGTAAGACAGATGGCAGTTGGGCAAGAAGTAACCAAGAAAAAGCAGACACGTTTGCATCCCACCTAGCGAATGTTTTCCAACCATTTCCTGCTGAATCAACAGAGGAGGAAGAAGGCGAAATCTATCGATTACTAGAATCACCACTTCAACCGGAATTCGTAATCAAGCCTTTTAAAGTAAAGGAAGTATGTTCCATCATAAAGCAACTCAACCCAAAAAAGGCTCCAGGATACGACCTTATAAATGGAAAAGTTCTCCAACAGCTACCATTAAAAGGTATTAAACTTATTACGTTTATTGCTAATGCTATACTCCGTTTAGAGGTCATCCCAATGCAATGGAAGGCAGCCCAGGTTGTCCTCATTCACAAAGTTGGCAAACCACCTGAAGAAGTAACTTCTTATCGACCTATCAGCCTTTTACCAATTATGTCTAAGGTTTTTGAGAGACTACTCTTAAAGCGATTGTATCCATACATAATGCAAGAAGACGTAATTCCAAAACACCAATTTGGCTTTAGAAAGCATCACGCCACTATCGAGCAGGTACATCGACTTACTCAACTAATAAATCAAGATCTGGAAGAAAAACGATACTGTTCAGTTGCATATTTGGACGTGACGCAAGCTTTTGATAAAGTGTGGCATACTGGACTGTTGTATAAAATTAAAACCAAACTACCGCATTCCTTTTGGAAAATTCTTAAATCTTATCTATCGGATAGAATGTTCCAGGTCAAGTATCAGGATGAGGAGTCGAGTTTCTTCCCCATAAACTCTGGTATTCCACAAGGCAGTGTATTGGGTCCAATCCTGTATTTACTGTATACGTCAGATTTACCTACTACTTCCAAAACATCATTAGCAACCTTCGCGGACGATACAGCAGTGATTGCATCACATTTTAATCCAGTTAAAGCTTCGGAAAACTTACAAAATCACCTCAATAAAATCCAAAGCTGGCTAAAAATTTGGCGCATCAGAGCGAATGAAGGAAAATCGATTCACGTTACCTATACAATGAAAAAGGATACCTGTCCACCAGTACAATTAAACGACCACATGATCCCACAAGCCGAGGTGGCTAAATACCTAGGTATGCACTTAGATCGGCGACTCACCTGGAAGGATCACATTTGGAATAAGAGAAAGCAACTCGGTTTCAAGTTCAGGAAGCTGTACTGGTTAATAGGACGTGGATCGACATTGACGTTAGAAAATAAATTGCTAATATATAAGACCATGCTGAAGCCCGTTTGGACTTATGGAGTGCAACTCTGGGGGACAGCAAGTAACTCTAACATTGAAATATTGGAACGTTTTCAATCCAAAATACTAAGAACCATTACACACGCCCCATGGTACGTACCAAACGATATTATTCGAAACGATCTGAGGATCAACAGTGTCAAAAGTGAAATTGCAAACTACAGCAAGAAATACCAAGAAAGATTGAGCGATCACCCAAACAATCTAGCAGCAAACTTGCTTAACGCACATAACCAAACAAGAAGATTGAAACGGTACAAACCGCTTGATTTAATAAAAAGGTTTCAGTCCTAATTCATCTTGAATATAAAACATTAAATTAAAATGTTTTCTCTATTTTCTATTGGTATGCTAATGGTTTAGTGTGCAGTGAAAACAAAAAGAGTTCCAATGGGAATTTCTCTTATTCATGTTGACTATTATTGTAAGCGTCAAAACAATTACTTAATGTTTGTAACAGATTGTAATTAATAAAATTGGAAGTTAAAAAAAAAAAAATAATACAACACAATAATAAATCACAAACGATAATCACGCATGTCACACTGTAAACCCGTACCTAACCTTAAAATTATACGATGACAGATGGATGACAGATGCCGTGCACGGAAACGTACGTCGACTATGATTATGAACTTTCTGTCCCGCAAGAGAGAGATAACATGATTTCTAAAAATATGTTGTAGAAGGAGATGGCTAATAGAAGTATTTCAATTATCTTGGCAACAAAATTTTTCCAAGCAGGTATATGCGTATTGGTATCTATAACTATACTATATCTATGGGTAAGGGTTGGTTTTTGACACCCTTAGCCCCAAAAGAGGGTTTTGAAATTTGGAACATAGATTCCCGTCATCAAGTAGATCGTCATATCAATAATTTGGGAGGGGATCTCGTCAACTGCGCCATCTGGGAATTTTTGGCGACTGTGCAGTTATTGCAACCACTCGAAACAAAATTTCTTCAGCTACACACTAAAGAACAGGCTTATTTTAGGCTATAGAAAAAATATTTTGTATGAATACTGTAAAAATAACGAAAATATAGACTTTTGAAAAGTAGGGGAAAGTCGCATCTTGTATGCGGTCGAACACGGTCTCACCCACATAGCTCGGCCGCGGTCCCTTCAAATCGAGTGAAATTTTTTCGCTCCGATTTCAATTTTTCTTTGAAATTCGGATAGATGGGGGTGTGATTAGTGGATATTAGTAATAAATAAAATCAAAAAAATGGAAAATAACCCATGTATTGCCGAAAAAGTGAAAAAATTAAAAATTTTTTTGCCTTCGAATTTTTGGCTTGGCCAGAGCTGTGAGCATCAAAAAACCTACCCTCCGATGCTCCGCATCTCCGGGCGGTTTTTCGTGCTCAGAGCCGCTGACGCGGCGGAGCTAAACATACGAGAAAGCGCCACGAATCAAGGAAACCGGGATAAATGCAACCGGGATGTTAAACCCCCTAAAATTCGCCTAAAAACAAAAAATAATCGATGTTGCATGTACGACGGTCGTGCTGCATCTGCCGCTGCGAAATTTTCTAAGTGTTAGAGTATATCAAAGTGCACGGACCGACGATAGAATGGCTGATGCGCCCGGAATCTCACTAATTAACATGTAAAATTAACGATTTTCAAAATCGATTATTTCAGTAATTTGGACCCGGTTCATATGTTTTACTTTTACAATTTGCTAAAATAAGTGTGTTCTTTAGTGTGTAGCAGAAGAAATTTTGTTTCGAGCGGTTGCAATAACTGCACAGTAACCGAATTTTTTACCAACTATTTAAAGGTAAGGGTTGGTTTTTGACACCCTTAGCCCCAAAAGAGGGTTATAAAATTTGGCACATAGATGCAGGTCATCAAGTAGATTGTCATTGTCATATCAAAAATTTGGGAGGGGATCTCATTAAATGCGCCTCCGGGAATTTTTTTATTATTTTGTGTTGTGCTTATCATTGCATAGTTTTGGAAGCCTAAATGAGGTCTATTAATAAGTTCTATGACGAAGTAATAGATTCTTATAATTTATTATTTTGCTCAAAATAATGTGTCAAGTAAACATTATAAACTTTTGAGAAATTGTTACCTACTTTTGATTTTTAATTTATTCTAGATTTGATTATTACACGGATAGGATGGTGCGATATAGAAAACGAG
Source organism: Podabrus alpinus (assembly GCA_932274525.1). Lineage (NCBI taxonomy): Eukaryota > Metazoa > Arthropoda > Insecta > Coleoptera > Cantharidae > Podabrus > Podabrus alpinus. The sequence goes on from OW026451.1 coordinate 30,571,355, forward strand.
AATGATTACTGACAGGAAGAAATGTGCATCAATTTCAAAATTACAGGTTAGTTACATTCTAATAATAAAATTTTAATGTTTTTTTAAATTCAAGTCAATTAAATTAACATTCAATTTGTAAATTAGAGAATGTTTAATTGTGATTTTCGTTAAAATTAATGTCAATATGACTGTTTTCTAAATGAAACTTAACGACTAATAAGTAGATTTTGAAATAATTCTTGTTTTGTCAGGAGATCCGGCCTATTCCCTAACTTTAAAATCGAATAGAGCTTGACAAATCAGAGTCAAAATTTCAGAAAATGAAACTGCATTTCCACTGCAAGAAGGTCGTCAAATGGAGCTTTATCGCTTTCGTGTGTAGCTAAAACAACTTAAAAGCAAGATCTTTAAGGATTTGACAGTTGGGAACAATTTCTATATGATCGTGGATACCAATTCAATTTGTTCATCTCTATATTTGATTTCAAGTTAGAAAATAGACCTGATTGCCAAGTGTAGTATGCTAATCTATAGGTTTGTTCGTTTGTCATACTCGTAACTACACAGAGTAAGTTAGTGAGATTTCACAAAACACTAAAATGTGTTTTTTGGTTTTATATTGCTTTTTTAGATGCTATTTTATAGTAGCTTTTGATACCGTTTAATTTCTGTAAATCCATGTGTTGTACTGCCCTGCTAAGACAAGAGGTCCTATCTACAAATTAAGAGTTTAGAGATAATTAGGACAAATGGGACATTTTGATTTAGCACTAATGGATATTTTTCACATAGGACAATAATTTTAGGCGTATATTTATATGTTAGAGTTAAGAGAGGACATTCTAACTTAGTACAACGATGGAAAACATTTCAAGTTTTACATAAATATATGCCATAAAGTGAAAAATACAAAATTTGCAGATAGGACCTCTTGTTTTAGCAGGGCAGTGTATATCCGGGTTGGCAACATCCTGGGTTGACAGATTGTATGAACAATCGCGATAGACAACGTTGTATTTTGAGTATGAAATAAATGTTTAGCAATTAGAATTGTATGTATTACTCATCGAATTACATATAACAAATGGCGACGAGGATAATTGTGAGTAGATTGAAGTAATAGAATCGGAGTGAATTTGAATCCGATGGCTGTAGCAAGAAGTGGAGTCGTAGGAGCTATCGACAAATTTGACGTCAAAACGTGTTGGGTCTCATACAAAGAACGTGCGGAGTTTTATTTCGAAGCAAATGGAATTGCAGAGGAAAAAACAAAAAAAGCTGTGTTATTATCATCGATCGGAGCAGAAGCATACGATACTTTACGGTCCTTAGTAACACCAAAAACCCCGAAAGAATAAGATTATACCGCTATAATCAAAAAATTGGACGAACATTTCAAGTGCTTGAAAATTCAGCATATTCACCAGATTTGGCTCGTTCTGACTATTATCTGATTCCAAACCTGAAACAATTCTTGGCTGATGGAAAGCGTTTTTCATCAAATGACGAAGCTATTGGAGGCGTGGATGGATATTTTGCAGACAGAAGTTTAGATTTCATCCCTCTATAAAGACCACCCTGTAGTACCTAGTATTTTTCTACTATTTTTTGTTTATTCGCGAATTTAATGTTAGTGTAATTACCAAGTTTCAAATCTTTACTTTCCGAACCCCTAGGTAAAGAAAGTATTGTTATCAGGCAAAATTTGACCCCCCAATTTTTTGACATATCTTCACGTTTTGAGGTCTAGTGTAATTTGAATAGGTGTGTAACAGAGACATCAAACGACGAAAAATCTAATGAATTATATACAGGTATTTGCTTTATCAGTAAGGTAGAAATCTACTTAATGTCGACTTTTACTTCTGCTATTGATGGTTAGATGGCCCTCGATTTAATGTCAATTAGATACAGGAATCTGCTTTATTGGTAAGGTTAATATTGACGTTTACTTCTGAAGTTGATTAACCCATTAAAGCCGGAATTAATTTTTTTCTAAATCCGTGTTTTTTTTGTCATATTTATATAACTTGGGTACTAAATAAAAGAAACTTCAGCTCGTTACATATTTATGTAACGCTAGGTCAAAACGGGTTAATGTCTGCTGTCTATAAATTGACGTTTCTGTTCACATTTGCGATAATTTTTTGATGTTTTTAAATATAACTTCAATTTTATGAAATGAAATGGTGAGCAACTTATTTTGGATTGTGTTAAAACCTTTCATAAATGCTAAAAATTGTTATTTTGTTCTAGCAGTGGACAAATCGAATTGTGAAGTATGCACAGATGCGATTTGGAATTCTAAAGAAAATTAAGGTACGTTTAAGTTTAACTTTGTTGCACTTGACAATCGTGCTGATGTTATTTCGAAACATGTAAATGATCAATAAAAATAACCTTGAAATATTTGGGTACCGTTTGATCATCTCGGATGGTTGTCATACCGTTTAGTTGATCTATCAAAATTGTCTTAAAAAGAAAAAATTACAACATTGTTTTGTGGTGTCGTGTAAAGTAATTTAGTTTTTGTACTAATTAATTATATAATTAATTTATTACCAAGAGTCGGAAATCATTTCACTTATATTTACATATTTCTGTTTTTAATCTTTTCTGATCTTTTCCAGCTTCCATAACAATTCCGATAGGTGCAGTACACCTATAGAAAATTGGATAGTGAAAAGTATGTGAAACGAAAAAATATTTTTTTGATTTATATGTTGAAAATTATTTTAATAATAATAATCCTATGAATTTTAATGTATTAATAATCCAAACTGTATTAACTATCCAAAATATATACTAAACTTTATTTCATGTTATTTTATGGCAGCGTTATTTTATTTCTACCTATTTTAGGTTTAACATCATTTTAAGTGTATACATTTCATTTTTGTCGTGCGACTAAACATATTGCCATGTATCGCTACTGTTTAGATTAGAATTTTTGATTTTTATAGCGGGAGTGAAATGGCACTTAATTGATAATGCTCCCGACCAGCTTGCATGAGACTCTTTTATTTTTTTGGTCGACAATTGGGTCCATCAATTTTGATTAAATGCTCATGAACGCTACCTTAATTTGGTAACCTTACATAAAAGAAAATAACAAACTTATTGAATCTCACACCTGCGTAATTTCGTCCTCACTGCTATTGAATTTAAATCAAACCAAACGTAACTACAGTTAAAGTTCCTTATTCGCGGGGGATACGTTCCATAACTATGCCGCGAATACAGAAACCGTGAATATGGAATGGTAATTTGTATGGGAATATAGGGGATACGTTCCAAGGTTAGAAAATAAAATAAAAATATATCGAAATAAATGCTAGAGACACGTGTTATTTAATCAAAGTTCATGCAACGAAAGGCAAGTTGAACAATTCATCAAGTACGATAGCGCCCAAGACAGCTTATATCAAATGATAGCACCTTGTCAGCAAAAATTTTGCTTTTGTCCAAGAACGTTAGGTTTAGCCACAATAATATTTTCTCTTTATAAATACTTGGACGCCTACTTGTTTGTTTTGATAGGTGAGTGGTGTTAATTTGTAATTGAATATCTTGCGAATCACTTTTAGATTTGTTAATAATAAATTTACAGGATTGATAATGAATTGAATTTTCTTCGTCTCTTATGATAAACATTCAGGTAAGTCCACAAAAATGCTAATCTTCAATAACTTGCAATCAAAGAGAAAAACCATAACCATCAAAAAATAACTTGACCATAAATTTTATTCGCAGTCTCCAAAATTGAAATATCGTTAAAAAAAAATACTATCCAAAACTTTTATCATCTCATCAATCACCAATTAATTTTTAACTTAATAAGTGAACTACTAAAGACCATTTCCAAAATTTTTTTAACCTCTTTCCAAATTACGTCCTTCCATCTCCATGGACATAACGAGACTTCCTTATCATTTTCAATCCCACCAAAATTTTGTCTATCTGTCCGCGCACCAATTCGTTTTAACGCACTATTATTATTGTTAATTTTTACATACCTGCACTTTCACAAATAACAAAATTTTACTTAACTCCTTCCCAAAGTTTTCATAAAATTGAACAAATAAACCCTCTTTTGCTTTTTCTTTTATAACAATCTTTTTAAATATTCGCGTATACAAAAATTACGCTTGTTATGCTTCAGATAAGGTGATGCAAGCAGTTTATTTAGAGAAATCGAGAAGATTCAGGTGTAAGTTATTTGTCATAATGGTCCTTTAATTGAATATTTTAATCATGAGCATTATACCAGAATTGATGCATTTACATCAGACCACCCCCTATAATAAACAGAACACCGCAATATATTTACTATAACATAACATAATAATTATTATAGTAAGTAATATAATAATTTTTTCAAAGTCCTTTTTGTATATGAATTACATTGAAATCATAAAACCATGCAATGTATTTAGCAGAGTAGCTACCTCTATAGTTTGAGCATATTCGATTGTCACCCTTCATAAATATTGGTAGTATCACTGCCATCTCCCAGTCCTTTGGAATTCTCCCCTGTTTCTACGCCAAGTTAAAAATGTTGTTCAGAATTATAACTCCTTTTTCTCCCATATATTTACTTAATATTTGAGATTTAAACATAACAGGGTGAGTTTTTCTATTGACAGATCAGTTGTTTGTAATATTTCATGTTGTAAGGGATAAATAGTTTTGAAAAATTAATCTGTTATTTTATGTTAACCTAATAAATAAATGATATTACTTCCTAAATTTGGTACTTTTGGGTCACACTGTATATTTATTTGAATTGCACAGTTTTATCATGTCAATTTTAACAGAAAATAAAGTTTTTTTATGGTTTTATTTATTTCAAATGTTAATAAAAATTGATCACATAAGCGCCTAATAGCGTAACCATATGGTAACACCTGAAAATGAAGGACCTGATTACAAAAAAAAATTTCTTTTAGAAATTTCAGCGTTAGGGTACTATAAATTAAGACACAAAAAATTGGGTTTTAGAATCGATTAATTAATTCGGGCGTTAATGGGTTAAGGGGTAATGACACTCTAAGAAGACACAAAAATAGCATAATTTTTACAATTTTTTATGGCGCTATAGTAAATGCAATAAAAAATCTGTTTAAAGCGGTTTATTGTACATATTTTATAGAATAGTTTATAATTTTTTTTTAAATTTTTTTACAAAATGGCAGCGTCACATCCCAGCAAAGGAAACCTCTCTTTACAAATAGCGTTCCGCGGCCGGCAAGATTTCTCCGCTAATTTTTGACCTAGAACAAAAAACAAAAAATTTTTCAGTTCTATATAAGATTATCTAGAGAAGTACGTACGGAAATTAAAAAATATTGATTTTTGTAAGAATAGCGCACGATTGATTTCAAATTTCTATTTTTGATCAAAATTTACGTGAAAAATTGTTTACCGGAAATCGTCATCGAAACAACACTTCCCTGCGTATTTACGCGCAGGGAAATTGAATCTTACTGACTAGTCCGGTAATATTTAGTAACGCAGGTAACAATGACAATTTTCGGAATAACTATTGTTTGTAACTATGTAGTCAACAAATTGACAAACTTGATTTTAGCTCATTTTAAAAATGTTGTTCAATTAGTGTTTTAAAATTTCGATTTTCGGTAAAATTTAATACAAAATATGTCAGGAAAATGTCTCACTTTACTCGGAGCTCTAAAATACTCGGCACGAAGTGCCTCGTATTTCAACATTGCTCCTCGTCAGTAATACATCATTTTCCTGACTTTCATGTAAATAACTATTTCCGGAAATCGTCATTGAAACAACATTTCCCTGCTTATGCACGCGCAGGGAAATTGAACTTTACTGACTAGTCCGGTAATAATTAGTAAGGTTAATAATAACAAAATAAAATAGACAAATGTCAATGTCAAAAAATGTCGTTCAATTAGTGCTTTAAAATTTCGATTTTAAATTTCGATTTTTTACGATTTTCGGAAAAATTTAATACAAAACATGTCAGTAAAATGTCTCACTTGACTCGGAGCTCTAAAATACTCGGCACGAAGTGCCTCGTATTTCAACATTTCCCCTCGTCAGTAATATGTCATTTTCCTGACTTTTACGTAAATAACTATTACAACAAGAAAAGTTTACAATTTAGCGCCAAATCCGTACGTACTTCCCTAGATAATGTAATTTTTTACACACCCGGGAGTAGAAGTCGATTTCTAGGTGATTGAAATTGTGACAGAAATAGCTCATTTTACCCTAGGGAGTATAATATGAACAAAACTCCTCTAGGGAGTTTTCATTATACACATATTAATAAAACGAATAACGAAGAAAAATTTAAGAACTTATTTATTAATATTAATAGAAAATGATACATTTTTACAGTTTTCAAATTTAATATTAGAAGGAATATCAATATCAGTATTTTTTAAAGTCTTGATCGCACTTGCAGGTTCTAAGTATTCGATTTGTTATTTCCGTCTTATTTTTGTGAGAAGTTATGCACAGTCCATTGTTTTTGCTCGTTCCTGCAGGTTGTAGTAATTGGTTTGCAATATTTCTTTTATTTTCTACCGAATCTTCAATGTAGCCTTCACAAACTGCAGTTGACTTCCAACCCCCGTGACGTTTTATTGTCGTAATGTCCGCACCTGCGTCTGCCAACAGTGTTGCAGAGGATCTGCGTAGACAATGGCCAGTGTAAGAGATTGGATTTGGTAGGTTTAAGTAAGTAGGTAGCAATCAAGAATGATATTTTTCCAAATTTATTTTTTCCGACTGGCTGTGTAGTGCATTTTCCTGCTTTATAAAATATGAAGAAGCGACGATGATTAATGTGAGTGGGACGTAATACAGCGTATTTGCGGTATAAATTAAGTATATCTATGGTCCCTGTATTATTGGTAACCACAAAGACTCGAGATATTTTAGTCTTTGTTTTCGGCACGGTTATTATTAATGATGTTCCAACATCTTCAATATCATCAAGTGTTACGTTTGTCAATTCTTCTGAGCGACATGCGCCTGCAATACCCAGAATCAATGCTACCTAAAATGTATAGAAACTGTTAAATACATAATAACATCTACTTAAATAATGCAATATATTACCTTAATCATTAAATATTCATTATCATTTGCCTTTGATAAAAAACAATCAATTAGTTCTCGTGACAGAACTTTTGATTTCTTTCCACGATACCCATCAGATTTTCGTTTTAAAAATGCAATTAGTTGTGCATACTTGCTTATGTCTATATTATCATAAATCACCATGCACGCTCGTATCATTGAATATTGCGCCCATAACGTAGAGGATTTGTACACTTTTGCCTTTTCTGCAAAATAAGCCAACATGACGTTCTCAGAATATGTTTTTACTTTTTTTTCCGTGCACCACTCTCTTAAACGATTATATACAATATCGTACAATTTCTTTGATTTCGGTGGTAATAATTTGGAGACCGCAACACTAGCAGCATCAATAATTTCTTGTGGTTCTTGCATTTTGAAACTAAGTTTGTTTACACAATTTTGTTTGTTGTCATAGTATTAATTATATTACAATTCAAAGGCTACTAAATAAAATAATTGCAATTCTCTGTCAAGATTTATAAATTAGTTTTTTATTTACTTCTTGGCTTCGGGCGTGTAAAAAATAGTATATACACTACAGGAGAAAACACCATTATTCCCTCGGTGTATTGTAGCCCTCGGGCTTCGCCCTCTGGCTACAAACTTGCACCTAGTGAATAATATTGCGTTTCTCTCCCTAAATGTATAATGTACCTACTATTATAGCTACAGTTAAAATATCAAGCAAATCGATTAAGATCTGTCAAAGTTATGTTGCCGGCCAATTGAGAAATTGTAATTTTGAGATAGAGCGTTTTAAAGTTTTACATAGCATTATTGAATGAAAATTTTTTATTTACCTCTAATCTGCAATACCTGCACCATACAATTGGTCTTCTATGTTAATATACTGCTGTTCTTCTTCATTTCTGGCTGATTTTGACCAAAACCGAGCCTCTTTAGCAGCGTCAGACAGCGATCGCTCCGAGAACTTAATGAGGCGTGCATCAGCTTTCGCACAGAAATTCAAGCAATTGGGCCCAGGATAATTTTAGGGTTAATTTCATATGCTTTATCAATAAATGGGCAATTTGGAATGACAGTTTCGTTACAGTTCTCGCAAGAAATAACAGTTTTAAATCCTAAACCACGTCGTCCACTTTCACCAAATTTCATATTTGATTTACATAGACCAAGAGCCCGTGTACCGTTTTAGGTAGTGATCGGTTTACGCCCATTGAACACCTAAACTTGTATTATCGATGTCGACGATGCTACAGAGATGCTCGCCATCCCTGATTTCCGGGGCGAAGTGGGAGGGCCGGGCTTATCAACTTGTTGTCAACAAGTGAATAGAAAATTTTCATAAGTTTACGACTGAGGGTAGTGGGAAAGCAAAGAATTCAGTAAAATAATCCGACGCTCGCCGGTCGTCAGTCGTCTACGACGTGGCGTTCACCCGCTGCAGTCCTCGGAAGATGTCAAAAATAGAAAGAAAAAAAAAATTTCGAGTTTACGACTGACAATGGGGGGGATCTTACCATTAGCCTTTGAACGACACAAACCCCGTCCGCCAGCCTTTTTCAATGGGGCGGAAGCGCGCCGGGCCCACCGATTTGGGACTAATGGCCAGGTATACTTTTTATGATAGGTTTATATTCCAAAATGTATGTATAAGTTATCTGCAATGTATAAATCGAGAATCTATAACTGTCAGTCAAATACCATGGGGAAAAAAGGTACTTGGCCCTTCAAAAGTTACACAAATATCCATGTATACGTCAATATTATAAGTTTATGCTTGAAAAAATTACACAATGTTAGGAGTACCACGTGAAATAAGAATTCATCACCCGCGGTAATGTAAAGTGTGGCGAAGGCCTGCTAAAAATTAACAACATACTGCTGTGTGTTAAAATGAATAAGAAAGGCTCCCGATGCTAAAATGAATCATATATTCGAAATAAGCACAAAATTCTAAGTCGAAAGACACTTTAAAAATTTACTCTACGAGAAATTTTTATTTTTCAAAATTTCAATTTTCTAAATTTATTTGAGTCTCTCAGGATGAATGAAACATGACAAAGATTGCTAAAGCTAAATAAACTGATGATTGTCACATCAGAAATGAAACAAAAAACTTAATTAACTCAAAATTTGTAAAAATGTATTAATTATGATAACCTAGAAAAATTTAAGAATTTGTAAACCAATTTACTCTACAAATAACATTCTCTGTAAAAATGTAAGCATATCAAAAATTATGTAATTGTTTCATGCATTTAATGTGTATATTTTCAACGGATAAATCAACAATTTAGTTAATAAGGGTCATATTTGTGTAACGCCCCTGTAAACAACCAAGAAAGACGAAAATGAATCAATCAACAATCCATAAAATTGATAAAAATGGAATGTACCAATCAAACTGCTCGGGAAGATGTTCCAAACGAAATCGAGGTTGATACAGAAGAAAAATCTACAATAAAAATAATTTATTAGAGTAAAATAAATTCGAAAATACATGGATTTGACTCACAAAATTCAAACAAGAATACCAATTGTATCGATTTTCGATCAAAAATCAGTTCACCTCTAGTAACTCCGCTGTGTGCACGCATTTTTCGATGCTCTCCGAGAAATATTATTTACCAGAATTTGGAGGTTAATCAAATTCATTTGACTTCGGAGAGGTTAGAAAGTTCGTTTATTCAACGTCGATTCTAAAAATAGATGTCAAGGACATAAACAAATGCAATGGAGATGTTGTAATTTACAAAAATTTATTCATATAAAAATTTTCTGGATAACAAGAAAATCATTGCAAATTAATGGAACAACTTACCTCAATATTTTTGGAGATTTTCAATAGGAAGGATGCAAATACGAGCACAAAATTCAGCACTAGTCAAAGTAAAGTACCGTTTCAAATGACATCCAACAAAGTCATGACAGGTGGAGTGAAGTTCAATCGTTGCAAGTAAAGATTAAAGCAGGGCGCACACAGCGAATAAATGATATCCTTTTTAAACAAATAAAAACTGCGATATATTCAGGAGCCAGGTACAGTGAATTTATGATTTCTATAATTTGTTAAATTTTGCCTTCAGCGTGTTAATAATAGGATTTGGGGAAAAGACTTCTAACAGAGTGTATTCTTTGATACCCTAAGTGATAAGTTAAAAATAATCAAAAGTTTTATAATTTTCGTCAAAAATATTTTAAGCTTTAAAAATAAGCAACAAATTTAAATTTATAAACATTTAAGCCCGCTAATGTAAAGCGAAAGTCTTGATTGGCTTAAAAATCAAGCAACTTGGGACGAAGAGAGGAAACCTCTTTGTTTCGAACAATTATTTGTATTAATTTTTCTTTTTATACTATAATAAAATTTGTATGGGAGTTGATGAAAGTTTTTTTATTTCTTTTTTATTCAAAAAAGGAAAGCAAAAGTTATAAATATCCTGAGAGAGCCAATGAGCACAATAAGATCGCCTCTAATAATTTATTTCGAACCACAAGGGACCCACTCCCTGAATGACTCAACCCGCGAGCTTAGTAAGAAGGGGCAATAATGTGTGTACCTTCCTGTGCCCAACATTTTATTAGGAGGAGGACATAGCATCTTTTGTCGGCCAACGTGGTGCTTCGAAAAACACGATTAGGGGTGCGTTGAGTAAAAATTTAAAACGTTGCCGCACCAAAAAGATAGCATCTTTTGGCGCGAAACGTGGGGCTCGAAAAAGGCAAGATAGGGGTAGTTTTGATAAAAATTTAAGGGTAAAAACTTAAAAAATTATTTTTGTTTGTGAAAATAAAACAACATTTTGATTATTATAATAATTAGTTCTTTATTGACAGGTTCTGTGTTTAAACATTTTCTATTTACACATTTCTTTGATAACTATTTGCAAAATTCTTTTAACAACAAAAAAATTAATCATGTCGAACGCACAAGTAAAACAAAACCTGGTATATGTAAGCCAATCCGACATACAAAAACTGATGGAATTTATAACAGCTGGAAATCAAGCCCAAGCAAAAGAATCAAGCGAACAATTTGAAAAGTTAATAAACAAAATAGAAACTGGAAATCAGGAATTAATAAACAAAATAGAAGCTCAAAATAAAGAAAGAATAATGGTAATCAGACAAGAAATCTCCTCTATGGATACAAAAATGGATCCAAAAGTTGAAACCCCAATTCCAACACAAATCGAAGAAATGGAGGAAGTTCAATACAAATTCAACGTTGTGCATGCAAGAAGAAATTTCAAAAGGCTCTACTTGAAGATCAAGAAATTATATGCAAAGCCGAAGTACAAAACAAGAGGTACAAGAGCAAAGAAAAATAAAAGATTTCCAAGAAGCTCCAAACAAAAGAAATTTAGTAACAAACAACAAAATAAAAGAAAACACAAAAATGTGAAGAACCAAAAAAGTGCAAGAAAATTTAAAATAAAGACAATTATTAGAGTCAAAAGAACATTTAAAAGTGAAAAAGTGCTCACAATAAATAGAAAGAAGCAGACTTTCATAAAACATAAACATTTTAGATTGCGTAAACTTTTATTAAATAAAACAGTGAAATTCGGGAACATTGTTCAATTCAAAAATTTTTCACATACAAAAATACAAAATAAACATGCTCGGTTGAAAATAATGGAGTCAATGAAAATTCGGTACAAACGGATAAAATTTAAATTAAGGTACAGTGATAGACAGTTGAAAATTAGAACATTTAATAAACAGTGCAATCACAAAACCAAAAAGACAAAAACGCGGAGTCAAATCACAACGAATAAAGAAGTGAAATGGATAATGGACTTCAACACAAAAACAACAATTGGAACAAATGCTGAAGATTACATCATGAAGATGGAATTATTCAAACGGGTCCGCTTGAAAATCAACACATAAAAATCGGAAACTTTGATAAGGAAAATCAGGATGCCGAAACTTGTAAATTTGATTAGCGAGTGAAATGGACACGATCATTAAAAGTGAAAAATTTATAAAAATTTAAAAACATTGAGATTTGAACTCAACATTATTAATTATGAATAAAAATTGTCAAGACTACAACAATTTAAAAATCTGAAAATTATGAGAAAACTAATTGACTACAAGAAAAATAAGCGTACAAAAATTTCGAAGATTCGAGATGACAACAAAAATTTTAAAATTATAAACATGGATAAATTAGTGACAATGCGGAAAAATTTAATTGAAGAAAACATTTTGATGAAGAAAGATTGGTAACAAGAACATCATAGGATGGACCAAAAGGAAGATTTGCTGTAGATGAAGTAAAAATAAAATAATTTTTGATAATAAAAATAATTGACGATTGATTACAATAATAGAAGTTTATTGATGATAAATAAATGGGATAATGAATAAATGCTGAAATTGCAAGAGACAATTTGAGCAAAATAGTTAAAAGTTGCGTGAAATAGTTTGAAAAAGAGGGCACATTGACTAGAAATATTAAAAAGGGGGGAAAAGATTTAAAATTTAAAAAAATTAATATTAAAATGATCAATTAGAGAGAAAATAAACAATCAGGAATTAATAAAATAATATTCAAATACAGAGGATGTGAATTAAAATCCATCGCATTGAAAGAAAGAAGCCAATTAAATATTCATCACAGTAGGAAACAATTGATCCAAACTTATAATTAATTAAATAGTTGAAATTAACAAAACGCTTAGAAAATGGTCAAAACTAAAAAAAAATTTCAGAAAGAGTCAAACAATTAAAAATGTTATGTCAATTTAAAAATTTAGATAATTTAATTAGTTACGATTTCAGTTTTACAAACAATTTAATTTAAAGGGGAAATTTAATGACAAAAAAATTTTAAGTTTATTTTACAATCAAGTTGATTCATAATTTAGAAATTTCAATTTCAAAAGACATAAAGTCTGCAACAATTTAAATAAGTCATTGAGGGATATCACAAGAGTGAAAAGCCATTCGCACAAACAAAAAGACAAGTAAAACTTGAAATGGAGGAGATTAACGCATACAATCTTGAAAAATACATTTAGACAAATGGAATCAAAATCAATCAGTCACAAATATCAAAAATCAGAGAGGTACTTAAAAAAAAAAAAAAAAAAAAAAAAAGGAAAATTTTACAACATTTGAACACAAAAATTTTTGAAATTGAATCTTCAATCTAAAATTAAATTTATCTTTTGATGCAATTTGAAATGGATTATGCTGTGTGTTAAAATGAATAAGAAAGGCTCCCGATGCTAAAATGAATCATATATTCGAAATAAGCACAAAATTCTAAGTCGAAAGACACTTTAAAAATTTACTCTACGAGAAATTTTTATTTTTCAAAATTTCAATTTTCTAAATTTATTTGAGTCTCTCAGGATGAATGAAACATGACAAAGATTGCTAAATCTAAATAAACTGATGATTGTCACATCAGAAATGAAACAAAAAACTTAATTAACTCAAAATTTGTAAAAATGTATTAATTATGATAACCTAGAAAAATTTAAGAATTTGTAAACCAATTTACTCTACAAATAACATTCTCTGTAAAAATGTAAGCATATCAAAAATTATGTAATTGTTTCATGCATTTAATGTGTATATTTTCAACGGATAAATCAACAATTTAGTTAATAAGGGTCATATTTGTGTAACGCCCCTGTAAACAACCAAGAAAGACGAAAATGAATCAATCAACAATCCATAAAATTGATAAAAATGGAATGTACCAATCAAACTGCTCGGGAAGATGTTCCAAACGAAATCGAGGTTGATACAGAAGAAAAATCTACAATAAAAATAATTTATTAGAGTAAAATAAATTCGAAAATACATGGATTTGACTCACAAAATTCAAACAAGAATACCAATTGTATCGATTTTCGATCAAAAATCAGTTCACCTCTAGTAACTCCGCTGTGTGCACGCATTTTTCGATGCTCTCCGAGAAATATTATTTACCAGAATTTGGAGGTTAATCAAATTCATTTGACTTCGGAGAGGTTAGAAAGTTCGTTTATTCAACGTCGATTCTAAAAATAGATGTCAAGGACATAAACAAATGCAATGGAGATGTTGTAATTTACAAAAATTTATTCATATAAAAATTTTCTGGATAACAAGAAAATCATTGCAAATTAATGGAACAACTTACCTCAATATTTTTGGAGATTTTCAATAGGAAGGATGCAAATACGAGCACAAAATTCAGCACTAGTCAAAGTAAAGTACCGTTTCAAATGACATCCAACAAAGTCATGACAGGTGGAGTGAAGTTCAATCGTTGCAAGTAAAGATTAAAGCAGGGCGCACACAGCGAATAAATGATATCCTTTTTAAACAAATAAAAACTGCGATATATTCAGGAGCCAGGTACAGTGAATTTATGATTTCTATAATTTGTTAAATTTTGCCTTCAGCGTGTTAATAATAGGATTTGGGGAAAAGACTTCTAACAGAGTGTATTCTTTGATACCCTAAGTGATAAGTTAAAAATAATCAAAAGTTTTATAATTTTCGTCAAAAATATTTTAAGCTTTAAAAATAAGCAACAAATTTAAATTTATAAACATTTAAGCCCGCTAATGTAAAGCGAAAGTCTTGATTGGCTTAAAAATCAAGCAACTTGGGACGAAGAGAGGAAACCTCTTTGTTTCGAACAATTATTTGTATTAATTTTTCTTTTTATACTATAATAAAATTTGTATGGGAGTTGATGAAAGTTTTTTTATTTCTTTTTTATTCAAAAAAGGAAAGCAAAAGTTATAAATATCCTGAGAGAGCCAATGAGCACAATAAGATCGCCTCTAATAATTTATTTCGAACCACAAGGGACCCACTCCCTGAATGACTCAACCCGCGAGCTTAGTAAGAAGGGGCAATAATGTGTGTACCTTCCTGTGCCCAACATTTTATTAGGAGGAGGACATAGCAATACGTCATTTCAGTGATAATGCTATACAAGCACTGTATACATAATGTGACCATACGTCCCGTTTTGAACGGGACCGTCCCTTTTTTCAGTTCTCCGTCCCGGTGTCCCCTAAAAAGCTTTGGGACGCAAAATTGTCCCGTTTTCGATAGCCGATCCGCCGCGCCCCACTTGTTCTTAATCAACGGAGAGTGGGAAGGAGCAGGCAGGCGGGCGTGTTAGTCATATCAGTCATATCTGGCGTGATTATGCTTTGTTTTAGAATCTTATTTAAATATGCCGAAACGTAAGTGATCGTTCAATGTTAATTTACAAGCAAAATACCCGTTTATAAGCAAATAAATACTCCCTCGGATGTTAGATGCGAAAAGTGTCGCACAGAATTTAGTGTTTCCCATAGTGGTGCCGGTGATATAGAACAGCATTTAAAGGCTGAAAAACATAAAAATGCCGATCGTGCCGCCGCTTCAAGTTCTTCAATGTTAAACTTTTTAAGAAATCGGACGCGCCAACTTCAAAAGATTTGGATATTGCCGCGGCAGAAGGCGTCTGGGCTTATCACACGATACAAGAAAACCACAGTTTTCGCTCCAATGATTGTGCGTCGAAGTTAATTCAATCATGTTTCGATCAGAAATTTAGATGCGCGCGTACGAAAACAGAAGCTATTGTAGTAAATGTTTTGGCGCGCACAGCAATCAAAGAATTAAAAGATGATCTTGGTAAATCCAATTGCATTACAATTTTAACCGACGCGACGCTTCAAACCACATTAACAAGAAGATATATCCTATTTTAGTGCGCTTTTTTCAACCTTACGAAGGTATCCAAGTAAAAATTTTAGACCTTCAAGACCAACCAGGTGAAACTTCTGATATCATTGTCATCGGGCGAACGATGTCACATCGACGTGGTGCATCAGTGGCCCGTACAAATGCAACTTTGTTATTTTCACACTTTTTTCGGATTTTTTTTATGATCACCTCCGCGACGACAACAGTTATATATTCGGATCAAAACATAGCCAAAAAGGCCGTTAATTACCCAAAATTTTGTTAAATTACATGTTAGGGACGTGTCCGTAGTTCTCGAAACCACGCAAAAAAGAGGCCGACAACCTATCCCGGCCACCGCATAGGGTTTTTACTCAAATTTCAGTATTAATTCTTAAAAATCCTCAATTATCCTGGTTTTACATTGTAGCTAATCCCTCTTTTGACCTATATATCAAGGGGTTTTTATTTTTGAATATTCCTTGTCACTTGGGCCGTTCACACCGGACCCATTTTCTATGCCGGTGCGCATGATCTCCGCGCAGTGTGGCAGATGTTTCAACAATAACGGTTCAAAATTACTTTTTGAACTGCGATTTAGTGAAAATTTTGCAGCAACAACTGCATGATGGTAAGATAAGAATTTGTATCCGTGCATCATAACTGGAGGAAATAATTATAGCCTCACTTGCGTTTTTTAAGACAAAATCAGTTATTATAATTTTATTGGATCTAAATAATTTTTTTCGATTAATACTCATAGAAACACAATAACTCACAACATTATTTAATAATAATTTATTAAAAAGTATAATTAATTTTAATTAAAACAATAATTATTTATATAATTAAACGGAAATAATTATAGCCTCGCCCAATATTTTATCTTTAATTTGTATTGAGAGGTATGGTTTGGCCTCATAAGATATGAAACCTCCGAAACCTATCCTAACCCCGACAAAAAATTTGTCAATGTTGTGGCATGCGTCCTATATTTGCGATTGACAGGGCTTTATCCATACTAAAAACAGCTGACAGATGTATTTTTACCTTCACGTGCTGACGTTCTAAATATATTTTTCATTGTCAGTCATAAACAGTTCGTAAAAGGTACAGAAATCCGGAAATTGGAAGAATACAGATCAAGGCGCTTCGCGCGGCGCCTCACGCCGCGTTACATTTGTTGACTGACAACATTCCACCGACACATGAGATGACTGACACATGAATTCATCGATCCAGGAGGTCCAATTCAGGTATGCATCGAAGTGCCAGTCGTCAAATTACACTATTGAAGAAATTAGGGGCGATATTTCAATATAGTCATATTTGACCTGCATCGAGTAATTGCAGGGTACGTGCTAGTTTAGCCACCAATTGAGCTTATCCATACTATGGACGGCTGAGAATTGTGTTTTCATCTTCACGTGCTTCCGTCGTAACTACATTTTTGATTGTCAGCCATAAACATATAAAAATTCATAAGTGGTAGCCGTTTATAAGTAAAGCCTTATAAAGCTCATTCCACAAACTTGTTTTTACGACTGACAAGATTTACGATACATGTTGGATGACTGTTGATTGTATTTTCCGATTAGACAGTTGCAATTGAACGTAATTTTGAAACAGTCAGCCGTAAACCTATCATAAAAAGTATACCTGGGCATTAGTCCCAAATCGGTGGGATCGGCGCGCTTCCGCCCCATTGAAAAAGGCTGGCGGACGGGGTTCGTGTCGTTCAAAGGCTAATGGTAAGATCCCCCCCATTGTCAGTCGTAAACTCGAAATTTTTTTTCTTTCTATTTTTGACATCTTCCGAGGACTGCAGCGGGTGAACGCCACCTCGTAGACGACTGACGACCGGCGAGCGTCGGATTATTTTACTGAATTCTTTGCTTTCCCACTACCCTCAGTCGTAAACTTATGAAAATTTTCTATTCACTTGTTGATAACAAGTTGATAAGCCCGGCCCTCCCACTTCGCCCCGGAAATCAGGGATGGCAAGCATCTCTGTAGCATCGTCGACATCGATAATACAAGTTTAGGTGGTCAATGGGCGTAAACCGATCACTACCTAAAACGGTACACGGGCTCTTGGTCTAACAGGTTATAAAATATAATATTACAGGATAAAAATAAAAAATTTTTAATTTTCGTACCTATTTAGAATTTTTAAAAGTAATAAAGGGATGCACTTTGGTTTATTATGGTTTGCCGACAGTTGTAATGCTCAGTACCATAAACTTGGGTAATTTATTGCCTACTTCTTATGCGCTTTAAATGCCTATAGTTCCGAAAATATTCGAAACATCGATATGAAATTTTAACACATAAATTTTAAGATATTGAACTATTAATTAATGTAAAAAAAAATATTTCTTTTTTTAAAAATCCTAGAGTGTCATTACCCCTTAAGAGGGAGACTTCTTAATAAAAGTGGAAGAAGAAGACATAGAAATTATTCCCAGCTGTTAAATCCGCAGAGACCTTGTATTTAAAATGTTTTAGAAATTAAACACCCACAAGCAATAGAAGCACCATTTGAAGACCTTCTTGCAGTAGCAAAAGTGCTTTCATTTTCTGAAATTTCTACTCGGATTTGTCAACCTCTATTTGATTTTAAAAAGTTAGGGAATAGGCCGGATCAACTGACAAAACAAGAATTATTTCGAAATCCACTTAGTCGTTATGTTTCATTAAAAAGAAAAATATCATATTGACATTAATTTTAACAAAATTCACAACTAAACTTTCTCAAATTTACAAATTGATTGTTACTTTAATCGACTTAAATTTAAGAATAACAAACAAAATTATATTAAAATTTTAGCTAACCAGTAATTTTGAAATTGATGCACATTTCTTCCTGCCAGTAATCATTCTCGTTTTCTATATCGTACCATCCTATCCGTGTAGTAATCAAATCTAGAATAAATTAAAAATCAATAATAATGCTTATTTTGTTACTATAGATTATATTTAAATTAAGGATTGTTTAATTAAAAAAAATTCACTGTTTTGCAAAAAGGTCATGCACAAGATAGAAAACACAACAAAAAAACATTTACGTGTTGAAACTTTGGTGATCTCCATGGCTACTTCCTCGGTTACAATGTTATCTTCTCGAATCTAAACACACGAGTGGCCACCGAACAAGATTCATGTAACAGCTTTCTCTTAATTATCATCAATTTTAAAAAACAAAATTTTTCTACCCCAACTGGTCCTTGCAGTTTCTTGAATTTTTTTAGTTCCATCAAATTTCAAAAGCATATTTTCTATTTCACTTTCAACATTGTTTCTAATTTTTAAGTTATTAAATTCACTGAATGTTTCTTTACTTAATCCTAATCTTTTCACAGCCGTTTTGTAGCACTTCCACGGTTGAGGCTCAATAATTGCTAAATTACTAGCACTACAGACTTCTTTCAAAAATTTATTTAGACCATCGTCACCGTGATTTAAATGAATCCACATTGTAATTGAAAAACAAAAAGTAGCACTGAACTTGCTAACACCAAACTTTACTAAATATGTATTTAACAATTTCTCACGTTCTTCTTCCCTTGTGAAATCTAAGCAACAAAAAGTAACGTTATCATTTGTGTTATTCTCCACAGCACGTTGAATTAAAGTAGGATCGATATCGATAGCTAAAATATGACAGTTCTTTGTGACGTTTGTTGTAACAAAGTCGTATAAAGCGTAAGTCAGGTCCTAAAGCAAGAAAAGTTATTAGTCAAAACATAGAACAAATAAATACAAACGTACCCCCGCATTACAACCAATATCGAGTCCTATAAAGGTCTCATTGTCGTTCCAAATATCCTTCGGCAGGATACTAACCCTACTTTGTGGTGGATGAAACTTGTAATAATTAATGAAATTACCAAAACGAACAGATCCCGGATTTCCGTTACGAAAATCAAGCGAATCCATGATTATTAATAATAAAAATTAAATGTAAACATGAAAATAAACCATTAGCACCTGTGGCGCAGAAACCATAACAAACGAGAATTATGTCAAATGCGAAAACCACGAAAACACTCCAACGTCAAATTAATACGCAGACGCCAATTCCCACCCGCTACGCGCCGTTTTAAAAGTTGAAAGTTTCCATTGTTGGATTTGAGTAAGTTTTATTAAATTTATATTCTTAAATAAATAATTAGATAATGATTTTACATTTAATTATTCGTTTAATAATTATTTATATCCATAAAATATTTCAACATGAAGATTTAAGCGGGTATTTTTCCTTAAACTTTTTCTGTACAATTTTTATTAATAACGTATTATAATAATTAACTGATGAATTAATTAACACTAATTTATTGTATTTCATGTTTGTATAATTGTAAAGAAACAAATCTTCTTATCAAAGTGGAAGATTTTGGATTTACTATAAATACTTTTTATTTCAAAGTTCCAATAAGAATATTTTTGTAATTTCTACCACGCATTTGGCAATAATTCCGGCTTTGATTAATTTATTATTAATGTAAACAATTAATTAACGATAAAATGAAATTTTGCGAAGAATAATTTTCATATCAATATAAGCTTTCGTTTTGTAAATATTTAAAATTGAAAATGTCATGATTTGATATACCTACTTTACCATAAAACCAGTAGCGGCCATAATTGGAAGTGATCATTCCAAACCATTAGGTATTATTTTAAAAAAATCAGTTTTATTTAAATTTGAAATAAAATATTTTCCTCAACTGTAGATCAGTTTAGTTCAGGTATTAGTTACTTTTTTATGGAAATAACTCGGAAATACGATTTTTTTGCTTAAATCTTTTAGTTTGGGTTCGGAAAAGAGCCCATACACAAGTTTTTGTCATCCGGTTCGGACCGGAACAGGGGTAAATTTGTCGAAAAAGTCCTAAATCGCAGTCATGAATTGGTCGTTTCCTATGCATCCAATGTTCAAAATAACTGTTTAGTGTAAGAAAATTGGGCACATTTTGTTGAAAAAAATCTAAAATCGGTTTTCTGCGAAGAAAAATTGCGAATGACTCCAGTCAGTGCTATATGGACTAGCAAATTATTTTTATCGACGATAATGCATGTTTTTTTTTTAATATAAAAAATAAATTAATAGTATTTTAATTGATAATTAAAATTTTGAAATTTTTCACGAGATTTTTTATAAATTAATAAATTGCACTTTCTCCATAATTAAAATGTTTTACTGATGATCACAACAAAATCACATTTTATTGATAAAACGTCTTTTTAAAAATTTAAACGTTTATTTGATTGGTCTATTATAGTAGTATATTATGATTATTTTAAGTTACAATAATATATTTAACAAACCATAATTTTCTAATATAATAATTGTGTCCGAAGAAGATCGTTTGTGATCGAAACGCGTCACAAATAAATATTTAAACTACGAGAAGAGTGCAATTTATTAATTTATTTTAATTAATATCAACAACACTAAAATTATGTGCGCTACATGCTCGGAGCGATGGCGATGTTGATAAAATCAAAGATAAAATCTACAATATTTTAAACGCTCCAACTTTTTTACCTTTAAGGTTCAAACGATGAGAATAGAAGCTCCTTGGAGCTCAAACGATTTTCAATCGATTGATTAACTTTATTAAAAAAGGACTTCTTAAAAAAAGCATTTCTTCAGTCCCTCCTAAAATTGTTCTAAAAAATGTAATTTTTATTAAAAACATTTGAAGCTCAAACGACGGGAATAAAAGCTCATTGAAGCTCAAATAATTCCCAATTGCTTGATACCAATTTTTTTTTTAATTCTCGTCTGATAAAGAACTGAAGGGGAAAACCAATCGCATTTCCGAGTTATTTCTAGACAGACCCATTTTTCGTCACTTAATGACTGGACTAATTTCAAGTTTTATTGCAGATATATTTTATACGTAAAAGGTTCATTAAATCAAGGAGATTGGATGTTTGTCGTGGATCTTCTTCTTCTTAAGGTGCCGTATCCGCTAACGAACGTTGGGTATCATTACATTTACAGCGGTCCTAGAATTAGTTCACGATAAATAGAAGTTCCGCGCTACATAAACCAATCACCTCGGCAGCGCAGTTGTTTGAGCGCACGTATTCACAGCTAATACGTCTGGGTTCGAATCCAAGTTGAGGAACAAATTTTTCAACGTACCATCTTGCTAAACATTATTAAAAAGTGATGTTGAGGTCATTCCGAACCATTGCCTCAGGTTCTTCAACCACGATGTTCTCCGTCTTCCAGGTTCACTCGCTCCATTGATCTTCCCCTGCAGGATGAGACGCAGAATATTGTACTTCTTTGGATCCCACATTTTTTTTAGATTTCCATCATTTTATCATGTTGCACTAGGTGAAAGCCTTCTCGAAATCAACAAAGCATAAGTGCACGTTGCAGCTGACGTCTCGACATCTATGTACAAGGACCTGGATTCCAAACAGCATCTCTCGTTCACAGACCACTACGCAAACCAAACTGAGTCTCATTAATATCTTCTTCAATTTTGCGGTGTATTCTCTCATGAATTCGTCATGTGAATGCAGAAAAAACCTAAGTCACAATTTCTTGATTTTTATTTTATTACAGAAAATTATAATACGAGATGTGTTTTACAATGCAGAAAAATCCTAAGTCGAAAATCCTAATAACATTTTATAATAATTTTGGACTTAGGATTTTTCTGCATTGTAAAACAATTCTCAAACTATAATTTTCTGTAATAAAATGTAGATCAAGAAATTTAGACTTAGGTTTTTTCTGCATTCACTTGACGAATTATACGTAGAAAAGCTCTTAAAACGTGACTCATCAAACTTATTGTGCGGTAATCTGCGCACTTATTTGCATTGGCCTTTTTCAGTAATGTTATACAAACGTTGGTTTTACGATTATAATAATAATAATCTTTATTAGGTTACTAAGTACAAAATTAATTTACATCAGTCCTAAATGGTGGAGATCAGCAGTTGCTGGTTTTCATCTCAACTCAATTTGGAAGAATTCGTCCACATCATATAGCGCACTTTCATTTAGTGTTTTCTTCATTTCACTTTTAAATTTCCTAGTCGGAAGATTTTTGATTCGGAATTGCGGAACAGATTGCGGAAAATTGGCTTACAGTGAGTCCTTGAGGGTACTCCTTCTTGTGCACGTATAGCCCTCTTCTGTAGTAGGAACACTTTCTTTATCTGCGCTTCATTACCCCAGATCAAGAGTCCATACACCATTTTGGCATGAAACATTGAATAATAGACTGCCTTAGCTGCCGCTTTTCCAACCGTTTCCCCAATCCTTCTTATCGCAAAAATACTCCTACTTAGGGAACTCACCAGAACAGCCACATGTTCATGCCAAGTCAGCAAAGTGTCCATTATTATGCCCAGGTATTTTACCGAAGACTTATCGTTTTGCTTAATCGCTCTACAGGCAGTGAATTTAACCATTTGAGTTTTGTCCATGTTTAGTAAGAGTTTGTTAGTTTCAAACCAATCAGTAACTTTCCTTTGCCGATCATTTGCTTGGTCATTTTCTTCCATGACTAGGGCAGTGTCATCTACATACAAGGTGGTGTTGCATTTTACATTATGTGGCAGATCATTAATGTACAGAACGAAGAAGAATGGGCCCAAGATGCTTCCCTGCGGTACACCACAGGTAGCCTCCCACTCCTGCCCGAGTTGCCCATTCCAAAATACCACTTGTTTTCTGTTCTGGAAGTATGATTCAATGATTTCAAATGTTTTCCCCCTAAATCCGTAGTGTTGAATTTTGCTCAAGAATATATTGAGATTCATCACATCAAATGCCTTTGCAGGATCATAGAGGATGCCTTGGCACTTTAGTCCACTCTCTAGCATTTTGTAGATGTTTGATGTGAGCCGTAGTACTGCATCGATGGTGTTTTTCCTTTTTGATATCCAAATTGCTCCTTCGTAAAAGATGCATTTTTACGTAAAAAACTCTCAAGTTGGATATAGAGAATCTTTTCAAATACTTTGGAAAAAATTGGCAATATAGATATGGGCCGATAGTTGTTTGTCTCATTTTCATCACCTTTCTTATGTATCGGAATTACTTTTGATACTTTCAGGGTGTCCGGAAAGATGCCTTTGCTCATGCATTCATTAACAATGTGACAAAGTACCATCGATATTTCATCTGATATTAATTTTATGATTTTTGTATTTATGTTGTAGATATCGTAAGTAGCTGTATTTTTAAGTTTTTTGATTATGTTGTTTATTTCAATTTCTGTTGTGGGTTGTAAAAACATTGAATTTACAGTGCTAGATATAGCCGATTTGAGGTATTCTGTGTGTTGTCCTGTTATTTGTGGATTTTGTGTGTTCGAGTTTTGAGCTACGTTAGCGAAGTGTGTTCCGAAGTTGCTTGCTGTGAGAATAACATTATTGCGTAAGACATTTCTCCTGCCAAGTTCTTTGTTGATGATCGTCCATGTTGTTTTCGCTTTGTTATCGGATTCGTGTATTTGCTGTGCATTCATTTGTCTTCTGCATTCATTTAGTTCTTATTCATTTATTCCTTAGATGGAATACAGACTGTTTCGTATATCATATTAAATATCTTCATCAAAACTGCCTTCCCCATTTCTCCGAGCAACTTCAACAATCCAGGTGGTATTTAATTTGGCCCTTTCATTGCTTTACTATTTTTCGTCGTTCGAATGGCCTTTTCTATCTCGTCCATAGTGATGAGAGGTCCCTCCGAAACGTTTTCTATTCCATGTTGCGAGCTTCTTTGATCATGAAAGAGTGTTTCAAGAAAATTTTTCCAAATGTTCAGCCATTTTTCTATATCGATAGCTATATTTCCTTGTTCATTTGTTATTCTTGCAGGTATATTTCTTTTTTGGAACCCAACAACTTCTTTCACTTTTTTGCGTAGGTGAAATGCGTCATACCTCTTTTCTATTCTACTATTTTGACAACTCCATCTTAAACCAATCGGCTTTTGCTTCTCGTATCTTCTTTCTAATTTCTACCTGTATATATTTGTATTTGTATTACTCTCATCCCTATTCTTATACCTTCACCGAGATACCATTGGGTCCAGAATTTCGTCTGTTAACAAAGCTCTGTTCTTATTTCGTCTGTTTGCTTTGAGTTTCGAGTTTGAGCTCCATAGCTCTTCAATGTTTCTTACAATTCCCATATCGGACAAGTCATTCGTCACAAAGCACTGAGCTATTCCACTTTCAATGCTCTCAATCACCTCATGTCGCGTTTCCAAGCTGTTTAATTTGTTCACATCTATCTTAATCGGCATATCTTGTCTTTTGATCGTTTTAAAACGTATCCTTACTTCTGCAATAAACGCATCTCCTAAACTTTAGGCCTTTTCCATCGAGGATAGAGTTAAGCTATACCCTACCACGCTGGCAAAATACGAATTGGTAAGGAAGTAGCAATAAACGGCGTTCTTTAAATAGGTCACCACGCGGTCACCCATTTTAGTAACCGCTTACCCCAATAAGCGGGAAGCAGTAGGTCTCCTATATATGAGATAACACTTTCGCTAGAGAGAAAGAAAGAGAAAAATCACCAACGTCTGAACTCAGGACGGTAGGAAGAAGAGTAAAACCTTGAAGCAGGATCGTTCATTATTGCTCTTTTGCCAGCCCCATTTGTTATTTGTACGCCCTATCTGGATCTGGATTGTTTGGGGAAGGCAGATTTTCACTGCAAGCACTCAGGCCACACATCGGGCCCATTATGCTACCTGCAGGTAGCCCATCGCTCCTCTAAGTCTCAAGCCATTCCACATTTAGGATGTACTCAAGTATCTTCGAGGGCAATGTGCCACTAATACTGGCCATGCTAGGTCTTTTCGAAGCAAGGGCAGGGCAGCTGCAAAGCAGGTGCTCCGCCGTTTCATCTGCTAAGTTACAGCCCCGACAAGTTGGGCTGTCTACCAGTCCCATCGTATGAAGATGTTTATTTAGTTTGCAGTGTCCCGTTAGGACTCCTGCAATACTTCTTAATTTTTCTCGCGATAGCTGCAAGTAGTATTTGTGGTGCTTACGCAAGGGTCCACGTATTGCTGTCCTTGCTTGTCGGCAGCCTTTGGTATTTTTCCATCTACTTGTATGCAGTTTGAGGGTCTCTTCTGTAAGAAGGGTGTTGAAGAGCTCAATGGTCGGCGTTATGAATGGCTCAGGTCCACAGGGCAGTTTAGCAGAGCCAATTCCCGCCAGAGCATCTGCCCTTTCATTGCCTTCGTTTCCTTGGTGCCCTTTGACCCATCTGAGCGTTAGGACATTGTTGTTTATCGATATTTCATTTAGCGTCCGTATACATTTAAGTACCAGATTTGAGGTGATCCTATGACAGTTGAGTGCCATAAGGACCGCCTTGCTGTCGGTCAATATCCGTATTTTTTTGTACCGGATGTTCTTTTCCCGGACTGTATTTGCGCAGTGAAGTACGCCCATGAGTTCCGCTTGAAATACAGTGGCATATCTTCCCAGCGATAAGCTTTCGTTTATTTTCAGTTCAGGAGAGAATACTCCCGCACCCGAGCCAACTTTATTTTTGGAGCCATCTGTAAACATAGTTATGTCTGACTCGAAGGTTTCTATTTTGTTTAATAGGATGTCAAATTTCCTATTAAAAATATATTTTGGAGGGGTACTATCGGTCTCAAGGTCCAGCAGAGGCATCCTCTTAGAACAGTCCTCCAGGATCCTCGAGTGACCTCATTCACCCTGTCTATGCGTCCACGTGCCCCACGTTCGCAGCCTAATGGAGGGCCGTACCGCACATTCCTCCACAAGATATCCAGTGGAGGTAGGCAGAGGAGAGCCTCCAGGGCCGCAGTTAGAGCCGTTCGCATCACACCCGTCACCGCTAAACAGACCGATCTCTGAAGTCGGTTAAGGGATGACGCCGCTGTCATTATCTTGACTCTAGGCCACCACACAAGGGCGCCCATAGCATAGCATTGGTCTAATTATTGCAGTGTAGAGCCAGAGAGCAATCCTCGGGGAAAAGCCCCAGGACTTTACCATCGCCCTCCTACACTGCCAGAAAGCCACGCTTGCTTTCTCAGTTTTAAGGCTGACATGTTTTCCCCAGTTCAGTTTTGCATCCAGCACCACTCCCAGATACTTAACCTCTGGAGCCAACTTTAGGGGAATTCCCTTTAGAATAGGCATTCTCATGCTTTGTAGTTTTCTTTTTCTGGTGAACAGGACGAGCCCAGTCTTAGTCGGATTGACCGAAAGGGCATGTGTCGTGCACCATTCTTCTAGTATTCTGAGTGCCCTCTGCATCAGTTCGCACAGAGTGCTCTCAAATTTCCCTGTTAGCAGTATGACTATGTCATCAGCATAGCCAACGGTATAGTACCCATTTTTATTTAGGAGTTTCAGAAGGCTATCTACTACGAGTTCCCACAGGAGTGGAGAAAGGACTCCCCCCTGAGGACAGCCTTTAGTAACAATACCCTTTATTGTTGCACCTCCCACATTGAATTCAACCATCCTCCCCCTCAACATTGAGTTGATCCATCGGACAATGGTATAGGGAACACGATGTGATAGTAGTGAGGCGTTAATACTTTCAAAGGTGGCTTTATCAAAAGCCCTTTCTGTATCAATAAATGCTCCTAGAGTGCATTCTTTAGTATGCAATGATCTTTCTATCCTTTCCACCACCTCGTGAAGGGCGTACTCAGTGGATCTTCCTGGAACATATGCATGTTGTTTCGGGTGTAGCAGCTTGTGACCAAGTGCTACATCCCGTATTTCTCTGTCGCACAATCTTTCCAACGTTTTCAAAAAGAAGGACGTGAGACTTATTGGTCTAAAGGATTTAGCTTGGGAGTAATCTCCTTTACCTGGTTTTGGTATGAATACAATTCTGACCTTTCGCCATCCCTCAGGGGTATAGCCATGCGCAATGCATGCCCTAAACACCATCACCAAAGGCTGAAGCAGGCTATCCAGTCCCCACTGTAGTAGGGCCGGAAACACCCCATCCAGTCCCGGCGATTTGAAGGGGGCGAAAGATCTGATCGCCCATGAGGTTTTGATCGGATCTACGATCTTTTTTGCACTTTCCCAGTCTGCCTCGGTCGGTGTCCGAACTGTGTGTTCAGTCCACGCATAATCCGTGGCAGTTTTACTTCCGGGAAAGTGTGTTTTTAGTAGTATTTCAGCAGCCTCCTCTGGACTTTCGGTATAAGAGCCGTCATCCCGAAGAAAACTGCCTCGTTGCTGATGTGGATCCCTAGAGAGAATCTTCTTAAGTTTGGCAGCATCCGTTGTGGACGCTACCCCACTGCAGAAGTCCCTCCAGGACTTCCGTTGCTTTTGGCGAATCATCTTTTTGTACTCAGACCGACGCTCCCTAAAAGCGTCCCAGTCTGGAGTAACTTTGGAGGCTTTCGCCTTATTGCACAGTCTCGTGACCTCCTTCCTCATCCGCTCTAGCTCGTAACACCACCAAGGGGTGGTGCGATCTCCAGATCCAGCTGCCTTTAGAGGGCACGAGAGCTCGTACGATGTTGTGAGGGATTTTTGTATCGAGTTAGCGCATATCTCAATCTCCTCAATGGTATGTAGCTCATTTGTGGTTTCCTCAGGCATGTCGGTTTCCAGTGCACTCGAAAGCAGATCTAGAAAGATCCGCCTGTCGAGCTTCCTGGGATTTCTGAACCGCCTGGGTTCTATTTTTTTGGCTTTAATTTTAAAGTCAATCCATCTATGGTCGGACATTGTCAGTTCTTTCGACACATGCCAATCATATATTTTATTTGATATATTTATCGACGCTAATGTGATATCAATTACAGAATAACGTGTTGGTGACACATAGAAGGTTGGCGTGTCACCTCAATTAATAATCTCTAAATTTGTACTAATAAGATACTCAAAAAGTGACTTACCTCGTTTGTTGCAATCTTCACTTCCCAATACAGTGTGATGGGAATTGGAGTCGCATCCTATAACGAGATGTCTTCTATTTTTCTCGCAATAGCTCACTAGGTCCACTAGCTTCTGAGAAGGTGGCAGATCCTGGGAGTCGATTGGGAGGTACGCAGATGCTAGAATAACATTTTCCAGGCCATCACCAAAATCACAGCTTAGCCCTACCACTGTTAGGTCGCAGTCACCAAACTGCGGAAGGGGATGAGCCTGAAAGTTACTAGGTATGTAAATACATGTTCTAGTTTTGTTTGAGAGATTACCTGTGAAGATATTTCCTCTGAGTGTTGAAAGGCCAGAAATTCTAGCCTTTGTTATACTATATGGCTCTTATATAAGAGCTATCGTGCCCTTGCATCTGGACAGACGGCGACACAGAGTTGCTGTAGCCGCCCGCCCATGGTGCAGGTTAGCTTGTAAGAAGCTCCATTCTATTAGGTTGGCCATCAGACCATCCTGTTATAGAGCTTCTTTGTTGCTCTGAGGATTTGCCGCTTTTTGATTGTCCTCATCTATTTCCATGAGGCTCAATATCTCTGCAGCCAATTCCTCTGCTGTTGGTGCTGGCACGTCGTCGTCAGTAACGACTCGCTGCACCTTTATTTTTAGGATGGAGAATCTGTAGTTCACCCTTCCTTTTCTAGCTATAAGAGCGGCTTTGTCTTCTTCATTAATGCCAAAAACAATAAGCTTCCCCAAGGGGTCACTTCTGTCAGTTTCATGGAAGATGCACCACTCGCTGGTTTTTATCCAGGTGTTCTGTGCCGTTAGCCATTCTATGACCTCCCCAGTGGGCTCGGGTTTCCCCGGAATCCAGAGGGTAGCCTTAGTCAGCCTAGGCAGATTGTTCACCTGAACAACATCTAATTTTGCGTTCTCCCATAGAGGCGGGAGAAGCCCAATTGTACTTTGGAGCCATTTTTGGAACCTCTCGTCACCGCAGGTGATCCGTAGGATCTGCCCCGAGTAACGGAAGCCCTCAAAAATTGGCGCCCCTGTTTTTGTCTGCAGAGCCTCCAAGAAGGCTCTGCGTAAAGCTATGTTGAGCTGTGCTTCAACAATCTCCCTCTGGGCCTCTGTGAGTTTGCCCAGGGGATTTTGGCGGTCTATCACTGCTACTCTGAGGTGGCTGGTAACAGCCTCCTTGTAGCTTGACGAATTAGCCGCTTTTGTTTTGGGTATGTGCCCAGTTATTGTTTCCACCTTCTTCCTCTGCTTGAGAGGCGAAGGCATTGAGTCCTGGGACCTGACCCTCTTTTTTACGGCACCAGTTGAAGGTGCGGTTGTTTTACCGCCTCTTTCCTGCGCCATCACATCTTTTCCCTTCTTTCCACCAGCAGGCAGGCCATCCGCCTCCTTGGGTTTGGATAGCCTGGCCCGCTCGTGGGCAGTTTGGCTGCTGGGGTTATCTGTTGCCATGCGCCTCACCGCTTTGGCTTTCCTTCTTCTTTTCTTCTCCGCCCCGCAGAGGTTACGCTTTTTATGGCGTATCTCTGGGTCGGTTCTGTGTGGGGCATCCTCAGGGGACGCACCCACACTCGAAGAATCGACTGTTTTTTCCGGGTGTTGTTCTTGTGTGACATCCTGTAAGGATATACCCACCCCGGTTCTGTTGGATGGTACATTCGTAAAGGATGTACCCATCGCAGCACTAACGGCTGGGGCCTCCTTAAAGGAAGCTCCCATTGTATTTTTTGACGATGTGTCTGAAGACACAGCCGCCTGGGGTTTTTTGGTTTTGTCCATATTATCCATCCGGAGTAATTCAACATTTTCATCTCCCAGAGCTCCCCCACCCGTCACAGAGTCCAACCAGGGGGACGCCGAACTTCGGCGCCAGGGGTACCCGAGAGATATAGTTCCCAGAAAGGCATAGTGTTTTCACACCACGACCTTTCCAAAGAGCTCGTCCTACCGGTCGTCTTACGGATCCAGCATAGCCGATTGACCTAGGTGGACTATTCTAGGCCGCCCGTTTAGGAAGAAATCGAGGCCAAAGTGGAGTGTTGTCGGACCTAGGAGAACTAACACCGCCCCCAGGCCGACTCAGCCACCAGGATCCTTTCATCCCTCCGTACGGGTCTCCACGCACGGCACAAACACGCGGGTACCTGTATTAGTCCGATTTCTCCACGTCGACCGTCATCCCAGTGTATGACAGACCTGGAGGCCAGGCACAAAGGTTTTTAGGCCCTGGCCTGGACCCGGCATGCCAAGCAGACCAAGCACAAGGAGTTTTACGTCCTGGCTCTAGCCCTTCCAGGTACACGCCCGGCGCTTCCTCAAAACACACAAGCCCCCTCACCACGGCAAGGTTCAGGTACATTCGAGGGGGTTGTACGCTCTAATCAATGAGCGCTATCGTGAGGCTTCTCGTACAAGAGGCATTGTACCAAGATTGAATTCCTTTTTATAACTGTTTTCCAGCGTTCTAAAACATGCTCCGACTGATACAATGAGCTCCTGCTATCCACAACGTAAATGTTCTTAATTTCAAGGTGAGCGTCGTGCTCTAAGACGATTCTGAAATTAACAATAAAAGATACGGAGCAAGGTCAAAGTTCAGACATTTTTCTTCAATTCTTCTGAGGAGCGAACCACTATAAGGTATGCTTTGCGAAACACATTCTCTGAAAAAATATAAGAAGGATGATGAAAATGATAACTTCTTTGAGTCTGATATTGCTATCGATTGTTGCAAGTGGAAGTACTTTGTCTGCGTTTGAATTTGAATTTGACAGAATCAAGATTTTCATAAATTATTTTGATTCCAACAGGACCAATTTTTTAGCCAGTCATCTCTAACCGCACACCATTTGAAAAGTTTTTCGATATGTGTATTGTCGCGAGTAACACGAGAAGTTCTACTATCGACATGCTGTTCTGTTGTATTTAAATAAACACCGCAAAGCTTAAACTATTTCGTCACATACATTATGTTAGTACGTACGTCATTGTCAAAGTCCATCATATAATCACCTATCTGTAATTCCACATTATTGAGTCCGCCAGCTACCTTCATCGTCCGCATTTTTTAAAGATGGGACAAGGTCGAAAACCCAAGAAATTAGAATCTCTAATTTTTTTCTAATTTCTTTTTAATTTAGAAATTTCTAATTTCTAATTAGAAGTAGAAAGGGGTTAATTTTTCAAGTAAAGTTGTAAGTGTTAGTAACACTTCTTTCTCTATGAATACGGCCGTAAAAGATCATTTTCGTCCGTAGTTTTCCAAAAAAAATTTAAGAGGAAGCCCCCGACCACCTTCCTTCGGGCCACCTCCAGACCTATGTCATTACTTTTCGAATTAAATTAGTTGCATTCGTCCTTATCTTTATAAACCATAAGTGATGATCCCGCCTCCGCCAAAAAAAACTATACGAGGTTTATAAATGATTTCACAAAAAAATAACATTTTGGCAGAGAAAATAATTATTTGGGGGAATTTCTCACTATATCTACGAACCCTAGTACTTACTCGTTATTGGGCAAATTCCGTCGACAAGTTTAAGTCCTTCTAAACATTTTGTTGCTAAAATTCCGTAGATACTCAAATAGGAGAACTCAAAAATATGATAACAGTCGATTTTAAAGTTTGTTGTGAGATAGACCAATTCTTTTTAATATTCTAACAGTAATTTTTAATCTCCCTACTGAAAATACGGAAAGACAATAATTATTCCTTTAACTTGTCACAAAAATAATGTGTGTGAATTTGTATTCACGCATAGAATGTCTCTTAGGGCCGATTGCACCAACCTCAAGTCTTACTACATTAATTAATTCAATTTAATCGAAGTTGCACTATAATAATTACTATCCAATGAATTGAATTTATAACTTGTTGAAAATATAATAATAAAATTATTCTTTTCAAAAAAAATATTACGAAGTCAATGAACACTTATTTGAAAGTCCTGATTGCAAAATACCAATTTTTTTATATTGCGAAAAATGACAAATTTTGTAATTATAGAGCTTTCAAGTAAGTAGTGTTCATTAACTTGGTAATATTTTTAAAAAGAATAATGTTATTGTTATAATAAATTACTACTTCAAATTCAATACCAACTAATTTAGTTCAATGAATTATTTCGATTAATTGCCATTTTAAAGTCTCCATTTAAGTAAAATGTCTATTAAGTAAATCCTAAATGATTTTGGTGTAATTGGCTCTTTAGTTAACACCTCAGATTTAACACAAATGTCATTAACATCTGAAGAATGTTCTTATCATAAAATTAATGTATAACAACGTCAATTTTTCCCAAAATTTTAATTGTATGCATGATTTATAACAAAATTAATTACTACACAAATAAAACTGCACCACTCATCCGCGTCTACACAACAAACATTTTTTTTAATGGGCCCAATTAGGGCCGGCTCAACAAGAAAACTTTTTATGTGTTTTAATAATAATGTTGTATAAAGAAACCAATTGCCCGTACAATTATTAAAAGCATTACGTAGGCATCACTAAAATAAAAGTAGATATCAAACATGACATGCTATAGGAATCTACGAAGCATATAAATAAAATATGATGTACATATAATCCAATATAAGTTACGTTTTGTTAGTTTTATTTATTAATTTCCTCAAAAATCCTATTTTTATCCTTTCATCCTATTTTATCCTTTACATTTTAAAAATTGCACATTCTACAAGAATTACTGTGCGTTCATAAAAAATAATGGCATCAGGTTGCCAACCACCTTCTTAGGATATTGAGATTTTGGGATGTCAATGAGAATAATAAGACCATTTTGCCTGTTACATTTAATGAGTTGCAATATAATTTGCACTTTTCAGTTTTAAAAATAAATATTTTGTAGTCGATGAATAACATTTTCTGAAATACGAGGGATGTACCTAGAGGTATAGTATTTATTATCGAAAAATTCAGAGTTTTGATCATAGAAGAGTGTATGCTCCTTATGGCAGTCATCATATCAGCATAATTGCTGTCTTTTTCCCGAAGACTTTTAACTTTTGAAATAATTGTGTTTCTAGTAATATAGCACTTATAATATGAACTGTACCGTTATCCCGATGAAAATAATTCTGCATTACAATTTTCCTCTTCTCGCTTCTTATGGGACGGGTGACAATGTTCCATCATCGAATTTTAATATTTTTTGGTGACTTTCGGGTAGTTTAATGTTAATAAATGACAGCGGCAACCCTCCTATAGCAGGATAAACCAACTTTTGATAGAGAAAATCGACTTTGAAAGTACATAATTTTACATGTAAACGGGTGGAATCTCACTCATTTTGTTGACGGTACGTGCAAGTTGAACTAGTCTCACAACTCCAGTGTCTGGATGTTTGAGGAGCAAATCCCCTGGAAAACCAAGGTCAAGTACCTTGGCATTACCATGGACCGGCGCCTCAAATGGGACGCTCACATTTCCTCCGCAACCGGTAAAGCCAAATGCCTCTTCAATAGATTGTTCGTCCTCATGAACGCAAAAAGTACCATGTCCCCCGCTAACAAACTAAGATTATACAAAGCCATAATCCGCCCAACAATGATTTATGCCTCCCCTGTCTGGGGATATGCACGCCCCAGGGCCATAAATAAACTTCAAGTCATCCAAAACAAAAATCTCCGAGCTATTTTCAGCGCCCCCTATTACGTCACTAACAGGCGACTACATGCAGACGCCAAACTAGACCTCATTAACACTCTTAATCGTAAACATGCCACCAATATCTACAACAAATCCAAATTCTCAGAAAACCCACTAGTAAATCAACTAGGTCAATACAACCCAGCCGACTTTTTCATTCCCCGTCCCAAATCACTCCTTACCACGGACAACTCCTGACCATAACTCACCCCCACACAGACTAATGTATGTTCACAGGTTTAACTTACACAAATTCTCTTCGAAAGTGAATTTATTCACTAGATTTGTGTAATTTTTCGATCAATTTTCACAAGATTCGATAAATCACCCCCCATAGTATCACTATAATCCCACTAGTCGCCAATTCTGACTAGTTCCAAGTAGAAGCCAATCACTTCGAGGTCATCAATAGAAATTAATTCATAATTTCTTTCTTCGAATTAGGGACTCTACTATATCGGCAAACGTAAAAATTTTCTTTTTCTTCTCATATTACATTTTCACATTCACAGCTCAGGTTTTTACCAGTCAGTCCGCCAAGCGCCAATTCCCAGAGACCCACCGGTCTCTATAAATTCCAATGTCATTAATGTATTCTTTTAGATGAAGGAGAAGGCCGGCTGCTCCGGGATGCTCCATCAAATACATATCAGGTAAAGGTAAAGGTAAAGGTTGCGGAGAGGCAGTTGCAGCCCGACTCGACTGCATGTAACATCTATTATTTTTTGTTTTTGCGCGCTTTTTTGGGGGTTAAACGTAATAGATAACTGCCGCATACCGCGACTATACTTTTTAATGCATTTTCAAGGGTCTCTCACATCCCGGTTGCATAGATCCCGGTGTTCTTGATCGGTGGCGCCTTCTCGTATGTTTAGCCTAGTAACCAGAGTCAAATCCGCTCCGTAGGGGTGCAGAGCGGAGCGGAGCGGAGCGGAGCGGAGCGGAGCGGCGCCCCGGAGGAGTAGGATTTGACGATGGATTACCCTCCTTTTCGAATGCACACCCCTAAAATTCGAAGGCAAAAAAAATTTAATTTTTTCACTTTTTCGGCAACAACCGCCTTATTTTCCATTTTTTCGCGAATATTTATACTAATATCTACTAAGCACACCCTCCCCTACCCGAATTTCAAAGAAAAATTAAAATCGGAGCAAAAAAATTTCACCCCATTTCAAGCGACCGGCCGACGATGTGACACATCGACCCGGTGGTACATCAGCGACCCGTACTATTTCAACTCGCAGCATCTTTCTTATTTTCACACTTTTTTCGAATTTTTTTTTATGATCACCTCCGCGCCGACAAAAGTTATACATTCGCATCAAAACATTGCCAAAAAGGCCGTGATAAACACAAAATTTTTCGAAATTAAAAGTTGGGGGCGTGTCAATAATTCTTCAAGCCACGCGAAAATTATGCCGGCAGCCTATCCCGGCCATGGGTTATGGTTTTTACTCAATTTTCGGTATTAATTCTTAAAAATCCTCAATTATCCACCCCTTATTGTGTACCTTAACCCTTTTTTGACCTATATATCAAGGGATAATTTTTTTCGGATATTCCTTGTCTGCTGGGCCGTTCACTCTCTCACCTTTAATGCAGCCACGAACATTTGTAACTCATATTAACCAGTGATTGAGTGGCCACTTTCCAAATGATATACTATTAACATTCCTTCGGCATCCTATCAGACTTGAACCATTATTTGGTCATTATCTTGCACGCCCACCATATCTGCATGAATTTCTTTACCTACCCTCTGGTTCGGCATGGCGAAAAGCCTCTAAGTTTTGGATATCAGGCTCTGACCGGAACAGGGTTAAATATTGTAATTTTTGGGAATTTCTTCGAATAAATTGACCTTATTCCGGGCTTAGCATGATATCTAAAACTGAAGGCCCTTTTTTGATGCCAAACCAAAAGGTTTAAGAAAAAAAATTGCATTTCCAACCACATTTG
This sequence comes from Podabrus alpinus, assembly GCA_932274525.1. NCBI lineage: Eukaryota > Metazoa > Arthropoda > Insecta > Coleoptera > Cantharidae > Podabrus > Podabrus alpinus. The sequence continues at coordinate 30,607,670 of OW026451.1, forward strand.
TTTCCAAGTTATTTCTATACTAATGACTGAATGATTGTTTAATTACCTACTACTTTTAAAAATGCAAAATAAATTAAGCGTTTTTTAAGAAAGGGCAAGCAATAAGAAACGAAAAGGTAGAAATATTTCTTTCCACTCTTTGGCACCTTTTGAGTCTAGGTCGACTAGGAAACGTAAATTTCGTGCAAATTTTTGTAATTTTCCATAAATCAATAATTTACCTATAGTACACTCGTTGTTTTTCCAGACTAGCTCGGTTATTATTGAACTGAAAAGTAATAAACATGTCCTGAGCCAAGTTTTTTAATCTAGGTGTGCTGTGCAAACAAATTTTGGTTATCATTTTTTGTTATCAAGTTATACGCGATTATGGATTTTCGCAAAATTTAAAAATACCACATCTGTTATTTCAAAATTTACAAGGAAGGTGTGACATTTTTAATAAAATTGTGTATTTGAAGAATTAGATGACGTAAATAAAATATTATCGAAAAGGACTGCTGGGCGTATTTCCAGAACTAATAGGGAAAAAATAATATTTTCTGTTCGGTATGACGCAAGTTTTTATTTACTTTAAATCTTAATGCGTGCGATCCATCAACAACGAATGAATTTCGAAAACTTTAGACCTTGAAAAGCGCCCCTTAAAAAAGGTTGAAAAAAATTATTTACAGAAAATAGAGTATAGTTTAACGCATTTGAAAACCACTTTTACTTTAGATAAAAAGTCTACATCGATAACTAAAAACTATGATTTTTAAGAAAAAATCGAAAAGTATTGGAAATCCGTGAACTATAATTCCTGTGGTTTCCTGTACAATTTTATTTAGTTTAATTTATTTTTCTATTTGGCTCCGATTATGCATAGTAAAGGGCCAATTCACGACATTGAAAGTTTTGGAACCTTCTTCCACAAATTTTCCGGGGTTCCGGACCAAACCTAACGTCGGAAATTTGGGGGCTGTTTTAGCAAAATATATTTTCATTTCAAACTTATTTCCACGCACATTTCGTTTTCGCGACGCGATGGCTGGACTCATGATGAGCCTTGATTGTTTTAATAATATAGATTGCAACATCATTAACGAGCGATTTATAAAATAATGGTTGGCAATAATATTAAGCAATCAAATGTTGCTAATATTGATAATACGATAATGATTGTACCTTTATTGCCTACTTACAATTAAGTAAATTTTCGATCCTTATATAATTATTTTTATTCTTAATTTATTTTAATTTTATAAGTAAAAATAAACTTATATTATAACATTAGTAATAACGAAATTTAATAAGGTGAACCAAGTAAAAGTGATCATTGTTTTAATAGATCAATATGCATTTACCAATTTTTCAATAGCGGTTCTAACTATTTGTTGATATTTGTAATGATGAGTTATAGAAATCCAAGTCAATACAATGTGGATTTTCATTAAATCATTAACAATCTAAAATAAAAACAGTTTTTATTAAACAAGAGTTGATCATCAATAACTACTACTTAATTCATTTTATACACTCCCTTTAGAAGACATTCCAGATATTTGATCTGGTTCTGCAATATGCATGGTAATTCTCCAGGGTCCTTTTAAATATAGTCAAATTAAACAGATTGCATAATCTGTTGATGTAAACCACTTAAATAAAATAGAAAATACACATTTTGGTTGCAATAAACAAAAATTTTTGTGTTGGGGGTTTATCTGTGATGGTGAGTATTATCTTTATCCGATGACATGTTTATATAATCTATGTTTGAAGAACATTTAACACATGTCTAACCCTATAACAAAATGGAATACTTAAAATAGCTATAAATTATTAAGAAAACTTTCTGTATTACCCTTTATTTAGAATGAGAAACATTTACATGGTTAAGGCTGTTGATTCCCGGTTCAGAATCCATGTAAAACAGTAGATCCTCTATGTTTGCGACTCTCATAAAGGAGAGGATCACAATTTCTTAAATGAGAATACGGTGGCAGAAAAGCAAAGAATTGATTTAGCGGATTGCCTATTTCGATTATAGTTTTGAGGAATCCTATTCAGGAAAGTTAACTATTGCACGATACCTTTTTGTTTTTCAGTTATTTTTTCTAATCCTAAGCAATGTCAATTAGTTCATCTATGAATATGGTATAATCTGTATCCTCTTTTTTAACTAGTAAATGTTTTATTTCTTATTTGATATTATATTCAAATATTATCACTGTAAAGCGCCCATTACATGATGATAGTTACTAAAATCAGTACTGAATTTTAGTACTTTCTTCGTGTAAACTTGTATTTTAGTACTAAATTCCAGTGTTGGTTTTAGTAACAATTCCAGTTTAGCGAATAGAAAGCAATCCTATGTACTGGAGCAAGTGGCTACCCCCCACTTCCATTTTCCTGATAACTACACCCGTCTAGACATATCGTTTTAGCAGCCGTTTCAACGTTTCTGGATAGCATCGTGGTTTACACTTCGAATTAATTGTTTAAAACACTACCAACTTGAGCAAGCTGCTATCACCATGTAAACTTGTATAAGTCACCATCATTGTGTAATTGAGCCTTTAATCTGGATATTGGACAAGGTATCAAACTTAAACAACAGTGTTACAGGTCGACGTTTCGCCCAACTTTATTGCGGACTTCTGCAAGACTGAAAATTTATTTATATTTAATCTTAACGTCAAAAATCTACAATTAATTACAATAAATCTTAACCAATTACACTGTTGGTCGTGTGTTGACATTAGGTATAATAAATATGTAGGAGGAATAACAAATAAAAGAAGTCCTTTATAAACACGTCAAGTGGTACTGTCAAAATTTAAAACCAAAATCAAAATACATACAGAATAAAATTGAAAGCGCCAATAAAATACTAACTTTAAAATTTCTGAAAACTTGATAGCAACCAGAATAAAATAACATTTGTACAATAAAATATACTAACTGATAATATAATTGTAGTATATTTAACTAAAGGTATCACACCTATTCAGATCAAATCAGAGGATGAGGGATAGATTATATCAGCACATGAATGATTGTTGAAAGTGGCGAAAAAAATCAGGAAGAACATCAAAATGAAGCACAGACACAAACATCGGCATTGGTCGCATACCAACAGAGATAGTGGATTTAGAAGGCAATTATTTGAAAAGATGAGCAGGGAAATGTACCACAGAAAGACGACTGAAGAGAGCATCAATTTTAGAGAAGACATACAGAAGCTGAGTGTTATCTATTGTGACCTCTTATTATAGGAAAATATGTAAGGTGTGGATTGGGTGTGATGTCCTTGGTTAAATGTACTACAAAAAATTATCAGTTAGCATATTTTATTGTACAAATGTTATTTCATTCTGGTTGTTGTCAAGTTTTGAGACATTTAAAAATTAGTATTTTATTGGTGCTGTCAATTTTATTTGAAATTTTAAATTTTGACAGTACTAAGTACTTGGCCTGTATTTGCTAATTGTTCCATTTATATATTCCTGGAAATTATTTATTATATCTGAAGTCAATACACGACCAACAGAGTAATTGGGCACGATTGATTATAATTAATTGTAGCTTTTTGATGCTGAGATTAAATGTAAATACATTTTCAGTCCTGAAGAAACCCAAAATGAAGTTGGGCGAAACAACGACGTATAACGTAAGTTGTTAAGTTTGATTCCTTGTCCAATATCCCAATTAGTTAACAGTGAAAGTACATAATTATATAATAAGATGATAGACGTACACAGATTTTCAGCATTATATTCAAATATTTTTCTAATTAATGTAGGTACTTAAATGATTAGGTACATTTTTAAACCATTATAAAACTATGCCGATAGTTGTTTTATCTTCAATCCCCATATCGTTGTTACTGCCAAACCAATGATTTTCAGGAGATGCAAAAGTTTATTCATAATTGTAACTGCAAACTTACAGAATTATTTTATTCCATGTTTGACTGAATAAAGTAGAATGTTAACGTATTTTGATTACTTTTAAATGTAATCAAATGTAATTAAATGTAATCCGAGCATATCCAACATTGAAATTCTCCAAAGATTTCAAAATAAGATACTTCGAACGATTGTTGAAGCACCGTGGTATGTGCCAAATGAAATAATCCACCGTGACTTACAAATCCCAACAATAAAAAATGAAATCAGAAACTACTTTGTCAAATATGAAAATCGGATCGAGTCGCATCCAAATGTATTGGCGAATAAACTGTTGAATCATCCCTGTGAAGTCCGAAGATTGAAACGTTTTAAACCTTCAGATTTGGCCACTCGTTTTGTTTAGCTATATCGCCCATTCAATTATTGTAGCAATAGGTACTTTATTCCTAGTTCAATACCTCTGTTTTCTTGTGTCTCACTAAATTCTAAATTGAAATGAGAGTATTCGATGAAATCCTCTCAACATGTCATTAATTTATAGTCAACAAATTTACTTATTGTTTGTTTATGCAGCAGATTGTAAATATGTCTTGGTGAGATAAAAACTTTTAAATAGTTCTATTCACAAAAGCGTGTTTTTAAAATGTACCCCCCAAATTTTGCAATCCTAAAATTGTACTAATTTCTTATTATTTCAACAATGACACTTCTAATCACCTAGCAACTAAAAGTTGTACTATAATTGTATACTATTATGGTAAGATTGGGTATTCTTGAATCTAATTACACTAAAACTCAAAAATTCCCAATTTTGTAGTTGAGTAAATAGTTTTTCCGGAACAGTCATATTATAAAAATTTCTTTTTCTTGCTATCTGATACATTCTTAAGAATTTAAATGTAGTTTATTAATACACTGCAACGATAACGTGACAATGGTATTTGCACATCCGGTAGGTACCTATAGCCGGAAATAGCATCCATATCGAGGAGCATTGTATAATTTTGGAAGCCGTGATTCAAATCAGGTAGTTCACCTTTTTTTCGATACACAAAATTTAATTTTAAGTCTAATACTTCTACATGGTTAGTGAATTATTATTTATATTATATTATATAAATGGTAAACCCAAAATTTCTTGACATTCTGAAGAAATAACTATTGCAATAAAATTAATGTCATTATAAATTAATTTGATCATATCGCATTTTAACCTTTGACTGTTATTATTTTAAATATCAAGATAATCTTTGACCAAATTCAGTTTCGATAATTACAAAATATATTTTTAAGAGGTAAAGTTCCATTACGACAAATAATACGACCTCTTACATTAATCTAAACCAAACTACGCTTATTAGAGATATTAAATATAATAATAGTCACAAAATACTGCAAAAACTCTTATAACCTCTAATTTAACATTCAATGTCACCTCTTGTCTTGATAAATTTTTTAATACAATGAAGAAAAATTGATAATATAATAATAATTTATATTCTCCACAGTCCCAATGCATAGGTAAATGACACGAAAGAATCAGTTGTTGTTGTTTGTGACTTATATTAGATATTACAAAAATACTTTAATTAGCAGTTAAAACAATTACACGTCTATATATATTTTTGAAAATATAATGAAAAACAAATTGCGACATCATTTTACAGACCGCTTTCTTGTTTTTGTTCAATTCAAATAAGAACTAACACTTCAACTCATTTTCATCATGGTTTACAAAAAGTCATAAAAATGTAAATTGTAGACAAGTATTTATAGGCTTAGATTTTACAATAAAGTCATAATTTACTTTGCATCACATTAATGCCACCGCAACTACATAATAATATGCTATGCCGAATTACCACGCTGGTTGTAATTTCCGATAAGAAACATTTTACAAAATTTTTTAATGTGGTAAATAACAAACACATATTATATATTATTATGTAGGTTCAATCAAGTTTTTATAGTTTTTAAGAAATTATGAATGATATAATTACAAATATGAATATAAACGATTAATTGGACCACTCAAATTATGTGTATATTCAGGTTGTAGGAGACAAACCCGATGGTGATGTTTTAAAAAGTTTTTACATTTTGCATAACTGTTAAATGTCGCAACGCAACTCGTAATCTGTTTTTTGATTATATCTCGAAAACTGCACGATACTATCACTCACATTTCACGTTAAAAAAAATTTAAAACACCAAGAGCCTTATGCATAGTTGACTTGTAGTTATAACTAGTAAATAAACAGTATTAATACATATATATATAAACTATATAAACCACTGCCATAGGAAAATTCATCTCAATATATTATTATAGGATATTTAATCAAGTGGCTCCTTGTAATCTGCAAACAGATTACAATAAATTCGTAACTTTATAATATATACTGCATATCGTACATACATTACAAGTTTACGACTTTGTAATGTTTAATCATAATAGTTATTAGGTTATTACTTATTATGTACATACATAATATACATCTAATCAGGCCGTTCCGTTGCGGGGAAAGCAAAATAGTGGCATTATATTATTTAAATCAGGAAACTCCTTGAACGAATCCATCTCTCCACTTTTCTCTGCAAAGAGGAATGATGATGATTATGGAATCATATTATATTGTGCATAATATTGCAGTACAATATTATGTAAAATATTATTATTCATTTTTTGAAGATAAAAAATTAATAATTCTACTTATATGTACAATAATGTAATCACTTCCATATGCAATTTAACCTTTGAAATAACTTCATGAATGACTTAAGACAATGGAACTTACAAATACTAAACTTATGAAATAAAAGTACAAAAAGTTGTAAAACAGTATAAACTTCAAAAATGCGCATCTACTTGTAAGTAATTTTGGCCTACAATTCCCTTTACATAATGAACAAACAAAAACAATAGATAATATTTAATAAAAAATTAACTTATTTTAACATTAGTTATTTTTGAAAATATGTAGATATTTTATATTAAATTATCGCTCTGCTGTTAAGAAATTCCTTTTTGAATAAATGTTTAAAGAAAACATTCTTTGTTTATTGATAGATATACGATATAGGGGATGGTAAAGTTTGCAACAAATGAAATCGTCACATTATCAGAGAGATACATCCAAACCATCCAAACAGGCCACTGCGTTAGATGTCAAAGAGTGCAGCTCTTCCAAGCCACCGGCAAAACATCTAGCAGAACAATAATTAATTATGTGACTGCGCGTGTATTGAATCACTGCAATTGCAGGTCCCGGATATTGCAGAGTTCGACAATGTCGATTTATAATTCGTTCTTACACGGTTTATTTTTGCCCAATGTCTGGGAAGATGGTCAAAACTTGGAGACCAAATGCTGGAATCTAATATGAGATCTTTTTTGGGTATATTGTTAAACGTTTCTTCCCAGTCAAGAACTCATTGTTCTATACTACGGAGTACTAGGAAAGATCACCAACATAATTTCTAAGACTATTAATTAATTACATTCCAAAGCACATTTCTAGAAAAAAGTCGATTTTGTCCTCTATTACAAAAATATCTAAATGGAGAGTACAGTCTGATTCAAAATTTCTTATGTTCTCTCAAATTTTTTTATTTTTTATTTATGCCAGTTGCTGACGTATGTCTTCGTTTCTAACCCTATCCCTCAGTGAGAAACCCTGTATATTAATTTATAAAAAAAATTTGTCCTCCTGCAGCTTATATATATGCTTAACAAGCTGCTGGCCTACCCAATATTTGACCCCACGAGCCGCCGCTGGGTGTCGCTTATATTCCCAAATTAATCGGAGTAAAGTTATACGAGACAACGGTTCTCCCTATTGTAACATTTATATACTACCACAATCCTTTCTTGAAAAATGGAAGACGCATATTTCTGTTCTCGATTGGTTAACTCGAAATCGCCAATTGTAATCAATAATCTTATCCTACTCCCTACTCAGGCAGAGTATTAATGATACAGTTAAGGACAAAGACTGGTAATATGAACGTGATCCAGGTGTATGCGCCAACTGCGAATAAAGAAGAAGAGGAAGTTGATGAATTCTATGCGCAACTAAATGAGGTATTGAGAAGCATAAAACGCTGCGAAGATTTTAACGCTAAGGTGGGTTAAACAAAAGTAAATGTTTGTACTGGCGGATTCGGCTTAGGCGACAGAAATGAGAGAGGTGATAGACTGATCCAGTTTTGTCAAGATGAGAACTTTATAATAGCAAATACGCTCTTCCAACTTCACAAATGAAGACAATATACATGGAAGTCCCCAGCCGATACAAAAGGGAAAATAGTAAGAAACCAATAACTTGGTTTAAGTAAGTAAGAAACTTCATACTCATCAGAAACAGATACAAAAATGCCATACAGTCAGTACACAGTTAGAAAAGAATTGTAACATTTACTTTTAGTTAACAAAAATGTAAATGTCATTATTTTAGAGTAAATATTAACAACAAATTTGATTCAGATTTACATTAATAGAGCTACCCATTTTTGTTAAATTGAGGGGTGTTAATTTCACATCAAAATTTATTAAATTTAATGCATATGCGTAGACTAAATAAAAATGTTAGTTTAAAATAATAATATTATAAATTTGAGATATTTCCATACTAGAAAAGCCAATCTTTGTTGCAGAATTTGCATTTGAATTTGTAAATAAGTATAAAATTATAACATTAAAATTTGAAATACGTATTTGTTACAGCAAATTAATTATTTAGTATTATTAACAACAACAAAGTCATTTTGAAAAAATAAAGAGTTAAAACTGCATCTAATAATGTAAGTTTAATAATTCTATTGCACTTTATTGAAACAAATTGTTTTTAAAATATGTTTATACGACGTTATAGTAATTTAATCTTATGGTGTCAGCAAATTGTGTGTACTTCCCCAGTACAATTATTATAGCTACACCTCAGTATTTTCTTATAACTACTGTTGAAAGCATTGAATGTTCTAGTGTTTGTGATTAACATAATCAAAATGGTAAGTACTAAATCATTTTAACTTATATTTATTATATACTTTTATATTTATTTTTGTACAAAATTTGTACAAAATTACAAAATTTCGTACAAAAAACGTACAAAATTCAAGTTACCTAGTTGTAGAATGGTTGTTGCATTAAGGATACGATATATTATTACCTACTACTACGTAAACCTATGTAAAAAGTAAATTCACATAAAATTTGCAATAATTATTGGTCACCGAATAATTTTTAAAAGTGCATATTAATCACTTCAGTGCTTCAGTACAAATTCTTCAATAATTAAAATTAATTTTAATTAATTTTTAAAATTTTATAATAGAATAAATATTTAATATAATAAATAATTTTTTTTAATAAAAAAATTAAAAAAATTAATAAAATTAATTAATTAATTAATTTAATTAGTTTCAAATAGTAATCATAATAATTTATGTAATTCCCCGTATTTCGAATGTTACAAGAATCAACTACGACTGAAAAGCTTCTCTCGTCAGAATTCAATCTGTAAGCTAGTATTAACTTTGGTGGTGATGGAAGTCACTTTTCTAAGAAAAATATTTAACAAAAATTTTTTTCTACATTCAAACTCTCGAGAGTTAGGTCTCTTTAAACCATTATTTTAAATTTCCACCTTCACATGGCCATAGCCCCAAAACTATTGATTTTTCAGTAGAAATGGTTTAGTACTTTTCTAAAGAGCGTGAAATAATCTACAAACTACATTTAAACCTTTCATTGTCTAAAATCAACGGCTTTCGAGTTATGAATTAAAGTAAATAAAAAAATGTTGAAAAATTCGAGCTTTTTATTTTTTGGTTTCCTTCCAAACCCTGTATCTTTTAGACTTTTATCTGTATCTTTGTATCTCTATAATGTAATAGTTGAATCTTAATTTATAAAATAAATTTTCAATAAAAATAAAAATTTTGTAAATTTAATTTTTTGTTTTGTTGCTGTCTTGTTTATTATTTTCTAATTTTATCTTAAATGGATTGGTTTTTCAATAATTTTTTCTAGACAAAAGTTGTAGTCCGTTAAATTTACTATGCGAAATGGGGCGTTAGATTTTTTGTAAAATTTTTCGTTTAAGAGATACAGAGTTCGGAAGAACTTTAATTCATAACTCAAATGCCGTTGATTTTAGACAATAAAAGGTTTAAATCTAGTTTATAGATTATTTTACGTTCTTTAAAAAAGTACTAAACCATTTTGACTGCAAAATCAATATTTTCGGGGCTATGCCATGTGAAGGTGGAAATTTAAAAAAATGCTTTAAAGAGGCCTAACTTCTCGAGGGTTTTAATTTAGAAAAAAAAAGTTTGTTAAATATTTTTCTTAGAAAAGTGTCCTCTATTACCACCTAAGTTATGTAAAGTGTATCCTAGGACACCCTGTATATATATATATAATATTTTATGTAGTATTTAATCATTTATATCATTTGAAATAGAGATGGTCTTTACATAAATTATGTACAAGATTGCTACAAAACATTCATTTGTGTTTGGTTGTAGACAGAGTTCAATCCTGAAGACATTTTTGGTTCGACAGCTGATACAGCAAATAAAGAATATTTCGTTCGTTTAAAATACAAAAATAGGTTGGAATGGGCTTCACTACATTCCACGGATTACAATATTGTAAAATCAATTGGTTTGTATTTACATACATAATAATATGAAATATGATGTACTTTAAGGCTGGCACTAGAGGGGCATCGAAAACGCGGCATTTTACATGCCGCATTTCGCACGCTCAAATGTAACCAATATATTTTAATGGAAGGCACTATAGTTCATCCGTTTTAAGCATGCAGTGGTTGTGGCACCAAACGACAAATCAAATTTGCCATATTTAGATTTAAACCAATCACGTTCCGAGGTCACAGTGTTAGTGCTGCAAGCTTAAAACGGATGGACCATAGACGAGCATGAAACGACGAAAACGCCGCGTTTTCGATGCCCGTGTAATAAAATTAAATTTATTTAATAATTAAACACAAACATGTTTCGTGTGATTAAGGGCCAGTTTATTCACCTCGTGGTAAAGTGTTTGTTTTATCTGATAATTAACAAAATTTAACAAACAATTTAATTGAAGGGGAATAAACTGGCCCTTAGATACATAACTTTCGGTGCTTCTATTTGAAAATTTGACAAAAAATAACACTTATTTTATTTTTCAAATTTTGAAATTGAAGTACCTAAAGATGTGTACTACCCAGTTCATACGAAACATATTGTGTTATAAATAAATTTTATTTGAAAACCCTTCGCGAAACAGTGCAACACTTCATATTTCTGGAAAATTATATCTTAATACTAATTATCAAAAATAATTAAAACCATATTATTATTATAAAGTGGAAGTATACCTTCCTAATTCCCTATTTTTTATATTAATTATTCGGATACGGTTATTTATATAACATTATTTTGTGGTAGTTGAAAACAATTTTCCGGAATTACTTGGAAAAGATTTTGAAATCCAAGATTTAGATGGCGCTGTTATAGGACCAAATTTTATGAAAACTTTTTTAAATATATCTGCCCACGGAGTTGTTTTACACTTGGTTCCTCAACAGGAAGATTATAATGATTTGGTTCCTCAACAGGAAGATTATAATCACTTAGGTTTGTAATTAAAATTTTATAATAAACTGATCAAGAACAATTTTATTTTTTTAGAAACATTTCGGACGTCCACTTCACCATTTTCTAATTTTTCTAAAGCTTATACAGGAAATACATGTAGTTGTAGCACCGAAACAATACATACATTATCGCAGCCATCCACGCCATCATCTTCATGCGTTAATTTTGATGAGGATGTTGCTGATTTTCTTTTAGAGATACCCTCAGGAAAAAGGGCTAAAACGGCAGTGGTACCTTATCATAAATTGACAAACTACGTAAGTGAAAAAAGTCATTCATAAACAGTTTACCTTAATATTTAAGTGAATTTTTATAGGAGTTAAAGAACTTTCTTATTTCTCATCCCGGAGGCAAAGAAATAATTAAATTTTATAAAGAAAATAAAACTTTAGACGATTTAAATAGAAAAAAATTAGTAAACATTGTGGTGAATCACATGCTACAATTTATGCCATCAACAAATTTATTACCTTGCACTGAAACAAAAATTGAATACGCAAAAGCAATAATAACATTATTTCCAAAATTGTGCGATAAAGTTTCCAAAGAAGGATATGTAAGTTATATAGTAATGCCACTTTTTATTTTAAAGCTTAGTTATTTCTTTTTTATTTAGGAGGTATTTTTTGACCCCGTGACTAAGAAGGGATTTTTTACTAATCGGCTTCGAAATTTATTCAGAGACAAGGCAAAAATTGTCCAAAATAATAGTGATACATTAGAAGAAAGTAGTTCAACTGAAGAAGGAGTTGAAGAAAAAATTAATTTTCTAAAATTTGCTAATCCCAAAGATCAACGAGATCAAATATTTACTTACACAAGGGAAACTTTCAACTTTAGACAAAACGTTAGAAAATATATACTTAAAGAATTTCCTAGATTTTTAGACACTGACGGTTTGGTAAATATATTTAAAGTTGCAATAACAGTTTTTAAAATAATTCACATATTTTATTTTAGATACATTTTGAATTTACATTAATAATTCCTGATTACAAAGATGAATTTAAAGAAATTTTTTTAAATCACGTACCAATCATACGGGAGGTATATACACGAACTGTAGTTAATCCCAGCTCAGCATTAGTAAAAAATAATGACACTGCTGATGGTATGAACATAGAATTCATCTGTAACTATTTCATAATTCTTTTTTATTTTAGATTGGAATGCAAACACAAATGCATTATTAATTTTAACGCTTTTATTTCCTTCCAATTCATCAAAAACCAAGAAGAAAGTAAGCGTTAACAGGGCCATCTGTAAGCTTCTTGTATTTCAAGATCTACAAGTGCCTTTATCATCAATTTTGGACGAAAAGCCTTCCACGCAACCTTTCATTTTGGCTGTGGGTTGTTCGAAAGCATCCATTAGCAGGTACTATGTTGTTTTCGACCAACACATCATTTCTGCACCAAATAATATTATAGGCGCATTTGACTTATGTTTTCAAATTCATTTTGTATATGATCTCAAGTTTGACCATGCACTTGAACATTTTTTTAAATTTATTCAAATGAAATTTTACAATATGAAAGTTGCAGAAACAACTCGCATGATCGAAATACGAACTAAATTTGAAAATATGTTACCTGCCCCTGTTACACCCCGATGATTATGATTATGGCAAACAAGTTTTATTTTAAGATAATCTTCATATCTCAATCCGTTTTGGTCTGACGTCCTTATAAGGTCAATAAACAGATTTTTTTTGTTAAATAATGAAAAATATCGATTTAAATATTATAATTCCAAAATACGATATAATTTTATGAGGGTTCATTTTTAAATTTTATTTCTTTATAATTAATATTAGGCATAATATATTATAGTAATGTTTATAATTTATAGCTATAGTTTTATTTGTTTGTATTATTATTGTGTTAATTCTATTATTATTCAACTTCTTAATTTTAATTTTTTATAAAATAATTTGTGCTAAGTTTAATAATTTTATTATATTCTCAAATAAAGAATACTTTACTACATCTTTTGAGTTTCATCTTTTATCATAATATGTATTAACCAAATCCGTATGAATGATGAACATCTATTTTATAACAAATTTTTATTGCTTGTAATTATATGTAAGATTCCTTAAATATTTTAGAATGTTTGTTGTCATTGTTAAGGAAATGTACACGTTTTAATTTCCAATGCAATTATTACAAACGTTGTAAAATTTTAATGAACCTTTAAATGCAATTTTTAAACAATAAAAATTTTAAGTAAATCGAACACCTAGAGAAATTTAAATTAACAAATAAATCATTTTAATTTTACTCTCCGTTTTTGTTAAATTAGCGTTTGTTTTTCGCTAATTATGCAAAATAAACGTTCAATGTAACTAAACAAACCTGCATAACCAACGAAATATTTAAGTCAATGGAGCAGCCAAATATACTATTTTTATCAATTATAGTTATAAAAGCTACAAACGGAATAGTAAAAATTACAAAATAATATTGCAGATACTACATTTTAAGCTTATTAGTTTAATCGTAGCAATTGTTATAATTGCATTAGCACCTTGATTACATCCACAATATTTAAAGGTACAAAGCACAACATCACGATACGTATAACAACTTTTTTTTGTTAAATGCAACAACATAGATTTCGTTATTATTAGCGCTCAAGTTGGTTGTTAAATTTGCAATAAATAAGTGTGGACCTGTGGGAACAACATTTTCTTGTTAATTTAACTTTTAATTTCTAACTGTGTAAGAACTTATCCAGGAGCTGACATCCACTCCGACCACAACCCTGTAATAGCAAACATACGAATAAAACTGAAAAATATTAAGATGAAACAGGGTAATAACATAGATATCGAACTCCTAAAGGATGAGGTGATACGCAAAGCTGTGACGAAACAAATTAGAGATAGTGTAACAACAGTAACAAAAGAAAAGGAAGTGTATCAAGACGTAGACGCAACATGGAAAGGAATCCAATCTGCATTAGTGACCAATTCTACTTCTTCAGATGGTTTGTCATAATTGTACTGTAATGCCACTGCTAGATCATAGCGTAGATAAACTTTCGAGAAGCTGTACGTAGTAATCTGAGGTGTATAAATTAAATAGAAGCAGGGCTAATACAGAACCTTGCGGAAGACCATTGTTGAGTTTCCTATAATTACTCAATTCTCCATTTAAGTAAATTTTGAATAATCTATCCGACAATAAATTAGATAATATTAGAATATTGTAGTAGAAAATATTCTGCATATTTATTAAAAATAAACTTTGGTAGGTATAATAATATATTTTCCACAGAAAACTGGAAAATAATTCTGTTTAATTTGAAAAGCTTCCTATACAGGAAATACTTTTCTGAACATTTCCTTTATTTAATATATACCTATCTAATAATAATCTGCACAAGAAAATTGATTCTTTACTTTCATGAAGTTAAGTACTTTTCATTACATACTTTTTCATTTGCATTACTTTGACTTGGTTATTAACTTTTCTTTCCTGTGTATTTATTATGTCATATTATTGACTTTTTAATTACTTCACTAACATTACAACATAAATAATCTGTTAGAAATATGAAGGTAATGGCTAATGGTATCTCAGTGGTTTGGTGGTTACACAAAATGAAGATATAAATTTCTACACTCTGATGAGTCACTAATTCCTCATGTACACAAATAACAATGGCAGGGTGTCTTCCCTTACTGATAAAACAGGTATTTACTTGTGATATTCCATGACTCACAGCTCTATTATTTAGGAATGTTTATGATTCTAAAGTAAATTGTTATTGATGTGTTACTAATTTTAAAATAAGAAAAGCAGAATTGAAGGAATATCATCTAGTGCATAATAATTATGATTGATTCGATCCCAAACATTCCGATTGATAAACTTATATTTGACTTGTACTAGTGAAATTAATTAATCAACTTAAATATTACAAATTATGTACTTGATTCAAATAACTGGACTTCATCGTTCGTAATAATTAATAGACAGTAAAACGTAATTTTCAAATAATTACACAAGTAACACCTTGTCTATTAACTCTTGAATCTCCCGCTGGCAGAAATATTTATACGGTAGTTAGTGGGAGCTACTGTGGAGAATTTTATAACAAATTTTTTTATTTAAATAAATATAACGTTAAAATTTCTAAGTCGAAAAATACATTAGTTATAAAACCAAAGAGTTGAAGGGCAACCTTACCATTTCTGAATACAGAAAGATTCGAAACTCTCTTGTAAAATATATCAATTTTGCTGCTAGATTTTTTTGTAATTCTTTCAATAATAATTTAATATGCATTATGCAGGAGTTGATTTGAAAACAAATAAGAAATGGAATTTATATTTCGACTAAATAGATTGCAGATATTATCGTCTTCCGATTGTACAGGACAAATTTACATTTTTTTAAATTTTATTTAAATATTGTGAATATATTAATTTTAAATACAAGATGGAACACTGTTGTTATTTAATTTTTTTAAATATACCTACTACTATAAAGGTAGATTCAATACATATTTATAATTTCCAAAAAATTTGCATTTTTTTTGAATTTTTAACGATAATTTAATTCAAATTCATGTACTAGGTAAATATTTCTTATATCGTCCAGCTAAACTTATATAAATTAAATTAAATTACATAAATTTATTCTTATTGCATCGATACAAGAACAAGACTCAAAAATATCAAAATCTTCAAGTAACTTCGCTATAAGTACATTGTGCCTACTGCCTATACGACGCGACTTGGGTTCAAAAAACTTGGCAAGGTTTTCAGGGTCGTTTGTACATTACGCTACATAAGATTGTAAATTTATTAGTGAATTCAAAATCTTGTATTGCATTATGCTGTCTCGATACTTAATTACGTCTAGTTGAAAAGTTTAGTTAGAAATAAATTAAATACAAGTCGTTTTTTGTATCGACTGTAAATATTTATTTTTAAGTTTTAAGTTAGGTATATGTATGTGATAAAATATTCGGTTTATCAATATTTGATAAGCAACTTGTGACCCTTACCATGTGGTGGCACAAAAAATATTGGTTATCATATAAGTTACCATCATAAAAAATGTTTAGGCAAACTGTATCTACTCTGCTATATTGCTTTCATTTCGGTTATCGGAAGAATTTTATCAAAATCAATCCATCCATTTAAATTTGGGCGTTTTAAGTGACACGCTCACTTGTTTGTTTGACACCTAAGCTTTTTCAGGATTTTAAGTTCCATTCATTCGAGACGAATTGCCGCACAGGAAATTCGTTCTATAAAATATTATTCATTTCAATACCAGCCACATTTAGCTAATGCATGGGTTAAAAAATCTGGCGATTAATTTAAAATTACAAAGGGGCAAAAAATGAATTTGTAGTTAATTCTTAAGCGTTACAAAATCTTGAAAATCGATTACATCGATAAATCATAAAACTTTTGGAATTGGATTTTAAATATTAAGAAAAAGCTCTTCGGATAATTTCATTTTGAATTAAAATAGCGTAATCAATTTTGTGGGTTGATATATCAATTTAATGGCTACATAAAAAGAAGATCCGTTTCGTGCCGGTTCTCTAATTTAGATCACAGCCCAAAGAAAATTTATATTTGAATTCCAATTAAAATACAAATTTTAAGTAATTCGGTTTCAAAACATAGTTATGATTTACAGTAAAAGAAAGCAGAAAGTTTTTACATCATAAGTTACATTCTAATGTGAATGTAGATAAAAATATCCGTGCGAATTTTTGAAAATACCTTACACTAATTAATCGAACATATTAAGTGTATTTATTATATCGTATTAATAAATTACAAATTGCAAAGAATTGTCCTCGACCTGATTAATTAGACCTTGTTATTGACGACGTTTTGTCCCCTTAACCTAGTTATGCTTGACCTAAGTTAACTAAATTTACATAGATTCAAATTGCGTTTATTAATATCACCCGGGCTTGCATTATCAATTTTTATTGTCATTGTAGCCTACGTCTTTAAACAATTGTTCTCTATTTATAACTTTCTTTCTATAGGTACTTGTTTCTTTACATTGCATGTTATATTTTTGTAACTTTCTGACCTTTGCTTAAACTCTTACTTTGTAGGTAAGTGTGATTAGTGGGTACAATGTATTGAAAAGTATATTTATAGGAACTGCAGGGGGTACTTTGTTTGTCAAATTTTGATTTTAATAATACCTTTCATCCATAACAAAGACCATATGCTACTGGTTATTAAAGTATCCTTCTACCTATTATGATATTTACCTTCAAACAGGTGACCAGAGAATGAAACTAAATTTGACTTGATTGAATAGCTTTTACTCCCAGGAATGTTTTGTTATTATTCTTTTATAAAAGAAAATAACATTGTTATGCACTTGAATATCAAAATCAGTTTGATGAATATTTAAATAAAATTAATCGATCTATGTAGGTCGTTAACTATAAACTCACAATTTCCTAAGGCGTGATCGAGCGAATCTGAATGTCTCCAATATTTTAGAAATAAAACTAAACCCAAATCATCTGATTTTATAAATTTTAACTAAATAAATGAAATCTGTAATTGCTTAACAAATTTGTTTGTTTTGTTATTTCGAGGATATCCATCGGGTACAGAGATCTTCTAGGTTCAATTAATCTTGATGAACCAGTTTAATTATAATTAACACATCTTAAAAGTTAAGAAATTGTTAATTTTATATGAAATAAATAGGTGCTTAAGAAAATACTACACTGTTTATGTAAACTACCTAATTTTAATAAATTAATAAATTATGTTGTGCTCAAACGGTCAATAAACTAATTTTTAATTTAAATTGATATGAATGGTAACAGTTTTATTTTAAATTAAATGTTCTTATTGCTGTGATTTAATTTATTCGTTTAAATTCATAAACCATGAAAGCTAATAATTATTAGAATTTGTATATATAGCAGGAATTATTTAATAAGCGCAATTACTGTCTTCATTCTTGTGAAAGAGTTATTCACTTATGTACCCAAGCAGTACATTTTGTGCAAGGTGCATAACAAAAATCGTCTGAACTGTAATTACGTAGCTTAAGTGTGCAACAGTTAACACGAAGAACAAACGATAAATATGGAAAATTTTGATTTTTAAATTTTTTACATGTAGAGATATCCGCGATGTTTACCTCTCCTAATGAGATTCAATGTCATAACAAGTTTTGCTAGTTCTCTAACAATTTTTTAGTTACCCTAAATAGGTATGGGCAAATTGTCCGTTTAAATTACGTAGGGGTACAAGAATTTATTTTAAAAAATATACTTGATCATAAAAAATATAGCAGGTAATCTAAAACGCCGTTGAAATATCATGAGATGACTCACTTTTAATTTTTGTCGATGATGGTCAAACCTTCCGATTTAGGAAATGTCGTTATGATGCTGTAGTATATTTTTTAAAACAACGTCAATGTAAATGATTTGATTATTGATTATTTCAATAATCTTTCAAAAAACCTCTCTTTTTAGTAAAATTCGGTGCTGCTACTGTATAAAATTTACTTCAAATTTTGATAGAATTTCATTTGTGGTTTACCCGGGTTTACCCTTCTTGCTTGACTTTTTTTGAAAAATATACATAATAATGATAATAATATGTTACTGCAAACTATTCACGGTCAAAACAATTTTTATTTGTTTGGTTTTTAGTTGTATTTTACAATATCGTCAATTATACTGTGCAGAAAAATCACAAGCATTTCAACAATATTGAAATATTAATTTTTTTGAAAAAACCAAATAATTATTTACCTTTTAACGTAAGTCAAAGTTAATTATGCAATAAAATATTTTTTTAAATTAATTCTTAGACGGTATGTCAAAATTCAAAAATTAAGATCACCATCATCAGGACTAAGGGTGGGTTATAGTTACATAAGATGAAATCTTGACTGTACAATTAAAGTAGTTTTCTAATCAAACGTACGAACTCTGATTCTAAACAAATAACAATCGTAATCAGGATTTTCCTTCTATACCTAATACGCCATCGATGGGATCTAACAAGACCGAAATATGTGCATAGTCGTTGCTGAAATCCCTGGTTGTGACTTTCTTAAATTTGTCACATCAATCCGTAAAATATTAAGTATCGCGCCCACATTATTTCTTACTGCCGTCATAACATAACTATTAACCCTTTCTTAAATATGATATTTGAAATATCTTTCGCTGTATATTATTATTGTTTTCTAAATGGGCTACCAAACACTTTAATAATGTCTAACGCTCCCTTTTCAAACACACTTCAATTAATTTTATTTAAATTTATTAATTTTATAATCAAACTAATTTCTTCGCCTTATTTAAACCACCTACGATTCCCAATTCGGCGGTCAAAAGCAGCACGATTATCTAAAATCACCCGCCAACAGCAGCCTTTTCGCGAATTATCCTAGATTAAACATTGGCGTATCCACAACTTTTACAAAATTAATTATCATCATAACAAATAAGTGGACGATATGATAGTAGTAATATAAACCCCGCTAAAAAAATAAACCCTATAAAATTTATTGAATTAAAAAAGAACCTCTTGGATTCATTAAACGACAATCTTCCGTATTTTTGAAATTCAAGCATGATTAGAAAATACATAAGATAAAGAAAACAAAACGAAATTAATTTTATTAGCCCAAGGCGGGTCAGACAATTTTTATATGGGCCATTGACCACTCAGCCCACCTCCTGACGACACCACTGCCTAGAATAGACGTTATGAGCTCATCAAAGTCGCAGTAGAAAACCATTAGCATACTGGTGATCCAGTGTTTGAAACCTATGTAAATGAATAAAACTGAAACAAAATTATGTATTGTACTAATTAATAGAAAACTAGAACTCAATGACTTGTTCTACTCCATTATGTTAATTTTGATTCTGGTTAATTCACTTCGGGATATGGGCCACATTAAGTAATTTTCCCAATTGTGCAAAGCTTTAGGCTTTACCCAGAACAGTTTCAAAACAACATCACAAATAGTTATAAATAAAATAATAACAACCATTTTTGATAAACAACAAAAAGTACAATGTTACATGAACATTTATTATGTATTTAAATTAATGCTAGAAAAACATAAAAACTGAAAAAACTAATATATTTATCTGCAATAGTTGAGGGGTGGGAGGTCTCCAGAGTCTCTAAACCCATTTTTAACAACTTTTTCATTTTTTTACACTTTTCTAGAAAGCGAAATTTGGTATCGGTACTATTGCATTTTGCAACAACTTCGAAAAAATCCTGCTAGCAAGTATAAATAAACTTGAATAATAATAATTTACTAATATTTAAAAAACAATTTTAAATAAATTTAGACAAATTTTGATATTAAATTAATTTATCGAAATTTATCGAAATATTATGTAGATATGTACATATAGGGTGCGCCATCTTTTACTTTGGTATGTAAACATTGAATAACTTTGCGACGCATTTTGAAGGACGATTTGCAAGTGTTTCCGTATAAGGTGCAATTAACACAAAGAATATTGCCCACTGACCATTCACGTCGCTTGGAATACGGCCAAACAGTCGCTCGAATGACTGACACTGACCCTGATTTTTGGAAGCAAATTTTGATGACCGATGAGGCTCATTTTATACTGTCTGGCGGCGTTAATAAGCAAAATTGTCGCATTTGGGGTGCCGAAAATCCACACGTGATCCATGAACAACCATTGCATGACCAAAAAGTGACTGTTTGGGCTGGCGTTAGCGCCAAAACAATCATTGGGCCTTATTTCTTCAACATCAACGGATGTTTGATGTCGAAAAATGGCGATATTGACTGGCCACCGAGATCTCCAGATTTAACGCATCCAGACTTCTTTTTGTGGGGATATTTGAAGAGCAAAGTGTACGCCAATAAGCCTCAGACCCTGAACGACCTCAAAGCCAACATCCGTGCCGAAATGCTTACTATACCGACCGAAATGCTTGAAAAAGTGATGGAAAATGCCGCAAAAAGAGCCCATTTTGCCGTGACAAATAGGGGCGGTCACTTAATTGATGTTGTATTCGGAAATTGATCCAAATAAATTGTAAAGGTCCAAATTAAATGATAACAACTCAATTTTAAGTTATTTGGTTTTTTTTCAAAGTTATTCAATATTCTCATACCGAAGTAAAAAATGGCGCACACAAACGGAATTATTAAAATAATTGATTTATTGTACTTTAAGGAAACTTAATATTTAAAAAGTTTCAATAATTTTATTCAAATAAATAAAAAAAATAATGCGTAAATTGAATTCGTTTTTTATTAAGTATTCATTGATTAAAATTATTCTAAATTGAATTTTATGAAAACAGAATAAGAAAATGTTGAAAATTAATAAGAACACTTTTAGCTTGCAAAAATTGAAACAAGCTGAAATTTGCAGATATGTAAATTTTAATATCCCTATGAACTCTTTAAAATCCCCTGTTGATTGGCTTCTCCCCCAATTTGACCATATTTCCCTCAACGTAGTTTTTCTCCTATAATTCGCTTAATTTCATTTTGAGAGAAAATTATCATCAGACAAAAGTTGAATCAAAATAAAATTAAAGTCAGACTTGAGATGATGAAGATGACCTGTAAGAACATTTTATTCACAATGTGAACGATTCAATAACTTCGTACTAATTTCAATTTTTTAAAAGAATACGCATTTTGTCTTACTGGAATTGATTTTTATTTTAGAAGTATTTACGACGTAGGGAAAATTTTGTAGATATTTTTATGCTCTTCAATTTTGATGTAACGAGAATTTTCTGGTAAAACTAAAATTAGGTAAGTGAGTAATAGGCGAGAAACTACGTTAGTAGGGCTACAATCTCTAATTAGGGATGGATTCAAAAGGGAATTTTTTTTAAATGTTGTCGGGTTCGTCAAATACACATGTCTGCAAAATTCTAGCTTATCCGAATTTTTGCAAACTCAAACCATTTTTGGGCTTCTTTGCTTGGAATAGTAAGAAACCTGAAATAATTCATTTGGCAGAGAATTTTGTGCTCTTTAATTTTAGTTTGATGATCATTTTTCTTAAGATTAAAATGAGCGAGTTATTGACGAAAAACCACCTAATTAAAAAGAAAGTCGGCAGATGATTTTGGGGGGTTTATTCGGCCACTCAAATATAAATGTTTATCAAACTTCACGTTGCCCGGATTTTTGCAAGCTATTTTTTCGGACTATTAAATAAATAATATATTTTTAAATTATTATTTAAAAATTCCCTTTCATACTTTTGTATTGATAAAAATATAATAAATTATTATAAAATATCCAAATTTATCTAAAGATGTTTGTAACAATTATTTATAAATAAAAATCTATTATAAGTATTATTAAATAAAATTGGACGTAGTTATGCAGAAATTATCCATCCCACAAAAAGTAAAAAAATGAGTTAACCACGCTATTGCATATACCACGTCAAAATTTGTATTTTGATAAAACGATCAAAACTCTACCTTACCTTCAAGGGCTTGTTGCTATGATTCATTCCACATGACATTTTCAATTGATAAAAAAACTATTTTGTAAGAACGGTTCAAGCAGCATGGAATATTACTACTATATGTAGATATATATCAATTCAGGTCTTTTGATATTGATTTAGCTGAAATGGTTCATGAAGCATGAATCGTTGTAGCAAAATCTTAACTATGTGACCAGTGGTAAACTAAAATTTGTGGAAACGATTCAAACATCATGGATCACTTTAACAAAATTGCATTTTAATTTTATATAATAGTACTTATATAAAAGTTTCTATACAATAAAATCTTTGAAGTTAAATATTACTCAAAACTTTACTTGTGTGGGTTGAATCATTTCTGTATAACTACGTTCAATTTATTCTTATTTTTGCAAAAATGATCCAACGGTGATTTTTGAAAAATTAAGTAGGATACAGTAAATTGACACAAAAACAAATTTGGCACAAAAATTGAATTACTCAAAACTACGACATTACATACTTATATTGTCGATAATACCTCCCAAAAATTTTATAAACACTAAAATGTTAGAAGTTAAATTACTCAAAACTCTACTGATGTGGGTTGGATCATTTCTGTATAACTACGTCCAATTAGAAAACATTTTAATTAATCATAGCTTTCAATCTGCTATTAAAAATGTGGGACATTGCATGCCAAATCGGTAAGTTTCTGAATTCGACCATTTTTAATTATTTTTATAAAAACATTCCCAATTTTTAAAAAAAAATTTTGAAAAATTAACACTGCAAAACATTAAATTCATATAATATAATTCTAGAAAGTAGAAACAAAAGTTATATTGAAAAAAAAAATATTAAATTAATAATTCTTTCGCCTAGAAACAATCTTTCAAAAATATTTCAAAAATTAAATAATTGTGTTTTTCAATTTCAAGAATTGAAGTTCCAATAATAATTATTAGTTTTCAAGAAAATCAATTAATTATAATAAATTGCTAACAAAGCAGTAGTGTTTATTTTTTAATTTGAAAATATTTTTTCTATAAAATTGGTCGGGTTTGCTTGAGTCTGGAATTAGTTCCATTTCAGGGCTAAAATCAGTCTAATTTGACATGCATAGTCTGCATTAATGGTTGAAACGAGAATGGCTATATTTGGCATAACTTATGTACATTTTAGAGGTATAAACGTATTTTGAACATGGTCATGATCACAGGATGATGTAACAGGTTTAATATCAAACTAAGCCGCTATGTATTATCTCAAGTTTTATTTAAAAAACGTAAAAGTATCAAGTAGATATTATTAATTTAATTTCAAATAGGATTCTAAGATTCGATTATTTTTACCAAAAAAGAGACAACTTATAAAATTCAAGGAGGTCATTTTTATGCAAGCAAAAAGGTTTGTTTCCTGTTCGAGTTTTTTCCTCTTTTCCAAAAACAGCTTAGTTTTCCCTTGCGCATTAACCAATCAAAATTTAGGTTTTGAATTTAATAAAACAATATCCGATGATTGAGTGTTTCCTTCAATTCAGAAACTGTCGTGTAATACAGCTATAACTATAACACAGTAAGAAATAAAAAATTTTTAAAAATAAAAAACGTGTAGATTGCGTGTATACCTTATGATATCATGACGGGATTAAGTAATTAAATAATTTTTCGATTCAAGAGTAAATTCCAATTTATGTATTTTAAATTTACGTTTCAAATCCTGTAACTTAAAATAATTTATCAGATACATACTGCAAATATTCACATCCTGCAAAACATAAACAAGTACTACACTTTTTATACGATGTTGGTACTCCAGTAGGTAGTACACCTTTTATTTTTTAAATTAAAATAAATATAATAATTATTATTCTCTTGATTCTCGAGTTCTTGACAACAAAAAATTATAAAAACTCAGAACTTTTGCAGTAAAAATTAATTACATAATATACAAACATTAAAAACATAGATATTATGTATAATGTACATCATGCATAAATCACGTCGGTTTGTTTAACCAAAGTCCGGATGCATATCCAATTGTATGACGTCGGAAGCGCTTTATTAGTAAAGTCCACCTATTTATTTCCTAGGTAGTAAAAAAAATTCAAATACATTTCTATAGATAGGAGCCATATACCATTACGTGTCAACGCTTAAGCCAATGTTTACCATACACAAAAGAAAAAGTTGAAAAAATTTGCCGATGTCGGGTTTATGTTATATTTGGAAACGAAATAATCTTGTTATATTGTTTCATGTCAACTGGAAATTCCCTTCGTCCTTCGCCATTATTTTAAGTTTCTGTATTTTGAACGACAAAAAGAAGCTTTGTTTTCTTCCTTTTCTTGTGTTTATAACCTTCTGGTATTAAAATCGAGGCACCCCTTATTATTTCGCATGTTTAAACGTGTTTAAAATTACAATAGAAAATATAGGGAAGAATACAATTAGTTATTGCCACAAAGTTTAAATTCTGGTTTAGCTTTCGTTGTTTTTTCACAATTTTCTAAAGCAATATTAGGTATCTTACCCTATTATCTCTACAAGCATCATTACAATGCCTAATCAATCTTTTTTATAATTACTTACAAAATTGCGACATTTGAATATGAATTAGTTATAAAAATTTTCATTTTGATTAAATTCTCTTAATTGAGATCATTTCAAAGGTTACCGATTGCTAAATGCCATTATCTGTCGTCCATGTATGTATATCATTTTGCAATAACACGCGTTCCAAAACTCTTATCTTTATCTCGAAATAATGTACAATTGCAACTTTAATTGTATCAGGATTTTAATAAGATAGTAAAAAGATATTTATTTACCTGTCAAGTGTACTATTAAACTGTGACGAAAATATTCAGGACTATAAATGCGCGTTAATACGACGAATTATCATCAACTCAAACAATTCTATTGTTTATAATTTGATGTTACTCAATTTCGCAGAATTGAAATAAATAATAATATTATGACAATAAGGCAATAAGGAATAAAAATATTTGAAGTGCAATGCGAAGAATTACACTTATGCCTCCCCAAGAAACTTGAAAATGTGTTTCTCACGACAATTGAGAATTTTGTATTTTACCAAAAAAAAATTTTCCATTAGTATGTCACTCAACTTTGTCAATATTCCGGGCCCTATGCCCTAAAATTCCATCTAATACATCGGCATTAGCATTGCCAGGCCATCCAGCCCAAACCAGCAAATGAGAAAGTGTTCGGTTATACCCTATACTTTATTTCTTCAGATTTATTCCGCTTAGCTGTCATTGCCACGCAGCTTTGCCTAGCGGCAAAAGTCGACGCAGTGTGAACGCGCCTTTACGCATTACATAATATCATAAATGTGTAATATTCTCTATAAAATTATGAAAACCCCAAAAATTATTTATAGAATGAGATAATTTAAAAAAATTTCCCTTCACCAGAATAAGGAAATGGTTTGGTTTGAGGTTAAAATTCTAATTAACATGATATAACTGAATATAATAATTACAGGATGATCTTTAGAAAAATGATAAAATATCTAGTAAATATAAAATAGCACTTTATCTTATATTAGTATTCTGGATTGGTAGCTATATAATTATTTATTATTGAAATTATGTTTTGCTGCAATAGACCTACAGCTATGGTCGTAAATATAGCAAATTCAAATGCACTTTTCTTTAAACCTTGTTTCATAATCTAACAAGGTACTGAGATTGAATAATGTGCATTTTGAAAACAGGATTCCGTAGGTTAATATCGTTAAAGCGAGTTTACTTTAGATACGAAAATATTTCCAATAATTTTACTGAAGGATAATATTCAGCCTGAAAATCTGCAGTATAACCAACGATCAGGTATTTAAATTAAAAATAATATCGATTGATTTTTTCCCTTGAGATTTATGAAAAACAAAAATATAAAAGAGCAATTTAAATTAATTAGTTGTTTTTCTTATACCAACAGCAAAATCATTTTGTTTTGTCTAAAGTGATCTAAATAGATTTGATACATATGCTTGGAATGCTCTGTTTTGCTCTGTATTGATTAACAAAATTAAGATAAATGTAATTTGATGTATTGTTTAACACTTTAAAGTACATAGGTACTTGATAACATACAAATTATGTACGTTACACGATTTATTTAAATGTGACGTGTAAAATATCTCGTGTACACATAAATATTTCCCCATAATTATAATAAGGTTGCACGTATACTCTTGTTTACAATAGGAAGATTATTAAATATTTATTGCGTTATTGAGCCATAATATGCACATCAATTTGTAATTTTATCAATGAATATTATAACTGCTGTAAAGATACAAAAGTAAAATTTTGTAATTTAACTCGGATTGTGTAAATAATAATTTTTAATTTGCTTATAACGACTTGCAAAACTGCTGAACGTTAACATACTCTTTATCTAATTCTAATGCAATATTAATGTAATTCAAAAAATATTGTAATGTGTTAAAGTAAACATTTTAGACCTTAGATTATCACATCCTCTTTGGCATGATCTGTTCACCTTCCAGTTGAATGAAAAATTGAACCTGATGCTATTATTGCATGCAATATAACTTTTTTTTATTTGTTTAATTTAACATTCAATTAGTAACTGTAATGTCCACATACATACCTATCTATCATCGGTCCAATGAGTAAATCTTATCTTGCATAGATATTAGTAGTTCCTATTACTATATACATAGTCTGATGGACTAAAGAGCATTTATCACTTTGTATTAGCTTATTTGAATTTTAAATAAAACAAATAAAAAAATTATTATGAAACCAGTGTTTACTGTAATTTTGCAACTAAAGGAACCTATTATCTCATCTTACTTCTAAATTGTTATCATTTTTTTTCTTGTTTTGGAGCACTATAATAGTTATGCAAGTTATTACATATTATGAAAATAGTTAAAAATGCAAACAACGCGTCACAAACATGATAAAGTTAAAAGGAAGTAAAAAATATGTGCCAATTCTAAAAATATAATTTTTGGGTTTCTCGCACTTAATCAATACAAATCATTAATTGTAGTTGTAATTGGCCATAAGCCTACCATATTACATATTAAATGCACTGTGGTCAGCCCAGACAGAGCCACTAATAATTATTGAAAATGAAATAATAATAAGATCAAAAAATAAAAATGTTTGACTGAAGAATACGCAGAGAATAAACCGAGATGCAGCCTTTATTGAAGATATTACGGCAGGTGTTCCGACTCCTTGGAATGAGTTTTGTTTTAATATTTTCTTATAATTATTTTCCCAATTTACTTAAAAATATTCTGGGTGACAATGAAATTTGAATGAGTTATTTTATATTTGCTATAGTTTGAAATTCAAATTTACTATTACTATTTTCAGGAAAACTACGTAATACTCGTATACTATGTATGGATTTACTATTATTTAGTTTATCGACTTCGAAATAATAGATCGTTAAGTACCATCTACGAGTATAATACCTACACATTCTTTCACAATAATACACAAAGTAAAATTGTAAACTTAGTCACAAGTGTTTTAAGAATCCAAACAGTGATTTCAAATACATATTATTTATTATATAATAATAGTAGTGATGATTTTTATTTATTTTTTCATTACATTATTTTCACAGTGCATTTTGACGTTCTTTTTGATATTATCAATGCATAAATAATTCAATTTCTTTAAATCTTAAATAATTACTTTTGCGTGTATTGGTGGTTAAATGATGTACTCTTATTATAATTAACATAATATCTAATTTTATTACTTTCTTTAAGTATTTTAGAATTTTTAATTGCAATAAACATAAAATAGAGCAATCGCGGGTTGCGCAATTAATCGATTTGCAACACTTCAAATTGGTTAGAAGTGTGTAGATAATTATAAAAAAAAATTTTAAATTAATACTTACCAAAAATAAAGGTCTGGTTAGATACAGAAGATACGCTTAAAATTGTGCTTTATCATTATTTATTTTTCTTTTCATATTACAATTTACTGTCAGAAGTTTATATTAATACCGTTTTAATACTTTGTTGTTGAAGAGGACTCGACTAACTTTTTTTTAAATTTTTGTGTAAAGCCTTTTTATATTCAAAGGCAAATGTGTATTTTTTGCTGTTGGATTGCCAATTAACATAAGTGAATTTGTTTTGTTGAAGGGTCATTGCGGTTATTTGAATACATACTGGATTTTTGAAACATACGAGCGTAGTATTATAATAACATTTCTTTTCAACTCAGATCTCTATGGTAAAGCTTCGTGTTTATAATGTGAATTACTTACATAATATTATGTATTTTAAAACTTTTAGTTCAAAATTAATTTTTATTTCAAAATGCACCATCGGGAGTGCAAAACTAATGTATACACCTATACCACAGGACAGAATTATATTGCCTTCAATGTCGTTTCTGGCAATGCATTGTGCACACTTGGGATATCTAGGAACTAAATTTTTCCAACACCCTGTATATTATCTAAGATCGCCAATTATACAAATCCGGCCATGAGAACAATTTATATCGGTTAATAATTGGAGTGACTAGTGGAACCTCGCCTTTTTTATTAACGTGTGGATGATAATTAAAAATTAACTATAAAAAATAATAGAAGCATTAATTTGTGACATGAGCAATATGAACTTTTTTTGTAATTTAAAATATTTAAGAGATATTTGATTTTCATATATACTAGGCCAAATATACGGTCAAAGTTTTTGACCCGTTTAGTTTTTATTTCCAACAATTCCACACTATGGCGTGCCTATTCTATTCACTCGCAAAATGTAATTTATTATTTTACGCAATATTATTTATTCTGTTGTAAAAATTGTCTCTGTACCGTATAATCTTGCGTAATATTTACACAAAACTTTTAAATAAAACATTTTCTGATAATTCGGTTAATGAAGGTGATTTTGCATGTTTCATTATTTTGATTAATTTTGTTTATCAGTAATTCAATATAATATTTGTGTGTACTGATATTTCCATTTAAAATTACGGAGTCCCTTGGAATTTTCTAAGATTGTTTGCAAAAATTACGTTTCATGCACGTTTCATGTCGTATAGAACAATGGAACTCACGTGAGAACAGTTAGTTTTTAAATGAAATTTAGTTGATCGTATATTCGTAGATAATTTGAAATATCAAAATGTAAAAAATTGGTTTCGTGACCTTACATCTAATTTTGATAGTGGGTACTTTACCAATATTAGATTAACTTTGATATAAAAAAAATTAAAGGAGTTTACTTAAAAAAATTTGTTTTTCAAATAATTATATAAAATCTATGTTATGGTTTTCCCTGTATGGAGGGAATTACAATATTAGGACGTTTCAATAAATTCACCCTTTTGTTTTTCTTAATGGAAGGGGAGGCATAAATACATAGCGTCCAGTCTAAAGGCATCAATAATATAAGTCCGGTTCTGATTTCAAAAAATTGCGCAAATTGAGGTTACTCATTGCATGAAAATGCGCTTTTCGGCGTTTTGTTGCGCAAGATTATAATAGTAATTCTTTCTGTTTTTGAGATTCATTGCTGTTTTTTAATACTTAATGACAGTGGCACAGCCAGTATTTCTCCAATAGGGTGGCAAACTCAATATGGTTGCATACATCCACATAAAAATCTAAATCAATTTTCTTCTTTTTTTTATAGGTACTGTAATCTTTCCTTACTGTTATCACAGTTTTTTTGTTAATATTGTATATTAACCTTTTGGCCTTTTTTTTTATTTTCCCTGTTGAATATTGCAATATTATCTTATTCCTATCTTTTTCTTGTTGTTAGTTGTATCACATAATATTGTCATCTCACCTCTTCCTTTTATGCTCCTTTAAGGTCTTATAGGACTGCGTCCTCAACCTTTATTTACTTTTAATATTACGACCGTTGGTAAATCACATCAGGCATGAAGATGGGGGGGGTGGGGGGAGTTCAAACCTGCCTGATGATTTATTACAATCGGGGGAGGAGGATCTTCCAGAATTGTAACGTCACAACGTTAATTATAATAATTTTATCACTTTGCAATTTTTTTTAATTTTAAACTTCTAGAATGTAGAAAGTGTGGGGGAGGTAGAAAGATACGGGTAGGGAAATTTGGAAAGGGTGTACGAAATGGGGGGGGGGTAGAAAACGTTGTTAAAATTGTAAATAAATTATCAGATTTTAAATGCTGCCGGTGGAATGGGAGTAAAAGTTCTTTAGCCTGAATATAAAAACTTTATTGATGTTATTTCAGATTACCTCTAAAACCAATTTTTTATAAATCACCACTTTCAATATTTTGGTACAGTACATTAGAACAGTTTTCGGGCAAATATTTTGTTTTGTTTAACATTTTGCTTGCAAATTTTCTTTCCAATTAAAATTTTACTAAACTTTGAAAATGTTGCCAAGTATAAAGCCGATGATGCAGCTGTGTTAACAGATTTCATCACAACTTAAAAATTATTAGGTGCTACCCGAACTGCACCACGGCTTATCAGGGGTCATTTCTTGTACCCAGGTAAATGTAATCCCTTGACCGAACTGCACCACGGTCAAATGTCGTTCCGTAATCGTTTTACCGAATTGCACCACGAGCAAACCGAGCAGGTATCACAAGCAAACAGATAATATAAAGAAATAAATACACAAATATCTAAATTATTTGCAATTTAAATTTCGAGTTTAATATATTAATTCATATTATATTATACAGGGTCGGAGCAGGTATTAATAAAATAATAACCCAAAACAGTGAAAAAATTAAATTTTTTTTGCCTTCGAATTTTGGGGTGTGCATTCGATAAGGAGGGTAATCCATCGTCAAAACCTACTCTTCCGGGGCGCCCCTCCGCTCCGCTCCGGGTTGCACCCCTCCAGAGCGGTTTTGACTCTGGTTACTAGGCTAAACATACGAGAAGCGCCACCGATCAAGAAAACCGGGATAAATGCAACCGGGATGTGAGAGACCCTCGAAATAGCATTAAAAAGTATAGTCGCGGTATGCGGCAGTTATCTATTACGTTTAACCCCCAAAAAATCGCGTAAAAACAAAAAATAATCGATGTTACATGTAGGAGGCATCAGGTTAAACTCCAGCATTGTGCTTTAACTTTTAACAATAAAACCACCTTACCTAAAATATTACAATAGAGGTGGTGCAATTCGGACGACCGACCCTTGGTGAGGTGTTTACCTGAAATTACGTTGGTGCAATTCGGGTAGGAGATTTGTGAACTAATCTTTTCGTGGTGCAATTCGGGTGCACCGAATTATTATATATACTTATGGTCAATTCATGCTTGACGTAATTTAATTTATTTCTATTTAATTTTGCGCTAAGAAATTGGCCCGGTTCATGGTAGTCATTTAAAAGTGCAAAAAGTGTCATGGCCGCCTAAACATCAGCTGTTCACAACAACTTGAATTCAAAATTTCGAATTGCCTTATCGTTTCGATCAATACTGTATCATTCATTGCAAATACCAAACAAGTTAACTACTTCACAAAATATCAATTTATAATTTTAATTCAACTTCTTAGGATAGATAGGTTATATTTTTTATTTTGAATATCACGCTATCACCCTCATGCGCAGATACAATCATTTAAGAAGTTGACCAATATTTCCTTACGTTAAATTTAATTACGGCGCCTTAAATGTATAGCACGAACGCCTATAGGTGGTTACGTACATTTAACTTTCTTAAATTAAAATACGTTAAAATAAATTGCGTTAAATATTATCCCTGAACTCACCATTAGTACTTACCCGTAATACTATTTCCGTAAAAAGATAAAATTGGTCGCCTATAGTGAACCAACCAACAGCCAAGTGAATTTCGTTGACGGATGACGGTGTTCGGGAAAAACCAAAATGAGTTTAATTTTTCTGTTTCAATAAATTTACTTTTTTGTATGGGGCTTTGTTTAAATTCTTTCGTCGATTTAATCGACCGCAACCTACATTAATTTATAGTGGTAATTTTTGTTAGAGTATTTTTGTATTTATACGATATGAACGGATAAACCATTTTATTTGGGGATAAACCAACATTAACGAATTATAAGTTCACAGTTTTATCTGCAGACTATACATGCATGTACGTAATAGGACCTACAAACTTCACGTGGAATCCGAACCACGGCACAAATATTCGGGAGTAGCTGAGATTTTTGCCACCATATCAAACTATGTGTAATCAGAAATTAGACGATGTAGAACAGGTATCTTAAATAACATAAGTTTTTAGGATATGGAATGAAAATTTGCACACATGAATTTAAACAAAACCTTTAGAGAAGAATATATTCATGTCACTTATTATCTGTGTGAGGTTGTATTTTATTTATATTCCTTAACTAAAACTATATAACGCAATAGATTTTTACAGAAGCGGACTTGTACATTCAACTTTCCTCAATAAAGCCTAATATTAAAGAACTTGACAAATGTCGATATTGAACCACCGAAGTATCGCATCAAAAAGCATTTTTTCGTCCTTAATTATCAAAAATTTTGGGAGGAAAGCCCCAAATGCCTCTTCCCTGAGGGATTTATCCAGATCCCCCCCCCCAAATATTACTGTTCGAAAATAATTACCGAAGTCCGTCCCTGTTTTCATAAACCACAAGTGCCCACCCTCAAAATCTGGCTGCAATGCTCTACTGAAAATGTGTAAACTGCTGGTAGTAGGGGAAAGTTACCTAAAATGGGATACTTATGACCTGTTTCATAAAACTTTTAACGGTTGGTTAAAATTAACGCCTATTAGTACTACCAGACGTTTTCTATTGTTTAGTTAAATTTAACGGACAGTTAAAAGTGTTATGAAACTGTGAATTAAGCTATTTGACTAAGGGCCAATTTGTCAATCTCCAATTAAATTCCAGTTAGACTTATCTGAGAGGTAAATGAGGTTTAACGTCTTCTCATTGGACTAAAAGATGTCACATGTTAGATTTATCCGACAGGTAAGTTTAACTGGAGATTGATAAACCGCCTCCAAAAGAGCCGAAATTGGGGGACACATTACTTTTTGATCATGTGTCTGTCAAATGATTATCAAGACGTCGATTCAATTAGGTAAAATGGGATACCCTGACATTCAGTCCAGTTAACATGGGAACGTATCCCGTTTTACCTTCATGAAAATTTACGCTGAATTTATAAATAAACAAACGCTACGTGAAGAAAATATTTATATCGAAGTGCGTATTACAAAAATTATCTAAAGGGGTTGATGTAAAGTAATAATAATTATTTCTATTTGTGATTGGTGAAGATTGTAACGGAATTTCAATTTTACTGCACCAACTTTCTATAGCTTTCTTTACACCTTTTGTTAGGTACATTGTTTTTTAAATCATATGAGTGAGAAACCAAACACTAAGTTTGGTTTTAAAACTAGAAAGGTTTTCACCTTTATCTGCTATATATGGGGTTTGCATTGTTATCTCTATCGTTCTTGTACATTTTATCTTTATATCTACATTGTCCGACCTGACCTTATGTATAGGTACTTTTCACAATGTATTTAAAAAAATATACATATTACGCTTTTGATATAGAATGGAAGATAGATTGTTTCTTACTATTTATTATGAAAGATAATTTGATTTTCAAGTCAGTCCACCCCTGGATATGATTTACACAATGATCCTTAAACTGTATTTCCGATGGCTATATTTTGTCATCATCATTAATTTGAAAAGTAACATTTAAAACTTGTATAAAATTTAAATTACAAAAATGGAAATGAATATTTTTATGTAAATAACAAAGACTTTTAAATAATGCAGAAGAATTTTGAACGAATAGAATATTACAGAAACATTACAAAAATTACCTACACTAAATTACCCCATTATTGTCGTATTACTAATGAAGATTAATAATGTCAAAATCGATTAAATATTAATTTTTCAAAATATTCATGTTTATGATAACAGTACTTAAAACATACTTTATGCATATAATAAATTATAAAAATTACGATAACAATAATTAACTTGCTTTTGTGGAACAAATAGAAATATTACAAATTACAAAGAGCACAGCCGTTTGTAGAATAAATCCTAGAGGTACCTCCTGATAAGTGATAAGGATTCCTTTTGTAACATTAAAATTTTTAATTCTTTAATTAATAATCATGTAAATAACGTAAAATTTGGTATCTCCCACGATGCGAGGTATGTTTATTAAAACTTAATGTCTAGTTTAAACATGGTTACGATCTCACGTAAACTTTATTTGTAAAACCACAATTTAGCCAATTTTACCAATTATTTTGACAAGTTATCAAAATATAATTTTGCCAATTTCATTTCGCTACTGATTGGAGGTTTTTATTATTGGAAATAAGTGCGAATCATGCTTGATAATGGGGCAATAACAATAACTTTTTTTATGCAACATAAATTTTCAAAATAATATTCACGTGTAGAAAAATTGGTCTGATGGTATGACTAAAACAATGTCATCATCATCTGATGATTTTCATAGGTAAATCGCCAATACTGTTGGTAATGACTGATAAAAAAATAGGTACTTACTTCCTGAATACACTAGCAGATATAATTAGTATACCTAATAGGTACTAATTAACGGTATAGCATTGACGCTAATGGAAACCTTCCTTGATAAGCAAGTTTCTTTCGATCTAACAAACATTTAAGTGTGTATGCTAGACGTAAACAGTTTTCAAGTTTTTTTTAATTTTTGGAAATTAACGATATCGTGAAAAAGGTAAAATATTAATTTAGTTTGATTTTCAAATTATGTAGTATAATGTTAGAGGTGTTGGTAGTCGATCGAGTTTTCAATAAAAATGCACATGCAAGATGCAAGATAGTAACAAAAGAACTGTATATCGGCAGATGCACGACGTTCCAGGACATAGTACATGTCCTGAAAAAACCGAAGCAGCTGTACGTACCTCATCCTTTGTCTGCTCAGAAACTAAAATATTTTTTGTGATGTTAGGAGGAGGTGGGTGGCAAGCTGCATAGCAGGTAAAATTCACCTTTAGTCTCAAGGTATATGACAAGGGTTGTTTTACGACGTATCTCGCAATTTTACCCTGTAAATCGACAGACTGCGCAAGTTCCAACTCCCTACTTGAGCAGGAACGATGCCGAGTGAGCTGATGGCGTAGCGTTAAGCAATGGATTGCAACTCAGTAGCGCTATGGCATCGGCGTGTTAGAGTTGTGTAGTTTTCTTAACAAAGTTGTGTTGGTCATAATAGGACGACGGTCCTTTTCGTTACCGACACGGCTATTTTACAGTGTAAATATTAGTAATTTATTTACAAGTTTTTAATTTATAAAAAGTGTTTCACAACATTTGTGAGGTCAGTATGACAATAGTGCAATTTTTACTGAAAAATCATCATTGAAAGAACAACTTTCAAATGACCTTAAAATATGTAATACTATAATATTAATATTATTATTATGTTATAAATATGATATAATTTCTGGTGTTAAATGCATTTGTCACAATTAATATTATTTGAATTTGCTTACACAATTTAACAACATTCATTCGCCAAGTGTTTTCGATTATTAAAATAATTTTGTTTATTTGTTTATAGAGAAACGTGATCATCAAAATACCGAAGAAGTTTTAAAAGTGTTGTGCTTCCTTGTTTAGTGTTACTCGAAGTATACAAATCGCAATTAAAATGCAAACTGTTCAGGAATATTCGGCTGTGAGTGCGCGTTTAGAATCTGTAGACAAACATTCCGAAATAGTCGGAACAAATATTAATCCTTTGAGTGAAATAACGAAAAAGTTGAGGACAGCAGTTACACATCCCCGGGAGACGACGGAGTGTCGTGTACCAAAAGTTACTACAGATCGTCGCGATCAAACATCTCTTAGTGCAAATCAAAGTGAAAAACAGTTTCATGCTTCTATTGTCGATGAAAAGTATTTGTTACTCGATCAAGTGGAAGGCAGTTCGTTATATAGATGCGTTAACATAAACACACAGGATGAGTTAGTTTGCAAGGTAAAAGGTTTTCTAAGTTTTTTTTTTAAATTTGGAATCGCCAAATTATTGCTGGTGCCCTTGAAAATGCTAATGCATTGCTTGCGTATTACCTTGGGGATTTTTCTAAATAACATTAAAGAATCAAGACTTGGGAACGAATATGTAAAAAAGAAACCAAACGCGTAACATTTTTGTATTATACATAACACACCTTTATTACTTTACTACCTGCCGATGCCGTATTGTTAAACTCGAATAAGAAAAGGATAATAGAATAATTGTGAATTGGGTCATACCGATATACACTTAAATGTCCTGAAATTTATGTATAATGCAAAACCCAAGTCGTTTACCTACTCTGTCTACACATAACAATATTTGATTTAACATCAACTGCAGACTTTAATAAACGATTGTATAAAATACCCATTTCAATACAATTGATAATTGAAAAACAACTTCCTTCATTATTCACATATTCAAAGAATACTCGACTTCTTGATTTCTTAGGAAATTATGTCTATAACATGTGCAAATTTAATTAGACACGCAAGATTGACCCTTGTATGTACTATCCTTTAGGTGTGATTCATTAATTGTGAAATATTTTAAAACGACATTAATAATAATTTACGATCGGGTAATGATAAACGTAGTAATTGTCTCCATTTCGGTAATTAAATATTCAAGTACGTCACGTCGTAACTTGAGGGATGTACCAAGGTTAATATCCAAATACAAATGAAAAGGTAGTAAAAAGTAGACGAAAGTTTGTTGTTAATTTCCTAAATATGCAAATATTTAATGTCTGGCAAAGGTTTGCTCTTACTAAACACCGTAATGAATTATTGTTTCTGCTTTCCAAAATCAAAAAACTTAAACCACAGCACGTAGCTGGGAAGAAATATTGGCTAGGGTATTTTGTAAATTTTTATCTAATTATTTCCGTTCGAGACTGTGAGACAACTTCCTAAATTTTTGATACTTTATCAAATGGGGAATACAATATTTAGTAAGATGGGGGTAATTATAATTTGGTATCCTATAATCTCGTAAACCTATC
Source organism: Podabrus alpinus (assembly GCA_932274525.1). Lineage (NCBI taxonomy): Eukaryota > Metazoa > Arthropoda > Insecta > Coleoptera > Cantharidae > Podabrus > Podabrus alpinus. Next base: position 30,645,780 of record OW026451.1, read on the forward strand.
GCGTTTCAGGATAACGTTGCTCATAACTACTTGATTAGTAATAAATAGTAGATAATCATATGACTTTATTTCCTTGAATTTTTATGTAATAATTACCTTCATGTTCAAAATTTAACAATACCAATTTCATTGTATTTAAATGATAAAATCCGGGAGTACCACTGTTGTAATGGTATAACATTTATTTTATTATTGTCTTTTTGTTAACTAACGAATGCGTTTTATTGCAAAATTCACTAAACAAAACGAACATTACAAAATTGAAGGGTAAGCGACTCCATAATTTATGAATCTAATAAAAGACTCCCAACTTCTCTTTATGTGTGTAACTTGCAGAATTAATTTATAAACCTACGTTCTGGTAGAACAGGTTTAATTCTGGTCCAGTTTTGTGTAAGCAGAATCTTACGAATTTTGCGTGGTTATCTTTACGTGAGAATTTTTCAAATTGAAGGGTAAAATCTAGTTTTGAAAATTGGTCAACATTATCTAGCCTAACCCTTTTAGCCTTTCTCAAGGGATATTTATATATATTTTATATCAGAGTGATGCTGATTAATTGCAATTGAGGGTTAGTGTATGGGAAAATAGAAAAAAGAACAATTTCCTTCTAAATATGCACCCTCTTCTATAGATTGACAGATATATCGGGATTTGCATGATCATTAGAAAATTAACGAGAAACGGAAAGGGTGAAAACACAAAAGAGGATTTTAAATAATAATTTCGACATTTTGGTTTTACAAAAATATTTATATCAACTTGCGTAGTTATTCGAATGAAATTTATTTAAATAATGGGTATTCCGAAACCTTGACTTCTATAGAAGAAAAAATTATAAAACAAGATTTTTATGCAAATTCTAATGGATTGGATGCGTGAACGATTATCTAGTTTTGCTTCGGGGATAAAAGAAAACGATCCAAATTAAGAATCATTGTTTGGCATCATTTTTGGTTCTTTAACATAGAAAGTTGAACACGCAAACTGTTCTTAGCCATTCATTGGTTATGGCTGAATGGGCCGAGCATAAAGACCAGGAATGTTGGAACAGTTTTGCTACAATTTGTTTAAAAAATTAAGTATGTAAACACTACCAGTTAATCGTCTTTGAAGGTTAATTTAGCAAGCGAATAAATTACTAAATATAATTAACGCTTGTATTGAGCGGCAAATTAAATCAACGAAGATGTCATTACACGCTATCCATAAATATGGACGATTATCAAGGTCCTGGTTGACTATTAATTAAAAGGATCGGCATGGCCGATTGAATGTCACACGAATTTCGAAATACTTTGGTGTTTCTCAATTTGTCTTTTTTAGCAGTTTACCTTTGTTGTAGTACGTCATTATTTTATTAATGAAATTCAACTTAATTTGTATTTCGGAACCAAAACAAAAAATTTCATACCGCGCTTTCGTTACCTAACTTTTCCAAATAATTGTTTTAGAATTTTTTTTACAAAAGCATAACGCAAAAAGTTGTTTATCAATGATTTACTTCGTAATATTTTAAGGTTTAACTATATGAATTATTCATTATGCTTATTACGCTAATAACCACAAATGCTCTTGGGTGCTTTTAATAGCATCATGCAATTTAGATCTTCGTTAGGTGTTAAATTGTTTATTTTTTCCTGTGTTGTTAATTTTAGGATTTACAATCCTTTAATAATCGTTCGATGTTGAAATTGGATGTACGTCATACTGTTAATCAAATATTGCGAACGTATTTATGTGCCAGAATTTTTAGACAGTGAGGTTAGATCGTATTCTCGGACCGACTTAAGGTCAACCTAAATCGGAAATTTTTACCAATATAATTTTGATATTTTATTAGTTAATTTATAAAAAAAACCTTGACTCTTGTATTAATAGATGCGATCCTAGTAACCAAATTTTGGTCACATTTGTTTATCGCGATGTACAAATATTTATTTTAAACTCCTCTTTTTTTACTAACCGGATATTATCAAGGTGTTAATTATTAGCGCTAATCTTGTAGATGTAATTGGCCAAACGTGGTGTGCCTCTACAGAAGGAATTTTACAAAAACTTATGTATATTAAGTTATGACACTTTCGATATATAATACACGGTGGCTTAATATGGAAAATCTGTCGAAATCACGAATTAACTGTTGCAATAATGGGATTGGTCATATTAAATATAATAGTGCAGAACAATTTATACATCATTATGTTGTGAATATAAATTGCATATACCCGTTTCTTTTGTTCTACCTATTACATATACGATTTTGTCACATTATTTAGTTATAAGGTGGTCCCACAAATCGCCAACTAAACTTTCATCACAGAAACATTATATTATTATCCTCACTTGGTGTGTGCTAAATTTGCTACCAATTGATCTTTCAACTGCTTAAATTTGTATTCATATTGCCAAAATGCTTATTAGCATGTATTATAATCAATCATAATCAATTTGTAAAATGCAACTACGCGATTTACTATTTTCATTGTGTATTCATTTTTTTTTCATTATCAGATCAACTTGTTCTCAATTACTCAAGCAAATTGATTATACAGTCTGTGGTGACATATATCTGTATCACAACCACATTACAAATAATTTAATTAATTAGATTATAGTACACCTGCAATTCTTACAACATTGATAATGTATTATGATCGACCAACCACCTTTATATAGATTTCTTACTTATTAATGTTTTAGTCACTTTTTATATGACGTTTCTGTGTCACGGTCTGCTTGTAATATATGTTATGCATGTATAATACAAGCAAACTCTATAAAATCTTTCCCAAGCGGCAGATATGATAAAATAATTGCTTATTACAACAAATTTTAAGAAATCAAATCTGGAAAAACTTATCATCTCTAATACCTTTTTTCGACTTCAAATTTTACGTAACCCGATAGAGATAAAAAATTACATCACTTGTAAAATAAATATTTTGACTGATAAACTGATATATTAGTAAATACAATTTTGTATAATCTTTGATAGAGCAATGTTAATTGAAAAATCAATAAATCTGTGTGGATACCGATTGGTTCCCAAAATATCACAACTTGAATCTATTTCTATGTGCCTTTTCACTGTTTTATTGGAAGTACTGCATTATTATTTAGCGTGAAATTGCGTCAATGTCAATATTCCACTCTTCATGTAGAAAACATTAATCGTGATCAATGCAAAATCAAACATTTAATTCGTGATACGCGAATGGGCCATGTTATTTCATTTGCCAAGGCTCTGACATTTCCTCATCGAATAAAAGTACGTAAACGTTAAGGGTAAAGGGTACACATTTATGTGTTCACATCTTTTATGGTAATTTTGTTTTAATGTTACATTTAGCTATAAACAATTTTTGATGCATCATCATGAGTAAGATTGTGAACAAATAAAACGTTTTCAATTTGCCTTTTGTTGGCAAGATTGTGTAAATCACAGAATACTACGCGACAAAGTTATTTTGTTTTTTAAACTTGTCCATATTTACTTTAAGAGGGGTAATTAAAATGTTGAGAGGCACTGGTCGCAATCATCATTAAGTTTATCTACTGCAGACGGCTTCCGGCTCACCTGCAGAAACAATTTGTATGGTACCCCATTAATTGATTCCCGAAACAAATTTACTTTTTTACTCCACCATTCTATATGGGGAAGAATTTATAAAAGTACCGTTAAACGATTTTTATACCGCAGTTCATTTTTTTTCAACATCATATTCGATTTATGACAACCATATTTTGAAATGCTGGCTATAAAGTTAAATTGCCCAAAAGAAACATTTTTAACTGTTTTGCCTGAAATATGTTTTGTGTAAACGCATTACTTTAAAAATATAATGAGTCTTTCAGTAAACATTTAATTGGCACCTTGTCATAATAACTCGTGTCCACCTATACTTACTTTGTCTTAAAAATAATTAAGATTTTTCACGCTGCACTACAAGTAGCAGTGAAACCTATCGAAGAATTAATTAACTCTTGTTTATGCTTTCAATAACACGATAAATAATTATTAGTATTGTTATAATAGTAAATATACCTATACCTACACACAAAACGAAGTAATTTTTAATAACCGTTAGGTTTCAAAAATATTAATTAACGTCCATCACCTTTAGTTTCAAATATGTTTGTTTCATTTTAATGCAAAGGTTCCAACAACAATTTGGTTATGCAATAAAATAAACGCTCTTTTAGTATGTATTATAGTTGTTACACAAGTAAATACACAATTCAATGACCGACTGTTTCTTCATTACCTTTGTAACATCAGCGATTTTAATTATTACAAAATTTGTAAATCCAATTGAGAAAATCTCGACTCTTTGGTCTTTGACCATTTGCAAGGTTCTATAATATAAATTTTGACCTCCAATATTCAAGGATGTTTGAGGGCCCAACCTAATATAGTGCTTGCAAAAAAAAATTAATAAATTTGCGTCATTCCCATTCGATGGTGCTAAAATGTGGTCTAGATAGTCATGAAATTGTTTATTTATTATTGTAAGAAAAACGTTTGATGTGAAGTCATTTTTGTCGGCTTTGTTGTAATTTTAATTTTCTTTTTTTTAGGTTGTGTCTCGGGACTGTCATAATCTTGTATTGGCACACTATCGATTAGATTCGCATCCTCGTGTTTCGTCCTTACATGAAGTTTTAGTTGGTAGTCACTATTTGTACCTTATGTTTCCTAAAGCCCACGGAGATCTTCATTCGTATGTAAGATCGAGGAAGCGCTTAAGAGAAAATGAAGCAAGAAAACTTTTCAGACAAATTGCCGAAACGGTGCAAGCTTGTCATAGGAATGGAATCGTATTAAGAGATCTCAAACTAAGGAAATTCGTTTTTTCAAACAGCCAAAGGTAAGATTTATTCATATTAGATAGTTAAGTGGAGGTTATTCGGTTGCGAAAATTAAATTGTTTTATCTACCCAGATAGATATAAGATAGGCAAATAAATATTTGTTATACTATTAATAATTACATCACATTACCGTGCAATCAACCACACCTAAAATGCACCTAAACGAGAATGCAATGGGATCTCTTTACGATCAAGTGTGGTAATCTCAATCGGCTTGAGACAGTAGAAGTTCACGCAACTTAAATTGCTCAATTTTTTTATTGTCACGCCTAGATGAATCTACCCAAACTTGAGAATGTGTCAACCGGATGTATGAATTTAATCGGTATGTTACTTCGATTTTATCGTAAAATGGTTACATCTTATATTTGTAATCTGGCATTTCTCGAGGAAAATGACTATTGCATTTTATGATGAATTTTTATGGCTTAATATTTGAATCCAACGTGATGTAACAGAGTACACACATCTTGACTAATTGTTTTGAAATCCTTGTGGTGTAATGTGGGCATTCTTTTTCGTTGGTAAATTAGTGAGTACATATTAAAGATTGACATCATTCAATAAGTGCATCGTATTTTTATTTCATAATCTAGTATAGAATTCTTGCAATATGGTATAGCGTTTTTTGATGCTTAATAATATTTTAACGAAACAGAAGTCATCCAAACTGGGTTGCATCTTGGGTACCATCAAAATTGTTATCTGGTTTCAAACTTGTTGGTACGGGTTGAGAAGTGTACAGGTAACAAACATAAGTCAGGTTATACCTCGCCAAAATCGAGTTTCGTTTTCTTCTTCATCTTCACCCCTCTTCGTCGTTGCATTCTGCTACAGGCACATTGGTATTGTGCTGCGGCTATTATAAGTTTCACAAAATACGTCTCCCTCTTTCCAACATTATGCACCGTAACTTCGAATACATTTACACGTTCGGTATTTCCTGCAGACCAAAAATTTAAAACACGTGCATTATGGGAACTTCCTTTAATTTATTTATATCGTCGCTCATAAAAATAAATTGATGGGGCAGTCTTAAACTTGAATTAAAAATTGTAATACAATTTCTCGCGTAAATGACGCTTAATTAGCATTATTTTGAAAGATTTAATTAACCTTATAATTTTATGGACATTTCGATTTGCTCGAAATTGCACAATCGAATTATATTAAATTGAACGAAACTTTGTAGGCGCTAACGATTTAATTTGAGAACGTCACAGGATGTGACTAAAAAACAAAGCCTCCATGTTATATGAATGAGAATCCTTGTTGATTTTCTGGTCATTTCCGTTCCTCTTGACAGATTTGGTGGCACGCTTTTACTAATCGAATAACTAGAATTTTTAATTAAATTATTTTATGATCCGCTTGTAGTTTTATAAATGGCCCATTTCTTTTCTAATAGAAAACTATTGTGAAGAAGCTTTTTCGAACTTGAATAAGATTTTAATGCTATTTAAATTGTATATCCTGTTAGGCAATGTATTTTTAATAGATCTTGTTACAAATGCACGGATGTGCCGACCCATCAAGGTTGAATGTCACACAGCACATTGTCTGCGTGAGCCAAGTACAAGAGTTTAGTAAAGGCCAATAATCCATTTCCTTCTTTAGCCGGCTTTGTTTGCGTGGCAGCTGAATTTGCTTTTATTGTTGGAAACCGGAACCGCTTGGACTTGGTTACTTAATAATTTTACATGTTGTAAAGGTAAACACCTTTTGTTTTTTACTAAAATTGGAAATTTCGCACTCAAAAGTTAAACGCCCGATTCATTACCAGTTGAAAAATATCGATTTCGTAATGTGATTAGAAGTATCCTTCAGAACAGTGAAGGTTAAAAATATTAACGTTCCTATACCCATTTGTTATTTTGCGCAAGTATTTCGTAATTTTTCATTTTATGTTCTAACGAATTTGAGTTTTTTTTAGATTCGTATTCCGTTATTACGCAATATTTTGATACATTTTCATATTTTTGTCAAATACGAAGGTTATGGAAATGAATTTAAATGCGTCGTTGAAAATTCTAGCACACGTTTTAATATTCCACGTAGGAACGAAAAGCGTACAAGTCTTCATTTTTAATTATTTTTCGAAAAAAAATCAATTTTATGGAATTACGGTTGGTTAAGTTTATTTTTGCAGTTTCATTCTGGCTATTTCCGGTGGAGCTCATTTAAAAATAAATTCGCTTAATTTTGCAAAAAAAAATAACTAATTTATTTTTCTTCCCAACTTCAAGTGACTGTAATTTCGAAATAACACGGTTTCTTATTTCTATTCTTAGTTGCTTATCTAATTTTAACTCATGTCTCTGGTTACTTATTGTTAAAAAAAATTCAATATTGTTTACTTGGCCTGCGCTTGTTTTTTAATCAATTTAAAAACATTTTAGAGCCCTGCGCTGTTTTTATATTTTATTTTTATATACAGTTTTGCAATAACGACTAATTTGGTTATCCGGTTTTGATAACAATAATTATTGGTTTCTGTATTGTAGACCAAGCATACTTCTGATAAGGCGGATAATGAATATCCTGCATTTATTTGTATTGTTGTCTTGCTACAATGTATCATCGTTAATGTTTTTACATTTGGCAAACGGAAGATTACTCCTTTTCTAAAAAAAAAAAGCTGTTGGAGACTGGCTCCAAGTCGAGATATCGTTCCAGCTTTCATTGATGAAGTGCATTTTGTTGTTATTGTGTTGTAATGTCGATCAATAAACAAGGACTTTTCAATGAATGAATGAATTGTAGAGAAACACAACATATCACTTATTTGGCGGAAATTTATCGTACGACGTAGAGGAATAGTTCATCGAATTGCTCAACACGTATATTTTATTTCCTGCTCCTTCTTCAATGTCATATTAAGCAATAATGAATATTAGTTTAAAAAAGTTAAACCGTACACTTGAATTTATTGCTTTAGTACATAAGTAAATTCATTGTATTTAAATAAATATTAGCATTTCAATGTTGAATCTAAAAATACCCAAGTCATATTAAATTCATATTCACTAATTTAACCACTTTTCGGAAAATCGATAGGGCACGTATGAACCCTGCTTTAGTTGTTCTATTAAAAGTTGATTAAGCCGATCTCATAATACACTTGCTCGTATTGTGTAACGGATCCATCGAGGTTCTACCCCGATTTTTATTTTATTTTTGGAAAAAGTTTGTGCTCAAAGTAATTAGGTAATGAGGTTTTAAGTCATAGTTGACCCACATTCTATCACGATCCTCGCAAAATTTAGATTTTTATTTTTGTTTTTGCAATAAAATTTTAGCGTAAACTTTTCGACATCTGAACATTTTCTACATATCCATAAAACGTTCTATACGTCCTTACAACTACGTATGAAGATCCTACTTGAATAATCATAATAAATAATTAATATTTACTTATGAGTAGTATTATACGTAATTTTCTTGGTAGGTGTTTTACAACTTTGCGTCAGATAATGTTGAAAGTTTTTGTTGCTTCGATTTATTCAAATTCATGTTTCAACAATAAAATGTTTTAAAAGGTTGTGTTGTTATAACATGAAATCTTAGTTTCTTGCAAGCAGTTCGAAAAAATGCGAGCCACGCGACTAGTTTTCCAACAAGTACCCAAGTCATAAATTAAAATCGACCTGCATCAAAGATGAAAAGGTGCACACTCAATTGAAGCCATAGGAGACAATTGTCAGCTCATTTTTTTAGGATCGTGCTCGGTGGCAAAAAGCTTTCACAGATGGTCCAGGTGTTTGCCCTCCTACAATCAACTTCTTTGTATAAACATATAGAATTCAAGTCCACGGTCAGATTGTAGATCAATAGCTTCACTGCAGATGCAGATGCTTACCAGTTGCACCATTAAACTTTGCTGCACATACTAAAAGGTCAGATGAAAACTGGTTGGGTAAAACTTCTTGGCCAACTGGATTTAGTTTCCATTTGAAATATGATATCTCGCATGCCCAGTATTTGTACGGTTTTGCAAATCTTAAAATTATCCAACTTTTTTGCGTTTTCATACCGACAAAAAATTATGTTAACCCTGCACAATGTCACTTGCTAATTTATTATCCTTGATCTCGTTTATTAAAATTGCTAATTGATACTTTTCATTGCACCACTATGTATCGGTTAACTTGTAAGTTACACGATCATAAAATATGTACATTAGAATTAGAAACAGGTATGTACTGCAATAATGGACGAAATAGGTCAATACGCATAATTCAAACTTGAGATTGCCGATTGATAAAATAAAATTTATTCCAATACCCGAGACGAGTACTGTTTAATGTGGCGTGGCATTTTTAATTAAACATTAATGGGATATCATTAAATTAGCAAAGTATTAAACTACTTAACACTTCTATGGCAATTTTAATTAAATTCAGTTTCATTAGTCAGGGTTGAAAACCTGAAACCCGAAATGGTAGAACGACAACGAACGCCTGATTGTTTTGTAATAATCGTATCACGGTAGTAGGTAGTAGCTTCCAGTGTTACATTGAAGTATCTCATTATTTATTATTTAATTTTTTTGGTTTCTTCTTTTTTTGTTCATAAAAACTTGCAATTTTTAACAACCATAGGCTTCGCCGCATTAAAATCTTCCTCACCGCAAGGTCATACGAGCATAGCAGAATTTCCATTTTAGTAAACACAAAAGAAGATTATCTAAACACGTATTTAGCAGAGTACTCCTGCATAGAGGTCATATTTGGTTCTGTCGCGTGGCAGATGTTGTTTGTACCTGGCCCCAATTGCTTCAATTCAAGCTATAAAGCTCTTTTATAAGTGGCCTTTTTTACTTGCACGAAATAATTTGTTAGATTTCAAACTTTTTATCAGGTAGAAATTTGGGCAACAGATGCTAAGTGTGTATCCCATTATCTCTCGTGATTTGAATCATTAAGAAGCAGGAAACCTGTGGATAATTTTATCGCATTTTTTTTATAAAGAAGGGTCAAAAAACGATTTCCTGTCGAAAGTATTCTTTTCGAGGCAAGAATAGCTTTGTTAGCCATCTTCAGGCCAGTTTAAACTTCAATTGGTGCACAATTTTTTTTAAACCAGTTTTGATTGACTGGAGCTTCAAGTTTGCGCAAATTGGCCGGGTGTCTAAATGCACCTTAAGCTGTTACCTAATTTGTAAATAACGTTATTTGTACACAGTATACTTTCTAATAGAAATATTTTAATCATCTTTCACTCTTGTTGCATACCCATCAAAATGTGAGGCTTATCCATCATAATTACAATTTTGTGTCATATTATTGGAAGAGCAATTGTGCAGGAGGCGTAAATTACAAAATAACTCCAATGTAGGACATATTTTATGCAATACCAAAAAATTTACCAATACCGAATTGTGTTCGATAATTTTTCAATCAGAAACGATTTAATATCTTTATCTTACACATGCATTTCGGTGCGTGTTTCCGGCGATCTGTATAGTGGACGTGTAATAGTTTACAATGTAAATCCTTGTCCAGGGCCTTCACCTACTTACGTGAGAACCAAGTTGCATTTTGAATTCATGGCCTTCTTTCAATTACACTGCCATTTGAAGGTTTATTAAATTTTTATGAAATTAATACATTTAAAAAAAGTCAAAATTTGGAATATTTATAATCCCGAGAGTAATTTAGATGTTCTGCGCTGTTATGGGTTGAGAAAAAGGAATATTTAAATATGGGAAGCTATTGTTCGTTTAGGTACAAAATACTTGGAATATAAAATGACGTAGTACTATTTTTGGCATCATCAAGATTTCATATAGATTAATAGAACCTAAGCACTTCAACATAATAGTATGTATATGAAATTTATGATATATGGTAATGAATTGCATAATCTCTCAAAATATCGTAAGGAAACTCTTTATGGGATTAAGCGTTTGAATTTGCGACATTTTGACGCAAATGTTTTGCCACATTTTTGAATCCACGACAAATATGTCATGTTTGTGTGCAATAAATGTGTAATCGTCAATAATAAAATGGATTTTATTTTGTCGGCAACTTGAGTACGATTTTACAATGTGTCGATGATTGCAACAACAATATCAAGTTAATTGGTTTTATGTGAGATTCAGATCATTGCACCATAATTGAATTTTTTTTATGTTATGCCAAACAATAACACCTGCATTTAAATGGAAATGACTTTATAGCTGGTGATAAAATCTACGTTACGTAGACCTATAGGTTCCTGCAATTGAATTGACGAAATAAAGCAAATGTCAACACAGAGTTTAGCAACCTTGCCAAGCAACCCACTTATGAAGGTAACTCTATAAATAGTATTAACAATTATTTCGCTATTCATTATTGGCAAACTGATAACGATAAACGTTTTTTATTGCTCTTTGTTTGAATATTTCAAAAACGAACTCTAATTACATTAGGTGTACAGCCTCTCACTTGATTTGATTTTACGATTCGACCGACATTTGATTTGCATTATGCATTTCTTTCGCAATAGTGCAATGCACCCGCACGTTCATATTATAACACCTGTATCTTTCGATAAAAAAATTATTTGTGTACATACGTAACTTGGTAAATTGCATAACCAAACTACACGATACATTTAATTTATAAACACATCGAATTTAGTAACATTGCAGCTCGATAATTTCTCACCTCATTCATTTTAACCGGGCGTTGCTTACTCCATTCTTGAGTGATTAACATCATAAATTATTAGCTCCGGCTACAATTACCTTTTAAAGTATTTGAAATGTCTATACGAGCGACCTACTGCAAATCTATGACGATAATAGAGCCAGTGACGTAATTCGGAAATGCATTACCACCAGTTAAAAATTTTTACGATGGTACTTTGTCTATCGGCCAAATCTATTTATCTGGCGCCTAAGTGGATTCTTACATAATTTATGCAACAATGGAGAACTTGCCGCACTTGTTTACGATATCGAAATGTATTGCCAAAAATAAACCATATCGGATATTTTTTGTTGCAAGTAACGGAAAGAAATTCTGTTACCTTGTAGTAACGTTAGAACTTAGAAATGTAACTTCGGTTGAGTGAGTGAGTGACACCGCTATTTCCGCATTTCTTTTACATACGCCTCCATTAGATGGCTAATGTTTCATTTTATCCATTTTTAATAAGGAAACAATTCGAGTGCAATGATGCACATTTCGAAATTTCTGCAATATGGCTCTTATATAAGTCGATTAAGTAAAGTCCGGTTTGAAGGCACAAGGAAATTATTGCATTGTGTACCCATTTGGTAGCGATTGCCTCATGTATCGGTGTGGGTTCACAATTTACTTTGGAAACGCGATAAGGGCGTTGTTTGACGTTTTAAGGCCCAAACCCGAAGGGACTCATTTGGTTACTATGCAATTAAATTTTTATAAAATCGTGAATATTGTTGTTGGTCGTTATTTAATTTTACGACTTGAATTAGTTCCAGTTTTTATGTCTCATTATAATTCAGATATCTAAACTTTGTTGACAAGTTAACAATCAACAGAGATTATTAAATCAACGACTTTTTTATCGGCAGCAAAATATAGAATATTTGTTTATGTTTTACGTGCAAAAGAATGCTTCCTTTGCAGTTATCAACTTCGGCTCTGCCTTGCATTCGGGAGCGGCACCTTTTTATACAAATCTTTTCGATTAATTCACAAAGGAAGACTGTTTTTGAAATCGTTTCAGGAAATTTTAATATAAACCTGATTAAATTTTGTTATGAATAATGCATCAGGAAATAGATCGTTGTGAGAGTCTTTTGTTGAAGAATTGTCACATATTTTTCAATTTTATCTTGGTTAAAATAACATTTATTAAATAATTACAAGTCGATTACCACACCAAATTGCATAATTAAAGCGTCAAGTACTAATTTATTCCGAACAAAAGTGTGTAGGGTAATCGAACCCGACATCATCTAAGCAATCACGTTTTCCTGGTTAAAGTCATATGCATGCATATATAATAATATATTATTCTAATGCACTCTTACAAAATGAACTGTCTAATAATTAAAGTTGCTCACATTCTTCTAAAAATATAATTATTGCTGAGAGTTTTTTTTAAATTTTCTTAGATATTTCATTGTTTCAGTTATCTATAATAAGAAAATCTTTCGGTATCGTTGCTCTAGGTTTTTTTTTCAAGGAAGAACCCAGCGGTCGTTGACTGGTTACTGTTAATGCAATATAGTTTATATTTGTAACAGCATAATTATCCATTTCTTACGTATATTATTGCACAGATCAAAAATAAGTACAACCTACACAAGACTTCCTTAATTTCGATTAGCACAGCGTTTTCAAAACTTTTGGTTCCAATTTCTGTAATCACTCTAAAATTACACTAATGGTAAATTTATTATAAAACCTTATAAGATTCAATGTCGAGCGAAGTCAAAATTGCACAATCTCTCTCTATGTTCCGGGAGCTTTGGCTGCACGAAGCCGGCCACTGAACTCTTGTTTTGAAATCCGCAACTTATAACGGAGAAAGCAAAGGAGTTGGCAATTTTAGCAAAAGAAAGTGACATTTCTCCAAGTAGTTGCAACAACTTTTGCACCGTTTTTATTATTACATTATTCTCGAAATGGAAGTTTTTGCAATATTAGAATAAATTGTAAGAAATTTCGTTGAGTAATCGATGTAGTAGTAGTAAAAAAAAACAAGATTGTATTATAGGAATTTATACTTCCGTTTAATTTATAACATCTTTAATACAAACCGTTGTTTATTATTATTATTACGTATATTTTATATATGTACCTACATTGGCGCAATTCGTATGCTTGGTATTTAAAAATAAAATTTGCTTACACATTTTCCCTTCGACTCTCGCAATAATCTTGTGGCAACATTCCATTATTGGTACACCAGAAATTTATACTGCAAATGTGATATATGAAATCAAACCAATTGCAAAAGTGTTAAGACCTCTTAGCTAAGTAAGTATTTTGAAAGATCGTGAAAGTGATTGTGATCTTATAAGGAATCTAGCTTGATTGCATTACATTAATTATAACTTCTGAGTAAATCTTATATAAACAGTTGCATTAAACTTTTATTTAATTTTCGAAAAAGAAATAAAGGAAAGTCACGCTTTGAGACGACGACAAGGCACGGCTCCAGTGATAACGCGGTCGCACCTTCCTTCGGGTGCGGTGGCAATAAGTTCATCCGACTTCCAAGAGTCGATGCTCTGCAGCTGAAAGTTCGATGGCGAAGCAGAAGATTTTTGTTCATCCACATAAGGTCATTGAAACACGTCTTTGAACTGTTGGTGGATCTCTTCTCCGTTTCAAAACGGGATTCAAACCTACTTTTTTTATATACATGGGATGGAATCTCATACCATTACTTCATTTCTTCTATCGATTTCCTTTTAATATTTTTATCACGATGGCATAATTTCTGTCGTCATTCATCCAATATGCAGTTGACTTCATTATAACGCACAAAAAAGAAGATGAGCCATAATTAAGCACATATTTTGTGACAAATCGGTATTGAGAAATACAGTATGTCGCGTTACACAAGACAGGATTTACTTTGTATTATGTACTTATTACTTTGTAAATACTTTTATCTCGCATGATTATTTTTGTTTACAAAACTTACTTTAAAATTTCTACTTGAATAATTTTAATAACGCAATTTTGTTAACTAAACTTTATTGCAGGAATTATAAAAATTTCAAAACTCGTCCAAAAATAGGCCTAACATGTACACTTGCATGATGAAACTAGAACGATAAATATAAAAAAGTAATAATTTCACGTTAGAAATATCGAGCGGATGTAAAGAGGAGCATTTTAAAAGTTATTCCTTTCATCTTCAATCACCAAATTATAATTTTCCAATTTATTATCATAATCATACCAAAAGTTCAATGGATAAAATATCGACACTCCTCCGGTATCGCTTGTATAGGGTTTTAAGTACCCATATATGAAATGTTCGTGTTCACAGCTTTAAGGGTGAAAATAAGTTAGGGTTGAATGAATCAGCGGGCGGTCTCTACATGGGGGATAGTGAAAACTCTTTGATACAATAGTAGAAATCCCAATTCCAAAAATAAGTCATTGAACGGGTGATTTAAAGCCAAAGCTTGTTATAACAAAAAGTTGTGATAAAATTTAAACTTTGCTCTGCTTTTCAAATTAGGGTATTTATCAGAATGTAATATATAAACATGATTTGTAAGGGAGTTCCGCAATTCGAATGTTGAAATAGACTTAGAGCCATGACATCACTCAAAAGTGTTTTATAAATGTTGGGCAAGTGAATTACACCATGCTTCAGTCATTCTTTGATGTAGATACGAGTTGATGTATAGGGCACTGAATAACTTCGAGGCTTTTTTCTAAATCAAATTAAGCGTTACGTTTATTTTGCAAGCCCATCAGTTCATCAGTGCTAGAGATTAAAAAATTATGCAATTATTGTTAAAGGTACGAACGGAAATAAATATCATTTCCAAAAACATTTTACCGAACAACAGTGACCCAATATAATTTACATAAGTGCTGTATTGTCAAATAATTTTCAAGAATAATACAATAGGCTGGTAGTTAGTTTAGCAATAATATAATAAGTATTACTATGCAACACCTCTAGAGGTGTGGTTCTTGTGTAAATGACTAAAGCTATTTACTTGCTTGATAATTTGATAGACAAGATTTTTGATGCAACTTAACTTTTTTCTTTCTTTACAGAACCGAGTTAAAATTAGAATCACTAGAAGATGCAGTTGTATTAGAAGAGCCGGAAAGCGACTGGCTGCATGACAAACGTGGATGTCCTGCCTACGTCAGTCCGGAAATTCTTAAAGCTGGCGCTCATTACTCAGGAAAAGCTGCAGATATGTGGTCTCTAGGCGTTATTCTGTACACCATGCTGGTCGGAAGGTAATTATTTTCAATCAAACTTGTTCGTAATAGTATAAAAAGAAAGAAATGCGCAGGTGAAACGGATCGGTCCGTAAATTATCAGCAATCTTCAGATTTTTAAAGGGTGCAGTTGTAATGAACAGGTGAACGAAGGACCAGAGGTTATAAGATTCAAAATAAATTATAGATTATGAAGACTTTGGTACTCCTAAAGTGATCCACGTACCTGGTTCAATTTTCTTGAAGCAGGTGCAGATTTAAGGGTTTGAATTTTTTAACTTCGAGAACTTGACATGAAAGTCCGTGCCCATCATTAATTAAAGCAGGTGCATCGATTTTTATGTTTAAAGGTTGTTTTTATTTATTTTTAGATTCTTTTGTATATTTAGTCGTAAAAACTACCAAAGCCTACGTTAATTTTGAATAACCCTGCTTATTAATACAGGTCTCCCACTTTGCTACTTGCCATGTCAGAAAAATCGTTATTTTCTTACGAATTTCTTTGGTTCCCAAGGATATCAAGCGTAACGAACTTTCCATATGCTGTCTTCGCACCCGTACAGGTGAACATTTTATTCTTCAGGAAAACAGAAAACAGTTGGTTTGATATTAAGGGGTGTCTTCTTTTCGTTTAGTTGATCGCTAACCATATGGCATTTTACAGTTTTTTTAATTGCCCCAACCAATTTACAAATCTTTTATACATGTTTCTTGCAATCGTGCAAAATTTGGGGTGCCATTACAGGAATCGGGTTTTCCACATAGCAACTGGTCTACCACCTAATTATAATTTGCAATGAGCTAGAAAATTATTGACACATAATAAAATATTAACGAACGAAATAATGATTGCCAAATTGTTGCATATACAAATTGATTATTTTTCACAATGAAATATGAGACAGATTTTTAATAGGTTTCTCGCTCTTAATTGAATGTTGCCCAAAAACTCAATTGCTCCATTTATGGACCTCTTCAGATTTATGAAATCTTAAAATCTCTCGTGCGATTTCTCTTGAGCGATGATTGATCGTATGTTTATTTATGCACTGGCACTTTACTGAAAATTTATAATGTGTTTCCTGAACTTTACTGAATTTAAAACAGTTCTAGTTACGCTTCGATAATTAAACTTCGTGCATTTACATCAATTTTATGTAGTATTCACGCTTGGTAGCTCGCATTAAATTTGTTCTGGTCGGACCTTGAACCTGCTTTATCTTCGAGATTGTTGTACTTTCTGAGCGATGTCAATAATTTATTTTACTGTTTCACAATGTATTTCAAAATGTACATCTATTGTGTCTACCGCGTGCAACATTTATATTTTGATCAACAGACTTCTTATTGATAGCCAACGGAAGCCAAACTCCATAATAATTGGGTTTAATCCAAACCCTCCCCATTTTGGAAAATTATGCGGAAGAATGTTGACTTTTCAAGTTCATGCTGCAGGTGCTAAATTTACAACTGCACACGTGTTAAAAGTGACTTTTTGCATTCGTTTTATGACCACAAATGTAAATAAAAATATTCTGAAAGATGATATCGGGGGTATTTTACTTGCACAGCTCTTGTACATAAAAACGAATTAATGTTTGTTACCAAGTTTGGTAAAATAAAAACGTGAATTTACAAAACACTTTTTGTTGCAGATATCCTTTCAACGATTCCGAACATGCATCGTTGTTTGCGAAAATATCGCGAGGACATTTCGTCATTCCAGAATGTTTGTCTTCCTCCGCACGTTGCCTTATTCGTTCCTTACTTAGAAGAGAACCTTCAGAAAGAATAACATCGGAAGATATTTTTTATCATCCTTGGTTGCTGCGAGAAGATAGAGATTGGCAATCGAGAGCTTGTGATCAATTAGTACCCGAGTGTAGTTTATACGATGATGAGGATTAATTATTAAGTGTTAAAAATTATGCAATTTCTGATGTGATTTAAACTTTATATTGTATTTGTTACGACCGTTTTTTTTTAAATTGCCAATTAATTACTGTTGTTTTAAAAATTGATCTTTTTGTTGTTTCAGTTTAAACTTGATGAAAATTAATTTAACTGTAGGGATTGTAACATTTTGAATCTGTTGATGCATCACTACATTAGATTTAGATAATAGGTAGGGTATTGAATTTAGAAAGACTGATGATGTTATATCCTTTTATTTTACGGTAATTTTATTGACGTTGTTACTAGAAATTACCCTAATATCTCATGATGTATTTTACAAACAAGATTAATGTAAATTTCAAGTGATTAAGTATCGTGATGCAACAGGTACGTAATTATGAGTATTGTGATCTCGGTCAGATATCAAATTTGGCCTTTTTTATGTTATCGGAACTGAACTCATTGTATAAAAATTGTAAATTTTTGTTTCCTAATTTATAATAAATTTAAATAGTTGTAAATGTTGTACATAGCTTCGCATTTTCTTGTGAATAATATATAAGTCGTCGTTGGTTTATGCTGTTGTCGATAATAAACTATTATATTTATTTGTTGTTTTATTTGATTCCAAAAAAATCGTTCCACAAATGTGAATTGCTCACGCGAAAAAGTGAAAAATTCAGCATAATACGAGACTCGTGTTTTTCTTTGCGGTTTGTATATTGACAAACGCTTACTAATGTTTGAATTCATGCATAAAAATTATCATCAGTGGTGAACGCAAGGTAAAGTAAACAGTATGTGTTCACTTGTGGTTTAAAACCTTCAAAATATTTACCCCAAAGAAGTTACTTCGTGATAAAATTTACTGGGCGTAATGTACAGGACCGTAGTTATTTTAACGCCGCAATAATGCTCTAAATTTGTGCTTTCGGTGCGATTCTAATCCTAATTGTTATTTTACCCAGCTGGCGCCGCATATAATTTAATTTCCTATTGTACGTCGAGTAGACGTCGCTTAATGTGATACATCGGGACTCCGGGTTTTTGATCACAATAACCGATGATCTTAATAAACGAAACTGATCAAAAAACTTTTATTTTGTTATGGTAAATTAATTTTTATTTTTTTAAATATGCTTAAATATCAGAAAAGCCTTAAAAACACATAGTAGTGTCTTGACACCTAATACGTTGGTGCCACTCCAGGAATATGCATATGCGCAGATTTTGAAATTCAACCTGTAACCAGTTAAATTAATACGAGTGCAAACTCGCTTCAATTTTCACTTTCGTGTACACTTTTGGGTAAATAGCAACATCCTATATTATAAAAATATTCCTCCTGCTTTACAAATTAATGCGAAATCTATGTACAAGTCGTCAAAAGATTTAGCTTTACTTTTAATTACACAATCTGTTAACTTACAGAACAACAATTGAGTAGTATTATCTGACCAACAATTTAAAAAGAAATTTTACTTATCGTTTTTAATTTTGAAGATATTAAAAACAAAATGAAAAATCGTAAATTTTATCTTCTTTGTTTATCTTTTCAAATGGAAAAACAACAATCGACTTTCGATTTTATCTGGTACAACCTTGTCAACATTTTTCACGTTCATTTTGAAAAATTATATTTGTTGCGAAATAAAAATTAAAAGAAGTTTAAAATTTAAAAAATTAAAAACTTGTGTCACTTGAGCAAGTCTCAGCTCTTCCAACAATTACGGAAAACTGGAAACTAAGTCACGAGAGCAGGAATGAATATGTCCACTTAATTGTGACACGTGCAGTCTCTAATACATGCGCTGCTTGTCTCCGAGACTGCTCTCAAGCCCTTATCCATTTGTGAGTCTCAAGTGGACACCAGCCTTAAGATAGTAGTTCTGAAATGATGAAGTTTTGTTTAACCTAATTAGTATTTAGGGAGAACCAAGAGATAAACTAATTGTAAGATATAAATTATTTTTTTGTGAAGAAAAAATTCTGCATCCATACATATTATAAATCAATATCAAATTGGGATTAAATAAATAATCAAAAAATACCACATTTTATTACTCACATTCCAACGTTTTAAGGTATTTTAATTTTTTTTGTAAGGTATTTTTATTTTTTTATCTCGAGAAAAGGTGTAATTTATAATATCTAAATTCCCCAATTTGTCCCAATTTGAAATTGCTTAATTTCCCTTCATGTGAATCATCTAATTTTTAACTTTCAGTAAAGGTATAGTTTGTTTCAGAATAATTGAAATTAAAAAAAGTCATCGCATCAAATTACGTTGATATAAAGACGACACATAATACAGAGATAAGATTGTCGGGTCAACCAAGAGAACATAATATGCATTGCTAAAGGCTGGCGCGAGATTAAAATAATTAACCTTATCTCTATTATTATGTTTTGTTTATAGTTTGTACGTTTTTATATCAACGTAATTTGATGCTATGACTTTTTTTAATTCCAATTATTCTGAAACAAACTATACAATAGATTATTATTAAATGTACTTTTTTAATTTACAATATAGTGGAACTTCGATAAGATGAACTTTCACAAGTTCCACAAAATGTGTTGGAAATAGCGTCTGGTATGTACGAGAAAATTACTAACTCACAGTCTTGATGACTAGAACGCTAAATTTTTTGTGGCAAATCACACTTCGAGAAGTTACGCGTAAAATAATAAAAATCAAATTTGTTTTTTTTTGCATAAGCTTTCAGATGTAATTTTTTAAAATAGTGAAGTCTGCAACAAGGAATATACACGTGGAACGTCACAGCTGGAAAGCTTAATAATCTGGTTCAGGAGACTATCTATCCAGACATAAAGCATCAATATATGGATAGCAACAGGAGTATGTCAACATGAACAAGGAAATCCATACTACTCTGGAATTGCAGTGAAGATTGCAAACATAGAAATGGAGTTGCAGTGTTCGCAGAAGCCGATTGTTTAAAATACTCGTATATAATGTAACTAACTTCGTTGCAATTTCGGAAGGAATGTGCCTTCTTCAACTACAAGGTTGTCCATTTAAGAAAATATTTTGTAGGTCTATGCCACTACTGTCAATAAGAAATATGACAACGAAGTAGAAAATTTCTATGAATCAATCAGTAAAGTAGTACCTACTTAAAGCATTAAAAGGAGATTAAATAACTATTATAATAATGGGAATGGGTGATATTAATGCAATACTATGATAAATTATATACAAGAGACTGAAGGTAGCCATTTAATCTCACGTTATAAGGGAATTCACACAAAAAAGTCGCAAAAAAGCGACGCTTGCTACTGTCACGGGAATCACCTTCGAACAAGAGATTAAGAGGTGCTTCAGTCTCGAGTAATTTGAACTACATATTTTATACAATCCTAATAACAGCCGACAAAAAATAGCCGAAAAGGAAAATTGGAATAAACAGGTACAAATTAAGAGTATATAAATTGAAGTGGCTATTAAAAAACGCATTGCAAAAGATAACAGTGTATGTAATAATACTTTTGTAATTATGCAATTTATAAAATTGTCTATTAATGTATCCCATTATCTCGTCGCAATGGGATCACGCATTCCTTTGAAAGAAACGATAAATAATTCTAACGTAAGATAAAATATGGCACATAGAAGATTGGGATTAAATGACACCATGGGAGTAAATTTACTAATAAGCGCTACGTGGAACTGAAGAAGGTCATTACGAATTGCAAAAGTCGTAATAAATATTAAATTACAGCGATAGGATTGTATAAAAATTATTCCGGACCCGCCGGCAGGGTTGCCAGATATCACGTTTGAAATATCGCAGTTTACTGGAAAACAAGGAGCCTAAATCGCATTCGAGGAGTCGAATCGCATCTAAAGTATAAAAGTAGCAACAAAAAAATGAAAGAGTTTTTGTTTATATAAATAAACTGACATCGGCGGACTAAGTAATCCATCGCAATAAAAAAAAACGATACGAAAAGAGGTTTTCTGTTAGTATTAAAAGGCCTAAAAATCCTAAAGAGCCTAAAAATTGCATCTTAGAAATCGGGAAAGCCTAAATTAGGAGCCCATCGCAAACGCTGAAAATTTATCGCAATTGAGCAATAAAAAGAGCCTAATTTGGCGGAAAATCGCCTATCTGTGAACACTGGCCGCCGAAGGGATCTGGTAAGAAATCTTGGATTCGGTGAAAGTAACGAACGTAAAACTGTTTCTTCTTCTTCATAGTTCCTCTCCACTTTGGAGGTTGGATATCATCATGGCTATCTTGACTTTATCCGCGGCGGCTCTAAACAGGGACCTTGAACTGGTATGAAACCAGTAAAAATTGACTTTATGACGATACAGACGTACAGACGATAATTTCCCCCTCCTCCCTAGTGAATCTATGAAACACGTATGTAAAAAATCGATACAAACGAAAATAAATGAAACAGAAACGATTTAGACCAAAATGGGGGGGGGGGGGGGGCTCACGGAATTCACTTTATTTGTTGTCAATAATATTGTCGTAATATAATAATTGTCATAATAAATATGAATTTGTGAGCTACCGTAGGAATATGTTTCGTGCCAGTGTTTTATGAGCCGTGCTTTAAATGGTATCACCGAATTCTGTTGATTTACTTTGAATTTGCAACATGTTACGGCGATGCCGTGTATTTTAGGCTAGCGTAACTTTTCCATTTCAATAATTATAAATAAAAATCGGAAATCCCAAAGTTTCATAAAAATAATCTAAATTTTTAATGAAAATAATTTCGATTCAACGGGTTCCGATTGTAAAGGATAATATTTGAATATTATGCCAATCGACATTCTTTACTAAAAGATAACTACAAATTATTACATTGAAGAGCAAATGTACAAAGATATACAGCGCACCTGTGCTGAAATGAAATACGCAGTCCGCTTACCGCGAGAAACTTATTATCAACAAAATTATATTCTCGAGGTGATAAAATCCTCATATGACTAGGTTCTATTGAAACTGAGTTAATTTGTAGAGAGTTACTTTGTAATAATGTCGTATTCAAACGAGTCTGGATTCTGGATTGTAGGTGGAGGGCAAGAAAACTCACACGCACTTAGGCCACTAAATTGGGCCCATTGTGCTACCTCCAATTTCAGCGGCCCCGCGCCCCGTCATTCCTCAAGCCATCCCAACTGGAGGATGAACTCCAGGATCCTGGCGGATGGGGTGCCACTGATTCTGGCCATGTCGGGCCAGAAGTCTCCCAACATGGATCCTCTCATAGAAGTCAGAGCTGGGCAGTAACAGAGCACATGCTCAGCTGTTTCCTCCTCTTCGTTGCATCCACGACATAAAGGGTCATCTGCAAACCCCATGTTGTGGAGGTGTTTATTTAATCTGCAATGTCCAGTCAGTATCCCTGCAATTGTCCGCAGATTGACTCTGGACAGCTTCATATAGTATCTTGCATGTTTCCATGAAGGCACGCGTATTGCTGCTCTAGCTTGGTTACATGTAGTTCCTTGTAGCCATCTGCTGGTGTGCAGTTCTAGGGTATAGTGTTTTAGGAGAGTATCTATGGTTTTGACGGCGGGCGTGATCATCGGCTCCGGGCCGCAGGGAAGACCATTGGAGCCATTTCTTGCCAGCTCATCAGCCTTTTCGTTACCCTCGTTACTTTTATGTCCCTTAACCCAGCAGAGAGAAAGGACATTTTGAGTTGATATATCATTCAGTGCCCGGATGCAACTAAGAAACAAAGGAACTGTTTAATATGCATTTTTGTAAATAAAAATCATACAGAGATAACAAATTAATTCCTACCCAAATGATCTCATCAAGGGAAAGAAATTTGAAAGGAGGGATGAGAAAATGAGGGCAGTCTATCGAAATCAACCAGCCAAATAACTTCTACCTAAAATTTATCCATTATCGACCAAAGTGTAATATTTTTTTACTTTCCGATCCGGAATAATCCCATCATCAAATAATTTATTACGGTCGTATCGAGAAATGATCATCGATCAACCACCTAAACTAGTGACAATAAAAACGTAGACATCTGTTTAACTAAATTTCGAACAATTTTAAATAAAAAAATGTCGACACAAGTAACGGAGATTCTAACGAAATAATCATCAAATAATATTAATATTAAATCGGTGAATCAACAAATACATTTAATTCGGTGTAACTATCGAGGACAATTTAACTTAAGAAGAACTACGAAAGTGAATCGAATTAAAGTTGCTACCAATGATCAATCTGATCATAGTTCAATCTAAGCGAGAAAAGTAGTCAAATGCCCAGAATAAAATAAACATTCCGTCGAATTAAAATCATATAAGAAATAATCTATAAACATTTAAGAATTCTATTTCCAACGAATACCAAATAGAAACAACGCGGGTGTATCCTAAATTTTGTGCAACACGCGATTAAAAACACGATGTGAAGTTTTAATTTAATAAAACAAGTTAATCGGCGACGTGTTACTACAATCAACAAGAAGGTCAACACAGCGTTGAATTCTTTCTAACGGCGAAGCAAATCTTGAGACAATCACATCTTTAAAGTACTCCAATCAACTAATTTGTGGATTACGTCGCATCTCAAGGTAGAAATTTGGTCTAACCAAAATCATTGTATCTATTCTTGAATTTCCTGTAACAAATTTGTCAATTTTCTTCCTTGTAAAATATTTTAACTCAAATACTGAGTTTTACTGGAAATATTCCGTAAGTTCATGCGAATAAAGTGTCTTGCTTCATTGAATTTTGACTATTAACTATTAAAAATCCACATTCGCATAAACCTATTAGAATTTCCTAATTTACATACTAACAACCTTAACAATTAATTTCTTAAACATTAAGTGTCTTTATTTTGTGTATTTATGTGAACTAATGTATATTCGACTGCGATATTTATGAAATAATATATGTATATTCGACAAATTGATTTTTTTTCTTACGAATTTAAAAACATATAAGCAAATTTCTAAAAAAGTACCACACCTGAGATAAGAGTAAGAAGTACGGAAGTTTACCTGTCCAACTGAGCAAAGCCACGGAGCTAATTTCGTCTATGACATAAAATACCTTAATCTATCTGTTATAGGCTTAACAAACATTTCATTAAAAGGCAGTTAAGCTTTTAAGTTGAATTAATATCTTATAAGACAGTGGACTGCGTTTTTAGAACCAATCATGCTTTTAATTTTAAATTAACCGAATGCAGTAGCGGCTAGTTCGGGAGGGCGATGGGGCGCTGCCCTTCCAAAATAGTGTAGCAATTCAGAATGGTATATGTTTTAATCCAAATGCATCGCTCGAATCATGGTGGTAATATTAGACAATCCGCCGTTACTTGGACGATGAACAGTGGTACATTCGTATGTGTTCCCCCTCATGGTAAAAAAACCACAAGCGTCCACTGATGAGTAAGTTAGTTACCCCCCCTTGATAATAGATTCGCGAAATTGAAATGATTTAACCAGTCCCCTCCTAATCGGAAGAAACAAACACGTTATGACGCTAGCACTCGGTTGTAAGCTTATTATCTTACCCGATCTTACCGCACGTATACAGGTTGTTCCGCTAAGTGACTTAGTTACTATTAAATAAGAATTCTGATGTGATTCCGAATCGACCTTCCACGTGCTAAATAATATAATTTTTTCAGCAATATATTATTGCTTTGTTCTTAATTATTTTCAATTACTGAAAGCTTATGAAAATGCGGCTTATAATGCCGCACTGATTCGTGATGACCTTGGTTGTGCGGCCTACGAGGGAACGGATCTCATTTCAATTTAGCGTTACAGATAAATGTAGGCTATTATACATCCCCATAATGACAATAATTTAGACTCTTGCTGTCCCGGGGGTCATATCACCCGGGTACTATTCACTCCCCCCCCCCTCAAGCAATTTACTTAAAACAACAAATTTTGTTAACAATATAAAAATATAACACGTTATATTTTCGTTGAGCAGTGGCGAACTATCTTAAAGGACATAAGGGCACATGCCCCCCTACCAAAATCGGAAACAACAACTATTCATAAATGATAAAAATAACAATTTTAAGTGGATAAACGAGTAAGTAAAAATACAGGAAGTTTATATTTTTCTTTTTTTTTGTAAATTTGGTGCCCTCCATTAAAACAAGTTACTAACCGTCACTGACCGAATGGTTAATTTAATGATAAATAATTTCCATTGCAATACTTTATTCGCACGACTCGGTACGATTAACGGGTTTTTCCAGTTTTATCAAAAAAAAGAGATACTTGGTACAACGGGCAGATAGGAGATTTTCAGATCTTTATTCGCAACCCCACTGAAAATTCACATACCAAATAATATAACCTCTTTATAAATTATTTCCTCTAAAAATTCTAATTTACCTGGACTGATATGGGTGATAATTTTGCAAATTGGAATTACTTACGAAATTTTTTAGTGCAAATGATTATCGAAATTTGGTATATTTTGCTAAAGTAACATTTGCCTCAATTTTATTAATGCATTCTGCACCTGCATTGATGGTAATCCTTAATTGCAACAACTAGACAGATGCATATACATAAGTACAACACAAATAAGTATTCCAGACATGCACGCTAATAATTTCTTCAGTATTTTCAGAACTCCGTCCCGTTATTTCTTGAAATTGCGTTTTGTTAAAAAAGTAGTAGTGGGAGTTTAAGAATAATTTAATAATTTAGTGTGTGGGGAGGGGGAGGCATAATTTATTGAAAGTTTGACTTTTTCGGTGTATTTAAAATTGTATAATTTTTTTAATACGTGGAAATACTTGACTCGCCCCCCCCCCCTCTTAAAAATTATCAAAGTACATATTATATTACATGAAAAGCAATTGCACAATAAACGTGATCGATAAAATATTTGATTTTTTGAAAATCATTGCTTAACCAACACCGAAAGGAAAAAATCAGTGCTTTAATTAGTTTTGCTCAAATGTATGAAATGTTGTTGACCCCCCCCCAACCCATTACTCATAAAATGTATGATATTCTACAATTAATAAGAAAATTGTACCGACAATTTGGTGTACTGCTGGCTGTAAAATCTAATGATAACCCTATTAGTTTATCATTATTGGTGTGAATTCCGGTAACTAACAGAGCAAGAAACTTAAATTTGCATCGCGACCGCGCCGCTAATTTTGAATATTAAAATTTGTAATTCATCTTGCACTTTAGTAAGTAGACATCATGTTTTTGTAAATGGCGACATATATGTAGAACCAGCAATATATTTTCTTTAGTATCAGATATGCAAACCACTGACTTTCGACAAGTCAACAACCGTATACAAACGTCGGTATATAAGAGAAGATTATTACGTAATTGGCAAAGATCAGCTAAAGCGGATTTCATATTTGTGCTTCGAATACCACCAATTAAACCAACGAGGGTGCGCCTTTTACATTATACAGATACACGTCATGCATCGGCAACCCGATAATACAGAGACCCTAGGTAAATATTTAGTTTAGAATATTTAGAATATTTATGATTTAGAAGTCCTAGATCAATATTCGCAATATTGCGTTCAACATAAAATAATTTTAGGTAACGAATTTTGTGCGATTACCTATGCTTCCGGGTTTTTCGGTACTTACCGATTTTTGCAATGATAGTGGTGTGATATGGTCAATTTTTTCTTCCGAGGAATTATCATTAAAATATCAATGCGTGTATAGAAATACTTCAGATTTGCTTTGTACAGGTTAAAACGAATATCGCGCGAGCGAAAACGAGAGCGATATTTATGAATCTGTACGCGACTAATCTCGAGTATTTTTTTGCCCTTGTGCTGTTACATACTATAATTATTTTCAAAGCTTTAGATTGAATAACGCAGAAAATCTGATTTTGACCACCATACTACGTAGCTCTGCGAGGTTGGTGGCCTACGGAAAGAGTATTTAGCTCAGCCTCTAACTTTGCAAATTAGATCTGGCAGGAGTCTCGTGACTTCGATGTATTTATTGTCTTCTTCGGGCGAAAGGTTATTTTAGCTTAGCAATAAATGATTTAGAGATGCAAGTTTTCTAAGTGGTCCAAAAGTAGCAGGTGGCTGAACCTTTATTTATCCGCACGGAGGCAGTTTCGATACAACTTTTTCCGCTGACTAAAACGTATAGTTTTGTGATTTTTCCGTAAGAGGGGGATACCAAACCTACTTCCGTGAGAAATATACAAGATAAGAAAATTGCAGAACACCTGCAAATTTTACACTCCTGATTGGCTTAAGCCTCAAGTACACGGGGCGAGTTTACAAGCTACAAGCCGGCTTTTTCACAAGCAGCTCGTAAACTAGTCCAGTGTACTCGATGCACTCGCTCTGTTAGCTGCTTGTAAAAACGCTCTGGAAAAAGTTGAACTGCCGGCGACTTTACACACCACTCGCCGGATTTTGAGCGAGCTAGCTTGTAAACTAGCAACGTGTACTCACAGTAGCTTGTGCACAAGTGGCTAGTAGCATTGGTCTTGAAGATGTCGGAGGAGCTGGTTCTAGCGGGAGTTGCAGTTGTAGCTAAAGTGATTAAAAACGAGTTAATTAGACGACAAAACGCGAAACGGAAAGTGCATAAGAGAAACGTGTGGGTGAAACCGTGGATAGGAAGACGTACTGATTAAGGTGCATCAAATACTTTACTAAAAGAGCTGAAAAACGAAGATCCTGCGGCTTACAGAAATATTTTGAGAATTAGAGGTAAACAGTTTGATGAACTACTGGGAATGGTAGACGAAATGTTGTCAAAACAGGACACACCAATGAGGATGGCAATCCCAGTAACTACAAAATTAGAAATAACATTACGCTATTTAGCGACTGGTGATTCATTACCTGTGTGAAGTTGGCGGCCAAATCCTAGCGGCCAATTTACCGGAAACACCCGAACGAATTACCAACAAATTTTTATAAGTTTAACGTGCCCTATCAGGATAGAACTGTTCAAATACATTCAAAACCCTAATATCCGCCTACCCTGAAAAGAAGGTAGAATTCCATTTACTTTAAAGTGACATTATCGCGGTTTTTCTGCTGCACTTCCAAACGGGACAGCACTTGCATCCGATTTTTGTAGAAACGAGTGCCGGTGTAGGGTTAGGATTTTCAACACTCATCAACAACGATAACATCTACCTACCCTGAAAATTTGGTGGGGGTCTACATAGTTTTAGTGGTCATTTTCGCGATTTTACGTTTTTCTGACAAGCGCGAAGGCACTTGCATCCGATTTTTATAGAAACGAGTGCCGGTGTAGGGTTAGGATTTTCAACACACATCAACAACGATAACATCTACCTACCCTGAAAATTTGGTGGGGGTCTACATAGTTTTAGTGGTCATTTTCTCGATTTTACGTTTTCTGACAAGCGCGAAGGCACTTGCATCCGATTTTTATAGAAACGAGTGCCGGTGTAGGGTTAGAATTTTCAACACACATCAACAACGATAACATCTACCTACCCTGAAAATTTGGTGGGGGTCTACATAGTTTTAGTGGTCATTTTCTCGATTTTACGTTTTTCTGACAAGCGCGAAGGCACTTGCATCCGATTTTTATAGAAACGAGTGCCGGTGTAGGGTTAGGATTTTCAACACACATCAACAACGATAACATCTACCTACCCTGAAAATTTGGTGGGGGTCTACATAGTTTTAGTGGTCATTTTCTCGATTTTACGTTTTTCTGACAAGCGCGAAGGCACTTGCATCCGATTTTTATAGAAACGAGTGCAAGTGTAGGGTTAGGATTTTCAACACACATCAACAACGATAACATCTACCTACCCTGAAAATTTGGTGGGGTCTACATCGTTTTAGTGGTCATTTTCGCGATATTACGTTTTTCTGCAGATTTTGGCCGCTGGCATTTGCATCTGATTTTTGTAGAAACGAGTGCCGGTGTAGGGTTAGGATTTTCAACACACATCAACAACGATAACATCTACCTACCCTGAAAATTTGGTGGGGGTCTACATAGTTTTAGTGGTCATTTTCTCGATTTTACGTTTTTCTGACAAGCGCGAAGGCACTTGCATCCGATTTTTATAGAAACGAGTGCCGGTGTAGGGTTAGGATTTTCAACACACACAACAACGATAACATCTACCTACCCTGAAAATTTGGTGGGGGTCTACATAGTTTTAGTGGTCATTTTCTCGATTTTACGTTTTTCTGACAAGCGCGAAGGCACTTGCATCCGATTTTTATAGAAACGAGTGCCGGTGTAGGGTTAGGATTTTCAACACACATCAACAACGATAACATCTACCTACCCTGAAAATTTGGTGGGGGTCTACATAGTTTTAGTGGTCATTTTCTCGATTTTACGTTTTCTGACAAGCGCGAAGGCACTTGCATCCGATTTTTATAGAAACGAGTGCCGGTGTAGGGTTAGGATTTTCAACACACATCAACAACGATAACATCTACCTACCCTGAAAATTTGGTGGGGGTCTACATAGTTTTAGTGGTCATTTTCTCGATTTTACGTTTTTCTGACAAGCGCGAAGGCACTTGCATCCGATTTTTATAGAAACGAGTGCCGGTGTAGGGTTAGGATTGTCAACACACATCAACAACGATAACATCTACCTACCCTGAAAATTTGGTGGGGTCTACATCGTTTTAGTGGTCATTTTCGCGATATTACGTTTTTCTGCAGATTTTGGCCGCTGGCATTTGCATCCGATTTTTGTAGAAACGAGTGCCGGTGTAGGGTTAGGATTTTCAACACACATCAACAACGATAACATCTACCTACCCTGAAAATTTGGTGGGGGTCTACATAGTTTTAGTGGTCATTTTCTCGATTTTACGTTTTTCTGACAAGCGCGAAGGCACTTGCATCCGATTTTTATAGAAACGAGTGCCGGTGTAAGGTTAGGATTTTCAACACACATCAACAACGATAACATCTACCTACCCTGAAAATTTGGTGGGGGTCTACATAGTTTTAGTGGTCATTTTCTCGATTTTACGTTTTTCTGACAAGCGCGAAGGCACTTGCATCCGATTTTTATAGAAACGAGTGCCGGTGTAGGGTTAGGATTTTCAACACACATCAACAACGATAACATCTACCTACCCTGAAAATTTGGTGGGGGTCTACATAGTTTTAGTGGTCATTTTCTCGATTTTACGTTTTTCTGACAAGCGCGAAGGCACTTGCATCCGATTTTTATAGAAACGAGTGCCGGTGTAGGGTTAGGATTGTCAACACACATCAACAACGATAACATCTACCTACCCTGAAAATTTGGTGGGGTCTACATCGTTTTAGTGGTCATTTTCGCGATATTACGTTTTTCTGCAGATTTTGGCCGCTGGCATTTGCATCCGATTTTTGTAGAAACGAGTGCCGGTGTAGGGTTAGGATTTTCAACACACATCAACAACGATAACATCTACCTACCCTGAAAATTTGGTGGGGGTCTACATAGTTTTAGTGGTCATTTTCTCGATTTTACGTTTTTCTGACAAGCGCGAAGGCACTTGCATCCGATTTTTATAGAAACGAGTGCCGGTGTAAGGTTAGGATTTTCAACACACATCAACAACGATAACATCTACCTACCCTGAAAATTTGGTGGGGTCTACATAGTTTTAGTGGTCATTTTCTCGATTTTACGTTTTTCTGACAAGCGCGAAGGCACTTGCATCCGATTTTTATAGAAACGAGTGCCGGTGTAGGGTTAGGATTTTCAACACACATCAACAACGATAACATCTACCTACCCTGAAAATTTGGTGGGGGTCTACATAGTTTTAGTGGTCATTTTCTCGATTTTACGTTTTTCTGACAAGCGCGAAGGCACTTGCATCCGATTTTTATAGAAACGAGTGCCGGTGTAGGGTTAGGATTGTCAACATACATCAACAACGATAACATCTACCTACCCTGAAAATTTGGTGGGGGTCTACATAGTTTTAGTGGTCATTTTCTCGATTTTACGTTTTTCTGACAAGCGCGAAGGCACTTGCATCCGATTTTTATAGAAACGAGTGCCGGTGTAAGGTTAGGATTTTCAACACACATCAACAACGATTACATCTACCTACCCTGAAAATTTGGTGGGGGTCTACATAGTTTTAGTGGTCATTTTCTCGATTTTACGTTTTTCTGACAAGCGCGAAGGCACTTGCATCCGATTTTTATAGAAACGAGTGCCGGTGTAGGGTTAGGATTGTCAACACACATCAACAACGATAACATCTACCTACCCTGAAAATTTGGTGGGGTCTACATCGTTTTAGTGGTCATTTTCGCGATATTACGTTTTTCTGCAGATTTTGGCCGCTGGCATTTGCATCCGATTTTTGTAGAAACGAGTGCCGGCGTAGGGTTAGGATTTTCAACACACATCAACAACGATAACATCTACCTACCCTGAAAATTTGGTGGGGGTCTACATAGTTTTAGTGGTCATTTTCTCGATTTTACGTTTTTCTGACAAGCGCGAAGGCACTTGCATCCGATTTTTATAGAAACGAGTGCCGGTGTAGGGTTAGGATTTTCAACACACATCAACAACGATTACATCTACCTACCCTGAAAATTTGGTGGGGGTCTACATAGTTTTAGTGGTCATTTTCTCGATTTTACGTTTTTCTGACAAGCGCGAAGGCACTTGCATCCGATTTTTATAGAAACGAGTGCCGGTGTAGGGTTAGGATTGTCAACATACATCAACAACGATAACATCTACCTACCCTGAAAATTTGGTGGGGGTCTACATAGTTTTAGTGGTCATTTTCTCGATTTTACGTTTTTCTGACAAGCGCGAAGGCACTTGCATCCGATTTTTATAGAAACGAGTGCCGGTGTAAGGTTAGGATTTTCAACACACATCAACAACGATAACATCTACCTACCCTGAAAATTTGGTGGGGGTCTACATAGTTTTAGTGGTCATTTTCTCGATTTTACGTTTTTCTGACAAGCGCGAAGGCACTTGCATCCGATTTTTATAGAAACGAGTGCCGGTGTAGGGTTAGGATTGTCAACACACATCAACAACGATAACATCTACCTACCCTGAAAATTTGGTGGGGTCTACATCGTTTTAGTGGTCATTTTCGCGATATTACGTTTTTCTGCAGATTTTGGCCGCTGGCATTTGCATCCGATTTTTGTAGAAACGAGTGCCGGTGTAGGGTTAGGATTTTCAACACACATCAACAACGATAACATCTACCTACCCTGAAAATTTGGTGGGGGTCTACATAGTTTTAGTGGTCATTTTCTCGATTTTACGTTTTTCTGACAAGCGCGAAGGCACTTGCATCCGATTTTTATAGAAACGAGTGCCGGTGTAGGGTTAGGATTTTCAACACACATCAACAACGATAACATCTACCTACCCTGAAAATTTGGTGGGGGTCTACATAGTTTTAGTGGTCATTTTCTCGATTTTACGTTTTTCTGACAAGCGCGAAGGCACTTGCATCCGATTTTTATAGAAACGAGTGCCGGTGTAGGGTTAGGATTTTCAACACACATCAACAACGATAACATCTACCTACCCTGAAAATTTGGTGGGGGTCTACATAGTTTTAGTGGTCATTTTCTCGATTTTACGTTTTCTGACAAGCGCGAAGGCACTTGCATCCGATTTTTATAGAAACGAGTGCCGGTGTAGGGTTAGGATTTTCAACACACATCAACAACGATAACATCTACCTACCCTGAAAATTTGGTGGGGGTCTACATAGTTTTAGTGGTCATTTTCTCGATTTTACGTTTTTCTGACAAGCGCGAAGGCACTTGCATCCGATTTTTATAGAAACGAGTGCCGGTGTAAGGTTAGGATTGTCAACACACATCAACAACGATAACATCTACCTACCCTGAAAATTTGGTGGGGTCTACATCGTTTTAGTGGTCATTTTCGCGATATTACGTTTTTCTGCAGATTTTGGCCGCTGGCATTTGCATCCGATTTTTGTAGAAACGAGTGCCGGTGTAGGGTTAGGATTTTCAACACACATCAACAACGATAACATCTACCTACCCTGAAAATTTGGTGGGGGTCTACATAGTTTTAGTGGTCATTTTCTCGATTTTACGTTTTTCTGACAAGCGCGAAGGCACTTGCATCCGATTTTTGTAGAAACGAGTGCCGGTGTAGGGTTAGGATTTTCAACACACAT
Source organism: Podabrus alpinus (assembly GCA_932274525.1). Taxonomy (NCBI): domain Eukaryota; kingdom Metazoa; phylum Arthropoda; class Insecta; order Coleoptera; family Cantharidae; genus Podabrus; species Podabrus alpinus. The sequence continues at coordinate 30,679,628 of OW026451.1, forward strand.
CAACAACGATAACATCTACCTACCCTGAAAATTTGGTGGGGGTCTACATAGTTTTAGTGGTCATTTTCTCGATTTTACGTTTTTCTGACAAGCGCGAAGGCACTTGCATCCGATTTTTATAGAAACGAGTGCCGGTGTAAGGTTAGGATTTTCAACACACATCAACAACGATAACATCTACCTACCCTGAAAATTTGGTGGGGGTCTACATAGTTTTAGTGGTCATTTTCTCGATTTTACGTTTTTCTGACAAGCGCGAAGGCACTTGCATCCGATTTTTATAGAAACGAGTGCCGGTGTAGGGTTAGGATTGTCAACACACATCAACAACGATAACATCTACCTACCCTGAAAATTTGGTGGGGTCTACATCGTTTTAGTGGTCATTTTCGCGATATTACGTTTTTCTGCAGATTTTGGCCGCTGGCATTTGCATCCGATTTTTGTAGAAACGAGTGCCGGTGTAGGGTTAGGATTTTCAACACACATCAACAACGATAACATCTACCTACCCTGAAAATTTGGTGGGGGTCTACATAGTTTTAGTGGTCATTTTCTCGATTTTACGTTTTTCTGACAAGCGCGAAGGCACTTGCATCCGATTTTTATAGAAACGAGTGCCGGTGTAAGGTTAGGATTTTCAACACACATCAACAACGATAACATCTACCTACCCTGAAAATTTGGTGGGGGTCTACATAGTTTTAGTGGTCATTTTCTCGATTTTACGTTTTTCTGACAAGCGCGAAGGCACTTGCATCCGATTTTTATAGAAACGAGTGCCGGTGTAGGGTTAGGATTGTCAACACACATCAACAACGATAACATCTACCTACCCTGAAAATTTGGTGGGGTCTACATCGTTTTAGTGGTCATTTTCGCGGTATTACGTTTTTCTGCAGATTTTGGCCGCTGGCATTTGCATCCGATTTTTGTAGAAACGAGTGCCGGTGTAGGGTTAGGATTTTCAACACACATCAACAACGATAACATCTACCTACCCTGAAAATTTGGTGGGGGTCTACATAGTTTTAGTGGTCATTTTCGCGGGTTTTCCGCTTCTCTGAGAGTGCATTAGATTTTTGGGTGGTTTCGGTATTGTCAGAAAAAGGGTACAAGTAAATTGCGTCCCGACCGTAATCAAAGATAATCCTCTCTACCGAAATGGTCACCGTCGAGCACCAGTAAATTCCACAGCTAACCGTAGTTAGGGATTGCATACTTAGTATTAGTAGGTGCACAATAGATACAGGGGATACCACCATAAAAAAAACGCACTTACTACTCGACCTCAAGGTGGTGTGGAACAGAGTAAAGCCCTGATTACCAGCCCTCAGGCAAAAATAATCCCAGGCGGCTCAGGTACTACCTACCTAACTCAGGTAGTAAAAACTGTTGGGTTTTTACAAACATTTCGTGTTTCTGTTTATTGATTTGAATTTTGGAATGAACATATAAAAAATTATTTTTATTTTTTTCTTCTAACGGATAAAAATGAAAAGGTATCATTTGAAAGACTTTTTGTTTGGCTTTTAAAGATACCCAACACTGGATATTTTGTTCTTTAATTATTGTTTTTTAAATTAATTTTTAATTCACATAAACTTCAGGGCCGTATCAGCGTTACATGAAACACTAGTCAATGAAAATAAGAATTTTCTGTAAACGTCTTGTATGAATATAAAAATACCTCAAGTCAAATGGAAAAAGGGAAATAAATTTGGAATATCTAAAAGTTCGAAATGTTTTTAACAACAAAGTAATAATAGTAGAATAATTTTATCACTTTTATAGTTGAGAAATCACAGTACCTTAATTAGACCCTCCTATGTCAAGGGGGGGGGGGTAGTTTCGAATATAAGTCAAGTCAAATAACCTACCATTTTAAACATTGAAAAAAATTGCATTAGCAGCCGACTGCTGTTGTATGATTCAGGTGTATGTCTGTAAAAATAGAGGTTTTTTTCATTGGCAAAATTTTGTTGTTGTTGTTCATGATATCAGATATAATAGTTTTTTATATAATATTTTAGAAAATTCCAAATTTTTAATTGGTTTCGATTTTATTTGATCTTTGATTCTGAGTACGGCCCTGTACGGACAATCTGCGATAAATTGCTTTTCTGTTTCGCAAATCATTCTTCATTTTAATATGGGAACAGATTAATTCAAATATCGGGTGTTCTGTTCTATAACTATCGGGGAGATCCTTAATACCACTATTATCCTTTATCGTTTGTAACAATTCCGAATTGACTTGAGAGAGGGCAGAAAGTCGGTACTTCTTTGTGTGAGTCATTTTAGGCTATTGGAATTTCGTTGCAATACCTAACCTAAATAAAAAAAACAAACAAAAACAGTAAAAACTTACTTACCTGATTTAATACCACAAAATTATCTGGAAACGCTAATATAGAATCGATATTATATAGATGTAATCAAATGATACTTAATATATATTAATATATAGATGTAATCACATGACACTTCCAATTTTATAATTAAATAAAATGAAACAAACTATCCTAGACCCCACAAATTTGTAAAACGGCTTTAATAACTACCAAGTACCAACCTCCGCATTATAAATAAAATTAAAAAATATATTATATTCTTCGAAAAATTATACACATACAAAGTATGTGCTCATACAGGGTGTGTCTAAAAAGATCTAAAATTACCGATAACTTTTTTCAACCTAAAATTATTAAATCTTTATGCAGCTTAAAAATCTAAGAGGATTAAAGTTACCCCCCAAACCGATCTGACCGGACGCAATGCAGTCGTACCCTTGCACTCCCACGCCATTTAAAATTTCTACAAATTACCCCCCCCCCAAAACAAATAAAATTACAACTTTTTCATTTTTATTAAGTGTTTTACCCATCCATCCCTGTGGTGTACGGAAAGTTGGTTCTGCACAGGTGCAATAACTGTTTGAATATTCCATGTATTCAATACTTTAAGATAGTTAGCTACCAACCTAAGATAACAGTTCCTTTAGTATATAAGTCTACACTTCGACATTAATTTATATAAAATAAAATTTGCATATCCTCCATTAGGTAAGTATTATTTTACATAATAAAATAAGTTTTTCAGTATTATTTTCCATGGATACAATCTTCTTGGAATAATTATTTCTATAGAAAATAACCCAAAACTGAACAACTACCTTTAAGGCCCAGTTGTTCAGTTTCGGGTTATCTTTTAACCTGGGTTATTTTCCATAGAAATGATTGTTTCAAGAATTGTTTCCATAGAAAATAATTCAGGTTAAAAGATAACCTAATACTGAACAATTGGGCCTTAGTCAGATTATTATGTGTAATCGTTAAACTGTTTATTATAATTTTTCTTATTTTAGAATTATATCAAATTATAAAAATGTCGAGCGAAAGCGTCCCAGTCCTCCAAGAGAGCCAGTCCGACGGCACCCCGGCCGTTAATCACTCCGAAGAAACATCGATAATTTCCCTGTCCGATGGCACCCCCGCCGTCGCTGACCCCAACCCCGCTGGTCCTAATCGGGGCAATCGACGGAGGCGAAGGCGACCCGGACGCCCCCACGGCGGTGTGGAACGGCGCAATAATGACCCATACGATTTGCGGGAAAAATTGCGCCAGAACAGGGGGCCGTTTCCGAGGGCAACGACGGCCGGGAACGCCGTTAGGCTGGAACGGCCAATATTTCATAATTGTAATGTTTATTTTAATTAATTTTTAATTTTTTTAATTTAATTTTTTAATGTAATAAAAATAAATATACGTAAATAAAAACATTTGTCAGTTTCATAGTCGATATAAAGCTTTTTCCAAAGAGATTTTAAATATTAATCTATCTCAGACCCGTAGCCAGGATTTCATTTCGGGGGAAATCGGAAAAATATTTTTGAGGGCCCCAAAGAAAGTGGGCCCTAAGCTATAGTTTGTGTAGCTTATACGTCAATCCTGCACTGGTCAGGCATGAATAGAGTTTATATTTTATTCTTAACAGCTATTATGTTTACCATTACATGGTTTTTATATTAAATTAATTCCATGGCTTTCAGGTAAAAAAAGGGATAAGCAGGGTTGACCTATAAGCCGACAAGGTAAATAACAATGAATTACGGCAAATAAATTTGGAAAAAAACTTTTTACGTAAATCCTGCACTGGTCAGGCCCGAATAGAGTTTATACTTTATTCTTAACAGCTATTATGTTTACCGTTACATGGTTTTTATATTAAATTAATTCCATGGCTTTCAGGTAAAAAAAGGGATAAGCAGGGTAACCTATAAGCCGACCAGGTAAATAACAATGAATTACGGCAAATAAACTTGGAAAAAAACTTTTTCCCACTTTAAAATACAGCTATTTCATTTTCGAAATTTAAATTTTTTAATTTCCAAAAAAATTTTTATTTCTTTTGAACATTTCGGGGGGGGGGGCACGTGCCCCCATGTGCCCCCCCTGGCTACGGGCCTGATCAATCTATTGTGCACCTACTAATACTAAGTATGCAATCCCTAACTACGGTTAGCTGTGGAATTTACTGGTGCTCGACGGTGACCATTTCGGTAGAGAGGATTATCTTTGATTACGGTCGGGACGCAATTTACTTGTACCCTTTTTCTGACAATACCGAAACCACCCAAAAATCTAATGCACTCTCAGAGAAGCGGAAAACCCGCGAAAATGACCACTAAAACTATGTAGACCCCCACCAAATTTTCAGGGTAGGTAGATATTATCGTTGTTGATGTGTGTTGAAAATCCTAACCCTACACCGGCACTCGTTTCTACAAAAATCGGATGCAAATGCCAGCGGCCAAAATCTGCAGAAAAACGTAATATCGCGAAAATGACCACTAAAACGATGTAGACCCCACCAAATTTTCAGGGTAGGTAGATGTTATCGTTGTTGATGTGTGTTGAAAATCCTAACCCTACACCGGCACTCGTTTCTATAAAAATCGGATGCAAGTGCCTTCGCGCTTGTCAGAAAAACGTAAAATCGAGAAAATGACCACTAAAACTATGTAGACCCCCACCAAATTTTCAGGGTAGGTAGATGTTATCGTTGTTGATGTGTGTTGAAAATCCTAACCCTACACCGGCACTCGTTTCTACAAAAATCGGATGCAAATGCCAGCGGCCAAAATCTGCAGAAAAACGTAATATCGCGAAAATGACCACTAAAACGATGTAGACCCCACCAAATTTTCAGGGTAGGTAGATGTTATCGTTGTTGATGTGTGTTGAAAATCCTAACCCTACACCGGCACTCGTTTCTATAAAAATCGGATGCAAGTGCCTTCGCGCTTGTCAGAAAAACGTAAAATCGAGAAAATGACCACTAAAACTATGTAGACCCCCACCAAATTTTCAGGGTAGGTAGATGTTATCGTTGTTGATGTGTGTTGAAAATCCTAACCCTACACCGGCACTCGTTTCTACAAAAATCGGATGCAAATGCCAGCGGCCAAAATCTGCAGAAAAACGTAATATCGCGAAAATGACCACTAAAACGATGTAGACCCCACCAAATTTTCAGGGTAGGTAGATGTTATCGTTGTTGATGTGTGTTGACAATCCTAACCCTACACCGGCACTCGTTTCTATAAAAATCGGATGCAAGTGCCTTCGCGCTTGTCAGAAAAACGTAAAATCGAGAAAATGACCACTAAAACTATGTAGACCCCCACCAAATTTTCAGGGTAGGTAGATGTTATCGTTGTTGATGTGTGTTGAAAATCCTAACCCTACACCGGCACTCGTTTCTATAAAAATCGGATGCAAGTGCCTTCGCGCTTGTCAGAAAACGTAAAATCGAGAAAATGACCACTAAAACTATGTAGACCCCCACCAAATTTTCAGGGTAGGTAGATGTTATCGTTGTTGATGTGTGTTGAAAATCCTAACCCTACACCGGCACTCGTTTCTATAAAAATCGGATGCAAGTGCCTTCGCGCTTGTCAGAAAAACATAAAATCGAGAAAATGACCACTAAAACTATGTAGACCCCCACCAAATTTTCAGGGTAGGTAGATGTTATCGTTGTTGATGTGTGTTGAAAATCCTAACCCTACACCGGCACTCGTTTCTACAAAAATCGGATGCAAATGCCAGCGGCCAAAATCTGCAGAAAAACGTAATATCGCGAAAATGACCACTAAAACGATGTAGACCCCACCAAATTTTCAGGGTAGGTAGATGTTATCGTTGTTGATGTGTGTTGAAAATCCTAACCCTACACTTGCACTCGTTTCTATAAAAATTGGATGCAAGTGCCTTCGCGCTTGTCAGAAAAACGTAAAATCGAGAAAATGACCACTAAAACTATGTAGACCCCCACCAAATTTTCAGGGTAGGTAGATGTTATCGTTGTTGATGTGTGTTGAAAATCCTAACCCTACACCGGCACTCGTTTCTACAAAAATCGGATGCAAATGCCAGCGGCCAAAATCTGCAGAAAAACGTAATATCGCGAAAATGACCACTAAAACGATGTAGACCCCACCAAATTTTCAGGGTAGGTAGATGTTATCGTTGTTGATGTGTGTTGAAAATCCTAACCCTACACCGGCACTCGTTTCTATAAAAATCGGATGCAAGTGCCTTCGCGCTTGTCAGAAAAACGTAAAATCGAGAAAATGACCACTAAAACTATGTAGACCCCCACCAAATTTTCAGGGTAGGTAGATGTTATCGTTGTTGATGTGTGTTGAAAATCCTAACCCTACACCGGCACTCGTTTCTATAAAAATCGGATGCAAGTGCCTTCGCGCTTGTCAGAAAAACGTAAAATCGAGAAAATGACCACTAAAACTATGTAGACCCCCACCAAATTTTCAGGGTAGGTAGATGTTATCGTTGTTGATGTGTGTTGAAAATCCTAACCCTACACCGGCACTCGTTTCTACAGAAATCGGATGCAAATGCCAGCGGCCAAAATCTGCAGAAAAACGTAATATCGCGAAAATGACCACTAAAACGATGTAGACCCCACCAAATTTTCAGGGTAGGTAGATGTTATCGTTGTTGATGTGTGTTGACAATCCTAACCCTACACCGGCACTCGTTTCTATAAAAATCGGATGCAAGTGCCTTCGCGCTTGTCAGAAAAACGTAAAATCGAGAAAATGACCACTAAAACTATGTAGACCCCCACCAAATTTTCAGGGTAGGTAGATGTTATCGTTGTTGATGTGTGTTGAAAATCCTAACCCTACACCGGCACTCGTTTCTATAAAAATCGGATGCAAGTGCCTTCGCGCTTGTCAGAAAACGTAAAATCGAGAAAATGACCACTAAAACTATGTAGACCCCCACCAAATTTTCAGGGTAGGTAGATGTTATCGTTGTTGATGTGTGTTGAAAATCCTAACCCTACACCGGCACTCGTTTCTATAAAAATCGGATGCAAGTGCCTTCGCGCTTGTCAGAAAAACGTAAAATCGAGAAAATGACCACTAAAACTATGTAGACCCCCACCAAATTTTCAGGGTAGGTAGATGTTATCGTTGTTGATGTGTGTTGAAAATCCTAACCCTACACCGGCACTCGTTTCTACAAAAATCGGATGCAAATGCCAGCGGCCAAAATCTGCAGAAAAACGTAATATCGCGAAAATGACCACTAAAACGATGTAGACCCCACCAAATTTTCAGGGTAGGTAGATGTTATCGTTGTTGATGTGTGTTGACAATCCTAACCCTACACCGGCACTCGTTTCTATAAAAATCGGATGCAAGTGCCTTCGCGCTTGTCAGAAAAACGTAAAATCGAGAAAATGACCACTAAAACTATGTAGACCCCCACCAAATTTTCAGGGTAGGTAGATGTTATCGTTGTTGATGTGTGTTGAAAATCCTAACCCTACACCGGCACTCGTTTCTATAAAAATCGGATGCAAGTGCCTTCGCGCTTGTCAGAAAACGTAAAATCGAGAAAATGACCACTAAAACTATGTAGACCCCCACCAAATTTTCAGGGTAGGTAGATGTTATCGTTGTTGATGTGTGTTGAAAATCCTAACCCTACACCGGCACTCGTTTCTATAAAAATCGGATGCAAGTGCCTTCGCGCTTGTCAGAAAAACATAAAATCGAGAAAATGACCACTAAAACTATGTAGACCCCCACCAAATTTTCAGGGTAGGTAGATGTTATCGTTGTTGATGTGTGTTGAAAATCCTAACCCTACACCGGCACTCGTTTCTACAAAAATCGGATGCAAATGCCAGCGGCCAAAATCTGCAGAAAAACGTAATATCGCGAAAATGACCACTAAAACGATGTAGACCCCACCAAATTTTCAGGGTAGGTAGATGTTATCGTTGTTGATGTGTGTTGAAAATCCTAACCCTACACTTGCACTCGTTTCTATAAAAATTGGATGCAAGTGCCTTCGCGCTTGTCAGAAAAACGTAAAATCGAGAAAATGACCACTAAAACTATGTAGACCCCCACCAAATTTTCAGGGTAGGTAGATGTTATCGTTGTTGATGTGTGTTGAAAATCCTAACCCTACACCGGCACTCGTTTCTACAAAAATCGGATGCAAATGCCAGCGGCCAAAATCTGCAGAAAAACGTAATATCGCGAAAATGACCACTAAAACGATGTAGACCCCACCAAATTTTCAGGGTAGGTAGATGTTATCGTTGTTGATGTGTGTTGAAAATCCTAACCCTACACCGGCACTCGTTTCTATAAAAATCGGATGCAAGTGCCTTCGCGCTTGTCAGAAAAACGTAAAATCGAGAAAATGACCACTAAAACTATGTAGACCCCCACCAAATTTTCAGGGTAGGTAGATGTTATCGTTGTTGATGTGTGTTGAAAATCCTAACCCTACACCGGCACTCGTTTCTATAAAAATCGGATGCAAGTGCCTTCGCGCTTGTCAGAAAAACGTAAAATCGAGAAAATGACCACTAAAACTATGTAGACCCCCACCAAATTTTCAGGGTAGGTAGATGTTATCGTTGTTGATGTGTGTTGAAAATCCTAACCCTACACCGGCACTCGTTTCTACAGAAATCGGATGCAAATGCCAGCGGCCAAAATCTGCAGAAAAACGTAATATCGCGAAAATGACCACTAAAACGATGTAGACCCCACCAAATTTTCAGGGTAGGTAGATGTTATCGTTGTTGATGTGTGTTGACAATCCTAACCCTACACCGGCACTCGTTTCTATAAAAATCGGATGCAAGTGCCTTCGCGCTTGTCAGAAAAACGTAAAATCGAGAAAATGACCACTAAAACTATGTAGACCCCCACCAAATTTTCAGGGTAGGTAGATGTTATCGTTGTTGATGTGTGTTGAAAATCCTAACCCTACACCGGCACTCGTTTCTATAAAAATCGGATGCAAGTGCCTTCGCGCTTGTCAGAAAACGTAAAATCGAGAAAATGACCACTAAAACTATGTAGACCCCCACCAAATTTTCAGGGTAGGTAGATGTTATCGTTGTTGATGTGTGTTGAAAATCCTAACCCTACACCGGCACTCGTTTCTATAAAAATCGGATGCAAGTGCCTTCGCGCTTGTCAGAAAAACGTAAAATCGAGAAAATGACCACTAAAACTATGTAGACCCCCACCAAATTTTCAGGGTAGGTAGATGTTATCGTTGTTGATGTGTGTTGAAAATCCTAACCCTACACCGGCACTCGTTTCTACAAAAATCGGATGCAAATGCCAGCGGCCAAAATCTGCAGAAAAACGTAATATCGAGAAAATGACCACTAAAACTATGTAGACCCCCACCAAATTTTCAGGGTAGGTAGATGTTATCGTTGTTGATGTGTGTTGAAAATCCTAACCCTACACCGGCACTCGTTTCTATAAAAATCGGATGCAAGTGCCTTCGCGCTTGTCAGAAAAACGTAAAATCGAGAAAATGACCACTAAAACTATGTAGACCCCCACCAAATTTTCAGGGTAGGTAGATGTTATCGTTGTTGATGTGTGTTGAAAATCCTAACCCTACACCGGCACTCGTTTCTATAAAAATCGGATGCAAGTGCCTTCGCGCTTGTCAGAAAACGTAAAATCGAGAAAATGACCACTAAAACTATGTAGACCCCCACCAAATTTTCAGGGTAGGTAGATGTTATCGTTGTTGATGTGTGTTGAAAATCCTAACCCTACACCGGCACTCGTTTCTATAAAAATCGGATGCAAGTGCCTTCGCGCTTGTCAGAAAAACGTAAAATCGAGAAAATGACCACTAAAACTATGTAGACCCCCACCAAATTTTCAGGGTAGGTAGATGTTATCGTTGTTGATGTGTGTTGAAAATCCTAACCCTACACCGGCACTCGTTTCTACAAAAATCGGATGCAAGTGCTGTCCCGTTTGGAAGTGCAGCAGAAAAACCGCGAAAATGTCACTTTAAAGTAAATGGAATGCTACCTTCTTTTCAGGGTAGGCGGATATTAGGGTTTTGAATGTATTTGAACAGTTCTATCCTGATAGGGCACGTTAAACTTATAAAAATTTGTTGGTAATTCGTTCGGGTGTTTCCGGTAAATCGGCCGCTAGGATTTGGCCGCCAACTTCACACAGGTTGATTCATTTACGTCTCTGGAGTACCTGTTTCGAGTTCCAGAAACAACAATATCGAGGTTCCTACCCCATGTACTTACGGCGATTTGTTGTGTTCTTCGACCATTCATTGAGGTAAGTGTAAATAATTTATTGTAATTTATTTCAAAGAATTTATTTCATGTAATCTGTGAAAACGTATTAATCATCGCTGTTTGTAAGATGTCCTCTTCGTCGTTTGAAGAACCAGTTGCGGAAGCCATTGATTGAGGAGACGCGAGTAGAGGAAAGTTGTGAAATTCTTGTTGGACTGATGCATTGTCCAATATGTCCAACTTAGCACGAGTTATACAATTTTGAATATCCTGCTACAGCAAGATGGCTGCTCGCTTTGGTAGCTGACGGAGTTCACTTGCTACATACTTGCCAAACAGATCATATGGCTTATCCACAGCAGCATTGTTTGTAATGTCGTCTAACTTCTTGATTGCTTGGGATATCTCCCCATTGTCGGATTTACTAGTTTCTACATTTTTTCTAAACCTTTTTCTTGGCGGCTCAGGTGGCTTAATAAATCCAGACGAGTGGGCCGTGTTTGTTTCAACAGTGGAGTTGTTCGCGATGCCAGGCATATCAGGGTCAACGGTGTCGCCTCCCTCTTCATCTTGTTCTGAATTTTGACTTTGGTTTAGGTCCTGAAAAAAGAACAAAAATTAATAATAATGTATATTTTGTTTTATTCATTAAAACATAATAAGTACTTAAAAACAATATTTTCCTTTCAGGTACCAAAAACTGTTGAAGATTGGAAAGAAATTGAAAAGTTATTCCTCCAGCGCTGGAATTTCCCTAGATGCTGTGGGGCGATTGATGGTAAACACGTTGTCATCAAGAGACCTCCCTGTTCAGGTTTATTATACTACAATTACAAGAAAACCTACAGTATCATACTATTTGCTATGGTTGATGCAGATTATTGCTTCACTTATATTGACGTAGGAGGAAATGGCCGAGCAAGTGACAGTGCAGTTTTTAGAGATAGTACTCTGAACATTGCAATGGAAAATAAAACCATTGGGTTTCCTGAGAACTCTGTTATCGTCGGGGACGACGCTTTCCCTCTAAGACCCGATCTTATGAAGCCTTTCAGTAAGCATGGACTAAGTGATGAAGAAAAAATATTCAATTATCGTCTTTCCCGTGTCAGACGAGTCTCAGAGAATGCTTTTGGCATACTTGCCTGGCGATTTAGAGTGTTTTCAAGACCAATGGAGTTAAAACCCGATACTATTGATAGAGTTGTTTGGGCTGCTTGCAGTTTGCATAACTGGCTGCGAAAGACTGCCCCAAGCCACTATATGTCACAACAAGCAGTGGACAGAGAAGATTTTAACACAGGAGATGTAACACCTGGTGAATGGAGACAAAATACCAACATCCTACATCCAGTGACCAGACTAGACAGCAACAATGCAAGCCAAATTGCTAAAGGGATCAGACAAGCGTATATGACGTATTTCACGGAAGAAAATACTCTACCGTGGCAATGGGAGAAACTTGGACTTAAAAAGGCATAAACAATGTTTTAAAAACATAGTATGCATCTGTGATGTATTAAATTAACAATTCTTTAAATTTACTTACCAAATTTGACGTACTGCTTCTTGTTGTCACAACCTCACTCAAATAAGTAGCATCCTTAAACCAGGATAACTTTGGTACATAAACTTCATCAGTTCCACAGCCACTCTTTTTGCTTTTTTCAATTTTTTGTAATTCCGTTCTATAGACATCTTTAATGAACTTGATTTTAGACTTAAGCAGCTTCGCATCCATTTCGCCTAACAACTGATTTTCTTTCAGCTCAGACATAAGTCGTTTAAAACTAGCATCCCTAAACGATTTGTTGCTGTAGTCTTTATCTTTGATGTTCCACAATTTAGGAAATTGTTGGTACACTTGTAAAAACAATGAAATATTACTCGAGTTCCACTTCATTTTCACAACAGGATCTAAGAAGGACACTATAGGGAAACCACCAATAGTTTAGCAAATTTTCACATTAACCAGACGACAACACGTGTTTTCCACACGCCAGCTAGTTGGCTACTGAGCAAGTGGGAAATTTTGTGTGTACTCGACTACTAGCGCACTCGCCGACTCGCCGGCTTTTTACAAGCCGGCTTGTTAGCTTGTAAACTCGCCCCGTGTACTTGAGCCTTTATTGATTTATTACCACAAACTTAACTAGTTTTTACGGTGACGTCGTGTGTTATAGCCCGAGAAAGGTACCAAAAATAAGTCTTCGAAATATGACCAAGTTGTCAAGAAAGTTTTGATAGAGACTAAGTTGCGAGTCCAAGGGCCGAGGTAAATACGGCGACCGGTGGGCTATCTAATAAACCAATAAATGTAATTAAGGGGTTGTTAGGGAAAAGTGCACTTAAAAATCAATAATAATATACCTTGTTATTACTATTTTTCAAAAATATTTTTTAAAGCAATCAAAAGGGTACTTTATAGTAAAAAAAATTATTTTTTAAATGTTTTAAAAAATTGCCTTTCGGTTTCAATATTATTACCATTTTTTGTTGTTGAATTACTATAAACCAATACAACGAAGATTATTACGGATGTTCAAAATATTTTTTGAACGGAAATCGGAATGGACTACATTACAATGGCGTAACTTAACATTTCACCCCCCTCCCCTGCGACTATTATTTGCTTTGCAAAAATTTATACATATTGACGGTTACTTTTAAACGAATTTAATTACAATATTAAATTTATTTTTTCCCTACTAGCTTATAAAGCCTACCATGATTAACCGATTTTTGACTGGAGAAATTGAATTTTATTCGCTTGGTCAATACTGCCGTCCTAAGCTAAGAAGCAGTATCTCCAAAATTGTTGTTTCGATTAGCTAGGCATAGCTAATTTCAAAATTAATAAATTATTTCTTGGTGGCCCAACCATAAATACCTAAATGAGCGTTTTCTCGAAACAACGATTTTGGAGATACTGCTTCTTAGCTTAGGACGGCAGAATAACAAAAAAATTATTGACCATGGTTATTAATAAAAAATGTCACGCCTTTGTTCCTGTTTTGAAGTATCTCAAGTCTCGGAATTTCACTTATTAAATGCAAGAAAAGTACTTTTATTATCTTCTTAATTAAAGTACAAAACATAATACTAGTGGGTTTTAGATGGATATTACCTGAAGTAGCAGTTAATACGAAATTAAAAACAAAGGTCATGCGTCAAATTAAATTTTTTTTAAGGTAATTTTTGGTAATTATGGTAATTTTTCGTAAAAGTAAAAATACGTGAGCTATAGGCGAAAACCGCACCTAGGGGACTAAAATCCTCATTTGGGGGAACGCCGGCTTGGGATTTTTATGAGACATTTTGGGGGTTTATTAGAACACTTCAATATACATCTTTGCCAAATTTCAGCTTGCCCGAACCTTCTGTAAGCTCAAGCCAAAATTTCGGTTCCGTAACCTGGAAGATACTATAACTTGGGCAAATTTTGAAAAAACTCATTTTTCTCTTCATTTTCCAACCTTTGCTCAAATTTTAATTAATTTACTTTAAAATCACTTCCCGTGCCTGAAAACATTTCTCTCCCTGCAAGGAATCAATATTATGCCATTTTAAGGGTGAGCCGTGTTTTGGGTCAATTATTTCAAAATTAGTGTGCTATGGAAAAATTTGAATAAAACCTATATTATAGAGAATTTTATGCTCTTCAATTATGGTCTGATAATAATTTTTCATACATGCGTAAATAAGCGAGTTATCGGCAAAAAATCGCGTTGGAGGAGCTAAAACCCCCGATTGCGGGGGACGCCGGCATGGGATTTTATGGGACTTTTAGGAGGTTCATTAGAACACTCCAATGTACATCTCTACCAAAATTCAGCTTGCCCGGATTTTTTGCAAGCTAAAAACCTTCCTTGCCTGGACTAAAGGTAAACTTACCGATATTAATTTCGCCAAATGTCGTTTAACAAAATTAATCTAAACTCTGCATAGATACCGTAGTGATGATTTGTATTTTGACAACATACATATTTATCAGTTTAGAATTAAATTGCGAGCCGGCTCAGAAGAAAAGAAAAAAGAACATTTGATTTACCAGATATGCATCAAAGTTATAAACAAATTTTTGCGGAAATTTTGGATACGGTTATCGTACAAATTGAAGTTAGATTTGCAGACTTACATAAATTAAAATTTTTTGATCCATTAACATTTGCTAAATTTTCAGATTATAGGAAAAACCTTCCTCAAAATTTATTATATAGTCTATTAGAGCAGTATCCATTTTTTGATCAAATCCAACTCAAAAATGAATTATCGGTAGCATATAGTGACTCCAAAATGTTTGGACAATGTAGGACTCCATCAAAGATATTAGATTTTACTTTCAAAAATGATTTACACAGTTGTATGCCTGAATTTTACAAACTTTTATGTGTGGTCGTCACCATACCGGTAACATCGGCTTCGGTTGAAAGAAGTTTTTCCACACTAAAACGTATTAAAACTTACACTCGTAATACGATGAACCAAAATCGGTTAAGTAACGTCGCGGTAATGTCTATTGAAAAGGAATTCGTTACCTTATTGTCTCGAAATAATGAATTCTACGAGAATATCATCGATCACTTGGCGAATACTAAAAGTCGCCGTCTTACGTTTAAAGCTTCATAAATTTCGAATGACTTAAAATAATATTAATCTGTATATTGTACAGCATTTTTTCTAAAAAATACTCTGCACTCATCGAACAATTTTTTCCATTGTACACAGTACTGAAGTTAGCCAACGAGCCCGAAACACGTGTCTACTAATATTTTAAGTTTTATTTTATAAGGTAGTTAAGCTGTAAAATTAGCCTCCTCAAATGGAAAAGTCACGAGCCGCCGCTGCGTCTATTGCTACCTGGTGGTCACAGAATCATCTACTAAAGATTATTTTACCAAACATCTTTTTTCCTTTAATGTGCGTTTGTAATTACAGCCAAAGAACTAAACTCTTTCTCGAGGTTTTTAATCTTCAAGAAAGAACTGATTTCAATTATTAAAACAAGAGTTTTAAATATTAGTTCAAATTTTGAATTTTTGAAAAGAAAACGAAATTGAATTACGAGTATAATAAATTATTGTTCACGGATTATTAAAAAACTATTTTAGAAAACCTTTTAAAATTTTTGAAATTTAATTAAAAATGAGATTAATCTTTTAATCTGCATAAGTAGACGAAAGAGAATTGTAAAAGTTAAATATTAATTTTTATTTACAATAACAATGTCCGTCCCTTTTACTTGGTTTTTCATAGTTTTTCGTAATCCTTATGCTCAAAAAATAACCCTACGACTAAAGGGATTTATTGTAGGTAGGTACTTAACAATTTTCCTGGTATTTAAAATTCTCTATATGGGAGAAATATTAACGATGGTGCGCTGTAAGCAACATCAACTTGACGTCACGCTGATGCACGCTAATGATATAACCTCGCTTGACCTCGCTCAGAAATACTTTGATTTGGTTTTGAACGATAATAATACCACAATAATACATTCAACTAAGTAATAAATAAATAATTTAATAAAAAATAATAAATTTAACGTATTTTAATTAATTTTTAAAATAATTTTAATTAATTAAGACGTCAAATATTTAGTTGATATTACAGCCACCAGGGTGCGTACAATTAATATTTTTCCCCTATACCTAATAAATACTAATACTACATGAACCTCCGTATTGCAAAAACAAATTTCAGCATTATCAGCTGAGTTAAATTTAAGAGAATTAAATTAAACTAAAACACGTAAATTTTTGTACATTGTTTTTGTTAATGAATTTTTGGCCCCTAAAACTCCTCGGACCCTCCCGCATCGTGGGGCTTCTGGGGGTTTAGACAAGCTTTTGTTGCAAGTTAGACAACGTGCGCAACATTGCCTCAAAGCAACACGTTTCTTATGGGAATTTATATATTGGCTTTCTCAAATTGGATTATTCCGTTTAATTACAATTTTACAGTTCCGTAATTCTAATCTCAGCATCTAATTATATAAGAGCGTAGGTAAGTAAAAACATCATAATTAAATATTTTATTTTTAGAAAACATATTTATAAAAAAATAAAATATGCAATAATTATGTATTTTATTTAGGGGTCGGTCGTCCGTAAAGAACGTCCACTCCTAAGGAGGAGGGGGGTTTACAAAATGTGACCAATGTGGCCAGGGGGTGGGGCTTGGACAAATGTGAAGTCCGCATAAAAATCCCATTTTTGGGATTTCTAAGAAAATGTGTTTGACTATTTTTTTTATGTAACATTTAGTAAAAACATTTATTTACCCTTTATTACCGTTCCTGGTGGGGGGGTTTCCGAAGATTGTGACCAACTGCGACAAGGGGGGAAGTCGGAAAAAATTGCGGACGTCATTTATGAACGACCCCTTATCTACACTCTTATATAAATAGATAAGTACTGCTAATTATAATTACTTAAAAATTGTAATTAAATCAAATAACCCACTTTTAACAAACAACCATTTAATTCCTAAAGCAACATTTTGCTGTGGTTTCGCATGTTGCCTAAGTTTAGGGAATAATGATGTCACAATAATCTAATCGAAACCATAAAATTGAAAATCGAACGATAAATAACGAAGTTACGCTGGGACTGTAGGTTTGATGAAATTTTTGGGCCTCTTCGAAACGAAAAGACACCCAATTATTATTATTTTGAAATATTTTTATTAAAATTGACACTCATCATTTATGTCATTTTTTAGCCGAAGGAAGAAATTAATAATTGACAACTTTCGATAACAAATTAATAAGTAGATACCTATGTAACTAAAAAATTTATTAAAAAATCCTACCTTTTGTTGCTATGTTGAATCATCCAGACCTGAGGGTCAGTTCTGGAAACTTCCTTTGCTACGATCTGAAATATAAAAAATGTTCTAGATTAGTTACAATTTGACAATAATTTTAAAGTTGCGATTAAAAATTTGAAAACAAATTAAACGATTTAAAAATGTTTACCTGTAATATTTCCTTTCGGAAAAGCTAATATGCTGATTTAACACTACAACACCACCGCAAATCACTTTATGTTCACAATTAAAAAATAAGTTAATACGCAATGACCCGATTGTCAAAACCACCGTTTTGGTTTTGACTTGAAACTCCGATACAATTTGTTACGATGCCACAGACGCCGTGAAAATTTTATACCGGCACTGTACGAAATTACGTATCTCGAATTTCTAGGAGCTTTAAAACATAAAATCGCATTTACTAACGTTCAAGCATCGAAAATTTGTTTACGAGTATTAATAATTAATTCACATTTTTGCAAACAAAAAGTTTGCATATCGCAGCACTAAACAAAATTTTTAAAATTTGTATGAGCCGATCACAAATTAACACGCCACTACAAATTGATTAATCGCCTTCACTTTGCAGGTTCTAACTCGATCATTTTTTGTTTTTCGGAAACCACTATAGTCCATCCGTTTTAAGAATGCAGAACTAGATTGTACTAAAATTGTGAACTCGGAACGTGATTGGTTAAACTTTATTCCCGTTTACAGTGTCGAAATTTCATTTGTGATTGATGACTCGCGAATATTTTTTTCTAAAAGTTTCTGGCAAATTTAAAAAATTTGTACAAGATAAATTGCTATTTGATAAAAAAATACATTTAACTCGAATTTTTCAAGTATCAAATAAGTGACATTTGTTATTATTTGTCGCTCATACACTTTAATTATTTGACGTTTCCCAGTGTAAATCTGACCTGCCGTTCAAGGCGACCTCTACTGCAATCCAAAACCAGATAGACTATATAGTCCAGGCAACGAAGACCAAAAAATACCAAATAGCGGAAATAATTCGTGTATAAGCCAAAATTGGTACAGTTGTAGGGGAAGGTGTCCTTAACAACATACTAAAAGTACTGAGGGGTGGGGGTGGAGCTAAGGGTGGGGGGGTCTCGAAAGGTCCCTTTTTTCAATTTTTCGTTAATAACTCAAAAACCACTGCTTCTATCAAAAAAATGTATATATACTAAATTAATCTACATAAAATTCTCTACAATAAAGATTCTTTACACTTTTTTGATAGGATCAAAGCTTAAGGAAATATGGAGGTGGTAAATAGAAAATTAAAAAAAAAACAGTTTTTTTTTAATATACGGGATTTTGGCGTATCCTGACGTATTTTGTATTAAATTTTACCGAAAATCGTAAAAAATCGAAATTCTGTTGACATAAACTTTCATGAAATCACGACTATCACAGTGCAACAAGAGCATTTTCTTGCTAATGAAAGAAACAAAACAAAGCTGATTCACTTGCTCAGTGAGAAAATGGCAGCAGCCGGGATAGAAACAGCTGTTGCTACAGGGGATGCTGACAGCACTATTGTGAGGTGTGGGTTGGATAAAGCTGCTATACATCCAACTGTAGCAATAGTTGCGGAGGATGTAGACTTGATAGTTCTCCTCATGGGATTGGCACCACCATCTATCAATATCTACTTCATGAAGCCAGGCCGTGGGAATGTGGAGACCAAATTGTTCTCAGTGCGACAACTTCAACAGCTTCCAATTTCCAAAACGATTCTCCTTCTTCATAGTTTCTCCGGATGCGACACCACCTCGGCGATACATGGAAAAAGTAAAGTAGGAATCGCTAAACTTTTTACAGAAAACCCTGCCCTCACTCAAGACATTTCAGCAATATTCACAGATCCCTTAGCATCACCTGAGGATATTGAACAGGCTGGCGAGAAGCTCTTTTTGGCTGTATACAAAGCGCCTGCACATCAAGACAATCTGAACAAACATAGGTACTCGGCGTTTTTGAAGGCGTCAACGAAGCCCAAATCAGACATGGCCACTCTTCCTCCCACCAGAGGAGCATCAAAGCAACACTCGCTCAGAGTATATCTACAGGTAAATTCATTTACATATAGTTTATTCTTTACCTTACAAATATTAGTTTGTGATGAATACTTACGTTGGTATCATTACTTTCTTACAGGTACAACAGTGGCTCGGCAACCCCCTACCACCCATCCAATGGGGTTGGGTGAAGGGAGAAGATGGGATCCTTTACGCAGTTAAAACGAACGACCTTGTGGCACCCGACTCCGTTTTGAACAAGATATTTTGCCGATGCACGACTGGGTGTGGGGTGCGCTGCGGTTGCCGCAAAGCAGGGATTGCTTGCTCCAGTGCCTGCGGCTGCATCGACTCATGTACTAACGGAGCCTCCGTCCAAAATTGCTTCGATGATGATGAAAATTTAGATTTCGACGAAATTTAATGTTTAATAAAAACTTTTTTTTTTTAATTTTCTATTTACCCCTCCATATTTCCTTAAGCTTTGATCCTATCAAAAAAGTGTAGAGAATCTTTATTGTGGAGAATTTTATGTAGATTAATTTAGTATATATACATTTTTTTGATAGAAGCAGTGGTTTTTGAGTTATTAACGAAAAATTGAAAAAAGGGACCTTTCGAGACCCCCCCCACCCTTAGCTCCACCCCACCCCTCAGTACTTTTAGTATGTTGTTAAGGACACCTTCCCCTACAACTGTACCAATTTTGGCTTATACACGAATTATTTCCGCTATTTTTCCTTCGTTGCCTGGACTAATAGATCATTTCGAGGTGACGTCACGACAGGTATGCCCCTACGACAAAATGGCCGCGCCCTGTCAAATTTCTTATTTTAAAGTTATGATTATGAAGTTTACACCTCATAATCATAACCTTAAATCACAATTTATCATTTAGAGGTGACGTCCCGACAGGTATGCCCCCACGACAAAATGTCCGCGCCCTGTCAAAGTCACGTGACTCAAAATGATCTATAGGTTAAAACCTAAAACACACAACTATCGTTTTTAAAATTTTTGTTTAAAAAATATTTATGAATTATAAATTTATTGTTAGAGGAGAATGCCCGAATATGGGCCCTGCATTTAATATGGGCCCCCCTCAAAAATCCAGTTGGACATCAAGCAAAATCTGTGTAAACTAGCTGAAAATACACTTACTAGATAGCCAACTGTTTTACCGATACTCTTCTATAGAAATGTCATTCTGTTGTCAACAAGTGGTCGTGAAACGAATGTGTTTATGAAAATCTGAATATATATTTAGAGGTAAGTTGCGTAAGATTATTGTGTATATTATAAGATGACTAGGTTTGAAATATTCGCAACAGTGTGTTGTATTAAGATCACAGTTTGTTATATCCACTTAGAAATTAAGTTACTCAACCTCAAAAAATAATTTGACATTTTGTTTGAATGACACGCTTTGCTGGTAATATGGGCCTTTTGCTGGTCAGAATATGGGCCCATATTCGGACCAGCAAAAGGTCCATCATGCCACGTAATCAACCAAAGAATTTAAGAAAGAAATGGAAATTCGAAGATATGATTAGGGCTTTGGACAATGTAAATAACCAACGCATGGGTTTAAAAAAGGCCAGTAAATATTTCAACGTACCAAGTTCAACACTTCAAAGAGAAAGACAATTATGTTTGTGATTTTTGCAGATAATTTATCTTTTTCATTTGAAATTTATTGATATATAAGTCTATTTCTTGAAAATAAAGTTTATTTTCTTACTCCTTAGCTTTTTGTGTTATTTCTGATAGGGGCTCATATTTCACACAGTCTGCCTTCCTCTGTGAAATTGACATGATTTCATATTTCTTCTCAAATTTAAGTAATGTTTGCCTGTTTGCAACTTTGTTGCTTCTACAATTACAGGAGAGTCTTTGGGCTAGGTGTATGCCGATTTTTAGATTTTTTTTCCAAAAAATCTAAAAATGGTTATTAAAAAACAAAATGGGGGCCCATATTCGGGCCTTCTCCTCTATTTATAAAGGAAGGTAAAACTTCGAAACTTTATTAACTCTTGTTAATAAAATTATAGTTTGATTTTCGTAATTTTTCATTAAAATTGCCCGGTTATTTATATACGGGGTGATTTAAAAGTTTTAATTTGAAATATAATTTTTTAGTCTGTAAAGATGCTGAATCATAGACTTCATCATTAGCAACATTTATAAAAAATTTAATTTTGTTGTTTAAACTCAAATTGAAGTTGAGCTCCTGCCCATCGGAAATTTTCAAAGAACGAGGATAATTTTAATTATATTTTGACAAATATATTATTTAGGAGATAGGAGATGCAAATATATTTTTGCATATAAAAATATACAGGATGTCTCTTTCAAAAGTTTCCAGCCGAAATATTTCCTAAATGAACAGACTTATTAATACAATAAAATGCTATAATTGAATTATGGGGCAGATTACGAGAAAAAAAATTTGGAAAATGTTCATTGGGCCGATTATTTGCATCCATCTATTGTAAGTTCATTTTCTTGAATTTCAGGGGGGGTTGTTTTTACAGAGCCAATTCTGGTGTTGCATTTCTGATGGTGTTGCACCTCTAAGGTTGCACCTAAGCAGACCTAATTTATTATTGTTGATCTATTGATTGTCGATCGATACGTAACTTATGACGTCAGATGTCACCTGCATGATATTTTCAGCATCTGTCGTATTTTGTTAAGGCGAACGGTTGTCTTAAGATTTCGGATAACTAAACAGCTTCAAATAGTATTTAGTATGTTTATCTGAAAGTTAAAAAATTGCCCTGGAGAATGTTTTAGAAGAGTGTCTGGTGTTTACCTCCAGAATTTTTAGGAAAATGGAAAATTTAATACAGGATAGAATTGATAACAGATCAAAAGGTGAACAATTCAAAAGGTGGAAATCTGCTGATGGGGAGAAGGTCAATGGTAATAAGTCCTGAAGTGGTGCAGGTTGGGTTGCATATCAATTGCATGGTAAAAATATATCACCAAGAGATATAAGAAAACGGAATAGAGGGGAAGAAACGGAGTTTTCGGAAACAAGTGAAGAACCATATAAAAGAAGTAGGATACTAATTTAGATCGCCAGTAAGAAAACTAACAAAAACTATGGCGAATTTTATGAGGGAAATGAAAAGTGATATAAATAGCATAAAACATGAAATGTCTGAAATTAAAAGCGAATTGTCGGGGATGATCAGGGAAACGGATCAGACAAGATAGGAGAAACAACAATTAAAAAGTAACACCATACAAAACGAACAGGAATGGAGAAAATGCGTAGAGATACTGGAAAAGAAGAACGACCTGGTGAGAGCAGACTCGAAAATCTTGAAAGGGAGCAAATTAAGAGCAATGTAGTGATAACAGGTTTGAATGAAATCTGTAGAGCAGTCTGGAAGCTCCAAAGACTTACATACAGGTATTTTTTAAGGTAGATGTAGAAGCCGAAGTGGAGGATGTCTACCGAATAGGCGAACAGCGATGCGTGGTGAAAATACCGAGTTGGAACTAGAAAATGAAGGTATTAAAAAATAAATATAAACTGAAGGGAGGAAGAGTTTCCGTAAACAGCGATCAGACCCCTGCAGAAAGGAAGATAATGAAGGAGATAAGAAAAGAAGCAAGTGCGGAGAGAGGTAACAGAGTAACTGTGGGATTCATGAAAATGGTTGTGAACGGAAAGGAAAAGATATGGAACACACAAACTAAACAATAAATTACTAGAGAAGAAACCCATAGACCCTCTATCAAAAACTAAGAAATGAAAAAACGGCGTAACTATTTATTAATTTTTATTTTAAACAAGCAAGAATTTAGGTAAACTTTATTTGACTATTCCAAAAATGGAATTTTTATGCGGACGTCACATTTGTCCAACCCCCCCCCCCCAGGCGTGGACGTCCTATATGGACGATCCCTAAGAGAATAATAGAATGAATAAAATGGACAATACTCCAAATATTATATTATTATATACTGCCATCATGTTATTTTTACTTTCTGAACCCCTAGGTAAGGAAAGTATTGTTGGCAAAATTTGACCCCCTCCCAATTTTTTGACAGATGTTCATGCTCTGAGGTCCCCTGAATCCATTTTTATCATTTTTGGAAGGATGTCTACCTACTGTATGTATGTTTGTGTGTACGTCTGTGAACACGATAGCGTCTAAACGAAGCAAGCAAATCATTCCAAATTTTGCATAGATAAGCTTTTTCCTGTCGTAGGACGAAGCCAGATGAAAATAAATTAAATCGTCTAAGGGGAAAGGGAGGTTTACCTGGAGCTATTATGACATTATGCGCCATAACTTCGAAACGAAATTAAATACAGTGAAACTTCCCTAACTCGAATCTCAAGGGACCACCGAAAAAGTTCGAGTTAGAGAAACTTCGAGTTGGAGAAATGTATCAAAATTTTTTTATTATTATTATTAGTTTGAATAGAAAATAAAAAAAAACAGTACTAGAATAATAGATTTATTACACAATATCTTATTTGAAACAGTCTGTAATTTTTTTTGGGTTGTAGAACGCCACTTTCTTTTTGTACAAAATCTTCAACCTTATATAAAGAAGTGTAAATATCGTTTGGAACATTTTCTCTTGACTCGAAAAATAATCGCAGCTTATCAAGAGAAGAACTCACTTCTCCAAACGTGGGTGGAGCAATAGAAGGCACTTCATCTTCATTTTCGTCCGATTCTGTAGGTGCAAAAAATGCATAATTATTTTATTTTGTTGATATAAATTACAAAAAATTATTACCTATTACCAACTATTACCGTAGATTGATCATCTAGCATAGTACTTTCTAAAATTTCATGATCAGTTGGGTAAGTTGCGATGCATGTACCATCGTCCACGTTCACATAGTCATCAAATGTCACACAGTCTACACTTTGAACTTGCTGGTATTTTACCCAGAAATCGTTTAGTACAGAAAGTGGTAGATAATCTTCTTCATGCCAATTTTCTTCACTTTCAAAGAAATCGGTTTTGCAGAATCCAGCTTTTCTAAAACAATTGATGATTGTTTGTTGTTTAACATTGATAATAATCCACGATTTATTGAGATTTCTTATTGAATCCAATAAGTTTATGCTTTCAGATTTATCCTTATTCATATTGGTCAAAATATCCATAACAATTTGTTTTCTATGATGTTGTTTAAGATTTTTTATTATGCCTTGGTCCATTGGTTGCAATGTAACAACCACCCTGTATATCTCAGACAAAATCAATTAGTTTTATCATTATTATTCTTAATTAGTCTAGATACGCCTCCCGGATTTTTTTTAACCACTCGAACTGTCTCAAAATATTAATTAAAAATGTTTCTTATCTTTATGGAAATCATGCGATTCTCGCCCTAATGAATCTCAAAAGACAATCAAATAATTAAAAACATTTGCAAATCATTAATTAACATATTTAGAATCAATATTTTAACAAACAAAAATTAATAATTATTGTAATTGCATGAATTAACGCAAAATAAGCAAGTCAATCACAAAAATATTCAATTAAAATAGACAAGATTATGTCTTCAAGTGAATGCATTAGGACGAGCGATGACAGATATATATTAGTCTTAAGATGTTAATTTTAGTGCACAAATTGGTTTTCTTACTTAAAAATGGAATTAACTTGATAAACAAATATGAAGTCGGGTCAAATTTATGACCCCAGTACCTTTTTCTCACGAAATTATCCCACACTCCGGGGTGGAAATCACATAAATACCACCTCAGGGTCCAAAAGTCAGTCTTTTCTCAATTTTCACTCAGCTATATTGTTACGGTCGGTCATATTTTTGGTGCAACCTAATATTTACTAAATGTTAACTTCAAAATAATTTACTTCATAATTAATTAATAACGTCGCGAATTCGACAATTAAAAATTACTTGTGTCCGAAAATTCCATTACTAGGTAAGAAAATTGATATCATTTAAATTTTGCATTGTTTAACTAAGTAAGATTCATTAACCATATATTATTTTTCTAAAGTAACTTAAATCTTTTTTTTTTTTGTTTATGTATTTTCCTTTAATTTTGTGTGTGTCTGTTCAGTAACAAATAAACCCCATTAAATTTATTTTTGCGTTTTTAAATTTGGCAATCGAGTTTATTACCCCACGCCCCCAACTTCGAACCACGTCTACTGAGTTTTTGATTGTTTTCTCATACTGAATAAATAAATAATCTGGTGGCAGCTAAATCAACCCCGATAAACAACCGCGGGATTCCACAGTAGAGCCAGCGTCGGGTTTCCTTCAATAGAGCCAGGGGCGGCTTACTACAGCAATACAGAAGTCATATTTGGTGGAAAATAAGCGATCTTTATGTTGCTTAGTTTTTCTTCTACATTCTTTGGATGTGCTGGACAATTATCAACAAAAAGAAGGATTTCCCTCTTTTGTGACCCAAATTTTTTATCCAAATCCAAAAGCCACTTTTCGTAAATTTGGGAAGTCATCCATGCCTTTGGATTGCTTTCATAATTTATATTAAGTGACTTAACTCCTTTAAAACAACGCGGATTTTTGGCTTTACCAATAACTAAAAGTTTAAGTTTTTCTGTTTCACTCATTGTTAATTGCACCGTATATGTTTAGTGCAATCACTTTATCCAAGCGAAGAATCTTGGATATTTTTTGGAGCAAATGGACTGTATCTTGGTTTGGTTGAATAAAACACGGTTCTTTCCTTTTTTCAACTGTATATTTTTGTAACCTTTTATAATGTTGAAAACGTTTTTCTTTAATTGACAAGATAATGTTGTGACTTGTTTTTAAGGTACTTGATGTGACTATGTTTATTTTGTAACTTTCTTGTTGCCTCACAACCGAACTAAAAAACGGTCGCAAACAAAATGAAATGCAAAATGTTTGCAATTCTGAACATACCGGCCGGGTTGAAATGTGAAGCATTTAAAGAATAACGTGAAAGTTACAATATAAGATGGTTGTACATTGAGACAAACTTATAGCTAATGGCATAGTAATAAAAATTAAATTGACAGTCAAGTGAAGTAAACAATTCATTTTTTAAAAAATGAAAAATTAAATGTTGCTAAAACAAAAACGAATAAATAATGTTCTCTTCACTACTGTAAGCAAACACAAGCGTTGCACTTTGTATTATTAGTTCTGGTCAGCACTAGGCAGCGGGCAGATTTTCGCGAAAGCTCTTTTTATGAGCCCACTAGCAGTTTGTACAGTCGCGACACGATTAATCCCGTCCGAACCGGGATGTAATGCAACAATTCTTCCTAATTTCCATTTTAATGGCGGTAAATGCTGGTCCTTTATCAGCACTAGAGTGCCTGCTGTCAGATCTGTATGATGCGTCTTCCATTTAACTCGCTGCTGGAGTTCAGAAATGTATTCCAGGCTCCATCGCTTCCAAAAATGTTGCTGGAATCTTTGTATGCGTTGAAACGAGTCGAGCCGATTCTCATTTAGCATCGTAACGTCAGGATCGGGCAATGACGAAAGGGTACGCCCAATTAAGAAGTGCCCGGGTGTTAAAGGCTGCAGGTCACTTGGGTCCGCAGTTAAGGCAGAGAGGGGACGGGAATTGAGGACAGATTCTACCTGGTATAGAAAAGTGCAAAGTTCCTCATAAACTAAGATTTGTTCACCTATTACCCGTTTAATATGAAACTTACAAGATTTAACACCTGCTTCCCATAATCCTCCGAAGTGGGGACTATAAGCAGGAATGAAATGCCAAGTAATTTGGTCAATGCTGACTATAGTAGGAATAGATGATTCCTGGGTTTTCAAGAATTTGCCAAGCTCAAACAGTTCATGTTTGGCTCCAATAAAATTAGTGCCATTATCAGAGTAGACATGCGATGGCATACCTCGTCTTGATACGAAGCGTCTGAAGGACATAATGAAGGATTCCGTAGAGAGACTGGTGACCAGTTCCAGGTGAATTGCCTTGGTGGCAAAGCAAACATACACACAGATATAAGCCTTTAAAGTTTTGGCTCCGCGACCTTTACGATCTTTTAAATTGATAGGGCCAGCGTAGTCAACTCCAACATGTTGGAATGGAAAAGATTCCTCTGCACGGGCAGAAGGCAATTCACCCATGATAGGCTTCGTAATGGATGGAGAAAATCTGAAGCATCTAACACATTTGTGTACGATTTGTTTCACCAAATTTCTACCCGAGGTGAACCAGAATTTGTCACGTAGGGTAGATAAAAGGAGCTGGGGTCCTGCATGAAGCATTCTAAGGTGCTCACGTCTAACTATTAATTTGGCTAAGTGATGCTTGCCGTCAGTAATTATTGGATGTCTTTTATCAAATGAGTATTTAGTGTTTTTAAGTCTGCCTCCTACTCGAATTAATCCTTCTTCGTCTACGAAGGGATTGAGATTTATCAAAGGAGATGATGATGTGATCGGTTTTTTCTGTGATAGTAAATTAAATTCAATACTGAACGATTCTAACTGAGATAATTTTATCAACCTTTTGAGTGATACCTTTAATTCTTGAGGAGTAAGAGGTCCATATAATTTAGTTTTAGATAATAAGCAGTTATTACCGAAACGCAGACATACTGCGATTGCTCTTTCAAGACAATGTAGATTAGAGTAGTTTATAAACTCAATGAAATTTTTGTTTAAACTAATGAGAGCCTTTATGTCCTTTTTGTATTCTGGAAGTTTACTAGAACAAAATTGTGGATTAGGCCAAGAAGGTTCTTCTTCCTGAAGCCAAGTTGGTCCATGCCACCACAAAGTCGATTTCTTAAGCATTTGAGGAGTGGCTCCCCTGGACAACAAGTCGGCGGGGTTAAAATTGGTAGGGACGTGCCTCCAAGAAGAGTTAGCGGTGAGATTTTGTATGTCAGCTACGCGGTTGCATACAAATGTTTTTAATAAGTTGGGACTAGTTTTAAGCCATCCCAATACTATTGTTGAGTCAGACCAGAGAAAGCAAGACGAATTTTGATAATTTATTGATTTTAATACCTTATGAATTAATTTACTTAAAAGCAGAGCACCACATAATTCTAATTTTGGTACAGTTATGGGTTTTAAGGGAGCAAACCTTGATTTAGAGCATAACAAATTTATGAAATGTTTATTGTTTGAATCGGTAGATCTAATATACACGCAGGCGCCGTAGCCTTCGAGTGAGGCATCGCAGAAACCGTGCACTTGTATAAGTGTGGGCTCAGCACATTTGACGTGCCTAGGAATTTTTAATTCATTTAGGCCTATTAGGTCCGATTTGTAAATTAACCAAGGTCTTTCTATTTCATTTGGGACTGGATCGTCCCATGCAAGCTTTTCCAGCCATAGTTTTTGCATGAATAATTTTGCAATAAAGGTGCAAGGCGATAAAAGACCAAGTGGGTCGAAAATCTGAGAAATGTCAGATAACATCTGACGTTTTGTTATTTTGTCGGAATGTCGATTAAAAATGAAAAACATAAAATGGTCATCTTGGAAAGACCAAATGAGGCCGAGTGTGCGCGATTGTTCATGATCGCCAAACTCATGTACACCTGGGTGGACGTCATTGTGGTGTATGCCGGTAAGAATGTTCGGATCATTGGAAATCCACTTCCTTAAATTAAAACAACCTGATTTTAAAATAATTGATAATTGTGAGCATAGCTGACGCGCTTCTTCTATGCTTGACGCACCGGAGAGCAAATCGTCAACATAGAAGTCATTTTTGATAATTTTTGAAATTTTAGGTGATGTTTTTTCACATTCATAACCTAATTGGGTGAGAGATCTGATTGCTAGGTAAGAAGCCGAAGCGGTACCGTAGGTAACAGTGTTGAGATCATAGTGCTCAATGGGATCTTCGGGAGAAAATCGCCATAAAATCCTTTGGAGTGATCTTTGAGCAGGTTGAACCTCAACTTGCCGATACATTTTTTCAACGTCGGCTGATATCGCATACGAATGCTGCCTAAATCTTATGAGAATAGTAAACAGGTCTTGCTGGATGGTAGGTCCTACCATCTGAATGCTGTTTAACGAATGACCGGTAGTGGTCGGAGACGAACCATTGAATACCACCCGTAGTTTGGTGGTCAGGCTATTGATCTTGTGAACTCCGTGATGCGGAAGATAGTAACAGATTTTTACTGTTGGATCAGCAAGCGACATGTGACCCAAGTCAATATATTCGCGCATAAAGTCACAATATGCCCTTTGAAGTGTTTCGTTGACGATTAGTCTCTTTTCAAGTGATAAAAATTGTTTTCTTGCAACGAAAAGAGAGTTGCCTAGAATTTGAGGTGATTCCTTGAATGGAATAGATACAATAAATCTCCCTTTGGCGTCTCGTGTTGTAGTCTTTTTGAAGTGAGACTCGCATTTGTTTTCTTCGCTTGAGAAAACTCTTTCGGTGGGATATGTATCTATTTCCCAGAAATGGGCTAGCTGGTGTTCGATGTCACTTGCAATGTTGAAATGACATTGCACCTGCGCATTGGTGTTAAAACCTGTAGGTCCAGCTATGACCCAACCTAATTTGGTATTTTGGAGTATGGGCAATCCGGGGCCTAACCGAACTTGTCCAATACACATGAGTTCAAAGAATATAGGTGATCCTACCAAAAGATCAATATTTCCTGGTTTATCAAATGACGCATCTGATAAACGGATGTTTGAAGGTATTTGAATAGCGTTACGTTCTACGCTAAAGCTGGGTAAGGTACCCGTTATCTCGTCGATGACCAGGCATGAAAGTTTTATTTTAAATTCAGAGTGATGAGCCTGTAACTCGACATCACATCTCGATTTGATGTGTGTGTTTGAATTGTTTAATCCAGACACAGAAATGTTAGTATTGAATATCGGTAAATTGAGTTTTTTACATACATCGAGTTTTATGAAGTTGTTTTGAGACCCAGAGTCAAGCAGAAGGCGTATATTTTGGACGTTTCCTAAATGATCAGGGGTCTTAGCCGTAGCGGTAGGCAATAGAATTTGCGTTGTGCTTGTGCAAAAAGCGGAAAGAATTTGACTTGGTTCCTCTGGTGGGGCAACCGTAGCAATGTTTGCAACTGGAGGCACCGTACTAGAGGTGTTCTGCCGATTTAAGTGAAGGAGCGTGTGGTGCCTAGCTTTACATACCCTACATGAATACTTGGATTTGCATTGGCTCTTAACATGGCTTGTGGACAAGCAATTGAAACATAATTTTAGTTCTGTGACCTTGTCTGATCTGGCTCTTTGACTTAATTTTATAAATTCTTCGCACTGATTTATGTAATGACTCTGATTGCACATTATGCATGTAGCAGCGCTAATTACGAATGATTTTACCTTTGATTTATATTTAATTGTTGGTTCTGTGTCTCGTTTTGACTGACGTCTTTCAAGACCTTCTAGGAGATTTGCGTGGTTATTTAAAAATTCTTTGAATTCCTCTAAAGTAGGTAAAAGAGATGCACTTTTGTTAAAACATACTTCCCACTCCCTCGCGGTGGTATCGTCTAATTTGTTTAATACCAAATAAATTACAACATATTCGAACAGCTGTTTGTTTGTAGCAAGCGATTTGACTGCGGAAATATGCTTAAACAAAATGTCATTTGTTTTCCTCAGACCTACAGAAGATTCTTTATTTTGTGTTTCAAAATTGAGTATATGATCTAAATGGTTTTTGATTATTTGCTTTGGTTGGTCAAAGCGAGCAATTAATGCCTTCCACGCAACCTGGTAATTGGATGCTGTGAATTCCAGCGAACCAATGACTGCTGACGCATCGTGCGTCAAAGATGATTTTAGATAATGAAGTTTTTGAGTTTCGCTCAAGTCCTCATTTTCATGTATTAAATTTAAAAATATGGCTTTGAATTCTAACCATGATTCTATATTTCCGTTAAATTTGACTAGGCTGATTTTTGGCAAATCAATGTAGTGCTTAGCACGTTCATTTCTGCCACAAGATTTATTGCTTATATCTGTGTGTACTGAACCTGCTTCACTAGGAGTAGGAGATGACTCCCTGCTTTGTTTTGAATTTGGCAAAATGCCTTCTCGCAAATCTACAGTTGATTTCTGCATGTGCTTACGAATCATGATTTTTGCAATGCTCGTGTATTCATAGAATGAATTTTCAAATCGAATGAGCTGTTCTTCAGCTTCGTTCGATTCCTGTACGGTAATGATTTGAGCATGAATCCTTTCGAATTTGCTTAGGATATCTGAAATTACTGTTAGTCTTTCCTGCAATTCACAAATGTGTTCAGACGTAACTTCCTGAACTTGTTCATTTAACTTTGTTATGAATCTGGTTAGGTGGCCTTTCAAGAGACTCCTCTCACGGTTTAATGATTCCATGATTGAAAGTTTTTGTTATCACAGTCGTGATGAAATGTAATTGAATTATTGAAATTAAAATTACCCTTAAAATGTGAAATCTTAGTAATAGGTGATTTAGATATTTGGAACCCCACACTTATCAATAACACGTAAAAGCTATGTGTGTCAGCTGTTTGCTCCGTTGTACAGGAACAATGGCGTTTCTTTGGCGCCAAATAAATTTGATCAATTTACCTTGTGGTGAATCTTGATTGTAATCCACTGAATCCGTGTCGATCGACCAATTTTGAATCCGTGTCGAAGGATCAATGTTAATTGCACCGTATATGTTTAGTGCAATCACTTTATCCAAGCGAAGAATCTTGGATATTTTTTGGAGCAAATGGACTGTATCTTGGTTTGGTTGAATAAAACACGGTTCTTTCCTTTTTTCAACTGTATATTTTTGTAACCTTTTATAATGTTGAAAACGTTTTTCTTTAATTGACAAGATAATGTTGTGACTTGTTTTTAAGGTACTTGATGTGACTATGTTTATTTTGTAACTTTCTTGTTGCCTCACAACCGAACTAAAAAACGGTCGCAAACAAAATGAAATGCAAAATGTTTGCAATTCTGAACACTCATATTTGCACCAACCATCACCGTTACTCGTTCTTTGCTAAGTTTACCTCCAAAGCATTTCTCATTTTTAAAAGCCAATGTTTTGTTGGGCAAGGTAGAAATGCGTAGGTACTTCTTGAAATGTACACTACTCCATAAGCATCATTTTGTTAGTACCTAAATATAATTGCAATTTTTTTGACAGGTTGTTTTAGAAATTCGAGTAGCTGATAAATTAAACTTCGAGACATAGAAATATTCGATTTATAGAAATTCGAGTTATGGAGATAAAATTACACGTAAATATCTGGCAAATCTATACTTTTTCGAAAAAAATTCGATTTATAGAATAATTCGTGTTAGAGAAGTTCGAGTTAGGGAAGTTTCACTGTATGTAAAAATATTAATAACAAAAAAGTACCGCTATGGAATTTCCTACATTTTTTTTTTCCTAAAAGTTTTTCTCTAAAATATACAGGGCGTTTCAAAAATTTTCGTATTTGTAAATAAAATAGTAAAACGTATTCTACTAATGAAAATAAGATGAAAAGTTTCTAATAACATATGGGTCCAGAAATGCTTCGTTTGCAAGATATAGGTATTCAAAAGTTTTTTTCTTCCTATTTTGGCAAAATATAAAGTTTTTCATCGATTTATTACTGTTGAAATTATGTAACCATTTTATTAAAAAACATAATATAAAAATTTACATCTGTTCGGAAAGTTATGCGATGGCCACATCAGATTTTTTGATTTTTGAAATAATAATAAAAGTTTGTTTGCAAAAAGAAAATGATAAGATGTTAATTTTGAATTGGACTGGAGAGGTGAGGACGCACGCCTGGGCGATGTAAATGAATAGATGTGGGTGGGAGTAAGAATTTATGAAAATAGTTGCTAGTCTTGGATTTTGAAGAAATAAATGACATTGTTTTAAAGGTTAAAAGGTTTTTATTATATTATCTCCTGCTGTATACAAGAGGGAGTAAGTTCCCATGAATTTTCAAAAATAAATTAAATGCATCAAAATTTATCTTTTTGGCGTTATTATCCCCAAGCGGTTAATCCACAGAAATAGTTTTTTTTTATTAGGGAATTCTATTAATAAAAGTGATAAATTTATAGAGGACTTCATTCTCTGGAATTTACATACCTCATTTTCATCAAAGAATTATTTTTTTTGTTCCATCCAGCATATCTCCAAAACCACTAAGGCCACAACAATATTTTTTTTAATTTCACGCACATTTTTACAAATTAATTACCTGAGAAAATCCTTAAAATTGATAAAAAGTGCTCAACTTTGAAAGCTCTCTATTAGGGTTAGAAAGTTGTTCTACGCACAGTTTTACAGAAAATTTAATCTTCTTCCGTTTATTTAGAGGGGTCTTTTGTGTCAGATGGATAAGTATAAAAGTTTACATCAAAATCTGAAAGCTATGGTATTCAATCTACAAAGATTGAAGAAAAAAATGTACCTTGTAAGGCTGTACCTCGGAAATTATAGGGGTTATTATAATTATTTTAGAACAATTCATAACATTGTGATTTTTGGGACCTTCATTGGAAAACTTGCCTCAGATCCGGTCCGAGCCTGATTTCGTAAACGTAAGGACTCTTTTCTGTTGACAAACTAAGGGTTGAAGCAAAGAAATCTTTTTCCGAGTTATTACCGTTTACACTCCTTTCTCATAACGTAATGACTTGACTAAAAACTGATTAAAAATATTTAAATAAATAATTTTTTTGATCACTAAAATTTTGTATTAAATAATTTACATTGTGCATATACTAAAATACTGCTGGGAGACTTTACTCTAGTTATAATTTTAATTTCAGTTTACAAATTGTTCATATTTCATACAAATGTAACATTAGGATTTCTATAGATTAAAATAATTATTTACACAATAATCAGTACCAAAATAGGAGCTTAGCTGCGATTCATTCGATTACCCCAACCACGTCGGTGATCATCTTTAAATTCATCTTGCTCCCTCATTCTTTCGATATTTTCCGGATCATCATTTTCAATTGTATTTTCTTTGAAAATTTCCTCGAGATCTTTTTGTGTTTCGTTACCGGTAACCGTAGTATCACTTATTTTAGTAGCCCCGGCAGGGCCAGGAAATATACCTTCCCGCACACGTTTATCATAAAATTCTTCGATTGACATCACAGGCAATGACGGATACCCAGCTCCATAAACAGCTTTTTGTACAGCATCTTTCGTTATTATAATTGGCTTCAGAGGCTGAACAGGTGGACGTTTTGATTTGGGTTTATCGTCCTGATTTAAAGTTGCCATGTGCTGAAGAATTTGTTTCTCTGCTTCGATACTATCTAATTCATCGATAGCTTCATAAATAAATAATTTTATCATTGTAAGAAAATAGTTGCGCTTTACTTCTTCATCCACATTCTCATTACTCATGTTTTGTTTCAAATCGTTTAATTTTGCTTTTAATTCCTTTTGTTCCATGAATTTCTGAATTTTATTAGCTCTCGTGTTGATGGAATATTTAATTTTGTCCATATCTGATGTTTTCTTTTCGGATGTGTTTTCGACGGCTGTTGATGGAGAATCCTTGTTTTCAACTTTGTAATCACTGAGACCATAATCATTACACCTTTGCAAAAAATCTTTAAAATAAATTTCAGCCACTTCAGTTATTTCTTTACGATTTCCTGTGGTAAGTTTTAAGCACAACGATCCCAAAAATGCCGGTAATAATAAATAACGCAAGTTTTCTGTAGGAATTTCTTCGACATCCTCGTTTCTGCTAAATAAGCCTGCCAAGGACACCAGACGGGTAGAATTTTCGAATATTTTTATCGATTTGTTTACTTTAATCTAAAATTATAAATCGTTAATAGAAAATTAGAAAGTGTACCCACAAACTTTAATTTTATACCTGAACCGGAGCACTGTTAGTTGGTTCGTCAATTTTACCAAGGTTGTTGTAAAGTTCTAAACCTTCTTCGAAAAGTTTTAAAAGGGTTTCAGAGCTTTCGTCAGCATCTTCGGTAACTGTAACTGCACTTGACGGGTTATTAATTGTTTCCATATTAAAAACGATCCCGAAATTCTAAATGAAGCACCTCATCAAAACAACAAATTTTATGGTTATGTCTCACGATCGCCAAAGTTAGAAAATCAAATTTCACTGTACTTTTGACAACAAGATTTTGTTTGACGTCTTTTTTATTTAGGTTCGTTTTATCGAAATGCCAAAATGGCAAGTGTGTTAGTAAGGTTTAGTTATTTACCGAGAAGCCAATGCGGTAAGTTGTAAAACAGATTATATTGAATTCGTTTCTTGCGCAATAGACGTTAGATTGTTTTATTTCTATCAAAATCGCAAGACAATTTGATTATTACATAATTATAAGAGGAATTATATTTTGTAGGTTTTCCATCGGCTTTAAGTAATCTTGGACAATTAAATTGTTATTCTGCAAAGCCTGCAGGACCTCCACCCGGAACCCCTCCTCCACAAACAAAAACTACTTTTGGTCCATTATGCGATCAAGATAGAATATTTACCAATTTATATGGACAGCACGAGTGGCGTTTGAGTGGTGCTCTTGCTCGTGGAGATTGGTATAAAACTAAAGAAATTATACTAAAAGGAGCCGATTGGATCATCAGTAAGTAACTGTTAAGTTGATTTAAGGCTACGATTTCGGCAAAGTCATAGGGAAAAGAAGTGTTGACATAAAATATTGGGTTTAAAAACTATTACAGTGGATTCATGAAATATAACGTCTATTTAATCATAGTTTACGACATCATAAAAGTGTCGGGCATAAAAGCGCCTGTTGCATAATAGCCCAGTCAAATTAGGTTTTCAGCTCGGAAAAATTCCCACCTAGCTGAATTTTGGTACACATCTTTATGACATCGTTGTAAACAATATGTAAAAAGTCGACCTCGATATCATGTCCGCGTTAAAGGTTATTCGAGGTCAAAGGTCACGAAATTGGCCTTTTTTTTAATATCTCGTTTTTTATTAGTCGTATAATAAAAAGTTTTAGATACAATTTGTAGAGGAGGTAATTATCTACAAAAATGGTCTTATGACATTTTCACGTTAAGTTGATAGTTTTTGCGTTATAAGGCCAACAAAATGGACCCACCCTTAAAATGGCACAATATTGATTCATTGCAGGGAGAGATATGTTTTCGGGCACGGGAAATGCTTTTAATAATAAATTAATTGAAATTGTGGCCAAGGTTGGAAAATGAAGAGAAAAATAAATTTTTTCAAAATTTGCCAAAGTTATAGTATCTTCCAAGTACCGAAGGCGAAATTTTGGTTTGAGCTTACCGAAGGTCCGGGCAAGCTGAAAATTGGCAAAGATGTATATTGAAGTGTTCTAATAAACCCCCAAAATTCTCATAAAAATCCAAAGCCGGCGTTCCCTCAAATGAGGATTTTAGCCCCCTAAGTACGGTGTTTCGCCTATAGCTCACGTATTTTTACTTTTATGAAAAATTACCATTAAACAAAGTTTAATTTGCCTATTACAGTATGTATTGTGGTACTACCTACTGCAGCGCCAACAGTTATAGAAATTTTATGTTCTTCAACTTTGCTTAATGGTAATTTTTCGCTTAATGGTAAATTTCGCCTTCGGTACTTGGAAGATACTATAACTTTGGCAAATTTTGAAAAAATTTATTTTTCTCTTCATTTTCCAACCTTGGCCACAATTTCAATTAATTTATTATTAAAAGCATTTTCCGTTCCCGAAAACATTTCTCTCCCTGCAACTAATCAATATTGTGCCATTTTAAGGGTGGGTCCATTTTGTTGGCCTTATAACGCAAAAACTATCAACTTAACGTGAAAATGTCATAAGACCATTTTTGTAGATAATTACCTCCTCTACAAATTGTATCTAAAACTTTTTATTGTACGACTAATAAAAAACGAGATATTAAAAAAAAGGCCAATTTCGTGACCTTTGACCTCGAATAACCTTTAACGCGGACATGATATCGAGGTCGACTTTTTACATATTGTTTACAACGATGTCATAAAGATGTGTACCAAAATTCAGCTAGGTGGGAATTTTTCCGAGCTGAACCCATTTTTTCGTCTAATTTGACTGGGCTATAATTACATAATTTGGTACTTTTGTGTGGAAATAACTTGGAAATACGATTTTTTGCTTCAACCTTTTAATTTGACATTGAAAAAGAGTCTTTAAGTTTTCGATAGAAATGGATAAATTTGCTGAAGAAGGTCCCAAAAATCACAAAAGCATGAAGTGGCCGTTCCCTATACATCCAATGTTCAAAATAGGTATTAGCGAAAGTAAAATTGTGAACAAGAGCTAAAAACAAATTCTTCTAGCACTTAGTTTTCGAGATACAGCCTTACAAAATATATTTTTCTCAAAATAACCTAGTTTTCAGATTTTGATGTAGAATATTTTACCTGTCCATCAGACACTAAAATAATCCGCAGATGAGTGAAACTACCCTTGATTATCTGTAAATTACCGTATAGAACTTATAAATCGTTAGCTGTGAACTTTTCAAGTTTATCGTGTTTTAACCTTCTCTTCTAGTTTTCACATTTCTGCATATAGCTTTATTTAAGGCTGGGATTTTACGTTACGCTCGCGTTGGTACATAGACAATTTAAAAACGGCTGAACCGATTTTCTTCAAATTTTGAAATTATATTTATGATGAATTAAGGAAATGATGACATGATTTTCATGAATGAACTTTGTAAATTAAAATAATATTTTTTCAAATATTACATTTGCAAATATTTTTACAAAAAACCGACTTCAAAAAAAAGCAATACAAAAAAATTGCACTAAAAAGTAAAAAATAATTAGAAGTTATTAGAAGAAGATTTAACAGAAATTAG
Organism: Podabrus alpinus; assembly: GCA_932274525.1. Lineage (NCBI taxonomy): Eukaryota > Metazoa > Arthropoda > Insecta > Coleoptera > Cantharidae > Podabrus > Podabrus alpinus. The sequence continues at coordinate 30,717,916 of OW026451.1, forward strand.
AAGTATATTTTTACAGTGCTGAGCATAAAAATTAATGTATTACGTCAATAATATACAATTATTGTTATTTTTGGAGTCGGTGCCAGCCAAGGTTAACAAACGTGTATTAACGAAGTAGCGGAGTACCAGTAGGTATACATTTTATATCACTTTGACTGCAAAGAGTTTCACAGTCGACAAGATCGCAGGCGCTTGGCGTTAAACAACACGACATCGGTATTGCTACATTGTCGTATTAATGTGATTTCAAATACATTTTGTAAATTTCTTAACAGCTTGGCTGGCACCGACTCCAAAAATAACAATAATTGTATATTATTGACGTAATACATTAATTTTTATGCTCAGCACTGTAAAAATATACTTCTAATTTCTGTTAAATCTTCTTCTAATAACTTCTAATTATTTTTTACTTTTTAGTGCAATTTTTTTGTATTGCTTTTTTTTGAAGTCGGTTTTTGTTTTTTTTAAAAAATTTTTTTATTTCTTGCTTTTTAGTGAATCTTGCGTTCCTTAACTGATTTATCGAAAGCGAATATGGGTAGACCTACTAAACGCGCTGCCCATATGCGACAGCGCCGTTCAAATGAGACAAGCGAAGAAAGGGCGAAACGCCTATCTCAAAGTTGAAAATGCGGGCTTACAACAAATATTTTATAATTGACAATACGGGAAACGGAATACGGGAAAAATTATTGGCGACAAGATTTACAGCGCATCTACCGGCCTGAATTGTCAATTAACACGTACAAATTGATCCAAATATAAATTATAAAGTTGTATTGGTTTTCTGTACTTTTTGGTAATTTTAAAAATATTGTGCAACGCTACTGACTATCCGTCAATGTCATTTAATTTTTAAGGTTAACATTATTATGTCAAAGTTGTGCCCCCTATTCTCGAGCCGCTACTGACTATATGTAAATGTCATTATTTAATTAAACTTGTCATACATTATTTTAATTTATAACTTGATTTTTGCTAATTTTAAAAATATTGTGCAACGTCACTGACTACATGTCTGTCAAAGTCATTTAATTAAATTTCTAGTGTCAAAATCGCAACGTATCATTATTTAATTAAACTTGTCATACATTATTTTAATTTATAACTTGATTTTTGTATTGTGCTACGCCACTGACTATATGTCTGTCAAAGTCATTTAATTAAATTTCTAGTGTCAAAATCGCAACGTAACTATGACAACGACGTTGACCTGAAGTGTTTAATTGCAGATGACCGTCTTATTTAATTTATAAAAACCAAAGTACTCAACCGATTTTGATGAAATTTAAATGGGACCAATCTGAAACTATATCCTTTCGAATTGTGAAAACATTTTGAAAATCGGTTAATAAATGACGGAGTTATGAGGTAACAAACATAAAAAAAAAAAAAAAAAAAATACAGACGAATTGATAATCTCCTCCTTTTTTGAAGTCGGTTAAAAATTGAAAAAGTGAAAATGATTACTAATGAACAGATAGCAATGAAAAATTACAAAAAAAAATCCATGTTTAAAACTGAACATTTTTACGTAGATATTTTAAAAACGGATAGACACATCATTATGAAATTTTTACACAATATTTGTGATATCATAACGACAAGCTGCAGCTATTTTTTAAATAAATAAATTTTATTTTTAACATTAATATTAATTTTTAAACTATACATAATTATCAATTTATAATATTTCACTTGTTTAAATAATATATACATATAAAAGAGTTCATATGAATATTTTGGAAAATTTATTTTGCTTAAAAGGCATTAAAAATGTAATTGTAAATAATTAACTTTTGAATCTTACGAGAAGTTATATTCAAATATTTAGTTCAGCTATTACCACGCAGGTGGTGTTGTAAACTTCGATGATTTTGTCCATTTTTCTCCGGTATTATAGTCATATTACAGTGATCTGCACAATTAGGTAAAATTTTTGATAAAGTAGAAAAGTAAAAAATCTCTAAATTATTTTCGAGGTAGTACTATTTTTATTCAAATTATTTTCATTTATAATATTATAATTAATGGTGCATTTTATTAAAAAGAGGAGTCATTTACAATGACTATCCTTAGGAATACATAGCTTTCTTTTCTAAATTGTTGTCACGAACACATTTAATAATGACAACAAAGTTTGATTAGCAGCGTATACCTAGTTAAATTGGACGATAATCATTATAATATAAAACATATATAAATTTTCGGCAAAATAATTGCTTTTGAATGAATTTTTGTACTTTAATTATCTACGAGTTGTGAATTTATTTTAATTCTGATTATTAATTTTGGTGCCGATAAAATTATTATCATGTCAGAAGATAACGTTATATGGTTATATGCGATAACCAGCTGGTGTAGGTGTGGGTAATAGGAGGGAATAAAACTCCTCTATGCTATCGGCACCGATATATGTGGCAGGACAAAATTCGAAACTATTAAAAATTACGTTTCCTTGAAAAAATGCGTAAGTCCTTGCCTACTTTTTACATTATTTTTTAATCTTTCCTCTAAATTAATCTGTCTTGGTATTGACATGATTAGTTTAGTACGAACTCAAAAATAATAAAATTAAATTACCAAAGGGTGATTCAATAACAGAGGTGCCATTTAGGATTTGTTAAAAAAACGCATTAATAATTAGAAAAATTGGAAAATTTTTATTTCAATATAATTATATTTTATACCAAAATTAAGAATAAAATTTACCAAAATTAATGATTAGTATAATCACATTTCATATTATTTAAATAACTGAAGAATAATCAGTTTTAGTTTCAAAGAGCGCTTCTTGTATTGACTTGAGTTATTATCACTTACCAGTCAGTCAAATAAGTACTGCAATAATTAATACAAGTCCAGTCCGCTATCGAAATCACTGTCTAACTTGAATTGAGCTGTGAATGCATCTGTAGTGGGTATTAATTTTGTACAATAAAAGCGGTCTTTATTTCGTATTTTGTTTAAATTTAAAAATCTACTTCAGAAAATAACCAAGTTAATTTTAGTTCACTGATTGTTCAACAACAATAAATTACAATAGTATTATCGAAAAAGAAGTAAAAGTAATTTTGGCGAATCTTATATATTAGAAACACGAATTCAAATTATGTTTAATTAATATTAACAAAATTAATATTTATGTATTTACAATATTTTTATATTCGTTATGATTACACACGCATCTAAAGCATCGATAATATGTTCCTATCTTATAACGGAGTCTTATAATCATAATATTTTATGTGATTTTATTTTCAAGTAATAGTTTAAAATTTGACGTTCTAGAAAAAAAAATTTTAAAATCAGTTGGGCATGTGATCATAAAATCTACATAGACATAGAGTATATTAAAATATTCCCACTGATTTTTTTCAAAGTAAATTTCCTAAATTTCAGGTTTTCCCTGACGACTAAAATCTTCCTGATTTACAATAAACGGAAAACAAAAATGCTCTGTTAGGAATAGCAATAGATTGCGCACAATACCAATATTAAAAAATTTGTATTTGCATCAGTTTGTTGTGAACAGGCGTTGGATCATTTATTATGAAAATGTGATTTTATAAATTAATTTAAATGTGCGAATATGTTGCAGATGTTTTATAAAAACGGTGGAGATAAAAACGCAAGGTGCTACGATTTGTAAGCGCTTCAGATAAGCAAATATTTTTAATAGTTAGTATAGTAAAAGTGGTGTTATTAAATTTATTTGCTATATACTATAATAATAAATATTATGTTATCAACAGTTTTAGTTAATTTTAAAAAATTCAACATAGTAAAATCTCATAATTTTCTCATACTATCAGCACGTTTAGTTTTCTTGCCTACTCTTGTATAACTTTTTCGAGGCATTATTTAACAAAAAATAATAAAATATTGAACTATCTAAACCTAATGGTTCACGCTTCGCTAACACATATATATACGCTTCTGTTATACTATAATAAAATATACATTTTTAAACATTTTAAGAATTACCACTTCTTGGTGGGATAGGTAGGTACCTACCTTTATTCCGTTTTGAAAAGAAATTTCCTTGTTTATATAGCGCCGTGTATGAAATAATAGGGTAACTAAAATTTGTTAAACGTGTTGCATACCCGTGAATTATAAAATAATAATTGTTTACCAGACACCTGGCGTTCGTGAATGAACACCGGGGTCTTGGAGCGTACCCTTAAGTGCACATGAAGTACAAATTGAATAATATAACTTCAAGTATAGAGAATAAAATTCCAAGTTTAACTAAAAAAATTAGAAGGTTGTACCCCAATAGTTATGGAAATATGGCTTTCTTACAAACCCAAATTTTCATTAAATTTTTAAAATTTAATTTTTTGAAAATTGTTTTTTTCTGGGAAAAGAGAGGATATAGGAATGTTGTAGATGACTTAATTATACGTAATTTAAATCATTTTTACCAAAAGATAACTTTTGTTCCGGGCTTGATTAGCAAAACCACCAAGGGTAGAACAATTTTTTTAATTTGTTTTACGCACATTTTTAGTTACTTTAAATCTTATCTTATACTCTTTTGAATTGGGATGTATCAAAAACAAGTAAATCATGAAAAAGTGATTAAAAATTGATAACCTAAGAAAATGCTTAAAAACAGTAGAGTGACTAGCCACTTGAAAATCTGCCTGTCGGCCGATTTTCGTGGCTAGCTCTGCGAGGCGCGCGGCCTGTGGCCTCGCTGTCGGCCTATCGGCCTCCCGATTGTTTTTATGGGCTTACCGACCGGTTTTTGGAACTTTTAAGGATTCCATGGTCGAGTGTTGGTTTGCATGTGAGATCTCGGATTTCTTTGGTCTGGATTTGGCGTCTCAATGGTGAAGCGAACCCGAGTCGGCCTTCGGCCTCCCGATTACTTTTAATAATAAGGGTCGGCCTTCGACCTCCCACTTGTTCCTGTTACGGGTCGGCCTTGGGCCTCCGATTTACTTTCGAATATTGCGGATCCGACATCCCATTGCATATCCGCGATCCCATTGCATATCCGCGGTACAAATTCAAAATTCGATTTGGCGACAAATTTCGACCTGAAAATAATTTTCAAGGTCACGTGTCTTGGAACAATGTAAAGCTAACGACGGTGTCTATCGAGAACTTTAATTTGTCAAAATGAAGGTGCATTTAATAACTGCGCAAGGGCAATAAGATGTCGCACATTTCAAGTTCTCCCAGATCCGGGGTAAGAGTCGGAAGGACACGTAAGCGTCACCGCGCTGTCGCACGAAAAACATCGAAAGACCTAATCTGGGTCGCCTAACAAATCTGCACACGATTACGCAATATCGTCATTTGACCTTTTGGACTAAAAAAAAAAAAAGAGCGACAACTTACTTAGTTACCTGTCGAATACTTTATCTACGCCCTACGTATTGCTTTGCGGAACCGCGAATCCAAATTTGAGGCCGTCGCGATGCGACCCAAAAATCGAAATTTGGTATGAGTTATCTATCTCTCACAACTCGAAACAAACTTTCTTCTGCTACACACTAAAGAAGAAGGTTAATAGAGCAAATTGCCAAAAGAATTAGGGTGAACGGGGTCGATTACATATCAATAAATCGATTTTGAAGTTAGCTAATTTTACATGTTTCACTGACGCGCAGTGGAATCTCACCCATTCTGTTGGCGGTCCGCGCACTTAGATATACTCTTACACTTAGAAAATTTCGCACCGGCAGATGCACCTCGACTGTCGTACATGCAACATCGATAATTTTGAAGCTATGCTTCTTATCGCACGGGTATTGCACGTGTATTTTGCACGGGTATCGCACGGGCAGTTAACTGAAATAAATCGTTCGTCACACAAAATCGTCACACAAAATCGTCACACAAATATGTAACGGAAATATGTAACGCAAATTCGTCACACAAATTTCGACCGCGACTTTCAAATTTCGAACTTCCCTTCAAACACCATAACTCCGGAACCGAGAGGGCTAGGACCCTGGGAATGGTGGCTATGGATAGGGGGCGGATGTGGCAACCGCCCCCGACCCCAGGCCGCCTCCAACCGGTTTTTATGGAAAATAGTTTTTGAAGCTATGCTTCTTATCGCACGGGTATCGCATGGGCAGTTAACTGAAAAAAATCGTTCGTCACACAAATTGGTAACGGAAATTCGTCACACAAATTTCGACCGCGGCTTTCAAATTTCGAACTTCCCTTCAAACACCATAACTCCGGAACCGAGAGGGCTAGGACCCTGGGAATGGTGGCTATGGATAGGGGGCGGAGGTGGCAACCGCCCCCGCCCCCACCAACCGGTTTTTAGGGGATATAGTTTTTTGACAAAACTAAAAAAATTAAAACATTTTTTTTTATAATTAAAACCCCCCCTCCCCTTTTCGTGGGTCGGCAAAAAACGTCAAAAAAATTTTCAAAATTTTTATTTTTCAAAAATTTGGAGCTAGTTTTAGTTTTTTGACAAAACTAACAAAATTAAAAAATTCCCGCCCCCCCTTTCTCCCTTTTCGTGGGTCGGAAAAAAACGTCGAAAAAATTTTCCCGTATTCTTATAAGCAAATTGGAGGCCGAAGGCCGACCCGACCCGTGTTCTCTAAATCAAGTGGGAGGCCGAAGGCCCAGCAGTATTCTTATAAGGACGTTGGAGGCCGAAGGCCGACCCATATTCATAATGCCAGTGGGAGGCCGACCCGACCCGTGTTCTCTAAAGCCAGTGGGAGGCAACCGCCCCCGACCCCACGCCGCCCCCAACCGGTTTTTAGGGAAAATAGTTTTTGACAAAACTAAAAAAATTAAAACATTTTTTTTTAAATTAAAACCCCCCTCCCCTTTTCGTGGGTCGGCAAAAAACGTCGAAAAAATTTTCCCGTATTCTTATAAGCAAATTGGAGGCCGAAGGCCGACCCGACCCGTGTTCTCTAAATCAAGTGGGAGGCCGAAGGCCCAGCAGTATTCTTATAAGGACGTTGGAGGCCGAAGGCCGACCCATATTCATAATGCCAGTGGGAGGCCGACCCGACCCGTGTTCTCTAAAGCCAGTGGGAGGCAACCGCCCCCGACCCCACGCCGCCCCCAACCGGTTTTTAGGGAAAATAGTTTTTGACAAAACTAAAAAAATTAAAACATTTTTTTTAAAATTAAAACCCCCCTCCCCTTTTCGTGGGTCGGCAAAAAACGTCAAAAAAATTTTCAAAATTTTTATTTTTCAAAAATTTGGAGCTAGTATTAGTTTTTTGACAAAACTAACAAAATTAAAAAATTCCCGTCCCCCCCCTTTCTCCCTTTTCGTGGGTCGGAAAAAAACGTCGAAAAAATTTTCCGTATTCTTATAAGCAAATTGGAGGCCGAAGGCCGACCCGTATTCTTAAATGCCAGTGGGAGGCCGAAGGCCGACCAGACCCGTGTTCTCTAAATCAAGTGGGAGGCCGAAGGCCGAACAGTATTCTTATAAGCACGTTGGAGGCCGAAGGCCGACCCATATTCATAAATGCCAGTGGGAGGCCGACCCGACCCGTGTTCTCTAAAGCCAGTGGGAGGCAACCGCCCCCGACCCCACGCCGCCTCCAACCGGTTTTTAGGGAAAATAGTTTTTGACAAAACTAAAAAAATTAAAACTTTTTTTTTTAAATTAAAACCTCCCTCCCCTTTTCATGGGTCGGCAAAAAACGTCAAAAAAATTTTCAAAATTTTTATTTTTCAAAAATTTTGAAGCTAGTTTTAGTTTTTTGATAAAACTACCAAAATTTAAAAATCCCCCCCCCCATTCTCCCTTTTCGTGGGTCGGCAAAAAACGTCGAAAAAATTTTCCCGTATTCTTATAAGCAAGTTGGAGGCCGAGGGCCGACCCGTATTCTTAAATGCCAGTGGGAGACCGAAGGCCGACCCGACCCGTGTTCTCTAAAGCAAGTGGGAGGCCGAAGGCCGACCCGTATTCTTATAAGCACGTTGGAGGCCGAAGGCCGGCCCGTATTCTTAAATGCCAGTGGGAGGCCGAAGGCCGACCCGTGTTCCTGAAAGGCAAGTGGGTGGCCGACCCGTAGTTTTATAAGCAAGTTGGAGGCCGACCCGACCCGACCCGTGTTCTCAAAAGCAAGTGGGAGCAAGCATAACTCCGATACCGAGAGGGCTAGGACCCTGGGAATGGTGGCTATGGGTAGGGGGCGGAGGTGGCAACCACCCCCGACCCCACGCCGCCCCCTCCGCCTCAACCTCCAACCGGTTTTTAGGGAAAATAGTTTTTTGACAAAACTAAAAAAATTAAAAAAAAAACCCTTTTCGTGGGTCGGCAAAAAACGTCGAAAAAATTTTAAAAATTTTTCACAAAAAGGCCGAAGGCCGAACAACTGTGGCCTTTACGGATCTAGTATGGTCCTCCCCCTGTGAGACCGAAGGGCGAACAACCACTGGCAATCACGGACTAGCAGTCAAGACAGCTGAAGGCATATAAATATAATCTATTATGATCCGCCCTGTGAGGCCGAAGGCCGAACAACTATGGCCTTCACGGATTTATTATGGTCCGCCCTGTGAAGCCGAAGGCCGAACAACTATGGCCTGCACGGATCTATTATGGTCTTCTCCCTGTGAGGCCGAAGGCCGAACAACCACTGGCAATCACGGACTAGCAGTCAAGACAGCTGAAGGCATATAAATATAATCTATTATGATCCGCCCTGTGAGGCCGAAGGCCGAACAACTATGGCCTTCACGGATTTATTATGGTCCGCCCTGTGAAGCCGAAGGCCGAACAACTATGGCCTGCACGGATCTATTATGGTCTTCCCCCTGTGAGGCCGAAGGTCAAACAACTATGGCCTTCACGGATCTATTATGGTTCGCCCTGTGAGGCAGAAGGACGAATTTTGTTTTTACGCGATTTTTTGGGGGTGAAACGTAATAGTTTACTGCCCCATACCGCAACTATACTTTTTAATGCTATTTCGAGGTTCTCTCACATCCCGGTTGCATTTATCCCGGTTTTCTTGATCTGTTGCGCTTCAAGCATGTTTAGCCTAGTAACCAGAGTCAAATCCGCCCTGGAGGGGTGCAGAGCGGAGAGGAGCGCAAAGGCGCCCCGTAAGGGTAGGATTTGACGATGGATTACCCTCCTTTTCGAATGCACACCCCTAAAATTGGAAGGCAAAAAAAATTTAATTTTTTCACTTATTTGGCAATACACGAGTTATTTTCCATTTTTTGATTATATTTATTACTAATATCTACTAATCACACCCCCATCTATCCGAATTTCAAAGAAAAATTCAAATCGGACCGAAAAAATTTCACTCCATTTCAAGGGACTGTAACCGGATATATGTGGCAGACCCCGGGTTCGACCGGCTACATGAATTTACTTTTCCCTTCTTTTCAAAAGTCGAAATTTTGTGTTTTTTTCATCAAATTCACCCTAAATATTATTTCTAAAGACTAAAATAAGCCTGTTCTTTAGTGTGTAGCTGAAGAAATTTTGTTTCAGCTAGTGAGAGTTAGATAACTCTTCCCCGAAATTTTAATCAAAGGTCGAGGTTTGTAATCGAAATTTTTCAAAATTTGCATTTCCGCAATTTGCCGGCTTATCGGACGTCCGACGAAAAAAAGTGTTGATTTCGAAATGGCGTAATTTTCCAAAATAATTTCCAAGGAATAGCAAAATTTTTTTTTTTATATAAAACTTTAACGTTGGAATCGGATTTGGCGAGCAATTTTAATAATTTTTGATGCAAAACTTGTCGGGACATTATCCTTCCTTGATAAAAAAAAATCACTTCAAAGTTGTCGGCGTACATGCGGGACTTTGGTTTGTTTGGTCCTCCCACTTGCTTTTAGGAACACGGGTCGGCCTGCGGCCTCCACATATTTGCTCCGTCAAAATTTCATTAGCACGGACCCATCGATTTTACCGAAATTATATGAGAAGTCAAAATGAAATTACAAGGGATTTTTAAAATTTGTCCTTTCTTAATTTGTATATCACGATTACTCGAAACCGGTTGAAACGTAGAAAAGCCATAACCCGGCAAATGGTTATAAAAAAACACAAGCTTTCGGCTTCACCTGCCACTTTTCATGCTTCATCCGCCGCTTGTCATGTCTGTAGGTGGAAGGTACAAGACAGCTAGCCCATAGGAACTACCCAGTGTCGGAGCTCGCTGGGTCGCTCGAAAGCGTTCGTGGGTTCGTATAAAAATAATCGATCTGCTTTGCGAAAATAACTGTGCCCGGGCGCCAAGCGAAGAAATAACAGATTTCAGAAATCTCTTAGTCCATTAACTCAACACTAAAAGAAAATAATAAGTGAACGAAAACTAATTGGGCACACACAGTTGCGAAATAGACTCTACTACAGCTCGTGGTAGCTAAGCGGAATGCTTCTTACAAAAAAGAACAAATTCCAAAATTTAGTTAAACAATTAACTAACAAAAAATCGCTACCCTGGCTAAAGCAGAGCCATGGTCTGTTGTAAAGATGGAATAACTAGTACCCAGATGTTATGGTACTTAGTTATAAAATTATAAAATGGTAAGCTGGTTTGTGATGTTAAAACCAGTAGGTGAACAAACCTTAGCAGATTTACCTGGTTCCTGATGTTATCGAACCAGTAAGCAGACAAACATTCACCCATCCAACCTCCCATAAGATCCACAGCAAGCTAAAACTTATTTCAGCTTGTGGAATAACCACATAAAAATCAAAATAACAGTACATCAAAATTTATTAAAATAAACATAAATTCGGCAATCATTTGGTCGTTGCCTTAACGTGGTGGAAATTTGCAGTGTTTGCAGACCAAAACCCGTACGGAGGCCTGGATGCTATCGCCGTAAACTACTCCCTAAAATCAATCAGCTGGAAGTTCAAATGGTCATACAAATCCCGCCAAGCGGAACCACTATCGAACTCCAGGGTCGAACAAGCGATAGCGTCGACGACAAAAATCAAACATCCTGTACGTTGGTTTACAACGCTACTTATTTTCAAAAAAACTCATAAATAAAAACAAACACATAAAAAAATGTCGAAGGTAAAAATTTCAAATTCAGGATTTGAACGTACGACGATCAGTTTGGACTTCCAATGCCAATTGCATTCAACCAGCGCCGTTCGATACTAATTATCGAAAATAATGCTCTGTTCAAACTCAAACAAAATAATTATTAATTTAAAATTCATTAATAATTTTAAAATACCGCAGTTTGAGCATATCGCATTTATTTTATCGACGCCTTGCGAACGCACAAGATTAATTGGCCTTTTATCACGTCAAACAAAAGTGCATGTGTGCAAACTGACGATAACTTCAGGCCAAAAAAAAACGTTCATAGCCAAAGTGCGTGGCAAAGTAATCCAAGATGTTAAACAAATAAAAAATAATAAGACATAAGCTATAAAATGTAAAACACAAAACACAAGTTATAAAGCGCAAAATGATACGAAATACCTGTAATCGTCTGGTTAGGTCGTTAAAGTAGAAATGCGGTCAGAATTTTCCTGATATGGTGGATTGATAGCGGTCCCTCATGTGGACATCAGCTTCAAAAAAAATCGGTCCGGAAGCGTCAAAAAAAATCGGGCTTGCGCTATAAATAGATGCACTTGTGCTTCCGCACTTAAAATTAAATTTTACCATTTTAAAACATTCGTAAAATTGTAGAAACCATGGAGAGCAAAAATTCGCACGTCTGCTTCGTAGCACAGAATTTTATCGACCTCTTATCTTTTCAAACTGTCTTACCGGCCTCTTTGATTTTAATTTTGAAAAATTCTGACCGTCATTTTGGTTGTCTAACTCACAGGCATAGAAATACATATATAAATTCTCAATTAAATTCCTATGGGACGCGCATGAATGGATTATCGAGATTCCTTAAAGGAAGGCAAGCTACTCAAAATCAACTGAAAAACAATAATGAATGCTGTCAAACTGTCAACCGATCGACAATGCAAATACGCGTGCACGTGCTTTACGTTTCTATTTGACCAATCTTAACCAAATTTGGTGTAGAAGTTATTTACAACGCTACGAAAAACATAGGCTACTTAAGTACCTTGGAGTGAGGCCGAAGGCCGAACAACCACATCCGACACGGTCTTGATGGCTAAAGGCGGCCGGTAGGCCGACTGTGCCAGCTAGTCCTTAATAGAATAGAAGAAAACAATAATTTTTGTGTTTTCCCACAGAATATTGCATAAGCCACGATTCGAAATTCTAAAGTTCGTCATTTTAAAATAGTTTTCAATTGTTTTTAATATCTTTCTGTATCGTCCGTTCTGCTTATGTATTGTTTACATGGGCATTTGGAAAAAATTTATTGATTTGTTAATCCAATAATACCTTCGGTAAAAATTGGACAAGTCTCAGTAAAAACGCTTTTGTGTTCGCATCTGCAAGTATCTGCAGCTGAAATTTGGAGGGCAAGTACTAGAGATACCAATGATACCATAAAAAAAAATTTCGGTGTGTCTCATGCGTTCTCACACAACTACGTGTTTAAGAGAAGTTAACATTTAAAAAAATCGAGTTTTTAGGTCGAAATTAGGTCTACAAACCGTTAAAAATGTAATTCTTTGTTTTGTTTTGGCACTTGTGTGCTAGTAACGAGAAACAGAAATAATATTTCAACTTGAAAACTGAAAAAAATCAATGAATTTTCGTTTTTAAGCAAAGTTGAAGTACCTATGTATACGGTACATAATGTATATAAAAAAGGTTGACTTTGCCCCATTTTTTCGACACTTTCCAAGCGCATTTTTTATGATTTTTATTGTGTTCCTGAATCCTTGGGATGTTCCTAACAAGAAACTATTATTAAACAGACCAAATGAATTACTTTAAAAATCACCATGTCACCATACCTATACGGTACTGATGATGACTAATATAAGTCTGAAGCACGTGTCTGCCGTTCATCTTTCATTGTTCAAATATATTCGTATGTTACAAGCACAAGGGTACGGAAAATACTCAAAGATTCAGCGAGTACAGGTTTTAGCAAGGAGCATGTTAAAACCTGTACTCGCTGAATCTTTGAGTATTTTCCGAACCCGCGTTGCTGTTGCGATGATAATTCCGTGAAGAAACGCCACAACTTACAAGCACAACATCACATACGAAAATCGACATTTTTAATGTCGATGTGGAGCAAACAGTCCCACAGAAATTACACCAAAATATTTAAATAGCAATAAGAACATCAAAATCAATATGCCAACAAACAAAAATAAGTGTGAACAGGTAACAGTGACAAATCAAACAAAAAATAGCGAGGTATACAAATAAAACAAGTCCTCTTTAACAAGCAAAAGTAAAATTAAGTCGTTTTTAAAAAAAGTAAAATTTATGCTAGGGCAGCGTTTCAAATTACGCAAATGGATACTAAAAAAATGGCAAGTTAGAAAAAACATAAAAAGAACCACTTCACTTGCCAGAACAAAAATACGTCGTCGCAGGATACCCATTTTCGTTCCAAGCTTTTGCTGAATAATGATAATTCGAAATTTATCATTTCTACACTTTTCGTACACACACATAATTTTCGTTACACATTTTTATTAAATTTAAACACGTTACCGATTGTATAGACGTATTCACGTCAAAACAACGCCAACGAGCACAAAGAAACTTACTTTCGTACAATACACATTGCACACAAAAATTGAACGAGGAAAATAATTTAATAGACGTTTAATTCAAACTAAAAAACAAAAGCCCAAATTTAAATCACAGAGAATCATATTAATACTCTTTATTTTCAAAACAATTTAAAATATTCAAATTGACCTAGGGTTATTTGAATATTTTCGTAGGATTTCAAAATAACTGGATATTTCACCTAGGGCTCACAGTATTTGCGGGTATTATTCGACGGTGCACGAATTGTATCCGTATAAGTACAATGTAAAATAACGCACGCTGATTGGTCGAAACGCCAAAATTTGACCCTGAATGCAATTATCATTTGGTATCTGCATTATTATAAAACGCTCGGAATTAGTTTTTGATAACTTCATTCCAATTTTGTCATCATTTCACAGTTTCAAAAGTTAAATGATAGTTCAGGATTCCTACTCTTTTGAAAAAGTCAGGGAATTCAGACATGTACAAATTTTGGTCATGGAAGGTTGAGGAAATTTTAATTTTTCCTGAAAGTCGGAAAATTACAATTTGGGTCAGGAAAAATTTAAAAAAATATTTTAATTAAAATATTATAAAAACTGCGTTTCTGATTTATTTAAATTATAAATGAATATTTTTAAATTTGTATTGAATTTTTTCTGTATCTAAATACATTTTTGTTCACTATTTTGAAAAATTCTCCGTCACTTTTTTATGATTTCTACTTTTTTCACCCTTATTTCATTTTTTAATGTTCTTGTGTTATTTATTTTTGATAGTTTTTATTGGAATTTTATTTTGTATCAAAATCTTTAGATAATCCATAAGAAATATTGTAAACCCAAAGCAGAAAAGAAATTTTAGCTTGAAAAAAAATCCGAACAAGCTGAAATTTAATAGATGTGTATATTTGTATGTTAGAATGAATCTCTGAAGAATCTCCTAAAATTCTCTGTCAGTTTCTCCATCAAATCAGGATTTTAGCTTCCCAACATGGCTTTTCCTAGCTTAATTTCATTTTTTCAGAAAATTACGATTAGATAAAAATTGAAGAGCAGAAAATTCTCTATAAAATAGGTTGTTCAGAATGTTTGCTCCAGATAATGAAGATCAAATGCAGGAAGTGTTTGTTTATTATTCAGAAACAGTTTTCATTTTTTTTAAACACCTTTTTTCTTTTGAGGATTGATTTTCACTTCAAAAATAGTATGATGTAAATAAGCAAATTAAAAAAAATTTTAATTAAAAGATTTTTGTGCTCTTCAATTATTATGAAAAGTTGAATTGAGAAAAGAAACTTTTAGGAATACAACATGACATATATTTAGTACCCATTTTCAATTAATTGAAAAATTATTTATTTTGTATAGGAACCTGATTAATTTTTATGTGTTTCTTCAATTTCTTTGTTCTTTTACTACGTATTTGTAAATTTGTTTTCAATTTCGTCATTTATAGTAAGTTTGTTTTTGTTATATTTTACCTTCCTGTAATTATTTTATTCCATTTCCCTTTTATTTAGCATTTTTACTTTAAATTTTCATTTCTTTTAATTATTTTTTGATTTTTCATTTTCTACCGAAACATATTCTCTATTTTATTTTCATTTATCATTTATTTTTGATTAAGAATGTCAGATGATGATACAATAATAAGCGTTAAATAGCGTTAATAAACAATAAGCGTTTTTCTGTTCCCCCCTTTTCTTTAAATGCATAATATTCCATTATTTTATTGAAATTTTTGATTTTGGTTCAAGAATGTATGCATTTATAATACGTTAAATTGAATTATTTTAATATTAGTTTTATTTTTAAATACGTTATCTTCAATATGGTTTGATAATTGTTTCTAAAAAAAATATTACCGATTTATAAGGGAAAAGCCCTGTCAGGGGATTTAAATGCCCTAAAAATTAAAGAAAACCTAAAAGAAACCGCCAGGGGACTTCTGTGGGGTTGTCTGCCAGTTTGCTCAGAATTTTTGCAGCTCTAGCTACTTTTTTTTCACTTCCTTGCCTGATCTTTTATGCTCTTTAATTTTGGTCTGATGAAAATTTTCCGTAAAACTAAAATTAAACGAGTTATAGGCAAAAAACCACGATGGGAGGCTAAAATCCTTAAATAGCCCACAAATTTTAACATAGTCCCAGGTATTATTTTTGGTCACTTTTAAATCTCAATACACATTCCTTCATATTTTTGTAAAATCCCTGTACACTTTTCTTGACTTTGTTTTTAAAATTGCTATACACTTCACGTTTTTGTAATTCTGTTTTTGCATTCACTTCTCGCGTAGTTCTCTGTAGCAACGTCGATATTGTTTATTTTGTTCAGTCACTTTACATTATTAATTATTTGAATTGACAAAGTTTCATAAACTCAGGGAAAATTTTCAATTTTAATCGCCCAAAACTTGGAGAAGTTGAAGAATTTGTTTTAAAATTTTCAGTGGGAACCCTGAGGTTGCATTTTCCTTATGTTAATTTTATTTGTTAAAAATAGTAATATCGGTTAGAGATTCTGACAAATCTCGAGATTTTAAGTAGTTAATTTGAAACATTATGAAGTAACTTTATTCCACTAGTCTTCTAATAGGCAATATCAATTATCCTTTTTAATCAGTTAAGTCTTTACAATTGGAAACAATTCTACTTATATTCCATATCTGCGTTTTTCGTTTATAAGATTTTTGTCAAGTAAGACCTCGCAAGTAAAGTTCTATCACACTTTTTCCTAGAATGGTTGAAATAATGAAAGAAGTCGGTGTATTTACATTTTTCAATCAACGGGATAAGCATGTAGAATACCAGGCGAAGACTATTGATTTGGCATCTAACCTATATTTTCAAAGGCGTTTGTTTGGTATTTTATTTTTTAAGTATGAAATGCTGTATTTTCCGTTGCAAATACATGCAAAGGGTAGAAACTGGCTACAGCAAGTAGATTGAATCAAATGTGGCCTGTGAACGGTTTTCTTTCTGATTCTCCAATTTATTGTTGGGTTTACAATAAACTGTTGCTCCTGTTTGTTGAAAGTGAACTGGACTTCCTGTATTTTGTAAAAATGCTGTTTTTTGAGTTTCATGTGGTTTTTATTAATTATTATACACTTGAAATTTCCATGCTAATTGAACCTTGAAACAAGGCTTGAAAATTTTATGCTTTTCAATTGTTGTCCTATGATGATTTTCCGTAAAAATGAAATTATGAGAGTTATAGGCGAAAGATTCCAACTGTAATAGAAGCTGACGGAGATTTTTGTGGAATTCATTTGAACTTTTAATGATTTTCTCGCCGTCTTTCCCTTGTCTAAAAATTTGTTATAAAAAATATGAATTAAAAAGATGATTACAAAATTTTTTTATTAGGTTGTACTTTCACTTTTCATTTTTTGTAAATTTCAGCCTTGCGGAATCGAACCCTTTAAAGTATTCATATTTAAATTTTCTTCAAAATTCGTTAGGATTGAATAAATTATAATTTAGTATTAAACTTTCAGATGAAGTTAAAGTGTCAGGATTACGTGGTAGGGGAGGTGCAGGTTTTCCATCTGGAATGAAATGGTCATTTATGAACAAACCTGACGATGGGCGGCCCAAATATTTAGTAGTTAATGCTGATGAAGGTGAACCTGGAACTTGTAAAGATCGTGAAATTATGAGACACGATCCACACAAATTAGTGGAAGGTTGTTTAATAGCAGGAAAAGCGATGGGTGCCAGAGCTGCATACATTTATATTAGAGGTGAATTTTATAACGAAGCTTCTAATATGCAGTTGGCTATTGCTGAAGTAAGTAAATGGTCAATTTCACAAAGTTGTTCTATTAAAAGTTGTGTTGTTAGGCGTACCAAGCTAAATTAATTGGCAAAAATGCGTGCTGCACAGGGTATGATTTTGATGTTTTCATGCATCGGGGAGCTGGCGCCTACATATGTGGTGAAGAAACTGCATTAATAGAATCGATTGAAGGAAAGCAAGGCAAACCTCGTCTTAAGCCACCTTTTCCAGCTGATGTTGGTTTATTTGGGTGTCCTACTACTGTAACAAATGTTGAAACTGTAGCTGTAGCACCAGTAAGTTTGTAATTTCATCAAAAAAATTTGATAAAATGCATATTGTTATTTCATTTTCAGACAATTTGTCGTAGAGGTGGTGCATGGTTTGCATCATTTGGCCGTACGAGAAATTCTGGTACAAAATTATTTAATATATCAGGTCATGTTGTAAATCCTTGCACAGTAGAAGAAGAAATGAGTATTCCTTTGAAGGAATTAATTGAGATACATTGTGGAGGTGTAATTGGAGGTTGGAATAATCTCTTGGCTGTAATTCCTGGTGGATCTTCAACCCCTCTTATTCCTAAAAGGTTTTTAAGCTTAATCGAATGAATGATTGATTTTTTTTAAATTATTCATTTTAGTGTTTGTGATGATGTCATAATGGATTTCGATGGTTTAGTTGCTGCACAAACTAGTTTGGGAACTGCAGCTGTAATAGTGATGAATAAAGATACCGACATTGTTAAAGCTATTGCACGACTCATTATGTTCTACAAACATGAATCATGTGGACAATGCACTCCTTGCAGAGAAGGTCAGTAGTGCAATTATGGTAAAAGTCAGCCAAAATTTTAATTTATATTCTTAATTGTAGGTATTTCTTGGATGAATAAAATGATCTACAGATTTGTGGATGGCAATGCAAAGCCATCAGAAATTGATATGTTGTGGGAAATTAGTAAACAAATAGAAGGTCACACAATTTGTGCATTAGGGGATGGTGCTGCTTGGCCAGTTCAAGGACTTATTCGACATTTTAGACCTGAATTAGAGAAAAGAATGAAAGATTTTGAAGAAAATAATAAAGAACAATGTGCTAAGGTTTAAATTTTAAATTAATTTGTTATTAGATTGATTAAATAAAAAAAGTCACTTGATTATTATTGTTTTTATTTATGAATATTTAGAATATAGTGATTATCATTTTTTGTTGTACTATAAATTAATAACTTTTTTAATTGTATATATATAATTTCACCTTTTAATAAATTCGGAACCTTTTAAAGACTGTTATATTTTTGTCCCATCAATTTGTACGAAGAGTGATACAAAAGGTAGCCACTTGTGGAGTGTTTGTATATTATGGGGTTGCAATGCTGTGTAATATAATATCTAATGATTCTAAAATCTTTACCTAGATTAGTTGTTCGATTATGATCTATTTGATCACAAGAAATTACAAATATGGATGAAAATGCTTTTGTTTATGTAATTCGTGGAGATTTTAAAACAATTTGCTACTGGTTTTAAAATTTAATGTAAGTAAAGTACTTTAGAATCTCCTCTCTAATTATTTGGCATCGGCTACAAAGTGAATCCTTTTCTCATATTGGCACTTATTCAAAATGATTGCCAATACGTCTTCTCTACACGTATTTTTTTGAGTTTTTCCGATAGACTTCCCTTGTCACTTCTAATAACTTTCTTGTAGAGCTCATTTCTAGATGAACAAATGATGTTAAATGGCAAGAAAATGCCATTAGATTTTCAAAATTAATTTCTTTGTGCAAAATAATAAAACTTGATACTGAGAAAATGTTTCCCAAGTCGGACCCTCATGAAATTAAACGTAGGCTTCTAAAATAATTTTTTTAAACACTTAATAAAACATAACGTAAAATTATAAGAAAACTCAATTACAGTAGAGAGAATATAACAGTATATTTATTATATTTATAGCAAGGGATTTCAGTTTATTATTAATTATTAAAATATAATACAAGTGTATACATTATTTTAAGCATTTCTAGGACTTAAACTGCAATTTATAATTATCTAATCCTGATTTTCTTTTAGCATCTTATAGTTTATTTAAATAATAAAGTTAACAAAAAATTATCTCTCATATTTCAAACTTCAAGGAACACAACTGGGGATTTTAGTCCTGCTAACGTAGTTTTTCGCCTATAGGTAACTTCCTTAATTTTAGTTTTACGGAAAATTTTCATTAGATTAAAATTTAAGAGCATCAAATTCTCTACAAAAACGTTTTGGTCAATGAACCCTTTCATAATATTTAAAACGTTGCGGAACGCTTGGAGTATAAAAATAATAGAGAAACTTCGATTAACTTTTCATAATATTTCATTTGGTGTAATATCTGACAATCAGTCCAACTATGTATCCAAAATGTTAAATATAACGTGCCCGTTAAGTCAAGGTTATCCAATTTGTTATGTTATTTATTAAATGATTGTAATGTTTTACCTTTTATCGATAACGTTAGACGTTTAGTTATCAGATACGTAGTAAGAATTTAATAAATAACATACCAAGTTGGATAAAATTGACGTAACGGGCACGTTATATTTAACATTTTGGATACATAGTTGGACTGAATATAAGGTTCTATAGCCTGTTATTACAACGGTTTTGGGGCCTGAAGGCCGCACCGGATCGGTTTTAGGTTCATAACTATAAAATTAATTCATTCTAAGTGCGTTAGGGAATGACAGTTTTTCTTGATTCTGATTCTAGTAAAGAAAAGCTTGTAATGTGTAATTGCCATGGTTGTGGCAATTTTTCATTTAGTTGACTGTTTAAATTAATTTCTATTAAATTTTCGAAATGCACAGAAAACACTCTGTCTGGTTTATATTGAATAAGTGGATTTTGAATAGCGCTTTGCATTTTTTCAAATTAAAGATCGGAAAAACCGATCCATAGATTGATGTACATAAATTGTTAAGATGATCGGCAATGCTATATTTATATATCCTTAAGTTTCCCATTTTTTTGACGAAACCGTTGGTTTTATTGTTGGAACCCTAATGATTCCGCTGCAACCACTTTGGGAATAGCTGCTCTACAATATAGTTTTTAAAAATTTGAAAATGTATTTATATATTTAAAAAAATTTAAATTGGTAAAGAATAATTCATCTTAAACAACAAAAGTGAATTCGAAAATTTTATAAAGAATTTTGTGTTCTTCAATTTTGGTCTGATTATAATTTTTCCTAAAAATGAAATTAAGTAAGTTAAAGACGAAAAACAAAGTTGGAGCAACTAAATAAATAAGCAATTGAGGGAGAAATCGACAGGTGAGTTTTGGGAAGGGGGTTATTCGGACACCCAAATACATATCTGCAAATTTCAGCTTTCCCGGATTTTTTCTTAGCTAAAATTGTTGCGTACCTGGGCTATTAATTGACTAGTTAATTTTTAAAGTTTACTTTAATATTGAATTTAATGGTTAAAAAATCATAAAATATATTTAAACTAAATATACATACTGCTGTGTTAATTACTGAATTTTTATCTTATTATAGCGAGGGTTGAATAACGGCACCTTTTTTTTTTAATTTAAAATTTCCTTGATCAGCAATGAGAATCTCAGGGTCAAAAGGCGGGTTCATGTAATCTATTGGAACTCTCATAAATTAACTCACTTACAATCTTTCTCATAAAGATTATTTGATAGAAAGAAAATATCAAAATAAATAAAAGATGCTGTGTTAATTACTGAATTTTTATCTTATTATAGCGAGGGTTGAATAACGGCACCTTTTTTTTTAATTTAAAATTTCCTTGATCAGCAATGAGAATCTCAGGGTCAAAAGGCGGGCTCATGTAATCTATTGGAACTCTCATAAATTAACTCACTTACAATCTTTCTCATAAAGATTATTTGATAGAAAGAAAATATCAAAATTGCATCTGCTTTTCTCTTTGATCTATAACTGCAAAAATTTGAAATCAAACTCATACGCTACCAGTTGAAAAATAAATGAATTTATTAAACACAATAAAATTCTTAAAAACAAATATTGGTTTTTCTCATTATTGACAAATTAAATCGTACAAGAAACATTAATACCACCCCAAAGTTTATGCGCAACCAAATTTAAAATATAAACAAATTCGTCTATACGCGAGTAAAAATGCAACGCACAACAAAGTTTCTTACCGGAGAATTTATGTCCTCTCGCACTCTCTCCTTCTTTAAATCGTCGCACGTGAAAGATTGGTATCGCCGTGATTGGAAGCCGCTCCTGATTTTAACTTGGACACATCAAATAAGAAGAACTATTCCATAAACTATTCCTTCCTTGGACCACGATCAATCATAGGTAAGTAAACTTAATCTCTTCTATGATAATTTTCTTTAATTTCATCAAAAAAATTATAACCATCAAAATTCCATTGGTTCCAAAATTTCATAAATTAACTTTCTTCCAATTTTTGAATTCTCAATTATAAATTATAAATAACATCGAATTGATTAAATTAATTATTAGAATATCTTCTCTTTCAAAGAAAAACTTCCAGCACGTTTTAACATTACCGTGAACGTTAACCAAATTTTCAATTTACATCGTCCCTATTTCATGGACGAAATTCAAGTTATATCTCAACGTCACCGTGAACGTTTACCAAGTCTCCACAATTACGTCCTTCCGTTCCCATGGACGGAACTAGAGAGTTCAAAATTACGTCCTCCCGCTTTCATGGACGAAGCGAGACTTCTTTTTCCACTCCGTTATCAATCTTTCCAAAATTACCCACACCAACGTTTTCACTCGCGCATGCATTTTCCCGCGAACCGCCACTTATTTTAAAATTCAAAAATCCTATGTTCACAACTAAATAAATCAATTTAATTTGTTATTTCATTTTATAAAATTAAATACTACAATAACCAATATGAAGGGTTTTAATAGCGGATGCATCCTTCATCTTTCTGAGTCAAAGCAGCTAGTTAATTCTTCAGATCAAGGAGAAATCAGATACAATTAATCAACTACCGATTATGGTCTGATTAAATGAAAGGGCTTTATGAGTGTTCCAACCTTTAAAAAAAATGACATAAAATCATCCCTTATCGAGCAATTAGCACAAAAATCATAATCTGAACAAAATATCACAGCAATACATTGCCGTACAATGAAAGCCCTTTTAGCAAAGTGGTATGGTGAAAAATATGTTCCTCAACTTGGATTCGAACTCAGTTACTATGTTCGAACATAGTCAAATGATGGCAGAACAAGGGACCAATTAGATCACATCATAGCAGATGCCAGACATGTCAGAAACGTCATAGATCATCAAGAAGATGTAAGAGGTGCAGACAGTGACTCGGATCACTTCCTAGTAAAGGCTAAAATTAAGGTGAGGATATCAACGTACAAAAACTAAGCTCAAACTAAAAATATAAGATGAAACACGGGGAGGCTGAAAATAGACGAAGTTAGAGATAAGTATCAAAGGACAGTAGAAGAACATCTAGGTGACGAGAATGAAGCCACAGAGGTGGAGGGGGTTTGGAAAACAATTGAGAGGGCAACGACAGTGGCTGATGAAGTACTAGGTAGGAGGCTCAGAAGGAAGATGAAGGGGTGGTACGACGAGGAATGTCGAGTTATGTTGGAGGAAGAGGAGGCGCTTAGGAAGATTGTGATGCAAAATGGAAGTAACGAAAATATACAAAGATATATAAATACGAGAAGACAGACAAGACCAACTATTAGATCAAAGAAAAGAGAGCTAAAAACCTGGCACAAGTATTTCAGAGAATTACTCAATGAGAAGAATACCGAGCGCCTCACTCCACAAGTAAGTATATCAGACAGCCGATTTACCAACTGACGAACCAATTCTTGAAGAGACAATAGGGGCAGCAAATACACTCAAAAATTCAAAATCGCCTGGAATCGATGACATATCAGCTGAAAATGGCACATGTAGGGGAGACCGGGTATATTATCACAAGGGTTGGTAGTTGCATTGAATATGAAAGCGTTTCAAACAAAACAAAAAAAAACAATTTAAATGTAACATCAGCATATTTATAGTATGGGAGTATACCATTTTGCCTGGATATAAACGAGTAAAATAAAATACTCGCGTATTTTGAATACTATTTTTTTTATACAAAAGGGATTTGTGTATTTTTAGTTTGATTACAATTGTATACATAGGTAATAGTTTAGTGTAAATATAAAAAATAATTTTATTTTTCTCAATATTTTTGGAGTTTTATAATAAACAAGCTGGCACGGGCCGCCCTTAGCCATCAAGGCCCATAATAGATCCGTGAAGGCCATAGTTGTTCGGCCTCACAGGGCGGACCATAATATATCCGTCACCAATTAAAAAGTAATCTGTTATATTTATGTCATATAAATATTTTTTTTTAACTTTGTTCCCCCCGTTATTATGATAGATTAAGAGCACCATCTAGCGATTAATTAATTCTAATTTGCTTCTAGCACATAAATATAAAAAAGGTGTATTTGTAAGTACTTTTTATTTTCTTATATATTAAAAAAACACATAACGAACATCAACAAACAAATGAAAGAACATAATAACATAAAACACATAAACATAACATAAAACTAACATAAATGACAACAAAAAACTATTTGTTGTTAATATTTATATAGGAACAGTTGTAAAAATTAATAACCGGCCGTTCCGTATTGGAAGTGCCGGCAACGGCTCTTTTGTATGTGAGTAGCGAATGCAAGTCGAATTTTTTTTTATGCTGGCCTCTACCACGGCCTCTAGGATGTCGAGGTCGGCGACGCGGTCTGCGTCGATGCACGGGGTGCGGCAAATCGGTGGGCACGGTAATAACGGCATGAACGTTTTCCATATTTTCTTCTTTGATTTAATTGAAAGAATTTTACTTATATAGTAAAATGAAAGATTATACGATGCTAATAACACTTACCAAATTTGTGAATATTTATATAGGAACAGTTGTAAAAATTAATAACCGGCCGTTCCGTATTTGAAGTGCCGGCCACGGCTCTTTTGTAAGTCGAATTTTTTTTTATGCTGGCCTCTACCACGGCCTCTAGGATGTCGAGGTCGGAGACGCGGTCTGCGTCGATGCACGGGGTGCGGGGAACGGTGGGTACGGTAATAACGGCATGAACGTTTTCCATATTTTCTTCTTTGATTTAATTGAAAGAATTTTGCTTATATAGTAAAATGAAAGATTATACGATGCTAATATAATACTTACCAAATTTGTATTTGTATGTTTATGTGTTCTATTTGAATTTCTATTTGAATTACTTTGTGTCAGTATTTGAATTACTTTGTGTCAGTATTTCGGTTTTTGACAAATTAAAAAAAAAAGAATTGAAATTTGCATGACAGCCTGTTTTGAATTTGATTTTTAGAAAAAGTATCGAAAAACGCGAATAACTTTGTTCCCCGCTCGAATTTTTTCTCCATTTATGTACGAATAGTTGCGCCTGGACCTACAAAATAACTGTGCAAAATTTGGTTGAGATCGGTCAAAGGGTCTAGGAACGTATAGCGAACGAACAAACACGCAAACATACAGAAAAGCTTTTTTAACCGACTTCAAAAAAGGAGGAGGTTATCAATTCGTCTGTATTTTTTTTTTTTTTTTATGTTTGTTACCTCATAACTCCGTCATTTATTAACCGATTTTCAAAATTTTTTCACAATTCGAAAGGATATAGTTTCAGATTGGTCCCATTTAAATTTCATCAAAATCGGTTGAGTACTTTGGTTTTTATAAATTAAATAAGACGGTCATCTGTAGTTAAACACTTCAGGTCAACGTCGTTGTCATAGTTACGTTGCGATTTTGACACTAAAAGTTTAATTAAATAATGACATTGACATATAGTCAGTAGCGGCTCGAGAATAGGGGGCACAACTTTGACATATGAATGTTAACCTTAAAAATTAAATGACATTGACATTTAGTCAGTAGCGGCTCGAGAATAGGGGGCACAACTTTGACATAAGAATGTTAACCTTAAAAATTAAATGACATTGACATATAGTCAGTAGCGGCTCGAGAATAGGGGGCACAACTTTGACATAAGAATGTTAACCTTAAAAATGACATTGACATATACTCAGTGGCGTTGCACAATATTTTTAATAAAGTGTAATCAAGTCTAATCAATGCATAATACGATAATGCAAAACATAAAATGACAATTTGTACGTGTTAATTGACAATTCAGGCCGGTAGATGCGCTGTAAATCTTGTCGCCAATAATTTTTCCCGTATTCCGTTTCCCGTATTGTCAATTATAAAATATTTGTTGTAAGCCCGCATTTTCAACTTTGAGATAGGCGTTTCGCCCTTTCTTCGCTTGTCTCATTTGAACGGCGCTGTCGCATATGGGCAGCGCGTTTAGTAGGTCTACCCATATTCGCTTTCGATAAATCAGTTAAGGAACGCAAGATTCACTAAAAAGCAAGAAATAAAAAAATTTTAATAAAAAACAAAAACCGACTTCAAAAAAAAGCACTACAAAAAAATTGCACTAAAAAGTAAAAAATAATTAGAAGTTATTAGAAGAAGATTTAACAGAAATTAGAAGTATATTTTTACAGTGCTGAGCATAAAAATTAATGTATTACGTCAATAATATACAATTATTGTTATTTTTGGAGTCGGTGCCAGCCAAGCTGTTAAGAAATTTACAAAATGTATTTGAAATCATATTAATACGACAATGTAGAAATACCGATGCCGTGTTGTTTAACGCCAAGTCGACTGTGAAACTCTTTGCAGTCAAAGTGATATAAAATGTATACCTACTGGTACTCCGCTACTTCGTTAATACACGTTTGTTAACCTTGGCTGGCACCGACTCCAAAAATAACAATAATTGTATATTATTGACGTAATACATTAATTTTTATGCTCAGCACTGTAAAAATATACTTCTAATTTCTGTTAAATCTTCTTCTAATAACTTCTAATTATTTTTTACTTTTTAGTGCAATTTTTTTGTAGTGCTTTTTTTTGAAGTCGGTTTTTGTTTTTTATTAATTATATATTTAGTTTATGCACGAATAGTTGCGCCTGGACCTACAGAATGGGCGTGTTTTTAAACTACTCGAGCAGCTGTTCGAGTACTCGAACAAAAAAAGTGTGTTTTTAAACTACTGCATCAATTGTCATCAGTCGTTTTAAAACTCGCCCACGCATTACTCGAGCAAATTTTCATGCACCGGATCGTAAGGTAGTGCCTTACCTGCTCGAATTTGGTTCGAGCAATTATTGCTCGAGCAACCGGTACAGTTTAAAACCACACCTATTAACTGTGCAAAATTTGGTTGAGATCGGTCAAAGGGTCTAGGAACGTATAGCGAACGAACAAACACGCAAAAAAACAGACAAGCTCTTTTATATATTTAGATTAAACATTAAAAATAGTTCTTTTTTATTAATTAATTAATTAAAAAAATTAATTAAATACGGTGGCCTGCTCCTTAAATTTCGGATATTACACCTTTTCAATATGTATTGGAAGAGATATACTATACCAGACGAATGGTACGAAGCAAGAGTAATATCCATATTCAAAAAAGGAGAAAGACACAACGCAAATAACTATAGAGGAATAAGTCTGCTGAACTCCACATACAAATTAAATAGTAAGATCATAAATGAACGGCTTCAAACTATCTCGGATGCTCTTTTATTAGAAGAACAAACAGGATTCAGAAAAGGCAGATCCTCCGCTGACAACGTCTTCACTGTAAATCAAATAAGGGGCTGTTCATGTATTACGTAAGACGTTTAGGGGGAGGGAGGGGTAGCTGACATCTTATCTTTTCTTACTCGGGGGAAGGGGGGTCACCACAATTTATTACGTAAGATTTTATTTTTTTAATTAAATTTCAAAATTTGAAAATTATTTAATTTAATTTAGGTGCTGTTGGTATTAATGTTAATGTGAAACACAATACTATTAATTATTTACATTCGAAATGAATAAAAGCACATTTTCGGGAGTAGCACGAATTTATTCACCTGAAATCGACAAATTTCCTATAGAGATTCGGAAAGCTGAACGTTTTTATAGTAGAATTGAAAAAGACATATTTTAATAATTTTTGGTTACTCTCTCTAAAAAAGTCTATTATATGATAAAGTCTATTAATATATCGTCTGTGTATTAGTTCTAATACCTCGTATCCCCAAAATGCAAGTTCTGAGATACATAAATGGAAAAAACTGTTTAATTTTGCATATGCACTTTAACAAACGAGGTATTAGAAAACCGTTTTAATACTTAAACTAATTTTTTTTGGCTACGTGTAATTGTAAAATGGTCAAGTGTGGCTTACAGCATACAAAAACATCATAACCCGATTTTCACATTTTTGTGGCTTACGAGGTATTAGAACTACATAGACGATATACTCTATATATTATAAAAAATATTTAAAAAAAATGTTTATTATAAAAAAGTCAGGTGAAAATCGAGCGTCATTGCAATTTTCAAAAATGTGCTGTATTTAACAATGCTGGCGCTCAGCAACAAACTATAAGGGTACGTTTATGTTGGAGCTGCGATAAACGATAAGAGCGACGATACTAGCGAAGCTAAGAAAATAAATGTCATTATTTTATATGCAGGTGTTTATATCAACGCAACGCTACAATATAAACAACTGCATATAAAATAATGACATTTATTTTCTTAGCTTCGCTAGTATCGTCGCTCTTATCGTTTATCGCAGCTCCAACATAAACGTACCCTTAGACTTATAGAGAAAATTAACTAAGATAGAAGTTGTAGTAAATTTTATTGTCTGTAAGATTTATAGAAGTCATTTTCGTCCTAAAGTCAACTGGTAAGGAAATATTGCGAGGAAACATTTTGTTTTCGCCATTTTTTTTAAATGGCGGCACTTCCGGGCGCACGGCTGAAATAGAACTTTGTTTAAAAATATTTTGCCGAAAAACATAATTTTCACTCCTTCATAAAAAATTTCAACTGCAGACGAAGAATTCGGTAAGAAGCTCAGGGTTCCTAGAGGACGTTTCTTATTATACAATTACCTAACGAAATCCGTCGAAAAATCGCATAAGACCGAGTTTGGATTTTTTTTGCAATTTTCTTACACTATAAAGTAATTTGTGTGAATAACATTTTTTTTTAATATAAAATAAACATAATATCTTCATTAATTTCACTTTTAATGTTTAATATCTGACTTCTCATTGGCTAATAATTTATCTTACGTAAGATTAGTGAGGGGGGGAGGGGGTATACATTTTCTTATTTTTTCTTACTAGGGGGAGGGGGGGAGTCTAAAAGTAGGAAAAAACGTCTTACGTAATACATGAACGGCCCCTAATACAAAAAAGACGAGAATTTAATTTAGAGACTCATCTAGCTTTCATAGATTATGAAAAGGCATTCGACCGAATAAATAGATGGAAACTATGGAAAATAATGACGAAGAGAGGATATCCAAAACATCTAATAAAAACAATACAAACCCTTTATAAAGATACGAAAATCTCTATTGATACAGGAAAAGAAATAACTACATCAATGAGAACTAATCAAGGGCTAAGGCAAGGATGCAGTCTATCGCCTACTCTTTTTAATATATACTGCTGTATACCCTTGGAGCTTTATTAGGGCTACACGTTTGAATATTAATGTCTTGTACGAGTGTACGTAAATGTACCCCGTCAACAGAAATGTATGCAAAATTTTTATTTATAAATGCAAATAAAATAAATTTATACCTCGGCTTAGCAATTTCGGTGAGCACTGACCTACCTTTTTTCAAGTTGGGCTCCTTCCTTGACCAAATCGTATGCTGAAATAGACTAGTAATGGTCTTCGGAAATGATAAAATTATGCTCCGTTTTATAATGCAAATTGTGAATTTTATTATATAAAATGTAATTAAGTTTAAACAAATCTTGAACATCAATTAAATAAAACCTTAATATTACCCCAAACTATAATTATTATTGTCTCGACGCAACGCGGTAGAAATTTTTAAGTTCGCACTAATTTTTGTGAAAATAAAAGTTGTCTGGCTTTACCTTTAAACAAATCTGGTACTTTTCTGGTTACCAAGATGAATGGCCATGAACTCCAGTGTAATTTTCTTGTGGATGATTGACGGTCGCTTGAATACAAGTGGATTCGTTTTGCACCACGTGTAAAATCGTATAACGTAATTTGTGAAAAATATTGTGGATCCTTTAATAATTTTGATCAAAAACACTTCCAACACACGTAAGTTGACTTCACTTTTTATATTTTATAACTTTTTTCTGGTTTTAATCGCAAATTTTTACTAATTAACTTTATCTTTATTAGCAGCTACAAAAACTCGACCACCATTAATTAAATTAAATTCAACAACCTCATCATCTTCAACCAATTGTTTTTTCATCGCTACTGTATATCAAGGCAATTGTGATTTTGTTCCATTGGTCGATGTAAAATCAATATTTGAAGTTATAATTTACAGGTTCGGTTTAAGCCCAATGTGACTTATAAAATTTTTAATAAAATTTTTCTGTTTCAGATTATATTGAAGTATTTGCATCTCCTGTGATCTTCCAGTAACTTTTGAAGAAAATGTTTTTCCCATTTGTGATACATTGAACTTCGAAGCACTCCGATACGTGTAAAAATTTTCCTTATTTTAAAGTTTTACGTTTAACACATTTTTATAAATTAACTTTGAACAATTATTTTGATTTCACATAACATTTCTTATAATTAATTAATATAATTTATAATTTTAACAAACATTTTTTTTATAAACAGAATTAAAACGTTGCATTTGAATTTATTTGTTATCTCGTTCCGTGACCTTCTCTTCATATAAATTTATGACGTTAAATCAAATTTTTTTTGGTATCGGATGAAACTTTTACGTTTGAACAAAATAAGTCATGTGCTACCTTTTTATTTAATAAACAAAACTTTGAATCGTGACGTTAACATTTCTATTGACGTGGTGGTCGGTGTTGGACATTGCAATACATAGACGATCTAATGAGAAAATGGAAAAAAGAAGTGGACCCAGGTATCAAACTGAACCAACGAGTGTATTTAAATACTGTCCTGTTCGCCGATGACCAAGTTATCATACAAGATAACGAAGATAAATTACAAAAAGCAATTTACGGGCTCCATAAATTAAGTTCCAAATACAATCTTCGTATATCAACCCAAAAAACCAAGACTATGGCCTTCCTAGGACCAGATCCAATAAGAACAAAAATTGTAATTGACAAGAACATTCTAGAACAGGTGACACATTTCCAGTTCCTTGATTGCGATGTCACATATGAAGAAAATAAAGATATAGGTAATAAAATCAGCGAATACCAAAGAATATGTGGCACAATTAGAAGAACATTGGGAAGAAAAACAAGGACAGAAACCCAATTAAAATTCTACAAAGTAATGGCTGCTCCTACCATACTATATGGCTCAGAGAACTGGACAGTAAAAAAAAGAGACCTCCAAAAAATCCAAACCGCAGAAATGAAATTTCTTAGGGCAGTTAAGGGATCTACAAGAGAAGACAGAATCAGAAATGATGATATAAGAGAAGAACTGAACATGTACTCAATTGTGGAAAAGACCCAAGAATATAAAGAAAACTGGAAGAAGCACTTAACACGAATGAAAAACAGCAGAATCCCAAAACAAGCACTTGATTACAGCCCTAGAGGAAGGAGAAGCGTTGGTAGACCGAGGAAACGATGGTGAAGCCGGAACAGGCAAATGCGCCTAAACCTGGAAAGGCAGAAGAAGAAGAAGATTAAAAATAGTCTATGAACGATTTGCTTAACAAACTGTCTAGAATTGCTGCTTCTTGTAGTGGACTGTAATTATTGCTGTGGTTCTTTTCGGATTATCATTTAAACACTTGATATTGTTGAAGTAAATTTATTTGTTTGTACTAATTGAAAATAACTTGTTACATGGACACAACGGTGTCGAAGAATATTGATAAATTGTATCAAACATAAGTTAAACATGGATACTGAATGTATCGAAAAGTTGAGCACATGTCATGTCTTGAACGAATCTACATACATACCAATACATACTCGTCGTTACACGAGCTAATTTATCACATGATACAATTAGCGGCGCATGGCAAATAAATGGCGGCAATATAAAATATTTGAATAAACACATAGGCGGCGACAGTGTATTTCTCCAAGTTTTTTATTAAAAGAACGAGACGCGTTTCGAGAATCTCAAATTATTCTCATCTTCGGTCGTTAAAGGCTGTATCAACATATGATTTGTTGATGTTTTACATTGACTAATTTTTTCTATTTTGTACAGCCTTTAACGACCGAAGATGAGAATAATTTGAGATTCTCGAAACGCGTCTCGTTCTTTTAATAAAAAAATTGGAGAAATAGACTATTTTGAATTTAGTGATGTAATGATTAAATTTTCATTATTTTATGATCAAAAAGTATCAAGTTATGTAACGAAACAAAGATGGTATGTCATAGTAAATGGAAGGTCAACTAATAAAGGAATTCTTACCTATCTTAATTAAATTTTAACTAATTAACTTAGAAAACTAATTAACTATTTACCAAAGAAATAAAAAAATAAAAAGAAGTAGGAAGAATTTCTTACTTTAGCTTCATATCAATTTTGTTAAAAGTTTATTATTTTGTATATATCGTATGTTAAATTTAAACTGTAATAAGAAGTACGAGTATTTAGCAATTTATGTTCAAAAGACAAACGAAGCATGTAACGGTTAAGTAATCTTTTTGTAATGTCTGAAGCGTAGTGCTTGGGACAGTTATTGGATATTTCTAGAGAGGTTAAAAGTTTAGAATTAATCTGAGCTCCAAAATACATGGGGCATTTCTCAAGAAATAATACAATTAAGTATTAAAATTATCAATAATCAAAAGAGGCTTACACAAAACTGCAGTGGCTTTTAGTGATATGAATCACCGTATTAGATGGATACAAGCCATCTGCATAGGATATAAACCAATGCAAACTGCAGCCAAAAAACATTGATCATATTAGTCTTATATTATATGACCGAGCTGCGGTATAAATTAATCAAATTTAACATTAAGTTAACAAATTACTACGTTCATTGTATTTTTATTTAAACAATTATTTACCTTCTAAATTAATATTATTCTCAAAACGATTAAATTAACGTTTTTTAACATATTATGTGATCTATTTTTCTTCTTGTCATTGTTATTCACTTGTCTGAATTTGTTACAACACGTTTTGCATCCACGACACCTTTCCAACAGGTATATAAAGGGTGACTAGCTCAAAGTCGCGAAGGGGTGGGTTGGTGAAAGGAATAAAAAGGGTCGTGTGACGGCACGTCGCGAAGCGTGTGTTTCCAATCGACGACCGGGCAATCCTCGATCGCGATTCTAAAAATGGTCAAAATCGGTGTGAATAATTTACACGGGGGGGGAGGTAAGTCAAAATCGGTGGGGTTAATATACACGAGGGAGTTTAAATGGGCGCCACGCATACGAAGAACTGAATCTTTTTGAAGGGGACTGGTTATCACACCTTCCAAGCTGGTACGCGACAACTTGATGATCTTACTACGAATTCTCACTCCGGAAAAGCCTCGCTCAATGACCTTACCTTTACAGGAGGCGAACTTTCCGTTGGTGAAAATAGCTAAATAAACACTAACACAATAATAATAAAACACACAGTTGGGAAATAACAAAAATGTAATGAATAAAATAATATCAGGGGGGAGTTGACAAAATTTACACAAGATACTATCAAATTTACATGTATCGTATAAAAATAAATATATACAATTGACGGAACCTTTCGGTGTGGTTCCCGTTGCAAAATTAATGTTCGTAAAACAATTACTGTTACAAAAACAAAAACTGTCAATTTGCAAAGTATGACCAAGAAAGTTCATACGTAAAAGGGGTGCGTATTGAATACAGCACTCCACAAAAATAGTTACTTAAGTGCAACTCGATAACATCTAAAACTATGATTCATAAAATTGATCATGAAAATTAAACAATGGTATCGATTAATTTTTATGAACTTTAGCTGCAATGCTAAACTTAAAATAGTACGTTAAATTACTGGTTAAGATATGAACGCCCGAATGGCGTAGTAAAAATTACGTTGATAATAGACACTAACATTAGTTAACAACAAAAGATGTACAAAAGGTTGCGATCGACTTCCAAGGTTTGAACTGAATATTCATAAACATAACCTGTGGCCAGGGTGACCACTTAACATCACAAATCTTAAAAATATATAAAGGTTTCTTACTTAGTTTAGTTGTTGGTGTTCGACCTCTAGATAAAGTCGCTGGCGGGTCTTCCAGGAGTGAGAATCGTCCTCGGAATGCCGAATGGAGCTGAATACGATGTCTTAAACCATACCATGAAGTCGGTGCGATAACCAGCTTCCAAAACCTCTTCAAATCGGAAGGTGGTGAAATGACAGGGCAGTTTACGCACTCCGTTACGCGATAAATAGGGGATTCCGTTCGAAATAATTCACTAGAATAATTATCCGCGAAGTTACAATTATTTAGAGACGGCACTGTGTAAATATGAAACGTAAATGTGGTGTTCGATAAAAAAAACTACTGGAATGCACAAATGTGTTTGCAATGCAACACCTGTTTTATATTATACCGATAAAAAGAAATGCAACGTAGTTGCATCAAAGCGGCAAATAGTGCGAGACTAAAGTTCGATAATTTAATTGAAATACACTCGATATTATTTAAAAGTTATAAACAAATTGGCGGTGAATGTTCGATAAATACTTCGTGAACTCTCGATATTATTTAAAAGTTATAAACAATACGTAACGGAAAATAGTTCGATATGTTTACCTGGGCATGAATGCACAATTTGTTTTTAGCACAATTGAATTTTTATTGATTTAAAAATCTCGAATTAAATGTGAGATCTTATTGTTTTAATTCCGCTTTGAAGCGTTACACCCAGCGCGACTGTACAGAAAAACGGTATGGGACTCTGTTTAAATCACCCAGAATCTCTCTCTCAAAATTGCAATCTGCAGGGCCTTTTATATGTTTTCCCATTCCAAGATCTCGTCACGGGGAGAATTATTCCCACTTAATGATTGATTTCGGTCATTATAATTGGGCCTCATTAAATTGGAAAGAAGGGATATGCATCCTGATTGGATGTTCATCGAAGTGTGAAGGCACGCTTTTGTCTCTATTTAAATCGAAAGTGTCGGGGGTATATCAGCACATGAGTCCCGAATAACATTTTTTTGTGCCTGTCTGGACTCGAGCAAAATAAGTTTTTGTATAGTTTTTATTCGCTTTCAATATTGCGAAATCCGTATACCTTCAATGTTAAATATTTAACCAGATGACGGCATGTCGGCACATGCAGTCCGATAATAAAACAAAGGGCATTGTTTCACACGGTTTCAACACCGCACGTGTGTGTTTTTGTATTGACAGCAGACACGAGTTTATGGATCGCATAAAAGTGTCCATCAGTCCTATATAAAATTATAGCAAAGCATTTGCATGAATTGACGTTTGGTTCGAACCGCTATCGAATGGTGACTTTCTTATTGACGATGCAAATAGTCGACAGACGCTACGTCAGCCGTACTAGGACTGTTTTATCCACCGCATGGTTTATTATACGTGTATAAAAATATTTTGAGGATACTTTCTTTCCTATAAAATTCTTATAATTACTATACATTTGCAAAACATAAATTTGTCCGTTAAGTTAATGTTTCAATCTTTTGGTTTTACACTCTGACCTAAAAATATCTTCTCAAAGAATATTTGACTTGTAATTTTTATCGGAACGATTTGAAATTTTTATTATAAGTTTAACAGATTATAATAACAAAATCTAAGGATGCGCCCGATGCGCGTAATCAGGTGACAAATTGTTTTCGTGGAGAACGTTGAGAAACGTCCACACTAAAAGCATTTTTACATTACATTAAGCAAATGCCACCACGCGGGAGAATTTCTAATTAGTAAATGACGTATTAAGTAAATGAAAATAAGAAAAAATGAAAAAACAAAATCAACTAATTAATAAAACATATTACAATAAATTTAACACTATACTGAAATGTTTGCAAATTTTCACTAGACTATGACTTTGAATTTCTAAATATACGTCTAAACACAGCCTTGTTGTTGTTGCTGGTGGCGCCACCAACGGTAATGTAAATCGCTAATACATATTATAAGAAATCTATCAGTACATATAGGCCAATAAATGCCTATTATTCATTTCCAAAACAACTTAAAGGTCCTTAGAAGAAACGTAAGCATATAGAGGTTCATACTCTATAATTTACAAAAGTGGCGAATTTAGCTTATTTGGGGCCTGAAGCTAAATTTTATGTAGTTATATTCTGTAACAATATACGGTACAAATCAAACATCAACCTAAATTATTGTGAAATAAATTTTAATAGGTCTGGATCCATGTCGATCTTTATGGGAACTATATGAGATTGGGAGCCTGAAACTTTCATGCTGATTGACAAAAAAAAATTTCTTTTGAGTGCCAATCTTAAAAATGTTTGGATGTACTTTAAAGTTCTTCGAGTTAGAGCAAGCGAAAGTTTGAAAAATAAATAATTTGGTATTCTTAAAATTCACTATAAAACATTTTTTTGGGAAAGCACAGAAAAGTAAATATGAAATCATACCTGTATTTTTTGAAATCTTTTATTGTTTTATATTTTATTGGGAAAACTAACTATTTATACATTGAACCACAATTCCACAGTTGTGTCAGTTGGGAAGTCTGTATATCTTATTGATTTTCTTAAGCCTTAATTTTCTAATTGGAAACGTTTGCAAAACATTTATTTACATTGCAGATATGGATTTCTACCAAGCAATAATAAGCAACAAAGCATCATTACAAAACCAAAAAATGGCCACGACCATATCAAGATTTAGTAGGTATATTATGAATAAAAATATACAATTCCAACGCCGCATCGTAATAAACTATAGCTGTTTCGACCTTATTCATCAGATTTATAGTTACATCGTTTTTTTCAAAAATTCGGATTTTACATTACTCAAAAAGTAATGTAACCCCAAAAAATTATTGAAATCGATAACATTTTAATGACTTAAAATAGGTACCGCTCTTAGTTAAAATTTTAATTAATTTGCATATATGGTAATTAGTTTGGTAACTCACTTCTACGGATTGAATCGAGATGCATTTAGCCAAATACAGCTATTATTAACACAAGACAGCTGGGCATAGATAAAAGAATTAAAATTCTTTTTGCAGAAAAATTTTTTCCGCGTACCTATAGCAATTTATATTTTATTATTCAACATCACGGAAAATGTTGTAACCTGGGTAATAAATTTAATTATGTCGTATTTATTTTTCCTTCATTTAATTTTATAGTTTCCTCACGCGTTCCTAATCTCCAAACAAAATTAGTGGCAGGTGACTCGTTTATTCCTTTTTATTCTTGAAAATGTCATCAAAGCTTAGGATTAGCGCTACGTTGGAAAGTGTATGTAAGTATATAGTAACCAAAACAGGTAAAACGTAATCATTAAACTCTATAATGATTTTCATAAGATATTTACATAATAATTATGTTGAAAACACATTTTTTTGCAAATGTTTGTCTTCAGTTTGTTATTTTTAATAATAAAATCTAGTGTACTATATTATAAGCTCAGATCAACTCAAAATAATCTTTAAATTGCTTAGGGTAAGTTCGGCAATTATGGCACACCATAAGCATTAATTGTAATAAAACACATAGTTTATGCGAAAAACCAGTATTAATACTTTATTTCAGTCAAGAAACTAATCAGGTATAAACCTTTAGTAGCTAAAGTAATTAAAATTTAAAAGAGTAAATAAAATTATTATTTTTCATGAACTCGATAAAACAACTAAATTAAAACATGGTAGGGTATTATGGCCCTGGGCCATATTATCCGTCCATGTGGTCCATTTAACAATAATTAAATAATGTTTATTTAATTTTTGTACATAATTCGCACAAAAATATATCCCACAGCATTATTCGTGAGCCCAGAGATGATAGGATACACATTTTATCCAAGATTCACCTCTGGTGTCCTCAGAATACAGACATTCACAGTACAAACATTTAGCATCTTCTTCATTGCAGCCATCTATATGCTTTCATCAGAGCTATCTGCGTAGGAAGGTTCACTGTCTTCTTTGGAGCTGGAAGTTTTTGGTTTATTTTTAATTATGCAAATAATAATATGGTTATATTACCCTACCATGCGATGGGCCATATTAGCCGCGAACCTAATTTAAAAGAACTTACCTCCAACCTTGAAACAACCCCTACAAATGTATAAAGTAATTTGTCTAAGCACTTAACTAAGGATACTGTAACACATCACTATTAATGTTTAAATTGGAATTCAAATTGCACAAACCTAACCAAAAAAATTACATCAGAATCTATAAAAATCGATTTTTGCTCGTTGTGAACACGCACGCAGTTGTACTTTACAACAACTGACTTTGATGTTGGGGTGCAAAGGGGTATTTCGTTGCACGTATATTTTATTCATTACGATGCTGCATTTCTAAGAAATGGCGGTGGGCCATATTGGCCGACCAGGCCATAATACCCGAACTTAATCTACAATTTTTTAAAATTAAAATTAGAAAATATAATTTTCCGTTCCAATATTTTTGTTCAGATAAAAACAAATTAAACCTTTTGAAAAAAATATAACATAGATATTACAATAAAAAATAATATTATAATATGGCACAGATCAGGTCCTGGTTCTTACTTCTAATATTGAAGCAGGCTATTAGAGGGTGTTTTTTTTTAATTGCATGAGATCTTTCAATAGGGATAACTTTTGAATGAAGTTTGTCAAAGTGACAGTTCTTTGACAGTTGTGTTCAGAAAGGTTTGCCATTTAATTTGGAATAAATTAACACTTGAACAACGCTACCAAATTGTGGAAATTTATTTTCAAAGTCAGAGTTCCGTTCGCGAAACTTATAGAGCTCTCCGCCCATTTTATTGTCGACATAATCGACATTCTGAGCAGGCTATTGGTGCGGTGATGGATAAATTTCGTACCACTACTTCATTGCATGATGTAAGACCACCAACAAGACAAGGAAATGTGCGTACAGAAGAAACTATCGCTTCTGTGAGTGAAAGTGTGCAAGAGAACCCAAATATTTCAATTCGCCATCGTGCTTAACAACTTGGGCTTTGTCCGTCCACTACATGGAAGATTTTACATCAAGATCTTGGTTTACATCTTTACAAGATCCAGTTGGTTCAAGAATTGAAGGCTAATGATCATCGATTGCGTCGTGCGTTCGCAGATTGGGCTCACAACCAATTGGAAGTGGATCCATTTTTTTATCGCCAAATTTTGTTCAGTGACGAGGCACATTTCTGGTTGAGTGGGTATGTGAACAAGCAAAATTGGCGTATATGGACTGAGACCAATCCGGAACATTATCTTGAGACTCCATTGCATTAATTAAAATTGACTGTTTGGTGGGGAATACACGCCAACGGCATCATTGGTCCATATTTCTTTCGAAATGAGGATGGAGCTACGGTTACGGTGAATGGTGTGAGATATCGACACATGCTCAATACATTTTTGTTTCCAAAAATCCACGACTTAAACATCGACAACTTATATGGTTTCAACAGGATGGTGCTACGTATCACACAGCCACCGAAAAAATCGATTTATTGAAAGGACAATTTGGTGACAATATTATTTCAAGAAATGGTCCTATCTATTGGCCTCAAAGATCGTGTGATTTGACGCCTCCAGATTATTTTCTTTGAGGGTATGTTAAATCCATGGTTTATGCTAACAAATCAACAACTCTGGAAGCATTGGAGGTCAATATTCAGCAAACCATTTATGAAATAAGGCCAGAAATATTGGAAAAAGTGGTCAAAAATTGGAGGATCATTTTTAAAAAATTAAAAAATGACAAAGTTATCATTTTTTACTTGAATAAATAATTAATTAACTTGTGACATAAATATTAAATTTAAATATTGACAAAAGTTAAGTAAACTTTATTTAGAATCACATCAGAATTCTTATTCATTACTAACGAACGCATTTTTTCTTCCGATTTGAGGGGAAGGAGGTAAAATAATTTAATTTACTACTTTAGAGAGCTTAACTAACCTGCTCATCAGTAGCTGCCTCTGGTTTGCTCACGGACCTCTTAAATAAACCTCTAAGGACCAGTTGTATAACAGTTAACAGAAGATCATCTTCGAGTTAGAGTTAACCCAGGAATTTTTGGTGTATCAATCAATCAAATAAAAGAAATTCCTGGATTACCTCTCACTCTAGGATGGTCTTCTGTTATACATTGGCTCTTATTTGTTTAAGAGGTCCGTGGGTTTGCTATAATAATCGAGGGAGGACTACACATCATATTTTTCAATTTTTAGCATAATGGTCTAAAGCTTTGCCAAACGTTTATGACGGTGCTAAACGACGCCGTAATTTCATAATAAATAATTATGTTTTTTCTAGTTACTATTCTCTTTTGATTAGGAAGGGCGGGCTCCATCGCCCTTCCTGTACCAGCCGCCACTGATTATAATAGTAAAATTATGTAGTTATATAAAAGTTATAAAAATTAGGTGATTAGTCGTGATGATCTATTATGATTAGAATTACAAATATTACTCTTAAGCATTAGATGTAAATAGTAGGTGGTAGTCAAGATATGAATTTAAGATATTATTCTCAACGAATGACACGTTTCGACGATATCCATGACATTGTGGAATTCATCTTTTCAGATTCATATTAGTACGTGCCTAAACAGCGGCTTAATTTTCAGTCTAATCACCCAATAAATTTGATATTATCAATACAGTCGTTTCTTAATGTTCAAATCAAGCCAATGTTTGAACCAAATTAAACATGATAATTTAAACTTGAGTTTTAGTTTTATTTTTTTACACCTATATTCTGCATTTTTTAAACTGATATTCACCATTTTTTAAACTGATATTCACCATTGAGGTGATGGTAAAACCGTTGAACAATGCACAGCAACGTAGCAATGATCTGAAAGAATAAAATCTAAAATCACAAATGTAAACCTACAGTTCAATGGACAAAATACATTAGACTAAAGAAAAATGACCAAACAGAAAACATTAGCATCGCATTAACAATGCCAAATAGCACAAATCCATACTATTTGCAATTTATTACAATCTGATTTTCTATAAGACTTATATATAAATTATAACGTCTACCACTGTGGTGTAAGTAGTAGACATACCAATTTATCGAATTAAAAAATTAAAAATTATCAATTTTTTTTTAATACCAATACACAGCTAGGGCAAGTCGCGATACCGAAATAAATCACTATTTGATTAATTATTTATAGGGTGGTGTCAGTGAATGTATGTCTAAAAACACGCTACTTTCTAATGCCCGAATCGATTTTTTAAAACTTTTTATACTTAAATTATTGTAAAAATGTATTCCATAAACCCAGTAAACCTGTACAATGTGCATTATAAATTAATGATGCGCATATAAATTTTAGACACACATCATGAGTAGCACACCTACGGTTAACTTATTAATACTTAATTATTAGCAAAGCTGAGTGCAAAGTTAGGTTGCACATCACAACAATATTATTATTAAGCTTTTAAAATAAAATTTTCTCATAAAGTATCTTCTGAAGTATAAAATCATATGGGAGTAACGTCGCCGGTCTTACAAAGACTTAATATACTATATGAGTAGATATTTAAACACGTTGTAAAACACAAAGCTGACATTATGGTTTACTGTTATTACCACATCAATCTTAACAATCAGTACTGTTAATAATCTATTTTTAAATCAGGATTGTTATTAAGATCTTTATTCAAAACAAAAAGACCGTTCCACAATTCCCCCTAATTTTGATTTACTACTTTTTAAAAGCGAAATTAATTTAATATTTAATTTCATGCACCAAGTTCCATTTATTTGTTTTAAATTAGAAAGAAACGGAAAATTTTACTGCGAATTAATTAGCATAACAACAGGAGCCTATATTTACACTCGATTTTATGCGCAAATTTAAATATGAAAAATAAATGTGAAACCACAACTTGTTACCGAAATTTGTTCAACATAGCTTGTGGTTGTAACCTGGTTACCTAGTAACAAGCTGTAAAATGTGATATGTCGATTTAAATTTAATTCGGAACGGCGCCGGCGTTTATTATCAATCAAATTGAAAATTTAAATCTACAGATTTAAGACGAAGCAAGCAATAAATAATCAATGAACTTCATGATTTAATTTTTTTTATTTCATGAGAAGATTGCCATGAGTTCATTAAGGTATCATTTTGGAAATGTATCATCGTTCTTGACAGGAAAATCGTCTATACGAGTAGGTTCAAAATGAAACTGGAATTTGTTTTTACTTAATCATTAATGTTAATGTTGTTCCCTTCAAAGTAATCCCCCTCGGATATAGTGCACTTTTTTTCCAATCCTCAAAACACTTCTCGAACGCCTCTTTTGGTATGGCGTTAAGCTCTTTCCGCAATTTTTGTTTTATCATCTCTAAGGTGTCGAAACGTTGCCCTTTCAATGTTCTTTTCATTTTTGAAAAAAGAAAAAAGTCGCGTGGGGCCAATTCAGGCGAATACGGAGGCTGATGCAACACGATGGGTCCGTTTTTTGGTCAAAAATGAACGAATCCATAGCGAAGCGTGAGCTGGTGTGTCATTGTGGTGTAAAATCCATGATTCTCAAGCAAATGGTGTAAACCTTCAAGGTAATACTCCTTATTTACCGTACGGCTTGTTGGTAAGAAGTCATGATGCACTATACCTTTGTAATAAAAATAACAGTAAGAAGAACCTTCACACTTTGATCGAACTTAACGTGCTTTTTTCGACGTTGGCTCATCAGTTTTCCATTGAGAAGATTGGACCTTTGTTTCGACGTCGTAGCCATATACCCACGTTTCATCACCTGTTATGATGCCTTTGAGAAAGTTTGGGTCTTCAGCAACTTCAGCTAACGATTCCTGAGAGATGTTTTTGCGGTTCAGTTTTTGTTGAAAATTCAACAATTTTGGAACGAATTTGGCTGCATTCGTCTCAAGTCCAAATTGGCCTTAAAAATTGCATCATATTATGACTCAATTGTGATTCCAACTTCTTCTGCAACCTCTCTAATAGTAATTCGGCGATTTACAAGAACAATTTCTTTCACTTTTCCAACGGGTTAATTGGTAATTGATATGCTTGGACACCCACATTTGGCATTATCTTCCACGTCTTCAAGGCCATCTTGAAAACGTTTGTATCACTCATAAACTCTTGTTTTCGACGTAGTCTTTACGCCAAAGGCCTTAGCCAACATTTCCAATACTTCACTATACTTAAATTCATTTTTAATACAGAATTTAATGCAAATTCTTTGATCCGTCATTTTCAAAACCGTAAAATAGTCTAAAAATCGTGGATCGTCAAAATTTTGTCGTAAACAATAAATCGTTGAACACAAAACTACACATCAAATATGGCTGAAAATTGACTTGTACATCACTCACAGTTGTACCTACTGCTTCTTCTTCACGTGCCTTCTCCTCTCGGAGGTTGAAAATCAACATAGTTACTGGACACATGGACATCTCCATGTGTAAATTCTGGGTTGTGGTAGTTTAAAGTATGTTTTTTTCAGAACTAAATCTTCTTCTTCACAAAACTATATTATACGATCTCCTCTGTCATTTCTTTTCCCCAATCCATATTCACCCACAAAACTTTTGTATTTGAATTTTCCGTTTTTTGCATTAAAGTTGCCCAATGATGATGCATATCTCCCGTTTCTTTATTAGTTTGAAAATTGCTGTCATTTGTTCATAGAATGTTCATAGAATGTGTAAATTTTTCTACTCCTGTAAATTCAGAAGACTAATGAGGTCAACGGAATTACAGGGTATCAAAGATACATCTGCCAACTAAACTATAATTGACAGTAAAATTCGCTGTTGACAGATACCCTGATGGACGTTTTAACCAGCTCGTATTTAGCGGAAGCTAGGGTTGTGGATCGTACTTCAAAATGATGTAGATCAAAATAAATGAAACACCAAATAGTGATAACCAAAATATAATCGTGAAATATCTGTACAATAACTGTGGTAGTAATTCGCAACAACAGTTCATATACAATCAGCAAGCTGACAACGTAATAATAAAAATAAATGGTGTTGTTAAAATGTACAGATTCAAATTTAAAAATCATACAAATTGCACTCACCCAAAAGTACTTTTGTGGTCTGAAATAAAATACAAAATACTCGCTCTAGACAATAAGCGGACTCCCAATTTGAATACTGTAGCACCAGAACGATGAATTGAATACGTCTTCTATCGACTCCACTGATAGTACGGAAGCAGTTGAACTT
Source organism: Podabrus alpinus (assembly GCA_932274525.1). NCBI lineage: Eukaryota > Metazoa > Arthropoda > Insecta > Coleoptera > Cantharidae > Podabrus > Podabrus alpinus. The sequence continues at coordinate 30,761,826 of OW026451.1, forward strand.
GACAGCTTGGAACACCATGGAATGAATTGGTTAACAGAGAACCTCAAAGATTGAATATTATTCTTGAAGTCGTTAACTTGTAATGTGTAATTATAATTAATATTCGATAAATTACTAGTTAACATCCGCAATAATTGATACATCAATCGTTAAATCGAAAATTTGACCTTGTCATTCGATTTAAAACAGTTTAAAACAGCCCTGGCGTAATATGTGTTTTGGCAAACACATGTGATGAAATTGATGTTTTTGATGTTTTATAAAATCCGCAATCGCGTAAAACAACCATCTACTTGTCTGGATGAGTAAATAAATTAATTAGTCGTCTAATTAACGAAAATTAGTCAGGACAAAATAGACTACGTCTCAACTTGATCAAAAACAAAATCAAGATGGTCGCTTCACCGAGCGGTCACGGAAATCGAACGAAAATCGGTCGATTTCAAAAATCTTATATACAAGGTGTTGCAAAAGTTATAGTAACGGATGTAAAAATTCGTTACAAATGGGGTGTAAGGGGTGGCAAACATCAACTCATAAACACCATAGCCACCCAATTTTCAACCTCACCTGCACGTGGTACACCCTGCTAGAAAACCAACGAGGCTCTGGCGACCGAGTATTGGCGGTATAACTATAACACCACTAAAGACAGGACTAAATCCCTGTCGTCGGGGAAGGCAACGGGAAACCACCTCGACCATGAACATATCAGAATAGATATTACTCCCATGAAAGTCGTATGGATCCACTCAAAGTTGAATATTCCGGAGGTAAAATCAATCCCCCAATCGGATCTCCGGGGGGATGGCATTGAGAGGGGAAGAGCGGCTAGGTAACCGAAAGTTGAACACAGTGCACATGGGGACATGGAATGTCCGAGGACTCTTACAAACGGGCAAAACACATATATAGTAGAGAAAGAACTGGAAAGATATGCGGTAGACATCGCGGGTATATCAGAAACACATTGGAAGGGAAAGGGCCATTTCACTACAACGAATGGGAATATGATCTTGTTCTCTGGCGGAGATAAAAGCAGGCACGGAGTTGCGTTTATATTAAAAAAGTCAATCGCAAAAAGCCTATTGGGGTATGATGCAATAAGTGAAAGGATTATGACAATCAAACTACACGCTAGGCCTATAATCATTAACATTGTACAGGTATACGCACCCACTAGTGGGGCCAGTGATGAAGAGGCTGAACAGTTCTACAGAACACTGGAAGAAACCATAAAAAATATACCAAGCAGAGAAATGACCGTCATAATGGGAGACTTCAATGCAAAGCTGGGGGAAACACAGGAAGACTCCCATATAAGAAACATTGTGGGAAGATATGGAATGGGAAGTAGAAACGAGAGGGGAGAGATGCTTCTGAACTTCTGCATAGAAAACAGTCTAACCATAACAAACACGGTTTACCAACAACATAAACGACGTTTATGTACCTGGCAATCCCCGGATGGAAGAAGCAGAAACCAAATTGACTATATCATAATAAGAGCTCGATGGAGAACATCGATAAAGAGGGTGAAGACTCTACCTGGAGCAGAATGTGGTAGTGACCACAGACAGCACAATTCCATCTCAAGCTTAGGGTGCCAATTAAAAGAAGTCCTCCAAAGAGATTGTAGATTGAGGATAAAGTACAATTCTGTGAGAGACTAGATGAAAGAATACAGAGGCTGCAGACCCACGAATTGAACAATGAATCAACAAAAGAGGTATGGCAAACTGCAAAGAGAGCCATATCAGAAACATTGGAAGAAACAAAGAAAAAGCAAAACCCCCATAAACATCAGCATTGGATTACGGACGAAACTCTCGAACTAGTGAACAAGAGGCGCCAACTGCGAGATAAGGGTATAAGGACGAGAGCAGAGCGAAACAGATACGCACAGATAAATAAGGAAATACGGACAGCCTGCAGAAGAGACAAGAATAACTATCTACTTGAGATGTGCAAGGAAGCCCAGGCACACGCCGAGCATAATAATACGCGAGATTTATACAAGATCATAAAGAAAATAAACAAAACTGGTGCCCCAAAATCATGGACAATAATAAACAAATCAGGAGACAGAGTTACGGATATAGCGCGGGTGCTGGAAGTTTGGAGAGCCTATTGCGAGACACTATATCATGACGAAGATCAAGACCATGAGGAAGTGAACACTGAGCAGAATGGTGAACTGGAACCAGAAATACTTAAAGATGAAGTAAGAAGAGCAATCAACAGACTGAAACTGAACAAATCACCAGGAACAGATAGCATTAACGCGGAGGTCTTAAAGGAGATGGGTGAGAATGGCATCAAAATAATGCATGACATATACCAAAAAGTGTGGAAAACCGGAGAATGTGGCCAAAGGATTGGACAGAGTCCATATTTGTACCTATATATAAGAAAGGCGCTAAAGATAAATGCGAGAATTACCGAACTATACCGCTAATGTCACACGCTAGCAAGATTCTCCTAAGTATCATCAATGAAAGACTAAAAGCAAATCTATCATGGCAAATACCACCACAACAGGCCGGTTTCGTTGCAGGGCGTGGCACTAGAGAACACATTCTGAACCTGAGACAGATTATTGAGAAATCCCGTGAATTCAGCAAACCTGTATATATGTGCTTCATTGACTATCACAAGGCTTTCGACAGCATTAAATGGACAAAGCTGTGGCATATAATGAAGGAAATGGGAGTCCCCCTGCATCTTATCATGATTATAAAACGACTATATGCGCATAATACGGCTTTAGTAAAAATAGACCAATACATGTCGAGACCTAGTGCTATACGTAGGGGTGTTAGACAAGGCTGCATACTGTCGCCGCTTCTTTTTAACATATATGGAGAATATATTATGAGAGGAGTGATGGAGAGCTGGACGGGAGGTTTCGTAATAGGCGGTACTCGTGTAACCAACCTGAGATACGCTGACGACACGGTTCTATTCGCGAGCTCGAATGAAGAACTGACAGAGCTGATGAGGAGGATGGAAGTGGAGAGCGAAGCGTGTGGACTGAGGATCAACAGCGACAAAACGAAAGTCATGATAGTGGACAGGGCAAATGACAACAGACGGGACCTAACCCATATAGGTGACTATGAAGTTGTAAATTGATATATCTACCTGGGAGCACTGATAACGAATGAGGGTGGAAGCTCGGAAGAGATAAGGAGAAGGTGCGAAATGGCTAGAAGAGCTGCAAAAGGCCTCCAAAAAACATGGAAAGACAGCGATATTACTCTAAATACCAAAAAGAAAATAATTAAAACATTAATCTTTCCAGTATTGCTGTATGGGGCAGAGTCCTGGACACTAAAGGCTAGAGACAGAAGAAGCGTGGACGCTTTTGAAATGTGGTGCTGGAGGAGAGTACTGCGCGTGCCATGGACAGCCAGAAGAACGAATGTCTCAATCTTAGAACAAATAAGAGAGCCACAGCGATTATCGCAAGTAGTATATGATTGCATACTGAAATACTTTGGTCACATAGCTCGTAAAGAAGATGATAACTTGGAAAAACTGGTGGTCCAGGGAAGAATTGAGGGAACCAGGCAGAGAGGAAGATCCCCGAAGCGATGGACTGATCAGGTTAAGGAGTCAACCAACACTACGGTCCATCAGGCCACAAGAAGTGCCCAGAACCGGAATAGATGGCGCAGTATTATCCATGAAGCCGTGAATAGAAGGGTGTGAGATGCGACCACGACTCCTCTGGAAAGAGGAAAACGAAGAAGAAGAAGAGAGTTCATAGAATTCTTCCAAGATTTGTTCATCTAGTTAGAAAATAAAATTATCTCAAAATTCCCGTTTCATTTGGAACATATCTCTATGTATACATTCATAATACCTAGGCTGCTGGAAAAGTTTCTGGAAACGATATGATAAAACACATATAAAATTTGGTAAATGATTTTATTGCTTTTCGAAGTATTCGTGTTTGACATGAATACACTTTTGCATACGTTGGAACTAACTTGCAAAATATTTTTTCCACTCTGAAGCTGATACCTCAGAAAGCAGTGTTTGAAATGTTTCAATAGCTGCTTCAGGCGACGAAAAACGCTACCACGCATTTTTTTTTATATTTGGGAACAAAAAGAAGTCATGAGGTGACAAATGAGGCGAATACGGGCAAGAGTCATTAAGTCAATATTTTTACCGGAATTAGAAGTCAACGGTTTGATGCCCTGTGTGAGAGCTTGCATTGTCATAATGCAGAATAATTCGCCGATTTTGATTCTTTCTTCTTATGTTCTCAATAAGTTCTGCAAAAAAATTGTAGTATACCAATCAGCGTTCACGGTTCTTCGATCTTCTAAAGCTATGGTTGTCACATATCCAGTAACTCTAAAGAAACAAGCGATCATTTGCTTTGCAGTATTACGCGAATGGCCAACTTTGGTCGGTTTTGGCTCATTTTGAAATACCCAAACGGTGGACTGTTGTTTATTTTCGAGTTCATATGAATAAATCCAAGTTTCATCACCAGTAATGACCAAATTTGAAAGGCCTTGGTTGAATTTCGTGAGCATTTGTTTGCACCATTTGACACGACTTTGTTTTTGAGCTTCTGTCAAATTGTGTGGGATTCAACGACTGCAAAGCTTCCGTAGTCTAAATTAATGATCATGCAAAATCGTGTGTATTGCTTTCATGTCAATGCCTAAGGATGCTTGAATCTCTCGGAATGTTACATGCCGATCTCGCTCAATCATTTCACGTGGCAACAACAGATGTTGCTGGACGACCTGCACGAAATTCGTCACTGAGAGAGGTGCGTCTATGCTGGAATTTAGAAAACCAGCTATAAACAGTACTCTTGGATGGTGCTTCATTTCCGAAAGCCAAAACAAGCCGATCGCTGAATTGTTTCGGCTTTAGACCACATTTAAAATCGTAAGAAGTCATGGCACGAAAGTTCCTTTTTTTTCGCACAATTACTTTCTTTAAAGTGCTGTGTAAACAAAACTTGTCTACTTCAGTACGAACTGTCAACTGAATTACAAGTGAAAAATGTAAAATTTTACGAATATGACAGTTAAAAACAATTGACACCATTAGAACTACTAAATTCCGGAGACCTACGCATTGTTATATTACTTTTAAGTGGAATTTGTGTTCCAAAATCCCTTTTTGATAAAATAAATGGAGTAAAGTAATAAATTTATATCAAGGATATCAATTTTATTTTTGTAATAAAGCTAAATGTTTATTATCTCAGGCAATATGATAACAAGCATTGATTAATTATCAACTTTGTTTATGCGTCTGGTAAATTTAGATTTTATTTAATTGTATCGGTTGAGTTAGAATGCCAACTACTTGATTAAGTTTTTATAAGTTAAATTATGGTGTCATATTAATTATTAAATTTTGAATTGGTTTAGTTTCAGCATTCGTATTACATAATGCAAAACTTGAAGTACTTTTTTATGTACTCGAATTATGTGGTGTTGAACTTTGAAGGGTTCACAACAACTTGGAAAGGTTTTATTCGTAAATTGTTTTGCTAAAATTATGGTTTCTCGGTTTTGTTGTTATAATACGCGGGATAACAAAAAGGTTGTGCGTTTCATTAGTTGAGGTAAGAATAAATTAGTTGCCAAGTACATTATATCGTAGATTTGCTTAATTTCATTATTATTTCGGAAATTAAGGCAATAATACTTACTAAGTAACCGAAAATTTTTGAAAACGACCTTTTTTGCACGATGGATTTCATGGTAAAATTAAAAAATTAAACTTACATTTCAAAATTTTAAGAAACTGGAAAGCATTGCTTTGATTCTCGGCTCTTCGGAAAAAAATTGTGTGAACGAATTTATTAGGTTTTCATTTTTTATTTTTTGAAAAGTATATTAAAATTTTTGAAATGGTCTACTGAATTATTTTAAATGGAACATCCAGCAGTTTTGTAAGCCATGTTGTATAATTTAATCGCAAGCCTCATAATTTAATGATATTTTACTTTAAAAGAAAATTATTGCAATTTACAGGCTATAAAAATAAAGGATAAAATACGTTTTACGTTCTGGTTTGATTTTATAAAATTAATTTTCTTATAACAAAATATATTACGTTAAAATTATTTTTACATTAGCATTATTATCTTCTTCATTTCTTTCTTCCTTTATTAGCTTCTCGTAAGCCACTGTTGGATATAGGCCTTCCCAATTTATATCCAGTCATGCAGTTGAAGTGGACATCCTCTTCCTCTGTTCTCTGTCCATGATCTCCACTAGTGTTTCTCTATTCCATTGTCCTGGTAATGCCTCCATTTCAACGATGCTGTTTCTTCTATCACGTCAATTAACGATGCTTTTTCGTACTTTACCCATGAGTGTTATGTTTTTCATCCGACGATTATCTTCTGGATGAAGGTCCAAGTTTAAGCACTATATGTCAGAATAGATATTTTGTTATTTTTTAGTAAGTCAATACGATTAAATGTGATTGATCACGAGACAAAGAAAATCTTCATAGTATTTATTTTTGAAATCACCGGATATTTTTTAATTTACTATCAATATTTACTGTCTTGACTTGGAATGTTAAGCAATTAATTTTAAATATTAATTTAAATAATATGTGAAAGCAAAAAGAGATCACCACCATCAAAAGGTAATATACCAGGTCAAGTTGTGCAGGATGCACGAAAATCGTTCGTTTGTAATCTTGTTCTAAGCTGTTTGAATCTGCACCGATGACGTCATAACAGTGTAATTCGCTCCCAGATTAGTGCAGGAGAATCGAACAAACCTTGTGATTGTGGTACATTTAACTCTTGTATTATCACCTCCAACTCGTCAAAACTTTGCGAAATTAGTATAACATTGTCTGGGTATCTCAGGTGACTTCGGCTCTATTCATACACCAAATATTACTTTACAGTTACAAAAATTAACCCATTGCTATACTTGAGTAACTGATTTTTATCAGTGCATTCATGTTAGTTTTTTCACGAAGTTTCTGAATTTCCAAGCGTTTTTGTCCGGAAATGCGTTTATGCAATAGCAATATAAATTTGACCCTTAACCATCACGTTGATGCGTAAGCTTGTAGCGTTTTTGGTTTGCAAGGTAAGAGTGCTTTGCAAACAAGTTTGTTTGAGAAATATCAATGTCATTTTAATGCCACAGTATTGTTTTATTGAATACTTGTTGAATTTTTCAATTTGTAGAAAGTTAGAGGTAATTGTTGGCTAAAGAAAATGGAGTGTCCAGTACAAAAAAATGAACATTTCCGACATATCCTTTCGTTTGAGTTTAACCGAGGAGTTAAGGCATCGGATGCAGCTAGAACCATTTATGCCCTTTACGGAGAGAATGCCATCGTGGAAAGTACTGTACGAAAATGGTTTTCTTGTTTCAAAAAGGGCTATTTTGATATGAATGATTTCCCACGTTTAGGGAGACCATCCGGCTTTGATGAAGACCGATAAATGCTTCAATTCGTAATGATCCACGTCAATCAACTCGGGAATTGGGCAATATGATGAATTGTGACCAATCAACTATCGTACGGTATTTGCAGTCAATGGGCAAAGTTCAAATGTTGGGTGTTTGGGTATCTTAATACGTTTAGAGCGAAAACAACAAAAATCAGCGTGTTACCATTTGTTTGCTTTTTTGCTTGCTCGTCATCGTTTAGCTCGTCAACAACATCGGCCATTTTTGTCCCAAATTGTTACCGGTAACGAAAAATGTTGGTACCTTTACATCAACATCAAAAACAGAAAGGAATGGCTGAGCTCTAACAAACAAGCAAATCCTTGTGCAAAAGCTTGTGCCCATCCACGTAAGGTAATGTTGTGCATCTGGTGGGATAAAGAAGGCGTCATCTACTATGAATTGTTTCCGAGGAATGTAACCATCACTTCAGAGGTTTATTTTCAACTACTGCGTCGCCTGGAGAATTCAAGAAAAACGACCGCAAGACGACATCAAGTGTTTTTTCAGCATGATAATCCCCGTCCGCATACTGCTAACATTACAAAAGTAGCTATTCAAGACCTCGGTTGGGAGGTTATTTCACATTCGCCATATTCTCCTGATCTTGCTCCATCAGATTTTCATCTTTTCCGCTCTCTATCCAACAATTTCTGCGGAATCTCATTTAATAACGACGTTGCTCTTCAAAACTGGCTCGACGACTTCTTCACCTCCAAACCTACGGATTTCTTCAGGCGTGGAATCAAAAAACTGCTAAAACGTTGGGAGTCAATCATAAACAATGTAGGAGAATATAGTATTGATTAGTTTATGTTTTTTTATATTTAAAAAATTAAATTTTAAATTAAAAAAAAACGCTACGAACTTAAGCTACATTCACATAGGCTTAGTGGTAGAATCGGTAAGAGTTAAAACGCATTAACTCAGGTAGGGGCGTTCCGGTAAGGAACGCTAAGAAAGTAGGAATGCTCTTACCTGAGTTAATGCGTTTTAACTCTTACCGATTCTATGTGAATAATACTTTATGCATCAACCCGATACATAGTACGTACTTGTACTTAAGTATAACCACTACGAATTTGAGCATTCGCCTCTTCTAATTTGCGTTAATTCCTTTCTGAATCAATTTTACTTCCTTAAATGTCAGCAATTTGGGATCTATGCTAGCTCCTTTATTTATTGATTATGCGTGCCTGATGAGATCTTAATAAAAGCAAAATATGACCTGTAGTTTTTCTAATTTTACAAATATTACTTTCTTTAGCATTTAAGTTAAGCAAGTTATTTTTGAGCGAATGGTTGAGTGGCTAACGTGTTAACTTCTCGTGCCAAGATTCATGGGTTCGAATGCTATGAGATTCTATCTATGATTATTATTATGTTTTTCGGTTTGAAATAAAAAGCAATTTTAGGCTGAAACACGAAGTTTAATGATTAATATTTCAGATATTATGTTAAATTTCAACACAAAATTAAGATAACAAAAAAGGTACAATAAAGGGAGAAACGGCCACAGTTATTTTTTAAGTGTTTTGGGTTTCTTCTTAGTTATTGTCTTCGGATATTCAAGCAATACTGTCATCAATGATGTTATCTCACAGTGGAACTAAATTTGTGTTTTATTTTGAACTGGACAGCAAATTGATAAGTGGCCCTTCGAATGTCAGAAATTGTCGATAGAAAACCATTTTCCTGCACTGCTTTAAAATATTTTATAATAAACTGTTCATTTTTTATTTCAAATGCAGAAAATAGAACCGCATTACTATATTTTTTCATTTTAAGTCTTGATTCTACTTTTGCAAAGTTGTGACGAATTCCAAAGGTTTCTTTAGCTCTCCGCATGGCCATAATTAAATTTTTAAATGCGTTTACCGCCAAATTTTCACGTAGGTTTACATAAATTCTTATGTGATTATCACTCAAAAAAATTTGCTCAAGAAGTAAATCAAGAATCCGTGCATTAAATTAAGAATCTTGAAAAATTCTTGATTCTAAGAACTTACTTCTTATTTTTAACATTTTGGTATTAAACCAAGAACGCTATTCTTATTCTTGCAGTACTTTATTAATTTAAGCTTAATTTTGGAAACAAGAATGACGTTCTTAAATCAAAGAATACAAGCTAACACGTTAATGATATCACTTTTGTTACTTTTTCGTTCAAAATTCAAAAACATAAATTATAATGCAATTTTAAGAATTTTTATCTTCGCTATCGTAATACAAAAATTGTCCTCTACATGAAAAGGCATATTTATAAAAAATATTTTACACACGTAACCAATTCTCGACTTTAAGGTTTGGACAAATGCCGTAAGCTTTATTCGCTGTACACTGGGCCAACTCCCTTATTTGCTAAATTTTCTTCCTAAATAACAATAATTTACATTATGTTCATTATGTACATTATAAATCAGTGTTAAATTAAAATAAATAAAACATTTTCTGAAATGTTTCTCAAATGAAATGTTGCAGAAAAGGGAGAAACACGTGTCATATGTATATACTTTTTTACAAGCATTATAATTTATTACATTAACCAGTATTTATTTAAAATAATTTATAACCACGTGTAATTTTTATTTAAATTAAGACAAATAAATAACTGTTATCTATATATATAAAAGAGCTTGTCTGTTTGTTTGTTTGTTCGCTATACGTTCCTACACCCTTTGACCGATCTCAACCAAATTTTGCACAGTTATTCTGTAGGTCCAGGCGCAACTATTCGTGCATAAATGGAGATGAAATTCCCGCGGGGAGCAAAGTTATTCGCGTTTTTCGATTTTTTATTAATACACTGTATACTTTACCCTTAGGTTAAGTACCCAGTTACCTGGGTACTAAACCCAGTTAACAAACCCTTACTTACAGGGCCGGGCTGGCCTGAACGTTCCTACACCCTTGGACCGATCTCAACCAAATTTTGCACAGATATTCTGTAGGTCCAGGCGCAACTATTCGTGCATAAATGGAAAAAAAATTTGCTCGGGGAAAAAAGTTATTCGCGTTTTTCGATTTTTTATTGATTCACCCTATACTACGGTGAATCACCCTATACTACGCTTTCGCTAGATGGTGAACAAAAGACGTGTTTGCCAATATTATAGTATAGTATAGGCTATAGGGTATACCCTTGGACCGATCTCAACCAAATTTTGCACAGTGTAGGTCCAGGCGCAACTATTCGTGCATAAATGGAGAAAAAATTCGAGCGGGGAAAAATGTTATCCGCCTTTTTCGATAAATCAAATCACAAGTCTTGCAAACAAAAAATTTAATTTGTCAAAAATCGAAATATTCTGACATACTGTCAGTGATTCAAAACACTGTCAACAGACATACTGTCAGTGATTCAAAACACTGTCAACAGATGGCGGGATGGCGACTTTAATTCGAAAAATGAAAACCACTAACAAATTAATATATTAGAATTTAGTAATTTCAACGCTCAAAATAATACAAATAATTACTAAATCCGTTGACGGCGAAATATTTGAGATGGGGGTTCGGGGGCGACGGAGAGAGAGAGCAAAAACCATCTCTTCCAACTTCCCAAAAACGAAGAATTTTAAAATTGCGTTTTTTTGAAAATCTGCAGCAATCTTTCGAAGCTTGAAAATCCGGCCTGTGACACAGAAGTCCGGTCTGTGAGGCCGAAGGCCGAAGAACTATGGCCTTCACGGATCTATTATGGTCAGCCCTGTGAGGCTGAAGAACTATGGCCTTCACGGATCTATTATTGTCCTCCCCCTGTGAGGCCGAAGGCCGAACAACCATGGCCTTCACGGATCTATTATGGTCCGCCCTGTGAGGCCGAAAGCCGAACAACTATGGCCTTCACGGATCTATTATGGTCCGCCCTGTGAGGCCGAAGGCCGAACAACTATGGCCTTCACGGATCTATTATGGTTCGCTCTGTGAGGCCGAAGGCCGAACAACTATGGCCTTCACGGATCTATTATGGTCCTCCCCCTGTGAGGCCGAAGGCCGAACAACTATGGCCTTCTCGGATCTATTCTGGGTCTAGATGGCTAAGGGCGGCGAATGCCGCCCGTTATTTAATAAAAACAAAAAATACAAGCATTATAATTTATTACATTGAATTGAATTGATGGCAACATTTTTTTAATTAAATTTGAAAATTTTTTAACTGCTTAATTTTAAAGAAATCTTTAGTTTTTGATAGATGTTGCTATTTTTAAACACTAAACTTTGTAGGCTCTTGCACGAATATTTTAAGAATTTTGCTGAGCCACATCGCTTGAATTAATGTCAAAATTTTTAATTAAATTTGAAAAATTTTTAACTGCTATTATTTGCGCGCTTGTTTATAATGCTTGATTGTGATATTTTTTTTACTTTTTGATAAATGTTGCTATTTTTAAACACTAAACTTTGTAGGCTCTCCACGTGTAATTTGAAAATTTTGTGAGTCACTCGCTTGAAATTAATGTCAACATTTTTAATTAAATTTGAAAAATTTTTAGCTGCTTAATTTTAAAGAAATCTTTAGTTTTTGATAGGTGTTGCTATTTTTAAATACTAAACATTGTAGGCTCTTGCACGAATATTTTGAAAATTTTGCCGAATCAGTCGCTTGAAATTAATGTCAAAATTTTTAATTAAATTTGAAAAATTTTTAACTGCTATTATTTGCGCGCTTGTTTATAATGCTTGATTGTGAAATTTTTTTTAATTTTTGATAAATGTTGCTATTTTTAAACACTAAACTTTGTAGGCTCTCCACGTGTAATTTGAAAATTTTGCGAGTCGCTCGCTTGAAATTAATGTCAAAATTTTTAATTAAATTTGAAAAATTTTTAACTGCTATTATTTGCGCGCTAGTTTATAATGCTTGATTGTGAAATTTTTTTTAATTTTTGATAAATGTTGCTATTTTTAAACACTAAACTTTGTAGGCTCTCCACGTGTAATTTGAAAATTTTACGAGTCACTCGCAAAATGTATCTTATAGATACATGTATGATTTGTACGATACTCCATTGCAATCAAGTAAATTAAATATTTATTATGTATGCCACGAAGGTATTAAACATGAAAATTTTATTCTGTCCCAAATAGAATGCAAATTGAGCATAAAAAAGGTTATGCAGTTTTTCCAATTCTTCATCAAAGACGTTAACGTGAATACCGAAAATGTAAAATAAAAATGTAAAATAAAAAATGTAAAATACGTTATTTAATTTTGTCATTAATATTATTGTAGCCCGCCTGTGCTAGCTAGTCTTTTATAATTTAAAATTCGAATTAGAAAATAGGATTTTTATGACTATTTAAAATGACAATAGTCAAGCACGTCCAGGTAGCACAGATGTTATAGCGTTAGACTCAATACCTGTGGGTCCTAGGTTCAAATCCCGGTGGAGCCGTAAAAAAAATCTAAGTATATAAATTTAATATTTTAACTTAATCAGGATTTTACAGATATGCAAAAACAACACATCGAATTGAGCTGGTAGAAAAAGTAAGTAGTACGTGTATAAATAAATTTAATATTTAGAATTTAATCAGGAATTTACAGATATGCAAAAAACAACAGGACGCAATATGATGAATACCAAAATTACCATGAATAAGTAGTAAAATTTAAAATAATGAAATTGTACAGAAGTGATAATAGATAAATTGTCAAGTAAAATAATTGAAATAATAATAATAATTTTTATTATTTTTTTTTATTTGTTTTAAGACTGGTCATTCTAAAATTAATAACTTCTTAAATCTTGGAACCAGAATGTGTTCGCTTTGAAATAAACCTCGGGTGTGATTAGAATAAATTAAGAATGGGCATGTTTAAATAGAGGATGCCTGCTTAAGTATTATGGTTTCTACAACCCTAATTAACAATAAGCTTGCCATTCTTAAATTATTCTCGATTCAAAGTACCCGACATGATTGGGTCAATTTCCAGAACGTTTGTTCTTGATTTAAAGTTCGTTATTCTAGCTGGTAAGAATGGATTTTTTGAGTGTATAAGGGATCTAAAAAGAAAAATTATTATTAAAACATTTAATGATAGCAATAACGCATTGTTACAATCTGATAATAATATTCTGATTTAAATATCTAATTTTTACACTTTATTTGTTACTAATTTCGAAGGTTTTTATATACGATATTTTATATTATAAAGAAAAAGGCACCAAATATAAAGAAAAAGTAGGAGAAATTTAAAAAATGTGAGGTTTTTATTGAAAATAAAATCTATGGCCATCTTTCACTGAAAAGAAAGTGGTCAACTCTACCGATTTTTAGGAACAGATGATTATTTTCAGGTTGAAACATAACTATAGCATCGCTCATAACTAATATACTTATATTAATATAACGTTGTGATAGATGAACTTTATTGTAATAACTCTACAAGTAACTGTATGTTATTTTACTTTTACTTTTAAGTAGTAAAATATTACTATAATAATAAATAATTTGGCCCTTGTATGACGAATTTCTGGTTAAGAAAGTCTATTCCTGTGGTTCGTAATCCACGTTAAACTGTAAGTCCCCTGTGATCGTTATACATTTTCAACACACAAGGAGGGCTGAAGAGAACCGAATAATGTCGCAAGACGTTCCATACCGAATATATTATAATAATAAGTTAGTTTTGAAATCATTTTATGTTGTAGCATCCTTCTACTATATTTTGATATAGATGTGACCATTTCGATGTGATAAGTCTAACTTAAATTATTTGTACATTATTCTCTTGCTTGCTAATGCTGCTACAGTGCTTCCTGCTTTTATTTTTGTGTAACCGCCATACCGGTTTGGTTGTTAGAATCTAAGGCGGGAGTCTCACTGTACCTTCTACTACTACCAAACAAAATTGTAACTAATTCAATTGGTTCAAACCGAGTCCAAAAACTCACCCACTCACAAATCAGAAACTTTCATTAGTTAAAATTTTATTTGGTAGTAGTAGATGGTACAGTGAGACTCCAGCCTAATAGTATAATGTAATTATTCCTACCTTGGAAACAACATAAAATTTTGGATTTCTTGCTGCAAACAATTTCTTGATTTGATATGTGCCTGGAGGTATTCAACCCCCCCCCCCCTCCAGACCCCGCTATAGTTCATTTGGTTTTGGATTGCAGTAGAGGTCGCCTTGAACGGCAAGTCAGATTTACACTGGGAAACGTCAAATAATTAAAGTGTATGAGTGACAAAAACCAAATGTCACTTCTTTGATACTTGAAATAATCGAGTTAAAAGTATTTTTTTATCAAATAGCAATTTATATTGTACAAATTATTTAAATTTGCCAGAAACTTTTAGAAAAAAATATTCGTGAGTCATCAATCGCAAATAAAATTTTGGCAGTGTCAACCTGTAAAAATTTTAACCAATCACGTTCCGAGTTCACAATTTTAGTACAATCTAGTTCTGCATTCTTAAAACGGATGGACTATAGTTTAAATCATCTTTTCTAAATACAGTCGACTGCCTTGCATACATCACTCGCTTTATATAGAGAATGAAAAAATCCTCACATATAATAAGAGTAAGTATACGAAGCGTCCACCTCTAGGCCACAATTCTAGAGACCCCCCAGTAGGAAATACCTCCCATTCCCAGTCACACTTAAATTATAAAAGAAAAATTTACAACCACATTATGCTGCTCAGTACCAAGTGATTAAAACCCCTATTCTTTAACTTCAGCATTATCTTTCAGATTATTAAGAACCGTAAAGTTCTGTTTACAACTTAATTTTTTAATGTAAACACTTGAATTTCAATCGGTAATTTTACGTGTAAACCGAACTTTACAGATTTTAACAATCCGAAAAATAACGACTTGAGTTAGTGAATAGGGTGAGGGAAGGAATTTTTTAAAACAATGAAAACCGAAGATCGTGACAAAATTAACAAAGAATCAAACATGAATACCCCCCAGACCCCCCGGTTTCAAATCTTGATTTATAATACTCACTGGAAAAAAATTTTATTTTAAATTTTTTACTATAAACAATTCGTTTATTCCATTTAGAGATCAGTCGATCTGAATTTTATTGTGGAAATTACGAAATTAATAAATAAAGAATAGCAAATTAATGCATACCGCACGCTCTGAAGGCTGTAATTTTTAATCGAGCAATTTATTAATAAGAAGGAAGTATAAGATCTTTTCTATAGACAATTGAGTTTTCTTTTATTTAAATTATTTTATATTTTATTCTCAAGTTAATCTAATCTGAGATATTCACAAATATTCATAAAAATGTCTGTTTTCACGTGGCAGCCAAATCTGGAGTCTTGATAGGCCCTTTAATATTAATTTATATTAGTATGTCTTTTTAAAAGTTCCAATACCGATAATAAAATTTATTCAAGCTTGTCGACAGGCCTAATATTAGAAATTCATTAGAAAGTTGTTATTTAAGCAGGTTAAAAATAAGTTCACAACCCAATTTTTCTTACAAAATTGGTTCTCTTTTACATCCACCAATTATTTTTCTTGTCTATGTCGTCCTACCTTCTAAATATTTGAAAGAGTTTATTCTTGGGATTTTGATGAGTTTTAAGTCTAAGCATTGGGAACTGAAATTAACGTTAATGGTGCTGCAAATGTAAACAAATATGAGATGCATTTTGTCAGTCCCCCTCCCCCATTTCGACTTTCGGACCCAAAATAGTCTAAATAATTTGTAGCTCTTTCAGTTGTGTGTGTACCTCTTCCGTTTCTGAGATATATCAATAAAACCAAAATTGTGTCAATCGTTTGTATCTCGTTTGTACCTCGTTTGTACCGGTTTGTACCTCTTTTATTTTTCGAATTTCAAATCCAAAATAATCTTAATCGTTTTATAGCGGTCCTAGAATTAGTCACGAAATATAGAAGTTCCGCGCTACATGAACAAATCGCCTCAGCAGTGCAGTTGTTAAAGCGCGCATATTCACAGCTAATACGCTTGGTTTCAAATCCAAGTTGAGGAACATATTTTTCAGCATACCATCTTGCTAAAGTTTGTACTGCAAGGTTCACTTTTGACTCGCGTTGTATATTGTTTGCAATTTCCATTTTCCGAATTTCTAACAAGCGATCAACAGCTTTACATTACGAATGTTCCCCCATCCATACTCGTACCTGCGCTTTTACACCTAGCGCACTTTGTCAAGAAATTTGAGTATGTACACGCAGCAGACTTCAGTTTCTGCCATAGTTTGTCTGAGTTCACATGCATCACATTATTTTTGAAAACGTTTTACTCATAAAGTGTTTTTACAAGTTTTCATAAGAATCGACCAATTTGAGATGATATCGGTTATTATTAGTAAATTACCACTGGATTAAATATGGATGTCTCGACACAGATCACAGAAACGACAGATAGTTTTTTTATGGACATTTTTGCATCTTTTTAATATTTGGTTAAAAGAAAGTTATAAGTATTAACGTTAAACAATCGTATATGAAATTTGCTACGAACAAGCAAGCAAAGAATCTCGTTAACACAACATGCGCGTCCTGAATATTTCGAAAACTAAGGAGGTGCAAACTAAAATAAAAAAGGTAAAACCAGTTGCCAACGAGGTACAAACGATTGAGACTATTTTGGATCCAAAATTCGAAATGGGGGGCTAGCGAAATATTGCCGCTTTAAATAGGTTTACATAAAATAAAAATAAGTCACAAGAAGAAATAAGTTGCTGTGAAAGGGTCCAAATAATACTACAACGAAAACATGTGCAAGTAAATAATAGCGCATGTATTTTAAGCTGTTTCTAAATACTTAGTTCTATAAAATTTCGGGTAATGGCGTTTTATTTGGTATTGTACAGTATTCAGAATTAATTTTTGCTGTAATGATGCTGTTACTTATTAATATATTCTTATGTTCAAAAAAAACATTTTAGAATTAATTCATTCTGCTTCTAAAATTATATGCAGAATTTCTCGTTTGTTGTCGGGAACCCACACTTGAGGAGCATAAATGCAAAACCAGATGTTCCATTTTGGACTATTTTCAACGATTGTAGGTAAAATAGTCTAAATCAAAATAGTCTACGGTAAATTCGTCTAGGTAAAAAAGTCTATGGAAAAAAAGTCTACGGGTAAAAAAGTCTAGGTAAAATGGTCTAGGTAAAAAAGTCTATGGAAAAATGGCCTACGGCAAAATTCAAGGAAAGATTCCGGTGAGAATGGGCAAAATAATATTTAGCCGGTTATTTGCATATTTTACCCAAAATCTAGTGATATGATGCATATTTTCGCTATATATTTACAATATTTAATGTGTACCATGCAGGCCCGACAAGAGGGGCGGGGGGGTTGATAGTGATTACCACCGGGCCCGGAGTTTCTGAGGAGGCCAGGAGTTTCTGAGAACGCCCGGATTTCAATCGAAATCCTGAAATCTGGGAAAAGTTACAACAAACATGCATCTACCCCCGGGCCCCGATTTTCTCTCGACGGCCCTGTTACCATGTATTGCAAAAACTTCTTTATAATTTAATGAATTTAAATTTAAAGATTTCTAAAGAAAGATTTATATTTGGACTTGGAAAGATTTCCAAGTCTAAAACTCAATTACTCTCCAAAATCAAGGTCTGGATTCTCGCTTGTATTTTCGTGTCAGAATGATGATATCACTGCATCATCATTATATGATGTATATTATAGATTATAGTATGTAAGCGGTGTAATCGCAACTTTTTATTAAAAAGTTATCCAAGGAATCTTTTCCTGAATTTTGCCGTAGACCATTTTACCTATACTTTTTTACCTAGACCATTTTACCTAGACTATTTTACCTAGACTTTTTTACCCATAGACTATTTTTCCATAGACTTTTTTACCTGGACCAATTTACCGTAGACTATTTTGATTTAGACTATTCTACCGATTACCATTTTCAACAAACCACGAATTCTTATTCATTTCTTGAGGTATATCGTTATATGCATTCAGTTTTAATAACAATGAGTTGCCCCTTGTAAATAATCTTCAAAATTGGAGATTTCATGCAAATCTCAATAGTTCAAACTTAATTATTTTTATTTACAAAAATGCGAACTAAAATATTTTTATTTCATATTTCATAAAAAAACTTTTTTTAATGTTAAATTTTCAATTTATCTAAATAGAATTTAAGGATAAATATTTTTAAAAACAGTTAATTTCTTTTTGATATTTTGTTTTTTGTGTAACAATATCTTTACACGATTTTTACATAATACATATTATGTATAAATATGGATAATAATTATTTTTTTCAATTTTTATTATACAGCCGTGCTCAAAAGAAGTTGGCCGCCCCACGTTTTCACCATAGTAAGTTGGCCAGGTCTAAATTTTTTAACAAATTTTACCTGAACATATACCTGGCACCTTTTAAAAAGATTACAATGCAAATTTGGCTAAATCACAATTACAGTAACTAAATTTTTTGAAATAATGTAGATTTTAATTTTTTTTCATTTATTACCTGTCGGTAATGGTATTTGTACTTTGAGTGTAAAAATAAAAATTTCTACCACTTAAACTTTTAGTTAGTGTTCCAAAGTGCTAGTAACAACATCATGCCTAAAAAACCTCATTTAAGTGTCCTTCAACGGATCCCTATCGTCCTTTTGGATTCACATGGTATGTCTCATCGAAAAATTGGAAAACATTTTAAGTGTTTGCGCTATACCATGATACAATAAGTTACAAGGTATGACACTATCGAGTTCAAATTACGTACGTTTCTGCGCATGACGTCACACGGCCAGTCGATGTTTATGTATTCAAATAGGTATTTGACAAAAATAATGAAAATGCTTGATTATTTTTTACTTTAAATCACAATTATTGAAATAAAACACACAATAAAGGTATAAAATAATATTTATTTAATAATGCACTAAAATAGAAAAAATTTATTACACCTATTCAAATAAAACATATAAATTAAGGAGAAGAAAATTGAAAGTGTCGACTTTTATTCAATAAATATAAACAGATTTAACATATAAATTTATTTTACAACCTTTTGTTGTATTCCTAAAGATCCTTGGTTATCTTGCAGTCCATACCATAGAAGATTGGTTGTTTCCAATTCGAAAATAGTCCTCGTAACATACATACTTGTGCATAGCTTGATGGCTTTAAGGTTTCATCGTTAGCCTTGTCGTACAAATAGATTTTTCGAACTTTTAGTTCGTCGAATGACAATATGCACACTTTTTCCATCTTGTTCATCTCTTTTAATTTTATTATATTAAATACAGGTTTTAATATACCAGGTGAAATTTTAATATTTTTCAACACGATCGAAGTGTCGATGCAGCTGGAAAAGGATAGCCTCTTTTTAGAAGCAATCTGTAAGCTCGGGGACCAGCTGAATGGATGACAATTGCTTTTGAAACATCTTCAATTGACCATCATATACGTCCTTTGGGATTTTTAAGCTTCTTGATCTGGTTTGAAGAAAATAATTTTTTCAGAGCTTCAACCTCGCTTTCCAAAAGTTTTACTTTCTTCTTTAATTCTGCAATAATGTCATCTCGATCATCGACTACCGTCTGACTTCTGAAAAAAAAAAATTTAGAAAATATGTGAACATTAGATTTACTATATTATTTACCCCCTATTGTTAGTCATAATATTCTTATCGACATCTATAATACTATTATCTAAATTAATTATACCTTCACCTTCCGAAGAGTTTCTACTACTACCGTCATCCGTATTTCTAAATAATTTATAATGTAAGCTATTTCATGCATTTATCATAAGTACTTACATTGATTCAACCTTCCATTCTTTTAAAATATCATCAACCAATTTGGACCGATTTCTTTTAACTATCCGCTCTTGTCTTTGGGAAGTACTAGATCCAGTAACGAAAGAAGATTGTTTCGGTAAGTTTTCACTAGGAATTGCTTCTGGTTTAAGCAGCCGAAAATTCTTTGGTACACTCAATTTCAAAAGCTCATATTTTAAATTACGTTTATAATCGTCCGTTTTAAAATGTTTCGAGCACACTCTAGAAGTTTTCGAGTTAAAATCGTCTTTACGACTATAAGCTATTTCCCAAGCTTTACAAATTGTAGTGTCGGTCGGAAAGCGAAAAAACTTGAAATCGCCCTTATTAAAATGTTCAGCTTGATCGTCAGAATTACATCCAAACACAGACCGCATTATTACTCACAACTAATTTCACAACAATAAAAAATATACACTTTGTTTCAAGCTCTTTTTCGTTTATATACACTTTGCTTAAAACTTTGTTTACTTTTATATTGGTACCAAACTTTATTGTATCATGTTTGTTTACTAGCCGTCATGAGCCGTCTAATGGCCATCTGACGTCACAGCAGAATTCAACATGGCGCCGAACCTGCGTAATGTCATATCTTTAAACTTATTGTATCATGGCGCTATACTGTGACAACCACTTTAAAGCGATACGCCGATGATACTGGTTAGGTGCAAAATAGGCCAAAAAATGGACAAAAACGTTTGACAACCGCCAGGAAGGATCGGATTTTAGAAAGAATATCGTTAAAAAATCAAAGAAAAACATCAAAATATTTAAAAAGGGGCTTAAAAATGCAGTGTGGGGTACAAGTTTCTTCACAAACCGTTAGATGATGCTTGAAAGAAAGTGGATTGCTTGGTCGTAGAACCCGTAAGAAGTCCCTTTTAAATCTAAATCAAATTAAAAAACGACTAGAATTTGCGAGAAAATACAAAAATTGGAAAGTTGCCCATTGGTCAAAGGTAATTTTGTCAGACGAATATAAGAAATTTGCTAATAAACACATAGTCTCAATCTATATTTGCATTTTCTTTGATTTAAAACCCTTCAAAAAGCCTAAAAATTTATAAAATTGCTGTAAAATTAATTTATTTAAATAATTTATTTGGGTGACGTAATTGCCTGCATAGGTTGGTAAATACGCCAGTTTCCCAACTTTTCGAAAAACGCATCTTTTGGAATTGAAAAGACAGCTAAAGCTCTCAAATATTTTTTTCTTGTACCCAAAAAGTTTCTCTTGGTGGTACCTATTTTTATTTATTCTCTCTATCCTCAGGAAAATTAAAAAAAATTGACAAAGCTTAAGGTGGCGTAATTACCTTCACTTACCTTACACAATTAATTATGTAGTTAATAATATAACATTTTCGGAAATACAACCTCGCACAGTTCTTTATCAATTAATTTAGCTGGTTCTTAATTATTATTGATACATCAGCCCTACCTCTACATGATTTATTCACCCCCGACTAAAAATACCTAGGGTTTCTTGCATCTCAATTAACTCTATTAAATAACTTAATTTCGGTTAACAATGTTTTTCTGAGTTTATTTTTATTAATTTTAAATACTTTTAATTTAAAATTAAAATACACATGTAAAGTATGTAGTACATTATTATGTACTCTATGGTATCGAAGTTCTATTCGATAAATCCGAATTACAGTCAGTAGTTGTCAATTATTGACAACAATTTGCAAACAATTTCATAAAGCTTAAACGTGGAATCCGAACCAAAGCGAATATAATTCGGTAGTAATTGGGAGTGGAACATAATATGACCCTGTGGGCTGAAACTGAACTCCCTGCTAGTATTAATGCTGTATGCTACATTTCCAATAGTAACCTTCATTGTAACTACAATTTAATTTACCAATATAAATTCAGGATACACGATTTTAAGCTATTAATTGCAGAAATTATCAGGTTAGTATGAACTTTCCTAGAATTTGTATGAATTTAATTGAAGTGAAAGCAACTCGAGAACGATATAACTCTTCAGATTTTTTAAAGGATATTTTTTTAAATTTTATACCATATTATAATCTAATAAGAAGTTCTCTAAAAAGTCTTTTTACACTTTTTCATTGAATTCTTGAAATAACGTGAAACGTTTTAAAATTTTACAAGGAATACCACATTATTATCTAATGGCGCACAACTCAATAAGAAAAAATGATAACGCGAATCTAATTGCCCGGTTTCAATAATAGTTTAATGATAGCCAAGTTACCCTACAAAAACAACGGGTTTGCTCACCCATTATATTGTATATTCTCAATAGTAGCATTCTCATGATTTATAATTATTATAATGAGAGCAAGTAGCTGGTTAACCATTAGTATTTTAGAGCAATTGGACTTACTTCCCAGGAAACTGGTACTTAATTTTCCTTATTTAGGTTTGTTTTTTGTTTGCTTATGAAGTTCATTTGGATGGTACTCATATGAGCTTTCGTGATGCTCGTGATGAGCTTTTCAACTACAATGTATGCCAGGAAAATTGCTGCAATGCTTCACAGAGGTTTACCAATGAGGAATTTCATAAAAACATATTTTCGAGTTTTTAATTAGCTACTATTTTAGAATATCATAGTAATAGAACGGCAAACTGTTGTAGACAATCTGACAAACTATTGATTCTCTTTCATCTTTATACATTTTTTTAGATAAAATTTTATCTCAGTTTTATATAAAATCTGATAAAACTTGACATATTGCAAGATATTCTTTAAGAGGGATTTATTACAAAGATTTTTTTCAATTCTTAAACGAATTTCACTATTCCAATATTAATGAATGCTCGTAGAAGAGATACTTTGTGATATCTTTGAACAAGAGGAGAGCTTTAGTTGGTTCTTTGTTTTAACTTTTAATTGAACGTTTATTTAAAGAATTGAATTGGAATTTTAAATGTATTTTCAGTTTTTCTATGGTACAATTAAAACCATTAAAGTTTCGGAAAGTTAAAACATGCGCCGTGATACGTTTGTTCAGCAAGAGGGAGATTCGATCAAAGCGCATTCCCCGCGAAGCCGTGGCTGTTAGTCAGTGACAGAGAACGTTTAAGGAAGTGTTGTTTGAATCGAGTTTGTTAGTATGTGAAGTAAAATACGTGTTAGTTTTATGATTGACATTACATAATAATGAATTTTTGCATAATAAATTAGTAATTTCGGGTAGGAGTCGAGTGCCTATTTGTATATGCAGCGACCCGATTAGTAGATCCGTGGTGTTAAGTTTATATTGTGCCCTTGTGTATTATCTTAATGTACTGTATGTTCTTCTAGTAGGTACCACGAAAAAGGACTAAAAAAAGGTACAACATTTTTGAATTTACCAAAAAATGATTTTCGGCACAATTTTCACAATCTCACAACTCGATCAATTTTTTGTTTATTTACCATCCATTTATGTTAAAAAACCGGATATATCGCTAAAAACAAACATATGGTTCCGATTAAAAATTTATAATTAATTAAACGAACCGAAGCGATTTAACACCCATTAAGGCATTTTAGCCAGGATATTAAAATTAATACAGCCAAAAGTTTGCTGAAGTAGAGATAATTGAAAATAGGTAGAAATTATTTCTTTGATCGTTCATTCCGAAAAGAAAAATATGCATATTATCCTTGCTACCCTTGCTACCTTACCATTTTTTATTATTAAAATTTTTTTTTTTGATCAAATGAAGCAAAAGTTCGTGCTCAAAAGTTTCCTTTAACATTTTATGAACCAATTTAAATTTGAAAAAAGCTGCCAATTAAATTATATCGCGAGTTCTTTTCGAGAATTTATTTACAAAATTTCGATTTCTAATTCACAATGCAATTTCGTTATCTTGTTCCTCCAGATATCACAAAGGTGCGATAGGAACTAATCGTGTTCCTTTATGTTATTTAAACTTTCAAGTGCAATTCGGCAATGAATCATTCTGATAAAATAAACAACGTGGTTTATCTTTCTTTAATCGCTAATATTTTGATAAAAAAAATCCATGTAATGTGCGATGGTCACAAAAGGCCTTTTTTATGCTAAATATTTTACCCAATTCGTGATTAGTAATTTAATTTGAATTTTCAATTTTATGCAGAAACACGTTTTGTGGCCAAGTTTTACAAACCCTTGGTAACTTTTCATGTGAATCGCACCCGTATACCAATTTTAATTGCGCATTAAACTCGAAAATAAAAATTAATGGATACACCAATATAATTAAATCTTCCAGTTGATTTATCTCATTTATCACGGCATTCATGATTTTGTAAATTATATATCTATCAATGACGATAATGTGATTAGTTAAAGGTCAATGGAAATTGGAAAATTAAAATATTTACGTGTTTTAAAACTAAAGTAAATATTTGCATTTTTTTATATAAACCGCAAATAAAATTATAACTCACAATGCAGAATAACGACTGTATATAAAATAATTTTTTAAATTTATAAATGCCATCCTTTAAAATTTTAATAAGCAATTACTATAAGTAGAAAATAAATTGCTATTAGAATTACTTAATATTTTTAGATTTTAATGATTCATTTTTTAAGTCCATACATTAAATATCAATTTTCCTACGCATTTTCTACAACATAAATAGAAAAATCTAATAAATACTTCCTCTCAAAAGTTTACCAGGTAATTTAATTTTGCCGTTGACAAACTTAAGAAAAATCTTTATTTTATGTTTTCTTTTTTTAACGAAAAGTTACATCACGTTTTATTATATTGCATTATCAAACCCTAAATATGGAGGGGTCCAAAGTGATAAGTCAATTTTTATGTTGTCAATTTCACAAGGGCGAAGATGTAATAGCAGCTTATCAATAATTTTTCTTAAATTATTCCATACTTACTCTTTGTAGTATTTTGCGAAAGAGGAAAAAAGAAAAATTAATTTATATTATGAGCTAATTTTTACACGAATTTCTCTCATTGAAATATTTTATTGCCCAATTCACAAGACTTTTTGAAAAAGAAATAACCTTTTCTATTTTTGTTCCCTCTTCTGAACCATTTGGTGTTCTTTTTAACTGTATAATCAATAAGGTTCCTACACTTTTTTATCATGAGAGTTTAAATTGGGTTAAAATGAATAGAAAATCGTAGTTGGGTCTAATAAGTGGTGATTTATGTTACGTTTCAAAAATGTGGGAAAATGATTCTAAATTACTTTAATTAATTGCAAGTACATACAACATGCAAATAGAAAGTAATATAATTTGCTGAGTAGGAAGACGTTCAAACAATTCATAATAAATAAAACAAAATTACATTTCCATATTTAGTATGGAAGGTCTGTTAGTTTTTAGTAAGCTACTATATCTTTCCAAAATTTATTTGGCTCCCCCCTCACGTCAAGAAGAGCTTGTAAGGTTGATGGAAGTGAACAAAATTCAGCTCACGAAAGCACTAAATACAGTCGCACACGTAGATAGACAAAAAAAGAGAAGAAGGAAAAATAAAGAAAGAAAATAAAAAGGATGTAGCTGAAAACTGAAGCATGAACAAAAAATCATTTATCAATATGAGAAAAGAAAGAAATTGAAGGGAAGCTTAATTAATAATGAAGTTACAACAAAATTTAAGATGCACTTCTTATTTTTTTAATTTGTTTATTGCTGTTTAGATTAAATAGTAAATTTTCTTTAATCGTAAAACATGATTAAATATTTTCTCCGTTTCTCTTTAAATTTAAGCATGGTTTGGCCACAAGCCAAACAACATAAGACTTTTTAATTTTTTACTTGATTTATGATTTTAACAATACACAACAGACTGGCAAATTAATTTATTTATTAAATCGCTTTCAAATAGTATAATTTTTAATCGTACATTTGTTTATATTGGCTAAATGTTATCGACGACTTTTAACCTTGATTTATATGATTTGCATTTACAAAAATAAATCTGAGTGTTTCGATGTAACTGCTAAGTTATCTGTAATTTATTAATTAGCAATTATACTCGAATTGACTCGTCATGAAATTTTCTGACTTAAAAATTTATATTTATTTTATCGTAATTAGCGTTTATTGCTGTTCGATATTTTAATAAATTATCCTTTGCAAAACTCAATTTTTAAATTGTGTGCAATTATTATCGTGCTTGTTTTTTTTTAAATTACGGTTCTCTAAAATGAAACCTTTTTGTGGTCTATTACAGTTCAATCACCTTATTTACCTACTTTGTTGTTATATAAAGTTCAAGTTTACAACAATTTATTACAACTTTGGTGTGGCATATTTAAATTGTTTTCAAATTTTACGTTAAATTTCCTTTGGGATTGTTTTACGTTAAATTGGAATTTGGTAATGCCTTATTACCAACAACAATCATTTAGTAAGAATAAATAATTTATTGTAATTTGGTACCATATGGTGGCAGTACCATCATTAACCCTTTTGTTATACGGCTTGTGCAACCAAACAAGTCACGAATGTGTAAGTAGGTGTGAGATCACCAGAAGATAGCGAGGTTAATAAAAATGGCTTCAACGGACCACTTTTAATTACATAACGATCATTATTTTACTTTGTGTCCGAATGTTGGATCAAACGGTTTATTTATTTTTTGCAAGTACAATGCAACCTCGATCATCCGAACCAATGAACTGAAAACTGTGTTCGGATTAGAGAATTTCATTAAATCGGAAAAAAACTGCATGCAAATTAAAATTTCTTTGTAAAAATCAACACTTTACGATTTTGATTGGATTCCCATTTGGATTTTTTTTAAATCGAAGTACATACGAATACTTACCAAACTTTTACGCAAGTTACTAAATACCTGTTTGATATTTTCATATTATTCAAAGTAGAGAATGCTTAAACCCATAGGGTTAGGGAACGAATTTTACACTCGCTTTTATATATTTTTTAGTAGTTGCAAGTTTGTCGAGGGGAAGTTGAAAGGCTCGGCAGTTATATTTTCCTGCGTTTTTGGAAGACAACTTATTTAATCATTGCGCATGCAGATATTATTTTTGTCATCGCTTACAAGTTACAAGGGGAAGTCAAAACACAACATGCCGTAACACAGCAATTTTAAATCACCATTGTGCCTGTGGTTTAGTCCCCCTACGATTAGCGTATACTTTCGGCGTTGTAAGTTTTTTCAATTAAGCTCCAAAAAAAAAATTGTTTAAATTGACTATTTTCCCTTTATCTCGTTATAATGTTTTTTAATTTTTGGTATGACGTCGATAACTGGCGCTCCAATTTCATTTTGCACATAATTCCAGAGATTATGCTCCACTCGTTTCAATAGAAATCTTCTATTTGTCTATTTTGGATAACTATTGTATTTGATATTTTAAATTTGTATTTGAACTAGTACAGAACTTTACAAACCCATTCAATTTAAAATAATGGCACTATACAATCAATTCTCTTTATTCATGCAGGCTCCTTTGTTTGCGATAGATTTTGTAGTCTAGCTTTGGTGCGATGATGTGCTGAAAAATTTGTTTCTCGATCTGGATTCGAACCTCGACAAAGCGATTAGTTTTATGTCACAAGGATCTATTACATCACCCTCATAGAAACCACATCGGTTGCTAGCAGTAGCCGTCGTAGCTTAGTTAGTTAGCCTTTGTTAATTAAAGGGAGGGAGTCTTCCTATAAATTACACTTTAGAACAGAAGGTGCTCGAAATTTATATATGGGGGTCACCAATCCAGTGCGAAGATGTGTTGTTACATTTTGTAGGACCGCTACATGGCAAATCTGAAATATGATTGAGTCATTTCGATACGAAAATATATAATCCGAAGCCTGTTGTGGCTTTTATTCTCTAGCATAGATAAAAACTTTTAAATCATCTTTTAATTAAAGTAACTGGTTTTGATTAAATTCAATTGTAAGTTTATGACCTGCAGTAACAATAGTAGTTGAGGAGCGTCATTCTGAAGATCTACTTTGAACCCACGCAGTTTCTTCCTACCTTTATATACCTACTAAGGAAAGTCAAGTACTTGTACTACTTTGCGTAATAGATCAACATTATGGTAAATTAAACAAGTCTTCGCATTTGAAATAAGGTTTAATCAAAATTAATAGTATAATTACAATTTAAAAGCAATTTTTTTAAAGCGCTATGTCATCTATACTTTTATAACGCCAAAGATAGCGTTTAATAGTCCTTGAAGATTTTTATACGGTTGGCTCTTCGCTACTAAACTTCAGTTTTTGATGTCTATTTCATGGTATTTGCTCTTGAGCACGTTTTTTCTTATAAAATCAAGAGTAATTAAACGAACTTTTATTTAAAAATAATGCAAGTGCTCGACTAGGTATCCAAATTAATTAAAATTTATGCTTTTATTCCATGCCTAGGATAAATAATTTTAGAAAATAATTTCATGATATTAATTTTATTGCTACAACCACGCGTATCTACGTACGTTATAAGCTTTATTATACTTTCAAACGAACATTTGTTATTACATTTAGGTATGTTTCAAGATAATAAATACAAGATTTCGTTTTTTAAACTTGCTACCTAATTTGTGTAATGTAAATCGATGAAAGCATAGCATAATTTAAATTTATTAATTTATATATAATCTTAATTTTATGCACCACAAAGAATTTGAATCGCTACTAATTCTATCAAGAATATTGTTGATTTAAAATCACATAATTAAGCATTTCCTATATTACATAAAAGTGGTTAGGAAATCGCCTGTGGCAGTTTTCGTGCATCCTTGCGACAGCTATAGCTGTGGTATAAAAACATGTACGGTGGCAAAAAAGTTGAACTGTGGACCTGATTGTCTGTGTTCCAATCTCAGCTACTTCCGAATTATTTGGGCCGTGGTTCGGATTCCACATCAAACTGTAGGTCCTATTATGTACATGCACAGTCTGCAAGTGTAAAACTGTGAACTTATAATTCGTTAGTGTGGGTTTATCACTAAATAAAATACAAATTAATATAATACAGTATGAAATTTCTATTGGTGCTGGAACTATTAAATAATAATGTTAAATTTTATTGTTGAAACATTTTTACAGTCGTCTGAACAATAAACGATTTAAGAATAAAAATAAAAGTTTAAGAAAAGTAAGAAGTTTTTAATAAAATACATATTAAAGAAAGAGGTTAGAATTTAAAACTGAAAAAATTGAGTACATTAAAGTCGTAGTTAATTAAAGTGAAAAATTGAAATAAAGGATTACTATTACAAAGAAACCAATAGAATTACAAGATTAAAAATACAGTAATTGAGCGAGGAGTTGAGAAGTAAAGTTTGCCGAGAGTGAAGCCACATAACCACATGAAAATTACATTTTCTGTATAAAATAAAGAAAATGGAAAATTAAAAAACTTTTTCAAGCAATCGATAAAATAAATTTACGATTGAAAATATAAAAACTTAGCAGATATTACAATAATATAGATATAAAATCAATTTCTTTTTTCGTTCATAACTTTTAATATTTATCTATAATACTGCATTTTTATGATCACGATTATAGTTTTATTTAAGGATTACAGCAATTATTACTTTCCTATATTAGAAATTTGCTTTAAAAATGCATAAATTGTACAAAACAACATTTTAATAGAAAGCATGCCAACTTGAAATTTTTATTATAACAAAATTAATAAATTCATGCAGAAAATAAATCTCTGAAATATTTGACAAAAATATACAAATCCATGTCCAATACAAAATAGATAATATTCGCTATAAATGTTTGGTACCATATCATAATATTATATATCAGTGTCGTGGATTTTTATAAGGTACCAAGGAGCCATGGCACTACCATAACACACCAGCTACAAGAATTTATTTTTAAATTTTCAAATATTTATATTCTAGAGCAAAATTCGAGTTGACCGGTCTCTTAAAAAGTAATGTTAAAGAAAATATCAAAAACTTACACTGTGTGTCAACCGGGGGGTATCCCCCAGGTTATGGGTTTTGATGAAATGAATGAAAGACGTTGAGAATATAGATATAATAGAGAATCAAAGATACATTTTATAGCTGTTTTTGATTTCATACAAATTTGCATCACATGTACCTGGGGGGTATTCCATACCCCCCCAGACCCCCCGGTTGGAATTTAATCATTTGTCTTGTTTGGGGAACAAGCATTTACTATTACTTGCTACTACGTTACTGTTTTTATCCAGTCCTATTCTAGGTTGACTCTTTGTTTAAATAATAAGTTCAAAGATACAAAAGGTACTCAATACGGTGGTCCTTATTGTGGAAATATAGAAATTTAAAAAAAGAATTATTATCTTAATTTTATTTTAATTCTAAATACCTCGCCAAAGGTTCCCAATTTTCCTATTTGAATAACATCGAATTTTTTCCTATCTTAATGTTGCTTTAAAAAATCTGAAACTTTGGCATATTTTTTACCTATGGTTGTATGCATTTAATGAAATTTTTTATAGATTTTTAACGACGTAATTTTTGAAGTAGTACTACAATTTCGTTTATTTCAGTTGTTGAAATTTTTTTAATTGTATATTATTTTACTTTATTATCAAAATATTTAGGTAAAACAAATTGTTGAAAAGGTATGTATTTATTTAGGTAGGTATAATTCGAAAGAAATTATATTTATAATATGTATATGCAGTAGATTTTGTAATATTTTCAAGATGACAAAAATACAATAGAACTTGTATAATATAACGATCTTGGAAATAAAATCACTTTGTTATAACGAACAAAAATGAAAATACCGATTTTCGAAGTCCTATGAAAATCATAGATGAAAATATTGATTTTAAAAGTTCTATAAATAGCACTTTTCAAAATCCTAAGAAAATACCTATTTTCGAAGTTCTACGTTGTTGCAGTTTTGGAATTTGTAGAAGGTTAGAATTTCAAAAATCGTTATTTTTCTATACAGCAATGCCTCGCGTAGTCAGGTTTCGGTCAGTCCGAATTCACTATAATCCGGTTTAAAAATTTAAAGACAAACTAAATTTTTATTGAGCAAACTAAATTCTAAAAAATTAGTACACAAAAGTGTTTTTTATACAGAAGTGGTCGGTTTCTTCCCTTTATACAGTCAAGTTTATTTGTGTGCGGTTTATTTTTATGCGGTTTTAATGTTAAGTTATACGATAAATATTCAAATGTGTGAAGAGAAAAGGCAAAAGAAGAAAAATGTGAAGACATCGATATTGCAATTATTAGAAAGATGATTTTCGAAAACCATGCATTTTTTAAAAATTATTTCTAATGAAGACATTTGAATTTATTAATCGCGTTTGATTTACTGGAAAAACTGGAAGAAGGTGTTTGTTTTGGGGGAACCAATTATTATTTTTTATTGGGATATTGGCGGAACCGATTTACCCGGACTAAGCGAGGTTATTGACTAGAAAAAATTCCTATACTTTCTACATTGTGGAAGTATGGGACTTTGAAAATCAGAATTTTCATATTTGTTCATTATAACAGGGTGGTTATTGTTTCCGAGTTAAACCGGAAATGTAATTTCTTATGAATTTTTACCAATTGAGATAAGAAAAAAAAAGAAGGTACCTAGCTCCAAAAATTACATCGTTAAATAATCTGGGAACTTTTATGGAGTACGGACAACTGTAGGTAAGACGTAGGTCAAGTTTAAAAATGTTTTAAAGCAACACTGAAATATTCTGATTTTTCTTTTTCTGGTTATCCATTCCTTGTTGAATATCGTCACATGTTTCAATGTTTTCAAATGCATTTTATTGGGGAGGATTAGTTCCCATTTTACTAACTTTGATTCTTCGTGTTTTCTTCTAAATCCTTCTATTTGTCTTCGCATTTTTCATCACCCCCTTCCACATCCTCATATTTAGAACTCGCATTAGCCACTCGGGAATTCCCATTTCCATTAACTCGTCAATAACATCATCCTTCCATCTTATCTTTGGCCTACACTTCAGTCTATTTACATCTGGTATCCATTTCATTATTCCCGAGATGGCTCTTCCTTCTTGTGCTCTCATAACGTGAACCATCCATCCCAATCTCAGTGGTTTAATATATCTTACTATATTAGTTTCCTCGAGCTCAACATCTATTTCTCTATTTTTTCTCCTTCTATATTGCTCATAGTTCACCTTCACGGGATCCAAAATTCTTCCATTAGCTTTCTCTCAAAAACTCTGTTTTCGTTAAACAAAGCACCTCTTAATCCCGTATGCCTTATTAACGTTTTTGACTTCTTGGAATGTATATTTTAGGAATCATGTTTTTTTCAATTCTCCACCTTTATCGCTGTTGCACCTCATAAACTTGGTCTTACCTTCATTTACACCCAACCCTGCTCTACCTGTTTCTCGTTCTATTTTTTCGAAAATTTCAACCAGAGCTCTATGTGATCTAGATATAATTATTATTATTACAAGAATTCAAACGGAAAAATTCGAAGGCTTTGGGGATCCTTAGAATTTTTACATGTTGTTTGATTTATATCTGGAGACATTTTAGCGGATGGAAGCATTAAAATTCGAATAAGGACCACCCTAGTATTCCATAAGCCCTATATTAATTATTATTAGTATCCCTCATAGAATAAACAAAAAAATAATATATACATATTTATGTATGTTTTATTTAAATTTTATAAAATAAATGCAAGTATTAAAACCGCATGTAGCTCATCATGCGTACGAAATAGAATTAAAATTCAGCCAATCAGATGTACACAATGTACTGATTTTGGTCTTTCGCATACCGTTCCATAAGGACTACCCAACAAATTTTAGTAGGTTTTCAGAAGACATGAATCAAAAATTCAATTTTATTGAAAGTATACTTTGATGATGAAATTTTTATCAGCAGATTTATTTTAACTTTCTATCGATTAAGATCTTTCCGGTAACTACATACTACATGAGTTTCGAGTTAAAAGTTGTACCGAATAATTTATATAGGCATCTATAAATAATTTATGGTAGTAAAAGATCCTCTGTTTTTCTTATCTAAAAAAGGTACCGATGGGGTCACTGGCAGGTTTCCCTAGTGATATTCGAACAAGGAAATCCTTTCAAGGATATTGTAATCAAAGCAGCAATACCAACACAAGCAATCTAATATTAAATCTCATCACTTTGTATCTGCTGTACAAATAGTAATTTTTAAATATGAATTTTTAATTGAAAGAAAAAATGCACTTTGCATTTTAAATAATTTTACAATGAACTCGAAGCCGACACTATTTTATAGGCGTTGTAGTTTATGTAAAATTTTACCAAATGTTATTATTTGTTTGCTGATATTATCGTATTGTATTGAAATTATTATTGTATATTTGAACATTACAGTCCTATTAGTTACCTACCTATCAATTTTAAACATCTATGGAATTGTGTGTATGTTCCATGCAGCATGGAAAGTATTTTAAATTGATTTGACCCGACCAGGAGACCTATAACCGTTGCGATCGTTAATCTTCATCAAAACCAAAAAGTTAAAGAAGTCATCGATCGATAAACATTGTTTAGTCTATGTAGAAGGGGAAAGCAAAATTTTTGTTTCGAGAGCTGTCGCATTGATTTAATGCAAATTATTCCTATTTATAAATTTTATTTTCGTCGTTTGAAGGAGTGGTAGAGAGATTTAGACTACGGCTCTTCATGTTTTACGTGGTTCAGATGCCACGTTAAATTATGTATAAAGTATATTCTTCAAGTTTACTATCCTTAGAGGAATGGTATAAACTTGAGGTACAAAGTTAAATTAGATCTCTAAAGATTTGCGAAACCAGAGTAAGTAATCTATAGAAAATGTATGTTAATTGAGAAAACTTGAGACAATTACAATTGTTACGGCTCCCCCACAATATTGTAATAGTTCCCATGTTGGATTTCAATAATAAAATTTAATTATTATATGATTATGATCAATTTTTAATTATCCAAGGATAATAAATTGAAATACACGTAAAAATAGTTTAATATAACTTCTGAGTTTGTTTTTCTTTTCACGGAGCATTTCAACACTAATCTGTTTAATTATTATTTGGTATATTTTTAACTATAGGTATTTAAACACCAATTAACGGGGGCATTCCTCTTTTTTTTATTTTTGTAATTCTTCACATTCTAAATAGTTTTTTAGGATAGGGAAAGTATAAATATTTTTCGATAATATTTAACTTTTAAAAGTAAAATGGATTAGCAGCTGTTGAAATTCTCCTGTACAACTTTTAAAGTACATAATTAAATAAGTTTGACTGAAATTGTGTTTTCCATTTTGTTTTTACTTTCTATTTCGAATTATCCAAACTTTTTAACTTTATTGCTTGTGCATAAAAGAATTCCATTATACTTTTTGTGTGCAATGTACATAGAGAGCTTTTCAAATGGTTTCTCAATAATTGTCGAAATGTATTTCTCTTCATTTCCATTACCTTATCTATAACATCAAGTGTTTTGTACTTGATGTCCAATAACGTTTTTTTGTCTATTTGCATTTAGTACATGCAAATGTAAAATGGATTGTATTTTAAAATGAACCTACTTTGTACTATTTGATTTTTAACGTAAATAAAACCAGTTTATGTTTTAGTACGGTTTATTCCAACAAAAGAATTTTTGAAAAGATGATATCAAAATGTTTGCTCCGCGAAATTATATGTGGGCTTCAATTTGTTTCATTGTTGAAAACCCTCCAAATAAAAAGCAGTATTAGTTTTCCAATAAACGAGTCAAAAATAAAGGTAGTAAAATGACCACTAGGTGGCAATAGGCTGACACATCAAGTGGAGTTATTGAACGTTATACTGAGAGAAAGGATATCTAAAAGGAAATTGCTATCCTCTCTCCCACATAACTCTCGACTTGAACTTTATTACAATTGTCTTGCTGTAAGGCAATATATAATTTTTTTGAAAAATGATGAAATTGCAATTTTAAAGTAATCATAATCACTGGCCATTCTTCTTAGCTTACCTTTAATCGCACTTGAAGAAAAACGTCTCTCATTCATGAATATAAAAATCTAACGTTAAGTAATTGAAGGTGGTGGGATAACGACATAAAAAGAGATTTTATTGCAGATTCCAATTACATGAAATAAAGGTAATAGGAAGCCTTCCGATTTTCGTAATACTCCATTCTTTAATGATTCCATTAGGAATTAAAAATCGATTGAAGTGGCAGTGAAAACTTACAAAGCTACAAAAAGTGCATGCGTGATTAAAAAAAATTTACATTTTTATCGTGATTTCATAATTAATCAATCATAAATTTTGTTACCAAGATTTAAACTCGTTACGTTCATGCAATTCATCAAAATAAATATATACTGCATTTTTTATGATTGTTTACGAGAAAATATACTGACAGCTTATAAAATTATAGAAATTTTTTCGCGGCTTCATGACACAAATGTATTTATAACTTTTTTGTGCTTTTATTTAAATATGTTTAACCAAGGAAGTACAAATTTGTATAACAAGTACGACACATACCTTCATTTTCGTGGTATAATTCTTAATGGATTTTTTAAACGTTCCTTTTGTTTAATTTCTTCTGTACGCTGATCAAAAGATATTTACGCAAATAGCACTGTGATCATCAAAATTTTACGTAATATTTACGAAATCCCATTTTTACATTTATTTGTCTTCTTTTGAGAACATCGCGTTTAGCAAAGAACAATTTCTTCTTATTATCTTTACCCGAGTTCTTTTTACTTTGATGTACATTGTGCAGCACACAGAAATGTTCAAATCCTCCATAACGATAAATAGAACTTTAAAAATTTAGGATTCTCGGGATGTAACATAATGAGAAAGGTATAATATAATAGGAGATCCAACGCACTATTAATTTTGGTTTAACTATCAGTTATTCCGTTTTATAGAATTCTATTATCTATACTTACAGATTTGGGGTTTCATAAATTTTCATTCTCGAATTAAAGGTTTTTGTGAATATAACAAACACAACACTTTCAATTATTCAGTAGGCTTTCATACTAACACATAACTTAGTTGAAAACTAATTACAACAGAACATAATGGATATTCGGTTATGCAGATGTAAGTTACTTCTGGTTTTAGTATTTTTTGAGATATAAATTTGTTATTTGTAAATTTAATTTTAACTGCTACTGAAGATTGATTAAATTTTATAACATTTTGGTACAAAACAATTAAAAATTGGAATTAATATATTAACGAAATTATAACTTTTCGTTAGATTATTAAATTTAAGTTACATAATATGGATATTCCACACCGTGTTTTTGAGGTGTTCTGTATAAAAGTGACTTCTATTCAATGTTTCAATGGGAGGGCACCAAATTTAAAGAAAAGGGAAAATATAAATTTCCTGTAATTTTATATACCTACTTACTGCCTACACATATTGGGGGGGGGTTCACCAACTTGCGACAAAGTGTGACAAGAGGGTGGGAGGAGGGGGTATGCCTCCTTGTGACGTCACGTCCATACTAATTTTTTTATAAATTATATCTTGCCCATTGTTGATTACAAATTTGTTCCATTGCTAGTACGTTTAGCAATTGATTTACAACCAGAGTGTATGCACAAACAAGTATCATACAATTTGTACTGCCCTTCAGTAAATTTCCAGTTTGGTGACCGCGTATGCATACTTTTTCGTCTCTACCATGCTTCCAAGAAATTTGCCACCAATCACAAGAAGCATGCTCACGCAGTTGAGCCACCAGCTGATAAGAAAAAAATTCGTTCAGTTAGGTTAGCAGCACGTAGGCAACGAGAGTTAATGTGCATCATTCCAGAGCAGCTAAATGGAACTGAAGATAACAATAAAAATATTTGATGATCAAAAATATATATGAATTCTCAGCAGTAATTTTTATTGCAGAATATTATGTATTATGGGTAGGGGTGCGCATATAATCGATTAATCGATCACCGTAATTCGAATAATCGATTATTTCATAATCGATTATGATAATTTATAATAATCGATTATAGAAATAATCGATTGTGAGAATAATCGATTGTGAAAATAATCGATTGTGAAAATAATCGATTGTGAAAATAATCGATTGTGAAAATAATCGATTGTGAAAATAATCGATTGTGGAAATAATCGATTATGAAACTAAACCTGCAATTACAAATTTCGTATTAGTAGTACTTCGTTGGAGGTTATGTGGTGCAATCTGAATAATTTGAACCCACGGTAATACGAATCTCCAGAATTCAAACTCAATAAAATGATCTACAAAATTTTCGAAATTAAATTAATGTATGTAGATTAACTAATTAATGTAAGTTTATTTAAATATTTTCAATTCCAGATCAAAATAATTTTTAAATGTTTTTTAAATAAAAATTTAATTCCAATTCATAATTTGATCGAGTTCGTTAATTAGTGGGTAGAATTACTGTTGGTTTGCACTTTTGAGATTGCACGACATGTTTATCTTTGGTACTACGTGGTACTACATAATATTACAAAGTCATGTCTGGTTGTCCGTCTTTCTTCGTGACGTAGTAAATTCATTATTATTTACATTATAAAACTTATTAGTTACTGGAAATGGTTACGTTCCACAGGTTTAAAAATAAAAAGTGTTCGTAATCTAGACAAAATGCATGTATTTCTAAATACTTGGTTAGGTATGTATATCCTAAATAAATGAAAAATTAAAATAAAAGACAATTATGTTATCAACTGGTGCTTAGCAACACTTCTTATCAAATAATAAATTATATAGTAATTTAGTAACCCTTAATAGCCCTACCTATTATAGTTATGAGTTCATAATCGACTATGAATTCATAATCGATTATGGGTTCATAATCGATTATGACTTCATAATCGATTTCGAGTTCATAATCGATTATGAGTTCATAATCGATTATGAACTCATAATCGATTATGAATAATCGATTATTTTCAATAATCGATTAATCGAAAAAAATCGATTATTTTTTATAATCGATAATCGATTATGAAATTTCATAATCGCGCACCCCTAATTATGGGACTCGTGACGGACGGGAGGGGGTTAAAAATGAAAAATTTGTGACATCATGGGGGGGGGTTACATTTTGTGCCCAAGTGTGACAAGGGGAGGAGGGGGGTTGAGTTTGGTACTAAATTGTGTGACATCATTAATGGACAGCCCCTAATTGGTCTATGTACTATACGATTTCACGTCATCTAATTTTTTGCCAGGTTTTTGGTATTATCACAATCTGTGCGACCTTCCATTGATGTGGAAAATGATTTAATCTAATGATGGAGTTAAAATTGTAACACTTTTCCAGTTATTAGATACTATTCAGGGGCATTTTTCGAATTGATGTCCTTCAGGATTATCCTTTCTAGTTCCTTTGGTTTAAAATTTTCTATAGGGAAGTCCTTTTGAAAGGGAGCTTTCAGGTACTCTTGTACCTCCGATTTTTCTTCTGTAGTCATAATATGGATATGGTTGAAAAGTATTAACTAGATTAATTCCACTTTAAGATTTCTTGTCCATTGGTTAGTTTGGTTTTTGATTGGAGGAATTGATTGTTGTGGTCTACTTAACTTTTTCATTACGTTTCAAGGAACGATCAATGGCCTTTGATGCACATAGACTTTTCAAATTTTTTTTTTGGATTTGGATTTTTCATCAAAAATCCATTGCGTCTGAAACTCTTTGCCCATCAGTAGGCCAGTGTGTTGGTTTACCGGTTGATCCGCATTTTAAAATGTTAGTTTACATTGTTTTATTCAGTTCTCTGCCTTTTGATGTTGTTAGCCTGGATCCCCACATCGGATGTTTTGCATTATAGTCACCGCCGGCTATGAATCTATTTCCCAACGTTTTAAAGAAGTGCAGCGTTCATTTTTAGTATTGTTCTTTAGCGGGCAGTAGATAGCTGATATTGTGAGAGCTCATGTCTTTTCTTCTATGAAATATTAGTCGCCTGTAGGTGTTCTTGTTCATAATTTCCCACTTCATAATATTTTATGGTTATGCGAATTATTATTGCAGTACCACCGTGGGCTTTTCTGTTGGGTTGTTTAGTGTCGTAAATTTTGTATTCGGAAGAGTCCTTTCCTTTACGGCGAAGTGACGGACGCCGCGAAGCTTCCACCGAATTTTTTTACTTCTGACCTGACTTCTCATAATGATAAAAACTCAAATTTTCGTGATAAAAATGTCGTTTGTGTTCAATTTAATATTTCTTCCTTACCTTTTAAAATTTTAAAAAATATGAACATATTATAAAATGTAATAATTTCAAAAGTTAAATTAAAAAATGTAATAAGCTTGAAATGAAAAATAACATTGCATATTTAAATATAAATTAAATACAGAAATAAGTAAAATTTTAAATAAAGACAAATGATTTCAACTCGGAATTCATATCGAAGGTAAATACGCTAATTTATGACGTAAAATCCGATTTATTTTTTTTCAGTTATAAGCAAAATAACAAATAAGATCAAATCGTGTACCTAATTTTGTTTTAAAAACAAGAAAGTTATCAAACAAAAGTATAGCAGGTAACGTGTAGAAAAACAACTTTCGTTAAATAATTTTCGTTTGCAATTTGCGCGCATCCAAAATATATATTTTTATAAAACATCTTTGTTTTTCTAGCAAAAAAAACCTCTTCCGATGATGCGATTTATCCTAAAATATTACACTGGTATACAATGTTTCAATTTGTCTGATTAGTAGTTTACATGCTATCGTGGTTAACATATAGCATACACAAAAACTAATGAGAATTTGTCACCTGCTGATGTGAAATGTTCCAGGTTCGATTCCGGGTAAGCTATGCAGTAAAATTAATGTTGCCGGTGTAGGTAACCGTAGGGTTTACACGTTGAAACCCTTCTGCAGCTCGTTTGGAACTGACGTTAAACAGTAGGTCCCCCATAATCAACTTGAACACTGAGAAAAATTTTTTTTTAGTATTAAAGCTTTTCGCTCGACGGTTTTCGTGATACCAATGTATTGATTTGATTTGAATGAATTTTATAGAAAAGTTTTAAATTATCCTTAACTCTCCACTGCTTTGTACATTTGTACTATAAAATTTAACATTTTTTAAATTGCTTTTTAAACTGCAACCTACATATGGTAATTACACTTGTTCCGGATTTATTTCAACCTGAGGCATATTTTTACACAAAATGCATATTGTAATTTCACAATAAAGTTTATTTTAATTAAATAGTTTTTAATTAAAGTGCGACTTGACTTCATTTAAAAGTAGTAAATTAGTTTATTCTGTGCTGCCGTAATTTTAAAATGATTAGTGATACGGTTTAAAAAAAAGTTTTTCCTTTTAACGAATTTTTAATAGAAGTAATTTATTCTTTAAATGGTCATAAACTAATAATAATAATTTGTTAAATTGTGAATTAGTTCAACTATTGTGCTTTTGGTTGTAGTACGTAATTATATGTTACAGAATGTACTTAATTGTTATGATGGTTCTTCACCATGTTAGCTAAATTTTGCATGCATTTGTCCATAATGTGAAAGGTCATGTGAGTTTTCACACAATTATTTATAAGAAATTGTAATTAGATTATTTTATACATGTTTTAATTAAATTTTATAACTCGGTAATAATTAATGCGAATTAAGTAAACTTTCTTTATTAAATCGTGATATTTATATTAATTATAATTTATGGAAGTAAATATTAAAATTATGACGTAGAATCGCCAAATCAGAACGAACAATTTAAATTTGTTATTTTTTTTAAATACAAGCAGCGCAATTTTGAATATTTCTAGTAAATATTGTATCATAGAGGGTTCATGGTA
Organism: Podabrus alpinus; assembly: GCA_932274525.1. NCBI lineage: Eukaryota > Metazoa > Arthropoda > Insecta > Coleoptera > Cantharidae > Podabrus > Podabrus alpinus. The sequence goes on from OW026451.1 coordinate 30,802,833, forward strand.
GTATAGAATGAAATTGTGTTACCAAACAGGTGTACGCCTACGTAAGGGATGATAGAATTTGTTGAAGGGGAACCAAACTGATGAAAGTACCGACAAGAAAAATTAAATCAAGGGTTCTCAGGGAAGGAAATATTTCGTGATAGACATCCCGTGATGTAGTCGGAGTGAAAATTGTCGTGCATACATTGAAGGATGTTATGAAGAAGCCGAGCTGGGTATCAAGTACATTTTATCCCAAGAACATGAATTTGTTATGCATTTTATATGAGGTTTTAAAAAAGTATATATTTCAAGTTACTCAGCGTAATTCACCATTTGGGTTGAAAAGAACCAATTTGTTGATTATTATTTTTTTGAACAATTTCCTATTGTACAATTTTTTTTTGAAAATAGCACAATCCAAACCGATTGTTTGTTTCTACGTGTATGGAGTACCAAAATGTATTGGATTTTTAAGACCTTCTTGCATCCAATCAGCTTCTGCAGGGACAGCTTACCATTTTTCAGATTTTTATTTTTACCTAATAACCGTAATTTATTATTAGGAAAAATGAAAAAGGTGGAAACATTTTATTAAAAATATTTGTAATAAAATTGTTTTGCCACTACAATTAATAAAAAGATTAAAAATTATTTGTTACCAAATTGCTTAAATAAAGCAATTTTTTAGGTGCTTCGGGTTTCTAAAGCGAGGGAAGCTTTTAATCATAACGTTCTCTAGAGAGTATGAGCGATTAGAATTTTCTTTTAATTTAACTTTACATTGTCGAATTAATATTTGAACTTCGACGAGTGGAGATCTGAAATTTTTACAAATTTATCGAATTAAAGTTTAAATTAAAAAATTACATCTCGGCATTATATACCAAAAAGCATATGAGTTATTTCTTAATTTGGTGTTACTTAACTCCACTTCGCATTTCTTTGTGATTTACGACTTGATTCGTTTTTGAGCCAATAAACAAAAAGTTTTAAACTATGTAACATGATGAGTTTGTAAATTATTTTTGCTGTCTTGATAGGTAGAACCGTGAGGTTAATTCACTTTTAAGCTATTTGTACGGGTGTTTTAGGTATCTTAGGCTTAAAAAATCGAATTTTATAGACATTTATTTTTTTTTACATTAAATAAAATTTAACTTTTAAATTCTTTTCAATTTGAAGTTGAACTAAAGTAACTAATGAAACTCTTCAGTTGTATTTTAAAAGTAGGGATCTCCATTAGTTTTTTGGATCTCCAAATCGTTTGAACTATTTTAATCTTTAAAATTTAAAGGAATGACCAGAATCGACGTATAAGCCTCTGTCAAAGGTGATTCTCGACACTGTAAAAAATTTGTTCAAGTGATCAGTGCTTTTATAATTACCATAAAATTGACGTTGTGAAACACCGTAACTTACACCAACTTTTTACAGTGGTCGAACATTTATTTTGTATATGAAGATGTATATGAACCCCCCACCCTCCCATGAACGGTTTTTATGGTGCGTATTGCGCAGATAAATAAAAATATTCGGTTTATTCATTTAATATTTTTTGGCGATATCATTTCAGTCCGAGAAAAGGAAGTAAAATAGCGAGCATGATCATTTTGGACAGAGGTTTAATGTGCGAGGTCAAAGGCCTAGCTAATTATGACGGCAGGATTAGGCCTTCAACTTGGCACATTTGTGCAGTACGGTCTTTAGTTTTAAGTAAATATTAAAAGTTCAAAAAGGATGTTCATACTATTGTAGCGCAATCATGGTGACATTTAGCACGCTACAGGTCGCACTACGAGTTAAGTTGCATATGACGCAAGTCCCATGTTAAAAGATTACAACTATATGTAATGTATACTGTAATGGGTTAGTTAACCTTATAGGCGTGCGCGACCTTGCATTTTTAAATTTCGAAATTAGTAACCTTTGAAATTTATATTAAATTAAAAATTTTTAAATTTATTAAACATAAAAATCAAATTATTACCATGAGCTTTCAGTAATGAGTTATTGCTATCATCAGATGGTTTTAATTAGTAACCAATTAGATACACGGAAGCAGATATACAGATTTAAAACCTATTGTCATTTGATACGATCAAGAAATAAATGATCTTGAGAAATAAATCTTGATTAAAGAACAACCTCATTTGAGTTTCCGTCAAAATAAGAAAAACGTAACTCGAATATGTTTGTTATTTAAATGAGTACATGGTTGCAAGTACTATATTGCTTAAACCGTCGATGTCAGTTTTCGTGGTCGTTTTACTCTCTTTAAGTATTAATATGGTATTGCAAATTTTAATTTACAATTAATTTAATTATTCTCATATCTTTTAAATCAGCGTCGTGTCCTGGCAAGAAAACTGGCAGGCATTTCCATGTCTGACTTAATCCTAAATATTGTTCTTGTCTTGTACTACCGGTACAGTCATTTACTACATCGTACTATCGTCGAGTGATCGCTCCCTATAATTAACTATCGGGCATACAACACGATTAATCTTGTAGTCAGATTATAGATTTCGCAGAGAGGTAGTTGACTTTTTAATTAAATGTTTATAATAAATTTATAAATAAAAACAAACAAAAAAGTAATAAATAAGAACGAGAGCTTGTTGTGGTTCACCGTCGTATGTGGAAATGTGTCATATCCTTGAATTTACTTATTGGAACGATATGACCTCCCTATTGTGCGATTACTCTATTCACATGCAAATTTTCTACGTATCTGCGTTTACCAAACCGTACAAAATAACTCTCGAACTGGATAAATATCGTAAATGTGGTTTAGTTTCAAACACCGTATAATTCCTGCTTTTTACTTTTGAATAAATAATAAAATGACTTTTCTTTCGGTTTGTGTTATTTTGTGATAACCAGATTAAGTACCTTATTAAAATTTTATTAAGAGAGTTCAACTGGAAGTAGTTACTTATTTTTCCGGATATTCATAAAAAACTGATGTTGATTTTATCGGCTTTATGAAATTTCAATTTTTGCTAGTGCTAAATACAGCTTTTCCGATAATGTAGCAAACAGGACGACACTTGAATTCGTCTCACATTTTGCTAAAGAAATCGATATTTGCCAGAGCAAACGACACGTGCCACTTGCGAAATGTATTTTTTGTGAGAGAATTTTTTCTTATAATTTGTGCAAACTCACATTATTCAACGTAATATGGTTTTGTTAATTTTATAAATTTTGCTACATATTTATAAAACTGTTCTTTTTGTAGAGACATACCTAGAATTAAAAACTCGTTTGATTGAATTTTATCAGAGGATTTATTTTTAATTATTTCGCTTCTGCAATACCACACCACATATCTTCCATTGTACTGTTCCGACAAATTTAGAATCAATAGATGGTTAAATTAACAATAATGATTAAAATAAAACAATGAAAAATTAATAAACGTTCCGCGGTGGCTCTATGCAGCCGAAACGCGTCACAAATATAAATGGTATTATACGATAAGAGTTAATGTTATTAATTTTTCATTATGATTAACCTCGTAAATTTGCTCTATTGGATTAAAATAAAATAATAATTATTAGGTGGTTTACCACGGACAGTTGTGTTTCTCTTATTGACAATATAACATTTAACCGAACTTTCTATACAATTATTTGCATTATATTATAAGAAACTGCTAAGTTACCATCTTTAAAATTTTGAAGAAGGGTTGTCCACCAAGGTGTTAACATCAGTCATACCGGTTTGAACAGAATGGAATGAATGAAATACGATCGAAGTATAAAATAAACAGGGAGTTCCGAGAGAATATACACGATTTTTAGGGTTCGGGTGTAGCTTCAAAGGTTCCAAAAGCAATAAATGGTTTTTTAGATACTCAATCAAAGAAACACATTTTCCAGTATTTCCCTAGAGAATTTACCGTACGTAATTAAGTTAGGCTTTTCGCCAAAAAAAAGTATACGGTAACGCTGTTGAGTTACTGGAGATGAAACAATCATAATATAGTCTTTCGGGGAATACCCTGTGGATGAATTGATTCAAAAATTCATATAATAAAAAGCTGCTTCTATTATTCCGAGCTTTTCTATCAACCACTTTCAATTCAAATGTAATAGTATTACATGAAGTGCATAAAGTTTAAGCTCCAGCGCTTTCTAAATTTATGTAACACTTAATATTGCGCTTTCGTATAGCAGATATAATTTATTTAGTAATTACTTACCTAATTGTAATTAATTTAATTTTCAAGTATATGTTGCATATGTTCAATTATCTCGAATTTAAATTGTTTTTTTAAAAATAGCGATGTTATAATTGCGAGCTATTTTTGTTAATTTAATGCCCGTGGGCCATCTTGGTATGGTTTCAAGAATAAACTAGGTATGCAGTATATTAAAAATTTAAATGTACTACATTGTTGTTACATTATGCAGATTAAAAAATTACAACAGCAAAGTGCTCCTCAATTTGGTAAATTTTACATAAAGCACTTTCTGGCCGGAACATTTTAGGCAAAAACTTAACTTTAAGTTATTAGGAATAATGGTTTCAAATTTGGCTTGCGATGTTTGATATAACGACGTTTTTTGCGAATTGGAGATAAACCAAGTTTTTTAATGATGATTGCGGTTTAAAAGGTTAAGAGAATAAGCGACAAGCTAAACTACAAATAATTTAATAAATGAGTTTTGCAATTATAGATGTTTATCCCAATACTTATCTTTTGTTTAATTAAATTGAGGGAGCATCGTAAATACAGTACAAAAGGTTTGTATATAAAACATAACATTTTTTGTTCCATGACAGCCTTATTATTCAATTAACTTTTTCTTATCGACCATGTACTAATTTTGGTTTTTATTATCTCGACATTGTATTGGTCGACACACCGATGCGATTAAAGCTTAAAGGCTAAAAAATAATTAAACCGTAGGTAGAGAAGGTAGTATATGCCCATAAAACTTATTAATTATTATGAAATTTTCTTATCTAATTGGAAGGGCTGGATACATATCGTGTAAACAAAAGATATGGTACTTATGTTAGATCGTAAAAGGGATGAATATTATTGAAGATTTATTTTATGACTTAACTTCACCAACAAATAATTTTAATTACTACATTTAGAATGTGAATAAATTGTTTTTACATTTTCCTTCATGAATGAAATTATCCACACCAGTAACTTTAAACCTTTTTATTACAAGAATGTCTCTATTTAAATAAAAGATACAGCACATACTAACTATGCATCCCTATTTGAATTAACGCTTGATAAATTTAAAGATCCAGTTAAATTTTTTAATTGCCCGATCCTGTCCATGGTGTAACGTTGCGTATACCAATCTATCACCACATACAATAATACAGGATTTCTATAATGTATAGAAAATTTCTTTTGTTATACCAATCTTCATTTACAAACTTTCTGTAACTGTTAACTTTATAAAACGTATTATCTGTCTGTCCTGCACAGATTAAAGGTTCCATTAAAAGTTTGGTGAGATCGGGTATAAAGGGCTTTTGAAACTTCTCAAAATTTTGCGTTGTTGCATTCAAATGCAGAGTCTAGTTAACCATAAGGCAATTAAGGCTATTATTGCCTAGGACCGCACTAGAAGACTCAAATATTTGTAAATTTTAGGTAGAAATTTAGTAAATAATATTGAATATGTTTTCAACTTTTATGGCAGGATGGTAAAAAGATCTGAGTAATAGTAAATTAAGTTTACAACTCAGGAGTATTCTTATTATTTTTATTATTTATTTACATAATTATATTGTTTATATTCTAACAAAATGAAAATAAACTAGAATATACCTACCCTACCTATTGTTTTGAATTTCTAATTTGAAATGTTAAATTTGCCTGGTGCCTCAAGGGATCTTATTACACCACTGTTGGTTCATGTATATGATAAAATTTTCAAAAATAATTTAATTTTAACAGTAAGTTTTAAAATAACTGAAAAATCCCAAAAATAACGACTGGAAATTTTAATGTGTTCTTAGATAATCCAGAGTCCCGAAAAAGTGGTCTATACCCACGGTAATATTTAACTTGGAAATTAGATTGTTTTCGATAAAATTCTTTAGTTTTGCATCAGAAAATGTCTCCAAGTTTTAGACATCAGGCTCGGACCGTAACAGGTAAATTGGCTAAAGAAAGTCCCAAAAATCACAGCGTCACGAATTGGGTGTGTCCTATGCATCCCATGTATATCCAAAACATGTGCAAGCTAAATTGAACTACATAAAATTGTGAGCAAAAACTAAAAAAATTCTTTTAACCCCTAAAGTTCCCGAGGTCCAGCATTACAAAGTACATCAATTTTTCTTAAAATAACGTAGTCTCCAGATTTTGATGTAGACTTTTTTTACTTATCCATCTGACAAATGAAAGACGATTAAATTCTCTGTAAAACTATGAATTTACCTATTAAAACATGTATAAATTATGAACAGGACCACCACGTACGAATTTCACATCTTCTTGGGCGTGTAGCTGATTAGGAGTTCACTCTGTGGTAAAATTGTGATCCAAAAATATTGAATGGTCTATGAGTTATTTTTCAAAATAATTTTAATAAAAATTTAAAAAAAATTGTTCTAGCCTTAGTGGTTTTGGAGATAAGTCCGGAGGAATTAAAAAAAATGTATTTCATAAAAATTATGTAATTGCGTAGAATTAACTTCTCCATAACTTTCTTTTAGCACTTTCATTAATAGCAGTCCCAGAAAAAAAACTATTTCCAAATAGTCCAATAATATTGGAAATTTCGCTTTTTTTCCACCACAATCTAGCTTAGCTCCATGTTATTTTTTAAAACTTCAACAAAAAATGGGGCTACCCACAAAAAATTTCAATAAACGGATCTACTCTCGGTGGACCCGGAATTAGGAATTTACCTGGAAAAACATGTGCAAGTTCTGAACAGGTTCACGAAGTACGAATTTGACATTATGAGCGTGTAGCTGGCGAGGAGTTCACTTTATGGTAAAATTTTGATACAAATAATTTCCCACATAAGACGTTTATCTCTGTATCTTTTGAACCGTTTGACCTAGATTAGCTCCATGTTCTTTTTTAAGACTTCACCTAAAAATGGCGAATGGTTTAGGAGTTATTTCACTTTCCAAATAATTTTAAGAAATAAACAGAATATTGTTCGATCAAAAATCATTTTATTTTCCCAATATTTTGAAGTTATTTTGGAGTTTTATGTTATATTTATGTAATTTATATTGTTCTAGTTTTAGGGGTTTTGAAAATAAGCCCGGAGGAGCCAAAAAAACTTTCATTTTATGAAAACTATGTAATTGCGTATATTTAAAGGTATCACGTACATACGCCTAAATCTTTTACGCCTAACACACTTACGCCTTATTCTTTACTCCTAAAGGATTTTATGCCTAATGGTTTTAATGCCTAAAACCGACTACGCCTAAAAATTTAACGCCTAACATAGCCAACAAACATTTTAGCTGTAAATAGGCTATTAACGAGCTAATAGTATGCTTTTGCTGTTAAATAGCCATTTTACAGCTAATTTACAGCTAAAATGTTTGTTGGGATAATCTAACATAAAACATTTACGTCTAATCGTTTAAAATGTTCGAAAAAAAATACAAAGATAAAAAAAATTGAAATTTATTATAAAAGAAGATTTTTTCCTTTTTTATGTTGGTACAGCAGACAGGAAGGAAATCGGAAGACGTAAAAACGTTGATAAAATCGATGATAAAACCGTTGATAAAACTTTCTTTTATAAAATTTTAAGCGATTAGGCGTAAATGTTTTAGGCGTAATTATGTTTGGCGTTCAATTTTTAGGCGTAGCCGGTTGCAGGCATTAAAACTATTAGGCATAAAATCCTTCAGGCGTAAAGGATTAGCATATTGACTTAGGCGTAATTATGTTAGGCGTAAATAATTTAGGCGTAAAGACGTGGAGCCAGAATTAGGTCCTCTATAAGTTTCCTTTAACATTTTAATTAATGGGATTCCCAGAAAATTCAATTTTCCACAAAAATTTGATGAAAATTTGGATTTATTTAGAAAGCCATATCTCAAAAACTATTGAGAAACAAACCTACTAAATTAGGGAAAAGGATCTCGGGTCAGTGGACATAAATCAAACAATATGTTGTCGAGTCGACGTTTCGGGCCTTATATTGCACCCATCCTCAGGACTAAAACAAAGAAAGAATGGGGGTCACACACAAATAACAAACAATAATTCCGAGGGCAAAAAAAATGTGACATACCTCAACAAATAGATGTACAATTGTATATTACAACGACATTCAGAATAAGAACGGCAGTAGAGGCATAAGGCGCCATCAGCGGTGTCACTAGATTATGAACGGTTAAACCATTACAGCACTGGATTGCGAAAAACAGATTGGTCACTATATAAAATCTAGTAATAAATAACATATGATAAAAACACATATAAGAGTCAGTAAACGAATAGTAAAACACTTTAAAATGAATAGAATAAAAATTATTTGATGAAACCGTTCAAAGTATAAATTGATAGCAAAATTTAACCATGATAGCGCCAGGTGAAAAAAGATAAAGTAAGTAACGAAATAAACGATTACCACTCCACCAGACTCCACCAGTGTTGATGTGGGATATTACCGTGTCCTGCAGCGGTATTTGGAAAAAACAGACCAGACTTGAACGATTGCGGTTTTTGGTGAAGTGCCTCTGTGTTATCGCGTTGTTTTCGACATCTTGCCTATGTCGTTTATTGTTTTATTTCATTTTGTACTTTTTTCGGCCTTACTGAGGTGATGCCTCAGCTCAGTTTTACCACACAATAATTTTTTTTTGTTTTTATTATGTTTTGACATTGATGCTTATGTTACCACCTGATATTAATTATGAATTAATTTTGTATATTTTACTTTCGGCATAAGTGGTAATCGTTTATTTCGTTACTTACTTTATCTTTTTTCACCTGGCGCCATCATGGTTAAATTTTGCTATCAATTTATACTTTGAACGGTTTCATCAAATAATTTTTATTCTATTCATTTTAAAGTGTTTTACTATTCGTTTACTGACTCTTATATGTGTTTTTATCATATGTTATTTATTACTAGATTTTATATAGTGACCAATCTGTTTTTCGCAATCCAGTGCTGTAATGGTTTAACCGTTCATAATCTAGTGACACCGCTGATGGCGCCTTATGCCTCTACTGCCGTTCTTATTCTGAATGTCGTTGTAATATACAATTGTACATCTATTTGTTGAGGTATGTCACATTTTTTTTGCCCTCGGAATTATTGTTTGTTATTTGTGTGTGACCCCCATTCTTTCTTTGTTTTAGTCCTGAGGATGGGTGCAATATAAGGCCCGAAACGTCGACTCGACAACATATTGTTTGATTTATGTCCACTGACCCGAGATCCTTTTCCCTAATTACAAATATTGGACGAGAACTCTACCTCATAAACCTACTAAATTTTTTTAACTGAACTTGGTATTTTATTCTCATTAAGTTATATTCAATTTTGAGTACGTTACTTTGCCCCCCCCCCCGGTTGATATTTTTTCTCCAAAAGTCAGCTCCGGATTCCTTAGAGCTAGGAGTTTTTACGCCAACAATAACTTACGTAATGTCGAATTGCACTAATGTATTATTTTATGTTTAACTCGTGTTGCTCGGAGTTTTCGAAAACTTCAAATATTCATAACTTTGCAGCAAATAAAATTAAAATAACTATTTGGAAGCTAATTGAAGTTTAAACGAAGCTCTTTTGTTTGAACTTTTGAGAGGAAAGTAGAAATTACTTTCTCCACATTCTCCACCCGCCAAAATGGTTTTACGAATGACTTCGTTACGGTTGAGGGCTTAAACAAAGTTATCAAGGCTCTATCGACACTCAAACGGAAACTTTGACAAAATAATATAATTAAAACATTTCATTTGGTGAGGGAACGTTGCATTCATATATTTTTACGAAGTTTGAAAATTTTTAGATCAAATTTAATTTTCCCCCCTCACTATAAACAACCCCCGAATTGTTAGTTTTATTTAACTATTTTTGGCGTATTCGTTAATATTACTAATATATGTATTTACAACGTTTGAAAATTTTTAAACAAAAGTTATTTTACATCCCTCCATAAAAACAACTCCATAGTGCTCAGAATTTTTATAATAGTTTTGGTGTATTCGCAAATTTCATATTAATAATTTAATATAACTTATGCGGTAAAATGAAAATTGAGTGATAAGAAGCATATTTGCTCGGAGTTTCGGCAGGGCTACCCTAACCTCAGGACTAAATGGGCTATAGTCCCGGGGAGCTGCAATTTTCATACAATTTTGAGAAGGCATCCCGTGTATTTTCTTATGAAGAGGGGCGCATTATTTTTAGTAGCTCACGGGTGCCGAATATGTTAGGACAGCGGTGAGTTTCGGACCTCGTGAATAAATATTGATTTGTGGATAAACTTAGGAGGTGCTAGCTATATAATATTTGGATACTAGTCGGTGCTAGCTCTAAAGAATCGGGAGCTAACTTTTTGAGAAGAAAAAATAACTGAGGGGGGAAGTAACGGACCCATTAAATTTGTACTTCAGATGCATTGAAATTAAATTATTTGCAGAAATGTAAAAAGTAGCAGAAAAGGTTAAAAAACGCTCAACTTGGAAGCCTACAGCTATCGACGTATTAGACCTAAAAGGTTGTTCGATACGGGAATTTACAGATAATTAAGGCTAGTTTTATTCAACTACGAATTACCTTAGCGTCAAATGAACACGTAAAAAAGTCTACATTAAGATCTGAAAACCACATTATTTTGAACAAAAATTGATCAAGAACGAGATTATTTTGCTATGCTGTATATCGGAAACTATCGGCGCTAGAAGAATGTTTTTTTAAATCAAATTTTACTTAATAGTTTAATTTTGCTACTGCCTACTTTGAACATTGGATGTTTTAGGACACGGCCGCTTTATGCATTTATAATTTTTGGAACCTTCTTCGGAAAATTTACCCGTTCCGGTCCAAATCTGATGTCAAAAACTTAGGGTCTCTTTTACGATATCAAACTAAAAGGGTTAAGCAAAAAACTTCGTATTTCGGAGTTAATTCCACAAAAAATATAATATTTTGACTGTACTAAAAGAAAAGGGGGTTGAGATTATAAAAAACGATAGCTTACCTTATTTCTAGATTCTCTTCAGACAATCATAATCAATAATGGAAAACAAAATTTAAGACAAATTTTGAAAATTCAGTGAAAAAGCGGAAAAGATTAATGAAATATTAATTAATAAAACAAAAGTTCATGTGAGTTTAAGTTACACATCCGCTTGTTGGGTGAGCGTAATGACCATCACAGAGAGGCTAAATGCTCCGACACCAAAATACCCCAACAGTTTCGCTACGCTATGCTAGTTTTCTATATTTTTCTTCCTGTGAACATAATTCAACCGAGATACATCAGTATCATAATCCTTGAATCGTGATCATATTATCTGCATTGCAATCATTGAAGGGGAATGACTTACTAGATATTAGTAAATCTTTAATTTGTACTCCACTGTTGTTCAAATGTTGCTCGGAGCAACATGCCATCATGAAAATAATATTTTTTATAAAATTTTATAGTGAATAGTACACATAAAGCTCTGATTAAAAACTTGGAATAGTTGATTAAAAGCGATAAGCGTTTTTTCTAATTACTTTTGTGTATAATTACTCGTACAAGAAATTAATTCTTTTTGTACCTTACGCGGTTTATTGTTTTGCTGAAAAGAAATTATGGCCTTTGTGCGAATTTCACTAACAGTACTAGAAGGATATTATTCAAATCAAGTGCCTGTCTTAGGAACTGTTTTAAATAAAAATTTTGTGTCAGCTCCCACATGTGGTGACTATAGAGTTTTTGTTCTGTCGAGGGGTTACTAGGGAGCAAAGCAAGGGTCGAAAAGAATTGTAATATAACACAAAATCTCACTGAAGTATGCAATTTCCCAGTTATAATAGAAGAACGCAAGTTAGCCATAGCTCTTTGAATTTATATTCTTTTTATTTAAGTTAATCTTTTAGCTTTATACAGCTGGGAGATGTTAATATAAACCTTGTTAAGATTAAAATTTTAGATTAATTTCAATTCTTAAAACTGCGTAGGTACTAATTGTGTACTAAAAAATTAAATTTTTCTACGGTTAAAACTGCTTGATATGAATAAAAAATAATAGGGCATTTTTAATACTCAATGGGGTTGTATGAAACAATGGCACCCCTAAACAACTCCGACGTTCGAGTCATAAATCTGTCTCCAACGGAGATACTCTTATTGCAACGCGCGCCGAAGGGAAAAACGCAAGTACATCCTTACCATGCTTTGCTTTTATTACCTATTTGATTCGTTCATTTTTTTATACGCACATTGTATATTATCACAATACTTACACTTCGCATCGCCAGTTATATAAAATGGAAAAAGATTATTTTTTAGAAATGTTATTTCTTAACCAAAAATGAATTTCGTTGTAATTTTTTTTCAAAATGGTTCGAAAATCTTCAAGATTTATAATTTCCGATAAATAATAATAATAAAATTAACAGTAGGTAGTGCATCGAAATGGATCAATAGTGAAAACGAAAAAATTGTTTATTCGAGAACCCTTCAAAAATATAACGGATTCATCAAACTCCAACTTCTTTCCCACGAGGATTTTTAAAACGTGTCTTTACTTAATGATATCTTGACATAGTATGTGGTTTTTTAGAATTCTTTTCACTTGATGTCCATCCAAAATTATACTCCGAAAACACAATAGATCAACGCGACCTAAAGTGCACAGCCTTTCGAGACGATCCACAAAATAGTTAGTAAATTTTTTCTTTAGGCAAAAAATGAAACTTTGCTATTTTATCGTAAAATGATGATATTTGCTGCTATCCTTCTCTTAGTGCATTCAAAATGTGGAAAAGGAATACATCCAAAAACATTCTAGTGCATGTGTACTATTATTAGCAGGAATATCGAAAGGGGTTCTTAAGATTATATTTAATGGCAAATTTTAGGTTAGGGTGGAAATCACTGAACTGTAGAACGCGATATTTTTGAAAAGCGACAGAAATGATAAGGAACAGATTGCTTATTAACAAATCTGACGAATTGTGTAACGAATAACATTTTTGAAATCAATACTAAGCAATCTATTAATATTATGATTAATAGATCTCAGTCGTTCATTGTTGCTTTTTCTTATACAACGACAATAGTAACGTATGTATTGACCATTGAACTATATTTTTAACCCTAATTTTCTTATTTTCGTTTTGTTTTGCCGGTGGTGCCGACCACTAAGGTCATCAGCCGCTTTGAACTGACGTTGAAAACTAGATTAATATTTTTGACATGGAAAGAGATAGAAAATTAATTTAATTTACTTTACTTTTATAGGTCTCAGTTAAACTTAGATTTTGATACGTTAATTACTTACATCAGTAACATAAGTTTCTAAGTTTTCTCAAGAATATGCCTAATTTAAGTTATTGCAGGAGAATTTTGATTACGTTGCATGCATCCAATTAATGTACCACGTTTCTAAGATCACATAGCAACTTCTCAAAACTTGATAAAATTACTCAATTAAATACCACTACCCTTTTTTTATAATTAACATAATAGGGTGTTCATGTTCCATCGAAACCAGAAAATCTAGATACCTAGTTCAATTTTTTGTTATCATGATTTTGGCATTAAGCACTGAAGGTTACCAGGAGTTTTGATTGAATTTAAAATGAAAGGATTATTATAAGTTTTAACTGATTAAAACTTTGAAAACAAATAGAAGAAGTTTATAACAAATAAATTTTGTGTTGACTTTTCGTTTTAGGGAAAGTAATAACTTCTTTTAGAAAGACATTTGGTGCTATCTTTTCTATTCACTATCGAAAATTGAATGGTTTGATGAAATTTTCGATTCTTTCAGAAGCAATAAGTATTTTTTTTATATGATTCGATTGAACGTCTATCGAACTAATTAGTTATTCTGGGGTTCCCAGAATGCTTGATAAAGCGGCCAATAATTATTTATTTCTTTTCAATTTAGTTTAAACGAGCCTTCAGAAATTTTTATTATATAAAAAATTGTTATTGCCTAAATGCAATAAAATTTGTACATTATCCTTATGAATGCCAAGTTTACGTTGTAATTCTATTCAGGGGTGAAAATAAATCATATAAATTATGATATATTACAGTTCGACATAACTTTATTTATTATTAAGTTTTAGACGGTTTTAGAGTAAGCGCATAAGGTATAACGGGGATGAATGGTGGTTGCCGGAACTAAATTTAGCTGTTGGTTTAGTATTCTCCCGAGCTCAAGAATTAATTAAAGAAGGCCATGCTGCTTTGACCGATAAATAATTTTTATGTCTTTGATGCATTAAAATTATTCATGCAATAACTTGATGGGGTGAATATTACGGCCGCTATTCTATTTTATTACTATAGGTATGGCAAAATTGAAACGGTTTTGTTATTAAATCACTGCTCCCCCCCCCACACTTATTACTCTTCCCTACTGTGCAAGAAACTTGATAAAAATGCTAAGACACAAACTCACTTGAGTATTGGAGAGCCCGAACGTCAGACGTTATAAAACCGATATACATAAGATAATATTTGGGCTTTTATTCATGTGGAATGATTTCATTTCAGTTTTTTTTATCTCCAACCCTTAAGTTTGTAATTTCCGGGTGGCTGAACTTAGTACTACAAAAAATTGATTCTTAAGATTTTAGAAGAAAAATAAATACGAAGTGTTTTAAGATTATTTTATGCAAACTTGGAAAGCTTTATTGTACATTTTTTCTATTTTAAAATGAAAAAACACCCTGGCTTTTACAAAGAACATATAAGCTTACAAATGTTTATATTGACATTACAAGCGAGAACCTTCCACAAAAATTTAATAGTATACAGAATGCTAACCAAATGTGTAACTTTGCTTTTGACCCACTTCCGTCTAAACCGGAAGCTACACGAACTTTTGTTTTTTAAATAGAATTATCTATGTTCTTTTCAGAGGGATTTTGTTTTTCAAACGTTTAATGATGTTTTAAAAAAAATTGTAATTTAGGCTTTATTTGTTTTTGAACTAATCTGAAAACAAAATTATCTGGGAACGTGTTCCAAGCGGGTTAGTCCTCATCAGACAACTGTCGCATTGCATTCCTTTTTATATAAAATTAATATTTAGCATCAAGAGAACATTTCTTAGATTCTCTAAAGAAAACCAGTTAGTTTGAAAGCACTGCAAACTTTTAGTTTTCGGCTCGTTTTCTTATAAATTATCTAAAGAAATAAAATAACGAAAAACTTGATAGCGAACACAAATAAAATTGAAATTAGTTTGGGAAATACTCGAATATCGGAATACAGCAGAAGGATGCAGTAATAAATTAAGTGAAAGTGAAACAGTATAAAAATAAAGAATTTAAATTCAACACAAACAAGATTTACATTTTTGCAATAAAATTAAGCTTTGTAAAAACAAATTACATATTTTCTAAGCATTACCATAATTGTTTTATTGTTTTACATTACATTACACATAATTTTAACTTAATTTGAAACAGTCGGTTTTAATATTTTGTATAATTTCATAATAATAATTATTAAAAGTTACAAAGTTTAAAAATGAGCATTGTGAAAAATCCAGGGGTGGCTGGTACGGGGAGAGCGACGGAGCACCGCCCCCCACCCAAAACGGAATAATTCAGAATACTAATATTTTTTAATGCGAATTCTAGATTGGAATATTGGACAATTCGACGTCGTTCGGATTTCTTCTTCTTCTACTTTTATTAAGAAGTCTCCCTCTTAATATAGGTCCAGGACCTGTTCTTCATTAATTTTTGTAATTAGTTCTGTGAGCATTTTGGATGTGCCTGACCCTGTTTTTTATTGTTATGATGGCAAATCATTAACGTTTGCATTAAAAACACTTTTTTAATTATGTAAAAAATTAAGTTATAATACCCTCCCCCCATTAGAGAAAACCACGAGCTTCCGCATATGAGCAGGTTAAAGTAATTCGCCTTAGTTTTATTCGAGAAATTAAATTGGGTTTTTACCACCAACCCCCAAATTAAAATTAGAATGGTAATTTAATATTCAGTTCACAAGTCGATTATTAAAACATAATATTTGGCGTTAATTTATTGAAGTAAAAAATATGTAAAAGTTTAACTTATATGTAAAAATTTTATACAGAAATACCTAAAGTAACCCTTTTATTAATTTACACAGTAAATTTATATGTTTCTTTTCTCATTAAATTTTGTGCCCTCCCATTGACAAAAGTCATGATCCACCATACTGCAAATGAAGTTCTAAACAATTGGAAGAGACCGCGGGGTATGAAATACCTCCCAGCAGTTGGTGATCAGGTGGTAAAATATTAGAAGACGTTTTATGATACTGCTTTAATTTGCTGCTGGGGGTATTCTCCCCCCAGACCCACCAGTTAAAATTCCCTGATTACTTCATTTATTATTATTGCTGATTATTTACTTTATCTTCTTATTTTGCGTTATCTTAATTTATACCTATAAAACTCAGTATCTCCTCACTCATCAGATTGGCATCAGTGATTGGCTTACAATGCCACCAATCAACGCGCTCCATTTCCTAAATGAAAATTAACACGCATGAATGGTCTAACGAGATACGTGGAGAGTTTCGTTTTTTAAATGACGCGCATGATTGGATTAACGATATTCTCGGGGTAGTACCCGGAAAATGACGCGCCACCGGAAAGGATTAACGAGATTCTTCTCCATTATCTGTTCCGTTATCCTGTAAATGTTATTAAAGTTTCCACAAGACTGTTATTTCCATAACAGATAGTATATTACATAACAAAGGACTTAAGTGCATTTTTAATTCCTTGGTGAAGCTTCGTCTCAGGTAAATTAATAATTACAAGAGGGATTAAAACACGGCCGACATGCTAGTAATAGTATAAAATGAAGCTTTTTTTGAATTCAATTATTTTGCAAGTAAATTAACAAATTTATGTGTTTCCTTTGGATTTAAATTTTGGGGTACTCTACCACTAACTCAGCCACTCGAAACCAAATTTCTTCTGCTACACACTAAAGAACAGGCTTATATCTGCCTATTAAAACAATAAAAAATGTGAATATGGTCAAAACTTTTTAAAAAATCGAATTTGAACTTAGCTAATTTTCATGAAATTTTAGGTGGATTAACAAGATTCAGGGGCGCGTTAGCCATTCTGTGCTCAGTCCGTGCGCTTAGATATACTCTAACACTTAGAATATTTCGCACCGGCAGTTGCAGCTCGACCGTCGTACATGTAACATCGATTATTTTTTGTTTTTAGGCGATTTTTTGGGGGTGAAACGTAATAGTTTACTGCCCCATACCGCGACTATACTTTTTAATGCTATTTTGAGGGTCTCTCATATCCCGGTTTTCTTGATCGGAGGCCCTTCTCGTATGTTTAGCCTAGTAGTTTTTGATAGTAGATAGTAGTAGGGTAGGTTTTGACGATGGATTACCCTCCTTATCGAATGCACACCCCAAAATTCGAAGGCAAAAAATTTTTAATTTTTTCACTTTTTCGGCAATACACGGGTTATTTTCCATTTTTTTTAATATGTTTATTACTAATATCCACTAATCACACCCCCATCTATCCGAATTTCAAAGAAAAATTCAAATCGGAGCGAAAAAATTTTACGCATTTTCGACGGAGCACGGGCTACTGATGCACATATAGACCCCGGTCGGCCGCCTAATCGATGCTACTTTACCGTACTTTTCAAAAGTCGATATTTTGGTTATTTTGACCATATTCACATTTTTTATTGTTTTAATAGACAGATATAAGCATGATCTTTAGTGTGTAGCACTCGAAAAATTTTTTCGAGTGGCTGAGTTAGTGGTAGAGTCGCCCGATGTACTTTCAAGAACACTACCAATTTTAGAGATGTCTACTATACTTACAACTTAAGAAGTGATAGGAAGCTTTTATTCTTGAATCGAATCAAAGGAAATTCATTGTTCTAGTTGTCATTGTAAAAAAGACTGAACTTTAGTACCTACTCTTGTGGATTAGCTATTAACATGTTGCGGTTACTTTGATCTTGATCGCGCAGTAATTATAACAAAACCTCAGTGCAATCGATTTTGTTTTCCAAGTTTATTACCTTATGATCCAGTAAAGGAATTGAAATAAATCACTAAACAACGTAGTACACGATAATGCTATGTCTCCTGCGGCATTACTTAAATGGTCAAAGGTTAAACTAAGGTACTATAAATACCGTGGGTGCGGTGAATCTTCCCATTAAACACGTTTACATTCTGCCACTATCTGTTCTATACAGTTTCAATCGATGTCTAAATATAACTCAAAATTAACTGCCCGTTTTAGCTTTATGCTTATAAGTTTATTGGCATTTTCATCGGTGAGATCTAATAATCTGAGGTTCGAACTTCAAACGAAAGACAATTTTTTAATATAACACGTCCGCATAGACCCTTTTCATTCGCGGATAAATATGTTGGCTGCATACTGGTATCTTACTTATGAAAGCCATTCACACACATGCATACCATGAGCATACTGTATGCGTTCCATAAGATGTATTCGCTATATTATGCATGTTTGAAAGGGCAAGGGCAGGGCAAGTCTATGCAAGAAGACGTTGTAAAATGTTATTAGATTTTTTAATATTTATGCTCATAGGTACATAGTGCCTAAAGATATACAAATTAACTATTGTTCTAATGCATACTTAAACTGTAAAGTTATAATGGACATCGTAATTACATATAATGCATCATACATTTTTAAAGTTACTGTTGAAAAATTATAGTGTACAATGTACTTTTAACAACACACTTGGGCAAAAAATATTGGTTTATCATTTTGTTTCCTGATCGTCATTTCTTGCTTTTCTCTTTGTAATTAATATGCAGGATCCGTTTCCTTTGATTTCTGAAAATGTCTTTACATACGAAATATCTCATTTCCGTTAACATGATCGTGTGTTGCCATGATTGGTTAGTTATAGTTGCCGAAAAGATAGAGATACCCCAAATAATGACTCAATAATTCTATTTCAAGGTAGGGTATTAGCCAGTTTAATTGGCAATTTGCAACTGATACACCCCGTCGAGATTGCTGGTGTGTAAAAGGATTAATTTAGTAAAAAATCTGCATTGAATATTACAACTTTGATTCTCCTTATCTGATTGGGCGTCTTATTAATTATTTCTCTATCGCGTATCTTCTGTAGATTAATTTATCATATTGGAATTTTCATTAAATCAAACCATTTCAAAAATAATATATAATTGTAAATATTAATTGTAGTAAACGTCATACTGTGACATCGTCAGACGACTAATTAAACAAAAAATGTCAACAAGACTTGTTTTATTACGTCTAGTTAAAGAGGGTGGTATATTAATTCGTAGTGTGCATAAGAGCTGGTTTATACCCTCATCTAAATAAACTACTAATCAAGCTTCAAAAACTACTGAGACGTTCTTCAGAGACGTTGAAAGCGTCAACGAGAGCGGTGTAGCAAAACTCACGAAACGATGCTAACAAGTTGTGCGTTAACTTGGTTTCAAGAGGTTATAAAATTATAGAAGATTGCAATATGCAAGCGAAACATCATAAGTATATCTGCACTATATTAATTGCAAACGTTGCTAATGGCAGGATTAAAAATTTGAACCATCTCGAAATTTGCATGCTAGCGGTTTGAAATTCTCTCTAACACTACATACACTTTGTATAGTTTACAAGTGTGTGTCTAACAACAAATTATCAATCGAATACCGCCTTTGTTGTGTACAACCACAAGAATTGGTATTTTGGATGTTTTCTCTATAGGAGGTGTTCCTCTTCCGGAACCTGTTAAGGTAACTTAATGCAAGTGTGTTCTATTTAGGGACCGACCGCAAGTGGAATTGTGGTTTTTAGATAGGTATTATATTCTTATAGGGTTGCAGTTTTTTGACTTGTAGAAAAGCATAGACGATCGAAATATGTTTTCTGAAGGGAAAGATACATCTCAGATCAGGAGACTGGAGCTGTTTTGGGCTCCTAAGAGAAATTAATTGGGACTTGCAGGTGGGGATAAAAACATCTTGGTAGTTGTCCTCAATGGTTCTAACTGTAATCCCATTTAAAAGTGAAGAATAAATTAAAAACAGTAAAGACTTGAGAATGTGGCAACTAATACGAACAAATTTATATAATTTTTTTAAAGAATTCTCTTATTAGTAATTTTTCTTTTAAAAGTAGGACACTTATTCTGAAAGTTTCTACTTACTAATATCTAAGGAATCAGAAAAGTGATTGAGATGCAGTTTGAGCGAGTATTAAGGGAAACTTATTTTTCAGGAAACGGTGATATAATAGGTAGTTTTCAATCAAACCTGCCCCGACTTTTAAATTCTGATTTCTTTGATCAGTGCATGCAGTTTCGGTTCGGATATTTTGTTGCGCCACGCTGCACTTGTCTGCACAATATTTTAATGATACCAATTTAGCGAAAATTAAATTAAAATCTGTCAATTCGTTTCCGAATTAATGTTGTTCTGTTTACACCTTGAGCTAAGAAGGTTTACATTTACATAAATAATTTATTGTCACCTATAGTTTTGTTTTCTTCGAAAATCTTTAGTCCACGTCTTAAGTTTGTTTTGGTATTAATAAATTGGTACAAAGGAAAGATTAAGTGGCACCCACGAGCAGGACTCAATAAATCCGGTTGTCCCTCCCGTAGCGAGTAGATTTTCTCAATTGGCAAATAGTAAATTCGAATTTTTGTCTATCGTTGTAGTAATAATTATTATATGAGAAAATGTAAAATTACATAATATAAATTAGAGAACGAATGGCTGAGTGGTTAGCGTGTTTTGCTGTTTTCCGAAGTGCCACAATATTTCACATGCTATAAATCAAAGATAGTCTCCGAAGTAGCCAGGCTCACACTGATGATAGTAATCTTCTTCGGTAGGACTTTCAGCCGTATTTAGCCATATAGTACGTGAGTTCCTAGGTTGTGCGGCCTGAAGGCCGCACTGATAGGGATTATTAACATTAGGGTAAGCCAAAAGTATTTGTTTTCTACGTAGGCAATCGCGTACGGAATGCCTAAATACGGCCGGAGGTTAAACTAGGGCATAGGTGGGCTGACCACTATCACCTCAGTATTTTTGTTGAGTGAAGCCGAGGGCAGAATAACTTAGACATGTGATCACCGACTACTATAACTATGTGATCACAAAGTTGATGGGTGGGGGGGGGGATTTGTTGCATAACAAATAACTAGAGAAAGCTGAAATACAGAAAGTAAAGAATCGTTTTTTCTTTGAATTTTCTGCACTAGGAGGGGGAGATAGTTTTACGCCCTTGCATCGGTTTTTGATGAGGATAGGCTTATATTTATAATAATACAAAACAATACTTTTTAAATAATTTTCTATAATATGAAGCACCACATTCACTTTGGTATACCTATTAATAATTTGGTTAGCCATGGTTTAGTAGTGTTTTTAACAATTAATTCAGAGGTGTCCCATTAGATTTCGGAAAACATTCTCGAAATGGAACTATTTTAATTACACTTTTCGGGGTTAGGACCCACGTCAAATTGTAGGTTCCCTATTATAGATATTATACACACTCGGTTACAGGGCAGGTTAAATAAAATTAAAAAGAAGAACTTCATGTAGTATTATAAAATTATGACCGCGCAATTTATCCTTGCTGATTGTATACTATTATATTTATAAGGTGTGCATGTTTTCATTGCATCGCGTTTGAAATGATCTACTGTACCTATGTTCAATATATTTTTGAGAACATTCACAAAACGCTCTTTTTCCCTCTATATAAATTTTCCATAGTTAATTATAAATATTTCTTGTTGTAACGGCAATTTGCTCTTTTGTCAACAAGCACCTCTTCGGCGGCTAGCCTTTATTTCCAGCTTTGGAGCACAGGAAACTCGCGGGTTTGTTGCAACCCACATGGTGGTGATCCAATTATTAATTAAAACATAGTTGGGTTTTGGGTGCCAGGTGTGAATAAAACGCTTCTGAGACACTGGTTTGTTACCAGACCAAAAAAATTGATGAGAGTGATGTAAGACGTAATACACCCTAAGGCCAAACAGGAGGCGGTCAGAAGGACCTGTATCAAAAAATGTGTACAAAATTGACTGAAGGTAAATACGCCATGTGATGTAATTTATTAGCCCTACGCCACTTCTATGCAGCTATTAGGTAAGAAAATATCACTGCGCCAAATTAGTAAATGAGGAGCTTCAAATGAAGGTGTGCCAATACGCTAAATCAAAATTATAGCAAACTTCGTACTTATCGCTCGCCTAATTTAAAACAACGGGGTGATATTGGAAAACGAAGTCCCGTTTCCTAACGTTGACGAGCTTTCGCCTCCGATATTTCAGTCACTACAAAATTGATTATCAAATCAACAACTTCCTCAAAGCTCTTCTGTAAAAAGAATAATAAATTGACCGTGATAAAAATTACACTTCAATGTTACAAAGTCAAGTCACAATACGAATGATGTTCCACTGTCCATAAAGTTAGCAAACCAGACATCGCCCTACTTCTCGGGTTCAACAGAAGGAAGCGTAGGATGAACTTTCCTTTGTATTCCAATTAATTGGATCCAATAATGTGTGATAATTGATACCCGATCCGATTCTTCACCAAAACAAAACTTCTGTACTATTTTAAAAAGGTCGTTAAACTTCCACTCGCAACCTCTCGTGATAACCGATTATTTCAAAAAACCAAAACCCTTATGTGAACACAAATCGAGCCAATTTATATTGATTGGTATAGCTCATAAAAAATTAATAATACGATTAGTGACTAAAAATACTAAATCTTTACATTCAAATAAATATTCTCGAGTTTTAAGTTTTACAGTTATCAGTAAGCTATTTTCTATTCAGTCGTTCGTAGTCTTCTCTTATCTCTCAATTTTCCTAATCACTCTAAATTAAATTCATGTATAGGGTGGTGCACTATTATTGTTACACGATCTTCTAATCCTCTCGGCATTTTCATATTACATTAAGTTTTGTGTGTTCTGAATTACTGAAATGGTAAGTTTTTAATATTTCTCATACGCAAATTTTGCACTTACTTAACGAAGTTGAAAAACATAAGAACGTTATATATTTGTTAAATACACTGGCTATATTCGCCACTTACAGAAGCTGAAATTAAACCATCTGAATGCATTATTTCCTGTCGGCCATGTTGTTTTTTATCTTAATGAATAAAAACTAAATGAAATTGTCTCTATTATAAAAACTACCAAGTGTTGACTGCAAAATGTTGTAATAAATTTAAAAGTAAAAAAACATCAAATAAAAATATTATTATTATTAGATTCCATTGACAGTCGTTCTTTTTTATTTTTTGCTCATAAGATAGTTTGCAATACAGAACCGTGTTTCTCCAACTATATTTCTATTACTTTATATATTATTAAGATCTGGAAAGAAAATGTAAATTGTTAATAATTAATGGAATTTTCATTGTATGCTAGGTGAAACTTGGCGTTATTGAAATATTAATATTCAAAAGGTTTTTGTATATTTCGTTATGTTATGAAGACGTGAGCTTCAAACAATAATTGTGTTGAGGCTTACATCATAGATATAGTATCTCTTTATTAATGTATTACCATACGTTCAGTAATTCTTATTTGTTTCATTTAGGAATTTTGATTTAAAATATTTCCGAAGAACCTTTGCCATGGGTAAACCAATGTATAAGCCATCTTACCATGTAGCAATTTTTAAGCCATCGATATATTATGCCATATAAGCATATTTTGTAATACTCCGAATATCTTCTCTCACAGTTTAAACTAATTGGATTCTGAATGAGGTTTGTAAGGGAGCTTTCCTTCCAGAAACACAGCTTTTCAGTTTCCATTACCTATCGCAAAAGTAAAATCTTTTTCAAGAGAAACAAAAGGTATCTTGATTTTCAACATTGTAAAAACAGAAAGCTCTTGTTAGGAGAGAATTTCGTGGTATTACAAGCGGAGGTTACGGAATCCTTCGTGATAATACTCTCACATTGAAGACAAGTATTATCGATTCAGCAAAATCCAAAATTTTAATTAGAAATCAAATGAATGGATCGGATTAGCAGATACTCCAATGAATTTCTTATGACTGATGTGTTAAATTCACTTACAGCACAATGCCTTTCATTTGAGAACAAGCGTGCAACGATGTCATTGCATGTAATCAAGATAATTCTTAGACAATTAAGAATACGTAACAAGGTACGTGTAGATTTACAAACAGTTTCAATTACTAACTTGATACGTGAGAGTAATTCGTGCGGGTTCCAATTTCCACCAGTTCGTAAATAGCTCGTTCATTACGTATTCTGTATGTAGACAACATGAATGTTTAATAAAACCGATGGTAAAACAGTTTACTTATTAAAACGAATAAACGTTATTTTCCAAGATTTTCTACGTTCTACGCAGTCTTAAATTATAAATTAATTTAATTGGTGGTAATCGAGTCACACCAGCGCTTTAATTTTTATTAGAATGGTAGTTTCGCATCAAAACTTTTAATTAACGAGTCGCCAGCTTTATTTCGTTCTTTTTAACACCCGAGTTAACGATTTAAAAGTCGCATATTTTTAAGTGGTTTACAACTTAAATTCTCATTATTGTGCAGCAGCCCATTAAAATTGCACCAATTCCGTTTTTGGTGTTGAGTATTTTAGCATTGAATTAAATATTTAACATTTCGTTAAATACTTTTGATCAAATTGTTAAACTGACAATGAGATGACTGGGGAATTTCCCTCCTTTATCGCGCCCTCTATATGTTGTTGCGTCTTTTATACGAGGATTTTCAACGTTTAATTGAAAAAAAAATTTATACCTATCGTTGAATAAAACAAACGTTTAAATTAGGTATTCTTTTATAAAATAGTTAAAAATAGTACTAATCCAATTTGTTGTCATTTTTAGAGTTTTCTAAACAAAATTGCATAAGTTCGTAGTGTTTTTGGTTCCCAAGGTAAGCGTCCTTTGGAAACAAATTTGTTTGAAAAATATCAATATCATTTTAATGCCATAGTATTGTTTTATTGAATACTTCTTGAATTTTTCAATTTGTAGAAAGTTAGGGGTAATTGGTGGCTAAAGAATATGGAGTGTCAAGTACAAAAAAATGAACATTTCCGACATATCCTTTTATTTGAGTTTAACCGAGGAGTTAAGGGATCGGAGGCCGCTAGAACCATTTGTGCCGTTACGGAGAAAACGTCATCGTGTAAAGTACTGCACGAAAATGGTTTTCTCGTTTCAAAAAGAGGCATTTTGATATGAATGATTTTCCACGTTCAGGGAGACCATCCGGCTTTGATGAAGACCGATTAAATGCTTCAATTCGTGATGATCCACGTCAATCAACTCGGGAATTGAGCAATATGATGAATTGTGACCAATCAACTATCGCAACGGTGGGAAACCTCCGGCCCGCGGGCCAACTCCGGTCCGCGTAAAGTTCTAATCCGGCCCGCGAGATCTTTAGAAGAAATAATTAATAAATATTTTCAAAAACAAAAATTCTAAAGAAAAGGATTAGGTTAGTATACCTAACATAAGGAAAAAGGAGAGATCTACAGTTTAATTTTCGATATAATTCGTCTTATTTAAATTAAATTAAAAAGTATTGTAAAAAGTAAATTGAAAAGTACACTAGACCCTCCATGTATGCGAATTCAGAATAACGCGAATTAGATTTTGATACCTGAATTTTTTATACCCGAAGCAAAATTCCCTTTAACGCGAATTAAGTTTTCGCGTATTATTAAAATAACTAGGTGGCACAGTCGGCCTACCGGCCGCCTTTAGCCATCTAGACCGTGTCGGATGTGGTTGTTCGGCATTCGGCCTCACTACAGGGTTCTAAAGTAGCCTATGTTTTTCGTAACGTTGTAAATATCGTAACTTCTACACCAAATTTGGTTAAGATTGGTCAAATAGAAACGTAAAGCACGTGCACGCGTATTTGAATTGTCGATCGGTTGACAGCTTGACAGCATTAATTATTGTTTTTAAAGTTGATTTTGAGTAGCCTGCCTTCCTTTAAGGAATCTCGATAATCCATTCATGCGCGTCCCATGGGGACGCGCATGAATGGATTATCGAGATTCCTTAAAGGAAGGCAGGCTACTCAAAATCAACTATCCTTTCCTTTGCGAATTTTTGCACTATTTCAATACAAAAACATGCGCAGGGACCTACATAATAACTGTGCCAAAATTGGTTCCGATCGGTCAAACGGTTTAGGAGTCTATAGGGAACATATTTTCAGAAAAAAATACAAGTAACAAAAATGTGTCCATTAACTATACTAAGGCCCGCGGACGAAATGTAAATATTATTCTGGCCCCTGTTATACAAAAGGTTGCCCACCCCTGAACTATCGTACGGTATTTGCATCAGATGGGAAAAGTTCAAAAGTTGGGTGTTTGGGTATCTTACGTTTTGAGCGAAAACAACAAAAATCAGCGTATTACCATTTGTTTGCTTCTTTGCTTAATCGTCATCGTTTAGCTCGTCAACAACATCGGCCGTTTTTGTCCCAAATTGTTACTGGTGACGAAAAATGGTGCCTTTACATCAACATCAAGAACAGAAACGAATGGCTGAGCCCTAACAAACAAGCAAATCCTCGTGCAAAAGCTGGTGCCCATCCATGTAAGGTAATTTTGTGCATCTGGTGGGATAAAGAAGGAATGTAAGCATCACTTCTGAGGTTTATTGTCAAGAACTGCGTCGCCTGGAGGCTGCAATTTAAGAAAAACGACCGGCAAGACGGCATCAAGTGATTTTGCAGCGTGATAATGCCCGTCCGCATACTGCTAACATTACAGAAACAGCTATTCGGGTCTTCGGTTGGGAGGTTATTCCACATCCGCCCTATTCTCCTGATCTTGCTCCATCAGATTTTCATCTTTTCTGCTCTCCATCCAAGAATCTCCGAGAAATCTCATTCAAACTCGACGACTTCTTCACCTCCAAACCACCGGATTTCTTCCGTGGAATCGAAAAACTGCCAGAACGTTAGGAGTCAATCATAAACAATGCAGGAGAATATATTATTGATGAGTTATGTATTTTTTATATTTAAAAAATTAAATTTTAAATTAAAAAAAAACGCTACGAACTTATGCATCAACCTGATATTTTGTGAAATGTTTATATGATAATTGCATACCAAGTTACGAATAAATTATTAACGATTTTTTTATTTTTCAGGTTAGTGCAAGGAGTTCATATTTAATAATGGAAGTAGTTGATGTAAGTACTAGTAATTTCGTTTTATTACTATATTTTCCTGTAATGGACGCAAAATTATAGTTCTAAATTAAAAAACTTGAAATTAATGGTAATTAGAAGATTTATAAAACTTTAAAAATAATAAATTGCTCATGTAGGTAATGCGAATTAAAATATTTCACTTATGGTTTATTCCGCTTTAAAGGAATTTCGCACGTGGAACTTTTTGCCTGTTTCTGTAAATGCTTCCTAGTTGTTTCGGAAAATTATTTAGATGTTATAAGTTTGTAAAGATCGTAAATACGGTGATATTATTGAAAAACTAATATGGCGAAGAAAATTATCATAACACAATTTTCTTGCTCGCATCACACGGAAATGTTGCCATATAAAACAGGAAGCAATATACAAGGCGCTTGTAACATGCTATACGTTCTTCACGTAATATAGTGTTTTTCTTTGTCAAGTAAATCATAAGTCGAGATACAAAAATGTTTTGCAATTTTATTTTGATCGATAATTTTTACATTCGTGCCAGTTTATATTTCCATTAAATACTGTTAAATCGGCGCCAAGCGAATAATTTCGCTTTACTTTCCTCATTTCTGGAAGTTTATGGTTTTGCCAATAACGTGATATTGCACAAAGAGTTCTTAAGAAATAAAAGGTAGAAAGAAAAAATAACTGTTTAGAAGTTTTTATTGAGGAATGAGTATATATGGAATGTTTCATATATAGTAAGTATTTTTCATTAATCTTTCGTTCCTTATATTGTAGAAAATTAATGACAATAACACGGTCTTACTTTAAACTTGTTGCACACATAACCAACTCAACAGTTGCAGGTTTTCAGTAAATCTTAAATATTTATTTCAAAGCATAAACTTGAGTTATTTCAAGTCATGAATTGTGTAACATAGAAGTTGGTAGTTAATCACGCAAAATTGCAAACTTCCTTAATCTAAGTAATTATTGGTTGCAATTTATATTTTCTTTTTTGTCTTATTATTTTATTTTGCTTGTGTTCATATCTACACTGTTGCTAAATTGTAAAAATTGTTTATGGGATTATAAATTTCTATAAAAAGGAGATGATTTAAACCGACAATAATATTTTTGGAATATTACTTTTTATTTTTGTATGCAAACTTAGAAGCTTGCTCGTTCCTAGCTCATTTATCATCACAATAATTTTGGATTACATGTACCTAACCTTTAATGCAAAGAAGAATATCCTAGCGAATTTTTGAAAAAAATTCGAACCTAGTACGAAAATTATTAACTCCGGAAAGTTTGGATTCTATATTTTTCGCACTAAAGAAATTTACGATCTTTTTGGACGATAATCGTCCTGATTGCAGAAAGATTTATCGGTAGCTTTTTATCATGCTATATTATTTGTTCAGTTGTAAATACTCGTGATAACCGAAGCCATCTTTGATGCTAACTAATCTCTCAAATTCGAAGCTTTAAAAAATTAGAGCATATAGATGGAAGGATTCCATAATGGACATATATAACTGACCCACCAATTGCCCACTGTAATCAAGACAAAAACAAACAAATGCATATTCTCACCAAGTTCTTAGCTCAAGAGATCGATGCATACTAACTTTCGGCTCTGCAATGATTTAAAATGAAGTATCGGCGATCAAAATATTATAATCGAAACGATTTATAAACCAAACAGAAAATTGTGTTAGAAATACACCAGCGCCCTGATAATACAAACATATAATAACCAATCGGACATTGAAATATGTCTCAATCTCGCAATGCACAATTTATTTGCAATACAAGCGTAAATCTAACAGTTCTATTACCAACTGTCTCATATACCAAACAGTGGCAGCACTAGCTTTTTTTGGGCGAGCGGACATATACAAAGAATATATAGTTAGTAGAGCAAGAAAGAAGCAATTTATTTTTAACCTGCTGCAATAATTTCAAGGCGAATTGACAAAGTGTTCTAAAAGGGCTGTTGTAGAAATAATTAGGCATAAGCTAGGTGAAATTTTATTTTTTTATTATCTTTAATTGATCTACTAAAGAGACATACAAATTTTGCACCGTTTGGAGGCTCCGAATTTGGCCGGCATATTGGAAAAACTGCTCGAAAACAAACATTATTCTAAATATTCGTAAATATATCAGTTACGGCAAAATGTCAAATAATCCACGAAATAATCCAAAACAAAGCAGACCACATTGTTTATAGAAAAGACCTTATATTACTTCTTTTTTGATAATTGATGGGGTTGCAGTTACAACCTCGTTATTCTTTATTTATTAATTTTGAAATTTTGATATTTGATCTCTTGAAGCCATTTAACCGATTCATATTTATAAGAAACTGAGATATTTCCGAATATTTATAGATGTGCCTTTTGTCGTGTGGTTTTCCCAATATGGGCTGAATCCAGTGCCTAACATAGCTATAAAACATAAAAAGATGCCAAATATAGCTATGAAACAATAAATTAGTATTTTATAAAATGAAAGGAAAAATGCACTTCTAAAAATTAATTATGGTATATACTATATAGTTAAGATGTCTTCCATAAGCTTCAGGTAAGATAAATAATAAGAAAAGCTTCAGGAAGACAAATAATTGTGGTGAAACTGGATGATCGCATACAAAAAAATAAAAGTAATGGAAAACTAATGCAAACTAAAAGGAACTAAGACCTATATAGAGAACGACTTGACCATGAAGTAAAAAGTAATCCAGGATAAGGTGTGGGAATTTGCTAGAAACAAGATGAATGAGAAAATTATGTGATACCAGAAACTCTATCTAGACGAAAAATATATGTGTGAGATAAAATTGACATTGAATTGAAACTAGGTGAGGCTTCAACACGTCTAGCAAAGAACTGAACAGTGTGAGTAATAGTGCCCAACCAGTACCACTACAGTCGGAAGTGATCCAAATATGAAAATAGTGCGATGGAAAGGGTCAGCAGAAAAGAAAATTGATAAAAATTCCAGAAGAGGGAAAGAAGGAAGAGTCATAGTAAGAGTAGGGTGATGAAATGTCAGCTTAAGCTCCATAACATGTAGGAAGTTGCAAAAGAGTTAATGAGGTATAAAATAGAGGTAGCTACCTTGCAAGGAATCAGATGGAGGGCAGAAGGAGAGGTCGAAATGAGAATTTGTATTTTTGTATTCTGGGGAAATAGGCAAGGAAGCAATGGCATGGGTTCTGTTGAGCTGAAGCCTCGAAGATGCAGGAGGTTACAAAAGAGTTAATAAGGTATAAAATAGAGGTGGTTGCCTTGAAAGAAATCAAATTGACGACAGAAGGAGAGATCGAATTAAGTGGATTTGTATTTTTATATTCTGGGGAAATTGGCAAGGAAGAAATGGCATGGGGGCTCATAAAAAAATTCATCAAAAAAGTATTGTATTTTAAGTCTATCCATCGTATTTGAGAATTAAGATAAAATCAAATACTTGGAACAACTACATGATACGGCAGTGATTTTGGGCGATTTTAATGTACAAATTGGGACAGAGAATTATTATGTAAAAAAGATATGCTTTCCAAATACAATGAATCCACATGAATACAAATCATAACGGAAATAGACTGTGCTGCGTAACATCACTTGAATGGAGGAGTGACAGGTGACCTAGAAAGGATTCGAGAGAAGGGATGGAGTGACGGATAGAAAAACCTGGAAGTCCATAGTGAGGGAAGTAAAAGTGCACAAAAACATTTAACCGCATATACGAGTATATGTAAATTTATAAATTACGATGATTAATCCATCCCTTCAAATGGATTTTCTAAGTCCTTTGGACAGCTAAATTCTACAAAGAATGTGAACCTATTTAATAAATTAAAAAATATTATGTTACCGGTTCACTAAAATATTTGTTAAAAATTACCTATTAAAGTTAAATGGATCTAACTAAAAGATTTTTAGATAACACAAGAAATCTTTTTACGATTTACTATGTATTAATTAAAATTCAGGATTAAAAAAATACATTAAAGCAATTTTTTCGCATTTTCTCAAAATTATCCGAAATTAAACGAGAACGATGAATGCAAAATGTCATTTTCATTAATTACTTAAAAATATTTCGGTATTAAAACCTTTGTCAAAGAGAATTTCAACACAAATAAGGACTCCGAACGTCTTGTTTTTTGTTAATTTGTAAGGTTTTCATTAAGAGGTAAAATGACAAGGAAGATTTGGTGTACACAAAGTGGGAGATGTGAAATGCAGGAAAAGCACATGTCGAATGAATTTTAATAGACAGGTAGTATATTAAAATTCGACGTAAAAAAATGTCGCCTACAATTTTTAAATTTGAATTTATTTACAATGTTGTATCTTATTATTTTTCGTATGGTGGTTTTGGTGATTTACCCCTTGGTTTTCATATCATTATAAACAATTAAAATAATTGTTTGTACATTTATTGTCGAATAAAAACTGTTATCTCCCCCATATTTGGTGTTAGTCAGATCAGGGAGGGATGGATGGGTGACCGCTTTAAGAATACCGCGTGTCGCTCCTCCATTACCATGGTAGTCCCTAATTTTTCTGCAACATTATTTACTCAGAACTAACATAAAATAGTAGGTCCCCCCCATACTCAACCTTACGATAGAAATGATAGAAAATGTTATAATTGGTACTCTATCTACTAAACAAATTCGCTGACATTTCACTTAATTAAACTTTGTTAAAATATTTACTTAGTACATTAAACTAATTACAGAAAAACTTTTTAAGGTTAAACTGATTGCAAAAAGGATAATGTAGATTTTTGATTTGATTTTGTCGTAATCTTATTCTCTTTTATATTTATTTACCATATTTGATGTGCTTTTATACCATGCAATAAGAGAAACATATTTTATTTATTTTACGCTGTTCAAATTTACTAAATCCATACCATAAATTTTATATTGGCTCGTGTGCTTTTATCCTCTTGTATTTATAATTTTGGAAATGTTGCAAAGTAAAATCGATAACCAATTTCCATTTAAAGAAGTAAAATAGTTTATTTATCTTATTTTGTTTTTAGAAAAATTGTTGCTATTTACTATTTTTGAGAGATCGACTATTAGTTCGGTTGGGATGACTAGTCCAATCTGGAAACTGCAAGGATCATTGCTTTGTGATTTATCGGTACACTTATCACACAAGCAGTGACAAATTTAGAAATAACTCGAAACTAGACACTATACTGATGCACCCACCGTGATAAGAATTTACTTCGAGCATTATTGAATCTAATATTTATGAAAATTAAGGATTATAAATTCGTATTATTTAAATATTTTCACGTTTTTATTCATCAAATTTTGCAATATTTAATGAAAGACTACTTGCATTGTTAAACAGTAGACTTCCTGAATGGAGATTTATGATTATGAGTTGTTCCATACCACCATTTACATCAAACAATTTGAATTATTGATGTTTCCGATTTGTTATTCCAAGTTTTTTTAAACTTCTGACCGCGGATTTGCCATATTAAAAAAAATCGAATAGAGGAAAAATAATTATTGGATTGAAATATATTTTTACCATTTTCATGCTGTACTCATATATCGGGAAATTTCTTGTGGAATATGAGGTGAAGTAGAATACGCACTAATTTAATTTGAACACCTTGCTTAACATGAGTTTTCGGCTTACGTGTTATAATTTATTAAAAAAAAATGGAAAGATGTAATTGGACGTCAATTATTATCAAGCAATTTGCAAATTTATGTCCATTTTAATAACCTGCTAATTCGTAAATATTTCGCTTAGTAGAGTTCACCAGTATTAATTGCTCGCAAAGCTAGCAATCAAGGATGGATTATTAATTATTTTCCGTCAGCGTTGGTACATCACCAATTTAATTACGTGACTGCTGCTAAACTAATTTAATTTTAGTGTTAGTTACCATCATCTAACGGGGTAAACGATTTTATCGACAAATGTACAAATGCTAAGGTTATATGTTGTAAGTAGCGTAAAAGCAATTCCTATAATCGATGTATCAACGCAATTTGATTTAGTGCGAACGTGTATTGAATTCAAGCGTGATTCATGATTTTTAGGCACCTTTCTATTTGGTTTAATGGCACCTAAGGGATTTGTAAAATTTTTATTAAATACTCAACTAGCTTTCCAAATTTATTACCTTTTCGTTGTTTTCCAAAGGCAATTTTCTTTATTTTTGAGAAAAGCTCAACATTTCCATCTCCATTCTAATTACTACTAAATTTTATCATATTTTCATCATCATTCTTATAAAAATTCGTTTCACGTTTTTCGACTAAAGAATTTCTATCATATTTTAAACGAATTACTTAGAAAGAAGCCCTAAATAAATTGAACTCTCCCTATATCACTCACTGTTACGTGGATTTTACGTTAATTGTGCGTTAACAATTGAATATCCTACATGTAATTAGTTTAATTTTAGAGCAACTTGAAAATTTTCTCGCTTTGAAACGAGGTTTTAACTATTTAATCTCGTTAAGCTGTAATTAAAATTAATGTTATTAGAAATTTAACTCACCCTCAATTTTTACGTTTCTGTTTTGTAAGAAACAAACCTTTTGGCGTTAATTTTTAGAAAATCTTGTTTAAAAAAATGTGTATGAAATACCAAATACAAAGAAAGAGTTCTAAAAACCTAAATTATTATTATCTGTATTATCGCACACAGCCATAATTTCGTTCCTAATATGTAATAAAAGGGCTTAGTTTACTTATCTATATGGAACTTAATGTTTCGCTATAACTACAAAACAAGGAGGAACACTAATAGCATAGAATTTCTCACATCTTTATCTAAGGTTGAATATACGTGATGATTTCATTGATTAACAAGTATAAATAGTTACTTTAGTTTATATCACATCATTAATGTTATTAAATACCTACATTACAATATTATTAATTGCCAACTTCACCTTCAATAATGAACTTTACTAACCAACAACATGCAAATATTTATAGTTCTGCCAAATTAGCATAAACATAAGGCTTGGACGGTATAATTTCTTTACAGCTGAAATTTTGCACATGTTACCTGATGCCATAATATACTAAAAGTTCCGCATGATATCGATTATAGAACATCGAACCTCCAAGCGGCAGCACCAAGGAACTTTTAGTATATGAGATTAGACCGAAATAAAGCACATAATTTCGCGAAGGCATGTTCCATGTTCCAAGTTGTACTAAAAATTAAAGTTATTAATTCAAACAAAAGCTAATTAATTTTTACTATTCATAAAATCCAACTAAGTATATAAGGCCTACTTTCAAGTCGTAAAAAGCAGACAACATTTAAAAGTTTTAATTAAAAAAGTTGCAAACAATAAACTTCAAACATGGAATTTGTTGTTGATAACAAATGAAGTATTTAAACTTTTTTCCAGCCTTTTAAATTTTTGATTTACTAAATCTGAAAGTCGGCGGAACTGAAAAAAAATCCTTTTTTTGGGTTACATTTCGGGCGCTTTGAAGGCTCAATTTAATTTAAAAAACGCGTTCCAGCGAACTTACTTTCGTTACTAATCAAAAATTAATTTAAGTTTCGCGAACTTATTTTTAACTTACAGTTTAATAATATGCAGGAAAATTTATTAAAGTTTTCACCTCGCTCAGGTTTGGCAATTTTACCTTAACTCTTGAAAGCTAAAAAGGAAAATATTCTTTTGGCATGTTTTTGCATACGTAATGTAATAATTGCGAGGCAATTTTGCATGAAACAAATATTAGTTCTAGTTGCCAATTTTATGCCGAAAAACTTTCAGTTTTTTTGTGTTTGAATTGCTTCTAGCGCAATATTATTCTATTTTTACATCGATTTGTTAGAGAGCCGCAATAGACTCGGGGTAAATATCTTTCTTTTTATTTTATATCGTAAACTAAATCTAAAACTGCACTACAACGTCTGCATATTAACAGGAAATTTCTTTTTTTGTTTATGTTTCGGGTTGTTTATGTCGTTGCTTTTAGGACGCATTTGTAATTCTCGCTTTACTTTAGGTTTACGTGATAAACAACACTTTTTATTTAAATATAGTTTTGTTTTAATATTTACATGAATACATTGTAAATGAAGTTGTGTAGACGTCTATAGTTACTACTAGGTGGAGTTTTGTTTATGTAATTTACGTACACAGGGTGCATTCTTTAAACCAACACTAATACAAAACATAAATTCTGGTTATTTTTGCAATATGTATAACGATAAAAACGTGATAAAATTCAATATATTTTCTGTATGTTTGGTCTGAGTACGTGGAAAACTTGATATTTTACAGTCAAATTATTACCAATTATGAAATTTCTAGAACACCTAAAAATTAAATAAAAACAAAAGAATGAATTACAGAGGGGAGTTAATAAAATTAATTAAAAATAAAAAAATTAATAAAATTTGGAAAACGATATGTCTCTAATTGTATTTTGATTAAATACTTTTATGTATTACTTTAGCATACGATATTTAAATTTTTCATCAAAATAAACAATTTTTTAATCAAAGTAATTTTTGTAAATTTATATTGCAATGCATGCGAAGAACCAAACCGTTTAGAAATGTTTTTTATTAATTTTTGAATTATTGGATTTCGTTACAATTTGTGGGAGATTTGTAAGAATAATCCTTTAATTCAGCAATTTACACTGATTGTATCAATTTTTAAGTTGTAATCATTGGAGTTGATTATTCCACATACAGGTAACGTTTCCACATCATAATTTTTCTAGGTAATTTTCAATATTGTTAATTTGGTACTACGTGGTTTTCACCGATATGCTATTTTAATTATTTTTCCGATTATTTTACCATAAATATTTACAGTTTTTTTATGATTTTTCAAATTATAGTCTGTTGCAAAAGATTAAACTTTGCATGTGGAAAACAAGATTCGTGTTATATAACATGAAGGTTCAGTAAGTTAAATGTATATTGCTATGAACGGATGTAGTCGTAGTTACTAATAGAGCCTCACGTTGGGCTCCAAAAAGTGCTGTGAACGGAGTCTTGTAAAAGTGCTGTGTGGTCGTAGCCTTACGTTGGGCTAGTCAAAATATGCTCTGAATAACCCTCGCTAATTTGGTTACACGTTTTATTGTTGATGTTTGTACGAGTGTACAGAAATGTACCCTGTCAATGGAAATGTATGTGAAATTTAGTAAATACAAATAAATGGAAATATTATGCCTCGGCTTAGCTGGTTCGTAGTGCATGTGTCTTACCTTGTACAGGGTGAGTTCGTTCCGTGACCAATACTGTAAATAAATTTATGGGCGCGGAACAGGTCAAAATAAATATCCTTCGTTACAAAAATAATAATGTTTTTATTGAGCACAAAAATGTAATTAAAGGTTTTGTTATATTAAAAAGTTCTATTATTAAATCTAATTATCAAAATTCTGAACGTTAAATAAAGAAAAACACGTGTCGTAAGGTGTCCGAAAATTTCACTTAGTTATTTTAAAATTGTACTTAATGTGCACGTTACCTTAGCAAAATACAGGAATCTTCTAGTTACTTGTACTTGAGATGGTACAATTGCGCACCAAAGTTCACTCGATGGGTTTATTACCATGAAAAGGTTCCCAGTGCAGTTTGTTGACCTCGTTTTGTGTCGATTTTTAATTCTTCATAAATATTCTCAATCCTTTACGTTTTTCAACTTATTTTTAGTTTTACGTAGGTAAGTAATTAATTTGCTGATTTTTACACTGGTATTTTATACCTTCACCAATTATTTTCACTATAAAATTAATTTTTATTAGGACGATCAAAGCTCGCCACCATTACGTGTGAAATCTAACACCAGGACCTCCTCGATTGTTTTATAATTTTCATCTCGAAATTCATGGCAATCTCGATGTTTGAGTAGACGCATTTTATTGGTTGATCGGAAAATCAATATTATTGAAAGTTTCACAGTACAGGTATGGATTAAGCCAAGTGTGACTCGTTGGAATTTTATAAGTAAAATTTTTATATTTTCAGATTGGATTGACTTCTTCCTAATCGCTTCGTGGTTGAATAAATAAAGATGCTGGACATGAAATTTCCATTCACAGTTCATTAATTTGTGACACGTCGAACTCACGTAATGATTTTAAGAACTTATTTAAATTTAACGCTAACACAAATTTTTACATTAATCAATTAATTAACAATATTCTAACTTTTGAAATACCTTTCTTATTACTAAACAATCTTTCATTTACTATAAATAAACATTTTTTTAACAAAGAAAATTATTAAATGTTACATTTTAAATTTATTTTATTCAAACCTGCTTTATGTCCTTTTTTACAAATCATTTGACATTGAACTAAATTTCTTGGTATCGGACGAAGTTTTTCTGATTACGTTGATAAGTCACATGCTTTATTAATAACAACTTTTTCCCGAATCTTAAATAACGTACTTCCATTGACGTGGTATCTCGATATCGCAATATGTTACACTCAATACCCGATTTCGGGCAATGCCCGAAAAAAATGCGCAAAACTAGTTTTGAGCAACGAAGATTTCCCAAACCCGAAATTTTACTTTTAAACGGCTATTGAGCGTTACAAAATAAGCAGAACTAGTTTTGCGCATTTTGAATTGTACAAAACTAGTTTTGTAGGTTTCTGAATGACCAGCACTAGTTCTGCTTTTTTCATTTAATCAGCATCCGAATAAAATAAATAACATAAACATAAAGGGGGTGAAACGTAATAGTTTACTGCCCCATACCGCAACTATACTTTTTAATGCTATTTCAAGGGTCTCTAAGCTCCCGGTTTTTTAGATCCCGGTTTTCTTGATCGTAGGCGCTTCTCGTATGTTTAGCCTAGTAACCAGAGTCAAAACCGCCCTGGAGGGGTGCAACGCGGAGCGGAGCGGAGCGGCGCCCCGTAAGGGTAGGTTTTGACGATGGATTACCCTCCTTATCGAATGCACACCCCAAAAATCGATGAAAAAAAAATTTAATTTTTTCACCATTTCGGCAATACACGGGTCGATTTTTGGGGTGTACATTCGATAAGGAGGGTAATCCATCGTCAAAACCTACCCTTACGGGGCGCCGCTCCGCTCCGCGTTGCACCCCTTCAGAGCGGTTTTGACTCTGGTTACTAGGCTAAACATACGAGAAGCGCCTACGATCAAGAAAACCGGGATCTAACAAACCGGGAGCTTAGAGACCCTTGAAATAGCATTAAAAAGTATAGTTGCGGTATGGGGCAGTAAACTATTACGTTTCACCCCCTTTATGTTTATGTTATTTATAGCAGAACTAGTGCTGGTCATTCAGAAACCTACAAAACTAGTTTTGTACAATTCAAAATGCGCAAAACTAGTTTTGTACAATTCAAAATGCGCAAAACTAGTTCTGCTTATTTTGTAACGCTCAATAGCCGTTTAAAAGTAAAATTTCGGGTTTGGGAAATCTTCGTTGCTCAAAACTAGTTTTGCGCATTTATTTCGGGCATTGCCCGAAATCGGGTATTGAGTGTAACATATACAGTGCTTATTTACTTGGCAGTGGCGGCTTGTGACTTTTTTAGTGGAAGGGCACAAAATTTATAAAATTCATGGTATTTTGATTTAATACATATTTATTTCTAGAGTAATTGAATACCAAAGAAAATTTCGATAACCCTTAGAGAAAATTTTAAGAAATTTAGGCTGGAGGGTGTAAAAATGTCTCTGTAATCTGCAATCACTCCATTTCTTGCCGAAGCGACAACTTGTATTACTTTGACAATTTCGTTCATAATAATTCAACCAATAGGATGTTACAATCTCATCAATTTGAACCAATCATAATCTACTTCCTTTGACAATACAGACCACGGTGGTGTATTGTCGTGGCAATACGACCACCGTGGTCTGTATTGTCAATCAAGATTTTGAAAAAACTAATTTTGTTTTCTATAAGTTGTTATTTTATATAGTAACGATGGAAACTACGTGAACGCATACTATAAATTATTTGTTGTCAGAAAAAATTGAAATTTTATTTACGAAATTGTCAAACGAATTCCACACGATACTATAAAATTGTCGGTTAATTTTTAAACCATGGAATCTTCGTGTTTGTCGCCCTTAAAATCAGCATTCGTGCTAAAGCACTCATGGTGATTTTAAGGGCGACAAACACTCAGTTCCAGTTTCAAAAATTATTGCCGACAATTTGATAGTCTCTTGTGGTATTATATATGAAAATATTTATACTAATCTTCATTGTCAAATTAAATATTACTCAAGTTAACTGTAGAAAGTGAAAATAGAAACGGGGGGGGGGGGGGGGTATGGTATAACCCTCAGCACATCATGGCCAAGAAAAGTAAAATAACTATTATCATAAAAAAATTTTTACATTTAATTATCTGAATACCCCCTGGTCGCAGATCCGCCAATTACTTAAAATTAATAATTTTATAATCATTTTTGGGTAGTTGTTGTTTTCTATCTTGGATAGGAGGGCACGTGTACCCAATTTTATTTATAAAATTAAAATAAAAAGAGTAAAAATGGCATAGAATAGGAAAACAATTTTGAGTTTCGACACAAAATTGCACAAAATTAAACTGCATTTTTTGTCATATTTACAGCTGATTAGATTAATTTGTTGCATTATGTTTATGAATAGGGACTGAAACACTTAAATGTTTAAACCCATTTTTATAACCTCGTATAAATAGTCATAACAACGAGAGCTCGAGTATGACTCTTAATAAAAAGAATTTGTATTGTAATCAGTGTTTTATGTAACAAGGCAAGGCGAACCCAATTATAGTAAATATTAATCAGCATTTGTGCTGCATTTTCATCTGTACCACCCGGGAATATTCCACATGTTCGAATTTTTCACATAATGTTTTAGAAGCTCAAGATAAACCCTTAGGACTTACAGCTTAATGTGAAATTCGAACCACGGCGTTCACTAGACGCGAAACCATGTTTTTATATAAATATACTTTTTACTAACGTGTTTTAATGGAGCTCTCGTGGTTATAACCATGTTAGTAATTATGTAAGTATATAAACAAGACACTTTTCTCAAGCTTTTTCAAAATTTAATTAATGTGGATCGGTTTCATCAAACTTCTTCCAATAACGGTATCTATACGACTGATATGTATTCAGGTGTATTTTGTGTAATAACTTGTTGATATTTGTACGATGTGTTGATGAAGACTTTTGTCGAAAATTTGAAAGCTTGAGAAAAGTTAATACTACATATAAGATATTAAATTCACTTTACCAAACTAAAGTTCTTTTTACAATACGGGAATTTCTCTTTAATTCCGGTATTATATTTAAATAGTAGGTAGGCATGATTGTACACATTTGTTGTGAGCCCTAAAGTGCGCGAGGCGGAGCTACATGAGCGAAATACCGACATATAAATGTTAAATAAAAACATTGGTTACTTTACTTTGTTTACTCGTCTCAAAATAACAAACGCTCTCAAATAGTCTTAAAAAAACTAATTTATTAGTCTCCTCTTCAGATCAGTCGTTATACCTGTGATTATACGTTCGAAGTGTTTTCACAAATACATAGAAGACCTAATTGTTTTCCATGGGCTCCGAACCACGGGAAGTGTAATCCATTTTTTTCCCACTACCGAGCAGACCTCCTTGTTTTTAAAGAAGGGTTTTTAGCCATACCCTACCACGTTGGTCGTGCGGTTTGGTAGCGGAGACGGTCATAGATGAAAAGAAAGTCGGAAAGAAAGAATTACTAGGCAAATGACCGCCTTAGGGCAGTGTAATACACTTTACTTATAAGCGCTCATGGCAGATTACCTCGGTTGTTTACCATTGTCTTCCGGGCAGAGAAGGTCAGAATAAGGTTCTTACTACCTTGGCTAGATTCGAACTGGGTATTTCTCATTAGCAGCAAACGCACTTATGTAACTGCTAATCTGGTACCGTCCCTCCTCTAACCTATCTTATTATTTATCTCTAATTCGTTGTTAGAGAGTGGAAAAATAATCGCTCAAAATAAGTGCTTAAAAATGTAACAATAGCCATAATTAAAACCAAACAGGCAGAGAAGGGCTGCCCTAAAAAGGAAAACTTAGATAAAATAAAGAGAAAATTTTTATTGATGTGTTTCAAAGAAAAAATCTGTTTGTTTTAAATTTACAAATTTTAATTCTGAATGACCAGTAATCCAGTTTTAAATCCAGCAATCCAGCTTATTATATTTTTGTTGAGTCGATGATTATATTTTTTTACAAAGAACAAAAATAAGTTCTAAATAAGCACAAACATAAAACAAATAAGCAAAAAAACACACAAAAATATGCATCAATTTGTTGCTGCTTTTAAAATTTAGCGCAATCAAAATAACTTAGAATCCGATATTTATTTACTGATTAGTACTTAAATTATGAGCATAATTGAATAATAAACGCAAATTTAAACAATGCTAAACATTCCACTAATGTTTCCGATATTTAACGTTATTTGACGGATTTAGGTCTTTTGCTTTGAATCTGTAGGGTTATATTCACTCTACGTTTTAGTAATGAGTCGTACTCGAGCTCTCGAGGGTTTACTATACTATGTAAATAAAATTTTGTATTTGTAGTAATTCAGTGCTAAAATTACAATCACGCGATTTTCGAAATTTACTTTCGTAATCCCGATCTCATGATTTTGTTAAACAAAAAGAAAAATGCGGTAATTCAAAATAAATATTTTATGAATTGAAACGCAGAAATTATTAAACATAAATATACCACTAGAATAAAAATTTAAAACACTAATGCATAAAATATTATATCAATAAATAATGTTAAATATTTTTTAGGTTTAACATATTTAACTATATTTAATAAAATAGAATCTCAAAAGCTTCCTCGTCGAATCGAGAGCGTATTTTAAAATTCAGGGCAAACAGCATCTCAATATATTTCGTGGTTCCCAAAATATTAAGAGGGAAAAATTTCTTATATGAATTATTCTTTAATTTTATTTATTTCAAAATTTACGTTTAATCTATTTGAAAGGGTCAGTGCAAAAATGTCGTTGTTTTGAGCGACTGTTTTGAGTTAATAAGCTCTGTAGTTTACCTAAATTTCCCCATACTATCCACCACTGGTGAAGTCCGTTTAGTAAAAAAAAATTGTGAATTATCATAAAGCGTCTACAAGTGAATCCCAGTGTAAAGTTGGAATCAAATAAATTGGCCCCTGCATGATGAATTTTTGGTTAAGAAATTACATGCTGCATAACATAATTTATGACGTCGTTTAATGTTATTTAAGAAGAGAACAAAAATATTTGCATGTCTTTTTGGTAAAGACGTAAAGATCAAGAAAAGCCGCACGTAACCAACATGGTACATTAATAATAGATAATATTGTAAAATTAGTATGTCGCAACTTGTACTGTACATTGAAACATAAAATGTAATTGACTCACGTATTGAAATTCAAAGCAAAAAGAATAATTTTGAGGTGACCAGTTGAATAAATGATCAGTTCATTTATTTAAAACTTTTCTTTATTTTTAACATCTTTCAGTTTTATGTATTTAATAACCAGTATATTGTAATTTCATGAAAAGGTGTTTTTAATAAGAGTCCATTATAAACATTTTTATTACACAACCCCACATTATGACATTGCCAGATAATTCAAATTGTGCTGAAAAGAGAAAGTTATATTAAAATAAAAAGAAAAGATGCACTTATTTGACTACTGATTTTAAGCTAAATTGATACTATTTTTATTAATGGCGCAGGTGCCAATTTATTTGATTCCAACTATAGCTTGATTACAGTGCAAGAAGTTCCTAATTCGAAAATTGGGGTTCTCACGCCTCTAGAAAACCTGAAAAAGTCAGAGAACCTACTAGAAATGTACAAATTTAGTCATAAAAAATTCAGGGAAATTGAAATAGGAGCAACGGAAAATTCTTCGAAATTTAAAAATGTATAACGAAAATATTTCAATAGTATAATAAAAAATTTTAAAATTTACGTTTTTATTTATTTAAATGTATAAATAATATTTTTTGATTTTATATTGAAGTTTTTTCTACACCTATTGTACATAATATATTTTGCGTTTCATATTTTCAATTTGGAAAATTTTGAAGTAAGAGAAAATTGTCTATTTTTATCAGTGAAAATCCTGGAAAACTCAAAGAATTTGTTCTGTAAAATACAACGGGAATTATAAAAAGTGTCGAAGTTTCTGGACTTGACTACTTTTTCACTGAAATTTTTTTTTAAATAAGTATTTTTTTCAATTTCCTAGTTTATTTAAACAACTTATTGCAATCATAAATTTGTTAAAATAATTTCAGTAAGTAAATGTACATGGTATATAAAAATAACGCTTTTAAGATATTCGTTGCGTTTGAATTAATTTGATTTTATTATTTAACAAATTCAGAGTAAAACGTGACCAAGTCCAAAATAAAATTTTGTTTTCATAATTAAAGCATAATTTCTAAATGGAAACTACGGTTTCTTATTTAATTGAAATATAACCACATAATATGAGTATAAAAAAGGGCAAATATGGGAACTGATTGAATTATTCAACAGTAAATATCTCGAAAAGATGAAAATGGGACTTGGTCACTTTTTCATTTAGTTTTTCAGTTTTACTTTAATCCCATTAATAAACAATTAAGATGAGATTCATATAATTATCACATTTGTCTTCTACCCTAAAATATTTGATTTGGGTTTCTGAGATGTTAATATGTACTTTGGTTCAGGAAATATTTAAAAAAAACAATCGGATATCCCGCAATTAAATTTTTTAAATCACGGAATTTTGGTATGTTTGCAAAAAGGATCTAGTAGTTATTCGAATTCCTTCTTTGATAGCAACAAACTGTAGGTTCTACATCTTCCATCATGGGAATTAATCTATTGTGAAATTTTTTGATACAATAATATAACAGTAAACAAAAGTTAATTTTTTAGGCTGGACTAATTTCATAGTTATTCAGGTACTTCAGGAAAAAATTTGGATTACTTTTCAGATGAACACGAAAAATAACAAAATTGAGCTTATTGTTATATTCTAGGAACAGCTTTTTACAGACCATCGGTATTTCACCAATTCTTTTAATATCAAGTTTTTTAACTGCTTCTTATGTATAATTCAAATTTTTTACCCCCATAAGCGTTTCACCATAACGAGTTTTATTCACCAAGTAATCTTCGGATTATTTTGTCCACTTTAGAGTAGCCTTTCCCACGCGATAACGGAAATTTCACACCTGTAAAATCCATTTTCTTTCAATGTTTGTAAGTCTTGTTAAATCACAAGCTACTTTTGCTGAGATTTTCTAGAA
This sequence comes from Podabrus alpinus, assembly GCA_932274525.1. Taxonomy (NCBI): domain Eukaryota; kingdom Metazoa; phylum Arthropoda; class Insecta; order Coleoptera; family Cantharidae; genus Podabrus; species Podabrus alpinus. The sequence goes on from OW026451.1 coordinate 30,847,539, forward strand.
TTAAAATATCTAAAAGGTCTTAAATCCTAAAAGTTTCCACTTCGAACTTAGCTTGTACCATACTGACCTCATTTTTGTTGCCATATGTACCGAACATTAAATATTTTAATTTTCTCGTGTATTATTTACCTATTTATTGCTCTTCTTGAATTACTCTGATTTCAAAATTATACGTTAAATTCATGCCTTGCTCTTAAAACTGCAATTATTATTTGAATAACTGGTTTGTCGTATTTGGCTTGGTATTAATTAATTATGTCACATCCACCAACTAGGTATAATTGCATTTTACTAGTTTTTTCTTTATAGTACACTACATTTTGCATTAAAAAACTCGAATTTAAGAGTTTTTAATAAAATATAGTTCATTATTTTTTCGTTTAGTTCATCCAGGCATTTTCTTTAAATTGGAAATGAATAATCTCCTTTAGATACAAAAGTAGTATAACTGTATTTATACGCAGAGACTTAAAATTAATTTCATCCAGATTTTTTGCACGTCTGCAACGAATACAAGCAAAATTATATTTTAATTTCTACCTGCATTCCTTTTATTACACGGCTTTTCCCTTGATACACTTTAAAAGTTATTTGTATATTTATGTGTAAACGTTTATTTACCATTTTAAGTAAATATAACCATAATTTAAACCCTAAAGCTGGGCTGATTAAGTGTTCGAAGTTCAACAGAAAATCTAATTAACAAAACAATCAAACCAGCAGTAAGTTGAGCCTTAAAATTTCTCTTGCAGAGAGTAAAACAATTTTAAATCATAGTCTAAGTATTTAGAAAATTGCTTATATTTTAAGACTTATAACTTATTTGGTTTTCTCATTTAAACTTCTAATCTAGATTTCGAATGGATACAACTTATGGATCCTTTATTATGTAATTCACAAAACAAAAAATTTTCACTTAATCAGTGAAATATAAAATTTTTTTATATTTATGTATGTATTGCTCTGAATAACCCTCGCTAATGTGGTTACACGTTTTATTATTAATGTTTATGCGAGTGTACAGAAATTTACCCCGTCAATGGAAATGTATGCGAAATTTAGTAAATACAAATTAATGGAAATAATATGCCTCGGCTTAGCTGGTTCGTAGTGCATGTGTCTTAACCTTGTACAGGGTGAGTTCGTTCCTTGACCAATACTGTAAATAAATTTATGTCGCGGAACAGGTCAAAATAAATATCCTTCGTTACAAAATTAATAATGTTTTTATTTAGCACACAAATGTAAATAAAGGTTTTGTTATATTAAAAAGTTCTATTATTTAATCTAATTATCAAAATTCTGAACGTTAAATAAAGAAAAACACGTGTCGTATGGAGTCCGAAAATTTCACTTAGTTATATTAAAATTGTACTTTAATGTGCACGTTACCTTAGAAAATTCAGGAATTTTGTCGTTGCTCGAACTGGAGATGGTACAATTGCGCACCAAAATACACTCGGATGGGTTTATTACCATGAAAAGCTCCCAGCTGCAGTTTGTTAACCTCGTTTTGTGTCGATTTTTAATTCTCTAGAAATATTATCAATCCTTTACGTTTTTCCACTTATTTTTGGTTTTACGTAGGTAAGTAATTAATTTCTTGATTTTTACACTCGTATTTTTTACTTTCACAAATTATTTTCACTATAAGATCACTTTTTATTAGGACGATTAAAATTCGCCACCATTTACGTGTGAAATCTCACACAAGGACCTCTTCGATTGTTTTTTTTAATTTTTCTATCTCCAAATTCATAGCCATCTCGATGTTTGTGTAGACGCATTTTATTGGTTGATCGGAAAAATCAATATTATCGAAATTTTCATGTTACAGGTCTGTATTAAGCACATTGTGACTCGTTGAAATTTTATAAGTAAAATTTTTATATTTTCAGATTGGATTGACTTCTTCCTAAGTGCTTCGTGGTTGAATAAATAAAGATGCTGGACATGAAATTTCCATACACAGTTCATTAACTTGTGACACGTCGAACTCACGTAATGATTTAACAAACTTATTTAAATTTAACGCTAACATAAATTTTTACATTAATCAAATTAACAATATTCTAACTTTTGAAATACCTTTCTTATTACTAACAATCTTTCATTTACTATAAATTAAACATTTTCAACAAAGACAATTATTAAAAGTAACATCTAAAATTTATTTTATTCAAACCTGCTTTATGTCCTTTTTTATAAATCATTTGACTTTGAACTAAATTTCTTGGTATCGGACGAAGTTTTTCTGATTACTTTGATAAGTCACATGCTTTATTGATAATAAAATTTTACCGAAACTTAAATAACGTACTTCCATTGACGTGGCATCTCGATATCGCAGTATGTAGGGTGCCCATAAAATAAAATAATAAATTTAACTAGGTCGATACATTTAATATAAGCCTTGAAAATAGCTTAAAAGGGATTTACCTAACAACTGTTACATAATTTTAAATAATTAATCAATATTGATTATTTCCTGAAAATACTCATTTCTAATTTAGAACCATTTTTTGTATCTATACAATGCAAGAGAGCTGGATATTCTATACTTATCCGATTTATTTTATGTTAGAACAAAAAACATCGAAAAAGGAATTGAGAACAACAAAGTCGACAAAATCATATACAATATAAAACATACGTATAATCGTCCTCGCAACATTTACCTTTCCTTTGATGCCTGTAGGGATTAGCTTGCACAAAAATAACTGTCACTCCATTGTATTTGTCAGCATTTCAAATTGGAATATGTCGATAATACTGTAAAAGCGATACCAACATTCTGGTGTAAATATACCTTAAAAATACGTTATTCCACTTTCCAAAGTCTTAGCAACTTATGCATTATTTATCAATAGTTAAGACTTTAAACGAATCCATATCCAACTTTATCTAAGGATTTACTGCCAACTTTCTGGACTGCAAATTGAAATAAAAAGAAATAACTGTGGATTTCTTTATATAACACGGTTTATGTTACGTGTTATACAATTTTGGCTTAACGAAATAGTTTTTGTAAGAGTTAGGTGTTCCAACTTGAATCAATCTCAATTTGTTGATTTGAATTTGGAATACTTTCGCCAATTTATTTTTTAGAATTATTTCCATGCATTAAATTGTTTATCGGATACTACACAAAGTCTTAACGATTATTTTTAAATCATTAGTAGCCTGGAGCGTGTAATTACAGTTTAATTTAATTTTAAAATTTTTTGTATCAATTTTAGATCACTGCGAAACAAAATTTAAGAAAATTAGAAGTCATTTAGATTTTATATCCCCGGGTTCATTGACATTAATCTGCACGAACTTGTATTTTCTGCTATATAAATCGTGCATTAAGAACAATTCGTACTCACGATTCCTCATAAAACTGTTTCAAGGGTTTAATTTCGAGACTAAACAATAATAAATTTTTGAAAACCATATGCATACCGTGATACCGTGTTTATTATTTAGTGATTTTATAATTATTTTTTACAGTGCACCTACATACCCTTTTGTGTGCCTGAAAAGTTTTTCAGGAATGCAACATTTATGTTTAATGCTTTTGCGACATTTTCTCGATGAGCGTTAATTTCCACAATGAAACGAAGCAAACTTCTTACCTGATATTGTTTACAACAAATAACATAACGTATTGTTGTTAACTTAATGTGTTAATTGGGTTGCGAAAATCGTCATTCTATTTAATATTATTTCGTTGCGTTATGAAAAATAAAGTTAATTTATTTGTTGTTTAATTAAATGTAAATTTATGTTATAATTTACGTTTTCAGCTTCGTAAAAGCGTTATGTATAGTGGGATTTAAGAACGCTGAGCGGTATGAAACTCGAAGCTTAGAGATATTTTGTATTTTCAAGAAATTCGAATAAAATACGACATATTTGTAATTAAAAAATTTTATATCCACTTTGATCACAAAATTAATACAACATTTCTACTTCTGCTTTTCACTTTTTATTTATTAATTTTCTTTTATAATTAAGAACACTTGTATATATACGTAAAAAGCAATATCATTTTCCAGGTTTTTTTAATTTCAATTATTACAGAAAATAAAAATCTCAAAGATGATGTAGCAGAGACAAATAATATTAGCAGGAACTTGATGATGCAGTTTTTATTGAGTTTATTCCGTTTTTGCTATATTGATTTTCGCAAATCTATACTCGAGAGCGAAAACCTTAATCTTAAATTTATTACGTAATATAGTAGAAAGAGAATTTCTTACACTTTTAGTTACTTCTAACACTTTTGGACATTAATTCATATTAATTTAAAAATATTTATTCAGATTTGGAAACGATTCATATTTTACAAAATTATATATTAATATTCAACGTTTTCATCATCAAACAAATTCCTTCCGAAAGTAGTAATTCAAAGTTTTGATTTAAAACTTAACCATTAGTCCAATCATTTTGGCTGAATTATAGCCAAAACTTTTCAAAAATTAGTTTCTACCTGTATTTTGGCATATAACTACATTTAGTCATTTTAAGACATCAGAAATAATATATCAAAGTTCCGAGCAATTTAAGTGTACACTTCAAATGCAAAAACTGAGTTTTTTTTGTAAATATCTTCCTATTTATTGGTCGTGTGGCTAAAAAAGCTATTATGTAAAAATACAGGTAATAAAATTCTATACAAAAATAATTCTATATATTTTTTTGTTAGAACCACAATTTCCAGATGAAATGATTCTGAATATCTGTACAACTACAGATATTTTGCATTGGGGTACTTCTTTTAGTACCATCTTCAAATAATAGTAAAAAATGATAATGTATTACGTTGTATTTCCTACTCCTACGTTTCATTTATTAAATAGAAATTCTAGTAGCAAATTTAGAATAAAATAGTATATAAATAATTTTAAATTTGAAACAAAGGGTTTGCCATGAACGCTGTGTATTTTCTTAAATCTGATTATTATATTGAGTTTACATTTAGATGCAGTTTAAAAGTCTGAAGAATCAAGAATGCATGCGGTAAATTCATGATACCGACTAAACAATGGAATGTATTTAAGATAGATCATAGTTTTTCAAATTGAAATTTACTTCTAATTAATTTTTTTATATAAATAAATAATACATTTTAAACACTAAATAGTAGTTTAAACTGTATTCACATAAATTTACAAAGCAACATGAAGTTTAATTATCTGGAGCCGACAAGTGGATAGCGTTATGCCAAATGTTACATTTTCAGGGCATAAATTATTTGAAATGTTCCAAAGGAAAAAACTAACACCAAAAAATTACTTTGCAAAACAAACATATAAGATGAATATTACGTTGCCTACATCTCAACCCTAGTCATAATGAAAAATAAATGCGTAGCATTCATGGAAAACAATATTTTTTAATTTAAAATTTATTTCTGCTAATTATTTAAATAATATCGCGAATAATACTGATTATCCGAGCTAATATGGGGAAGAGGTACCTCGAATAATCGAAAACTCGGATTACGCAGAATTTTCGCAAAACTAAAAGAATTAAGATTAGATTAATATGTAATAGTTTGATCGGAAGATTGTTTTAAGAGGTTCAGAGCGGTTAAAGAAGAATATCGAATCTACTGTAATATAAAGTAATAATAGTACAGTACGTGTCCATTTATAGACCATAGTTATACAGACCCGGGGGCCTGGGGGGTATGGAACACCTCCCAGTTACGCATAGGTAAATAATCATAAAAGAAAATTTTATAACCTTATGTCCCTCAGTTATATGTGATCAAGGGAAGACATCTTGAAAACGATACAAAATAAAAATTCCAACAGGATCAACGAAGAATGGAAATATGGAAAGGTTCTGTAAAGTATGTTTTTATGACAAATTTAGAAGCCTGGCATCAAAATTGACCCGTGTCTTGAATTTATACGATTTTACAATTTTACAATACTTTGTTAAACTTTGTAGTACATATGGTATATGATCCTAAATTTTGAAGTACGAAAGTTAATGAAGAAAAAAAAAACGAAATGAAGTTAAATAATCATATCTGTATTTTTGGAATAATCCAAAAAATGCACAAAACACTTTTCAGAACTAAAAAGCACAAATTTTTAGAACTATAATATTGTAGGTATAATTCGCAAACATTTTAATCAACATTGTGACATCTTCGGGCTTAAACTGAAAGTGATGAGAAGTTCTGTTGGAACATTTCTAGAAAATTTTGTTAGATTGATGGCGGGAGGGAGGGTTGAAGGTTTTTTATTAGTTGAAGGAGGGGGTTAATTTATTTGATTTAAGGGGGTACTTTAATTATTTATTAAAATGTTTAATATAACGGCGAATTACTGAGATAAAATTGGCTATTTAATAGGGTGGATGCATATTTGAGTTTCTTAATTTGTAAGGCTTAAAAAATTCTAAATTTTAACTTTTTGACTCGACGTGAAGAATTTTGTGACCGTCTTATTTCTGATGATTTTTCGCAAAGATGAATTTTTGCATCGTTTTTCATCTCTGCCCGTTTGCCCTACGTATTTTTGCCGGTATTTACATGTGAGGGCTTACACCCCTTATTTTTGCCGATGTCAGATTAATATCAATTTTCACTACATTAATCGCGAATCCATCGATTAAGTTGAATATAATGGTAAATAACCATATATCCTGCGCTTTATGATGATTGTAACTTTGTAACAGATCAATTATTAAGAAAAACTGTAAAATCTTTTCTGTAGAAATATCTATTCTACTTTAATTTCAAGTACTTAACATTTTGCTCTAACGTGAACCTAAACCGAGATATTCACGAATATTCATAAATGTGCGTTTTGAGTAGTTTTCTAGTATTTTCTAATGTCTGTTTAGAGGTTCAAATAAAGATAATAAATATTACTCCATCTTGCCTGCAGTTATTTTCGCAATAAATCCCTGGTTGACTAACTTGCAAAATTTTTTAAATTTTTGAAATAGAGCCACTACAGCAAAATTCGAAAAATCTTCAAAAAAAAACTGACAATACTAAAAGTTAATTTAGTTTTTTTGAACGAATGAAGTCCAGATTTGTAATACTCGTATTAAGTCAATATTTAGAGACCTTTCTATATTTATCACGGTCTTAACATTTTCGTACATAGACGCCACAAACTGTTTGCACCGCTTCGCTTGATAGATATAGATTTGCATTCTTTTCACACAATTTCCCATGATTAGTTCTTATTTTTAAATTTTATATGGTTCAACTTCTTCTTTTTAGCTCACCCCAAAGATTCTCAATCAAATTCTCAATTTATATCAGGGATTGAGCTTGGGTCAACGTCTGATCTTGGGAAAACCTTTTTACTTCCTTACAAGTATGCTTAGGATCGTTATCTTGTTGGTAAGTTCATATCAATGGAATATTTTCTTTCGTAAAGAGTAGCATAATATTTTCTAGCATATTTAACATACTCGTGTTGGTACATGTTTTCTTTAATCCAATAAATTGGAACGGTATAGATTAAATTTATTGGATTAAAATGTTCCCTATAATTTGATAAGTAGTTCTGCTCCCAAGTTTTACTTTTTAGTGTATTCTGGGTAAGAAATTCCTAATTCGGGAGTTTCAGACATATTTTCACCATCACTTCCCTACATTATGATTGAAATACAACATTTAAATTTCAAACATGAACTATTCCACGGTCAGTCTTCGTTGTAGTTTTTCGTCGTGCTCCTCGATTTTCCACATTACTTTTAATTACAGTACATTTTGCACCATTTTCTCTGAGTCATTAACAATTTTAGCATTCAAATAACGACATACTTTGTGTTTGTTTGAACATACAAAATTGATAGTATTTGCGATATGGCTCTATTTCGTTTCTTCTTCTAGTGCCAAACCTGATTCCAGGCGTGGGCGCCCTCTCTTCCATAATATTATGTATCTATTTCACTGACCAAGTTTAATTGACATTTTTGATAAATTTGTGATTCCCACAATAAATCCAAAAGTGCTCAAATGGACCACATAATACAATTAATGTTGAACAGGTAAAGGCAACATCAAATTAAGTAGTGCAATTTAAATACTAATATTCGGTGAGGAACACGGACGGTGGCTCTATTTTGATGTCCATCACTGTATATTGTAATTTATTCATCGATTAGATTATGTACGAATTTAGTCTTCGTGATTTTAGAACTTCTGTCTAAATCCAAACTTCAGGATGTAAACCACTCTGCACTGTGAGTATTAATTGTTAAATCTTGTATTGTCTGAAATCAACTCGTTTTCAAGTTCATGCGGAAATAAATGTTAAAAATTAATATATATTTTAGCTACTGTGCAGTTGTTCTGACCACTCGAAACAAATTTTCTTCAGCTACACACTAAAGAACACAGTTAATATAGCAAATTGTAAAAATATTAACCGAGAATTTATTATCAAAATTTTGAAATAATCGATTTTGAACTTAGCAAATTTTACGAGATTCAGTGGTAAAATTAACGAGATTCCCGAGCGTCGCACATTCTGTTGACAGTCCGTGCAGTTTGAATGACCCTAACACTTAGAGTATTTCGCACAGGCATGTTTCGAAATCGTTGCAAGCCTCACAACTCCAGTGTCTGGATGTTTGAGGAGCAAATCCCCTGGAAAACCAAGGTCAAGTACCTTGGCGTTACCATGGACCGAAGTCTCAAATGGGACGCTCACATTTCCTCCGCAACCGGTAAAGCCAAATGCCTCTTCAATAGATTGTTCGTCCTCATGAACAGTAAAAGTACCATGTCCCCCGCTAACAAACTAAGATTATACAAAGCCATAATCCGCCCGACAATGATTTATGCCTCCCCTGTCTGGGGATACGCACGCCCTAGGGCCATAAATAAACTTCAAGTCATTCAAAACAAAAATCTCCGAGCTATTTTCAGCGCCCTCTATTACGTGACTAACAGGCGACTACATGCAGACGCCAAACTAGATCTTATTAACACTCTTAACCGCAAACATGCCACCAATCTTTACAACAAATCCAAATTTTCAGAAAACCCACTATTAAATCAACTAGGTCAATACAACCCAGCCGACTTCTTCATTCCCCGTTCCAAATCACTCCTGACCACGGACAACTCCTGACCATAACTCACCCCCACACAGACTAATGTATGTTCACAGGTTTAACTTACACAAATTCTCTTCGAAAGTGAATTTATTCACTAGATTTGTGTAATTTTTCGATCAATTTCCACAAGCTTCGATAAATCACCACCCATAGTATCACTACAATCCCACTAGTCGCCAATTCTGACTAGTTCCAAGTAGAAGCCACTCACTTCGAGGTCATCAATAGAAATTATAATTTCTTTCTTCGAATTAGGGACTCTACTATATCGGCAAACGTAAAAAATTTCTTTTTCTTCACATATCTCATATTCACAGTCACAGCCCAGGTTTCTAACCAGTCAGTCCGCCAAGCGCCAATTCCCAGAGACCCACCGGTCTCTACAACTTCCAATGTCATTAATGTATTCTTTCAGATGAAGGAGAAGGCCGGCCATGCCGGGATGCTCCATCAAATACATATCAGGTAAAGGTAAGGTTCGCACAGGCAGATGCAGCTCGTCTCTCGTACATGTAACATCGATTATTTTTTGTTTTTACGCGATTTTTTGGGGGTGAAACGTAATAGTTTACTGCCCCATACCGCAACTATACTTTTTAATGCTATTTCAAGGGTCTCGAAGCTCCCGGTTTCATTTATCCCGGTTTTTTTTTTATGGGAGGCGCCTTCTCGTATGTTTTGCATAGTAACCAGAGTCAAAACCGCCCTGGAGGGGTGCAGAGCGGAGCGGAGCGCAGCGGCGCCCCGAAAGGGTAGGTTTTGACGATGGATAACCCTCATTATCGAATGAACACCCCAAAATTCGAAGAAAAAATAAATTTAATTTTTTCACTTTTTCGGCAATACACGGGTTATTTTCCATTTTTATGATTATATTTATTACTAATATCCACTAATCACACCCCCATCTATCCGAATTTCAAAGAAAAATTCAAATCGGAGCGAAAAAATTTTACGCATTTTCAAGGGACCGTCTTTCAATTGTATAGTGTCTGCCAGGGGTCTGCCGCATACTCGATGCTAATTTCCCGTACTTTTCAAAAGTCGATTTTGGGGTTGTTTTTACAGATTTCTCGCAAGATATCTTTTCTATAGACTAAAATAAGCCTGTTCTTTAGTGTGTAGCTGAAGAAAATTTTTTTCAGCTGGTCAGAGTAACTGCACAGTCGCCTATATTTTTTCTTTTTACAAAAAAATTAATTTAAGTAACTATAACTTGAAACCCGTAGATTTTAGACAATGAAGGATCATAATCTAATTTGTAGCCGATTTTCCGCTCTTTAAAAAGCACTAATTTATTAATACTATAAAAGCTTGGTTTGGATTTTAAGGCCGAAACGAAAAAGTTGATTTAAAGAGGGCTATTCATTCCTTTTTCTTAGAAAAGTGTATTTGATCACCATCTAAAATTTGCGAATTGGTCACAAGAACACGCTGTATCTGTGTAATAAACTTATTATTATTTTTATGGTTATATTATAAGCACAATTCAAGTCGAAACTAATTTTTGAGAAGTAAAATTCCAACATTACTAAATTACTATTCTATTCAAGTTTTTCGTTATTATTTTATTATAGTGTTAAATTAGGTTGCTTACCATTAGGGGTGCGCGATTATGGAATTTCATAATCGATTATCGATTATAAAAAATAATCGATTTTTTTCGATTAATCGATTATTAAAAATAATCGATTATTCATAATCGACTATGAGTTCATAATCGATTATGAACTCGTAATCGATTATGGACTCATAATCGATTATGAACTCATAATCGATTATGGACTCATAATCGATTATGAACCCATAATCGATTATGAATTCATAATCGATTATGAACCCATAATCGATTATGAATTCATAATCGATTATGAATTCATAATCGATTATGGACTCATAATCGATTATGAACTCATAGTCGATTATGAACTCATAGTCGATTATGAACTCATAGTCTATTATGAACTTATAACTATAATAGGTAGGGCTATTAAGGGTTACTAAATTACTATATAATTTATTATTTTGCTAATTGTGTTACGGTGGTGCTAATAAGAAGTGTTGTTAAGCACCAGTTGATAACACATTACGGTCCGGTATCAATCTGTAATAACTTACCTGCGTAGCCGATTATAATGTTACTTACAGGTGTGTTGATGAGAATTTACGACTCCTTCATAAAAACGCTGATTAAATCTGAAGTACCAAATATTTTGTTTTTAAATTTTAACTGAATGTTACTATTGTATTATGCATTATGTAATTAATTTATTGTTAACAATAATCCATCTAAAAGGCTTCTAATTAAAATTCATTTTGTAAAAGTATACACTTTCACTCAAAATATCGGACAAATAATTTAAATCCATATTGATGAAAAAGGGTTGCAATCTTTAATTGAAAAGCAAAAAAATATTTTTTAAAAACTATCAAATTTATAAACAAAAATACCTAAAAGTTGAATGGCAAATCCATATTTTGAATCCAAATATGGATTTGCCATTTTGAATCCAAATATGGATTTGCCATTCAACTTTTAGGTATTTTTGTTTATAAATTTGATAGTTTTTAAAAAATATTTTTTTGCTTTTCAATTAAAGATTGCAACCTTTTTTCATCAATATGGATTTAAATTATTTGTCAGGTCCATTTCCCCAGCCCCGCCCATCGCGAATTTTGAATCAATTTTGGTGTCAATCGTTTGAGTGTCGTTTGTGTTCGTTTGTGTTTTCATTATTTTCGTTTGTGTTAGCACTGTTCGCGAAATATCTTCAAATTAACGTGGGCGGGGCTGGGGAAACGGCAGCCCCGCCCATCGCGAATTTCGAGTCGAATTTGGTGTCAATCGTTTGTGTTTCGTTTGTGTTCGTTTGTGTGCTCATTATTTTCGTTTGTGTTATCACCGTTCGCGAAATATCTTCCATTTAAGTGGGCGGGGCTGGGGAAATGCCAGCCCCGCCCATCGCGAATTCCGGGTCGAATTTGGTGTCAAACGTTTGTGTTTTGTTTGTGTTCGTTTGTGTGCTCATTATTTTCGTTTGTGTTATCACCGTTCGCGAAATATCTTCAATTTAAGTGGGCGGGGCTGGGGAAATGCCAGCCCCGCCCATCGCGAATTTCGGGTCTAATTTGGTGTCAATTGTTTGTGTTTCGTTTGTGTTCGTTTGTGTGCTCATTATTTTCGTTTGTGTTAGCACCGTTCGCGAAATATATTCAAAAACATATCCTAGGTTTATTTCCCCGGCCCCGCCCATTTTGAATTTTTGCTCGAATTTGGTGTCAATCGTTTACTCATCGTTTGTGTACGTTTGTGTTTCTATTCCCGTCGTCTCAATATCGATTTTCAACTAGCTGGGAGAAAATGAATTTTTGTCAAGCTCCGAGCAACAACCGCCACATTTCGAAATTATAGCAATTACGTTATTTAAGAAAATTGGTGTTATTTTAGTTGTAAATTTATCAATATGGATAGGTTTTAACTTAAAACAATAAAAACCATGTTTTGATGTAAGGATAAACAAGTACATCATAGATTGATAATACTAGTATTTAAAAAATGGTATAAAAATGGATCAGGACCGTCCTTAAAAATATTAGCCAAGATGTCAAGTACGTAATATCCCGCCATCTTTATACGATACTTTTTTGATAACATTGCATTATTCATAATAAAAATGAATTTTTGTTGTACAAACAGAAATAATATATTAATAAATTAATAGTTTATTAGCAAATAAATAATTATTACAATGTATATATAAGATATTCACAGTTCACAACGGTAGAAGAACGTATGCTCCTGTTTCGTTCCGTTTGTAGATCGTCAAATTTTTCCCAAGAATTTAGATGAGCTCTCCAACAATAAGCTACATAATGTCCTATTGCTGACGGCGATTTGCTTTTCGGTGGAAGAAAACTAATAATTCCTTTCAACTTAAAATGTTTTTCTAAAATATTTAAAGACAAAGGAACATTTGAAAGCGGTATTGAAAATTGGGAATCGTACGGTGCCGAATTGTTTACAGGTTCTATGAATAAATGAGGACCAATCGTAAAACTTCTAGGAATAGAAGAAACACCACAAGAGCCGCATTTTACTGGATCTTCAAAATAATTATTCATGATTTGTTGCAATAATTCAAAATTTTCTATACCTAAATTGGCTACTATAGTTTCCCCAGGTCGCTTATTTTCCCAATCGCAAGATGTACATTTTTTAATTTCTGTAAAACAAGGATACTTCATAAATAACTTTTTGAGTAAATAATTCGCAGTACAGTTAGAATCGATAGTTATACCTTCTCCAAGTAACTGTGATCGTTCTTTTTCGAATATTTCCAAAAGAATTTCCGCCCTTTTTCGATAACACTGTGTTGTAATTCCATCTCGTATCGCGTTCTGGATCAATTTGAAATACAGATATTCTTCAGAATTAATATTTATAAAATTGGAGTATAGGTCACTGTCGGCATAACTCGAAAATAAAATTTGTGTTATCGTATCAAAAGTGCAAGTATTTGTGAAAGTATAATTTCGATTTTTGATAGTTACACCTTTGAGACCTAAAGAAGTACCATTTTTTAATAAACCGATGACGGAACTCTTACTTCGACTACTGTCGTTGTATAATGATATTGTTGGGTCAGCGTCTAAATAGTTTGGTTTTCTTTTCTTTTCCTTACGGTTGACAACTTCTCCACCCCAGTTCTCTTCGGAAGTTTCAGGTATTCCATCATTATTTTTCTCCTTTTCATTGTCACGATTTTCTTCCATACTTTCTTCCTCTACTTCATTTAAACCTTTCTGAAATTTAGAAGAAACAATATTCATGCAGCCTGTAATGCTTTCCAAATGAACTTGAATAAATTCGTCTATTCTGACTGGCAATGGCTTATGTTTAAATACTCGATGTTTTAAATCATTGAACATACTTTCAGATGACGCGGATGTTTCTGTGATATTTCCATAATTAAAGATTGGTACCATCACCGAAGACCATAGTGGTAATAATTTGGTAAATTCAAGAATCTTTTTGGCAATACCGGGTGAATATTGCAAATTATCACGTTCCCCAACATTTTCGACACGTTTAGCTTCCTCAAAGCAAGTATTGTAACTTAATTGTATTTCGTCAAAAACATTTGCAGGCGGAGTAATATCTTCGATTGTATTTTCGGCTAATATTTCCTTAGTATCGTCTTCATTAAAGTTTATTTTGAAACTCTCAAAATCGATATCGATATGCGAAGAAATTTTCTGCTTTAAATAACTTTTCGCAATTTCGCAAGATGTGACGTCACCATTTGAATTGGATCCTTCGCTTTCACTAAGAGCTACCACGAAAATGCACCGCAATAAATGTTTTACTTCATCGTAATTCATACTCGATATAACCAATCCAATCGATCTCATATAGAAATTTTTAAATCTTGGCGGAGCAACTTTGAATTCATTCCAGCTACTTATTAAACTCATCGTATGGTTAAAATCTAGCCTAACCATACAATCAGGAATTTCAGTACTTCCCAGTTCCTTTCTTAATAAACCCGAACACACTGACAAGTACTTATGCAAAGTACTGTATTGAGTAAACGTATTCACCACGGCCATCATTAATGCCTTCGACTGGTCGACGACTACAATTTTTGGTAAAGGCATATCGTTATTGAACCATTCGCTGAGCCATCCTCTTATAGCAATATTAGTATGTCGTTCAGAGAGCATATGTCCTACTGAAAATTGACTGTTGCTATGTTCATTATCCATAACAGTGATTTCATACAAAAAAATGGGACCTGTTTTTCTTCCAGTGTGTAAGGTCACATGTTGCACTACACCTCCAGTTGCGTCAATTGAAATACGCGGATATTTTACGTGTTTAGCATAGGTGCGGTAAGCATTCAATTCTGAAACCGTCCAATAATGAATAAAAAACTTATCATACCCCACATCCCTGATTATATTATTAAACGGATAGCTTCCTTTCAATTCCGCGATAGCTAAAAGAGGATCAGAATTAATCAAATTTTCTTTGCGAGCCTTATGTTTTAAAATTCTTAACGCATTTAGAGAGGGCAAATGACTCGGTTCAGATTCTCCACAAATCATAAATTTACTAGCTTCTTTCCGTTGTAAAAACGCAGGGGACATCTTTTCATCCAACATTTTCTTTTCATATTCCGAACGTTTTTCATTGAATATTCTTCGTTTCTTTCCTCCACTACATATTCGATAATCACCACTATACGTACAATCTACAACTACGCGAGAATCAGGTGATGGAGGATTTGCGATTATACCGATCAACGCACTGCGACATATTTTACATTGTGCTTCAAACTGTAGGTAGCTATCTCCATTAGGATGAATATTATTTCTTTTAAAAATCAAACAACAACATTTTCTAGTAAGCTCGAAGAAGTGCTCGTTTACAATATCGGTCCATAGGAATGGCGTTAGTACTACGTAAGATCTCTGAGAATTTGGTCGATCCTTCCTGTTATATAATACCGGCTCAGTGGTCATTTTTTTCCATTCCTCCGCAGATAACGTAATTTTAAATTCAATCATTTCTTCTTCATTTTCACTTGTTTCATCATTATCATCGCGGTGGGCATTATTTCCTATTTCAAATGCTTCGGTATTTACTTGTAATCCTAACTTGTCCATTACGTTAAATCTGTTGAAGAGCACTATACTGTGGATATATTTCAGAGTTACGGCGAATTTCAAACTTCTTTGTATGTTATTCCATACTGGATTAGTTACTGGGACAATTTTTTTCGTATGAGGATCTTTTAAATCAGATTTATATTTCTGTAGTACTTCCAATAGAGCTTCGACATCGATTGTTGTTTTGCGTGGCATTATAAATTCGGACTAGTTCTTTATTTTACGACTTATTACGATTTTATATTTATTTGTAAAGAAAGGTATTTACTCTTATATAATAAAAGACGCAGGAAATTTTTACCAATCAAAAAAAAATTTCGGATTAAAGGATTTTTAAATTTGAAATTTCTAGAAAATAACAATGATGTCGAACTAGGTGGACCTGCCGCTAAAGCGAGTTCCACCTAGGCTTCTATACAGCTATCTTTCTGGTGTGAAAAATTGTTGTTATCTTGTTATTTTTAGTCGCCATATAATGTAAATAATATCAGATAGGTAATCTGCACTAATTAAATTTTTGCGGTTGGTATTTTTTTCATTTACAATATAATTAATAATAATCAAACTTTATTCCATTCGGAACTTTACTTCTCTGTAATGTACAGTCCATTTTTTTGGTGGTTCAATCCTCTTCTTTCTCTTTTATTTACAACTTAACTTCACCAATCTCATCAAGTCACTGCTGTGGTTATAGTAAAATAAATAAAAATGGTTTTTATTGTTTTAAGTTGAAACCTATCCATATTGATAAATTTACAACTAAAATAACACCAATTTTCTTAAATAACGTAATTGCTATAATTTCGAAATGTGGCGGTTGTTGCTCGGAGCTTGACAAAAATTCATTTTCTCCCAGCTAGTTGAAAATCGATATTGAGACGACGGGAATAGAAACACAAACGTACACAAACGATGAATAAACGATTGACACCAAATTCGAGCAAAAATTCAAAATGGGCGGGGCCGGGGAAATAAACCTAGGATATGTTTTTGAATATATTTCGCGAACGGTGCTAACACAAACGAAAATAATGAGCACACAAACGAACACAAACGAAACACAAACGATTGACACCAAATTAGACCCGAAATTCGCGATGGGCGGGGCTGGCATTTCCCCAGCCCCGCCCACTTAAATTGAAGATATTTCGCGAACGGTGATAACACAAACGAAAATAATGAGCACACAAACGAACACAAACGAAACACAAACGATTGACACCAAATTCGACCCGAAATTCGCGATGGGCGGGGCTGCCGTTTCCCCAGCCCCGCCCACGTTAATTTGAAGATATTTCGCGAACGGTGCTAACACAAACGAAAATAATGAAAACACAAACGAACACAAACGACACACAAACGATTGACACCAAAATTGATTCAAAATTCGCGATGGGCGGGGCTGGGGAAATGGACCTTTATTTGTCCGATATTTTGAGTGAAAGTGTATACTTTTACAAAATGAATTTTAATTAGAAGCCTTTTAGATGGATTATTGTTAACAATAAATTAATTACATAATGCATAATACAATAGTAACATTCAGTTAAAATTTAAAAACAAAATATTTGGTACTTCAGATTTAATTAGCGTTTTTATGAAGGAGTCGTAAATTCTCATCAACACACCTGTAAGTAACATTATAATCGGCTACGCAGGTAAGTTATTACAGATTGATACCGGACCGTAATGTGTTATCAACTGGTGCTTAACAACACTTCTTATTAGCACCACCGTAACACAATTAGCAAAATAATAAATTATATAGTAATTTAGTAACCCTTAATAGCCCTACCTATTATAGTTATAAGTTCATAATCGACTATGAGTTCATAATCGACTATGAGTTCATAATCGACTATGAGTTCATAATCGATTATGAGTCCATAATCGATTATGAATTCATAATCGATTATGAATTCATAATCGATTATGGGTTCATAATCGATTATGAGTCCATAATCGATTATGAATTCATAATCGATTATGGGTTCATAATCGATTACGAGTTCATAATCGATTATGAACTCATAGTCGATTATGAATAACCGATTATTTCAATAATCGATTAATCGATTATTATAAAATATCATAATCGATTATGAAATAATCGATTATTCGAATTACGTAATCGATTAATCGATTATATGCGCACCCCTACTTACCATGTAATACTTCTTCTTTCAGTAACTGTGCTTTGAGTTATCGCTGTATGTATTCATTATGAGTATTATTAGTAGAACATGCACAAACTTCCTGTTATTTTTTTCTTCAACTACAATTTAAATATTGTTTCACAATGGTGCACTGTTTCATTCACTTTACTTCTATTTTTCGTTTGGCTAAATGGTGCAATAAAATTTTATATGTTGAGAGGGTGTGCAACTAAGTCAGCGTGGAACTACCCAACGACAGGAACTATTCTTGATAAAACACGATGGTATGTGGTATATTTATTTGAAAGATAGATAGTGGATTTTGTGTATAAATCTGCGCTTGAATAATTTTATTTTCAATATAAACACTGCTTTCATATTCCGACAGTTGCTTTGTTACCAATTTTTATTGTGGTCATAAAATCTAATTATAATATTACGTTTACATTTCGAAGCAACTTTAAATGGTGTTTATTGGATGAGCTTTATATTGGAAATTAAAATCAGATTTGTTTACTTGAACCAAATAATACATTTTTAATAACGTAACTATACTAATATAAAAAAACTTCTAGATATTAATATTGAATTGAAATTAACAAGCTAAACAAACACAATTAAATTCAAATTTTTTCATCAACTTTTCAATTTAATACAAATATATTTTGATAACAATCGGAAATTGGAAGTATCATTTTGTAAAAGCATCAAAATATTGCCTTTTGAAAATTTATAGGACACTTATTATTTGCAAATCTGTCGGCTGTATTCACAATTCAATAATAATACAATTTCGTTCGAAAGTTAAAAAACCGTTTTTCTGTTTTTAATTTTAGATTTCTTTCGGGAAGCTTTAAATTTGATTTTCACAATGTGATTTCGTTTATTATTAACTAGTCGAAGTCGCGAATACAAGAAGGTATAAAAGGTAGAAATGATTATTTAGGGACTATGAGAAAGTTTTAGGTAACTTTGACGATTTTATAGAATTATAAAATAATTTCTTTTATGTGTGATTGTTCAGTTGTGGGGAAACTTTCAGGTTTTCTTTCATTACTTGGTTTGTGAGAAAATTAAAAGTTTAAAAGTGGAACGATTTTTTAATTTAAGATTCTCCTTGCCACTCGGCTTTTAAATTTGTTGTCAAGATCAAAGTTAACTGCTTTGGTACAAGTAGTAGGTACGTACTTTGTTTATGTAGTAATTGCATTCCATAACTGCGTTGCCGTGACCCATATAGTACCACCAGTATTGAATTTATACAAATTGTATGTGAAGTTGGAATACAACTGGAGTTTTTTTTTAAATTAAAGTCGACAAATAGAGGTATTACAAATTGACGCAAAATTGTGGCTGGGTGTTGGAAGTAAAGTGCGGTTAACATATCCAATATCAGAATCCTTGGCAATTTTACTCTTAAGACACCCCTGTGTATTACCAAGCTTCGTTCTTTGTAATTCAGACAATTTAGAAGTGTAATACGTGCGCCTGCAGTGCAAATTATCTGAAGTCATTTGAAGTAGCATGTATAAAGGTAAATGCAGTTAATTTTCTTCACAATAGTGTGATTAACAGCGTTAAGATAATTACGTCTGTGTGATGTCGGCATACCGCGGTATAAGAAATAACATGGTATATAAATTTTCACCATTTACATCTTGTTCGCTCTGAAAAATTGCGGTTATTGTTACTTTCCGAAAAAATATGTTTCTATGCTGTAAATTTTTACGCAACTACATGAGTAGGGTAATAAAAACCGCAAAATAACCGTGACTATCAAAATGGGGGAATTTAAAAATATAGCAATGTAGGTATACAACGTTAGCACTTGTGTTTTTATTTTTATGATGTAACAAACCAGTAAAATTAAATTTTTGTCTAATAATTCACCTTTCCTTTGTGCACGATACGCCACTCTACCTTGCATGTATTAAGTTGCCAACAAAAATTCTTAAAATTTAAGCACGAAAACAAAACAACACAGGATTGTTTAATTAAATCTGATATTAAACTTAAGCTACTCCTAAAGTTTCCTTTTTCCCTTCTTTAGAGGCTTTATAATCTGTTCTACATCATCTCCTCTGCAAGTTTTCTCATCTTTTGTTTAATGTAATATAAGAAAATTCAAACCGCTTCTTTTTCGGCAGAAGCGTGGAAGAAATTTTATCTGAAATTTTTATGAATTTTTACTGCAAATTTAGGATTTTTATTTTTTCATGTTACGAAATATACGTTTTTATAATACATTTTGTGTTTTTGATGTAATAATTTAGCGTGTGAAATTTATTTAGTTGGCATTTTTGTAATTTGATTTGGGATTTTGCCTGGGCTTAATTTTATAATATTATAAACCCCCCAACTTTATTTATTATCCGTTAAATGTAGAAGACTTGGTACTTTATAAAAGTAGAGTTTTACTTAAAATCGTATAAAGCAATTACTTACCTTAACACATTAAGAAAAAAGAAGAAACAGCTAATTGGACTTCTTGAAAAGTTTAGGAAGTGCTGATGTCTTAACTGAACTATAAACATTGTATTCGATTTTACTTTTTCGTAACAGGTGCAAAAATATCCATTACGAATAATATCAAATGTACTAAAGCTGCATTTACCACCTAACAAATTAAGGACTAAATGGAAACTTTGCATACTGTAAATTTTAATTAAAGGATGTTGCCATTTCTTAGAGTCAATTTGTTATATTAACAACTGAAAGGCATTAATATGACCTTTTTGCTGTATACAGGGGTGGTCCATTTCTGTTCAAATTTTACGTTGCAGTGCCGATTTTAGTTTTTTTCGTTTTTATGTAGTAAAGCAATTTATCAACTGATGAGAAATTTAAACTAAAATTTATCTCTTAAAAAACACTTTCTTGCTATTTCAGGTTGAAATAATTTCCTTTTCTTTAACGAAGGAACGTAATTTAATTAAAATTCCAATAACTTCAAATATCAACTAGGAAAATACGATTATTGCAATTTAAAAAACGAAGAATTCGTTTTCGGTTCATTTAGTTTTCACGTCTGCTGGTATATTTTTTAGTTTTATTTTGTAACCGCCAAGAGGTTAAGTACCGTTATTGATGTCTTGCCTGTTACATCATTTTTATATTGCATAATGGATTATTATTTTAAACACTAAGGTAGGTTTTTAGTTTATTTTTAACTTGTTTTTTAAAAATTTGCTGTAAGCTTGAACATAGCAGACAAAGCGGTTAAATGGATTATATTTGTGGATCATCACATTGTTCTCTATTTTTATGGTAAGATTTTTGTTGTATATGCACATACCTCGATTTACATGATGATTTTTATGTAGGTGACATTAACTATGCAATAACAGTAAAAGTAATGTAAATTACATTGGATTATTTATTTATGGTATGAACAACATTTTTTGTACCTTAACTTGCAATTCAATTAGGGAGTGGGTAGTTAACAACCCACAAGGTTACCAAATTTGATAGATAATGTTTCCTATTTAATACTTTCAAAACATTGTTCCGTTATGTTTTTTTACATAAACAACAAATTAGTGAAATTTTCGATGTATTCATCTACAATTTAGAAACTTTTAGGAAAATTACAGTTTTAGAGATTGTGATGGATTTTATATTGAATTTAAAAAATATTGAAAAAAATCTTGTGAATATATTGATTATCGCAACGTTAAACAAAGTATTATTATTGTTACCATCAGACAGTATGATTATGACAGCTCATTACTCACTTAACGCTTCGGCGACTTTCTTGAGTTTTATCCAGATGATTTAATATATGTATAATAATTAAATGATTGCAAAACTTATTACTAAGCAGTGGCGGCTCGTGAGAAATATGTTTGGCTGTTCTGCATTATAAAAAAGGGAAGGTATCAGTAAAATGCTAATCTCAAAAAATAAACTTACTTATTGCACGTTTTTAAGCATTAATGGCGTGCGCCGGTGCTTGCTTGTGGCAAACTTAACTTATCAATAACTTTTTCGTTGAAATTCAATATTCCCAAGATAAATTTTTTTACTATTGACAATATCGAAAGACACAAACGGAAAACAAAACAATGCGTTCTTACCAGTGGCGGCTCGTGAGATATATGTTTGGCTGTTCTGCATTATAAAAAAGGGAAGGCATCAGTAAAATGCTAATCTCAAAAAATAAACTTACTTATTGTACGTTTTTAAGCATTAATGGCGTGCGCCGGTGCTTGCTTGTGGCAAACTTAACTTATCAATAACTTTTTCGTTGAAATTCAATATTCCCGAGATAAATTTTTTTTCTATTGACAATATCGAAAGACTCAAACGGAAAACAAAACAAAGCGTTCTTACGATTACAGCCACAAATCCATTTGTTCCGTAAATAAATATTCGTATTAAATTGTCTTTTATACATTTTACCTCGACTTGTATATACCGGCTATTTCTTATCACTAATTGTTCTTGATAACGATAACTGAATTTAAAAATTACATTCATTTTTAAAAACGACCTTCTTCGTAAGAGATTTTAAAAACGACTAAATAAAATGCCTTAGTTAGCTTATCACGTCATAATAATTCTGCATATTTGTTATTTTAAAAATAGAACTTATATGACTTTGTAATTTAAACAGCCCTTTGTGTTCGGTTCGAAATAAAACAAACGACGCAAACATTTTTAAAACAATAAATTTTATGTAAGTCCAAATTTCTTGATCTACATTTTATTACAGAAAATTATAGTTTGAGAATTGTTTTGCAATGCAGAAAAATCTCAAGTTCAAAATTATTATAAAATTTTATTAGTATTAGGAATATTAGTAAATTCATAAGCATTCATTTTATCTAGTAGGTATAGAGGACATTATATCCATAATTTCAATTAAAGTTTATAATACAAGATCTTTCTTTAAAATATAGGTATGCTAGCACCGGTTATAATACTCGAGTAAATATCTAACTGCACTGATAGCTGCGTCCAAGAGCAGCCACTACATGCGACTTTACATTCGATGCGGTACGTATCACGAGCTTAAAATAAGAATTATTATTTTATAAAAATACATAAATTTTAATTTTATGTATTCATAATTTTATTTAAAGTTGCAAAATCCGTCAAAAAACAATTTAACTACTATTTTGCTATAAATATGTGCAAGAAACTTGGTGTAATTAAAAAGTTTTTAAACAATTTATTGCTTATGCCCTAATTTCACTGCAATTTGTTTAACAATTGATGAACTAATATTAAAATTAGTTTTTCTTTTCAAAATTCGAATTCTAAACTACCTCGAAACAAAATCGTAAAATATATACCACGTAAAACTATACCAATTGCTAGCATTGTAGTCTGCGTTTCATTACAGCTCAGCTGCGCACAAATGTATTGGCGATTTACATTACCGTTGGTGGCGCCACCAGCAATAACAACATGGCTGTGTTTAGACGTATATTTCAAAATTTAAAGTCATATTCTGGAATTTGCGAAGAGTTCAGCATGGGGTTAAATTTATTGTAATATGTTTTGTTAATTAATTGATTTTGTTATGTTTTGAGCCTGAAGAACGAATTTTTATTTTCATATAATACGTCATTTACTAATTTGAAATTCTCCCGCATGGTGGCGTTTGCTTAATGTAAATTGCGAATAGCGTTCAAGTTAGACCAACATTTTGATAGCGGACTGGACGTGTATTTATTATTACACTATTTATGTGACTAGCTGTTAAATTATAACTGATATGCTAGCGAAAATAAGAAACACGCTTTCAAAGCAAAGCTGATAATGCACCATTCTTTATAATAATTTAAATCTGATTAAGGTTATAATTATATAATTAATTATTTAAGTATTGGTATTTTTATTGTTATTTTTGGTGGTTCTGCAGCTCTGCAGCTCCTATGGTAGAACCGCCACTGGTTCTTACGATTACAGCCACAAATCCATTTGTTCCGTAAATAAATATTCGTATTAAATTGTCTTTTATACATTTTACCTCGACTTGTATATACCGGCAATTTCTTATCACTAATTGTTCTTGATAACTAAATTTAAAAATCACATTCATTTTTAAAAACGACCTTCTTCGTAAGAGATTTTAAAAACGACTAAATAAAATGCCTTAGTTAGCTTATCACGTCATAATAATTCTGCATATTTGTTATTTTAAAAATAGAACTTATACTTCGTAAACAGCCCTTTGTGTTCGGTTTGAAATAAAACAAACGACGCAAACATTTTTGTAACAATAAGTTTTATTTGAGCGCACAAAAAGTTTTATAATTATTGTTAACTAATTTTCGAAAAAATCCTATTTTTACGGGTTATTATGAGAGAAGCTGAGTTAATAAATAATATGAGTGAGTAATGTTAGTAAAAACCTAAGTCCAAATTTCTTGATCTACATTTTATTACAGAAAATTATAGTTTGAGAATTGTTTTACAATGCAGAAAAATCTCAAGTCCAAAATTATTATAAAATTTTATTAGGATTAGGAATTCATTTTATCTAGTAGTAGGTATAAAGGACATTATATCCATAATTTCAATTAAAGTTTATAATACAAGATCTTTCTTTAAAATATAATTGCATGAAATACTAGTCCGGTTATATACTTGTATAAATATGTAATGTAAAGCCAGCGCTGATCTAACTGCAAGTGGCTGCATCGGGGTGCAGAACGACTGTGCATTCGATGCGTGTACGTATCACGAGCTTTAAGAATTATTATTGTATAAAAATACATAAATTTAATTTTATGTATTCATAATTTTATTTAAAGTCGCAAAATCCGTCAAAAAATAATTTAACTAGTGTTTTGCTATAAATATGTGCAAGAAACTTGGTTTAATTAAAAGTTTTTAAACAATTTATTGCTTATGCCCTAATTTCACTGCAATTTGTTTAACAATTGATGAACTAATATTAAAATTAGTTTTTCTTTTCAAAATTCGAATTCTAAACTACCTCGAAACAAAATCATAAAAGATATACCTACCACCTATACCAATTGCTATAGCATTGTAGTTTGCGTTTCATTACAGCTCGATTGCGCACAAGTGTATAGCGTTCTAGTTAGACAAACATTTTGATAGCGGACTGGACGTGTATTTATTATTACACTATTTATGTGACTAGCTGTTAAATTATAACTGATATGCTAGCGAAAATAAGAAACACGCTTTCAAAGCAAAGCTGATAATGCACCATTCTTTATAATAATTTAAATCTGATTAAGGTTATAATTATATAATTAATTATGCAAGTATTGGTATTTTTATTGTAATTTTTGGTGGTTCTGCAGCTCTGCAGCTCCTATGGTAGAACCGCCACTGTATACTAAGTATTATGAACAATAATGTCTAGCTTTTAAAACATTTTTATTGTATTGTTTAATTTTAGTAAATTACTGAAATTAAACTAATAAAATATACTTACGTCCATTAATTGCTGAAATCTTGAAAAAAGCAGGAAGTAAAAGCATGTGGGCTAGAAGTTTTGCCGGATGCTTTTCTATTGTTTATTTCAATCTATTATATAACCAAACGACTACACATTCGGTTGTTCTGGTTTGATCTACCAGATCTCAAGAAAATTTCAAGTTTGAATTGCCAGATAAACGTAATTGCTGTGTTGCTTGCCCATCGTCAAATTCTCAGATGTACTGGTCTTATCACAAATTAAGCATTTATAGGATCTCATCTAAGTTTGTGCCGAGATAATTACCGAAGCGTGGATTGAGCAATAATAATTTTAGCAATATATTGCACGTAGACTTTAAACGAGGAACATTTCTCTTAATTTTCACTAATTAAAGAACTTACGCTAGTTCTCGTTAGTTACAACAAATAAACGGTTGTGAGTTTCTTAATTTGGTCATATTTTGTTACAAAAACTGCTGCTTCCCATTTGCAACTGAGATGGTTTGTTTAGATGATATTTTAACAAAGTAAACGTGCAATTGCAATTGAACTATTATAAGGTTCGTTCACGACTATTTGTAGTAAAAAAATGTTGAAGCTTTATCATCGTTTTATTGTTTCCGCCGTTTTCATGATACATTTAATAAAGGTAATGAAGCATTTTCGTGATCTTTGCAACTAGGTTGAATGGCAGTGTAAGTGCTTTTCATGCTGTTTGTATCTTGGCAAAATTGCAGTGCACTTGGGTTTAGTTAATTATCAGAATAAATAGTTTCTCTTTGTTTCAGATACGTTTGTGTTATCTTTATTGCACAAGAAGACTAAACGATATCTTAATTTATTTCAAAAGTTGCCAACTTTTGAAATTGATAAAATTTTCAATTAGATTCGTTAAGCACTCCTTAATTAACGATCATTTAAGTAATTATAAGTCTGTCTCTAATTAGTACATAATTTTATTTATTTACTGGTGGAATAATCGGATGTAAAATTAAACAACCATTTAAGTCTAAATAGTGTGGTCGGGTTGTTTATTGATTTGACCACAAATTGTAAAATCAAAGTGGAATAATTGAAATTTGTTTTAAATTTGCGTACCCTCCCTATAATTAGTTATATTCTAATGAAGTTGAAATTATCTACATGATTTATCAGGCTTAGGCATTGCTAATAATTGTACGATGAATGACTTTATCATATTGAAAATTCAAAATACAATTTGATATATTTGCACTACTTTATAACCTTAGTTTATCGATTACATGGGCACCTGTTACATGGTCTTCGGTTATTTACTCAAATAAATTGTTACATCCATTGTAATTATTAAGTTACGAAATGTTTAATTGTATTGGACTCATAAAGTTCCTAAATTAAACCAAAGCCATCGTCCTAATTGCTCATCTTCCATAAAGTATCAAACACTCGCTGTTATTTAAATTAACTCCAATTGTCGTCTTATTTATCCGAGTTTTAGAAGAGAATAAAAGTGACGCTGCTTTTCTCGGTTGATGTGCTCGTCCTCTTTTTATTCAAAGTTAGAAAGGCTTTGACCACTGAAGTTTAGTAGCTCTCTTACATTATTTTTACAGTTACAATACGAGAACTTGAAAAGAACTACAATAATTTAAAAGATTGTCAAATTTTCTAGAAAATTGCTGTTTACTTTAATAACTTTTCTTACATAAACTTCGCAAATTTTATTATTAAACAAAGTAGCTTGATAAAATTGCCATCGTAACTTTAACGTGCTGTGTTGTATCTCTAGAAAAGTTTGTTTTATCAAAATTATAAAAAAAAGTTATATCATATGAAATTGTTTGCCAAGCATGAAATAAGTTCATAAAATTTCTTTGGTTAAAAAATTATTTTGTTAAATCATTTGCGGTTTCCAAAATTTACAATGCAAAAATTCTTGTAAACATTTTCTTCTTTATACTGCATTTGAAATAATTGTTTTAGTAAACTTCTCAAAGAAGCGACCATTGTTTGGCAATTTTCGATTAAGCTCAAAGGAAAATTTCACAAAGATAATTTCGATTTCATTTATTACAAGTTTGATTCCAAAAATTAACAAGAAACTTGGGATAGGCTATTTTTTATTTTGTTGCTTCATTTTTAAGAATTCCCTTAGTACTTTCACCCCTAAAGACCAAAATTTAGTTCAGCTGTTAATAATAATAATCACATGCAAAATAAAATGCCTGGCAATAAAATTTATCTCTCCACAACTTTTACTTACCAGGGGAACGCAGTTTTACAACTTTTTACCCTACTTGAAACATTTACATCTACTTGTAACATTATTTAAAAATTTATGTGTGCTTTTATTGTAGAATTTATATCTTGACATTACGTATAAATTGCAGTGAGAGATAATTTTCTTTTTAGTTCCTTTTAATCGAGCTTTCAAAACACTATCAAGGTTTAAGGTGGTGGTAGTGGACGGGAAATTTTGGTTTAATTTATGGGATGTTTTATTTATGTTGCATTATGCGATGTGATATATTTTTTATAAAAAAAAAATCGTTTATAGATTTTCATAGACAAGCGACGCGCCGCATAATATGAATTGTTGAACATCATAAATGCGGTAGTTTCTGAATGGCTTAACCGAATATTCCTCTTTTATTTACAACAAACTGTATTAAAATCAGTGCATAATTAATGAAGTTATGTTGGCACTGTGCCTTTGGTGGTGCAGTGTGTTGATCAGTATATTTTTTATAATAACCTGCTATGATAGTCCAGTCATTACGTTGCGAAAAAGGGAGCTGTGTGGAAATATCTCGGAAATGTAATTTTCTTTAAACCTTTAGAAAAGAGCCCCTTAGGTTTAAATGTCAGGATCGAACTGGAACAGGGGTAAATTTACCAAAGAAGGTTCCAACCACCAAGTCACGACTTGGCCTTCTCCTATGCACCCTATGTCCAACATAGTGCTGTGTAATTCCCTTCGTAAACTGCACCACCCTGGGTTTGTGTTGAGCGCCAGCTTTTTGAATAAAAGCAAATTTATAATAATTGAAAAATGAAGTTTCCAGGGGTGCAATTTCTCAAGAAATTCACGATCCTTGTCCCTCTTATAGCTCAGTCATGGAGATTCAACTCAAGGTGTGGTAGGTTCATGAACTCAATTAAGGGATGCTGATTGAAATTCAAATTTTTGTAGATTAAAATTGTCGATGTTGTGATATTGGAAGATAAACTAATTTGCTTTGTTGGTGATGTTCTTTAAACTTTGAAATGCTTACTGTTGTTTTTATAGAATCGATGAATAAAAGATTGTTTTGAATCGAAAAATAGTTTTATATTTATCAAAATAATTAAATCAAATCGCATGCGAACACAGGGTTTCAGATAAATTTTTATCTGAAAAATAATGACAATATTAAATACCAAATAAATCAAATGAATACATCCAAGTTTCCTTCCTTCTTCTTGGTGGTTTGAATAAATTCAAAACCTTCTGCTTTCCAGTAGCAGTTTAAATTGTTCGTAAATAAATTGTTATTTATAAAATTAAATAATTGCAAAAATGTTTATTGAAGTTTGTTGACGAGGATAGTGCTATTAAATTAGTCACGTCCTATTTTAAATGCTAAAGGCGTAAAATACAAATTTTAAATAATAAAGTTTTTCAAATACCTGGTGTTTAAATATCCGACTTCACAAGAAAAAGACTTGCGCACCAACACAATTTAACTGCGCGGTCACTTCACTGCGTTTCACCACTTTGCTTCTTGTTGATGTTGTTGATAAATTTCAGGCTCCCGCTTTGTGATCTCTGACGACGTTGAATTGCCAGTTGACACTTGTTGATTGTTTGAATCGTATTCGTGGAGTGCCAGTGAATTTTTATTGATATTTGTTTACCAGTTATTAGAAAGGTGAGTCATACTTCTAACTCGTTGTTCGTGATGATGTTCAACAAAAGGTAGCCATTGTTGTAAAAATTGTTATCTAATTTAGACAAACATTAAATTGGTCGAACATCTGGATAACTTTGGATTGAATTTCTACCCTGGAGGTACACACGTCTTGCAAGTTCAAGAGCTAAAAATAGACTGTCCGATTTTCCTGCGCTGTGTTTGAAAATCGTCGAAATTTGCTTATCAGTGAGTAGAGTTCATCACCTTTTGGAATTTTATGATCACCAATTGTTTCTATATTTACAGGAGCGCTTCCATCCATGATGAATTGATTGTTTGTGTGGTTCCCCGACGTCTCGTGAATACAGTAGCACTTTTGTAGGCAAGATTTAGCTGGGTTCTACACCTTTTTCTTATCATGCAGCTCGTTATCAATTTGAAGCGAAAATGACCTTTATTTACACTTTTGGAGATTTATAGTAGCAAATTACGACCATTAGAAAGAGTAGATTGTTTAACAAATTTATATATAATCGGTTTCACACAATAATTGTTATTCATGGAATAAATTCCATTTTTGTACAGTACAATTGTGGTTATGTTCATTTGTGATAACATTCACAGTAATTTTACCATTTTTGACCTAAACAATCCTTTATTATCAAATTTTGAGGTGGCAAAAACCTTTGTGAATTTATTTTACAGCTTTTCATATCATTTACCAATGTTTAAAGATCTTTGTTTGTTCATTATATTGAGAAATTGCTAAATTTGTTTATCTTTCTTATCTTTAGTATTTTAATGAGGTCAAATTCTATGTGAAATTTAAATATAAGTAAGAAATTCAGTAATTTGCATTGACCTGGCAGCTTGAGACACAGCAATAGGTATAAGCTAAATTAAATATTAAATTATTAACTAAAGCTAAAAGGAATAACGTAGTTTTCAGATTTTGATGTAGAATTATTTACCTGTCCATTTAATGGAAAAGTGGCCCATAGATAAAAATGAAAGTGTATTAAATTCTCTATAAAACACTGCATAGAACAATTTTCTAACCCTCTTTGTATCGCATTTCTAAGGATTTTTTGGGTTATCAGTCTTTTATCAGTTCTTCATTTTAGGAAATGGAAATTTTTTATTCATTGGATTCCAAGACACAAAAACTTCTTATTCTTTTTTAAGATCTAATTGTAAAATGGATTGCCAGCTGTCTCTCCATCTCTTTTGTGGTCTATCCTTTTGGCTTCCCCATTTAACTATGTCTTGCACTCCACAATCGCTGATTTTCGTATTTTGTCTCTCAGTGTCTTACCCACTATCGGTCGTAGTGTCGTCGGGCGTAACAGCACGAGGGTAGGAAAATACTCGAAGATTTATGGAGGGCAATGCCTGCGCTTAAAATCTGGCCCGACAGGAATATTCGAGTACTTTTTCCCATCTGAGCTGCTGTTAATTGTTCATCCTTTTTATCGCAGAAAGTTTAATTTCCTTGAAAAATAATTTTTTTTAAATTCTAACGCGTGTTGTTCCGAGCAACAGGCGTACAAAACCAACTGCTCAGGATTAAAATTTAACTATAAGTTAACACAAAGGAAACTTTTCAGTGAGTGAGTACGATTGGGTGCCTTGGCCACGTAACTTATTACATTCAGCGCTGTTGGGCACGTGGCCAAGGCACCAAATTGTACTCGCTCCCTGTAAATTTTCCCTCGTGTTGACTTTAATTAAATGTTAAAGAAAACAGAATAATTTCGGGGAATAATCAACGGAATGAATTCCGATACAAGCCCCAGGGTTTGTTGTGTTCTCACTTTTGTACAACTACAAATAGAGCCTTCTGAGGTGATTGAGGTGACAATGTGCTTTCGTTTGGATTATGTCTGCTCAGGGTTCTATACCATACATCAGTACAGGGCCTTTCACAGGTTTTATATGTGCAAGTTTTGTTTTTTATGGTCATATGTTAATTTTTCCATATTAAATCTTTCAGGTATCCTGAGGTGATGTTCCAACATGCTAGTTTTGTTAAGTGGTCTCGTTTCCAATTACTCTTATTCCTTTTCTTCGCGTACGTCGTCATCGTTGATTACCTTCCAACATCCGAGGCATTTTTTCCGTTCTGCGATAGGCAGTTATCCCCTACCTCCAGGAACTCTCCTCCATTATCCGGACTTGGGACTGGCAACGACAGTTATTGAGCTGCTCACCCACCCAGTTAATGCCGCAGGAAGAGTAACAAAAACTATTGCTAAAAAATACAATTTAACCTTTCACAGCAACAATTAAATATAAATACCAGGTTGTTTGCGAGGCCGTATCTTAGAAACTATTGGGATCGTGCAAGATATAGGGTGACGTTTCGAATAGGCTAATTTTTGCATTATTTAAGTTGGAAAAAATGTTATTTGTCGGTTACATCAGCCGTAATGTAAATGTCATTTGACATCAAATACAAAAAATGTTGTTTATTTCGCTTCAATAAAATACAAGGTTATTATAATATTGTATCTTGTATTTTATTGAATGAAATTAAATAACGATTTGTCAATGCATAATCTCTAAATAATGTAACCAACGATTCCTTAACCCTTCGTTAGGCGCGCGTATTTTAGTTACGAGTTTAGGCGCGCGGTCTACACTCGTAGACCATTCTAGTTGTTGTACTTATAGACATTTTGAGTTTGAAATTTTAAAAACCAGAAGTGTGATACAATTCTCTATAATATTTTTAAGCATATTTTGCAAAAATTTAATAAATATTGAAGTCAAGGTCAGCGGTGAAGTTAAAACAAACTACATATACGTTTTGAACATGTATTTAAACAGGTACATAGGAAATATCATTTTCTTGGAAAATAAAAAATAACTGAACACTTTTTTTTATATGTAACTACTTTTTATAAACTACACAATAATATGAAAAAAAAATTTTTTAAATTTTAAAAATTAATAAGAATTTCCATAAGAGTTTCCATAAATGAAAACTGTAACGTCGTTAGGCGCGCGGTCTACAATCGTAGACCAGGCGGGTTTCAACCCAAATAACGCTAATGACATACCATTTTCGGTATTGAAATACTACTAATTCGATAAAACAGACAATTATCAACAGCTACTAAAAGACTTGCATGCGAAGTCACTCCCTGTTAAGACATATTGCGATTAAAAGATGCGTGGTCTACGATCGTAGACCGCGCGCCTAACGAAGGGTTAAATCGCCACTTCGTGCGCTGAAGAAAAAAGGCTAGAAGAATTTTTTTAGCTTGTTCACAAATTTATTTAGTTTAGATTTGATAAACGGCCAATTCGTGACTGTAATTTTTGGGGCCTTCTTCGGAAAATTTACTATATATTCCGATTTGAGCCAGACATTGAAAACTTAGGGGCCCTTTTCTAATGCCATAATAATATTTCTGCAAAAAGTATAAACTAGGCAAACAAACGAACGAACAAACAAACAACAGCACAGCCTAAAAGCGTATACCCTCCTCATTCCATCGGGAGTAGAAATTACGTAATACATTGTTGCATTGTTTTGTATGTAGTTGCAAATATTGTAGGAAGGTAAACATAGAACATCCCTCATCATTGAAGTGGGTACTGTAATATGCATAACTACCTAAAATAATGAAATATTACATGACCAACTAATTTGTAATATTTTGTTCTTACGAAATTTACAATAATATTATGTATTAGTTTCAGGTTTTTGAAAAAAATTACTTCCATTTTTTATTGTTATCTCTATACAATTTTTATTTATTCACCTTTATTGTTTGGTATTCTTTTGGTGACATCCACTTTTGTGTTTTTAAGACTCTTTGCCCTGTAAAAATTGATTTATATTTATGTTATGCTCCTGAATCCTCTATTGGAGTCACCATAAAATTTTAATATCTTATTAGATTGTGAAGGTAGATGTGTGTCACTCAACATATGAATATTCCAGTTTATTACTTGTAATATTTTATAAGTAGCATATGGTTATTTTGTTATTTTGCCCTAGCACTCATCGTTTTGTTTATGGTTTATTTGAAAAATATATCATAAAGATATATAAAATGTTTTTGCCTACAATATTTCATTTCTCTATTTAACATAAATTCAAATGGAGGTTTATGGTGAGTTTATGAATTATTTATACCTACATCTATAACTAAACTTTATACGATAAAGTCCTTTCTGTTTCTGATATAAATAATCGATGGAAATTGCCCGGTATATTGGATTAGTTCTTATATATTGTATTAAGTTTTCTATCATATATCCTGATTTACCGCATTTTCACAACAGTTGATACTCGACAATACCTTTTCCTTCAGGCTGTTGCTGTTTTTATAGCTTTAATTATCGTTTTCAATAAATTTAAAATGCTTTCATATTTATGGATAAACAATTTTTAATTTCTTAATTTGTTGTCAACAACGGCAATCCATTAAGCTCTCGAGAGCTTATATTAGACTTGCTAATTACAAACAGTAAACTAATTAGTATTTATACAAGTAAAACTTCTTGCGTAACTCTGGTTCTGAACCACCGTCGTCCCGGCGCGGTTAGGATCCGAACAGGTTGTAACCAGTAACCAGTTGTGGTAACTTAGCCCACTGCCCACCATAACAAATTGCTGATGTAAGCATAATAGTAATGTTGGTATAAAACCTATACAATGTGGATGAAATAAATCTAAATAATTTTTTTGGCGAGATATAAACACAACATACAATGGAATTCAAATGCTTTGTAAGCAAACACAAAGAATTAATAATCAATTATATTGACAATTTCTTAACAGGTGTAACAAAATTTTATGAGATCAATTAATACTCTTTTTTAATGTCACCACATAATAAATAATTGATTTATCAGTATGACTATGATTTATTACAAAATGTGAAATGTAATGGCGTTTGGATGACAAATGATCCTTATACCTCATTCTTTATTGAATTACTCAAAATCTTAATATCTATAATGTACTTTAAAGAGATGGATCTGTTTAGTTACCTGAATTTTTGAATGACTGAACTGATTTAGATTAAATTTTGAGTTTAAAGATTTTCGGTAAAGCATTTTCTCGTCAGGTTCTTTGGGCTGGAGTAATTTTGCATGTTATCAATTACTTACAATGTTTACTTTAAAGAAGTTTGTTTAAGTAACCGACAAGTTTACAGAATTTTTCGGAAACCAAATTATATTTACATTTTTGTTTTTCTACGTTAGAGTGGTACCGAAAAGCTATTATCGTATGTTTTTCTGATTTCATGTACGTTTTCCTAAGTTTTCTTTATTTATATAAAATATTTTTCAAATTTTTTTAGCTTATTAAAAACATCCTTTTTGCAAAAATATTTTTGTCTGCTTGAATTCTATTGTACAAATTTAAACTGGTTTTGATTGTTGAAATTTATTTAGAAAGATATTCGATTTTAAGTAACTTCTAAGAAAATGTACGACGTCTCTTAATGAGGTGTCAAAAATATCTTTAATTTCATACCGAACAGTAAGGAATTTTTAATATCTTGCACTATTTCAAATTTACTCTCTAATTAATGTTGTCATAATGATTTCTGACACTTCTCCTTTTGAATTAAATTAATATCTTCTTTCGTTTGTTTACTTCAGCAAAACGGTGGTGTTTTCAGTTACATAATTAAATTTTTCTGTTTAAAAGGAAATCACTTTTAAACCAATTAGAAGGTTTTGCTGAGTATGCCGAAATTCGTATCTTTTGTTGTTTTTGTATCAAAATATATCATAGCTTCTCGTAGGAATTAGATTGTGCTAACATTATTTTCTACGGTGAGACCTTACAACCTAAGCTTTGAGAGCTTAGAATTGGAAGGCGAATCTATCGATCACTAAGCTTCACTTAATTATGTTCTGGACATGAGGGCTGTGTGGATACCAAAATTAAATCTATTTAATTTTCTTCTTCTTTTTCTTTCAAATATTTTAATTTCTTTACTCCTAATTGGTAGTAATAAAACACGTCGAAACTTGTTTCGGGTTCGGGTTGTTTTTAGAGAGAAATGGAAATCAAAATTTTTGCTGATAGGATCATGCAGAGCCTGCACTTCATTTAAATGCAATCGTTTCAAGTTTGATACTTAAAAGTTTAAAGTTTTCCAAGTTTTCCAAGTTTTCTTGCTACTGTGTCTGACAATATGAAGTTCTAATTCTGAATAAGATACATTGTACCGGGTAGAATTTTGTTAAAAACTCGATTTTTTGCTGTTCGGACGTAGTACAAATGTTTTGGTTACGTATAAGCATTTTTGAGATACTAAATTTTAGCATCGTCTAAGCACAGCCTGTTCTTTGTCTAACTTGTAAAACTTGAAACTTTAGAAATCTATTGTAACATTTTACACCTTGAACTACACCAATCTACACCATCTGTGCATATTGGAACTGTCTGACTATTTTGGATGTTCAAAACTTGGTCTCGAGGCATTTTTAAGTAACAAATATTGATTTACATAAATAAAAAAGGAATAAAAACTGGATTGGATTTAATGCTGTGAGCTATAAAAATTTTATACGAAAACATAAAAAATTGTTCCTATTTTTTTTCCGATTTATGGTTTTTGTTCAGTATTATTATACGACAGTTCGAAAGTTCATTTAGGTAAATATCACATTCTGACCTTTACATTAACCTTCCAATGCTCTAGATACATTTAATAAGGAAACTTTAATACTTTTCATGATTTATGTTAGTATTTTTTGTTGTGAGTAATTTATGCTAATACAGTTTTTCATCTTTTCTAGGTTATTTATGCGAGCCTTCATTAAGGATCAAAACTATTTTCTTGATTATGGTAAGTCCGAATTTTTACATTCAATTTAAAAAAATATATTATTATTGTTTTAAAACCTTCGAAACGGACATTTATTGGAATATCATGGCGATATAATGCTATTACTATTTTCACATATTGAGTGAAACAGTAATTTGTTTTTAGCTTCGAGGGTTAAATTTGCGCATTAAATCGTGTTTGAATTTTTGTAAAAATGGAAAAATAAATTTACACTATCGAACTGCCACGTAATCGATGTAGATTGTACGTCTGAAGTGAAATATTCCTTGCAGCATTTCAAATTTCTGGCTGATAAAGAATTCGAGTTTAAAATTTGGAAATAATTTAATTTTTTCAGAATGTGTTTATTTTCAGCTTTACTACTTGGGCTTTCGGTGTCACTTTGTACTAAAATAGTGGTCGAAATTTGATCGAGTTTCCAGTAATCACGTTTGTGTAATATTTACTGGATTCAGTTGGTCTTGACAGGTTGGCATCATACATTATCATTTAGTTGACACAGTGTGACGTTCAAACTAAAAGTGGAAGCTTGCTAAAATTAAATTTTCAATATTTAATAATATATCAGTTCAAATGTGTTGTTATATATTTTTAATAAACCTATCAAATTTTATGACCCGAATTAATTTCAATTCATTAACGAAATCTTATTAGATATTATTAACTTTTCAAGTCCAGCGACGTCCATGAAATACTATAAGAATATTGACCTTTGTTTGGAAAATAATTGGAAGGCGTTGTGCGTATTAGCGATGAATTGCAGGAGCGTTGAGTCGGGTCGACAAGAAAGAGTCAAAGAAAATTATTTTCTGAACATATCGCGTAGTTAGGTTTTGATTGAGGTTTGTCGAAATGACGCAAACTTATTCAGCCTCCTTGTAAATTATTTAAAAAGCTATTTCGTATTCTGAATACTCTCGTCTTTACTAAGAAGGGCGTTTCTACCCTTTTTTTGCAATATTTAACTTCTTTTTAGTGATATTAAAAGTATGTTTTTCAGTTTCTTCCATGCCATGTCATTGTGGTTTATTTTCCTTGAAAATTTGTTACTTAGCAGTAAGGTTCAATTTACCCTACGATTTGTTATTTTAATTGGACAATGTATGTGTGAGTTTCTATAGTGTGTTGAAAATATATTTAAGTAAATATTGAACTAGGCTTTAATTTGTTTGGCTGTTGTTATTTGTGAAAATTCAATAGTTTGTTGTTGTACTACTTGTAATAATTATTAAATAGTGATATAGAAACAATGAAGAGAAATGTTTGTTTTATA
Source organism: Podabrus alpinus (assembly GCA_932274525.1). Classification (NCBI taxonomy): domain Eukaryota; kingdom Metazoa; phylum Arthropoda; class Insecta; order Coleoptera; family Cantharidae; genus Podabrus; species Podabrus alpinus. Next base: position 30,884,830 of record OW026451.1, read on the forward strand.
AGTTCAGGTAGACAAATTTAAGCAAACAAATTATAAAATTATATTGTTTAACTTAAGCCATGTGAAGATAAACAGCAGGAACGGTTTGTGTAGCGTATAATCGTGTACCGTCACATTGATTGATGACAACTATATAACAAAGATTTCTTATGTGCAGGGTGTGTTTTGCAATAGAAATGAGAAAAGTGATATGTGTATGTACATAGATACATAAGATCAGAAATTGATCTTACCGCTATTCGGCCCCTAGAGTATTTTACCGAAATGGTGAAAAATATTCCCCTTCCTTCCGTCTAAATTCTGTTTTTTAAAGATGATTTTTTTTATGTAATTCTATATTGTATAACATCGAGAGCCACATCGGAAATATGGAAAAACCTGTATGGACCGACCCCGGAAATGGACGATTTTATGTTTTTTTTTGTTATAAATTTTGATCCCTGATAAATTTATCAAAGAACTTGAAATTTAACCAAGTCGGATTTTTGAGCAGAAATCTTTAAATAAAAATATAGAAATTAAGGAAATACTACTATGAAAATTTTCCATTGATTGTTATCGACACATTCTGCGTTCTTGTAGGGCATTCCGAATTTTTAAAATAAATTTTGCCCTTAAAATGCATTATTGAACAGGATCGTCAATTGATTTCATTTCGTGTTCTTTTGTTTGGCTACAGTATTTGCAAATATTTAAATTACTGTATTAAATTGGGTTAATTAAGAACAAAGACAGAAATAAAAGTTAAATGCCTTTAGGAAAGAGGTTCTAATGACAACTGAAATTTGACAAGGAGACAGGTTTATTTCCAGTTTGTCCAACTTGATTATGAAGCACATTATTCGGGGATCGACACCAACTTTAGATATGGAATAGGAAATAGTGTGATCCACATGGCTTATCAATCTGGAAAACATCATTTATGGAAATACCAAATATTACATACACTCATACATAAAACACATACGACCAGTTTTGAAGATCTGCAACATCGAGAACAAAGCAAACAATGAAATCAACAAAGTAAGAAGTGCAGAATTCAGGATTCTATTAAATGGACGAGAAAAAGAGGAAGATATTAGAGGGACCATGAACAAGAAATAGAGAATGGTAGAATAGCCACAATAGTAATGGCACCAAATTCATTTACTAAAGTTTTCTCAGAAGACCCCGAAAATGATGGAAGGGCAGTTGAATATCAGATCCACAAGAAGTCCATAAATGATTAAATAACAAGGTTTTTTTTCCCTAGCAAATGAAGAAATTCCTGTTTCACCATTTATTATATCTTGGCATTACTAAGAAAATTTTCTATATTCGCCTAAGGAATGTGCATTTATTCGGTTTTCTTTCAATGTTTCAAAATTATGGAAAAGAGAGGTCCTGTACATAATGAGATTCTTGTCAAATTAATTGTAAAGCCTCTAAACAGCAATAAACGAAGACTACTCCAAAAATTAAAATGATTTTGTTTTTAGATGGGTACAAAATAAACAAAGGGTTTAAAAATTAGTTCTTCTTCTTATTTTTCAACAGGGGTGTGTCCTGTTTTTTAACTAATTCATTCAATTAGTTCTATGAGCATTTGATTTTTACATCTTAGGAAGCTTGCTAGCCTGGCCTTCGATATGCCTGTACCCTGTTTTTATTGTACACACCACAGCTTTACGTGCCCTCCGAAGCACGAAGATGGCCAATGTATTCAACCTGAGCATACTAATTGTATTATTAACCCTTTAAATTAGTTTCATGCGACTGGCCCAATATTGATAACATGTACACTGAGTTATCGATATAATTTTGAAATGTTCTACGTTAAATTGGGTCATCTCGTTTATCTAGCTTAAGCATCCAAACATAAAATATGTGAAAAAATTCGAACGAAAAGCTTTCTGGTTATTTTAAAATTTTGCACTTTTGTAGATTTTGAATCATCTTGAATGAAGAATCGATCTTGCCGAATTTTTATTTTGCCACCTCGTATATTTGTGAGTTGCATGGCCATATTGCAAAAATGGTGGTAAAATAAATAAAACTAGAGAAAATTTCCTAGAATTATTAAATACCTTCGAACAATTTTTATAAAATAAGAATTTGTGACGTACCAACGTGACCAAGTCTTTTCCATCGTGGTCAGAAACGGGGCCGCTTTTAAGTTTCTAATTTTGCAGATATCTATTTTTAATTAGTTTGATTTGTTTCCTTTATCCAATATCTAACCATCATAATATATGTGCAAAATTTCGCTTGCCAGGTGGCTTATAATTAAAAGAGGGTCATATTCAGGACCAACTTAGCAAAAGCTACATAAAATATAAAAATACTTATAAAAGAGCTAAATTTCTTCCAGCCACAGTTGTTCCTCTTATTAAAATTTAATATCTTTTGAAACTCAAAATTTACAAAAAGTAAATTTGTTGCCATGATAATAAAACACCATATGTATTTTAGAAATTATATTCTATCCGCTTTATAGGTGCGGAATATTTGTATATTATGGCCTAGAAGCGGAAACTGCAATTTACTATTCCTACAATTAAGAATTTAAATGTAGCGTTGATAACTTCAGGTGCTAGAAAAAACAAAACAAAGAGTGATTTGTTTTTCCGATAAAACAATTTAAACACTTTAAACATCTGTCGCTTTTACAACTTCGTACCTGTTTCATTCTTATTTCAGTATTTATTTATTGTCTTGTGATTCTATCAGGCTAAGTTCAAAATTGTTTTCTTTTCTAATATCTGGTATTTGATTAAAAAATAAATTAATTTTTATATTTTTTGTTCGTATAAATATAGATTTTAGATCCCTAATATAAAAAATGCCTACCCAGTAAATTTTCCGCCTTGTCATTTTGAACCTTTCCAGTTCGGGTTGACGCTGCTCTGCACCATTTCTGAGACACTATTTACGTCGTTCTATTGTTTAATAAGTAATTTACTTGCAAAGTCATAACTAATGCACAATAAATTGTGTATGAACAAAATCATATTGAATAAAGGCACAGCTTTTTGAGTATAAGTGGGCGAGGAATATCGTACCTATTTGTAATAAGTGGTTCTTCCGTCAAAGCAATGCCAAGTACTCCAAAACTCCGAGAGTGTAATTTAAATGGTTTTAGTAAAGCTTCACATAAATGCTATGAAAATTCAAATGAAAAGGATAAATTCTGATGTAAGAAAATGAGAGTTTCCCGAGAAATGTTTATTTTTTTTCGGAACTACATAACATTTTAGTGTTTTTCTTTTATTGAAATTCGTACTTACTGTACGATTTTGTTGAATTTGTGTGAACGCAGATTTTGTCGATTATTCCAAACTGTCGTTTTCGTTACAGAACACTTTTGGCGTATTGCAACAATTTCAAGTTTCTTCCAGTAAATGTGAAGTTTTATTACCTACTTTAGAAGGTGACACTTAAAGGTGTACACCATCACATTTATATTAAGCCATCTAGATTCTAATCACGCCTTTACTTAGTTGTTAGTGTTACACTAAAGTCCGATTAAGCCACCCCACCAGTATTCATAAAATCCCTCCGCAGATTTCCTTTGTTGGTGCTCTGATTTGTGACCTAGGGGTAGATTATTAATATTTATGTATCGCTGACGTGACCTTTGCTCAGTAACTATTTATAATATTTTATCCCTCGCAATAATATTCTATCGGTTCGAAACCCTCATTTTATGTACGAATAAACTGTCACTTTTACTTATTATTTTTAGATTTTTACGGTGAACGAATGCGAAATCAGACGTATTAGAGGTAATATTTCGGTTGAAGAATTTTCAAATTATCGATTTCCTCATGAGGTGCGTATTTGACAGAAATAACTAAATTTTACAATTTATAACCTAGCGAAACGGTTGATAACTTTTAATAACGTTTAACTTGATTTTTAAACTTTTGGTTTCCTTTTGACAAAGTGGAACAACTTACGAAATATTTTCAGTATTCTATAAAATTTTTGTTTATGTTTGTCATCCAATTTTTAAGGTAGAACGTGCTTTATATTTTTATCAGGAGAGGTGGAAAATGATCAATACTCGATCTGACAAAAGTTGAACCAAAACATATTACTATTGTCTGTTATACCCCTTGTCAGCAGCTACCTAAAATATATTATGATCCATGCAGGGATAAAGCGCAAAGGGGAGTCTGGCAATGAATTATACTTTAATCCAAATCTGCAAATCACAAATTAGTGATTCTTATTAATTTAAAATACAATCCATAGTAAAGGTAACATTAATTTAAAAATTATCGTTGTTCTTGCACGCCATTCTTCAACTTTTTAAAAATCAAGACTTGTACTGTTTAAAAAGTCCTTAACGTGTTTCTAAAAAGAAGCTTATTCATCATGAAATCTGTCAAAAGCATAACAACCCACGATTTAAAAAAGCTCCAAAGATTACGAAGGATTTCTTTCATGACGTGATGTTGTAAAATGTCATATTTTTAGCTTCTGCACTTGATTAGAAAGACTGAAAAAGTGAACCGTGTGATTTTCATTTAATCTGATTATTTTCTATTCAACCAAGAATTGAATAATACTCGATTTATAGTTTCAATTCGTGCTTATTCAGTATGTTTTTGCTTCTAGGTAAAAGAACTGAAATAAAAAATAAAGGAAATCCGATTTCCAATTTTTATGCGCTACTAAAGTGCCTACCAAGGATAATTTTATTTTTCATATCGAACGAATAAAATTAGCTCAATCTTTGCGAGTGATTGAGTAACCACTATTGAATGTGAAGCGACATTATTTAGAACATTTGTAAGGTCAAAAGCTTTTAAAATGGTTACTTCCTCTTTGACCTTTGCTATTTTTCAAGTAAAAATATATCTAATGCATAATTTCTATTTCACTTGTTGAGCATTTCACTGAAGGTGAAATGATAAATAACTTACAATCTGAAACAAGAATAAATATTATAATTCATTAATTCGTTCAATTAATATTGTTTCTTATTAATTGTTAGCAACGAATTTTCGATGGAAGTGGGTAAGACTTGGAAGAATTTGAAATTCTTATAAATGGTTCATCGAATAATCGAATCCTTTTGAATTATGAATTTTCCAAGTATTGTGGATAACTCGATATCGAATAAATTTAATATGTACGAATTGTAAAATGAAATAATTTCACGAGTATTTGTTGCTTCTATGGAATATTAAATTAATTATTAATGGTTGTGGAAATATCGAAATATAATACTTGAAATTTCGAGTTGAATATTTTGAAGTAAACTAGATTTTCTAACTTTTCTACTTTGAATTAAAATTATCTGTGTGAGTAGATACAGGATTCAAGATTCGAGAGTTTCCAGAAAACGAAACACGCGGGGTCACGACGATCTAGACGAAACCTGATATAACTTTTATATTTTGAAAGAACTTTTTATTCCTTTTTATTTTACATCTTCTCTTAGCTTTTGGTCCCATTGGTCATTAACAGAGGAACTCAAGCGGGTATTTACATTTGTCAATTTGGTCCACATGTGTATCATGTATAAATATTTAAACGTTTCATATTCACACCCTTGGTAAATTTTTTTCCTTTTTTGTTCTATAAATAAAAATTTAAGACTTTCTTATGCCAGTTAACAGTTAGTAAAAGGTTTGCGGTTGAAAAGACATTTAATAAATAAATAGTGATAATGGTTTGTATTTGGGGTGAAGCCTATAGATAAAATCGGTATATTTTTGTATTTGCTCAAATTTTCCCTAAAATTTGGGACACAGAAGAAAACGTAACTAATGTTCTAGATTTTTATTCGTATAATGATACTCGTCCAACAAGGATTCCGATTATTTGCTCGACCTTAATCCTCGCTGAAAAATATCGCTGTCCTGCTAATGAGATTTTTAAATCTTTATATCACTGTAGGTATGCATTAGCTAATAAAAATTAATTTTAGTTTTATTATAGAAAATATTAAAAGTAAACTTGCGAGTATCGCTCGGTAAATACGGTATAAGGGAATCAATATTTTTAACTGAAATAAATTTTATTTTTCGACATAATCTCCTTGAAGCTGAAGGCACTTGGTACTTCTTTGAATTGATTTTTCTAAATCACTGAAAAAAAATTGTTTCGATTGCTTTGCAAAATAGCTTTCCACAGCATACATCAGCTCCTTATCGGTATTAAATTTCATCCCTGGTAATTCTATCTTTAAATTTGCGAATAGGAAGTAATCGCTAAGGGTCAGGTCTGCACTGGAAGGTGGGTGATTTATTTATTCGAAGCCACATTTTTTAATAGCAGCCTGTGAAACTTTTGGCTTGTCGTGGAGAAGCAAAAATTTTTGTTTCACTTTTCCCTTTCGGTTTTCTTGTATAGCTTCCTTTAATTTTTGTAATACTCTTTTTACGACACATGTAATCAATTCTCAGCATCCCAAAAATTGTGACCATAATCTTGCCAGTGGACGGTTAAGTTTTGAGCTTCTTAGGTGTCGGTTTTCCCTTTTCTAGCCATTGCGTAGACTCTTGTTTGGATTCGGGGTCATAATAATGAATCCATGTCCTGTTAAAATGTTATATTTCCAAAAATTACCTAGAAATTTCGGCTCAAAATTGCTTCTGTTCAGGAGACAGCGAATGTGGAACCCATGCGGTGAAGATCTTCTAGGGACTCCTGTCCTGCTTTGATAAGCCGTGCTCCCTTGGAAATTGTTTTAAGTGAATGTGAATATTCTTTTGTATATTTACCCATTTTTGTTAAAAATGTTATCACAGCGCGGTGGTGCGAGATTCTCCATTTTTACAACTATCAAAACTGACTACCTAAAAATTGAATAAAAACAACGATTGCTTGGATCGATTTAATTTCTGAAGACTGGCCTTCTGTTTGATTTTGCTACAAACCACTTCTGGGATTTTTTCCTAACTCCTTTCCTTATACCGTTTTTACCGAACTTATTCATCTCCCTCGTAGAATCTGATTTGTCGGATTTTCACCTAGTTTTTCGTTGAAAATATATTTTATATTACTACTTTTCAAATTTTAAGTGTTTAAAAATCGTTGTTTAATTTCTTACTGATCTACTAATTTGGCCTTCTCAATATGAATTTAATTTATATTTCACTTATAGTACAATTTATTATGTACCTAACTTATATGGTTAGACCACGTTAATTCATATAATAAATATCACATGCTCTAACAGTTCTAATTGTCACTTGAACCTGCGACCTAATCTAACTATGAAGGTGAAACTAATAGTACATAATATAACACTTATTTTGCGCATTATAGGTAATTCAAAATCTTCACTTCCGTTGAAATTCTTAATTTGGTAAATTATTACTAAGTAAGAATTTAAGTGACTGGAGACAAGGCAGAAAGCATCGGCTCTTATTATTCTATTCATTCGTCTGCTCTAATGTGACTTGAGATAAACTAACAGATAATTTAATCTATAATTATTTTATGTTTAAGAATATTACTTGGCACATTAAAATTGTCAAATTTGTAGTTCTCCGACTCAATTGATTTATTCCTTAAGTTACTAATTAAAGAGGTTAAGCAGATACTAATCTCTAGTTAGTTTATAATAATTTGGGTTTTATAGCAGATATATTTATAATAGAGAATTTATCTTTTTCAAGTCTGTTTTAACTGCAAATGTGTTAAATATTAAATGGATTAAAAGGAACCGAGAGTGGTAATTACACTGAAGCAGATATATTACTGTATGTGAGAGAGATCAACATTGCAATTTAAATTACTGCAAATATCTCGGTTAAGTCGAGCATCCAATTGACGAGCATTAATTATTTTAGTTGTGATTTCAGCACCGATTGTAATTATTTATAGTTCTTTTTTGCTAAATGTGTTTAGCCCCCAGTGTACCTCTTCGAGTTTGCAATATCATTATGTTATTAAGGGGTGGGTTCTATTTTAAATGAACATGTTAGAGCAAAATATTGTTGGCAAAACTTGGTATGCCATATTCCAATGAAGATGATCATTGTTTACACTTAAGTTTTTGTTTTTGCAAGAGTTGTATTCGTCTAATATGATGTCTCTTTTAACCAGAATGCCTACGTACTCGATACATTTTTTTATACGAGGGTCAAGCTGAATTTATTGAGAATAAAATAGATCTAGTAAGTTGTTAAAAATAAAACATACGGTATTATTTAGAGAAACTCTTTATCTGTCATTTGAAGTTTAGAAGTTGAAAATACGTTCGTTATAACTCAAGTTACTAATTTTTTAAAGTGACATTGCAAGTGAAAACATGGAATTAACAAGAGAGCTTTTTCGAATCATGATTTATTATGATTTTAAAAAAGATTTAAGCGCTTACGAGTGCAAAGAGAGTTTAGATTCAACTTTTAGTGAACAAGCACCTTCCTTGGCTACAATTTACCGATGGTATAAGGAATTTGAACGCGAAAGGAATTCCGTTCAGCATCAAAAAGGAGCAGGACGTCCTTCTACCGCTGTTACCGACAAAAACATTGCTGCTGTTAAAAAAATAATTAAAGAGGACAATAAATCCACTTATGGGGTAATAGAGCATCAACTCAAGATTGGATCCTCAGCTGTTAAAACAATCATACACGATCACCTGCATTTAAAAAAAGTGGTCCGTCGTTTTGTGCCGCATCACCTTTCTGATTTCCAAAAATCAGAGCGTGTAAGAATTTGCCATGAAACTCTAAATTTGTTAAATAATGGCGGACACCAAATTTATTCCAAAATCGTGACAGGTGACGAAACTTATATTTCCTTTTTCGACATACCTACTCGTCAAGAGAGTCGTGTATGGATTCACGAAGATGAGGAAACTCCAACAATGATCAAGAAACAGCGAGCTATGAAAAAAGTTATGTATGCGGTATTCTTCAGAAGTACGGGCCTAGTAAATGCCATTAAGCTAGATGGACAAAAGACAGTTACAGCTAAATGGTACACTGAAAAATGTTTACCTGATGTGTTCAGTAGAGTTCCAGCCAAGGGAATTATGCTCCACCATGATAATGCATCATCATATTCGGCAGCTATAACTCGCCAGTTTTTGGCTGAAAAAAATATAAAAGTCATAGAACATCCGCCGTACTCACCTGATTTAGCGATGTGCGACTTTTGGCTATTTTCTGGGCTTAAAAAAAATTTGCGGGGCAGAAGGTTTTCGTCTGAAGGAGAGATTGATACCGCAGTTCATACTTATTTTGAAGGTGTTCCGAAAGAAGATTGGTTGGGAGCTTTTAAGCAGTGGAAAGAAAGAATGGTCAAGTGTATCATTGTTGGAGGGAATTACTTTGAGCATATTTAAAATAAAATCCTAGAAAATATTAACCGTGTTTTTTATTCTCAATAAATTCAGCTTGACCCTCGTATTACTACCTACTGGTTGTTATTCTTTGTTGAATTTGTTTTTAATTTTAACATTGAAATTTATCATAATACCAACTACTTTTTCGTAGGCGAAACTAGTTTTTCCTGAAATTTCTAATCGATTTTAAGCCATACTAGTTTAGAATGTAAAAATTAACTTTAATTAACAGGAAAGCCTAGTTTTTCTTATAATGTTTTGTTAATAAAGTAATTATTTTTATAAAATTTATTATAAATTAAAGAAAACTCCTCAAACTTATTTATCTTTTAATCTTTTTTAACTAAATTAAATAATTATACTTGCAAAGATATATTTTATGGTTGTAGTTTTAATTACTTTATTGTAGAAAACATTCATTATAAAATAAATGATAATTGCCTGATGTTCTGGGCTAGCTCTTGTTGCTTGTTGGAGAGCTGAGTTCGTGGGTTCGAGGCGAACACGTTGTTTTAAAAATTTAATAACGGGCGTCAGGTGATTGGGCAATGTTTTATCGAAAGGTTTATTTATTCAGGTTTTAAGTTTTCGAGTGATGAAAAAACTCAACCAGCAGAGAATTTTCTTTTGAATAAAAAATTTATAATAATATCATAACTCCAGCAACTACAAATCGGGAAATAATAATATCATGTGCAGTCGGTTTAGCTACACAGTTTAAGTACCCAAAAAGTGACCATATGCATATTACACACTTTGATTTACAAGACACTGAAATTAAAATTGTGATATTCCCATGGTTGTAATTGGTTGTAATTTGGAAACAAATAAAATTGTTTCAAAGATATAAAAATCAAACTCCGCTCAACAATTAGCCATAAAATATAGATAGCACAGTTAATTTGACTCCACAATTTTCTTTTACTAATCATAGGAAATGACTGCTGTTGGGCTAGCCCTCATCTTGAATTTAAGGGAGAATTTGTTTTTATTAAATAACTTTTGCTCATTTTAAACTTTAGACTAAAAATTCTGTACCAGTTCGGAACAACGGCCTAAGTCCAGTTTTTTCACTTTTTGAGATATATATATCAAAAAATTGGTTTTTTTGCGATTTATCGATCTGTATAAAAATCTCAAAAAGTGAAAAAAATGGACTTAGGCCGTTGTTCCGAAGTGGTACAGAATTGTTCTAACCAAAATTTACAACTTTGGTCATTGCCATTTTTCGTCTACAATGGATATTTTTCGACTTTAGCCTGAAAAAATAATTAATTTCGTCACATTTTTTAGGTTAAAGTAGAAAAATATCTATTGCAGACAAAAAACGATAAAAAGAAAAGTTAATACGGAATGAAATGTCCTATGAGTTTGGTTCTGTCTATTTTTAGTCAAATGGGCGAGTTATTTAAAGAAATAGATTCCCTTTTAAATTCAGGATGGCGGCTAGGGTAACAGCAGAAACTTCCCGAAAATCTGGATTTAGACTACCAATCACCCCTGCCTTACAATTAGAAAAAGAAAATTACGGAATCGAATTAATGCAATTGAATTGTGAATTTCGAAAAGGGCTCGTATCTGAAAATTAAAATTTTTCAGGAAATTCAAAAACTGATTTTCTGTTGAAACATTCGACCTATTTCTCAATTTGATTGAGAAAACGATCGATAAAGTTTCTGAGATGAGTCCGTTCCGAAATTCATTCCAAGGACGCTGGTGATTTTAGTATTGAAAATATCCATGTTATTTAAAAAAATTAGTTATTCTAGAATAAGTAGAAACCTTCTTCTTCTTTTACTTTTATTAAGTAGTCTCCCTCTTAATATAGGTCCAGGACCTGTTCTTCACTAATCTTTGCAATTATTTCTGTGAGCATTTTTATTAAAAAAAATAAAAATACAAAATGTTTTATGAGTGAGAAGGGCCAATATCTGGTTCTATAGTGAAGAAATACACCCGCCTCCCTGAACTTAATTTTGAAAAGGACATTTATCAAAGGTGAGATGAGACCTTTTTGAAATTCAGTTCAGGAAGGCAGGTGTTTTTCTTTACTATAGAAATCAGATATCGGCCCTTCTCGCTCATAAAATATCAACATTTCAACAACGAAAATATCAACAATTCAACAACAAATGGCTTCGCCGTTCGAAGCCATTTGACAAAATAAATCAAGAAATAATTATAAGACATTTTGCTTCCCCTGTACGACAACACACCAAAACTTCGGTAGCACCAGTGTTGAAAATATCGACTTTATGTTTCCAAATTTTTATTCTGCAGACGAACACAAACTGGACCATACCCAGGAGTTTCTATTCATAAATAATGAAACAATGTGGTTTTTCACGTTGAAAATGGAATTTCCTTTAAGAATTTGGACGATACAAAATGAAAAAGCGCAAAGCACCATGAAACAAAATAATAATACAACAATGGACTGCTATTAAGAAGCTGCTATCAAATGAAGGAAATTAACCCATTAAAAACAGAAGGACAATCTTAATTACCTATTGTTCGGTTCTTAGGAACATTAATATGGAGTTCGATTAAAAGGTTTCCAAAAATATGAGTGTATAGAAATTCGCACAAATCTCAGCAGAAACTGCAGTCTACTACGTATTCTCATACGTTGCGCGTTGAGGAGCAATCGTAATGTTTTACTTTTAATCGCTTATTAAAAATCTGAAGAAACTCGATATTTTGTAAATTACACAAATTAAATTTAAAATGAAAGATCAATCCCCTTCTAAATTTTGTTGCCACCGCTTTTAGCTCAATCGGACCGCATTTGGCCTAATAAAACATACGTGTGCCACATGCAAAATCTTGAAACTCAAATTGTACTAATATAATTTTATTGTACCAAATCAAATTAAACATAAACATGTGTTGTAAAAATATGCGAAATGAAGGACAGCTAAGTGTGCAAATGAAATCCAAATTTTAGCATAAAATCAACTTGGAAATTTCTTAATATTGTGATACTTCAAAATTTTCGTAGATCGAACACAACCTTCCAAAATTTCCTCGAGGTTCCAATTTTACCTTAATTTAATTAATGCGGACCTATCACTTGGGGCTCTACGACAGCCTATTTAATTATAGTTAACATACTTTATAATAATAAAATTTAAACAAATATTCACCTTTTTATAAAATGATTACCCGTAATAAAATTGAACAAATGAATGCAATAAGTAAGAAAACTTGTTGATGCTTCTATTAGTGCCCATTCACAATGGACGTAAGCATAAGAATTACATAAGCATAAGCATAAACTTAAACATAAACATAAGCATAAGATGGGACCGTTCACAATGACCGTAAAAATTACATAAAAATTTAAAAACTGCGCAGGCGCTATGAAGTTTCAACACGAAACTATTTTGTGACATAACCTCTCCGTCGTTTAAGTAATTATATCGTTTGTTAAGAATGGATCTACTACCATCTGAACAATTGAAAAATTCAATTGAAAAAAATTCAATTGAAAAATACCATCTGAAAAAAACAACCCTAACAGCGTTTCTATTGGGTAGAAAAACGGAGCATCATTCAAATATATATTTTATTTTTATTTATAATTTATAAATATAAATATATTTATAATTTATAAATTTTTAGAGCGTTTACAAATGAATGTACAATTTTAGGTTATATTATTATTTGAACTGTCACACAAGAAGGTGTGTTCACTGCGTGAAAAACGGCGCATCGTTCAAATTAAGGTTAATTTCCATAAGAAATACGTAAAAGTTGAAATATTCCAACTTCTTATGTAGTTCTTATGTAGTTCTTATGTAGTTGTTATGGGCCTCCCTAAACATAACAATTACGTAACTGCATTGTAAACGCTCCCATTTAAAACCAGGTATCCAACTTTATGTATTTCTTATGCTTATGTTATGCTTATGTAATTCTTATGCTTACGTCCATTGTGAATGGGCACTTAGTGATAACTGCTTTGGGTGTAGGCAACCTCTCTGCTATGTGCGTGTTGTGTGTTTGAAGTATTATCATACACACATAGGGGACCTACTTCTTAACGCGAACTCCAAACCGCGGGAAGAGAATACACTAACTTCATCTACAGAGAGATTTACTAGGCAGATTTCACATTCAGATTTCGTGGAGACGGGCAAAATAAAGTTTCCCTGAGCCCGGAGTCGATTCACTGCCACTGACTGAAAATTGCTATGTGGTGAATACATAGATTGTTTGATACAGTTTTGATGCCTCTCTGACTTCTCTGCTGCTCGGGTGCATTCGTTCTCGCGAGGCACAATATTTGAAATTCAAATTTAAAACGTTATCATTGCATGTCTATGCATTAAAATTAAACAGAACTTAACTTATTGAATTTAATCGATCCGGCGCTGCGCCCAATTTGGTAGAGGTATGACATTTTGGCAATACTATAGAAGTGCCATAATTCATAATAGAACGCAAATAAAGAACGAACGCCCGAATTATTTCAAAATATAACTGCCGAATATGATGTAAAAAAGAAAAAAGTCTATAGAAATATTGATTCTCCACGTTTATTTATTTTTTACCGTGAGAATGCCCGAGGCCCCGCGATATTCGGGACCCTATCACTTTACTACTATTTGCGCTTTGATAGCTACGCCTCTGCCTTTCAGTAAAATTTTGCTTGTTTTTTGAAGTTATGTGAAGTTAATTTTTATGAAGATTTTGGAGTGATGCGTCGTTTTATCGTAGTATAGCATTAGAGAAGTGTTTTAGTTTTAAGTGGCACTGTTTCAAGCCCCGTTTCATTTAATTTTGGTTTTGGGGGATTCTTAGAAGCGTTCGTAATTCGATAACCCATTTTGTGTTTATTAACACGTTCTTCTTGGAGCGAATTTTGCCAGCTCCGTTATTTAGATTTAAATCACTTTTTACAACTATTATTAATTAGCGACGTTGATGTGATAATAATTAACTCATTATTATTTATTTAGCTACCGATATCTGTTAGTTTACAAGTTACTTTTGATTTGCCAGGATGCTGAGAATTTAATTGTTGAAATTTATCTTTATTTTAATTTAATATTTTTTCACTCATTTCATAAGTATTTTAATTTTCATGTTTGGTTTTATTGCAGTTGCCTATATAATATTATGTTTCGTACGTGACTTCGACTATAATATTTTACAAGAAGCGAGAAATTTCATTTTGGAATTTTTGTCGTTATAAATTGAATTTTAGTTGAGTACATGGTCGATTGTCAAGTCTCTCTCTTTCTATGTTATTTTGACGTTTCGTTGCGACATATCCCCCTCACCCACCCAGCAGTAGAAATGCCCTGCAATATGTTATATTATCGGTCGTCTACCCGTCTGTCTATTCCGTCTCAAAATAGAACAGTTTTATGAGTCGAAACGTTCAAGTGTTTGAATGTAAACGGAACCTTACCTAACTTTTGTGGAAGCTTGACCCGGCTTTTATGAGAGAATTTATGAGGATGCTTTTATAACAGAAATTTTTGGAAACAGTTCTCCCCCTAAGTACTTCAGATCTTACAAATCCTTATACTTTCTATAGGAAATCTAAGCTTCTGAATTGCCAAGTAAGCCAACAAGGGAAAGTCATCAGAGGGAGTTACCTGAAAATATCTAACGAGGTGGTGTTACATACGTATAGGCAGCCATATCGTGTTATATGCTTATTGGTTTTTTATACTAAAGCAATTTACTTTAAGCTGCAAGAAAATTAGTTTCTGTTATACTAGATAATTTTTGTCAATGCTAAAAATCTATAGGGGATTTCAAATTTTAATACGAATTACAAAATTTAATTATTTCAGAAGGGCGTTGGAATATATTCGAAATAAAAAAAGTTTTGTGTGGTTGTTTATATTTCAATTTCCATTTTAAAACGATTTCAGTTTATTTGGTAAAAATTTAAATTTACTTATACAAGGGTGGAATTTTTGTCGGTCGCAGTGTTTTCATTCCTTATTTTAACTCCTAACATTACTTTGTGTTAAACGTTTAGTTTACTGAAAACGCCATTACAGAAATTGGCATTAAATGTTGAAAGGTTTTGTCGTGTATGGGAAGTAAACCTAAAAAAGTGTATGTACGAGTGATTGGCGTTTCTTATTTTATCGCGATATAAAATAACATCCTTTATTTGTATTTCTACATTTTTGAACAAAGAATAGACATTTATGAGTGTCGTCTCGCTTTATAAAGTGGTCGCACAAGCACTTAGCACTAATGATAGTTGTGGTAAATGTAAACACATATTCCTTAAATTTCGAGTAGGGAATCCCATTTTTTGAAATATGTGGACGCAATAAAGAATTTTCATCAGGAAAAACAAAACTGATAGTAAGATTAACCCTGCTGTGTTAGGTAAACTACTAATAAATGAACGATCGGAACCTTACGATAAGACGATCAAAATAACTTCCAATTGTGTGATCAAATAAATATGAAAATTTCGGGAGTCCGGATATTCTCACGAGCAGATCTGTAATCAATAGAATATGGCAATCTAAGCAATAGACCGAAAGCTTAATTTAGAATTCTTTCATGAAATATAAATTACATCCACTGTCCATTATACCAAAAAGTATTCCAACCATCATATTATATATAGATATATATTATATCGATCCGCCAATATAAAATGAAATCAAATTAAATGAATTTTTCGAATATTCAAAAACTTCAATCCTTTAAAATATTTTTCATAATTAGGATTTTTACGAAAAAACAATTATGTTTTAATAAGCCATTAAAGTTTACACCGTTTTTGTATTTTATTCTGTGAAAAATTTCGTTTTACCTTGAAATTTGAACGTGCCTTTGCATCGTCGGAGCAAATTATATTTAATTGGATTATGGCAGGACCTCATAATAAAAACCCTAATTGATTTGTGCTGGTCTTGAATAAAAAGAGTGAGAAAGATCCCTAATTTTTGAGGTGATAGAACTTTATTACGTGTTTTAATGTTGATCATTAGTTATTACTTTTTTAAAACGTATTTTAAAAATTATGTTCATAGCTTAAATAAAAAGCAAATAGACGTACTTAATGATCTTTCAGCTTAATAAAATTATAACATAATTTTCACCGCTTTAAAGTGTTGAACATTAAAAACAATTCCACTTGATAGCTTTTATACATGAAAGCTATCACAGAAATGTCAGCTACTTTGCCGAGGTTTTTATTGTTAGAACATAATTTTTTATATTGCGTTTCGTGTAGGTACCATTTTGGCAATGTGTAATATCGTTAGGGAGGAAATATTTTAAAAGAAAATATACTGCGTAGGTGGAGCTAACGGTCTCAAGCATGAACATTAACCGTCGACATGGATTTTAGCTTTATTAAATTATACGCACCCCTAAAGTTAAGAAGTTTTATACATAAACTACATGTGAAAGAGAATATACATTTGCATATTTGATATTGTAAGCGCAATTTTATTTTAATATTGAATATTTTAAGAATACGCCGATAAATAATTTGCATTCTATCAATCTAAGATGTGGAACACATTCTTTGATAATACAATGGTGTACAGGGTATTTCAGTAAATCTGTTTAACATAAACTTTTTTATTTATACTTAGACTGATAAGTTACGGCTGTAGCCAATTAGCCCTGGTCTCCCCCACGATACCTGCAGAATTTCGAAGTTGTGACACCCTGTATAAATAAATACTACTATTTATTGCTGATTTTATTACTGTTCGTATAGAAGTAAGCAATGGTTCCCCATGGAGAAATAAAGTTGAACCTTTAGATTAGCTCTTTTAACATCTACAAGTTGTTCGTTTTTATCTATTGCAATTGTGATAAAAAAGTTTTAATTATGTATTCATTTTCTAGTAAACTGAGTAGTTGATTGAGTTATCACGTAGTTTATTTTGTTCGTTTCAATCAACAGCTTGAAGCAAATATGCAACTTACTAATTGCAACTTGCAATTAACATTTGTCAATATTTGCGAATGTTTGAAAATCTACTTCTGTAAATGAAGTGTCAAATGAATGTTTATAAGAGACTATAAATTTGAATTTGATTAAAAAAGGGCCGTTCATGCAGCTTTTCCAATTTTTCTGCTCTACTAAACTTGATTTTATCAATTCCAGATATCCAAACATGAACATCAACATTTATAATTAAATTTGTAAAGTAAGATTTAATTTATGTTATTTGGTTATGCTAGTATAATAATTAACTCTTTGAAAATTTAAAATTGTGGAAAATCCTCTTTAAATTTGCAAGTAAAAAATTTGTTTGCCGATTTTCATTATTACCCTAAGAAGAAGCCGTTAATAAACTAAAAAACACCCAATAATTATTAAAATGTATTCGTTTCAAATTTGCACATAAAATGCAGGAAGCGCCCTAAAATTTTTTCGAAGTAACTCTTAGTTAGATTTAATATCCTTTCAATTTTATTTTTAAAGGAAAGCACCGAATTCGTGCAGTGATCAAATAACAATGGATTTTTAAAGAAAAGTTAGCCAGAAGAATTTCGATTGAGCAGCAGTCTTAAAATAAACTTTTATATTTTTCTATAAATGTGTTATTTTCCTTTTTTTGTTTAATTAAAGTTCAAAAAACCATAACGAGGTAAGGTTTGTTTGAAATTTTATTGATATAAAAATTTAAAATCAAGTTATTAGGAAATATTAAAATTAAAATTTTAAAATAACTTTTCGAAAAATATCATTAAACTCGTTAAATTCCGCAACATAAATGCATTAAGAAGCCACGCAAAATCTATTAGCGTGTATTGATCCGCGTAAAGGAAACCCTAAATTTTAATATCAGTAACGAAGACGATTCGAAGAGCTGGTTTCGTTGGGAGTAGCTTGGAAAATGTGGTCTGAGGTTTCTTTGTTCTCATCAAAAGCTTGCTATTGCTTTGCTTTCCACCTTTTGTCTGATCCAAAAGGATAGCTTTAAAAGATACAAGAACAATACTGAGTAATTAACGATTAACCTTTACTTCAAAAATCAATGCAATTAAAAAATTATAATTTTCATATTTTTTCGAACTGAAAGCTTTTAAAGAATTTTTTAGTAAATTTAATAAAAATATAATTCAATGCTTTTATTAAAATCAAAAGGTTTTTGGGGGTGGGCGTGAGGGTAGCGAGGTTGGTTTATAAATCAACAGTTGTAAATCAACATCAGTATATTAAGCTACTAAAATTCTTGAAAAATTAGGATTTTCAAGTCTATTAAACCGAAAAAATGATTAGAGCTTACAAAAAGTGTGTAATTAATGTATCCAAATGCAGCTCCTAAAATCGCCTGTCGGCTTTTCTCCCCATTGGGGATTATAGTAGTTTCTTCAACGAAAATTATCATCGGGCCAAAAATGAAGAGCATAAAATTTTCCCACTATAGGTAACGAAGCCGAAAAAATGGTTCTGGTTTGAAAAAACTGCGGGCAACATGTATTTGAGTATCCTAACAAACCCCCAAAATTTCTGTAAAAATCCCTATTGGTTATTTTCATAACTGGGGATTTTTCGCCCATGACTTCCGTAGTTTCAGTTGAACTATAAAATGGGGTTTTTCCCCAACCAATGTTGAAATTTGATTCATGTAATCTTATATTATGGTAAAGTAAAATTCATTTACTTAGTTATCTGCTTCCCGCGAGTCAATTTTGAACTTACACTAAAATTATAACAATTGAAAATTTGCAGTTAGAGTTCGACTATCGGAGCGACTGACTTTCCTGCGACGCGGAATTCCCGGCCGACGGGTTCTCGACTTTGCCACAAAATTTGCCTTCTTTTCCTCCACCTTTTCTTCTTTCATCGAATTGGTCCAGTCATGTTAGGGATCAGTAGATGATGATAAACCTGCATTACCAACAAACATTACGGAACAGCAACTGCGCTCTCTGTCAATATAAATTCAAAGCAATGACCGTCGCTAATCAAACGGAGGGGGGGTAAAACCAACCTTGAACACCGACGGTATTTGTTTGTTAGGGGGCTCAAAACTCAACTCTGCATCTCAAAACCTCCGGTGATATGACGCACCAGCTATGTGAAGGATGTGTTTTGGCTAGGCCAGGTATTCCGCTAATTAATTCATGATTCTGATATCCGTTCCTGAGCGTGACGGACATATACACATATTAAATCTTTTATTTATATGTAGATATTTATGTCTGTCTAATGCTAAATTAATCCGTCAATCCCATCTCCAATTAAGTCTGCAGGCCATACAACCAAGGCAATCACTTTCTGGATGTTTAGCCAAGTAATTCATATATATTAATATCGATTTAAATATTTTTATATTGCTGTTATTTTTCAAGAGTTTAAATTGCGAAATTTTAAGTAAGAATATTAAAAATAATTTTTGTAAAGAATGATTGTATTTTGGTTGTGCTGAATTATAATACATGAGATTGTGTTTTTGAAACCCCTCTAAATTGTATAATTTTGTTTAAAAATATAATAATAGATGTCACAAAATTTTTAAAAGTTTAAATTTATGAAGTTCTAAAAAGATACGCATGAAGGCATTATGAGTGGGGAATTGGTCCCTTCGAGTCGCGTCTCTCCACCAGGAAGGACGTGTATTATTGCAACTCGATAAAATTTTAAGAAATAAAAAAAGAAATGCTCCGGATTGGTCTCAGTCCATATACGACAATTTTGCTTATTCACATACCCATTCAACCAGAAATGTGCCTATTCACTGAACAAAATTTGGCGGTAAAAAATGGATCCACTTCCAATTGGTTGTGAGCCCAATCTGCGAACGCACGACGCAATCGATGATCATTAGGCTTCAATTCTTGAACCAACTGGATCTTGTAAGGATGTAAATCAAGATCTTGATGTAAAATTTTCCATGTAGTGTACGGACAAAGACCAAGTTGTTGAGCAGGATGGCGAATTGAAATGTTTGGATTCTCTTGCACACTTTCACTCACAGTAGCGATAGTTTCTTCGATACGCACATTTCTTAGTCTTGTTGGTGGTCTTACATCATGCAATGAAGAAGTGGTACGAAATTTATCCATCACCCCACCAATAGCCTGCTCAGAAGGTCGATTATGTCAACCATAAAATGGGCGAAGAGCTCTATAAGTTTCGCGAACGGAACTCTGACTTTGAAAATAAATTTCCACAATTTGGTAGCGTTGTTCAAGTGTTAATTTATTCATGATTAAATGGTAAAACCTTTCTGAACACAAATATCAAAGAACTGTCACTTTGACAAACTTCATTCAAAAGTTATCCCTATCGAAATGACTAAAAAAAGAGCTAAAAAACACCCTACACTTATGTCGATAATAATGACGATTTAGTATTTTGCTGCCACAGGGGTCCTATCGCCGTGGTTGGGTCGGTTTTCACTACAAACGTGGAAGAAAACCTTTAAAAACCCTTTCAATGGTACGTGTCCTTTTATCCAAAACCAGAAACAGCAGTTATTCAAAAATAATAATTTCAAGTAAAAAAATAAAAATACAATACATTTTTATAGTTTTCCTTTTTCTTTAAATTTTGTGCCCTTCCATTCAAAAAAGTCAACTGACTATAGATGTGTTTTTATACATAGTATAAAATAGCTTCTGTAGGCTGCAATTAAGGAAAATTATCTGATAGTTGTGTTTCTGCATTTTTTAATTTGCCACTAAGGGGCCGTCCATTAATTACCTAAGGATGATTTTTGTAATTTTGGACCCCCTCCCCCCGCCACGTAAGGGTACGTAAGATTGTGGCAATCCCCCCCCCCCCCATCATCTTACGTAAGGATTATTTAAATAAAATTAATTTTGACCCCCCTCTCCTCCCCTTATATTTATAAAATATGAATAATAATATATTATACTAGCTGGCACAGTCGGCCTACCGGCCGCCTTTAGCCATCTAGACCGTGTCGGATGTGGTTGTTCGGCCTTCGGCCTCACTCAAGGGTATCGTAGGCATACGTGTAGACCGTGGTTTTTCGGCCTTCGGCCTCACTCCAGCGCAAGATGGCACTTCGAGTAACTTGCGCTTATAGGACCGTGTCCGGCGAAGCCGTGCGAGTCTTGGCCTCCATGCCTCCCATAGAGCTTTAAGCTAGAGAGAGAGCAGACGTACGAGCGGGACCGGACCCCACCATTAAGCAGCGGACGCTCGACGATTGGCAAAGGAGCTGGTCCTCCGGCACGAATGCCGCTTGGACCAGAAAGCTCATTCCGGATCTTCGTCCTTGGGTAGCGAGAAAGCACGGAGAGGTGAACTTTCATATAACACAAGCTCTCACCGCCCACGGGTGCTTCCAGGCATATCTCCACAGGTTCAGGCTGACCGAGTCACCTGCCTGTCGTTACTGCGGGGACGAAGATACGGCGGAACACACTCTTTTCGGATGCCTAAGATGGGAGAGGGAGAGAGTGATGCTTTCATGCTGTCCGGCGAAGACGAATAGCTGGCTGTAGCGGTCTCCATCAGTCAAGTGATGAAGACCAAGGAGGGGGACGGACGAGCTGAGCAAGCCGCAGCTCGAGTCCTCGCCCTACAGTTAAGTCAATGACAGCCTTTTTAAGTTCCCTTGAGAAGTTCCCGCGAGAAGATGCGCGAGAAGTTCCCAAGAGAATTCCCGAAGAATATCGTCATTGATCGGCGGGTCGGGTCGGGTCGAGTAGTGACGGTCGTTCGACGGGGTAGGTTAGTGTCGGTACGACGATAGCGCGTAGACCCTCTGTGGACACAAACTCTCGTGCTAATCCAGAGGGGGACGATCGCGAAAATAGTGCCGTCAAATATAAAGACGAGTGGACTGGCACTTTGCCAGCGACCACAAGTTTTTCAAGATGACCCGGTCGCATCGCGCTCTGTGATTTAATATGATTTGCAGGGTCGCTTGGGGGTTCGGAGTCTCCGGTATGGATGACGGTCGGCTCGGCCTTGACTTTTTCGCCGGAATTTCCGCCTATTTAGTTAATGACGAGTGGACTTTCACCTATACTGACGATCACGGACCACTAGGTGACTCGGTGAGACGTGTTGGATCGCGGCGAGCGGTGTGTCCGGTTCAATTGAAAAAGTAGAATCAAGTGATAGTGCCTGACCTCCCGGACACAAACTTTCGTGCTAAACCGGGAGGTCATCGGGAGCCTGCATCATCGATGCAGCATGGAAGATCGCAGACGACAGCGGAAGTAATGCCGAGAAGGTAAAGCCCGCTGTCGTCGGGGAGGGGGTTTTAGTCAGTTAGAATCTGACACTACCATCCCTGATGGGGTGGTGCCTATGAAGGTTTCCCCCTTCCCTGCAGGGGAAAAAAAAAAAAAAGGTACTAAAGTAGCCTATGTTTTTCGTAGCGTTGTAAATAACTTCTACAGCAAATTTGGTTAAGATTGGTCAAATAGAAACGTAAAGCACGTGCACGCGTATTTGCATTGTCGATCGGTTAACAGTTTGACAGCATTCATTATTGTTTTTAAAGTTGATTTTGAGTAGCCTGCCTTCCTTTAAGGAATCTCGATAATCCATTCATGCGCGTCTCATAGGGACGCGCATGAATGGATTATCGAGATTCCTTAAAGGAAGGCAGGCTACTCAAAATCAACTTTCCTTTTCTTTGCGAATTTTTGCACTATTTCAATACAAGAACATGCGCAGGGACCTACATAATAACTGTTCCAAATTTGGTTCCGATCGGTCAAACGGTTTAGGAGTCTATAGGGAACATACATACACACATACATCCATTTTTATATATATTGTTAGATAATAGTAAATACAAAAATTTTAATTAAAATTTTATTTACATAGATGACAACAAACCGTTCGTAAAGATCGCCAAAGTTTGATGCCATTTTCTATAATTCACACTATTATGCCACTATGTTTAATGATTTTTAAGTACTATATATTTCAATATAATATGGGATTTCCATATCCATTTATACCTGGATATAATTACCAACATAAAAAGAAAAAATTGTATTTGATTTTATATTTAATTTAAAAAAATATTTTAAGAAACTTACGTAAGGAATACGTCGAACCCTTCCCCCTCTACGTAAGGGTCCGTAAGATATCCAATAACCCCCTCCCCCCCAAAAAAACCTTACGTAATTAATGGATGACCCCTAATTGTTATGTAGGTTTTCGATAACATTTTTTAGTATACCTCAAACCAACATTTTTTTCGTTTTGATACGAAAATTATGACTTTAACTATTGAGAATTATAATAAATTAAATTTGAAAAATAAAATAGTTAATTAAACATTAGAAATTTTTAGAAAATTTTCAGAATCACTCGGCGACGTTTGTTAATTTGTATTGCAACGAACCAAATTAAAGGAATTAACTTAAATTAAACCAGATTAATGATCCTCTTGGCGTCTTGGCGAAATTTAATAACTGAAAATAATTAGCTGAGTAATTTTATTTGATGTGATTGGTGTACCTTAGGTGGTACCAATGCTGTGCTATAACGCATTTTGTTAAATTTTTGTGAAATTTATGAGCTCGTTAAAATGATAACTTTGTACAATCCAATATTCACAGCACATCACTAGGTAATACCAGTAATACTCATATTTTTGCTACCATTACTTGTAAATATGAGAGTAATTATTACAACATGCAAAGTAATTAGAAAATTAATTTTTCGCAAATTAGCCTGATTAGTTTGAAAGAAGTGGTACTCGATAGAACATTTTTCATAATTTCAACTGTCTGATTAAAAGTAGTCATACAGTTTTATCACTGCGTTCCAAACACAAATATTTTTAATGCTACGCAGCATTAGTATGAATGATTAATTGATTACTTATTAGTGTTATTAGTTATTCCCAAACAATGCTAATGAATGTCGTTTAGTTTGTGCGAGATTAAGATTCCTATGAATAAGCACATAAAAATGATTAACAATCATAGCTCATACAGTGCATATTATAATTATATTAAAATCACAGTCTTGTTGAAAGTTTCGAGGTATAACATCGCCATACACCTGAAAATTTTTCCGGTTAATTCCAAAAGGCATATAAATCACGTGTTAGTAGCATTGGTGAATTTTCTAAATACACTTTGAATTTTCGTATAATTGTGTTCAACTTTCCTAATTTAACTGAATCTCTGTAACTTCCAACAATAGCAAAGTTACTCAAAGGGAGGCAGGTTAAATTAATACTTTGAGTTTCTCTCATCTTATACATCACACGGTAATGTATTTATATCTAATTAATTAATAATCGAATTAGTTGTTTTTATTTTTACAGATTTATTTCGAAACATAAAGTTATTGATTATATATTCATAAATAGAATTTACATTTAGTACGAAGCTACTTCCTCCGGTGTTTATAAATCCCGTTCTACTAAAACCCCGAAGGCACCACTTCCTATAACACGATACATTTACCAGGTTAATATATGCTTCTTAATAATTCCAAATTGTGTATTAAATTGGTTATTTGAATTGTACAAAATTTTGCTATTAACATTGCGAATTATTGCCCAAAAGGGAGCGATTAAATTTTTTACATAAAATAGGGGTCATCGTAAAAACTATATTTTGAACTCATTAATTTATATTCTAGTTTGTATTCGAGCGCAATGGATACAATAAGTTATATTAGTGAGGAAAAACCCAGCGGCACTGAAATGCAGCATGACCTTGAAAGTGAAAATCTGGAAAAACCCAATCGTCGTACGATGCAGTTACGAATTGTTTTGTATATTTCTGCCGTGCTGACCATGTTGTTCTTGGTTTTAGGATTTTTTGCAGGAATATTTTTAACACCAAAGGAATATTACAAAACTTCGGGCAATTTGAGTATCAACTACTCAGAACCTACTACAATGGGCGAAGTTCTGCTGGATGCAATGGAAACTACAAAAAAGACTAATGGAATACAATAATATGAAAATAATTCCTTAGATAAAGATTATCATGGCAGTAGTTTTGATTATGATGAATGAAAAATTTTAATACATTTTTTTGATTTAATAAATTTGCATAAATAGTATGTACTAAATATTTTTGTAAAATATCTTAAGTTTCTAGCAGAAAAGCTGTTTTAAGATTTTCGGTGTAAATTTCTGTTAGCTTTAATTCAAACTGGAATATTTGTGGATATCCTTGTTGAAGTTTTTAGATTTTTTTAAAATTCATTTAGCGCTTATATGAAGTATTTAAACAAGGGTATGTAGTACGAATAAGATTTTACCGAGATGTGCTTATTTAATGTGCAGTAAAATGTTTCATACTTTACTACCCTGCTATAAAAATAACTGCAAATTTTGTCGGTTTAAGGCGACTTTCTCACTTTTACCGTAATTTCACTTTATATAATTATTAGAAATAACCTTAACAAAGGTTTTACTGCAATGTTTGTACTCGTTGAAATTAACATAACCCGAGACATGCTTCTGTTATTAAATTTTATATTAAATTTAAAATGTCCGTTTGTTTGGGGATCTCCAACACACCGAACAAACTTACTTTAAAGAATAAATTTTTTGTTGAATTGTTTATTTTTATTAGTTCAAAAAACTAATTTGAACTTGGTTTTGGAATCTTAATGGAAATTTAACCCATATTAATTCTAGTCATGTGCTCATTTAATAGTGAGTTTTGGCTGCTGCTTTTAACCATATTCGGCTGACAGTGCCAAATTTTATAGTATGTGCTGCTCTTATTGCATTTATGCAAGTTTATACATAAAAATACGATAATCGTAAATAACCTCGTATTTCTAAAATTTTCGAATTACAACCCACACTGTATAATATTCGTGTTGATTTACATAATACAACAAAATTTTGTTAAATAAATAATATTATAATAAACAGAATTTCAAACACATGATATACTTTTAGTTTTGAGCATGTCGACTAATCACAAAGTTACGTCGACAAGACCCTTATCAAATTTTATTATACCCGCATCTAATTGTTTGCAGTGATTATATCAAGTAGGAAATTTGAAATCAAGTACTGCAGTAAATACAAACAGTCATAAACGCAGTCACTTGTTACTGCAATGAAATCGAAATGGTTTTATATATATTATTAAGATTCGAGTTTGACAATAACAGATGGTATATACGGTCAAATACTGTCTAGTGAAAATGGTAGCAGATAAATGGGAAAATGCAAACAAGGCAGATAAAAATTTCTATCAATCTTTTCTGTAGATATGCTACTCTTTATATGAGTAGAAAGGGAACAAACACTGGCTGATATCGATGATGAATTGCATCATTTTGATGTAAAATTAAATAAAAAGGGCATTTTAAACAAAAATATGATCAGGCGAACCGAAAAAAATTTTTGGATCAAATTGTTAAACAATTTTTTTTTGTAATATAAGTAACATTTTCAAAAGATTTCTGCCAACTAGTTGAATGATGTTTGGCGTTGTAAACAAACTGAGGGCGTTTATAACATACCCACGAGCTTTTCATTTTGCCAGGACATTGCTCTTCGGTTTCTATTATGTAACATCTCGTTATTTATTTATAGACGTTTTCTTGCATAATGTCTTTTCTGCATTTGTTTTTAATAGATGCCTTTTACTTGTTTTATGTTTACTACATGTCATAAAGTCGAAAAATTAGACAAGCATATTAAGTTCTGAAAGGATTTTTGCTTTTATACAAATTACTTTGCAAATGGAAATTTTGACAGTGTCGTCCATATTATAACGAAAAAACGTTTTAGCAATTTTTTCACAAGGTTTGTTTTACAAAAAATAGGATATAACATCGAAACCGGTTTGTTGAATTTTTTCCATATTTATTATTTTTTAATTAACTTAATTGAGCTGAACATGACCAGGTTATTCACATTAGTAATAATTTTCAGGAAGCTGCGAGTATTCAGGTAGTTAATTTTTTCGGATTTGGTTGATTTGTTCATTATTGTATTATTTAACCACTTTAATTTTTAAGACAATAAATTGAAAGCCCAGTGATCTTCATGATTTTAAGAATACTCCCTTGATTGTTTAACGATGTTTTATTAGGAGCCATTAGATTTCCCCACGTTTGGAGATGATGTGCCCCACAAACAATCTTTGTAGGGCATTCTTGTGGTGTGGGAAGTAGCACCATTGAGTTGAAACCTTATTTTTGGTATTGTTTTCGGGAAATATGTTCAATTCTTGCGCCAGAGACTGATTGATCACTTCAGTATGGCGTCGAGCATTATCATTTTTATCTTGAAAAAAAAATAGAGAGCAATCATTTTTATGGTTCTGCAAACTCCAATAACAGCTATGTTGCTTATTGCACTTCGCCAGATATCCACAAATTAAAAATATCGACTTCAATTAACTGTGGCATCCTTTATTAAATTTTTATTTCGAAAACTTTTGCACTTACACCTTCCCCTTGAATTTCCTTCCCGTCCAATTTGAAGAAGATATTTTAACCACTTCGGTAAGAAAATATTTTATAATAATAAATTCATAGAATCTATGAAAGCTATTCTCGTTGCGGTAATTTATTTTATGAAATTACTATAAACATTTTCTAAAGTTGTGATGAAATTGTTTTATTTTGCCCCTTCTGAGTTTCGAAACCCGCAGCCCCATACAGTTGAAAATAAAAGTAAATTCGAGGGCATCGCAGATCAGGAGGACCCTTCGAGATTCCGACACCCCAACCTGCATAAAGTTAAAAATAAAACCGGGTCTAGGGCCCCTTAGGGGTCTTCGTGGTTCCAAAACCTTTTCTATGAAGTTGGAAAGAAATGCGAGTCTCGCAGACTCTGGGCCCCTATTCGCCTCTGAAACTTTTGAAAACATCAATTTTTAAGTGATTTTCACACTACGTCTCCTGGCGGGTGGGGGAACAGACGTTATTTTTCGCCTTTGCGACGCAAAGGCTACGTTACTGCCAATTATTGTGCGGCCAAAAGGCCGCACTGAAACCCTTTTGGTTTCGTAACTTAAAAATTAATCAATAAGAGGTTTTTAACAGATAAGTAGACAAATATACATAGCTGGTATTTTATTATTGAGATATATTCGTTTTTTTAATCTCTTACGGCATTGCCCAAACCACAACAGAGAATTGGTGTGATACCGGTTGAGTTGCAATGCGGAAATTCTGGAATCGCGGAATCAAAGAATTTCTTAGCGGGGTCCTTCGGTAAACATCAACACATTTTGGATAAGTTAAGTTGTAAAGTAAAAGGGAAAGACGAGGATTGATCTATATCAGAAAATGGACAGTGAAGACTTTGCAGATAATTAAAGTAACTAAGTATATTCCCAATGGAATGGAAATGCTTGATCAACGACATAGTCGGAAAACACATTATCATATAATTCAGTATAACCAAAATACAACCTTTTTTTTATCAAATTAATTTTTTACCATTTTAGTAGAGTGCTCGAATCGAAAAAAGTCATCCAGAAATTATTTTCGTGTGCATGAAAAGATTAAAAGCTACGACCTATCAGAAGTTGCTCGTTAGTAATATTAGAAACGATCCAAAGAGGTAGTACAAAAATTTTCGGGTACAGCGTAGTGGTAATGAGGTGAAATTTCTAAATAAACAATGTTATAAAATTGTACTTATTAGATATTTAGAAGTTTAAGAACTACTTCATTAAAAAAGACGCACATTAAAGTACATGATTTTTTAACTATTGAAATCAATATTAAAATTAACTTTAGAAATTAACTAGTGAATTAAACAATAAATTAAAATTATTTTTGCATGAGATTTCAGCAATGTTTATTTCATCAGACGTGTCTTAAATAAATAAACATTCTAATACGTACTACGAATTGATCCATTTTTAAGTCGTCTGTGATTTCTCTGCTGTTTTTCATCATCTTGATATGAATTATTTAAACGTTTAAGAACAGCAAAGCAAATAAAGTTGTAGTCAAGTTTATTTTATATTTTTTATGAGCTCTGTTGGTATATAATTAAACATTCTTTACCGTCGAGAAGTAGATAATCTATGAGGATTCTGGCGCAAAATTCCCACAAGAAGAATATTAGACATCATCACAACTCCTGTTCGTGTCATCACAATATCATCAGATCGGTTAGAACTGCAAGTGCACTCATAACGTTACATAATTTATCGAATTAAATTATTAAGATCAAGTGGGACAGGTGTACGGATGTCACAATCATTCAATGGTTTTCTTACGAGAGTTTTGCGTCAGAAACCCCATAAGTTATGGGGTTAAGGTTATCTACTTTGGGGGTTTCTAATTTCGTAAATGATTAAATTATCTAGTGATATTGTTGTAGTTGATCAACCTGGACCATTTACTCCTTGACGTTTAAAACTGTAGAATAGCAATTTTGTAAATCAATTTGTTATCAGTATTAAAATGAATACGAAGTTTATTCGGATATGAGAAAAACGCTTTAAGTCTTCCCAATTGTAAAAATTCATCCCAGAAAGGAAATCATCATTAAATAAAATTTAGCATTAATGAAACCTATTTAAAGTTTTTAATCAACTGAGATTCATAAATCATATTGTGATTACCTATATTGATTTATGGTGTATAATATTCTTGATGAAAGTTTTTAAGTATATTTTATATTTTGTAGGGGGTAATGAGCTAAAATACCCACTGGAGTATATGATACTAAAAAGCAAACATTAGAAGTTTGGCAGACTATCTGTTTTGTTGTTGTTTTTATACGACAGATCCAAAACTTTTGATGTCGTAGTTTAAACCCCATAAGTGGACTTGTTTTTGTTTTAGAAAGTTTCAAAATGCTTAAAATATTCGCAATATTTCTTTTCCAAAATATGCTAAAATTTAGAAAGAAAATTCCAGTTTGAGAGTCTACGTGTAACAAGCCGGATGAGAAATTTTGTTTACTACGTTATCCTTGTTTGAACCCTGTTTGATGGTTTTTGTTAATTGAACTTAATCTAATCGGCATTTAGTGGAATGTTAGATTCTAAAGCCAAATTAAAAGTGGGAGAACGGTAGTTCCATTCTGAAAACCTTTTAGCTACTGCCAGATCAAACAGTGGAGATAAAACTACTAGGGATCGTTTGTACTACAACAAGGGGATGGGTCACGTGTTAAAAAATAATCACTGTGTTTCCTTTTCACTTTTACGATATATAAATTTTAATCAATTGCATGCTGGTTCAAGAAGAATTCCGAGAAATAAATCGACAAAGTTAAACTGTCGTCTTTAAGATTATCCAATTTCTGTTCAATAGTTTTTGTCTCGAAAACAAAATTACTTCAATTTATTTATTTCGAAGTACTTAAACTGATCAGGTAACGTAGTTTATTTTAGTATCTGAAATTTTATGGTAAAATTGTAAATTTGATGTCACAAATAAATTTTATTGTTAGCCTAAAATCCGTATCGAAATGTTTACCCTAGGATGCTTTGGCAGTTGATTTTATTTTAATGAATTATATACGACGTGATTTACAAAATAGATTAAATTTGACGTAATAAACTCTGAAATCAGGTTGTAAGTACAATTTTGGAATAATGATCCGTACATTGCTAATCATTATAGGCATCATCATTTATCTTCCAACGGATCAGGAAAGAAGAGATAGCGGAGCGTATAATTAGAAACTGAAAACACAAGTGTATTGTAACAATGAGACAAAGATAAATTGTGTGAAATTGGGTAAAGTAAAAAATTTCTTCACAAAGAGCTTGAAATTTATATCCTTGTTTGATTTTCTTCAGTTAGGTGTTAAAATATACTGCCAAAGTAAATTTGCGTCAGTGTATTTCTAAAGTAAAGTGCCAAGTGCAGTAAATTCAATTACAATAAGTGGTGCTTACAACGACGTCTTGTCACTGCAAATATAATCAAATGACGAATGCCAGTGCTAAGAATTAGATTTTACAAGGTGTTGCTTGATCCTGTACTATGAAATTTAAATAATAAATTTTCACGATCCTTCCATATTCCGAAAGTCGAAGTTTGAAATTAAATCTCAGGCGTTTAAGTTTTATACCAAATATAAAGCAATTTTTATTTTCATTTTTACACCTATTTTATACTGCTTCCCATTACATTTCGCCAACCACACTTTAAAAAACCTCCTCTAAAAATTTACGGTTGCAAGCGGTATCTACCTTGTGTTTAGTTTCTCTTCTCTACAACTAATGCTTACTCCAACACAATAAATATTTTGGAAATTCAGTTCTACAGTAACGACGTAAATTAATCAAATTTATGCGGTAACCATTCTATAGCCCCTTTCGGTTAAGATTGCAGTAGATGACGCCACTGTCGACGTAGCACTAATTAATTTAATCACCAATCAACGACCATTATAAGTTTTAGTTTGGTTTTTCTTCAAAGTACATACCAATATTATGCATAATCTAAGATTTAAATTTGCTATCAGAGCTTTTTAATATAGGTATACGGCGCTTATACCCTAGAGAGAATTTTTAAGTTACAAATCAATGTTTACGTTTCCAAGAGAATTGATAAGTAATATATATGACGGAAATCTTGGATCTAGTCCAAGTTAAACATTGGTAGGAAACTAAATTACAGTTTATTAGGTTATATTCAGTTTGTATGCACTTGATTAAAATTTTCTGCTTCTATTTAATTTTCTTTATTGTCATTTGATATATTGCATGCTATCGCAGTAAATGGTTAATTAAATTA
Source organism: Podabrus alpinus (assembly GCA_932274525.1). NCBI lineage: Eukaryota > Metazoa > Arthropoda > Insecta > Coleoptera > Cantharidae > Podabrus > Podabrus alpinus. The sequence goes on from OW026451.1 coordinate 30,916,728, forward strand.
AAAACGAGGATTGAGGAAAACGGAAAATAATTTTGATTAGCAAAGTTCTTAAATATGCATTGAACTTTTAAGAGTTTAAGAACACAATTTTTTCTAGTTGAAAAATGTGATTGCTTTACTAAGTGGGTACAAGGGGGATTTAAAGTTTGGACGTTTGAAGTTAATCAATTGGTATTTTTTTTCAGATTAAGACAAGCTGGGTAGAGGGTAGCTGTCTAAAAGTTTTGTATACTTGTAACGTGTTATCATTTGGTAGTATTTCTTGTGACCTTATAAAAAATAGACGTGCTACGAATAGATTCGACGAAAAGATACAGTGGTAAATATTTTATTGACTGTCATTCTAAAAAATAAACTAGGTCTTGGGACCTAGGTTGTTCATTTCAAATTTGACATTTAAATTTTGCAAGTTTATCCGATTTTAGATTTGTCAGTCGAACAAACTTCCTTAACTTGACTCCTCGTGCACGAACAAGTGATTAATCACTATCTAATTGCAAAGTATTCGTACCTCTTTTAAAAACAAAAGAGAAGGTATAATGTGCATTAACGAAATTACTATTACCAGGGTTGTAGGTCTGTAACCCCTTAATGTAAGTAACCATAAAACTATTTGTTTTATTTGATGATTATATTATTCTCTTAAGTATACTTACGAACTGTTCGGGTTTTATATACTTTCCCAATGTCTTTTATTCATTTTTTAAATTTCTTTTCTAAAATTATTTACTGGGAAAGAAATCTTGACGTAATTAATTCGCGAAATAATATATTCTAAGTTCTATCTTGAGGCTTTAAATCTTAACTTCGTCGCCATTTGAGTTATGTGTCGATGTAGCACAAATTGTTTTGAATATATTAACTAAAAATTCAGTTATTTATGATGGCCTAAGACACGAGTTTCCCAATTATTGGCAGTCGTCATCTCGACATTCCAATTTTCATCAATATCGAAGTATACGACGTCATTTTGACGTATTTTGATATTTCTTTGATAACATACGAGTAAAAATCATAATTTTCTCACACCATAAAAAGTTCGTTGATTGCCTTCTTAAAAAGTGTGATGGTTCCAGTTACCAAAATGAATTTTAACAGTTTAGAGTGTATCAAAACTCTCTCTAGCTAATATTTAATTAGCTTAACCCTTCTAATTGCACTAAATGATGCACCCTAACAAAGAATATCATATTAGAGATTAGGGTATCTACATACCAATAGTCAGTAAACCATTAGTGAAACGAATGGATTAGTGCATGCCTAAAGACAGCTCCCCACAAATGTCAGCCATACTTGAGTCCTAAATTACATAATTTAATCAGAGTAAATTATTCATCATATTATCCATCCATATCATTGCCTCATCAATGAAAAATGAATCACCCTTATTTTTTCTCAGTTGAAACTCAGATTATACCGCTCTCAGATTTACCAACAGATAGGTTGATATACGGGTTAGCAAATTAAAATTACATTTTTTCAGAGGATACCATAAAAAGTGCTCTTTTACTCCTACGTTTGTGATGCGTGCTCCAAGTGTTGTAAGATTCATAGGTGAATTTCTGTTTAATGTGACCTTCGAACACTTCATGCAAAAAAAAGGCCTTTCTTTACAGATTACACTTTTGTGGTTTTCCATTACCTACCAAGGGACCAGGAACAGGAAAGGAAAGATTTATTGATCCAAGCAATTTAAATGGTTTACATGGCACGGCTGGTCGCTTTTGGCCATCTAGTAGGTACGTGATGGCCTTGGCTGTGCGGCCTGAAGACCGCACTGAGTAGCGACACAGTACATAGTATACAATACAGTACACAATACAGAGACACAGTATTCTTCTTCTTAGAGTGCCGAACTTGATTCCAGTCATAGGTGTAGGCTCCGAACCACGGGAAGTGTATACATCTTCAGAGAGACTGTACCCAAGCAGATTACACATCGGTGGTTTTCCATTGCATTCCGAGGGAAGACGGTTTTCTCTGTAAGTTTTTAATATGCTGATCTTCGATGGGCTTGTACCCGGTTTTTATTGTTATGATGGCAAATCAATAATACCAGAGGAACCGACGGCTTTACGTGCCCTTCAAAGCACGGAGACCGTCAAGAAATTTTAGATCGCACCCGGAGTGGAACCGGGGAACTTTGCATTAGCAGTTGATCTCACTAACATTCAGGACATAACCGTCGTCGCCAACACTATACACAAAATAATAAAATTCCTTTGCACATTCAAAATAATAAAAACTAGATTTTAAATTAGATAATTTTGCATAAAAATAAGTGAGAACGTAACATGATGATCTAGTAATACCTTTAAATAAACAAACTTGCACCCAGGATGGAAGTAAGTTGAGTTATCTATCACTATAAATTAAAGGCTTTTCACGCTTACTATTTTCTACTGATAAAAGAACTGTCAACCTATCACAATGGTAATTGCAGCACCGTGAGGAAGGTAACCGCCCGGGAACAATTGTCACGTGGCTGTAATTGTACGTAATAGCCCAAGGGAGATGATAATATAGAGATATTGCTCGACGGCAGTCATCTTAAATTAAAAAACGACTGTCATCATCACTTCCTGCGCTATCCCTTCTTTAGCAGTGACGATAACAGCCTAAGGACTGTTGCTTTTCGACTGTTATTAGGTTATTACATCCATGCAAGGAAAGTAACAATCCGGGGATCGTTGCACACGGGGTTATAAAATTGTAACAGCCCGAGGGAAATGAACAATTTCGAAATCGATAGTCAAAATACCTGTCGTCGGACAACATTTAAATATTATCATTTCCCCTTGGGCGATTATATACAACTACAGCCTGGAGGTAACAGTCCTAAAAACCGTTAATGTCCCCACAGGCTGTAATTTACCCTGTAAATCGGAAACAATAAATATTTGGCGTATTGCTCTTTGAGAGTCATTTTGGGCATTCATTTTGAGTAGTCATTTTGAAGGTGAGCGAGCTTCCCGTAGTTTGGAATCCGCATTAAGCTGTATTAGATTCTCTGTGCTCGTCACACAGTTTCAACATGCAAGAAGCACAGACAGGGAAATCGGAAGACAGTGCAGAACGTTATAAACCAAGGTGTAGATAGATTTTGAACAGTCAAAATAGCTATCGTCAAGAATAATCCGAACATCATCACTTCAATGGTGCTGCTATAGACAAGTGCCTAATTTCAATTTTTTCAGTTTATATAAAACAATTTGATGATAAACAGTGTCGAAAGTTTTACTAAAGTAGCTCTGATAACTTCGAGAGAAAACAGTTTAATGCTCCCTCAATATCATATGAAAAAGTATTCTGTTTCAGAAAAATAAGTATTTGATTAAGGAATACATTTGAAAATATTTTCTACATTATGTCAATACAGAAATAGATTTGTAATCAGAGTAAACTGTTGAAAGTCAAGTTTATCTTTAACCAAACTCCTCCTCATGAATTAGCAGTCTTGGGGCTTGGGGCGTCATCCACATCAGATGAGTAATATTTCTTTACTCTATCAATTAAATATATTGAAAATATCATCATGAAATATGTTTTAATAGTAATGAGACAACGACAGGTCCAGTTCGCGAAGCCGTTAGGCTGAATTGTAAATTAAGGATATGACGATTCAAAGTGTCCGAGACAAGTTTCTCTACAGTGAGATCGCATAGTTTCTATCTTCTGATCAATTTCCGAATATCTTCAACATGAACAAATCTTTATTCTATTATAAAAGTAAGTTCATACAAAATATTTAACGTAACATAATTTAACTTAATGCCACGATTTATGCTGCTGATTTGTCCAACCGGACTCGACACGAAACTACTCGAAACATAAAAGTTGTCTAACCAATCAGGATGGCATAAAGTGGAGTTACGTTAAATTAAATTATGTTAAATCTCTTGCATGAACTCACCTTAAGTTGCACGCCACAGATGTCAAACTAGTAAATCTTGGCACAACACATTAACCGCTCCACCATTCACTTTTTTTGGGTAAAATCATCAACCTAAATGTTTTGACACTTCAGTTAGTTCTTATAATTGGTAAAAATGTCTATTCGGTATTCACTCAAGACGTTGATATAAGATTCGAACGCACGACTAGGTACTGATTTAGGTAATCCGATTTAAACCGACCAGTAGTTTATTTTACAGCACTCCGCCGTGTTTAGTTTATTTTATTTTGTTTTACACCAGGTTTCACAATTGAGAAGCCAGCTTAGTGGGACTGCATCTGTAATCAGTTTCTCTTAGAGCGCACTTCAAAAAATGTTAAACCAATGTTATTAATTTTTATTGTATTATATTTTATCCAAAGTATTTGCACTTTATTGCAAACACGTAAACTGAATTTTAAACAATCATGTGTAAAGTATGGAGTTGTGTAATCTAAGCTAACATTTTTTATAGTTGTAATCTTCTAGCCTGGGAATCACATCAAAGTTCAAACGCAGGGTATCATTTTCGGAAAATATGAAAAAATTTACTTGCTAAATTTTTGACAAACTGAAAAAAGTTTTGTTCCTGCGATAAATTGCTTTTCCTGTGTTATTATGACATAGTAACGCGTTCGTGACAGCGACAGTGTCATTTCCATGTCAAACTGGATTGTAAGTAATGTAACCTCACATTTTTTTCTTGGTAGTTTGGACTTTTAAATAAGAAGAGTGTTATTGTTTTTAAGCAAGAGCACTTGAACTAATAATAAGCTCTGGGACCGTTGAGAAGGAATGATAAATTTTTGTTTACAATTTTAAATTACCAATTAAAAAATGAGGTCTTGTTAAATATACTATAACTAATGATAATTTTGGTAGTTTTGATAGTTAAGACAAAGATATTATTAGGGGTATCCAATTATACCTAACGTAAGTGCATTAATAACCACTATAATGTTCAGTTTGCTCCGAGCATTTTGCGTTATCCTGTTGTTTGGAACAATTTTTAACAATCAGAAAAATCATATATACATATTATTCGATAATAATTAATTAAATACATTACAATTCCCTTTGCTTTTAAATATCCATTAATTATTTTGTATATTATGTTTTGTGTTAATTCCGTTTGAAAATACGAAAATATTTTGACTTATTATTGCAATAATATTATTGGGATCGCAAAATATATTTTATTAAGTTTACCAAATTGTTTTTGGTGTGCTTTATTTGTGTCGTTGACTTTAAATTTGTTATGATTTGGTTTTGTGTTGTAAAAATCAGCATGACAGTGTGACAACTCGGAAAATCGAAAATTCTGAATTTCTTTGTATTGTAATGTGGTTCCTATTTTATTATGGTTTAATACGGGGTGTGGTAGCGAAATTGTATTAATAATAATTTTATTTAGTATAGTTGGTATTTTTCCAAGCGTTAGATAGTTGAATGCGCAAATGTAGTATAATAAATCTACAAAAATGTTAATAAAAACTATAATCCCTTCATGTATTTTAAAAAAGTACCAAGCACTTCAATAAGGGTTTCCTTAATCTGTGCCGAGATTGTAGTAATTTGTCTTCATTAAACTTAATTCACTTTTTTAACATAATTAAAAGAAGTTTATTTGTAAATTTAAATTTATTCCGTTACTTCAACTTGACGAATAATAATTTACCTCGTTCTTTCAGTGCATATACGCGTTGATGTTTACTCACTTGAAGAAATATTTTGTTTTCAGGTCATTATGTATCACAGTTTCCTGTTTTTCAAATAAAATTCTCTCGAGTGTCTGGCGAATGGATAATTTAGCTTATAAAAAGGTAATTGTTTTGTCATTGAATGGAAGTAGTTTATAACAAAATTGATGTTTAACGTTCTATTGAGTTCACTTGTAAGATGATGATTGCGTGGTATTTGCCGAGATAAAAAATATAAAAGTGTAATTTACATATAAACTTGATTTTTTTCTGATTCGTTTTATATAGAGCTGAAGCGCGTATACATTACCTGAAACGACAGCATTGAAGTAAAATAGGATATAATGGAGAGCAGATTTATTCATACATTCAATCTGCTTTTAGTTCTAAGCGAACCTTAGATCGCGCTTCCAGCTTCTTATCATCACACATTTCATTATCCTTCAGGACCGTCGCGTCGCCTGAAATGATGGATTATGGCATTAAATATTTTCATGTACATCTTTAACAAAACGAATCGGTGGAAAATTAATTGAGCGGCTGAAAAAAGCTGTTTGCTTTACCGATTGTATATCATTTTGAACATCAAATTGCTTAATTCCCTTTAATCTCCAATAACAATGGCCGTAATGGTTATAAATTACCGAATTGATAGTAATAATAAAATTTTAGTAATGTAATGACGATGAGGCAATTTGGCACATTTCCTGATGCCTTTCGGTAGAGTTTAAATTTTCTTATTGATATGTAATCAGTTCTCAAATCGACTAAACGTAATATTTATGAAATGAGACACGAAAATTGCCAAATTTCAATGCCAAATGTTGTAAAAAAACAAATAAACTTTATTTCCAAATTTCAATGCTCTTAAGAAATTGTTTCCTGCAGATAAACAATTTGAAAACTGCAGCAAGGAATAAAATCTGATTAGATGCCCATCACCATTTGCCAAAAATAGTTTGTTCAAACGACTTGATTCATTCAACAAAAACTAAGTTATCTGGAAAATTAGTAAGTAAACTATAGGAAAGTTTTAGTGGATCTTAAGTTTTATTGCACGGTTGATGGAGGAGCTATGTGATTTATACTTATCCGATGCAAAGTTTGAAACGAATATGATATCGTAAATTTAAATTTTTTCATATTTTATTCAGAAAACAAGTAAAATTCACACCGAACATCTTGAAATTTTACTGCTCACTTCCCAACAATAGAACAAACGCCATTTGATGGAAATCAGTTTTATGTTTATAACATAATACATTTTGATTTCTCTCGAGGATATATCAAGTTAAAAAAATGCACCTCCGTGTACGTATAAAACCACGTAGGAATACAATAATTGACAGGTGAAATTTACAATTTGAACGATTGTAACATGAATTTGCTATGTTTTGGTTATAATTTTTGTGGTAGATGATAATTACAATAAAAAAAGTTTTTATTGTGGAAAGTTGCTTTATAGCACCGCTATAACTAAATTTTATTTAAAAAGAAGTCAGATTAAGCTGTTAAAAAAGTTTTCATATTGCTTATCATCGCTGCACGCTATAAATCTAAATGAAATCAAATACTTATAGCACTTTTTCTGTTTTCTGTCATTTTGAAAATTTGTCTCGTTCTTTATCAAAATTTATGGAGAGTGCGACAAAATGCGTGAAGTTGCAAACTGGCGATAAGAGTAGCTTTCGACTAAATTATCCTTTTGTGTTCATCGGACACGCACTGTACCTATTAGATGTTTTCTTCATCTTCTTTAACGATTCGCTTGTTTTGTTAAGTAGAGGAAATAGAATCGAAGGGTGTTTTCTTTATTTGAATGTGTCTTTCAGCTTACTGAAATTTTCTCTGACTTGGTTAATAAAATTAAATTATAAAAGTTTTTCGTTCTTGTTATTCATGTCAAATATATTTTTATGCGATACAAAAAGTAATAAAAGTACGAAGAAAATGTGATATTTAAAAGCAAAAATTAGTTTCAGTAAAATTTCTCGCAAAATCGATTTAAATAAAAACTTAATGCACAAAGCAAAAGTAACTTACTTATACTACCAGATAAATCCTTACTTTGAACTTTAATAAAATGTGAAAAGTCTAAGGAAAACCAAAAGCTGGTGAAAACTTGAAAATTTTCCAACGAAAACCGGTTATTGTTGCAATAAAGGATAAAAAATTTCGTGTGCAACGTGAACTAAAATACAAATTGTGAACTTTTACGAACTCCTGCAGCAGCATCTCCCAATTCTAAATAGTACGAAGATTCATTTATTGTTTTCTACAGTGAAAATACAAAAATTTTATTTAGTAGAAAATTCTTGCCAAATTGAATTAAAACATTACATTTTATGAAGCGTGTCTTAACTGTTATTTTATTATACAGGAGGAGTTTAAAAGTCACCCACATAAACCATCATCCATATAACAGTCTTTCGAAAACTATCGGTTTACTTGTATCTTAGATCTTTATAGTCACTGATGGTCTGATAAAATTTTTCTTTTTAACAATATTCTTTTCTTGAAACTAATTTGTTTTAACATTGTTTAATTAAATTTTTCTAATTTGTTATACTACGTGTTGTACAATAAGTAAATAAATAATCTTACAAACGTGAACAAACATCTAATTTGTTTTATTTGTTGTAGGAAGAGAGAAAATTATAATTTGTCACCAATGGAGGTAAGTCGCAAGAAATTCTAAATTTAATTTAATGAACACATAAATTTGTCCCGAAATTACACAAATAATTGCCAACATTTAACGCATGCAAAGTTTAAGTTAATCAAAACAGAAATAAAATATCTACCCAAGTTGCTAAACTACTTGTTTATACATTACATTTTTTATACAAAATTGATTATTCGTGTTTGTAATTTAAACATTTACAATTTATTCTACTTTGCAAGTTGGTTAATTGATCGTGATTGAAGTTACAATTTAAGATGCTCATTTACGAATTGCACAAAAAGTTCCACAATTTAAATACATCCGCTGCAAATCATCAATCAATGTAAAACGTGACGGAAAACACAATTATTTTCGCATCACGTTTTCATTCCCACGAAAAATATGTTTCTATCCCTTCCCAAAATTCTTAAAATAGTCAAATTTTCCTATATTTCACATTTAAATAAAATTATCCTTTGTAATTTTAATGCATGAATACACTTCGCCATAATAATTTTCATCACTGGAACAAAAAAAATTTAATTACTGAAATTTTTTTAACTTTCTCTCCAAATGATGCGAAATTAGGGAATGCAACAAATTGCATAATATGTATAATAATACAGTTTATAAATTTTGAATGTTGCAAATTACTGTAGGACTCGGCAGATATCTCAAAACTTTATTTGTTCTTCTTTATGCTGACTGCTGACTCTAATAGTAGTTTATTGCATTTTTTAAAGATTTTTGTTTCTTTTTACTATTTCAATATGTACTCCTATGCATGTACAAGCTTGGTAATAAAACTCGGAAATATCATTGTTTTAAAGCACGGCAAAAAATATTCATTGTCTTCTACGATTTTTTTTACCAAGTACTTCTTGCATGTCATACATAGTTTAAACAATTTTATTATTTTAAAATTACTATATTTGAATACAGCTAAACCAAAACCAAATAGCCCAAAAAACGTTTATTTTAGTAGCGGTATGCGAGGGCCTGATCAGTTATTTGGCTATAAAAATACTATAATTATTATCGTAGCTTCCCTATTTACATTCCTTCAGACAAGTTGTTGGCAAATTATTCAATAAGATATTCGTAACCGTTTACGAGCTTTTAAAGTTAAGGCAATATTTTACTCTCCATTTTAGCATTATCAGTTGGCTTTCCAACACGCAGCCGAGTTGCAGGAAATATTGTTATTATTATCATCGGAATATATACAAATTAAACACATTTGAAGAACGCAAGATTCAATTGCTGAAAGCTTACAAAAATAACGTTTTTCATTGTTTATAATATCTTCGTTTATTAATTTAATATTCTAAAAATAAATCCTTGTTTATGCATCGTTTGTGGAAATTGCATATAAATAATAGAACCTACTGCACAACGTGGATTTCGAATCATGGTACGAGTACAAGAAATTTTGGGAAACGTTGGGAATAGTCAGGGTTTGAAATCGTGCCCTTTGTATTAGAAATATTAACTGCCTACCATTAAACAAACTACCTGCACATTATGAATCTATAGTCATAATAAAATTAGTCACATTCAAAATCAATTCTAGGTAAATACATAATGGTATTATTTTGTATTTGTGTTAATTATGAATTGATTACGTAAGACTATAAAATTTTATGATATGATTATATTATTCAATCTTTATTACTTTTATTGTCTATGCAATTTTGATATTAAAATATTGTGGCCAGTTCACATTAGTTTACTCATACATATAATATGGAAATTAACGTCGATGAAAGAACACTGTAACCTAATGGTCGATCGTCTACGATTGTTTCAGATTATAAAGTAAAAAAAAGTTTATGAATAATTTAAAAGTATTTATTATGTCAAGTTAGTGGATATAGGGGTGGAATGTGGGTATCATGTCAATATATTTGCTTAGGGGAGGGGGGGAGGTTTCTAAAATTGTCTGTGCTGTGGTTAGGATTCCACGATAAACTATCGATATTTTTTGTTTGAACCCTTTAGTTCGGGATGGCAAAAAAGTTCCTAAGTTTTCGACATCGGGTTCGGACCACCGGAGCAGGGGTAAATTTGCCGAAAAATGTCCCAAAATTCACAAAGTCATGAATTGGCGATTTCCTATATTATATCAAATGTTCGAAATGCTGTGAGCGTTCCAAGTTGATCATTTTTTAACCTTTTCTACTACTTTTTGCATTTCTGCAAATAACTCAATTTCAGTGCAACTGAAGTATAAATTGGAAATACCTTAAAGTATAGGGAGTAAAATTCTAAGCATCACTAAACAAATTATAAGGTTGTAACTCAAATAGTTTTTGAGATATTACTTTTTAAAAAACCAAAGTTTTGTTAAATTTCTCCTGAAAATTTTCAATTTTCTTTTATCTAGGAATCCTATAAATAAAAGTAATAATTTGAGACCTTCTTTGATAAATTTTCCTCTGTTCCGGTCCGATCCCGATATCAAACTGTTTTCTGATGCACAAGTAGACGGTTTAAGCGGAAAAAATAGCATTTCCGAGTTACTACCATATAAGCCCCTTTTTCACGAGGTAATGGCTGGACTGCAGTCAATTCAATTCAGCGTCCATTCCTACTGGAAGACTCCACTAAATTAGGGTCTTTGCAATCTAATTGTCAATGTGGATTAATCCTTATCATATTCAGTCCCTCTTAAAATTTTGTGTGTGTTTTCGCTATTTTTCTTCATGCCTTTCTGTTCTTACATTTTGTTTTAAGATCCTTCGTCACCGCATCAATCCATCTAATTCTAGACTTTCCCCTGCTCCGTTCTTAGCCTGGTCTCGATTCCGATATTTTTCTAGTCACTTCATTGTCTGCTTTTCTACTAATATGACCAAGCCATCTTATTCTCTGAGACTTAATGAATTTCACTATATCTTCAATGTAAGTTTTGTGTAGTAACTCGTGGTTTATTCTCATTCTATATTCCCCATTACTGTCTTTTATATGTCCCTATATGTTTCTTAGTATCTTACTTCTCCTTTTCTTTTCTTACTTTTCTTCTCCTTTTTGCTTGAAATTCATCGTCTCAGCAGCGTATGCCATTACTGGTCTTATTAACGTTTTGTCGAACTTTGTTCTCATCGTTATGTTTTTACTTTTAAGAAGCCTTTTGTTTGCATAATATGCTCTATTATCAATTTGTATCTTTTCCGTCACCTCTTCTTCCCGTCCATTGTTATTATCAATCCACACTCCTAGTCCTTACGTAATATTTTGCGTAGAAATAAATCGATTACTCGGAAATAACTCGGAAATACGATTATTTTTGCTTAAAGCATTTAATTTGGCAGCAGAAAACAGCCCCAAGTTTTTAAAATTTTTAACAACATAACAACATTTTAGCATAAGGTTCGAACTGGAATAGAGACAAATTTGTCACAAAAGGTCCTAAAATTCGTAAAATCGTGGATTGATATTTCCTGTGGATCCCATGCTAAAGTAATTTATTATTAGTCAAATTATTAAGCTAAATATAATTTTAAGGATTTAGAAAAACAAAGCAAAAATTCTAGCCCCTATAATAGTTTCCGAAATATACCCGAATTAGATAGAACTTTATTTATTTTTAGAGTTTTGCAAGAAAAGCGTAACATTTAGTTTTTGATGAAGCCTTTTTTTCCTATTCACTAACGTAAACGTCGTTTGCATGTGCATGAATCAGACTCAGTTCCCTGTAAATCCACGTATACAACAACCTTCTAACCCCAATAGGACCCTTACCTATGAGCTTTCAAAGTTGATCGTTTTTTAACGATCTGCTATTTTTTTAGTTATTGAAAATAGCCTAATTTCAATGCACCTGAAATGCCAAGGAAACAAAACATTGCAACCTGTATAGCTTTTAAGATACTGCTGTTAAAAATACCCACATTTTCATTCAATTTTTGTTGAAAATTTTCATCTTGGGATTTCTATCAATAAAAATGAATGACAGTTGTAGAGGATTTAATTCTATGTAATTTTCAGGATTTTCATGAAAAGGACAACCTTCTAACCCCAATAGGACCCTTACCTATGAGCTTTCAAAGTTGATCGTTTTTTAACGATCTGCTATTTTTTTAGTTATTGAAAATAGCCTAATTTTAATGCACCTGAAATGCTAAGGAAACAAAACATTGCAACCCGTATAGCTTTTAAGATACGGCTGTCAAAAATACCCACATTTTCATTCAATTTTTGTTGAAAATTTTCATCTTGGGATTTCTATCAATAAAAATGAATGACAGTTGTAGAGGATTTAATTCTATGTAATTTTCAGAATTTTCATGAAAAGGACATACATATTTTATATACCTCCAAAAGCAGTGGCTAGAACTATCTTTATTTTTTAGTTTTGTGCAGAATTTAATTTAAAACTTGAAGGTGCTAAATTTTGAAAAATTGAAACCCTTCAAATCGTCTTTCAAAAATGAGTAAAACTTATCCACTTTGAATACTCACAGTTAGGGCCCAAGGAAAAGTGGTCTATTCTGAGATTTACAGAGTTTAGTTTTATCGAGTCTTACATGTTGCCCACTTTCTGTGATAGATATAAAAACCATCTACATTAAATCTAAAACTACGCTTTTTGAACAAAATCTAAAGAAAATTGGGGTTCCATGAAGAAGTGTATTTCAAAAATTATAAGCACTAGAATATCTATTTGTGGTTTTCTTTTAAGAAGAAATATAGGTCATCCAAAAACGTGCAGGGTTCCGTAACAGGTAAAGTTGCCTAATACTTGAAACGAAGAAGAAGAATAAATGGTTAATCCAGCATGTTGTGTTTTTGGATCTTTCTGTGACAAACTTGCTCTTGTTCTGGTCCTAGCCTGATGTCGAAAACTAAGGAGCTATTTGGTGATGATAAACTAAAAGGTATAGGCTGAAAAAACGATATCTCCTAGTTATTTCCAGGCAAACTCACTTTTCGCGACTTCCTTGTGCAACTTTCGTATGTTGCATTTGGGAACAGAAAGTATGTAAAAATTAATCTATTCGATGTATTTTATTAGAAAAAAAAATTAATAGGCAATACATAAAATATTAAAATTACATTCAACAGTGTGTTATTATTACATACCTACTACTTCTTCTTCTTAAACGTGCAATATCTTCAATACCATTTGTAGACCTTTTCTCCGGTGTTTGTATTCTGTGTTAGAAGCTTTATCACACATATAAGGGACGTACTGTTTAATTCGGGCTTCGAACCATAGTAAATTTATAACTAGGTAAGTTCATGCAAGAAATTTTACATAATTTAATTTAGCGTAATACAACTTTTTACCGTCCTGATTGGCTTGACGACGTTTATATTTCGTGTCGGGCTCAGTCGGACCTAACAGTATCATAAATCGTGGCGTTATATTAAATACTTTGCATGAACTCACCTTAATACATTTCATTTTGAGAAGATTGTATTAGGCAGTTTACACTTCGGTAGTTTGCCATTGCAAACTACCTCCAAGGGAAGACGGTCGAAATAAAGTTCTTAACTACGCCCAGATTTGAACGTCAAAGCACTTAACCGCCATGCTATTGAATGCTATTGTCTCTGATACTGGTAAGGTATGATAAAATAACTGCAAAGCAGATAACCGATATCTTAATCTATTACGTTAAAGTTATTCGAAGAAACACGTGCGAAAATTCTGATCACGTCAATCAAACTTTTATTCAATGATAAAAATTTAATCAAAATTAAGTTGGCACAAAATTTCTAAAGCTAGGTCTTTTGGTGCATATCGACATCAGTCTGCAGTCAACAGAATTATTTTTACAACTATTTACATAAGTCTAGCCAATTGATGGAAAATCAAGATTAGAAGGAAGAATACTTGAGACAACATTAAAACGTCAATAGTTAAAAGTTGCTGCTTGCGAGAAGTTCATTACAGATAACAGACTGCATAATAAAGTAAATAAAACAAAAGTGATCCACTTTCAGATTAACATAACGATCACCACTATAAAATAATTATTTAAAATCTTCCGTAATTTTGTAAGTTCACAGTGTTAATTTGGTCGGTTTTCATTTGGAGTCGATTTATTACTTGATGAATTATTATTAGTAGTTAGTGACTACTTTCTCAACTCCTCAAATTAATTATTAAAAGGTCGACATAAAGGTTTTCCAAGTTTAGAGTCCCTTGTTACAGTCAAATCACTGACACAATTGGAAACAACACATTACTTTAATAATCAGTTTTCTGCCATTTAACCTTTGTCTTTTTGTCCTCATTTCAAATTTAATATTAAATTTATGTCATCCCTTTTTTTCAAATTTCGTAGTTATAATTTCGGTTCCCTTAAATGTTGATGACCTTTGCTCACTAAAATTGCGATACTATTTTCAAGTAAAGAAAAAGACAAAAATGAGATGTCTGGTTTTTTAACATTTATTTACAAGTAACCGAAAACCTCGACACCTAAAATTGCGAAAAATGTGTAACTTGGGATGAAATATACGTTTCATAAAAAAATGTGAGCTATGTTTTTTAAAATTTAATATAGGTGAGTAGAGAAACCTTATTAGTACCTACTTCTGTTATTGCGATATTGCAAAACGTGATATAAAAGAATGCGACATACAATTAACAGGGTGAATAGACATGGCACTATTATTTTGTATTAAAGTGGTAGGTATTAAGTTTAGTTTTTACTTCCTCGAATATACCTATATAGATTATAAAGTGAAGTTTTGTGAGCCTGTTTATCTCCAATTTATATTCAAGGGTGAAGTGGTGCATCTGGCTCGAGCAAACACTTTCCGGCGAACATCTCTATTCACTGAAGTTTATATGAGAGGATTGTGCTTTCTCATTTAGATACAAAATTTCCATAAAATGTCTTTTGCAATGCTAAAAATTATTAGCAACATGTTCAAAAATTTTAAATCACCACCAATTAACCCGATCACGTTTTTCTCACAGAATTGATTTCGAAATCAATTTTTCTTTTTTTCGAGGCAAACAATTTTCTATAAAAAGTTTATCAAGTTTTAAAGAAGAATCCGCTATAGAATGGGATTGATGAAGTGATTTTATAGAATTGCTTTTATGAACTCAAAACGTAATGTGGAATGATTTTTTTATGAAATAAGCAGGAAACATCGGGCTGGATTATAGTGGGATTTGTGGAGTTTAAAAGAACCATTTTGAGTTAACTTTTTCAGCATAAAATTTAATTAAAGCATTAAATAAATTATGTTTTTATGGATTAGATTTTTATCTATGCAAAATATTTTTATTAATATTAGGCGGCAGTTTATTTGGCTGAGTATTAACGAGTTTAAGATAAGAGCAATTTTTCCGCAAAATTGTTTTTTCAGATATTTATGTATCGATATAGTAGTTGAGCTGAACCACATTGGAACGGCCCGAAGGGTAACAATTCTAAGGTCGTCGCTATTGCAGACTCCCATTCCATAGTGTCTGGCGTCTGTCGTGGTGTCTAATCATAAAGTTTTGAAAGGGCTCCTTTTTTTCCTTTTTGATTAATGTTAAGTAAAGAAGTAGGATTGTGATTGGGGTGTTGCACATTCTTTCCCTTTTGTTTGTTCTTTATTACGGTTCACGGTATGGGGAAGTAGTTTAATCCTGCGTCTGTCTGTCATCTGAGCTGAACGCATAAACACATTATTTACATTTGAGAGATTGTAAAGATTAACAACGTAAATAACAATTACGAATCTGAATAGAATTAGTTTTGTGCAGATGACAGCGCTCAAGTCCACTTTCGCATAAGTTATTCAAGAATTCCATATTCTTGCTACATTCTGCAACGGAGTGATGTTTAAATAATGAATTACGAATTCGAGTTGTCATAGCGTTAGTTTATTATAAATTATTTTACTCCTTGGAACTTTCATGAAATTTTATTTAAAATTAAGTTGGCTTATTTTCTCGCATCGTGTTTCTAACATCTTTACTAAACCGTTGTTCTTCTGAAACTAGCACAAGTTGCATAATAAATTTTACTCTAGACACCGATACGTGTCTGTATAACATGCTCTGTTAAAGCTTTCAGGATAAAGGAGAAAGTCCTATAGGATGTCGTCATCGATCTACCAACATTCGGTTTCTTGCACAAAACGGTACAAAAACTTAAGAGAATCAAATACAATAGAACACGTTTTAATCGATTTCATTGTTTATTTCATCAAATATAATTTGTACTTATATTCCTCATTGTTAAGTAATAAGAATGGACTTCCAATGAAAACATTTAATAAACAATTGGAACAGATTGGAATCGGCATATGATTGCCGATTGAGATTGTTGGGGGAGATTGTCGATAAACATAATAATTTTTTGCTACGATTTTTTCTGCAAGTGACACAACAAATAATTATAAGGTTTAGATAAGGAGCGAAAAACACAAAATATTATTTTCACTGCAATTTTGCTCAAGAGAAACTAATTGAAACCACTTTTTGCATTTTTCACACAATCACTGAAAACAATAGCTGATTTTCATTGTGTCCAAATTTAAATAAACAATTTGTTGAGTTAACTTTATAATGCACCAATTTTACTATAAGAAAATTCTGTATTTATTAGCTCTTTGAAAAGCAACTCATAAATTTTAAATTATGTTGATTTTGGATTATTTTTACGTTATAAATTGGGATTTAAAATCATTTAGAATTCAAATTAGTTTGTATTGCACTTTACCTAAAAATACTTTTAAACAAACTAGAGAACCAAGACAAAGTACTTGTGTTCCAAACTATATGCTAATCGATCCCTTCTTAACTCGTGTTGTTGACTCCAAAACTTGAATTAATTCCCTAAATTTCTAATGAAACACCCTGTTTAGATACACGAACTGTCCGATTTGTCGTCTTCACCGCGAAGCCTTATTTTTTTTATCCGGAAGTTACTTTTATCGTTTCAATTTGTTTAAAAAATATTGAAAGACAATTTAGCGAAAGATGAATGTTTGTGGCTGTTGGATTGTAAAACAACTGTGACAAGCATTTGTCAACTCGAATAAACAAACGTTTTGTTAAAGTTTTTTGGTTTGGGGTTGAATAATTTCGTAATAATTTATAGGTAAATGTTTTTCGGCGGTAATTTAGTTTCGATTATTAAAATTAATTGCTCATTAATATTTTTCAGCGATCACTGTTAGATTTAATAAAAAATCTTTCCCAAAATGATTGCTAATTTAAAACTTGAAAATTTTGCTCTTCTGGCACTCAATTTCATTAATGATCAAAAGTAACTGGTATGCCACAATGCAAATGACAGATTAAACCTTTAGCTTTGATATTGAAATTTAAGGAGCTAAAGAAATAAACTGAAAAAGCTGCAAAATGTTACCAAATGATTACAGATTAATTTACAACGTTTGATAGGGAGCCCGGGGCTGGCTGGTAATATACTTTGCAATTTTTAATTTTGTTCTTTTAAACTGTTTTTTCCAATTTGATTTTGCAGTAACAAGACTTTCACTTGAGTTTTTCAAATTTTAAAATAGGTTTTTGTGCAACTTGATGCAACGATAACTGATGGTATGCCACAATGCAAATGACAGATTGAACCTTTAGCTTTGGTGAAATGAACTGAAAAATATGCAAAATGATTGCAGATTAATTTGCAACTTGTATGGGAGACCGGAGCTGTTTGGAATACTTTGCAGGTTTTAATTTTTATAGTTTTTGTAAAAACGCTTTTTTTAAAATCTGATTTTATATAATAGTTAGAAAGTATTATTTACAAGTCTTTGCTTTTATTTTTCAAACTCGACTAGGTAAAGTTCTATGGAACTTAAAGCAAGAAACGCAAAGTACACCAATGTATCCCACGCGACATAAATAAATTTATGTACTCATATAAATTAGTCGACATTTTTACAACATTTATAATAAATTTCGAACAAAATTTACAATATGTAATTAGGATGTTTTTAATCGTGGGTTTTTGGGTCAATCAAACGAAACAATTGTATGCAGATTTGTAATAAATTTGTCTTTACAGGCTCTGATGAAGGCTCACATTGTAGCCGAAACTAGTTAGTCGTAAAAATTGTTTCGTTTGATTGACCCAAAAACCCACGATTAAAAACATTCTAATTACATATTTACTTTGGGGGTCACGAGAAGTTATCTAAGTAAAAATTTACAATGTAACTTCTATCCATGATGTAATCCGAGGGGGGAAAAATAAAAGAGTAATTGATATAACTTTTATTGCCCCACCTTCTCATAGTTACTTAATGGACTACAGATGTTTAACAACATTCGATTTTAAATAGAATAGAATTAGCTTAACATCTATCTACTTATATAAATTGTACATTGACCATTTCACCATCATACAACTAGAAATTGTTTACATAATTTTCAATATATACCTCTCTCTATTTGGACGCATCTTCATCTTCCAAATTTTTTTCTGTCATACCTGTCCTCACCCCATAGTTCCAAAATCTTCCACTACTGGGGGAAGAAATTTCAACTTCAACAGACATTTTGGTCATCTGTTGTCCTCCATTCTCAATATCTTCGTTTCTCAATTTTTTGAATTACATCTACATCTGCTTTCATTTGATTTCTTATCTGTTCGTTTTTTACATGTTGCAACCTGGATACTCCAGCACTTCTTCACAGGTTTTCCATTTCGACTGCCATTAGTCTTCCTTGCATATTATGGATTGAAGCTCCAAACTTTACATCCTTAGCAGAGAAATAATTCCACCATAATTTTTCCAACTCTTTTTTGTTTTTATTTGAGATATTGTTGTCCCACCACAAGGAGTTCAGCGCTCCTAGAATCTGTTCCCAGCCTCATTTTTATTGATGATCCCTACCAGATGTTTAAACTCTTCCACCTATTTGATTTGTATCTCCTCGTCTATTAATATTTCAAATTTTCTTTTGGTACCTATATAATCTTCTGATCATGAATTCCAGTCCGTTGTTACCACCTGCTGGTCGTCTGCAATCTGCAAAACTCATTGTAAACATAAGTTTATCGTTGATGGGAAGGCCCTTGCCGTCACAGTGTCTTTTTCCATATATAGGTTGAACAATAATTAGCTTAACATTACAATTTAAAAAATGTTATAAGTAAATTCTACCACCGATGCAATTAATTTGTACCAACTTGCCTCAATATAATTTTTCGACAATCTGGCTAATGTGATCTCTAAAATTGGGTTCATTAAATTGAATTAAAAAAGATAAACCAATACACGAAAAATTGTAATCGTTTAATCGTTTGTGAGAAAATGAAAATAAAGCATACTGAAATTACTGTGCCAGATAGACATCTCATCAAGCAACAAACGGTGTGTAGGAAATGCTTTATGTTATTGGGGGCCCCAGATAATCGGACCTATATGACCATTTTGGCCCGGTCTCTCCGAATATTAAATTTCGTTTAGAAAATTCTAGTTAATTTTGTAATCATGCCAAGAATGAGTAAACATATAAACTATTTTTAGCAGTAGTTAATTTGATATTTGCAAGAAATTACTCGTTTAAGAGAAAATATGTGGTTAAGCTAAAAATAAACTTTGGTTTACATTTTTTTCAATCGCGTTTAAGATACCAAGAGATAGGTGAGCGTAACGTAAGTGACGCAAACTAACCCTATTAATTTAACGAGTTACTTCCTCGGATGCCCAAAAGTTTAAATTAAAAAGTTTTTACGTTAATAACCAAGTTTAATGCATTGAATTATTGAGAGTGCGAAATGGAATGATATTTGTAGCCGAATATAACTCCAGAGGAACCATAAATTATATAAACCTAAGTAGCATATTGTAAGAAATATTGAGAGATAATGGAGGACTAAGTACTATAAATTCTAGAAACCTCATTACATTGGGTAATCTATGAAGCTATGAATTTCTGTTATGGATAATGTGATCAGGACTATAATCCATTAAGCACGCTATCTGTTCATTTAAAGGATTTTATGTGTAGTTTCAACTAAATAATACCAAATTCGTGATATATACAAATGAAGACGTAAAATGGGCTATTTTAATATTAACCAGCCATTTCAATTTGTTCCAGTTTTCTATACCACCTATTCTTAGATATTCCCTGCAATAATAATTTTTTTAGATGAAATTTAGGTTTGCAGAATTTTAATTATAAATTTGATTGTTGAGGAAATGAGAATTGGCAATGCGCAAAACGCAAATGGCTATTATGAAAATAACGAACTGATGATGTACTGAACTGAACAGGTTTTCTTTCAATGTAAGCTGAAAATTACAATGAATAATACCTAGCGAAAAAGTGCACTCGAAAGTATATTTTTAAATAACATTCGTCTGAATAATTGATACATTTTCACGATGGCATGATAAGCATGCACAGAATCCTGATGAGTACCTACTTATTGCACACCCTTTCCACTCGACTCGTTCATTTCCTAATATTTTTGCAACGAAATGAGAAATTAAAACTGGAAACGTTTTAAAATGGTTACAATCTTGCAATGTAAAATTTTGGATGAATATTTTCTAGCAAATTTAGTTTCGTAAGTTTTCAAGTTTTCAGCAATAAAATTTCTAAAACAGTGTTAACTTTTTCCCAACTTGTAATAATAGCAAACCGTGTATAAATAACAAATTTTAATCGAGGTTTATAAAAAAGAAGTTCATTAAATGATCCAAAAATTTGTTTGCTTTTGTAGGTTTTCAAGATTTGCTACTAATAACGTTAGATTTATTACAAAATCTAGCTTGAAAACCTTTTAGAGCTAATTTTAGTTAACGTTTATAAATCTCCATATATGAAATTTCCAAGTCCATGATAAAGTCTGTTTTTTAAACCCAAGTTATTTTAATTAACTTCTACTTGACCACGGAAAAGTTGAAGCTACAGCAAATATTAATCAATATTATCTCAAATTACTTGATCTAACTTTATTTTACATTTAATGTGACAAACTTTTTGACGACATAATTAAAAAAATCTTGCCTGTGAACCAACTATTATTTTTTGATCAATTTCAAATGGGTTTAGTTTAATTATTAATATTCTTCAGTACAATGGAGTTATATCAGCCTTAAAATCACTAATGTGATTGTTATAAGCTATGTGTAATACAGATAATGGATTTGGAATGGTAAACAAAGATAACAAAGTCTGCCACTTACTAATACAAAATATTGCAACAATTTGAATAATGGAAATTTTGTGTAGATTTTATGATTCACTAAAAGTTATGCATTTATGTACTTCATAAAATGAGAAAATATTATCGTATTATACTCACATTGTGTCTGTACTACATTAAGAAGTATTTTGTAGCACTTATTTACATAAAACTTTCAAGATAAATTTTTAAAGAAAATAACAAAACGAAAATGCAGCATTTCCTGTTTGATAGCAACAATTTTTAGTTAAAAAAAAAAATGAATTGAATAAAAATCCAAATAGTGATAGTTTTGAGTTATCCAAATGAACGATGATATTTGAATTCACCACATCGGTAAACCTCAGTTTATTGACAGCAGCTTTCCCTGAATAATTTGCAAATTGTAGAAAGCGATATTCTGTAGCTTCTATTTGAATATTCTGATGAGTGATGAATATGAACTCCTTTTGCACTTGGCAAAGAAATTTGGTAATAAGGTATCGCACTTAGTCTCATTTTCTTCACAAGCAACAGAAAATTTCAGCTTTCAATTCCATTTACTTCATTGGTTATTTAGGCAAGAATATCAAATTTTCTGCTCATTATGATGAGTACGCCATGATTTTTATATTGCGTGACTGAAAAGCCAGTTCACTTTTATTCCCTGTTTATTACGATTTTATCTAATATACTCTTATGTTTAAACTCTGACTTTATTTGTTAATCGAAATTTAAATTTTACAAATTACATAAAAATAACAAACTAATAATTTCAAGTACAAGATTTTGTCATCTAATAAAATTACGATTTGAACGTGGAAGAACTAACTTCAATGAGAAAATTATTTTTAATGATTTTTAAGAACTAAGATCATATTATGATTCGGTGTATGGATGTTATCGTAGCAAAAGAAGTATGCAAGGTGTTACACCACGTTCTGCATCTACGACACCTTTCCAACAGGTAATAAAAGGTTGGCTAGCTCAAAGTCGCGAAGGGGTGGGTTGGTGAATGGAATGAAAGGGTCGTGTGACGGCACGTCGCAAAGCGTGTGTTTCCTATCGACGACCGGGCAATCCTCGATCGCGATTCTAAAAATTGTCAAAATCGGTGTGAATAATTTACACGGGGGGGGAGTTAAGTCAAAATCGGTGGGGTTAATATACACGAGGGAGTTTAAATGGGCGCCACGCATACGAAGAACTGAATCTCTTTGAAGGGGACTGGTTATCACACCTTCCAAGCTGGTACGCGACAACTTGATGATCTTACAGCGAATTCTCACTCCGGAAAAACCTCGCTCAATGACCTTACCTTTACAGGAGGCGAACTTTCCGTTGGTGAAAATAGCTAAATAAACATTAACACAACAATAATAATAACACACAAAGTTGGGAAATAAAATGTATTAAATAAAATAATATCAGGGGGGAGTTGACAAAGTTTACACAAGATACTATCAAATTTACATGTCTTGTATAAAAATAAATATGTACAGTTGACGGAACCTTTCCGTGTGGTTTCCGTTGCGAAACTAATATTCGTAAAACAATTACTCTTACAAAAATACAAAAGGTTAATTTGCATGAAAGGGGGCGTATTGAATACAGCACTCCACCAAAATAAATAGTTACTTAAGCGCAACTTGATGATGTCTAAAACTATGATTCATAAAATTGATCATGAAACTTAATCAACGCAATTGATTATCAAAATTCCCAACAACGGGACAAACAAACTTTAGCTACAATACTAAACTTGAAACGTTACGTTAAATTGCTTGGTTACATTCGGAACGCTCGAATGGCTTGGCAAAAGTTACGTTAATAATAGATAATAATATTAAGTTAAATAAAAGGTATACAAAATGGTTGCGATATCGTCTTCCAGGGTTGAACTGAACGTTCATAAACACAAATAATGGTCCATAGGACCAATTAACATCACAATCTTAAAAATATAAAAAGGTTTCTTACTTAATGTGGGTGGTTGATGTTCGACCTCTAGGTAAAGTCGATGACGAGTCCTTCGGGAGTGAGATTCGTCTGCAGAATAGAGCTGAAAGCGATGTCTCAAACCATACCAGAAGGTCAGCGGAGTAACCAGCTTCCAAAACCTCTTTAAATCGAAAGGTGGTGAAGTAACGGGGTGGTTCACGCACTATATTACGCGAATTTCCTTCGTATACAATTAAATTAATATACTTCACTTAAGTTCGTTATTCGCGAAATGACAATTAATTCAAGCCGGTACTGTCTAATTAAAAAAATGTCAATATGGTGTTTGATAAAAACAACGATTGGAATGCGCACATGTGTTCGAAGTGCAGCACCTGTTTTGTATTATTCGATAAAAGCAATGCTACGTAATTGCCTTAAGAGCGGCAAGCAATACCTCGTCGTGATGAAACGTGATAAACAGATGGTATAACAAAAAGTCCGATAATTGATTAATTGTTTAACAACAATTAACGTATTGTTGTCCGATAAAATATTAATTGTTTAACAACAATTGACGTATTGTTGTCCGATAAAATATTAATTGTTTAACAACAATTGACGTATTGTTGTCCGATAAAATATTAATTGTTTAACAACAATAGGCGATATGAATGTTCGATAAATATTAATTGTTTATTAACGATAGACGGTATGAATGTTCGATAAATATTAATTGGTTATTAACGATAGACGGTATGAATGTTCGATAAATATTAATTGTTTATTAACGATAGACGGTATGAATGTTCGATAAATATTAATTGGTTATTAACGATAGACGGTATGAATGTTCGATAAATATTAATTGTTTATTAACGATAGACGGTATGAATGTTCGATAAATATTAATTGGTTATTAACGATAGACGGTATGAATGTTCGATAAATATCTGCAGTTGACACTCACTAATTTTTAGCACCAATGACTTGTATTTATTTAAAGACCTCAAAAAAATGTGAGACCTCGATATTTTAATTCCGCTTTTGGAAGCGCTAAGATACGAAAAAGGTAGTATCAGATTCCAAGTGAATCTCTCCGAATATGCAATTTGCAGCTCAATTTATGCATTCTCCCTACTCTGATCTGGGATTTTTCCCACTTACTGATTGATTTGGACCCTGGTAATTGGGTCCTATAAATTTAGAAAGAAGGGAGACGTGATTTAATTGGATCAATGCCTAGAGTGTGAGGGCACACTTTCTTCTTTCTCCATGTAAAGTGTATCGAGAAGTTTGGTACGACACGTGCGAGCAAAACAATTTTTTGCTCGTCTGGTTGGACGAGAAAGGTCTAACTTTTGCACTTTTTACTTGTTTTTATCGAAGTCTGTAATTTCGAAATCGCTATCCTTTCCATGTTAAACCCGAGCACATTTGGCCGCTTATCTGCACATGGTCGAGATAGCAAAACAAAAGGCATTGATTCTCACGAGTTCCAAACATGCACGTGTGTGTCCTTGTATTGACACTGGCTCGTGATTATAGATCGTATGAAAGTGTCTCTCGATCCTACCTAAACTTTATAGTAATGCATTTGCCTATATTGACGTTTAGTTTGCAACGTTATAGAATAGAGAATTTATTGCCGATGAGGTGAATTATGGATTAATGCTACGTCAACATTATTAACACTTCCTCATCTACCGTATGGTTCATTGTACGTGTATTAAAATATTTGATGATACTTTCCTAACTATACAATTCTTAAGATTATTGTGCATTTGCAAAACGTAAATTTATTAGTTGATCGAATGTTTCAATCTTTTATATTTACAACCCGACCTAAAAATGTTTTCTCAAAGAGTAATTTTCAACGGATCGATTCGAAATTTAAAATATAAGTTTAATAGATCATAAACGCAAAATCTAAAGATGCGCCCGATGCGCGGAATAAGGTGACACTCCCCTTACGTCAAGAGTTGTTATCCCTAACTACTCTTCAACTGGGACGCGCGCAACCTCAACCGAAACAAAAACTGTCCTGCGATAAACCGTCAACACTTGTAGTGTTGAAACAACTACTCAGCTAGTGACTAGACTATACGTATATGCCGGGAAAGAGAGAGAAGGTTCACCTAACCCTAGGCTTAATCAACCCGTGAGTCGTAGTGACTCCTACATGAGAGGGCGGTTCGCGAAATCACGCGATCATTCGCTGGCCGTGGGACCCACAAATGTCTGTGAAGACACCGGACTCTAGATCAAGGTAGACCTGAGCTAAGGTAACACTTCCTTGGCGTACTCATATTTACAAAGCCTTCTCTAAAATGGTTCAGTCGATGGGGACTGTCTGCCTTTTTCAATACGTTGAAAAAACAGAGTAAAAAAAAACGTGTGCTTGGCTGGATCAAATTTACAACAGCCGTTTGGGGCACTTCAGTAGATGGGGACTGTCTGTTTTATCATTTATCGTTGGTGAAACAGAGAAAAAAACTTGCGCTTAGCTTGATCAAATTTACAAAGCCGTTTGGGAGACCATCCACCTTCATCATGACTTCGACCCAAACGAGATGATCGGAAGAGAGAGAAGAGGTAGTGATGGGGGGGTAAAAGATAAGAGTGGGGGAGGGGGGGGGTTAAAAAAAGTGAGGGGTAGCAACCTACAAGGGACAGTTGAGGGACCAATTCCTCGAACCGTCCGAGTTAAACACGGATGCAACCGGGAAAAATAGTGGGGCATAAATCGTAATACGAAACGGGACGGGATAACGACCTACAAGGGACAGTCGAGGGACCAAATCCTCGAACCGTCCGGGTTAAACACGGATCTAAACGCGAGAAAAAAATAGGGGGGGGTTTTCTCAAAAAAAACTTAGGGTGGGATGACAACCTACAAGGGACAGTCGAGGGAGCAAATCCTCGAACCGTCCGGGTTGAACACGGATCTACGCACGAGAACGTGCTGAACGAGAAAGAAAAGTGGGGCACGAATGCCATGTCAATCGTGTTGACCGGAGGGGCTGAATCTCCGAACCAACAAGTAAAGACTAATAAAGGATCACGATAGGCGTGATCCAAAATTCGCGAAAGACGCGATATAAGGGATATGGAGTCCGGCGGGACGAGAGTGGGATGGTACCGAACCGACACCCATATCAAAAGGTACAAGTTACACAACTCGTGGTCGCACAACTAAATATGCGATACTTTGTAAAAGATATTTACGCTACAGAGCTCGAGTTGACGAGACGGGAGTATCAGTCGTCAACAATGATACAATCAAATATGAAATAAAACCAGAAAAACTGAACCCTATACGGGGGTTGGGATTGTCTTTGTCAGTATAACCGAAGGGACCGAATCTCCGAATTACACCGACGAAAACGAGAACGCTACTCCGAAATGATCGGGACGTTTCCATAAAAAAAAACTTGGAAAAACTTCCTACTTGAGAATACCCGACGTCAACTTGACTGGTGGAGTCCAACGGCGGTAAGCGCCGACTGGAAACTCCAATCCAAGGAACGCCTGTACCAGTATGTCAAAGCATGAATATACCATATTCGGCAGGGTCCTGTACCTCCTATGCAAAGCATGAATACACCACACTCGACAAAATCCAAATTACCTGGAGGAGAAAAAGCGAGAAAGGTAGTTTAGTGTCTTGCACGGGCGGTTGATCGGGAAATCCAGCGGTGACTGACACCGGGGGAAATCTCCAATCTAAGCGCAAATCGCGCAAAGCGACAATGCTCGCCCAAGATGGCGACACCATATGAGTGGAACGTATCCACCAGAGCTATATGTCACAAAAGTGTAAGGAATGTAACAAGAGGGTCTTGCTCCAAGATGGTGACATAATACTTCGGAGTCGGGCAATCCGTAAAGTGCCTGGATCCCAGGGTAGTACCATGACATCAACCGAGAGTCAACATGGTTGAAAACCAAAAAAAATATCGGGAACTTACTTTGACTCCAACCGAGAGTCAACATGGTTGAAAAAAATGAACGAAATATTCACAGATACTGAGCGTTATATCTTAATCCTAAAGAAAAGAATGCAAGGGTTATGCACCTATGCACTAGAGTACGAGAAGAAAAAGAAAAAAAAGAAAAATGTTCACGTCATTTCAGATACTCCTATACCGGTATTCTTGGACGTGCGTCGGAAAACACCGACACTTCCAAAAAGAAACAACAGTAACACGACGTTCGTGACGATCACGTTGTACGTGAACAAAATCTGAAAAATCTGGAAGTAAAAATTGAGAAGGGTAGTTTAACGTCTTACGCGGACTATTTTTCAAAACCATAACAGCAGCGACATAAAGTTCGGGACGTAACTATCACGTCGTGAGAGAACAAAATCTTAAAAACCTAAAACTAAAAGTGAGAAGGGTAGTTTAATGTATTACACGGACTAATTCTCAATGCTGGTTCTATATACAATTCGGTAGCCGGGGGGGAGTTAATTGACTAAACCGGGACTAAAGTTGTTGTTTACCCACGAGAAAAAAATATTCCCACAAAAACGTAACTTGGTCAGGACTTGACATGGTGACAACTGTCTGAGTTGCACCTCTAATGTTTACTGTAAACGTATGAAGTGACTCTACTACATTTCATTCAAAAAAAAAGGGGGAGAACACAATCGTTCTTCCAAACAAAAATCAAAATTGACCACAAAATTAACGTATGACTGATGAGGACGTTGGGTAACTAAGCCACCGCAACACCAATCTATACTTGGTCTACCTAAGCGATTTATTGGGTAGTTACTCCAATGGACCGATAAGTATACCCTCTAACTTCGCGTAAACTACTTCCTTAAATGTTCGATAAAAAAAAACGAAATTCGCGACTCCTACCATCATGCGTGATAAACAAAAAAACCAACTAAAGACCTGATTACTTATGGGGTCTGTAATTTTACTCTATACGCTTGAGATACCGTTAAATAACTTCCTTTCCCCTAACGTCTTCAATCTAACTACATAATATCTAAACTTAACATTGATTAAATCGATACCTTAAAATTAATTACACCGAAACTCAACCTAAACTGCTAATTACACAATAAAAGAATAAAAGTTACACACAAGGAAAATATTCGAGGTCCTAATCACTTCTAAAGTCGTTGTGACTGTCATAAGAGAGGGCGGTTCGCGAAATCACGCGATCCTTCGCTTGCCGTGAGACCCACAATTAACAACAGAGACGCAGAACTCTAGTTTGGGTTGGGCCCGAATCTAAGGTGAAATTTAAGAAAGGCGCGATCAAATTTACAATGGCCTCTGGGATGAATGGATCAGATATACAAGTTCATCCCTAATTTTCTATTTATTTTCCAAATGTCGTAGAGGAGAGAGAAAAAAAAAGGGGGGGGAAAAAAATACAAACTAATGATCGAATTGTCCTTCCGTGGACCGACAGATGTCCTAACTGCGTAGGCCGATGGTGGTCGATCTGTTATTCCCTAACAAGGTAAATTTCCCAGGTTGTTGTTTCGAGTTTAACCACTACTCCTGTACAAAGCTCCCTTTCCAAGAAGGTTCCTTTGGGGCAGATTATAAATCGCCAAACTACGAGAAGAAAAAAAAATATATGGGACGATAATGCGCCGAGGAATGGACTATGTCCACAAAATTACTCAATAACCCCGGGGTTTGGATCGACATCCAACACTGGATTGACGTCCAAAAAAATTTTATCTGACAGTGGAACTAGGTCCAGCCTGATAATACGATAACTCCATGAGAAGCGGGTTACTCTAAACAACTATCAACCAAACGCAACCGCACTACAACAATAAAATTCGATACAAAAAAAAAGTCTCCTTACAGGGTGCGTTAGAAAAAAAAGAACTTTCAAAAGAAAACTCTAACTTAATTCGACAAACTAAACTCCCAACTAAATTTAAAAAAGCCTTACGGTAAATGTCGATACTAAATTCAAAAAAAATTTAAAAGCCTTACGGTAAATGTCGATACTAAATTCAAAAAAATTTAAAAGCCTTACGGTAATTGTCGATACTAAATAAAAAAAATTCCAAAAGCTTTACCTTAAGGGTCGGTATTGAATTCAAAAAAACTTGACGTAAATTAACTACGTGAAAGTCAAAAACAACCTTCTACGGGTCCACTAGGTGGATGCGTAAACTTCCAAACCGTACCTATAAACTAATTAGAAAATTTGAACTTCAAAATTAAGTTCACCAAAAAACATACTTAAATCCTAACCTGAACTTTAATCGGGGCTTGACTTCAAGTCCTTGGCATGCCATGCACCAGGTCTAACTCCTGCGGTATCTGACAGTACAAATGTGGTGTTCGAAAGTTTCTTATGAATAACAAAAGGTCCTACAAATTTTGGAGCTAACTTTGCATTAAAATGCTTCGATGCATCGGATAAAACATAATTACGTCTATACACGGTATCACCGACATCGAAATTCGACGGACGTCGTCTTAAATCATAAACAATTTTAGATTTCTCATAAGCGCTTTCTAATCTTTTGGTGATGTCATCGTAAACATCACCTAGTGCTAATGCACGTCGTTTAAGTTCGTCACGATCGGCAAATGTTATGTCTTTCAGCGTGTTCTGATCAGCTGTTTCGATACGCTGTCCACCGGACATGATCATCTCTCGACCGAAATTTGCGAAATACGGAGTCATTCCGATGACTTCATGCAGTGCAGTCCGTACTGCGCAAGCAACCTGGGGGAGATAGATATCCCAACTCTTATGATTATCGTTAACGTAAGAAGCTAACATAGTTTTTAAAACACGATTCACCCTTTCAACAGGATTCGCCTGGGGGTGGTAATATGCATTAAAGATAATTCGGGTATTATATTTCTGTATCATTTTCTGAAATTCCTTACTTCTAAATTGGACTCCGTTATCAGTCAAAATATACTGTGGGGCTCCAAACACTAACAAAACGTTATCTTCAAGTTTTTGAATGACCTGAGATGCGGTAGCTGTACGTAATGGATAAAATAATGCAAATTTGGTAAAACAATCCACAATCGATAAAATATGAGTGTAACCTTTAGTCGACCGAGGCAGTGGTCCAACTATATCGATGGATATCATTTGCCATGGCCTAGTTACTACGGGATGACGGGACATAAAACCACGGGGTTTTTGCTGTTCAGGCTTATGAGCCATACAAACTGGACACTTATTTACATAACGAGTAATATCGGTCTTCATCTTCGGCCAATAATACTCATGAGCTACTCGATCAAATGTTTTTAAAACTCCTAAATGACCGGAAGTAGGTTTATCGTGACACTCGGAAATGATTTTCTTTCTGCGAAATTTCGGAACTACTGTTCTCCATTGACACTCTCTATCCGATAGAGATGGATATCGAACTTTTACTTGTTTAAATAATTCGTCCTCAATAACTTGCCATTTCCTAAACTGAAGGGGGTCTCTTCTGACATTTTTCAACATTCGATAGTACCAACGATCGGTATGCGAGTTAATTAAGGGTTGGTCGTTATCTACTGGATTCTTTACTTTATCGGGTGACCTTCTAACTTGAACAGGGTCAACTAATACTGACGTTATTTCGGGAACAGTGCGCGATAAAGCGTCAGGGACTAAATGATCCTTTCCTTTTCGGTGGATGATTTTGAAATCGTACTGTTGTAACCTGAGAGCCCAACGACATAAACGTCCTGAGGGGTTTTCCAGATTATTTAACCAAATCAGGGAATGGTGGTCGGTAATGACCGTGAAATGTGAAGCTTCGAGATAGGGTCTTAATTTCTCTACTGCCCACAAAACTGCTAAACATTCTCGTTCCGTAACGGAATAATTTCGTTCATTACGAGTTAATGACCTACTAATATAACAAATGACTTGTTCTTTCTCGTCAATGGTTTGGCTGAGGACTCCTCCGAGTCCAAAACCGGATGCGTCTGTCTGTACGGTAAAGGGGACGCTAAAATCAGGGCACGATAGAATAGGGGCTGAAACTAAACAATTCTTAATAGTCGTAAACGCTACTTCACAAGGTTCATCCCAAATGAACTTGGAATTTTTTCTTAACAACGCTGTGAGCGGTGCAAGGATTGTTGAAAACTGCGGGATAAATCTGCGGTACCACGAAGCCATACCTATTAATTGCCGAATTTCTTTAACCGTACGAGGGGCTGGTATACGCGTAATTGCCGCTACCTTATCTGGATCTGCAAGTAATCCATTTGCGTTAATCACGTATCCTAAATATTTCAATTCGGGTTGACAAAAGTGACATTTGTCTTTCCCTAATGATAGACCTGCGGTACGTAACCGAGAAAAAACTTCCTGTAACACTTCAAGATGTTTTTCGAAGGTGGATGTACAGATGATGATGTCATCCAGGTATACGAATACAAAGGGTTCGAGATCGGGACCTAGAACTTGATCTATCAGCCTCATCCAAGTAGCAGGAGCATTATGAAGCCCGAAGGGCATCCTGGTGAATTGAAACAATCCACGTCCGGGTACTGTAAAGGCGGTATATTTTTTGGAATTTTCCTCGACAGGAATTTGCCAATACGCTGACTTAATGTCCAGGGACGTTATAAACCGTGCGTCTCGAAGACGATCTAAAATTGAGGATACATACGGGATGGGATACGCGTCCTTCTCGGATACTTGATTTAATTTTCTGAAATCGACACAAAATCGATATGATTTGTCTTTCTTTTTGACTAACAAAATGGGGTTTGACCAACCACTAGATGATCGTTCTATTACCCCTAACTTAAGCATGTGATCTAATTCTTTATCGATATGTGCCTGTACACTAGGGTTAACCGGATAATAACGCTGTTTAATCGGCATTGAGTCGGTTTTAATAACATGTTGCACTAGGTCAGTACAACCGAGTTCTTTGACCTTAGTCCGAAAATGTAGGTCAATGACCTTATCTAAACGCTGACGTTCCTCAACTGATAAATTAAAAATAGTTTGTAAGGGTGTTTTCTTGTCGGTAGTTACAGATGCAACTTGGGGTTTCCCGAAATACCACGATTTGTTTTTCAAATCAGGGACGAAACCGATGGATTCCCAAAAATCTACACCTAAAATAAGTGCGTGTGAAAACTTTGGTACCACAATGACTGAAATATGGGCGACACGATGCTGTAATCTAATGGGTAATTGAGCTATCCCGATACTGTTTATAATTTCACCGTCTGCTACGGTACACTTTGGTCGTAACGTGGAGTCAAGTTGAATTTTTACACCGGTAGATTGTAAAGTATTCCAACCTTCCTCGCCTAAAATCGTGTTGGTCGCTCCTGAGTCCAGGAGGGCTAAAATTTCACAACCGAGAACATTGACTCTTACATGGGGACGATTATCATGTCTTGAATCCTCTAATACATAATCTAATATAGTTTTAATTTTATCTTTACGTTTAGCTAACATCTTATGAAAATGGGTCGAATTTACAAACTTGCGGGAGTTCACTAGGTGACCACGTCCTAATGAGTCCCGGAAGAGTTTTCCGAACTCCTTCTACTCTGACTGGGGTTACAGTGGGGACAAGTTTTTGTTGTTTCATCTTTTCTCCCACAGCGATAACAATATATACGTTTCTGCGGAACGGTACAACGCGACGCTAAATGTCCTGTGCCACCACAATTCCAACAAGAATTATTACTTGAAGTTTTACTAAAAACTTCGACAGCGCTATTGCGACTTTTAAAAGTCGGTTTATTTACAGATCGTTTATTATTTCGTGATTTACTAAAAGACGTTGATTCGGCACGCGATGCGCGATCATTTTCTTGAGTCGGTACATTCAAGTGGGTATAAGCTACATCTGGTTCTAAGTCGTTTTTCCTCTTTGACGGCGGTGCGTAATTGGAAATGGTCAACCTACGCGCTTCGAGAATGCGCCCCAATTCAATGAGCCTGTCAAAAGACGTAATTTCGGTAAAACCTAACTGTGCAATATAAAATGGGTTTAAGTTTCGTAATGCGATACTTAATTGTCTTTCTTCCGATAATGGGATGACTAAGCGAGCAAACATTGTTTTTAACATTGCTACATACATTGCCAAATTTTCCTCGTTCCCTTGAGTTCTACGTGTAATTTCCTCAAGTAATCTGACGTCATAGTCAGCTGGTCGAAATTGTGCATTTAATAATACTACTAATTCTGACCAAGTAGATGCCTTATCTCTATTTGCGCGAAACCACAATAATGCTTTACCCTCGAACAGGTCAATCGCCTCTTCGAAGAGTTGACTTAAATTTACACGTCTAGCAACAATTAATTCATTGACTCTTTCTAAAAATGCAGTGATCGAAATACTTTTTGCTTCACCGGAAAACTTTAATCGCCACTTGACAACAGGTGTTGATTTCGTACAATAACTTTTCTGCCCTACCTCAACCGGAGGGGGGTTAATATTTAATGAAACTGGATTTGAAGTTACGATTACTTCTGGTTCTACTGGGGTCTCTCGACTAATTTCGGCCACGATATTCGATAATGAATCTCGCTCCGTTCGAGAATTTGCTACAAATAAGCGGTACGCGGATCTACATTCTTCTAATTCGTCCATAACTGTTCGTTTTGAATTTTTGTCTTTTACTAAAAAGGGTTTTGATCGGGATAATCTATTAAAGTAATGTGCTAACTTCGTTTCTACCTCGATTTCTACGTTAGGTTCTTGGTCTCGTGAAACTTCCAAGCGACCAAGTAGTCTATGAAGAATCAATAAGCCGGCTCTTAATGCCACCAAATCTTCTGCAAAGGTAAACGGATACCACGCTAAAGCGTAACTTTCGCCTTCTTCTTCTTTATCAAGGGCTATTACTAATTCATCACGTAATTCTTTTACCGAACCGTGAAAAGGTAAACCTCTAATCTTTAATTCGTATTGGACCTCGTCCTTTCGCAACTTGTCCGGTACAATCCTGAATGCCATTATTAATCGAAATGAATAAATTTAATTAAATACAAAAAAGAATTCGCGGAACACGACTCCACTTGTTCTCTGAACAACTAATGGTAAACGGAAATACAATATTTGATCTTAAAATCGCGATAATTTTCACTTTTAAATTTAAATAGGGGGGCGTTATGGAATCTCGTTAGTCCATTCATGCGCGTCGGTACTATTTTAAAAATTGAAATCTTAATTCAAAACTTCGTGATTTACAAAATTTGACGTAATGTGCCAAAAGGGCTTTCTTGACAGCCGCCTAGTTGAACGCTAAATTATTTTTTTCAACTTACAAAAATTAATTCGGAATTTACTCGATTTACAACAAAAGGAAATTCGATACCATAACATGCCAAAAAGGCTTTATCGATAGCCCAACGTTGGCCGCGCCAAATTATTATCCTGTTACACCACGTTCTGCATCTACGACACCTTTCCAACAGGTAATAAAAGGTTGGCTAGCTCAAAGTCGCGAAGGGGTGGGTTGGTGAATGGAATGAAAGGGTCGTGTGACGGCACGTCGCAAAGCGTGTGTTTCCTATCGACGACCGGGCAATCCTCGATCGCGATTCTAAAAATTGTCAAAATCGGTGTGAATAATTTACACGGGGGGGGAGTTAAGTCAAAATCGGTGGGGTTAATATACACGAGGGAGTTTAAATGGGCGCCACGCATACGAAGAACTGAATCTCTTTGAAGGGGACTGGTTATCACACCTTCCAAGCTGGTACGCGACAACTTGATGATCTTACAGCGAATTCTCACTCCGGAAAAACCTCGCTCAATGACCTTACCTTTACAGGAGGCGAACTTTCCGTTGGTGAAAATAGCTAAATAAACATTAACACAACAATAATAATAACACACAAAGTTGGGAAATAAAATGTATTAAATAAAATAATATCAGGGGGGAGTTGACAAAGTTTACACAAGATACTATCAAATTTACATGTCTTGTATAAAAATAAATATGTACAGTTGACGGAACCTTTCCGTGTGGTTTCCGTTGCGAAACTAATATTCGTAAAACAATTACTCTTACAAAAATACAAAAGGTTAATTTGCATGAAAGGGGGCGTATTGAATACAGCACTCCACCAAAATAAATAGTTACTTAAGCGCAACTTGATGATGTCTAAAACTATGATTCATAAAATTGATCATGAAACTTAATCAACGCAATTGATTATCAAAATTCCCAACAACGGGACAAACAAACTTTAGCTACAATACTAAACTTGAAACGTTACGTTAAATTGCTTGGTTACATTCGGAACGCTCGAATGGCTTGGCAAAAGTTACGTTAATAATAGATAATAATATTAAGTTAAATAAAAGGTATACAAAATGGTTGCGATATCGTCTTCCAGGGTTGAACTGAACGTTCATAAACACAAATAATGGTCCATAGGACCAATTAACATCACAATCTTAAAAATATAAAAAGGTTTCTTACTTAATGTGGGTGGTTGATGTTCGACCTCTAGGTAAAGTCGATGACGAGTCCTTCGGGAGTGAGATTCGTCTGCAGAATAGAGCTGAAAGCGATGTCTCAAACCATACCAGAAGGTCAGCGGAGTAACCAGCTTCCAAAACCTCTTTAAATCGAAAGGTGGTGAAGTAACGGGGTGGTTCACGCACTATATTACGCGAATTTCCTTCGTATACAATTAAATTAATATACTTCACTTAAGTTCGTTATTCGCGAAATGACAATTAATTCAAGCCGGTACTGTCTAATTAAAAAAATGTCAATATGGTGTTTGATAAAAACAACGATTGGAATGCGCACATGTGTTCGAAGTGCAGCACCTGTTTTGTATTATTCGATAAAAGCAATGCTACGTAATTGCCTTAAGAGCGGCAAGCAATACCTCGTCGTGATGAAACGTGATAAACAGATGGTATAACAAAAAGTCCGATAATTGATTAATTGTTTAACAACAATTAACGTATTGTTGTCCGATAAAATATTAATTGTTTAACAACAATTGACGTATTGTTGTCCGATAAAATATTAATTGTTTAACAACAATTGACGTATTGTTGTCCGATAAAATATTAATTGTTTAACAACAATAGGCGATATGAATGTTCGATAAATATTAATTGTTTATTAACGATAGACGGTATGAATGTTCGATAAATATTAATTGGTTATTAACGATAGACGGTATGAATGTTCGATAAATATTAATTGTTTATTAACGATAGACGGTATGAATGTTCGATAAATATTAATTGGTTATTAACGATAGACGGTATGAATGTTCGATAAATATTAATTGTTTATTAACGATAGACGGTATGAATGTTCGATAAATATTAATTGGTTATTAACGATAGACGGTATGAATGTTCGATAAATATCTGCAGTTGACACTCACTAATTTTTAGCACCAATGACTTGTATTTATTTAAAGACCTCAAAAAAATGTGAGACCTCGATATTTTAATTCCGCTTTTGGAAGCGCTAAGATACGAAAAAGGTAGTATCAGATTCCAAGTGAATCTCTCCGAATATGCAATTTGCAGCTCAATTTATGCATTCTCCCTACTCTGATCTGGGATTTTTCCCACTTACTGATTGATTTGGACCCTGGTAATTGGGTCCTATAAATTTAGAAAGAAGGGAGACGTGATTTAATTGGATCAATGCCTAGAGTGTGAGGGCACACTTTCTTCTTTCTCCATGTAAAGTGTATCGAGAAGTTTGGTACGACACGTGCGAGCAAAACAATTTTTTGCTCGTCTGGTTGGACGAGAAAGGTCTAACTTTTGCACTTTTTACTTGTTTTTATCGAAGTCTGTAATTTCGAAATCGCTATCCTTTCCATGTTAAACCCGAGCACATTTGGCCGCTTATCTGCACATGGTCGAGATAGCAAAACAAAAGGCATTGATTCTCACGAGTTCCAAACATGCACGTGTGTGTCCTTGTATTGACACTGGCTCGTGATTATAGATCGTATGAAAGTGTCTCTCGATCCTACCTAAACTTTATAGTAATGCATTTGCCTATATTGACGTTTAGTTTGCAACGTTATAGAATAGAGAATTTATTGCCGATGAGGTGAATTATGGATTAATGCTACGTCAACATTATTAACACTTCCTCATCTACCGTATGGTTCATTGTACGTGTATTAAAATATTTGATGATACTTTCCTAACTATACAATTCTTAAGATTATTGTGCATTTGCAAAACGTAAATTTATTAGTTGATCGAATGTTTCAATCTTTTATATTTACAACCCGACCTAAAAATGTTTTCTCAAAGAGTAATTTTCAACGGATCGATTCGAAATTTAAAATATAAGTTTAATAGATCATAAACGCAAAATCTAAAGATGCGCCCGATGCGCGGAATAAGGTGACAAAGGATAGGAAACTGTGAGGCAAGTTAAGTCAAGGAGTTTTTTCTAACTATTAATCCACAAATTCTTGCTTACCCCTTAAGAGAAAAGCATAATTAGGTATACAGTAAAATAGGAATAAGTTATATTAATGAATACCAATAATCTAGAACTACACTAAAGTTTGTAATTCTGCTGACTTGAGAAATCTAGCTACATGTAATTACTTAGAAAATTTTGGAAGCATACAATTTATGCAAGGATTTCAGTTTTCATTGAACAGGGCGTCGCTTTTTCATTGGAATGTGCTGCGTCTGCAAATTTTAATTAACCTTATTTTAAGTTTCATTAATCAGAATTTAAGAAAAATATACATTTGCGTTCATTTGTTTAACTTATCACTTAGCACCTAACAAATTTGTGTTAAATATTTACATTTTCTTTTCGTTGATTAAATTAAGCATCACTATAATATTTTGTGATATATACAAATCGAGAAAAAATACCAACGATAACCATAACAATTTTCCACCCACTTGATTGATCAAAATTTATTTATTGCTGCTTTTTAGGGAAACGCTCAATGTTGTAACCAAGAGAATTACGATTTTCCTCGGTATAGGTATCTAATTTTAACTTTCGGAATGAAAGATATTGATTGTGTTGATTAACATTGTCTTATATGTTCTTTGTGAAAGAAAATTTGCTAAGTTGATGCATAATTTTGGCACCCGTCAAATTCATACCAAAACTGGTAGTAACAAAAGCTAACGAGTGACTGAAACTTAATTTATATTTTGCCTGAGGCATAAAAGTGAATTAATTATTATAATACCTACTGAATTGTAGTATACAACACAATTTGAACATTGTTAATTTATTTTGAATGATTTTAGATACCTACAGCTTGTGTTGACTAAAGATTACATTTTGTCTTGAAATTAAGAAGGAAGGTTTCTTAAAGGTAAAAGGTAAATTGTATATTCGTTAATGAAGACATAAAACAGAAGGCAGAATTTCAACCGCACAAAGCCTTAAGTTTCATTAAAATCGATAACTTTATTACCTTGATCTACCAATTAGTATGATAATTTTGTTCAACTAGAACTAGAGGGACAATATTTATGCTGCTTAGAATCCATATTTTACAATAATAATAAATTTTTCTTGGTGTTAACCGCTCGTTAATTGACCAAACTTTTATACATTTTTTCATGATATCGATTTATGTTTGGTTGAAATTTGTTTGTATTTTCTCAAATATATTAAAAACAAAGGACATGATAAGGTTCAAACTACACGTACCCTTTTTGTAGAGTTTAAAACTTACTACAATAACAATTTTTGCAACACTGTTTATGATAAGTCAGTCGTTTGGCTTGCATGCGTCGTCAAACTTGGAAACTCGGGTTCCGATAATCCTTGATTTCGTCGTTTTTGATATTGCGCCGGTAATTTTTTCAGACATTTAGAATAGAATTCAAAGTTCTAAAACAATCACACATCATCTGAGACCTTCAAAGAATGTTTTTCATGATGTAACCCATTTTCTACATTTTCCACATTTTTTTTTGTCTATTTTATTGTTATGTAAACAAAACGATTTTACTTCTTGGAGTAGTTTTAGTTTTTTACTGTTTTCATGTCTTAGAATTTATTCGCTTTACAGGAATCTTATTATATGCATCTTATTGGGGACAAAACTTTAAGTTGACAAAGATCTTTTCATTTTTCGTACTTCAAGTGAGGAGCAATACTTTCAAAACGCAACATATCCATCCTTCAAACCTAAAGTTAAGTAAATGAAGATTTTGTGTAACTTCATTATATTTACCATAATAATGCAATTATTCTTTTTTTGTTTAACGCATAATCGCATTGTTGTATTTATATTAATATGCTTAAAATTGGAAATCGTTGGCTTTTAGTATTTTTGTAAATCTACTTTAATACTGGATTTTATTTTAATACTGGAAAGGGATATGTTGCGTTTTGAAAGAATTGCTCATCAAGTATAGAACTTTTTATTCGCGTACAAAGTTATACAATATTTTTTGTAGAAGTTTCGGCATCAATAAATAATTCTAAGTTCCTCGTACGAAAAACACGTAAGGTCTTTTTTGCTTATAATTTTGTCGCAATTAGTTGCATAAATGCTAAGATTCGTCTCAAATGAATTTTCAGACATGAAATCAGCAAAATGCTAAAACTAGTTCAAAAAGTCAATTTTTCTGTTATCATAGCTACAAAATAGACAACGAAAGGTCGAAAAATTTGTTGCATCGTGAGAAATATTTCTTGAAGTTCTCAGATGATGCGTGATTTTTAATTTGATTTTAAATGGTCGAATAAAATTAACGACGAAATGGACGATTTCTAGAAACTAAGTTTCGGAGTTTGACGGCGCGTGTAAACTAAACTACTAACTTGAAGATAAATGTTATTGGGGTTGTTAATATTTTAGTACATAATCTTACACTCCACCAAAAAGGTACGTATTGTTACCGTACCTTTTTTAGTGTTCGAGATATTTGAGAAAAAACAAATAGTATCGCATTCTTGATCATAAGAATGTTAATAACTTTTTAATCCACGGAAATTTTTTTAAGTAAAATGAATTCCATATATAGAAACTCAAATCAAAGTAATATAAGATTAATTGGAGGGATAACTCCTTAAATTCGTGTAATACATATGACTGGATTATTTATGTTAATTATTAAACCAGAAGGATTCCAGGCACGTCGGACGTGTCGCGTAGTTAAATTGGAGACACGTCGGACCGTCGAAATAATTTCTGTTCCAAATATTTCTTACTAAATAATAAACAACAAAATGTTATACATTCCATTATGCATTTCCGGAACTTAAATTGCAATTTATAATAATTTCATACTGTAATTTCAACATAACCCTTTCCAAATAAATGTCGGTTTGGCGTTTTAAACATGCGGTTGTCATAGAAACACCCTATTTAGTTTTATTTAAGTCCTTTGGGATTGAAATTGATTTTAATTCATTTTAAAGCCCTTGACATTTAAAGTTAAACTTTAATCTTCGAAAAAACGGACTAAAATAGCATTTAAATCTCGGAAATGCATAAAAAACTTAATATAATTTTTTTTCAAACGTCAGTAAAAGGACGACATTGTCTAATTTTATTTGCGAATTACATTACCGTTGGTGTCGCCACCAGCAACAACAACATGGCTATGTTTGGACGTACTAAATATATCTCAAAATTTAAAGTCATTTTATGGAGAAAATTTGCGAAACTTTTTAATGCGTTGTTAAAATTTATTTTACTATATTTTGTTAGTTATTATGTTCACTTTATTATGTCTTGAACCTGAAGAACGTATTTTTATTTAATACGTCATCACTTACTTATTGGAAATTCTCCCGCATGATGTAAATTGCAAGTTTCACTTCTAAATCATCGGTATCAAAGTAAATTTTAACCTAACAAATTAGTAGGTAAATCTAACCATACAATTTATTGTTTAACAAGATATTACATATACTTACATTTTTAGCGATTTTCGACGTTGAAGCAAAATTAGCACAAGATTTAATTTATTTCACTCGTCCGCAAAACTCTACTGACTTTCCCACAAAAAATGACACTTTTACTCCTTTTTAAACAATATATTATAGGTTCCCCTATTTTTTTTAAATTCTTTTTTCATTGATTTAATATTTTCTTAACTTCAAAAAACAATTTTTGGAAAAAAAAGTACGACGGTCCGACGAATTATATATGTTGAACTTATACACTAATTTATTAAAAACACTTAAATTTTCTTGATTTAAATTTTTTATTTAACTTTTAATTTCCACAAAAATGATTATATTTCTTGAATTATAAAATGGACATAGATACACCTTAAATCTAGACTTATACAATACTGACTGAAATTTTATTAACATTGATTTTTATGTATTTTTCAGAATGGTTTATTTAGCGGAATTTTTATTCTAGAACATTCTAGACTTCCTTTTGCTAAATTGACAAATGGATAAACAATTACAATATTAGTATTTCCTGTTACATCATCTATCGGAAAATTACCAAGCTTATATAATTATTTTATTAGTTATTGGAATATATAACTTCTCCCCCCTTTAGATGAAAAATTTGGAACTTTATTGGTGACTAAATTTTTATCAGCGTCCAATACAGTTTCGATGACGTTTTGGGTAGTATCTTCCAGGTGTTGTGGATTGGTTTGAATTTCAGGCGGATAATGTCTATGCTTTTTTATATAAATGAAAATTTTATAAATTACCACTAACAATATGATAAGGTAGATTAAAATTGTCCATACACTTGTTTTTTTTTGAAATGTATCACGGTGTTATTGTTTAATTTTAACTTTTGATCATTAAGTTTATTTTGTATTTTATTAATGTCACTTAAGTCCACTTTAGAAAGCACTAGGGGTTTTAGTTCCGAATAACTATCACTCGCGTCTTTTATTGTAGACACTCTTAAGTCTGGTATTTTGAATAATTTGAATTTCTTTGAGTTGCCTAAATTTTGTAGTTTGGTATTTTTTATTTTTAATTCGCAGAATTTTGGGATTTCTATAACGTACGTGCCTTTTAAAGGAATGGTGTTTGTTTCTTCTTTGCATTTTTGATGACCCAATAATTGTTTCGGTGTTAATATTATCCATTTCCCGTCTCCTATTTTCTGAATTTTGATGTTGTTCAATTTTATGGTTTCTTGGTTACAATTTGTTGCGTTTTCCGAAAATTTTAAGAGTTGTACCTCACACGGGTTGTCTTCATTCTTTTGAATTTCTAAAGTGTTCTCCTCGCATAAATATTCTCCGAGTCTTATTTCTTGACATTCGTTTTCGAAATGGGAATAGTATTGCTCGTTTATAATAAGAAAATTTGAATTTGGAAGGATTCTTTTAGGGTTGTTTTCGGAAGTATGAATCAGTAAAGGATAAAATTTGAAATAGTCATAAATTTTGATTTCGGTTTCGTTTATTAATTTTTGAAATTTGTTTAATTTGGATTCTAATAGTTTTTGATTAGAAATAAGATTAATGCTCGTTTGGTTAA
Source organism: Podabrus alpinus (assembly GCA_932274525.1). NCBI lineage: Eukaryota > Metazoa > Arthropoda > Insecta > Coleoptera > Cantharidae > Podabrus > Podabrus alpinus. Next base: position 30,959,475 of record OW026451.1, read on the forward strand.
ATTTATTGATTACGGATTTGTTATTTTACTGTTAATCGAGTTTCAGAATGTAATTTAAATAATTGCGTCAGTTTGGTAAATGTATCTTATTAAATATGCTTGCTTGTATAATCGAGTAAGTCCATATGTAAAATTTGAAAATTTGGGATTTTTGAAATCATTTAAATTTTATATTAATTATCAAAAATTGTGTATTGTGAAAAAGAAAGAAAGTTTGTTGTTTTGGTTTTTTGGAGGTACCAAAAGTGAATATTGGTCAATATAGTGGTTATTAAAATTTTTCCTTTTCCGGTTGCCATTTTTGAAAATTTGTTGTGCTTTATTTATAAATGATTTGAACTTTCTAAAATGTTCTCTTTCATTATTATTAGTCAAAAATTCGTTTACGTATTTAGGATTTCCAGCTAGACCTCGTCTTTCGAAATTTATTAATTTTAAATAAAATGGTTTAGTTATTTCAGATGACCTTAAATTTCGAAATTTTGATTGAATTATCGATGATTGATTTTGGTAATGGTTATTTAATTTTTTTCTTTTTCGGTTATTGATCTTTAAAATTTGTTTTGATTTGTTTATAAATAATTTGAAATTTTTAAAATGTCTTTTGTATTCAAGAGTTTTAATTAGATTTTGTCTTTTGAAATTTAACAATTTTAAGTTTTGAATTTCTGATAGGTTTATTGATTGTTGGTTTTCGTAATGGTTATTTAAAATTTTCCGTTTTCGGTTATTGTAATTTAGAATTTGCTGTGATTTGTTTATAAATAATTTGAAATTTTTAAAATGATTTCCCCTATTGTTATTAATCAAAATTTTATTTAAGTATTTGAGTTTTTTAACTAGATTTCGTTTTTTGAAATTTTGTTGGAATTTATTTGAAGATAGTTTGAATTTTCTAAAATTTTTTCTTTTGTAATTATTTGTCGAAATTTTGTTTATGTATTTGAAATTTCTAACTGGTTTTTGTTTTTGGAAATTTGTCGGTTCTAAATGATGTGACCTTTGGAGATTCGTTTTACCGCTGTCTACTTCCATTGGGGTAGGTTTAAATGAAGTTCTGTTGGAGTTCGGTTTAAATACAAAGGGTTTGTTAAAATTTTGAAAATTAGAATTTTGAAAATTCGGTTCAAGTCGAAATGAGTTATCGAAATTTTGATTGGGTGTTTGTTGATAGTTGTTTGTTCTAAAATTTTGCTCTTCTAATGGAATTGGTAAATTTTGTTCTTCTAATTGAACAGGTGATTCTTGTTCCCTTAATTGACTTAATTTTTTATTTTCTGAAACTGTTTTTTGCAGTAAAGTTAATTTTCTAAGAATTTGGTTCATCAAAATTTCGTTATGCTTTTTATCAATTTCTGATCGTGCTGTTTCTAAATTTTGTTTAACTAATTGATATTCTTTATATAATTTTGAAATTTGGTTTCCTAATTCGATAACATTGTTGTTTATTAGGGGTTTACATTTTTTGACCGGTTCTTGAATTTTAAATTGATTTTGACTAAAATTTTGGTTAATTGGAAAGTTTGTGACATGTGCGTTCATAAAATCAGTAGTTGAATTAATTTTTTGAAAAATTTTGTTTTCTCTAAAATTTGTGGATTCTAAAGAATTGATAGGTTTACGTGGACGTGATAAATGATAATTTTCGATTGTGTTTAAATTTTTTACGTTAGAGGTTTTCATGAACAAAGTATGAAAAAATGGTATTTTTGCTTGGGGTGTTTCTAAAATGCTGTCTCCATATTTAAGTATTGCTTTTAGTTGACGTAATAAATTTCGTCCTATTAAACCGTCATATTTTTCTGAGAACTTAGAAATGTAAAATTTGCATATTTCGTTACTTTTGAAAATTTTAGGTAACGGGGTATATAAAATTTTGTTTTGTTGTGACAATTTATCCGAGGTTTGAATTTGGAAATTTTCAGTTTTTATGTAATTTTTGAAACATCTTAAAGCCAATTCCGGACTTATTAGACTATGTTCACTGAATGTTTCGATTAAAAATTTTGCTTGAATCTCCGGAATGTATATAAATATCAGATTACGTCCTGTCGTATCATAATTATCATTTACATGAATGGTTAAACTATTTGGTCTAAAATTTTGGAAATGTGAAGTTTGTTGAGACGTATTAAAATTATGGAAGGTTGACATTTTATTTTGGATTTGATTTTTAAATTTATAAAATTGTATCGAGTTATTTAGCGTTTATGCTTTCTTTGTTATTTCCGGTGTCGTTTACAATGATAAATTGTTAAGTAATGCTGATATGTTGTCAGCGTTCATGAACCTTAAGTTTAAAATTAGAATAAATCTTACTACGTGTAATTTAATTAAAATGTGAATTTATTTCTAAATTGTTTCGCGTATATGACTAAATCAAAATTTTCTTAATTAATTATAGGTTTTAAATTTTTGGATTAGGAATTTTAATTTGAGCTTTTACTCACGTTATAATATTTTTCTTCATAATTTTCTTATCTTCTTAAAATTAATTGGTTGATCCACAACTTGTTTGTAGCGATGCTTGTCTACGTTTTTTGGCTGTTGGATCCTCTTCTTAAAATTAGGGTTGGTCAACGGTCAGCTTGCTTTGTAGCGATGTTTGTCTACGTAGCTCGCAGGTTGTTGGTCCTTTTCTTAACTAGTTGGTTGGTCCACAGCTTACGTTATCGGCAGCGATTTTTGTCTACCTTTGGCTTGCTGTTGGGTCCTTTCCTTAACTTAGGGTCGATTCCAAAATGTTTACGACGATTTTTGTTCGCTCACAATTGAAATCTTGCAGTTTTCGTGGTTTTTGGAATTCTTGGACGATTTTTGTTCCAATTTTTTCCAAAAATTTCGAATCCGTTTACGACTGCGCCAATTATATATGTTGAACTTATACACTAATTTATTAAAAACACTTAAATTTTCTTGATTTAAATTTTTTATTTAACTTTTAATTTCCACAAAAATGATTATATTTCTTGAATTATAAAATGGACATAGATACACCTTAAATCTAGACTTATACAATACTGACTGAAATTTTATTAACATTGATTTTTATGTATTTTTCAGAATGGTTTATTTAGCGGAATTTTTATTCTAGAACATTCTAGACTTCCTTTTGCTAAATTGACAAATGGATAAACAATTACAATATTAGTATTTCCTGTTACATCATCTATCGGAAAATTACCAAGCTTATATAATTATTTTATTAGTTATTGGAATATATAACTCGACGTGTCTAATTTAAATACCTACGCGACCAATCCAACATGTCTCCAATTTAACTACGCGACCGGTCCGGCGTGTATATAAATTAAGTAAGCGACACGTCCGACGTGTATGAAGTCACTTTCTTATTAAAATTTTGTATATTAAATTAATACACGACGAAAATATTACTTATATCTTTGTTATATACAAAATTGTATTGTTGTTTAGCAGCGCGCAAGAGCTCTAGCTTGAATCTAGGCTCTTGTTGAAAAAGGAAAATGCGAGGTATTAAGTTTTCTAATTATTTTTTACATACTTGAACATAATTTAAAAATTTTGATGTCAGTCTATTCCGCCTTTTCTTGAAATGATCAAAAAAACTCAATTGCACTGATACCCCATCCTTAAAGCAAACGAAACAAAAGCACCGACTTCGACGCTTTAATTTAGAAATTATCGAACTCTTAACTTCGTATATTTGGAATTTTCCAAATACAAAATATTGTACATTTCGTAAACAATTTTCTATGCTTAATTTATTATTTTGTACTGCCTAATACTTCAACAATTTTAAGAACCTTATGTTAATAATGTAACGCGCACAATTTAACAAGCCCAAATGGAAGCTTTGTAAAATAATTAAGAGATTAATGCTTTTAAATTATGTTGCAGGAATTTTATATAAATTCTTTACAAAAACATCAATTACGTTATTATTTTACTTATTCTGCTACATTAAATTTTTTAAAAGTTAAATAGCAAATTAATTTTTTGCCTTAATTAATTTTCGTAACATACCAACGCTTGGAAAAAATAGAAGAAAATTATAGAGCTGTAAATAATGCTGTTTTTCATAGGAAAATAGAAATGAATTTGAATAATCGGGAGTATTTTATTAATACTTAAAATGGAATAAGGAAACAAATCATGTATTTTTTTTATTAATTTAATACCCATAGTGAGATTAGTATACTTACAGCCTTGGTAAAAATTTATTAGGCACTCCTTTAAAATCTCTTATTATTAAAGCTAATTGGAAGTTTTTCTAAAAAAAAATTATTGCAAATTTGCAAGGCCTTCTTGGTAATAAACCGAATTTAAATAAGTAGTAGTTAAATTAACTTATAAATTAAATTTAGCTTCGCCCAAAAATGTGCCTTTTGTCCTGGTCATCAGAACGGTTAGCTTTTTGTCAAAGGTTACTTAAGTCGCTAAACTCAAAAATATACTTTTAAATCCAAAAAAGTAAAAGTTGGAATCGTTTATCAATACAAAAAGCTAAACCACAGTTATTAAATGTGGCTGCAATGATGGTCGAATTGAAAACCATTAAAATGGTCAATCAAAAGCGTACAAAGCGAATAGAAACTTATTAATAAAATAATAATAATAGAAAAAAATATTACTCTCCTTATTATATTATTATTTATAGTTTTCTTTTTCAACTTCGTTTATTTCTTGTCAGATTTTTCTTTTGCTATTATGCAATATATTACCATTAAAATTACTTGTTCTGATGAAACTGTTATAACTTTGAAATTAGATCCATGTTTCGTTATTTATATCTTATTTATTTTACAGTTTTTTGTCGAGATATCGTATATCTTTCAATCTCAAAAGTGTTCAACCAATGTTGTAGCTTTTAGCAAGAATTTGAATTTATGTTTTTCCTTAAAGTGAGATAAATAAAATGAGAAATTCTTGTTTAAACCGCTTGACAGTGAAAATTTGTTGTTCGCTTTTCCCAGCTCGTGTACGTACTACATATAACTGTAAAATCACATCAAATTTTAAACTTATCGCAAATAAAAAAAAACGCTAAAGAATTTCACTGGGAAGCATAAAATGAACTTTTTAATTAATAAACGGCGTTAATCAAAAAAATTTTATATTAGAAGTCATTATAAAAGCTTTCAAAAATATTTCGCTTTTACAACATGTGAATAAAAAGAAGGGTCGTTAAATCCACACTTTTGATATAACAAAATTTATTAACGTTTTTGCCCGTCTGTGCTACATTAACTCATTATCTATGGGTTTTATGTGCATATTTACTTAGAAAGCCCAAACGGCATCATCTGTATATTAAATTTTGAAATATAAATTCACATAAGTCCATACAAACATAGCCTTTTAGAAATTTTGTTTTAAACGTAATTTATGTTCATGAAAATAACTGAATTTGAGTTAACGCGTATACAGTAAGAGATGAAATAAAGTATGGAAGACAGTTGGAATGTTTTTAATTAGCGTATAATTGAAAATAAATTTAATTGCTGCCGTACAGCAGCTCAAGGTGTCTGCGGCTTAGGAATTGAGGGATTTGTTTTGTTTTCGATTAATAATTGATTAATTTTGTGTTATGTGACACAATTAAATCTGCGGGTTAATTTTGGAATCGGAATTGCAGAAACTAACTTATTCATTAGAAATTGTAAAAAAAATTCAAGTATTTGCAGTGTTATATAAAGTTTAATTAATTATAAGTTTTAGCCTCTATGGATCTCACTATTAATAGCAACCCATTTACGTTAAGTGATTGCATAATTTATCATTTCCTACCCTTAACTAAATATATCAGCTAATATGGAGAATAACTCATTGTAAATCAGATGATAGATTGGGGACCAAGCAATGTTTATCTTGAAAATAAAAATTTGAAAACTAAATCTTGTTACTTTTATTATGTACATCAAAGCACACTTCTTTACATTTCTTTGAAATAAAATTGAACTCGAAAGATTTTCTTTTCCATTATGTCCAATTTTTTATCAAAATCCCGGAAGGCTAAACAAAATGGAATGAATAATAATTTTTTAACGCAGATAGTTTCGTTTTCTTTGTGCAGTTAATGAAACAAGTTTAACTTGATCCTAATTACTCATTGCAACCCCTTTTATTCGGAAAATGGAACCGTTTAACTTTTAGAAACTTGTTTAATCAATTCTTGACAACTCTGTTCAAATGTAATGGTTTTACATTATTTTAACAGATGTTAATCGGCAAGCTTTTTGTGGTAAATGTGCAACAGTTTTGTCACCATCGCCCATAGTTGACTAAAAGCTCACTTCGAACTTCTAACAAACCGTGAACTTTGCACTGCGTACTCGTACTTTGTATGTAATATTCCAATGCAACTTTACTCTACCTCTCGTGTTTCTCACGATCTTTTAATATATTAACCTGTTCAACAAGTTCGCGATACCATATATCTTTAGCAATGAAATCAACAAAGATGCGATCTAGAACGAGATTTACGTGCTGAAAATGTAGAAGTTTACATCTTAACGCTACCTTTAAGATTAAAGATGTTAGATAAATCGTTGGACATCGTCCTATCCTACCGTTAGTTTAGGTAGGAAACTTCCTGGTAATTTTTTTAAATAGCAATATGAATAAATAGATCGACACTTCTTATTAGTAAGAAATTTCAAGGTTTAATGGGTGAGTCAGTAATATGTGAATACGTGGTTTAGTCACTTATTGTTTATTATTCTGCAACTAAATCTACAATTGAATTTTTTCTTGGTCAGTATGAGTTGAAATAGTGTGATGATGTAAGTAAATAATATGGTTTCCGTTTTTTCAATGCTTTCATTCCATTATTGACATTATCATTTCTATTCCATCCACTCTCCGATGGTGAATGTGACAAATAATGTTTAAAAAATTCAATCACAAGAACTACTTTACAAAAACTAAATTTCAAATCGTTAGGGTCGTTTGGCTGTGATTTTCTAAAAAAAATCGGATGAAATGCGGACGCCAAAACTATTTTATGGAGGCTGTTTTGTACGCAATTTGAACTAAAAAGAAAATCTAGCGATTTTATGAGTTGTAATAATAGTCTACTTAAGTGAAAATATTTTTTATTACTTCGACAGTAGTCGAGTTAAGCTTAATGATTTTTATTTTTCTCCAATAAATTTCGGCAGAAAAAGTTTACGTTTCGGACGTTTCTTGTAGTTATGTAGTTTAAATTAGAACCTCGAATTACACCTGAACTACTTCATAATACGTCATATAGCAGCCGAAATGGGGTGAGTCCAGACGGGGCGAATACTTAGGGGGTTAAACTCATTCCCTACTGTCTGGCGCCCATTTAACTACGGTAGGGAATACAAATTTCGAGGGAGGCAATTTGTATGTACTAGATAGTGAAAGTAAAAGTTGTGAAACTGTTATTTATATTCTGCATTTGACGTATGATCATTTAGATTTTTTTGTTCGATTTTAGACAAAATTATCTCTTATGCACACCATCATATTGATCTTGAGCATCGTTTTTTTGCACAGCTGCTTAATTACACGGAGAGTGAGTGTGCATTATTTATTTAAATTAATAATCGCCCATATTTATCAATTTCATTTTGACTTACTTTTAAAGTAAAATTTGAATTAGTGTGAGGTGATATTTTAATATTTAGTAGGTTTTTGCCTGAAAATGCTAAATTTAAGGTCATAAAAACCTCATTTTAATTTTTAATGCCGAAGTAAAGTTTTTAAAATTACTATGCGTAAAACGTCACCTTAATTAAACCGAATAAATTTAAATATGCAGTAATATTTCTTTAAATTTTTTAAATAAAACGCAATCAAAAGTTTTTTGGTGGTACTAAAAGTTGTCTGGTTAAAAAATAATTATATTTTTTAAGTTATTGTGAAATGACAAAATTTGCAAGCAAATCTATTTTAGAAAGTTTTAAAAATTAATTAAACTTATCAGATTAGCGTTTCAAATTCATCAAGATTTCGACTCAAGTAGAGTGAGTGGTGATTTTGCCAACTTTGTAAATTTGAAGATTAATTAATAAGGCGATAAAATATTTTTTAATAAATTTGCAGATATTTTCCGGGGTTTCGAAATTAAACGCTACGAGGTAATAATTAAGTCGTTTTATTTTATTATAAGTAATAATAAATTTAATATAAATACAACCCTGTGACGTTAAACCGTAAACGTTATGAGTGTGCTCGTTGGGCTTGTAATTGGGACCCCCGGTGGTATAGCATGGTAAATTTAACAGGTTGATGCTTTTCCTAGTGATCCGAAATTGTGTATTATACAGAAGGTTGCTTCCAGATATTTTAGATCAACGTATGCCCACAAAACAATCTTAAACTGTTAATCTATCATTCTATCAACATTGTTTCAATTTAGATAAGCTCATCAGGACTGATACGCAAAATTAATTTTTTGTATTCGAGATAAATTTATTCATGTATGTATGTCAAAATCAATAACTGTGCAAAGAACATGTCAGCGTTTTAAAAAAAAAATTTAAATTAAATTGCAATATTTTTCTGAAGTATTTGTAAACAAAATTTTAATCAGAAACTTTTTTATATTAAAATTTGATCGAATTTTTTCTGCTATCACGATGATTGAATTATACAATTCTACATATTATCTGGGATCTATTCATCTTATCATGTTCTAGTTCGTATGAGATCCAATACGTTTAACACGAGTAGAATATTAAGAGCTTAAAGCATAGCGCAATGACCATATATTCTGAAAAAGCTATTAAATATTAACGTTATGGCTCTTTTTTCATTCTTTCAGCACATATTTCTTGATTTTAAAAAATGATATTACCCTAGATAATATGAAGATTCACTTCTTGTATAATTCACAGAACAAGACGTGTTGGAATTTCGACCATTACTTCAATTTTCTCATTTTCATTTTAATACACATTTTCAACCTGGTGTTTACTTCTCGTTAATTTATGTGTTGGAAACGCAACAAATCATAGAACAAAAAATATAAATCAGTACCTACGACTAAAAGGTTCGTCTTTATAATATTAATCGTTGAAAGTAAGCTTCTTATTTTAATTGATTGAAATAAGCTTGTAATAAGTTAAAAGACGATTCATTTGCTCAAGTTTGAAACACCGTAAGATTAAGAAAGTTTCTCTTTCTTATTGTATAAATAAATTATCCTTTTCAATGGTATTATTCTTCGGGGTATTAATATCGTCTTTTACTTTATTTCGATTTATTTATTAGCATAAAGGGGAACTTAGTAATTAATAAGATAAGGCTAATATGACTTGAACTTATCAATAATAAAATTGAAAATTTATGCGAGGTACAAAAGCTAAGAGGTTAATGATTATGGGAAACCTACAATTATTGAACGTCGCGTCGTTTCTAAATGTTTCAAAAGTGTTTCAGCACTTAAATATCAGGAGTCAAACCTGGTAATTTCACCTACGCGGTATAAAAGCTATGACGTTTCATTTGCTATTTATCCGAGTTTGGAGTTCGTGCTTTAATTAATTTCTTCCTCGAAGTTTTTTATGATTATCGGGGACTTACAGTTGAACGTCATTTCCAAAGACTAAATGTTTCAGAAGCGTTTCAGCACTTAAACGACAGGAATCGAACCTGGTAATTTTACCTACAAGGTATAAAATCTATGACGTTTCTTTTGCTGTTTGATCCGAGATTAAGAGTTAGATTAGATAGTTTCTGCTCCAATGAAATTCTTCTTCCAATTTTTTTATGATTATAGGGGACCTACAGTTGAACATCGTTTTAAAACCACTAAATATTTCAGAAGCGTTTCGGAATTTAAACTTTACTGCTAGGAGAAATCGAACCTGATAGTTTCACTTCGATAGTATTGTATAAAGCAACTTTTTTTAATTATAAAATTGAGATCTTAAACGGTAGTTGCTTTATTGTTGTGATCAGTTCATTATTTTTGCATATTATTATTTACTTGCTGTATTAATTATACAGATAGTAAAATTATGTGCTAATTAAAAAAATCATTAAATCCAATGTTCTGCTACTAGAAATCACAGCGTTGGTATTTAATTATGAAACCTTTGAAATAGCTTTTGATTAAAAATCCAGAGAGTTTATTGCAATAGATGTACTACACGTAATATACGCGAATATAGCGATTTAATTATATCCCAATTAGTAGTTAAATTACGTAGATATATTTCAAAGCGAAATGAGGCATTTCTACCAGATAGGGTTATAAATTTATTTACCTACGCGTCTATTTATTGATCTTAACTTATTTGTATGTGTTATATTATAAACCCATGCATTCATTGTTAAATTTCTTTTTTTAATGGTGTTCGAAACAACTACATTATAAAAATGTTTGGCTAAATATGTCCTACTTGGAAAGTTATTGAATATTTTATATTTATCAGAAATCATTTGAAAATTGAAAATGAGAAAAAATTGTTGACTTTATCTCCGCTGTGTTTAACTTGTGGCTATACTACTGTATTATTCATACGTAAATTTTAAAGCTTGCAAAGTTACCTAATCAATGTTAGCTAACTTATCCGGAAAGGTCCTAGGTAACTTTTACTATTGGGAATTAGAAATTATTGAAATTGAAAAACGGAGAAATTTCAGGGATAAATCCCTAGTTATTTAGTTCATGGTGATCGTCATCTTGCCATTATTAAATTAAATAAACCAATTCCACCTCGACTAAGAATACAGTAGGCATTCGATTATATGAACTAATATAGAAGCCAGATTTGTTCATAAAATTAAATTGTTTTTAATTACATTGTTCAACGTTTAGAGTATATTAAAATATGGTTTCCTTTAGTTTCGCACTGTTTGTAGCCAAAAAAACCTATATATTGTGTTAAATTTTGACTGTTCACTGTAGTGAATCGTTCACATAATCGAGTATTCAGATAACCGAAGTTTTTATCCGAGCTATATGCAGCTCTCTTTCTTACTTTTGTATATTTTCTTTATGTAATATAATATACCATACAAGAGTGATAATAATCTGAGAAAGTATACGTGGGTCGTTCGGAAAGTAACTTTCATAGTACTTTCTAGTTTATCGTTGTGTGAGCAATTCTAAATTTACTATGAACAAAAATTCGTTTTTCTTAACTTCTATTTAGAAACTTGACTTTGAAATCGTCTCGATTGTAACCAGTAAAACATTTTATAGCAAGAAAAAAGTTTATAGTTGGGTGTTAAAATGTAGATTTGAAGAAATTTTTTTATGTATTTAAATTTATACAGCACATTACCTAAAACATACACAACATAAGAAACCAAAAGCGCAGATATCTTCTCTCATCACATAAAACTTTATTTTAAGTTACCAAATCTTTAGGTGAGATAAAATTATCTAATATCTGAAACTTGCGTGCACCAACAAAATTATTGCAACTACTCGAACACGCTTAAGACTATAAAGATTAGATTTGATGATTGTTATAGCTTATTGATTTATTTTTTGTTCCAGGTGTAATGGCACGTGCAGGAATGGCATTAAGGAGAGGAACTAATCACATAAATTCAGAGTAAGTTTTTTTATATTTTTTTTCCTACTTTTCTATACTGTTTGCTATCGATTTTATGAAATAATGGTGAAACTGGAAGTCAGGTTAAAGAATTCTGCAGGAATTTTTGAAATATAACAACTACAGGTGCTTATACTAGTATATAAATTGACAAACTTTATGGGTACAGGTGGTGTTCATTATATAAATGGTACCGAGGCTCAATATCGGTTCTTTCATATTTTGAAAATTTATAATATTTAACCATTATGCAAAAAATATAATATAATTAGCCATAAATATGAATAGAAAATTCATTAAACGTATTTCGAAATAAAATCAAAATTTATGTAACATAACCAGCGGTGCAACTTGGTATATTTTATTCTTGTCGAAACACACCGAACTAATTAATTCTTCCAATTGCTGTGGATAAAGCGTGCTTGGTGAATTTCTCTCAAGCAGTTGATTATTATGGATCAGTTGTCATCTCAACTATTCTTTCCCTCATTGAAGTTCTGGAGGGTACAAACCCTGTAGACTAAATTCTGTAGCCATCACGAGTCACGACCAAAAAGTTCACGAAAGTTTACTCTGATTATGAAGTGAATAAACAGTTTAACAAAGACAAATATGTTTGTTTAATTCGTGTTCATCCATATTTATTATTTTTATTGCATTAATAAAGCTTTTTGAGCTGGACGCAAATAATACTTTATTAGATCGTACTGTGAAGAGTCGTGTTTATACATCGAATGAATATGTGTTCACCAACATTCTCCTCGTATATTATGTTAGTCGAGCCTCAACAATATAAAGTGTCCACTAAATAATTAGTAAATTTATGGTGCAATTCAGTAACTTGGTTGCGAAGCTGGTAAAACGCAGTTCAAAAACATCTCTTCAGATGTTCAAGATGGTAATAAATAGTAATGTATACTAATTTAAATTTATTTGATTGGATTCTTCGTTTACAGAAAACATTAAGTATTGGTATTATTGCCAATAAATTTATGTGTTTAAAACATAAAGTAATCTAAAAAAAGCTTTATTTAATTATGTTCTTGTGGTAAACATCAAACAGGAAAGCACTTTGATTCTTGTCGGCTTTGCTAATTTACACATAGAACTGTCACATATCCGGCTTTGCACCCCGACTTCTCAAGCATTAAAGTGTGTCGTTGTTGAATTCCGAATGTATAATTACTACATGAATTTACAAAGAACTATAATTACATTTTTAAAATGGTTAAAATGATACGAAGTAACATTTTTTTCAAATTTATCATCGTCAGCCTTATAACGTCCACTGCTGAACATGGCCTCTTTTTCTACAAAACGCTAAGGATTTACAGTTTAACGACGAATTTAAGTAGAAGGAAATTCGGCAATAAACAGGCAAAATTAGAATGTTGAATATTTGGAATTTTATTAGTCGTTTTTGAATTCCAATTTTTACAGGAGAAAAAGAATTGTGAACCATTCCATAAAAATTTTTCTATAATAGTCTTTGAGATTATTGTTGAAATTAAAAACAAATTATATTAGAAATCCTATTTTAACAAGATAAAATCTAAACATTGTAATATTATTTTTGGAATGATGTCCGGATGTGTGTGTCGCGTGTCCGGTTTCTTCGTCCACGGAGGGACAAACGCATGCACCGATTAACTTGTAATTTTACACACTAGTTTGAAACAGTTGTCTAAAGAGATTAAATTTTGCTTAAAGACCATCCCTTTTTATTCGTACCTCTTGTTTTTAATGGAAAGGTCATGTGTTGTCACATAATTTTTTGAGAGCTTCAATTTTTGTTTTAATAAAACTGGATTATTACTTGATGTAGGCGTTGTAATGAATTCGGAAATGTATAATTTTTCTATATTGAAAATTATATAAAATACACAAAAGCAAGAAATTTTATGTATTAACAGTAATTTCTCAATAATAAATTCATACAAAAAATAATAAATTACTCAAAAAATACCAAAACATATTGCTGAAAATCCAATATTATTAAGTTGTGCTTTTCTTATGGTCGATATATCGCGAATTATTATGTTAAAAATGTTCAGGTTTGTTTACCATTATTTCAGCTTTTATTTTAATATTTTTTCCATTAAATTTGTTATTTTTTGCATGCAGTAGTGTAGCTAGGAATTTTTGCCCGGTCGCTACATGTGGTTGTGAAATTTAATCTGGGCGTCGCGACGCCTAACTTGCTATAGTATTTTAGCAATTGTATAAAAGTGACGTAATAATGAAACGGGAATAAGACATGAAGTAAAATGATAATTATTTCAATATTCAACTCCTGAATAAGCTGTAAAAATGAAGAATGCCCATATATTGATTCTTCATGTTCCTCTTCGCTTTGTGAATCATTTGCACTATAATAGCTAACCACCAGGGGGCGTTTCAGTCCCAACATAACTTGATAAAAAATGCACTGATTTTAATAATGTAGCTTTTTCCAACTGGGTCAAATAAAATAATTATGTTTAATTTTTCTTTTTCTGCGTTTTCATGACCTCATGAATGATAATGCGCCATCTACTCCGGTTCTGGAGTCCAGCGCTTTAGGGCTCTTTATCTAGTTCCTTCAATCCTTCTCTGGACTACCAGCTTCTCCAAGTTGTCACCTTCTTTGGGGGCTGTGTGATCGAAGTACTTCAGTATGCAAGTATAGACTACTTGTGATAGTCGCTGTAGCTCGCTTATTTGTTCCAATATTGAGACATTTGTTCTTCAGGCTGTCCATGACACGCGGAGAACTCTCCTCCAGTACCACATTTCGAACACGTCCACTCTGCTTCTGTTTCTAGCCTTTAGTGTCCAGTATTCCGCCTCGTATAGCAGTACTGGAATTACGAATGTTTTGATTATTTTCTTTGTAGTGTTTAAGGTAATATTGCAGCCTCTCCAGCTCTTCTGGCCATTTCGCATCTTCTCCTTAGTTTCTCCGAGCTTCCACCTTCATTTGTTATCAGCGCACCCAGATAGATGTACTGATGGACCATCTGATCACTTATATGGGTTAAGTCTTGTTTGTTGTTATTTTCCCTATCCACTATGATGGCTTTTGTTTTTCCGCTGTTGATTTTCAATCCACACCCCTCACTCTCTTCTTACATCCTTCTAAACTCCGTCAACTTTTCAGCCGAACTCGCTATCAAAACCGTGCCATCAAAAAAGTGTATTGTAATAAGACCTCCCATCTTTTCTAGTATCTGACACAGTTTGGTCCATCTAATCCTGTCGAATGCCTTGTGATAGTCAATTAAGCAAATTAATACGGGTTTATTGAATTCACGGGATATCTTGATGATCTGTTTTAGGTTCAGATGATGTTCTGGAGTGCCACGAAACCAGCTTGTTGTGGTGGTATTTGCTAGGATAGATAAACTTTTAACCTTCTGTTAATAATGCAGAGGAGGATCTTGCCACCGTGGGATATTAACGTAATTGTTCGGTAATTATCGCAGTTCTCTTTAACGCCTTTTTTATGTATTGGGATAAATATGGACAATGTCCAATTCTTGGGACATTCTCAGGTAATCACACTTTTTAACATGTCATGGATTATTATGATTCCATTCACTCCAATCTCCTTTAAGACCTCTGCGTTGATGATATCTGTTCCTAGCGACTTCTTCAGTTTGAGTCTATCTATTGCTCTTCTTACTTCGTCTCTCGGATTTTCTGGTGCTGGATCGCCATGTTGTTCCATGTTTATTTCATCTTGATCTTAATCTTTATCATGATGTAGTGTCTTGGAATAGCCTCTCCAGACCACTAAGACCTGCGTTAAGATGGCGTTGTAACCCTCTCCGCTGTGTTGCTTACTATTGTCCATGCGTTCGGAGCACAGCTTTTGTTTATTTTCTTTATCAGCTTGAATAGATCTCGCTTATTGTTATGTTCAGTGAGTACTTGGGCTTCCTTACATCATATTTTAAGTAAATACCTATTCTTGTTTCTTCTGCAGGTTTTCTGTATTTCCTAGTTTAGTGGTGCGTATTTGTTCCCCTTTGATCTCGTTTTTAAACCATTATCTCACAGCTAACGTCTCCTATTCACCAGTTTAAGAGTTCAGTCCGTCATCCAATTCTGGCGTTTATAGGGGCTTTGTTTCTTCTTACTTTTATATAGTTTCTGGTATGGGTCTCTTTGCGGTTTGCCATACATTTTCGTTGTTCAATTGATGAGTCTGTAGCCTCTGTAGTTTTTCATCCAGTCTCCCTCAGAATTGTATTCTGTCCTCAATTAGAAAATTTTTTCTAATTGGTACCCTAAGCTTGAGATGGAATTGGGCTGTTAGTAGCCTGTGGTTACTCCCACATTCTGCTCTATGCAGAGTCGTCACCTTCTTTATTGATGTTATATATCGATCGCCTATTAGGATGTAATCTATTTGATTTAGACACTTTCCATCCGAGGATTGCCAGGTGAATATACATCGTTTATGTTGCTGGTATACCGTGTTTGTTATTGTTAGACTGTTTTCTATGCTGAAGTCCATGAGCATATCTCATTTCTCGTCCTTGCTTCCTGTTCCAAATCATCCCTCAATGTTTCTTTTATGGGAATCTATTTGTGTTTCCACGACTTTCGCATTGAAGTATCCCATTATAGTGATCATTTCTCTGCTTAGTGTCATTTTTAGGGTGTTTTCCAATGTTCTAAAAAACTCTTCAACTCGGTAACCAAGGGCGTACCGCGTGCAGTGAGGTTGGCAATTGGATGGCTATGATGTTTATGAGCTGGTGTTACGCTCTTACGGGGGCTACATTTTAAGTTTTTACAAAAACTAGGAAAGAAATGATCTTTTTCGGAAAAAACTGTTTTATTGCATTTCAAAATATTCGTCATTAAGATATACATATACACTTTTGCATACGTTCAAATCAATTCTCCAAACAAGTTTTCCACTCTGAAGTTGGTATCTCTCAAACATGGTTTTTGAATGCTCCAATAGCTTCTTGGGGTGATGAAAATCGCTATCCACGCTTTTTTTGTTAGACATTGGGGAACAAATAAAAATCGTCAGGCTATACATTAGGTGAATACGGGCAAAGAGATATGAAGTTAATTTTAATCTTCGTCTTCTTCTTCTTCAAATAAGCAAGTATTGTTTGACGTGTAGTGTGAGAGCTGGCATTGCCATGATGAAGAATGCTGCGACGTTTTTAGTTGTTTTTCCTGATTTCGTCGATGACTTCTGGCAAACAAATTGTTGCATACCATTCAGCGTTAACTATTCTCCAATCCTCTAAAAGAATGGTTGCGACATGTCCAGTAAAACTGTAAAAAAAGCCATCATGTTCTTGGAAGTGCTTCGTAAACGAACAACTTTTGTGGGAGTCGGTTCATCTTGGAACACCCAAACAGTGGATTGTTGCTTAGTTTCCGGTTCATACGAATATATCCAAGTTTTGTCACCATTTTTCCAGTGCAGGGGAGGGGTGAACCTTCATAGGCACCACCTCAATCTGGGATGGTAGTGTGAGATTTCTATTCACTAAAACCCCCTCCCCGGTGACAGTCGGATTCACCTCTCGGTATTTCTTCAGCTGTTAATCTGCGATGTTGAAGTTTTGTTTTGTCACCTGTGATGACGAAATTGGATACAGATTTTGCAATTCCTCGGTCAAATTTTTTGAACATTTTCTTACACCAATTAACACGAGCCCATTTTTGAGCTTCTCTCAAATTAAGCGAAATCCATCGGGAACGGATATTTTTTCATGCAAAATCGAATGTATTGCAGTCTTCGATATGCATAAGAAGTCACATGTCGATCTTTTTCAATCATGTTGCGCACAGTATCGATGTTTTTTGGAATAACAGCCTATTTTCGTTGACCATCACGAAATTCACTACTGACGGACGCACGACCACGGCGGAATTCTGCAAACCCATTGTAAACAGTCTTTCCTCATTGTACTTCATTGCCAAAAGTTGAACGAAGCGATTCTGTGCATTGTTGTTGAGTTGGCCTTTACTAAAATCGTAAAAAATCATCAAACGGAAACATTAACGTGAAATTTCCATTTTTTCACAAAATTGTTTTTTAAACACCAACTGTAAACAAACTACTCGGTGAATTTCGAGGCTGCAACTGTTTTCACAATAAAAGAAAGCAAATTTTAATGCCACATCTCAATGGCGCCACCTAGTGTTCTTTAGTAAAAACTACAAAAAGATAGTCCTTGTATAATATACCTTTAATGCATTTAATATAATTTTTTAAATTATTAATTGATTGTGAGTTCTTGTTAGTCCAGCAATGTTGGCAAATAGAGGTCCAAACTAATACTACTAGAGAACTAATATTAATCCTCGAAGTTCAACGTTGCAGCAAGTCATTGATGTGATTGCAGTTTAATTAATTTAAATTTTTCAATTTCAAGAACAATCACAAAAATATTATTATTTACTAACAATATCTGTCGTATTTTTTAAAAGATAACGGTTCCAAATGTGAAACAATAACTGCGAAGTGCATAAGAAAAAAATGTCACGGAATAAAACAGCGATGAAGTTAAAAGTAAGCGTTTATCGCGTACAATACGTGCGGACTTCAATTTCCTGTTGCAAGAATTGATCGTCTTATGAAAAAGGGAAATCTAGAAGTGGTGCTGGACGCGTACTTTACTTGACAGTCGTAATGGAATATTTAACTTAAAAAATATTAGAATTAGCTTGCTATGCGGTTAGGGAAAATAATTGTCCCATTATGTTGGCCATTAAATATAATGAAAAAATTAAATAAACTTCTAGCGGAGTTGACAATTATTGTTGCTCGTCAGCAATCTTGTATGATTGATTCTTTGCATTCCAATTAAACGAAAAATTTGTATTTGATGTAGTATAAATAAAAATAATTCAAGTGGTACTTAATCCACTCAAACAATGATTGCTGCTCTACTATCCTTCTGCGCGCGTCTTCTGTAAAGTCCCCGGTTGGCCCATTTAATTTTCATTTTTAAATATTTAGTACATTAAAGTATATTTTGATACACTGGAATAACACAATACATGACTATGTTGTGTATGTAACATTAAAAATTTAATTGTAATTTATTATCTTGTAAAATTTTCATTGCGTTAGATTGCTACATTAAATAAATAGAAAACGTGTAACCTAATAATTCTTACCAATACTAATAAACATTTACCGAGTGCTGTAGTTTGGTTTCAGTATGCAAATGTTTGAATAAGGGGATAAGTGTTGGAATCACGTTTTGCGCAAAATTCAACCCTTTTTGCATTTATATATTTCACTATGTTTTTGCATAAATTTTTGGGGCAAAATAAAACTTGTGTGTCATATCTAACACTCCAAACAAGGGTAAAAAAGACAAATTTGATACCATTTTTTAGCAAAATTTGTCATAATAAAATGTTTGCCCATAAGTTTCATAATGCTGCAAAATTTATAGAAACTGAAAAGTGTTTTTGAATCACTGAAAAAATTTATTTATTTTATTCATTTTAGATAACTATTCTACATTATTAGAATTTGTAATACTTTCAGTTTATATTGTGCTCAAAAAAATTAAAAGAAGGTGACGTTGAAATTATTAATCGTGAAATTAAATTTAATTTAAGTTCGAGGAAAGTACAAATTAATCTGCGGTTCAAACCACGTTCAAACGTCAATTGGTTGAAAGTATCTATTATTATGCACTCTCTACTATGAAATGGATACAATAAAATTAATTTAGATTTTTTTGGAACCGTTGTTAAGTGATCAGTTAATCAACTTTTTTATGCCAACATGAAACGAAAATTGACATATGAACGTTTTGTTTGCCACATGTTCATTACTTATGAATGTGCAACTAGTAAATAGTAATTTCCCAATTGAGCACTAAAATTAAAGATCATCTCTTGTTAATTTTGTTATAAACTTTTTATGCGTTTGAGGATAGGTACTCAACGAAATGAAATTGAACTCAAATGTTTACTTGGCGTGAAATTTTTTTGTTTAATGTTATGTAACACTCTGGTATTTATATTTCAATTTAAAATGTGCGAAAATTTAACACTTGCATTTGATGTGTTTTGATGAATGGGCGCAAAATATTAAAATAAATTTTTACCCTCTTAACATATCAAAGCTGGAAATTTAACGCGAGCACAGCTTAATTGTACACATTTTCAGGATCAATACAAACGAGGGCATCTGAGTAAATAATATAAATTTACCCTTATTACTTCTAACCCTACTTTATTACCACGTGTTGTCCTAGCAGATTTTACCAATATTTTAAGATACGTAATGTGGGTTGACTTATTGTTTAAAATAATTATTTTTTGTTAAATTCAAACAAGGTTTTACAAGTTATTTAATGTTTTATCTTCCAATTAGCATCAACAGCTCAACTAACAATTGCCTAAAATGAGCTGGATATTAAGACCATTGGAATTTAGTATCGTCAACTGATTATTTAAATGATGAGTAAAATTAATACCAATGTGCGAGAGAGAACCATAATTTCATTTGTCTTCAGCTTCCGATTGTATTAAAGATATGTGCCGCAAATGCTTAGAATTACCAATAATATGAGGCAGAAATAGGAAGCAACATGAGTTGTGTTGTATGAATGTGGTATAATACTAATTATTAAAATTATTAAAATTATTTTAAATTTATTATAAAATATATTAGTTATTAAAATAAACTTTTCCCCGGTAGATTCTTGAAAATGTTGAGAGAATTCAGACCCTAGTCTTTTCAGTTACAAACTGGATTTGGTTTTCAAACGGTTGAAAGAAACAAAATTGGAAGTTTGAAAAAATCATCTACGTCGCTATTTATGCATTTACGCTTTAGTGCCCATTTAAAGTGCAGTGCAGTTCACGTACATATTTATAGTCTGAAATGACCAGTTGTGTCAAGATGATGATCCTCGGATCAGAGTTAACTCAGGAATTTCTGTTGTTTGTTTGATTGATTGGCACACCAGAAATCACTGAGTTAACTGTGGTTTGAAGAGAATCTTTTGGACAACTGGCCCTAAGGCAAACTTCCGACTGTTATCCCGAAATAAAATGGTTTATCCGTAAATATAGTAAAATCAATGGAATTAATGTATATGTACACTTAGACCACCAAGATGCTCTCATGCCCTAAGTATTTAGCTTGAATGCATTCGAAGTACAATTAAAGTTAAACTAGAATTGACCGTGGGGAGGGGGGATTTGAAGGTCAGGAATATTCTTCTGGGTCCCACATCCGGTTAACTGACTGGAAATTGCTACTCAATGAAATTTTCAGTCAAATGGAGAAATAACCAGATAAAATTACATATTGTACTACTCTATCTTTTCATAATTGTAAACAGTAGTGGTTTTGCATCTGTGTAACATTTAATGCAAATACATAGCTCGAAAACTGGTACAAGCTTGAGAACGTCTTGGTTGCCTTCATTTGCGTGATTTATTTATTAATGTTTCAATTTCTGTCTCAGGATATTTCCATGCAAAGAAGTGGTGTCAGTTATCTGGCAGCAAGCCAAATGATGAGCACTTTGTATGGGCTTTGTAGCATAACATCGCTACTGATTTTATGGCTCATTTGAATGAACGTTTAGCTAAAAATAAAGTTCACGTATTGAGGTGTTTGTCAGTTATATTTTATGTCAAGTATTGTATACTACAATATTTGGTATTTTTGAAATTAAAGAAAGAACCTATCAATAATAGTAAACATTATTAACAGAAAACCATAAGTTAAAACTTATTTTTAGTCCTCATAGTTTTCACTTTTTCCTTGACATTTTTATCATCTCTACCATGCACTTACAACGGCCTATCCTTAATATACGCGTTCTTGATCTTCACCTCGATCAAGTTTTTTCTCATAATGTTCTTTATTTGTTCTTTTGTGTCTTGGTTATCAGTCATAAGATCGTCTATCGCCTTATTACTATGTTATTTCTTCTTGCAATTTTCTTCAATATCTTTAGTCTTTTTTCCATCATGTCGGCACGACCTTCCATCTTTTTCCTTTCATCTTCCCCCTCTGGTGACTTTCTCATTGGAATTTTACCTGATCTCTTGTCTGTTGCAGCTCTTCTTTTACATAGCTGTTTTTTATTTGTTTTGCGAACTCACTCTTTCAATTCTCTAGCATATTTTTATTTCCAGTCCCGATCTCCTTCCTTATTGCAGTCGTCATTATTTTATCTGTTCCAGGATATCCTCGAATTTACCCAAATGTATTCAATAATACACCTACTTGTGATTGGAAACTTTCATCTCCTCTGATAACTGCAATCTCCTACAACGCTCTCCAAATTACACCTTACTTAAATAATTCAAACTATTATCATTTACTCTTTCAAACTTCACCGTGTGATAGATACATATTAACACTGTTCCAGAGATAACACAGCAATATATCTATATAGAATTAAACCTACTTGACTATTAACACTAATCCTGATTGCAAAGCAAAGAGCAGGAAAATCAATTGCTCATTCGACAACAAACAAGAGATTCGAAAGAGATGTTTATAATGAACTGTGTAATCATTGATACAGCAAAGAAATCAACGTTTTATTTCCAATAAAGAACTTACAAAGGGCGTTGCCCAATTGGGACAAAATAAATTTTGAGAACCTTTATTTTGACTCACCTTCCAGGAACCAATCGCACTAAGCTATGCAGAAAATTGATACAAATTGCGATTCATTATGAAGAATCCAATGCAGTTCAGGAAACATCAGATTCTGACAGACTTCGAATTTACCGATGATTAGAGAGCCACTAAAAAACAGTCTGAGATATTTGCAATGGATGAAATCGATTATATCGTTATTTAGAAGCATATCCTGGTCAAAAACATTAACTCTTAAATGCATTGAAACTTTATATTTCACTAAAGTAACTAGTAACTTTTCCTTGCATTTTACCTACCTCTATTATGTACTTGCCAATTTACTTGCCAAAGGTTTGATGTTGATAAAACATCGAATATTTAGGGCCAACAGGTTTTAATATCCGGTGGAGCCAACCACATGCCAGTCGGCCCTGCACTCCCTATCAAGACATAATTGCAAAGTAAAAGTAAAGCCAAATTCTATTTTAAGATAAGCTATTTTATATTCTTATGTTACTTGCTAACTATAAACGGAAACATAAACCTACAGCTTAACGTGGAATGCTAATCACAGCACAAATAATTTGGGAGCAGCCTGGAATGGAAACTATGACCTTATAGCCCAACTATTTGAACAAGAAATTTATAAAAACTGGAAAATTAAAACTTTTCTAATGTATATATTTAAATTGTATTATAGGTATATTGAAATCGAGGATTATGACATTATTATGACATTAAATTATAATCTTACTTCATGTAAATTTATATTATATACATAGTTTATGACATAAAGGTAATCCTTCGTGATTTCAACGGTATAATAGAAGTTCCAACTAAATAGTTAAATTATTGGAATAAAAAGCACAGTTTTGCTAGAATTGAGATGTTGGACTATTCAAGAAATAAAATCGTGAGCCTTCTTAAACTGAAACTAAATTTAAATATTTTCCACAAAATATTTGTGATCGTAAATACTTTCATTTGTTGCCATCGCCATAAACAGGGATACCCTCAAATTTTGAGAGTTTACGATGGATATTTGAAATTTGATTTTTATCGTTTTCATAAATAATTGTTGGCTTTATGTATCGGTTGCGGTAAAACATCAAAATGTTTTTAACAACTGTTATGAAAATTAACAAACTGAAACTATTAGGGCATCAAAATCGAGCAAAAACTGAAAACCAATTGGTGGTTTTTACTGACAAAATGAACTATTCGATTATTGCGGCCGTCACTAAAAATTGATCAAGCGTTTAGAAGAGTATTGAAGGTTTAGTTTTTAAATCAACAAGCTCGTTAGGCGGATCCTGACGCTCATCGAGAGGATTTTTATTTCTAGTAAATAATCGCGAGGAACTTTTGTGTCAAATTTAAACTTCGAGTTAATTACTAATTTGTCAAAAATTCTGACGTGATACTCAACTTTCTTGTGTATTCATCAACAGAATAGTTGGAAACTTAAGTTGCTAATGGGGGTATACTTAAAATTATTATATTGATAATATATTGACACTTACCTACCCGTTATTAATATCTATTAGGAAGCCCGCATGAATTGACGATTAAAACTGATGCGAAACTAATATCGTTAACTGACCCGAATTAAAGTTGAGGTTTTCAGAGATGTTACTGACCTAAATATTAACTTCGTGGCATGAATCGTGTTTGTGCGAATTTTATAATGTGCTTCGCAGCTCCAATGCATTTTAAAAACGCCTATAAGTACTTTTGCTATTACATGATTTCAACAATTTGAATTGCTTGAATAATCAAGGAATACACACCAACCACAAGTTTTTCAATAAATTCAAAAAATCAATGTGGTTAATATAGACCTCTCGTCAATATAATTTCCTCTCGGTTTTATTTTGTTAAACCAGTTATAATAATAATAAAGTATCAAATGTTGCTATCATAAATTATGGTGTATACAAAATTTATTAAACTTCTTTTTTTTTTCGCAAATGAATAGCAGTCGAGGTACTTTATTTTTTGCACGGAAAATGTAAACGTTGCAAAATAATATAATCACAAAAGAGTGAAATGCAAAATATTTTCTAGCAATAAGTTCTTTAATATCAGGGCTTTTACAATTTACATTATAATTTTATCTCTATTTAGTTTAACTCCAAGATTCAAAATTTTTAATCTAAATTCACTTGAATATCCATTAAGTCAGTACTATACATTAAGGACCATGAGATGTTATTGATACACATCTTTGATATATGTAATATATCTTATACGTATTTGCTATGCTGAAATATGATTCTGCGATTATATGGGATATTATTGGAAAATGTTTGATGATTTATTTTAGCAAGCATTTTGGATCTGATGGCTAGTAAAAGGTTTTTCATTAAACGGATTTCATTGTTAACAATGAGTATTGTAAACATCTTTTATTTAAGTGCGATATTGCAGCAGTGGCGTAGATAAAAGAGTTGTTCTATCTCCTATTGAGTTACTTTTGACTATGTAATATCATTATCTTGATTATCGTGTCATCATCTTTCTTGCACTCTGTATAAGTACAGTAATTGCGATATTTAGATCGGCGATAAGTTTGAATTTATTGAAACGAGAAACTCTTGTGCACTTGAAATCAATAAATTTTAATGATTTATTTTATACGATAACGAGCTTTTTTGGATGAACGATTGCATAAAATATTCTGCTTAATAAAATTTTCTTAATCTTCGAAACCATAAGCATCTATAGGTGGTAAAATTAATATGCGAAGGAGCAATTTGTACTGCGGTATTATAATAAAATTTATATTTAGATTTTACACTTTTGTGAAACTTTAAATTACATTTAAATTTTTATCGATTTATTACATTGTAGTTTTAATATTAATAGATCCATCAAGATTTACTTTATGATGGTATAAAATTTAAAGTACTTTGTAAAAATGTCAGTCAATTTCAAAAAGTTAAAATTTTAGTTCAAACTCGTGTGGAAGTAAAGTTAACCGAGAAAAGATAACAGAACTGAAATGCAGAGACAATAAATCAAATTGGAGAAAGATCTATCTACAACAACAATGTAGACTGCATTGGCTAATGCAAGCACGGTGGTCAACCCCAAAAATATGAAGATGGTATTAGGTAAATAAGCCAGCCTGAAAAAGGAAGCATCTGAAAAAGACATCTGGGTATAAGGGAGGCTAAAGAAAATGAATGATTTCCAATGTAATCGCCGAGTTTGGCATTCATTTTATTGCAATTTTTCCATCTTGAATTCAAATTTCATATTGCAGCTTTAACGCAAAGTTTCTGATGTCGACTTATGAACAAATGTAATGTAATAATGAGATGGTTTCAGATATGGGTCCTATAAAAGGTTCGGGTCATACCGGAATTAATTTTAATTGAATATCTAATTATTGGGAGAATTTAATCCAATATCTTTTCAGTTCACTGAGCACCGACGACATAACAAAATCGATCGATTTCATGATTCTCTGCATATACTACGTATGAAATGGATTTCGTTAATAATTTTCTTTAAATCCAACCAAGCTGTGTAAAGCTTGTTATTTCAGTTTCGATTAGATGTTAATTTCGGTGATTTAGATACCTAATAGCGATTTTATTGTTTGCTCTCCAAAACTTTTCTTTTAAATCATTGTAAGTATATTGCATTTTAAAAATATACTTCGTCTCTGACAACACCAGATGTATCTGTTTCAATTTAACATAAATTTACATTTTCTTGTTGTTCTTCACGTTATTAACCGGTCTTTATATTTCTTATCGTTCTTTCTTGTATTTTCCCTAACAAAATCCGTTGTTTTTCTTTCATAGTTTTCGTAAATAAATCGTTCTCCGAAATGTAATTTATTATTTCTACAAATAAACTTTCAGATGCAAATACGGGATTTGTACCCTTCATCAATCACACTTCAATGTGTTATCGTCCTGTATATTTATAACTAATTAGTGTGCCTTTGAATATGAATAATTTTATTTCAAACTGCTTAATTTGTGTAAACACTGATAAAATTATCTTGAATATAACTTGTAGTTAGTGATATTGGATTAAATGCAACATTTTCGTGAAATTTTCTTTTAGATCATTCTTTTTTCAATGTTTTAGTTTTATCCCCCAGTATATTTTTTGTAGTGGTCTTTTCCGATATTTTCTTTGGTTTTATACGACTCTTGTGTGATATTCTTGTTATTGGTTTTTTCCAAATAATTTATACTTTTGTGTTTTATTTGGTTTATGTATTTTTTTTCATTTTCACTATATTTAAACTATAAAACAATGCGGCATATCTTCGGCATTTGTTACTTCAAGAAACTTAAAATTGGCACATTTAGTATACCCAAAGTTAGTATAACTTTCCAATAACGTAACATCGGTTAGTTATTTATCAGTATCTACCATTACGAGTATATGAATATTAATTAGTTTGGTTGTTAATGAATACACAAAGTTTTCTTGCAAAGTAATTCGAGTATATTACATTACCCTACTATAACTAAATTTTTGTACTATCATCTTTATTGGAGATTATAATAACAACTATTTTTAATCTTTTCGAGTCGGTCTTTTAAACATAATTTGTTTTTCGTTTACTATTTCACGAATGTTTTAAAAAATAATCTATCTCGATAATCTCGACCTCTTGGCACCGCAACCCACACAACTAATGGTTTAAGCTATACCCCATAGTATTACGAAAATATCGATAACATATTTTTAAACAAAACTTTAATAATATGCAATTTAAAAACAGCGAATGTTTTTAAACGAATCGTTTAAGAATAATCTATATATGTATATACTATATATAAAAATGGATGTATGTATGTACATATTACGGTGTTCTAATTTAATTATTACTTCTGCAAGACACCCGCTATATTTTTTTTTATTTGATTAATTTTGAAGATTGATTTTAAAATTATTGAATCCCACAGCTAGCTCTTTGTAAATTTTACCTAGCATGAAAATCCTTATCTCCAGTAGTCGGTTCTGCGCTCTTATTCTGAAATTAAATGTTTTTATCGGGATCGAAAAATCCCCGAATGATACGACTATGTTTTGAACAATTGATGATTTAATTTATTTTTCATAAAATTATGCAAACACAAATCTTATACTAATAAACATGATAAACAATAAACAACAAATTCTTATAATCTACGCGTACTCCAACCCCAAAGTTGATTACGTATTCCCGTGAAACCGGTTTAATGTTATTTAAATTTTTCACTCACGTCGCGTTATAAATATTAAGTTTGTGTTCTTACCACCCGTAGATGTCGCTCTTTTGTGTAATATTTCTGCTTTGGATCTCGTCTTCCAAGCTTTTACCAGAATCCAGAAATTTTCCTCCAATCTCGTTTCTGTGTTTGTGCATCTATGCTCCTGTGATTATAATAGGATCGTTTCATCCAATTTACATACCATCTTTCCAGAATTGTTCCAAGTAAGTATCGTTGCACTTTTTATCTAACCTCACTTATTTTTCTCTTTTTACATGTACTTATAATTATTTACTTTTTAGTTCTACACACTTTGAATATTGATTTTCAATCAATTTAAGAAACTTTTTCCGGAGCCGAAATTTACACGTGCTCCCCGCTTTGGCTATTGTGTGAGAAGCATTTATTTATCGAGCCGTTGCTAGGCTTTTGAAAAAATTCCTTTTTTTTATTCTAACTTGATATCTTTTCTTCCTGGTAAGTTTTGTAGCACTTTTGATAATTAATTAATTTGATAATTGTCATTAAATTATTTACACCATTGTTTTTGTTTTAGCGTTTATCTTACAATCCGTTTTGACGTTACGATCTTTCGAACGTTCCGGAGAAGCACCGTTACATTATTGTTCAACCGATTTCAAACACCCACGTAATTTCTTATTTTAACGCACAACTTAATCTAACATAATTATACATTTTTTATTTAATTACAATTTCTTACGATCTAACAATTTTTATGTGAATTAATTTGTGGACATTAGATAATATTTTTCAATATCATTCTTGGATTTTCCCATTCCTTATCTGTCTTTATTAATAACCGAATTTATTTGAGTCTTGTTTAACGTCAGAAAACCTTCTAAATCGTAGAAGAATTTTCATGCGATTTGTAATTGCTTAGCTGCATGCCTAATAATTGTTAATTTTTTTATTGACGATCGAATCATCGCAATATGTTCCCTATAGACTCCTAAACCGTTTGACCGATCGGAACCAAATTTGGCACAGTTATTATGTAGATCCCTGCGCATGTTTTTGTATTGAAATAGTGCAAAAATTCGCAAAGGAAAGAAAAGTTGATTTTGAGTAGCCTGCCTTCCTTTAAGGAATCTCGATAATCCATTCATGCGCGTCCCATAGGGACGCGCATGAATGGATTATCGAGATTCCTTAAAGGAAGGCATGCTACTCTAAATCAACTTAAAAAACAATAATGAATGCTGACAAGCTGTCAACCGATCGACAATGCAAATACGCGTGCACGTACTTTATGTTTCTATTTGACCAATCTTAACCAAATTTGGTGTAGAAGTTACGATATTTACAACGCTACGAAAAACATAGGCTACGTTAGAACCTTGTAGTGAGGCCGAAGGCCGAACAACCACATCCGACACGGTCTAGATGGCTAAAGGCGGCCGGTAGGCCGACTGTGCCAGCTAGTATAATTATAGAAGTAGACTTTATTGTATCAAAAAAATTGCATGCTCGTCAAAATTAATAAGTAGGTATATAGAAGTTCAAACAATACCTACTATGAAAACAGTCTAAAACCAACAACAAGTTTTTAACGCTTTTGTATTTCATAAATGTTTTGTAATATAAGAATAATATAGTATGTATGTAATGTACTATATCATGACAAGAACCATTACCTGTGTAATTCCCCTGGTACATAATTTTTTAAAGTAGGTATTAGTGGAAAATAAGGTAGAAATTAAAAAAATTATGGCCGACTCGATTAGGGAAACTGTAAAATTTTTTTACCGGAATTCGTGTCTTCCTTTAAACCATTGGGCATTGAGTGGAGCGAATAACAATTAGCAAATTTTAAAACTTGAAACTTTAGCATCATTAGTACCTTACATACTGTCATGGCGAACGGATGTCTTCGCATTGTCTAATATTATATGTACATCCCTAATTAATATTTTCTAATGTGGAAATTCGGGGTTCGAATCGCAGATTTCATTTCGAGAAGGAACAGTCAAAAGCGAGAGAGAAAAAGATTTTTCTTCTGTTGTCGTTAAATTGAGAACTTAAATATTTGATTATATAATCGACAGTATGAATTAGAGATGTTATATTATTCTTGATATACGGTTTTACCAAAGTTACGTGTACAAAACACCCGCACGTATTTAATATTGCATGATGATCAAATGTAATTAAATTTTCACCAAAATCTGCCGAATCATACTTTGATGAAACTGCTATTTCATGACTAATTTAATACATTATATTGTTTTTAGTATAACTTTATTGCATGCAGCTACCTAAGGTTATACAACTTCTAATAAGAGTAAACATACATAGCACCATCACACGTAGGCACATCTAATTAAGTTACTCTAGAGATAGTTACTACAGCTTACCTTCATTAAAGTGGCCACAGATGTTCAAAATATACTAGTAAAGCTTTTAGTGGTCTTTGCCACTTAGTGTCATTTTGTAAGCGGCAGGCTCGAGTTTATAATGACATCGTGCTTTTTATATTTTTTCTTTATTGTCTTGTTTATTTTATAATTACATCGTTTAATCTTGTAGTTTTTGCCGGAGGTATGTAACCGGATATAAAATTACCTTAGTTTTTATGCGTTAGTTAAACTCGTTCTAAAGCGTAGTGATTAGCGCAATTAACTCATAATTACGGCTAGGAAGTTCATGCTATTGGAATTTTTTTGATAACCCCCAAAAGAATTTAAAATGAGCACGAGCCTACTCAGCGCGTCTATATGAAGTTTTATATTGCACAAAATTACGCATTTGCACAATTATGTTGACGTTTTATTGAACATAATTGCATAGCATTTCCTCTTTTCTCTTCATTTTTAAAATTTTATATTTGATTTTACTTGAATAAATTATTTTCTTTTAGATTTCCTTCTTTTAATATTTAAACCGCTTTACCTAAGTTATGTATAGTGCAGTATTTTATGGGTTCAATCTGGAAGGAATCATCATAATCAGTGCACTTTGTTCCATTTTTATGAAACGTCTTCTCCTCTACCACAGCACTAAGGTGAACTTACCTTTTAACGTCTGTTCCGAATGACTAAAGTTAGTGGAGTTATCTGGTACCAAACTTCGTTTCTTTTATGTTTCCATATAGAAACTTTCCCAACGTCTTCTAGATATGGAAGAATTTGTTTAAAGTATCATCAGTTTTTTTCATATTGTGTTGTAAGTTCCCAAGTTTTGGAACCACACGTTAATATAGCATGGAAAACGTAATTTTTGGTCTCTGCTTAATTGCGGTTCCTCCAGAAGATTGGGTAGAGCATACCAATTACATTCCTCCTTGGATAATTTTTATTGCTTAAGCCTTCAGTTATAATTATAATTTATTGGAAATTCTTGAATTCTTCTGAATCTGATGAATCCATTTCTTATATCTATAAATATCTATAAACTATAAATTTTGCTGTCAGTTACAGCCTTCTTACTTTGTAATAGTCAGTTACGACCTTTTTACTTTGTATTGGCATTGGAATTTTTGCATTGCAGTCTATGCATTTTTGCATAGACCCGTCATCAGGGCATTCCCAGTAAGAAGATGTAGGAAGAAACAGCACTTCGTAAGCAGCTTCTATAAATTCTTATGAAAAATCGCGATGTCGAAAAATTAACCCCCATTTTGGCTCGACAATAAAAATTGGTGCCTTTTTCCTATTTTGTCTATCTAATCAATTTAAATTTAGTTTTGATTAATCAAATTGTAATTAAATACTTTGTAGAAATAGTTTCAAAGTTATAAGAAATAGTTCAAAGGCTCAAATTAGTATATGTATGTATTTCATCCTCTTGGCTCCTCCTCGCGCAGATTTAGGGTTCTTGAGCTTTGAAACTATCTAAAACCAAAAACAACAACTATTCAAAAGTAATAATTTTGCCAATTTAAAAATTAAGATCGCTCCCGATTATGAGATTATAAAATTTAGTTTTTCTTAATGCACCTGTCGTTGGTTCATTTTTTAGTTTGCAACCTAAAAATGTCTCTGTGCGGCCATTAGGTTGCACGACCATAACCCTTTAGTGGTATATAAAGTTCTAAAAAATTGGTATGGTGATCAGGATGGCCATACAAATGAAGAGGAATAATATTTTCAAAGTAACGCAAGCAAAATTGGTTGATTTTTCGGAGTTTAGATTTTTCTATAGTTAGCATTTGGAGAATTGCATTTCTTTAAAATTAGCGTTTATTCTAATGGTTAACGAATAAGTTTCTTTGGAATTAAAATATTTTGGAGGTAAATCAGTAAATTTATATTTTTCTTATTCCATTTTTATGATGTAGGTATATTTTGTCCCCTCTCATTGAAACAAGTCACGAGCCGCCACTGGAAACACGTCCCTATCTGTCTGATGTGGTAAAATTAGAATTCAACAGAAATAAACTGATGTTTACTTACTGGGCCGATTTTGAAAGAGATGATATCGAGATCGCATTTCTTAATGCAAGGGGAATTAAAAATTCGAAAAGAGAAGAGATAATTAAACTTTGCTCTCTGATGTCAGGAAATCAGCAATTTATATTCTAAATAAATAAAAACTGTAATTAGATTTACAAAAAGTACATATATCAATTTTAAATAAAGACAATATGAAAAATGCGCCAACCCCAAAACATCATGGTTTTATTTCAAAGTAAGAAGGCCGCAACTACAACATGCAAAGTAAATACGCCATTCGTACTTTGTAATAGTCAGTTACGGCTATCTTACTTTGTAATCTTAGCAATATTTATCAGACTGTACAGACGTAACTACAATTTTGCTGGGCCCAACTACAAAAATTCATATTTTATCTTATAAATTTGCAGAAAACTTTTACAACTATAGATTATTTTAAGAGAGATAATGTGAGATCAGTTTTTTGCATTTTTCTCAAAATTTCTCGACAATATACTACAGATATTGAATAATGCCTATAGTGGATATGTATTTAAAATCCTTTCATAATTCAAAATATACAAAAATCTCCTTCTATTGCTTTTATCGCCTCACACTTGGCTTTTCTATTTAGGTTTGCAAATATTCTCCAGTTTTGATGTTTTAATTATTTGGAAAATAATTTTGCTGATCAATCCATATTTTTATAAATATCCATGTCCTAACTTAACAAATTTTAAGTTAGTTATCAAGTATTAAATTTCTCAAGTAATTTTTATGAGGATAACGAAGAGGGTAACAAAATATTAGACGTGTGAAAATAACTGAAAGAAACTTGACGCAATACTTGAATGAATTTATTATAGAATTTTTTTTTATTTTAAATGCTTGGATTCGATGTCATTGAACAAAAAATTCTTACAAAAAAAAAGTTTTTAAAAGGTGTTTATTCTATGTTATATTTTACATGTTATTGTCATTTTTACTATAAATTTCAGTATTTTTGTGACACATTTCATAATGTTTTACAATAATATTATATGTTATGTGGATAATTCCACTCAGGGTCATATTAGAGTGGTTCCGACCAATCAGCGTGCGCTATTTTACATTGTACTTATATGGATACGACGCATGCACAGTCGAATAATATTCGAAAATAAAAAATATTCAAAATACCCTACCAGAATATCGAATATTTGTAGTGGGGCGTAAAAGAATACATACGTGACTAACGCACTCTCGCAACCGATGCGATGTAGGAAACCGGTTCAACGCATTAGTTCCCACCCGAGTTGACTTAAAGCAATGTACTTCTAACGAATTTTATATTAACGAATTTTATATTACAAAAAATTTAGTGCGATTATGCTTCCATTCTTTTCGGTACTTATGAAATTTTTTTTTTGATTTTTTTTTCAATGATTGTGATGCGATATGGTCATTTGTTTCAC
This sequence comes from Podabrus alpinus, assembly GCA_932274525.1. Taxonomy (NCBI): domain Eukaryota; kingdom Metazoa; phylum Arthropoda; class Insecta; order Coleoptera; family Cantharidae; genus Podabrus; species Podabrus alpinus. The sequence continues at coordinate 30,992,655 of OW026451.1, forward strand.
CATTTTCGACATTAAAAATGGCGTTTGAAATGTTGATTTTCGTATGTGATGTTGTGCTTTTAAGTTGTGGCGTTTCTTCACGGAATTATCATCGCAACAGCAACGCGGGTTCGGACAATACTCAAAGATTCAGCGAGTACAGGTTTTAGCAAGGAGATTGACACTCGCTCCGCTACGCTTCGCTCGTGCAATCTCCTTGCTAAAACCTGTACTCGCTGAATCTTTGAGTATTGTCCTTGCCCTTGTGTTGTAACATACGAATATTTTGTCGTATACTGTATGAACCTGTAGCTTAGTCACAACATCGGCTTTATCAGCTTATAAAATATTTAATTTAGGAAGATAAATTTAATTCGTTAATATTTATCAGTTATGGCAAAAATGTTGTATATTTATTTATATTTACAATTATGCAAATAATTATATACAAATAAGTCTCAATATTTGCTTTTATAAAGTTATCCTTATCGGTGGTATGACAGCCTCATAAAAATTAATTTTACTGCAGACTATCAAAATTAGTCAGCTCTAATTTGGCACCCAAAAAAAATAATAATCGTGATGATAATTCCGAGATAATCGTATTTTAGTGTTGAAAAGCTGAATAAATAATAATAATAAACTTTAAATTAGATACAGAAGAAAATACTTTAATTTACATTAATCAGTATTAATTATTAATATCAGCATTGTAAAACATAATAAATATAAATTTTAATTAAAAATAAAACTCTTAATTGATATCGTCTTTGTTACTTAATTTTTACATTTTTTAAATTAACAATCTACATTTAAAATCATCATAAACTGTGTTAAATAATACCAGCATAAAGGAAGCGCGAGTGCTGTAAATATTTTTCAAGTTTCCTTTAACATTTCTTCCGGGTTTAAAGAAAATTTATTTATTCTGTGGACAGAAACACAAGAAAAATATTTTTCGGTTCACACAAATTTTACTACAAAGTAATTTTAACTGGGTTGTTTTAAAATTTTACATTTTTGAACACTTAGCGTTGAAGTTCTCATCATATACATTTTCCAGCTAAAAAATAATTGGTTTAAAAAACTAATACGTAAAAAGCCAAAATTGCATTTTTATACCACAAAATCGTAGAAAAGGGAGCTTTCATTATTATTTTTTGTGGAATGTATAAAACCAAAAGGGATTTAATTTAAAAACACGGCAGATTTAATTTTGATAACTTTGCTAATGAAAAATCCAGCTGTCATAGGATTTTCATACAGCTTTTAATTATATTGTCATTTAAACAAGAAAATAATGAACTATGGTTGATTGTACATTTTCATATACTTTTTTTTTACTATATCAGAATTAACGGCAAATCAATAAATCACACCAATTAATCATTGTCTTGTTAATATTTAAATTTAAACACTATTTTGGTGTATTGACAGCTACCAATCCAACTTACTTAACTTTTTCAATGTTTGGATCGAAAATAGGTTTAGTCTGAGTAAACTAAAGAATGAGAAATTTAAATTGGATTGCACATAGTGGAGCAAAAATTATAAATTTATTTTTACAATTTTATTATTTTACATATCGACTTGAACTATCCTCATAGGAAACATACATACATGTTCGATAAATCTGGGTTAATAAATTCCAAAACCATGTAAAATTATTTAACTATTATTTACCTTATCAGTGAATAATTTAAATTCGTCAACAAGTATAATATCAGAATTACTATACAAATTTGTATTCTTATCAATCGAAAAATAAAATGGAATAAACAAGGTTTTGCGTAGTTAGACTTAAGAATTAATTATGTGTTTTGTCGTACTTGACATTCATTATCTTATTTAATTTTCAGAGGAACCGACGATGTGCAACGATCGATAGAGTTATTGGACCGCGTTCTTTCTGAATTTGATGACGTAGAAAACGCCAATCAAGTGCAAAACGTAAGTAATTGACCAATTTTAATTTAAACACTTCTATAAGTCCTTCCCGTTCTTCCAGATTCAACATATGTCGACTCATTCTCAACAAACTAATTCCAATACAACTTCTGTAAACGCATCCTCAACTCCCGAAGATGAAAGTCCTTCATTAGGTCATCAATCAGAAGATGACGGCTATATGAGTATGAACGGCCGTAAACCTAAATTCTCTCTTGCTTTCAAACCTTTAACAGAAGAAAATCCTTTAGTAATTCAAGCACAAATTCCTCCAGGAGACCCAGATGATTTTCCACCACCCCCCGAAGAAGCGGAAAAGTTGATATCAACTCTTTTACCAAAGTGAGTTTTCCCAATCCTCTATTAAAATATATTCTAACACCAAACTATTTGTAGGGTTTCTCCCGTTAAAAAGAACAGTTTACATAAACCAAGAGAGTTTCCACTTACCAAATTCAATAGTCGGATCGACACAATTCCACCTCCACCTAATTTTCAGAACAACATTTTAAATGGATATCTAGAACCAAAACACATAGCAACGCAAACTACTCTGGTAATTTTTATTTCTTAAATTTTAAATTGAAATCAACTAAAATTTTTTTCATTTTAGCCAAAAACTCGTCATCAAAGACCGTTTGGTTGGGAAAGTAACGACTTTAATTTACAACCTCCGCCCCCTCCTCCTGGTTTTAGATACGGTAGTTTACCATTTCAACACGGATTTTATTCTCTTTCTTCACCTACAAGAGTACCACCTAGAACTGTACCTACAGCTGTGGAACGTCATCGCGAAGTTAGAAGACATGGAAGTGAAGATAATCTTTCAAGCGATTTAGAAGAATCGATTTTGAGACCGTTAAGTGAATTAGCAGACGACGAACACTTTTCTGATGATTCTCTTGAAGAATTATTACCTCCACCTCCACCTGCTGCCAATCAAAGAGGTAGTATAGCATGGGAAGTTTCTTTAGATTCAGATGACGCGCTGTTAACGCCGGGTAGTACCAAAGTTGTAGGGAGGAGAAGGAGAAAATCGGGTTCCCATTCGAGTACGAGTTCAATTCCAAACAGAATTAAAGATTTAGACGAATGGCCAGATCCACCTCCGTACGGTACCGAAGAAGAGATTGCATCGCCCTTTTCTGATTCAGATGACCATATCCAACTTCCGTCTGAAATAGGTTCGGGAACTTTAAGTGGTAGCGGAACGTACATCGTTAGACGCGGCAAAAAGGAAAGAAAATCGTTACTTTATATGGACAGTTCAGTAAACTCCAATTCGTCCTTAAACTCAAGACTAAGTTCAGATTTAAGTATACCGCATTCTAGATTCAGCATAGATTTAAATTCTCGTTTAAGTCGAGAACTCCAAACGCCCAATTCGCGATATAGCATAGATTTAAGCACACCGCATTCCCGTTTAAGTCAAGAACTCAACTCGCCAAACTCAAGATACAGTTTAGACTTGAATAATTGTAGACGTTTAAGTCAAGAACTGATTAGTTCTCCTTCGAGACTTAGTGGAGATCTATCAAGTTCGCGATCGAGCACGCCGCAAGGTAAATACGTTAGTGAGTTTAAAAAACATAGTAGTACTTTTGATAATATCAAATCTTTAATACGAGAAGGTGTTATTGAAAGTTATAGTGGACCTACAATTGAATCTGCAGCTGATTTTATATCACCATCTTCGCCTTTAGTTAAAGTAGTGTCACTTCCCACGTTAAATGGAGAGGACACTCTCCCAAGAAGAGAGTTAGCTGTAACGGTTGAAGAAGAGGAAGATACGGAAAGTCCGCAACAAAATAGCAATGAAATTTCGCCATTGAGAAAAATAGAGCAAAATATAACCGAATTGTTGGAACGACGTGATATAGAAGTTTCTAGTATTCTTCAGGACGATAAATGCGTTTTACAATTAAATGGCGTTTCGCCATTCCACGAAAGAAATAAACATACGCCGTCCAAACTAATTCACGATTCTAAAGGTATAGAATCTCGCCATAATGAAATTCAACGTTCTGAAGATTATTACAGACAATTGCTGATTGACGGTGGAAGCGTTCAACATTATCCAAAACGTAATGGAATTCAAAAATCTGAAAGCGCGAAAGAAATGCTGATAGCACATAAGGACAAGGAGACTAGGCCAATGACTAGTTCCTCTTCTGCAGATTTTCCGGTACGCGTGGAAGTGATTCAACACGATTTTCCACCTTTACCTCCGTCTCCAGTTGAAGAAGACGAAGACGAATATTCTGAAATAACTCAATCGCTTAGTTTAAATACTAGATCCGATACCCTTCCTAACTCTGACCCGCCAGTAGTGCCTCCTCATAGAGAACCAGTGTCCTATAGTTTAAAAACGCGATCAATGGATGCTGGATACAATAGAGGTAGAAGAAATCATTTCATGGGTAGTTCTAGTAGAAACAATCAACCAGAAAGACGAACATTGCCTGCCGAATTACAAGCCACCAAAAGAAGAACCTACCAAAAGCGTTCTTCCCATAGCACACGAGAAGAACACCATTTACAAACATCTTGTAGTTTACCAGAAACGCCAATATTTGCAAGAGGTTGTGATATACCACGGACTCCCCATAGAACTGCACCCGATATCCCTTGCAATCAATCTGTTCCACGTCAGAGTAGTACCATGAGTAGCCTTAATACAATAGGAAACCTTTCGACTGGCGGTTACAGACGTAATTCCGGATTAGAACAAGCCATAGTTGGAGCAGAATTATTAAGACTTGCAGGTGGACCTGGAAGAGGATGGTACCCTAAGCAGAGAAGTACGCGACCTGCCTCTATAGAACATTTAGATAGACTAGCATCTGGTCACAATCCATGGGATGCCAGTAGAAAGCCTCTTACACTACCTCCAAATTTAACTCCTAAGTTTTTCCATAGATCTCCAAGAGATGCACTTCGAAGAGTTACCAGCTTATTAATACGCAAAGGTAGGTACCAGTATAATTTGATATCATAGTTTCTCTTTTACGTTAAAATGCTTGCTACAATGGCACAAGTTATTCAAAAGTTTTATAATATCCAAACCAGCAAACCACATTTAACAATCCTTTACATAACTTTAGAACCAGCTTTAGATGTTTCTAGTATTTGTAAAAGTTATACACGATATCAAATAGTATGATTTTTCATTACAGGAAATTGCTGCATTGAAAACGGTGAGTTAGCTGCTACCTTTTGGAAACCCACGCAACTAGCAACTAATTTGCATAAAATGTTTATTTTTCCTCCACTTTATTTTGGATAAACTTTGTTGTTTGTAAATAGCATTTAGTAATTGCTGTGTAAATCCATACTTACCGCTCTTGTTTTTATAATTTAACCAAGATTATTTTAGTATTGATCCTTTCAAATAACTGCAACAACTTTACATAGATGGCAAGAAGTTTAAATTTAATAAGATTAAATTTGATTTTAGAATTATTTAATTTTCACGATTCCTTCCGTTTGCTTATTTTGCTTTCTAAAATTCTTTTAATTTATATTTTGCAACAAGTCGTCCTGGGAAATGTACTTAATCAATATTATTTTGTTATAGGAAACAATAAAGAACCCAAAAAGGATTCAACGTCACAAAAGTGTCAAGAACCTTTAGCAAATGGTAAGAATGACTAAATTTAATACAAAACCGTTTTGGAACGCTCTAAATACCGCAAACAACATTTGGTCCATTAAATTTAACACTTTGAATCCCTAAAACTAATGGATTTACGTAAAATAAGGCTCCAAATTATGACAATTGAATTATTTGACCTTTGTTAGATAAACAACAACTCACAGTTACAACTCGCGGGCTAGGGCTGAGCGTCAAAGCAAATCATATGAGATTTATTAATTACGTAACAGTTAATACCTTAGAATAATTACAATTTCAAGTTACAACCAGAAATTCTAACAAAGCCACACGTGTTTCGATATTATTAGATTTCGTCAGCTCTGGAAAGGACTAAATTTGTGTTGGGATACCTGTAAAATAAGACACTTAACGCTTGAAAGGATTAACGGTTAATTTTTTGATCAGTAATTCGCGTAGTGATTTTATTAACCATATTTTGGTGATTCTTAAATACAGATATGATACTATCAAGTTTCACTATATAAATCACGAAATCAAGACTATTGAAGTTTTATTTTTATTATAATATAGTAGGTTTTGGGGCAGGTGGCTCTTCGCCTCTATATTTAATTAGTTATCAGAAAGTTTAGTTAGAGAAAGAAGAATGAATTGCAGGAGCAAATTTTCAAAAACCTTCCGTGGGATAGCGTTTTCATTGATTAACCATCACATTCAAGTCCAAGGGGAAGTTGCACGGCAGCGATCAATAGAAAGTGAAACTATGTACCACGCAACATGGCGTTCATTCATATTTCGGTTTATTCATAGTAATTTTTATAGTAAACAAACTCCGTTATTTAATGAAAGAAACGATTTAATTCATAATTTCAGATAAAAATATAGTTTTGGTTCCGCACGTTTGCAAGGTTTTTAATTTAATAGTACTATACTATAGATACATTTCTAATCTTCACAATAAAAAAGTAATCTCAATTATTTAAGGTAGATTACCGCAAAATCCGGTTCCAAGTTTCTGATTAATTAGAAGGTGCTTTCAAATCTCTTTACAAGAAGTTCGATTAATAAAATTTTTTGTCCTTTGACATATCTACTCACTCAGGCTACAAAGGAATGCTAATCCAGAAAATTTTGTAAGTTCAGTTCACGTTCACTTGAGGAAATTCCATTTAGTTAAAAATTCGTTTTTCTTAATTTATTTCTAAAATTTATGTTCAGTCAAAATTGATCGCGTAGCAATTTTTATCAGATAAACGTGTAAAAAATTGCTTACCTATAAATAAGAAGGTGTTTCCTATTACAATAAGCGGTTTAATTATTTTTTGAACACCCCAACCACGCCTTAATTTTCCCTTCGATAAAAGTGCAGGTAATTAATTATTTTTGAAAATTTACTGAAAGCTAAAATATTCGAATTTGAACTGGAATTTTGATATACAATTTTATTACAAGGACGTTTTTAGAGATTTATTTACCCTTTATGACAGGACCGAACCACAATATTTTCTTAAAAAGGTGAACAAGTAAAAAGCGCATGATGTAATTTTTACCATATCATTTTATCTTACAATTTCGTAACTTATACATAAATATAAAATAAATAAATAAGTTTTGAATTTCATGTTTTAATGAAACTTGCATATTATCAAAGGATCTATAAAGTGCGATACCTATATTTGATTTCAAATTTACGCAATATTTTTACATAGCAAAAATGGGGTTGAACCCAAAGAAATTCTCTGGGGTGCCCCCATAATTCACATTCTTTTAATATAACCATCTTCTCGGAGCCTTCTTGCTATTGCATGCTAGTGGCCCCCTTATCATTTCCACAAGTCAAATTCTTTCAATATCAGAGCTTTGCTGTTTCGCTAGCATGCAATTAATTTATGAAATCGTGACTAAAATACATACAGGAAAACATAAAACATACAGTGAAAGTTTTGAAAATTTTTACACTAAAGATTTTAAAATGAAAAAGTAAAATTTAAAGCGAAAGTTGTATTTTATGAGTAAAATATTTCGTGTAAAAATTTAGTCGACATTTAACCAGTGGCGGCTCGTGACTTGTTTCAACGGGAGGGCACGAAAACAATATAGAATACCCCCAACATATCAACATAGCCTGTGGTCTCTGCAACTGCCAATTTGTTTAATTATAATATTTTTAGTCGGGTACAGGTCTGTAATATTTATAAAATATTTTCTAACGTTTCGGGCCATTAACATTTGGCCCATTTTCAAGGCTAAAAGATAAATTATTAATTAATCAAATTATTTAAAGTATACACGCTTTTGTACGAAATTAATTGACAATATCAATTTGGCATAATGCCACGTACCCTCTCATCGAAAATCGAAAGCAAACTATCTAAAAATAATAATTGTAAGTAAATAAATCAAGAAAACTACGGTTAAGGTCGTAGCAGGATAAGCATGGTCCAATTGATTTGACTAAAAATTTTCCGAGATTATTAGAATAAAAAATAATTTTTAAAGAAAATTATTAGGTATATTTTAAATGGTTCACCGAATATTCTGAAAATATTCACGTAAAATTCGTCTTAATACAATCACCAAACGTTTTTTTGGACTTTCCTTTGGAGTTCCTAAATATCTAAATTTTTAAGGTGATCAAAGGGGTACTTCATAGTTAAAACAATTATTTTTATAAATTTTTGTAATAATTACTGTTCAATTTAATATTCTTGGCGATTGGCCATATTTTAGATTTTCAAAATATTTGTAGTGGGATTCTCTTTAATCCATTCATGCTGGTAGATATGGCTGGCAGATAATAAAAAATGTCCAAACAATGTAAAAATTATAAGGAATCGGTTTTCATAACATAATAAATAGTATCTATTAAATTAATTCATGAATAGATTGTAAATACCGATTCTTCAACTATAATTTTTATATTTATCAGTTTAACTACCAAATTTTGAATTTCATAATTGAAAATTTTGAAATATTTTTAACATCTATGAAAATTAACGATATACTCTCAAAGGTTTTACAACAACAGAAATGTCCCAATGGCCAAAAAATGACGAAATAGAACGGTTATTATTAAAAAAAAATTCCAAACAATATTTTTTAACTATGAAGTACCCTTTCGATCATCTTAAAAAATATAGGTAACGTAGGGACCTCAAAGAAAAGTACGATAAAATTTTGGTGCTTGCATCAAAGCGATATCGTTTTAAACAAATCCAAAAAACAAATAATAAAATTTTCTTTACTGATTTCATCAGTTGAAAGTTTTTCTAATATGTTTCTACTCTAGATGTACTAGGTGAAATTTTTTCAGAATATTCGGCCAAGAGATTCAAAATATAATAAATTTCTTTCATCTTAAAAAATGTTTTTCCCGAATAAGGGGGTACCGGCAGGGCTCATATTTGCAGGACAGTCGAGGTACGTAGCAATGCATAGGAAAAATTTCAGTTAAATCCGTACTTTATATTTTTCTTTAAATTTTATGCCCTTCCATCCAAAAAAGTTAACAGCAGCCACTGTAAATGAAGTTCTAAAATTTGGTGGCTACGGAGACCGGGGGGTTTTGCATCTTCTATTGTTGATGTATAGGTATTTACTTTCACAATTATTAATAGTACTATTAATATATATTTTTAAAGTAACATAAAAAGCTGTCACTAAACTTCATAAGGAGTCGAACCGCTGCAAATTTATTCGAAGAGTTATCACTTAAAGCTTCTTTGGAATTAAATTACTCTGGAAGTAAATAAAAATAGGGTAAATTTATATTTTTCCTTTTTCTTTCAATTCTTTCTTTCAAATCTCATAAATGATAGAATTCATTTTAAGATCGACATTTTCCTATGAAACGAAAAGTGGCGCAAATAATAGCTGGAAAACCAAGTGACGATGTGCAATCGCGTAGTAGTGGACTTCAGTGGACTTCCGGTTATGTGACAGTTATTTGAAAAATGCTTTTTGTGGGATCGGACCGGCAACACTAATTTTGTAAATCTGTATAGCATCCAGAAACACATTGTTTCCTGCCAAGGCTGTCAAAAAACGGGAATTTTTATGATTATCGTTTGGCGTCATTGTCCGTCACGTTGTCAATCTTATTCAACAATTTGCCATCATTTCATCAATTTTTAAGATAAAACACTGGCTATAATATACAACTAACTTATTTTACAATTCAATGTCGAAAAAAAGAGAATATTGAATTTTTAACAATGTCAAAAAAATTTAATAAAATCCCAATACCAAAAAATTAACAAATCCAAAAACTGCCTTGCGATAACTCGTATTTGCATGCCTCGGCTATTCGTCTCGGTTTATCAAAATAACTCGTATTCACAAAAGTTAAAGTAAATATTGAAGAAATAATATCGGACGTACCACAAGTGAGCGCTATTGGCCCTATATTATCGTATGTGCATTGTATACAGCATTTCTTCCTACAATATAAAATGCACAACTGCTGATGACTCCTCTTTTAGCACTAAAATCCAAAAATTGACTTGGTGATGCTTGGTATGCCAACGAAATGAAGTCTGCTCAGCATGAAAAACAAATATTTTCGCCTGTTCTTTTAAACAATCTAAAAATATATTTTCGAACTTGTTCAGATGGAACGCTAATTTGATAAAAATGTTGGACTGAAGTTCAGTCAAATATAAACTATTGAACAATTAATATAGACTGATGATACTCAGCTCTAAGGAACTACAAACAATTCGAATACTATCTAACTACCCCAAAAATTTCATTTAAATTCCTTAGAATGATTGTTCTTTATTGGGTGTGCCCAATAAAGTAATCCAACGTGATAATATAGTTCAAATACCACGATAGAATAACTTTAGTGCTCATCCAAACATAGCATAGCAGTTACACTTTGTGATCAACATAGTGAAGTGCGTACACTGCAGAGGTTTAAAACCACATACCTGATTACGTGATTTTTCTAACTAAAAGAATTTAAATTTGGTTTAATTATTTCAGTTAATAGAAATAAAAATATCAAATACGTATCCAAATAATTTCAAAATGATATCGTCAAGTTATTTGGAAACACCCGGTATTTTTTTAAATTTCCTTTTATTTAAATATAAATTTAAAAAATTTTAAGTTGCCAAATAATAAAATAGAAGTTATCCAAAATCACTTTTGCAAAGAGTAAAATTTACGCGAAAAACAATAATTTTCACACTATTTTTAGCGTAAAAATTTACTCTGCATTTTTTCCTGATTTCTTGTGACTTTAAATATGTCTATTTATTGCTACTTAAAACTGATGTCATTTTGGTTTTCCATTCTACTGGCTATTCATTGAGGGAATATTCGAGTGTTTAAAAAGTAATGAAATAAATCTCTACTGAATTAAGAAACTTAGAATAAAAGTTCAGAAAACTCATACAAACACCTGTTTGTATGTAGAGAATATTTTTTAAATTTATTAATGCAAGTACGAAAACTCCACTTCGCGTCGGGGAGGTTGTTTTTGAAATATGGGAAATAGGTAACCGCTAATACTCGACTCGCTAATACTCAACACAAAAAACAGTAGAGAAAAATAAGAACTACAATCCATTTTTGAAATTTGAGATTATGAAGTGAAAGGCAGAATTAAAACGAAAAGAAATTTTTTTATTATTTTAATAGTTAAATACATACTCAGCTCATTCAGAATCAGAAATAATTATTGATGGGTCGTCTTGATATTCTACTTTAAAATATGTATCTAAGGAAAGCTGCATAGCTTCCTTTTTTGTATCCACATACATGTCCTTATAACAATTGATATCATGTTTTACCTTCTGTGCAACTTTTGTACTTCTTTCTCTATCTGGATCGTCGTTTTCAAATATCTCAATTGCTTCGTCAATCAATTGCAAGGCTTCGGAAAGTCGTTTAGAGGTTAGATTTTGTTGCTTGGAAAACTCTTCAATGCCGATTGATTGTTCATCACTTGTTTCCCAATCCATTTGAATTAACTCTTCATTGGTCATTTCTTGATTATATGAAACCAACAATTCATCTATATCACACTCGTCCATTCCCTCAATATTAAATTCTCTAGCCAAGTTAGCTATTTCTAGACGAACATTGGGTAAATCATCAACTTCTGAGAAAACTCCATTTATTTCATGCACACATTCTGGCCAGATTTGACGCCAAACGCCATTCATACAAGAAGGGTTTACTTCCTCCCATGAATCTGATATATTTTTGATAGCATTCATTATGTCGAATGCTTTCCAAAACTCCAGCATAGTAAACGTATCTTGTCCATTGGTTGCACTTAGAAGTTGGTTAAATGTACGTCGTAGATAATAACCTCTAAAGCTTGATATTACCCCGTGATCCATTGGCTGTACAAGCAAAGTGGTGTTGTCAGGAGGCAAAAATAAAAACTGAACGTTTTCGAATAAATCGTTAAGGTAAACTGAATAACAAGGAGCATTACGTAATAGAATTAAGGTTTTAAAATACAAGTTTTCTTTAGCACAGTAAGCTTTCATTTCGGGAATAGCACAAGTAAAAACCCAATCTTGAAATAGGATGGACGTAATGCAGCCTTTTTTATTTGATCGCCAGTGGACAGGAAGGCGATCTTTTGGATGACAACTCATAGCACTAGGATTTTCTGAATGATAAACCAGCAAAGGTTTTAATTTGAAGTCACCTTCTGCGTTGCCACCCAAAAGAAGTGTAAGTTTGTCTTTTCTAGCCCCACATCTAGTTCCTAATTCCTCCATGTTAGAAATATAAGTGTTATTTGGTAGACGTTTCCAAAATAATTCCGTGTAGTCTACATTAAATATCTGCTTTGCAGAGTATCCGCCTTCTTTAATCACAACTTTTAGCTTATCGAGGAAAAGATCTCCACTGAATGTTACCGCGCTAACTACGCCGCTCTTCTGTGAAATGCTGTGTAAATTAGCGCGAACTTTGAATCGCTCCAACCAACCCTGGCTTGCTTCAAACATCTCGTCCTGGTCGTTAGCACTACTACCTTCACCGCCATCGCATGTTTGCTTATGTTTAAGTTCATCAAATAAAGATTTTGCTTTCGTCTTTATTATCATTTTGCTTAAAGGCTTTTTCAGCTCTACTTGGTTTTCTATCCAAACCAACAGCAAAGACTCCATTTTCATCATCAGAGCGCTTCTCATGCGAGTCGTCGTCTTAACATTTAAAGGTGTTGCAGATTTAGCAGCTTCTTTTATTCTATCTCCATCGCGATCTCGAATAGTTCTCACTGTTGTAGAAGCCAAACCAAGGGCTCTTGATATATCCACGGCCTTCTCCCCATTGTCGAATCGGCGCAAAATGTCTAATTTTGTCTCTAGATTAATTGTTTTTTTACACTTTTTGGTAACACTGCTGGGTGATTTTACTTTCTTTCCGCTCATTTTAGTATGAGCTAAAAGATATGGTAATTATTTAAAATTGTGACAGTCAATTTACAGTCCGCTTGTAAATTTAAAGATTTTATAATATAATATAGTAGTTTATAAAGAAAGAACATCGAAACATATTTGTTCACAAATTTTTACATAATTATAACGATTAAAAAATATTTTAATATTCACACTGGAGTCTCGATTTGCGTTATACTCGTATCAAAAATACAATTATGAAGGTCTGAAAATCTCATCTGCATCGCGTCAGTATAACGCAATTTACATTCTTTGAGATAAAATAACAGCAAATAAAATATTTGGAACTATGTTAATTGAAGATTTTATTTAAGTTCACAATGCGACTGTCACTAAACACGTCTCATAAATTACTGTGGGTTGCCGGATTGGATGGAAAAATATGGTTCGATTTGAGTTGTTTCGTAGTGCGTCGCAAACCTTTCCCCCTTAACCGCAAGGTCATAATGCCGTTACAATAAACTTCAGTTAACGTAGCCTATTCTGTCTCTTTCAACTCTGTGTAATTGAAAAATAACGTATAATTTTCTTAGTTCACTAACATTATGGGAGTATCAGTATCGTATTACGTAGAAAATTTTAGTAAATCAGAGTCGTACTTGGAGGGTTTTATGAATTATTATTATTGATCCAATTTCTATAAACTATTCATTGATGTATAATTTTAAAAATATATTTTGTACAAGTTCTATTTAAGCAAAAAATATTATCAATTTATTTTTTAATTTGTTAAATGAATTATTTTATAAATTATTAATTATTTATAAGATGTTACGCTGTGGATCAGCGTGTTCCGGAAGAAGGCAGTCTTATGCTTTTTATTTAAATTTTTAAAATTTTAATTTTTATTATTAAAAATGAAGTAAATGTTTCCAAAAATTGACATCACGTTCTATTATTGCCTCTAGATTTCCCAAAAGCTTAAATAAAGTATAGATTAAATAGTCTGTCAGTAGTACGTAACTGCCCCTGCACTTGATAATAATGTGGTAAATACTATACATGCATTGCTTTTAAATGCATCACTTCCGATTCTTTCAACGTTCTAAATGTTATTCTACAGTTCTTTATTGCATCAATTGAAGTTACAGTTGAAGCTGTTGAAAAATAACTTTTATCAAGTAACAACTTGAAAATGTTAGTACTTCTTTTCTCTTTTCAAATAATTTGCGTATTTAGGCTGTATTAATTTAAAAGCTGAATACATTATACATAATTATTTTTACAAGTTTTGAATTGGAAGTGTTACTCCTTTTACGACATATTTTACCAAAATTACATGGGAGTAATCTCAAATATCTTTCCAGAATCCTCTCAGGATTTGCTTGTCTGTTTGTTTTATTTTCAACTTCTAATATTTGTTTTGCAGTATTTCGCAAACTTTGAATTTTTTGGCAGCTTTCATAATTTTAACTGTTTTGGGAGTGTAATCCTCATCGGGATATGTAACTCCTTTAAAGGAAGGGTGCAAAGGATGCAAGCCTGCGGGTTCTTAGTTTTGGTTGTTATAGTATATTAAATTAAAGTATAATCATTATAAATAGTCATGGCTATATTGGGTATTGGTATGCATAGTTGTAATCTTCTAGCCTGGACTATTAAAAACTAGTAATTAATAATAATAAAAACTAGTACAATAAATAGTAAGCATTAAACGTCCAATTTCTTCATTCTTGCCAAAATAGATGTCACTTTTTTCAATAATTATTACTGAGAGCCCTTAGCTTGTCAATTTTTAAATTTTAACATAATATTCGTTTCATAAGTTCGTTATTAATTTATTTAATGAAAGAATAAAAATGAACCAAGTCACAAATAGTATATGCAATTACCTAAAGTTATCATTTTATTAATTTGTCTATCTAACGCTAAATTGGTTCGTTAATGCCCCCCTACAATGGGGTCTTTAGGGAGCACAACCAGGACAATCAGGTTCTAGATTGCTAGCTAATATACTACATAAATATCTTACAACATTTGTGCCTTATTATACCTTATTGTAATTATGGGGTCGTCCATAAAGAAGGGATCATCGTTATAAAAGACATCCGCTATTGTTTCCGAGATCACAATCTTTGGACCCCCCGGAACATCCTATGGTCACAAATCAAAGACCCTCCTCATTTGTCTAAAATCAAACTTGACACGATATATCCCTCCTTTTATCTAAAATCGGAAACAACTGCTGTCCAAAATAATTATAAAAATTATAATTTCAAGTAAAATAAGTACAATAAACAGAGAGCAATATTTTCATTAAATTTCGCCCCCTACCCCCCCCCCCCCCCCCCCATTGCAAAAAGTTACTAGCAGTTACTGAAAATGACGTTATAAAAAATTGATGACTGCAGAAACTGTAGGTCTGGAGAGTATGGAATGCCTCCCCGCGTATAATGATTAGGATGGGGTGTTCCATAGCCCCCCCCCCCCCCCCGGTTTCTATTTTGATTATCTATTGTTGATTTAAGTGTTTAATTTGACAACGAGGAGCAAAGTAACAAATTGCAGTCGGGCTGAGTTTTCGAGGTTATTGATCATCTATGTTCAGCATTTGGAACACTGCATTTCTTAAAAAAAAAAAAAATTTTTGTAAAATAAATGAAATTCCATTCAATAATAATAACTTAATATTATGTTAATTTATTGAGCAACAACAAACAAAATAATAAATTCAAACTAAAATTATATAAACAAAATAAATTAAATCTAATACAGTCGACTTTACTTTTGAAGCCCTTCTGAAAGGGCTTTATTTGTCCAGCAACTCTTAGCTAAGATAAGTTTTTCAAAAAAAAGTATTATTTTCTGTATTTTCCAATTTATTCATTTTTGGTCATGTTGCAGTCTGCTTTTTTGTATTTCAGCGTCTTACTTTTTATTTTTATTTATTTCTTCAATTTCTATATTATTTCCGAATTATTTCACTATTTGTACTTAAGTTTTTAATTTTAGTAATTTTTAGTCGAATCTGTTGTATTTCAGATTTCTTCAATTTTCTTTTCTTTTATTATTTATAATAATTTTATTCTATTGCCTTTATTTCAGATTTTCTCTTCAAATTTTCCATTTAATCAATTTTCATTGTTTTCAATTAATTAATTTTTGCATTTTGTAACAAAATGTTTTTCTAATTGTATTTTCAATTATGATTTATTCTTTGATTAAGCAAACCCGATGATGGTATAATGATACTGACACATCGATATTGTGTGGTATATTTTTTAAATCTTTTAATTCCATATTTAGCCCCCCACCCCCTTTTATATTTTTTTGGTTTTGGCTCAAGCATATATGCATTTGTACTTAAAATTGAATTATTCCAATATCAGTATTTAATATTAATAAATTAAATAAATAGAATACAGTTTTTTTCCAAAACTGAATTGCCAAGTAGTTGATAGCGTGTCTAATCGTTATGTTTGGGAATGGTGTTGATATTCGCAATTTACACTATGCCTGTTTATTTTATTTTGATGTGACTGGGATAGGAATATTTTAGATTCTTGAAACGCGCCTCGAATTATTAAAAAATTAAAGGATTTAGAGAAAAAGACTAAATTCTATTTATTAGTTTATTATTATTAACTCCAAATATTAGGAATATTATTTTAATATTACAAAATAATTTCTTTTTCTAAACCAATAAGGTCAAAAATAAAAGTATCAAAAATGTCCAAGTCATGAATTAACAGGTTGTTATACATCTTATGCTCAAAATAATAGTTATTATCAAAATTAAAATAGATAATATAATTATTATTCTGAGGAAACACCAAAAAAATAAATCCCGCTTTTATAATTTCTGAGAACAGCTCTCATAAGAACTCCGTTAATTTTTAGGATATCGCCCAAAACAAAATAGTTTTCTTCAGATTTTCAAGTAGGTATTTTATCTTTTCGGCAGATGAGTGCAAATGGCATCAACTTTTTGTAAAACCCCGTATAGAGCACAACCTTCTAGCGTTAATAGGGACCTAACCGTGAGATTTTAAAGCTTTCAAAATCAACAGAATTTTGACGTACGATACACCAAAAAAGTAAAAAAGTATTAACTTTGCAATCCTGCAGCTAAGGTAGAAAGTTGTTCTTTGCGAAGATTTACACGGTGTTTAGTCCAGTTTTACTCAAAAACAAGAAACTGTATTTTTCTGGGAAAAAACTGGAAGCAAAATTTTTAACCCTCCAAAAATTGGGTCTAGTTGCGCCAACCAGAGTTAGTTAGTTATTTGATATCCGTGAATGTTGTTAGTATTCGAACGGACCAAAAATCTTCTTCTTTTAGCCCTTAATGATAGAACGTCCTAGCTTCTGTCCTGCTGGAATGCCCTTGCAAAAAGGATTGTAATAAATTTAATAAGCCGTACTCTTAAATGTGAATCCTGCAATTAGGACTTTTTGTACTGCCGGAAGACCTTTTGGATGTTTTATTATTAAAAATAAAGTCAGTATTCAACAGTTATCCGAACTTTTACCTCATCACAAAAGGATAGTTGACGTTAACATAATCTATTTGACAAGCTTCTATTTCTTCAACTTAATCTAGGTTAACTAATTTAATAAAAAATGCAATTAATATTTTCTAACAAAAAAATGGAAAATACAGTGATAGCATCACAATTCGAACCTACGACTGTCATCAAGAGATGCCTTGAAATTTTTGGGTTTAGGTGTTGATTATTATGCATTATCTGCTTATTTAAAATTATCTTTAACATAAGTTTAATAAATGTTCATCTTATACAAAATTGGAGCATAAGACCATTAACTCTGAGTTGTGGTTGTGGGTTAGTGGTTAATCCGCAGACTTCCTGTTTAGTCAGTTCACAATTTACGATATACCTAAGCCTTTGAATATGTTAATTATAACTTAGAGTGTATCCATTCATTATACGTTTTTAAAAGTTTATAATCAATGTTCAATGATACCTAAGTACTTAAAATTTATTTCATGACAGCACGCCAACAAAATATGTGCTAAATTTTCATTTTACAAAGTCCTATGATTGCACATATTTTACTATAAATATGAAAAATAATGAATGCGGGTTATTTTGATAAATCTATCTTATTTCCTGTGGTGTTTCTGAAATAAACTTGTATTCTTGAAATAATGCTACTTCTTCATAATCGGTTGTTTTTACAACTTTTACTTAATCTACCCACAGTATCGCTATAAATTTTGTTACACCGAAAATTTTCAATGCAGATACAAAAGAGCGGGTTAATAGGGGTAAATATCTTTTCCACAAAATTTTTTCAATATAATTTTAGGAGTAAATAGCGAAATTTCTGTTTAAAACTTCATATTCTACCATTTATCCTGTCCAAGCATATTCAAAATTTAATTATCTTACCCTAGAGTATTTTTGTAATCGATCTCGTATTTGCTGCTCAGCTCGTTCTGTTTTTATAATATTGTTTAAAAATAATAAAATATTTACATATAAAACAAATTAATTTGGGCAGGGAACTTTTGCAAAATTTCCGTTGGAAATCTCAACCTATAATAATGGTTTTTGTCATGATAAATGCATACAAATTATTCGTTTTAGCTGTGTGGGTTGCGGTGCTGAAGGCTGGGGATTGTAATATCATTTTATTATATTTTCATGCTCTTACAATATTCTTAATTTTTCAGGTGAAGAAACCCAAAAGAAGAAAGGCTTCTTTAAAAATCTATGGAAAAAATCCAGGCACTATTCTTTAGAGCAACAATAATAACATTTTCCAATTGATTTTTGGATTTATTGTATTGCGTTGTTAAATGTTACCCTTGTCTTCCATTAATACCTAGTAATTTATTGTTCATTTTATTACTAATTACAAGAACACTACTTAGTACATCAACTGTTGGAAGTAAAATGTTTGCATTTGTGGAATGTCTTTTGAAATTGTTTTGGGTCTGTAACAAAAATATTTTGGTAGGTAATGTTTTGTGTAACACTTTTTGTATTTTGTAGTGCTAGGATTCGTATTACTAAAAATACAATGACTTGTACCGTAAACTGCCTGCACATGTGATTAACTTTTAGAAAAAAAATTGTAAAAATAAATTGTAAGATGCTATAAAATTAAGTATCGACTCACGTTAATGGCTAACAAGCGCTCAATCGTCTTTATAAACCAACAAGGCATTTCAGATAAATATAATACTAATTTATTTAACGTTTTTATACATAATGTAAAGAATTTAATTTTGTATTATTTTTAATTACCTTTTGTAACTTTATTGTTTTTTTTTGCTTTTTTATTATAGGTACAAGTGTTGACAGAATAAAATTTTTATTTCTACTAGTTTTTTTAAAATACATAAAAACTTATCGCACAAATTTATACCAACAAATCTTTTTAATTACATTTTGTACATTCCTCGAATAGAAATTAGACTAAGGTAAAAGGGATCTTTACTTTGACGAATTTGACACCCCTCAATTAATGTAGTGTAAGAGAAAGCTACTTTGGCTCTATTTACAGAACAATGATACAATACGAGTGCTACATGAAAAAACAAGTCCATTAATCTTGCATCATATCATGTTAATCAGCCTTTGCTCAGAAAGTTATTCAATCACACCTATTTGTGTCAAATTTTTTTGGTGCAACCTTAATTAATTTCTCCATTAAGCATTTTGCCAAAATGAAATGGGTCAAAATAATTTTTCAACAAACTTTGGTATTTACACATCATTTTAGAATTCTTTTATATTAAGAAACTGTTCCAATTATATACGCACCTAAATATAATCGAAAATTATTGTTTGGCAGCTGAATGATATATTATTATTCGAATGCCAAAAATAATTCAAAATTGTGACCTTGATTATATTTAGAACCATTAAGAAGTTGTAAGAGAATACCAAATTTTGACTTTAAGATTCCACCAATGTGTAAATATAATTCATGGTATACATTCCTATCATACACATACACAAATGGGCACCTGACTTGATTGAAAAAATTTTCACAAGTTGTTAGTGAATTTTATATATTTACAATTTTATTACCAATCACAGCTTCTATAATACTTTTTCACTATTCATATTGAAGTGCCCCAATTTTGTATATTGCGATAGTGTATAGTTAAGATAATTGAACCTTAATTTTTGAGGGAAATATGTACGCTAACTTAAAAACAAATAATAGTTTATTCGAGTTATAAAAATGTGGAAACTAGAGATTGTAGTTAAATTAGAAATTTGGTATCATAAAACAACATATGGATTTCCGTAATTTATGTATACCAAATTTTCTAGTGACGGATTGTCTAAAATGTATGGATTTGGCTAGATTGTAAAGTGTTTGCTATTTACCGTTTTGTTTAAATTACTGTTTTTCCAAGTTTTTTATTGTATGCTAATATCATCTCTCAAGGTAGATTTTGGAAGTCAAGTTTTATTGTAATATAGATTTTTGTAGATTTTACAAATAGTTAATGTGTCGAAAGTTTGTACATATAAATAATAAATGCTTCTCCCATTATGTTTTTCTCTTATAAAGAAACTGATTCAAGTTTCTGGGAGTGTCACCCTATTTATTAGGTGTATATTGGCGAAAAATTACCTGCAATTAGATTGGAAATACTTATTATTACGGGTAATTATTCAAGATTACTTCTTATTGATATTAGTTAGAATATTGCAGTTTTTGTTAAAGAAAGTACTATGAAACGACGATTATTCGTGGTAATTGAAAATTGGGGAACGACAGAGCTCGGATAATTGAAAAACGTGCTTAATCCAAATTGCAAATTATTCCATTTTTAAATATTTAGTTTAAGTTAAGTATACAGATCAACAGTGTCTTAATTTTCTACAAATTTAAGTAATGTTCCTGCAGCTGTGAGGGCTCCATTACAACTTACTTTGCGTAAGGAAATATTTGTGAAAGATTAAGAATTACATTGGCGTCAATTAAAGTATTGTTGGAAAACCTCGATTTTGCACGGTTGCCATCTGCTGAAATTCATAGAAGCATTTCTTCTTTCTTCTAATAGGTTAGTATATCTTTTATTAATAGTCTTCAATTCAAACTCAGGACGGAGAGAGTTCTGAAATGAAACTGATAAAAAAATTTCCTACTTTGTAATTTATATCGTTGAAAACTCCATATTTCTTTAAAATAATTATGTTTTACGAGTTAAGTCTTTACTTTAACATTACGAGAAAGTTCCTTTTACTTCAAATATATAACCTTGTATCTTAAAATAAGACAAATTGTATTACACTCTGGAGAGCGGACACTGCTGGCGACACATATTATGATGGCATGATGTCATATCTTCTGGTTGATGACATGATGTCATGTTTATATTTTATAGGTGCATTTATCAGAATTAAATTTGAAATAATTTATGAATCCAAAGTTTAAAGTAATAAATTTGAATTTTTATTATTTGTATTTAAAAATGATTACTACTTTTTTGTAATTTTAAATTGTGTGACGGATCTGATTGATTCATTTGTATGCCAACCTAAAAGGAAAGATGGCGACCAATTATGAGCCCTACCCTACCCTATTATAAAGGACGCGTTTCAACATTAATTTTTATTGAATGAAAATTGAATTTCAGGTGGAAGATCCACTGTTTAGTGTATAATAACGGTATAATTGAGTACAGTATCGTGAATCTAAAAAAAAACAGCAGTGCTCACAAAAAGAAAGAAAAAGCAAGATATAATATTTACATACATACATGTTCGTCTTAAGGTGCCTTATTTTAAGAATTTCAGAAATTAAATATCAACAACTATCCTGATATTCCAATTACCTACGCGTGAAGATTTTTTAATCAAAAATAATTTTTTTTATTCAAGAGCTTTTTCAACCTTTGAGCCATTTTGTTTTAAAAAATGTTTAATTATTTTAATATGATTATCTTATAATCTTAGCTAGTTGAAACATTCAATTGCAATACTGCTATATTTCATGATTTCAAACAGGGTTTCACTCAATTTTGTAAAACAAATTTCCTGACTTTTCCAGGATTTCCCCGATTAAAATTTTTTCTGACTTTCAATTACAAACATCAATAATGTGAAAATTGGAATACAAAAAAGAAACTTTTATCAATACAAAGTGGTGTTTTTATTACGTATTTTTGTAAATAAAATATTTTCAAAAAGACTAATGTTTAAAATATCTAATTAAATTTTAAATAACAAATGGATACCCAAAAATTGTGATATAATCCTAAGTGAATGAATTTTTAAGAATTTAAAAGCTCGGGGGGGGGGGTAAAAATTTAATTGGAAAATTTGAAAAATCAATATTCATCGATGTTTCTGTATCGTTACATCATCATCCGGTATCCTTAATCAAAGAATAAAAGATGATTTAGAAAGAAATTACAAAACATTTGTTAGGAAATGAAAAATCAAAAACTAATTGAAAAATTTGAAGTGAAAATCTTAAATTTTCTTCAAGGATGAAATAAAATAAAATAACAAAAAATTGAAGAAAGCTAAAATACAACAAATCATCAACTAGAAATGACGAAAATATTACAAATAGTAAAATAAACACATAAATTGAAGAAACGAGTAAATATCGAGTAAATATAATAATCAAACTGAAAAGCGGTCAAAAATGAATAAATTAGGAAATACCCGGGAAATACATATTAAAATAGTATATTATATATCAAGGTTGTGAAGGCCGTCATTATTGCCCTAGCGCCAAGATTATATTCCGAGGTGCTTTGCACCGAGGAATATAAGGCGCGGAGGCAATAATGGTCTTCACAACCGTGGTTTATATACGATTTTTTCCACTACTAGATTTATTACCATTTTTTAAAATTCTTTTTAACAAAAAAATTTTCAAATTTAAAATATTTATTTCAAATGACATTTTTGTTTTGTTGATTTGACAGTTGTTGACAAATTTAGGTTCGATTATAATGAATTTTTAAAATTAAATTAATGTATTAAAAAAGCGTTTTAAATAGTTTAAATACAATTAATTAGCATTTCTCGGTTATTCTAAATCATTTAATAACAACATTTTTCTTTAAAATAGTCGCCAAGTTATCAAAAAATGTCATTTTGTTCATTATTAACCTTGGTTAATAATGGAAAAATTATTCACTACTAGTTGAAAACGTGTCACTTCTTGATCGACTAACCTAAGTAAAAATGATAGCCTATATGACTAGTATGAGTAGTAATACAAGAACTTCAAAATGCAATGAAAGTACTGCGCAATCGTAAGGCTACCGGTACCGATAATATAAACATCGAACTACTCAAGTACGGTGGACCACTACTGGAATTCCGATTACTACACCTCATTAATATGTGCTGGACTTACAAGACCATACCACAAGATTGGAAAATTGCTAAGGTAATATCATTGTTCAAAAAAGGAGACAGATCAGACACGAACAACTACAGAGGAATAAGTTTGCTTAATTCGGGTTATAAACTGTACGCAAGAATAATAACCAGCAGAATACAAACAATAGCGGAGGTTCTCCTCGAGGAAGAACAAAATGGTTTCCGGAAGGGTCGATCATGCACAGACGCTGTATTTACACTTAAACAAATAATAGAAAAAAGAAGAGAGAAAAACTTAGAGACACATGTTGCCTTCGTGGACTTTACAAAAGCGTTCGATAGGGTCACCAGAAAGAAACTGTGGGAGATACTAAAAAATAGAGGCTTTCCCAGACATCTAATATCTATAGTAAAAAGTTTATACAAACACACTGCAATAAAAATTTTTAACAATGACGAAGATACAGAACTAATCAGTATCAATCAAGGAGTTCGACAAGGGTGTTGTTTGTCTCCAATATTGTTTAACTTGTACATAGATGATCTGATGAAAACCTGGAAAGAGACGGCTCCACAAGGCATACACCTCGGTCAAAACAAATACCTCAATACAATACTATTTGCAGACGACCAAGCATTGATTACAGCCACAGAAGACAATCTGCAAAGAGCTGTGTATCAGCTAAATATCTTGTCCAGCAAATATAACTGCGAAATATCTGTAGGAAAAACCAAAATAATGGCGTTTAAAGGAAAAGATCCTATTAGGTCTAAAATATATATAAACAACGCTTGCCTGGAACAGGTTTCGCATTTCAAGTACTTGGGTTGCGATGTTTCTTACGAATATGATGAGGACATAGCAAAAAAACTAAATACCTTCCAGAGAATGTGTGGAACCATTACACGAACATTGGGAAAACAATGTAGACAAGAAACGCAGCTAAAGTTCTACAAGGTCATGGCGGTTCCCACCTTGCTGTATGGAAGCGAAACTTGGACGATTACGACCAGAAAAGAAGCTAAAATAACAGCAGCAGAGATGAAATTTTTGCGATCAGTCAAAGGATGTACATTGCTAGATATGAATAGAAATGAGGATATCAGAGAGGAATTGCAGATCTTTTCGGTGAAAGACAAGGTTTACGATTATAAACGTCAATGGAAGGAGCATGTGCAGAGAATGGAAGATCAGCGTTTGCCAAAGAGTGCCATGAAATATGATCCAAGGGGGAGAAGAGATGTTGGACGTCCAAGGAAGAGGTGGGCTGATTAGAAATCGGAACAGGCCTGCGGCCTACACCGTGAAGCAGACGACGACGACGATATGACTAGTAGTGGAAAAAAGTTATTTATTTTATTATAATTGTTATTTATTCTTTGACAGCTACGGACTGGTAATAATTTAGTTACCTGGCAACTTCTTCGACCGGTCTCGCTATTTAAAATCTTTTTTTTGCAAAAATACAATATACCTATAAAAAAGTTAAAACTTATCACCACTCAGTACGGGTTGGGTCCGTACCAAGCTGGACGATGAGAAGGTCATCGAAGCAGCTCTGGGTTCAGGTCCCGAAGACTAAGAACGACACAACAACATCGCAGGTTGACAGCTGAATAAATACCGAGAGATGAATCCGGCTGTCACCGGGGAGGGGGTTTTAGTGAGTAAAAATCTCACACTACCATCCCAGATTGAGGTGGTCCCTATGAAGGTTACCCCTCCTCTGCACTGGTAAAAAAAAGGTACGGGTTGGGTGAAATCTTTAGAAGATTTTGCCCCTTCCTTCACAAAAAAACCTGTAATGCTAGTCAGTTATATCGGCAATGTTTAATTAATTTTCCACTACATGGAAAATTTTACATAAAGATCTTTCTTTACATCCTTATAAGATCCAGTTGGTTCAAGAATTTATTGAAGCCTAATGATCATCGATTGTGTCGTGCGTTCGCAGATTGGAAGTGGATCCATTTTTTTACCGCCAAATTTTCTTCAGTGACGAAGCACATTTCTGGTTGAATGGATATGTGAACAAGCAAAATTGCCATATATGGACTGAGACCAATCCAGAACATTATCTTGAGACTCCATCGCATCCATTAAAATTGACTATTTGGTGTGGAATACACGCCAACTCGGTCATCATCACATCAACACATCATCGGTCCATATTTCTTTCGAAATGAGGAAGGAGCTACATGCTCAATACACTTTTGTTTCCAAAAATCCAAGACTTAAACATCAACAACTTATGGTTCGAACAGGATGGTGCTACGTGCCATACAGCCACCGAAACCATCGATTTATAGAAAGGACAATTTGGTGACAACATTATTTCAAAAAATGGTCCTATCAATTGGCCTCCAAGATCGTGTGATTTGACGCCACAAGATTATTTTCTTTGAGGGTATGTTAAATCCATGATTTATGCTAACAAACCAACAACTCGGGAAGCATTGGAGGTCAATATTCAGCAATCCATTTATGAAATAAGGCCAGAAATATTGGAAAAAGTGGTCAAAAATTGGACTGATCGGATGCGCTTCGTAACGATTAGTCGTGGTGGTCACATGCCGGAAATCATTTTCAAATCATAAATGGAATTAAATTTACCTTCATAAAAAAATAATTTAAAAAATATTCCATCAATTTTTTAATATTTTATTTCAATTTGAAGTTCTCATGCAGCTAAACACCACCCTGTACATTGCAGGCTACAGAGATGGACTTCTGGAGAAGATCGGCTGGTAGAAGCAAATTGGAAAGAATTAGAAATACCCGCATTCAACAAATTATGCATGTAGAACATAATATAATAACGGAGGATATAAGAACAAAGCAACTAATATTGTTCGGACATGTACAACACATGGCCACAAACAGAATACCCAGAAAAATACTGTTTTGGAAACCTCCAGAAAGGAGAAAACGCGGAAGACCCAGGCTTACTTGGAGAGAGGGTATTGACAGAGAGAGGACTTAAAGAGATGCAATGGGAAGATCGTGACGAGCGGTGAAGAGGAATCAGAAGACGTCGTAGAACGTTATAAAGACCGATAGATATTTTAAACACATTTTAAATGTATGTACATAAATATTCAATGTATTTTGTATTTATGTATTTGAAATACGAAGCATAAAATATAAAAATACAATGAAAGTACAAAATACATGTATTTGCGATACTGCCCAAGCCCTGTGCGTATGCTATCAGTTTTTGTAGTTTTTCCATTGAATAATTTGTAATTAATATACCCCTAATTTTTTACTATTTGTTTAATTTTGGATTTTATTAAAATCTTTGATTTTAGCTCAAAAATGTATGCATTTGTATACCAATATCTAAGTATGTTAATATTAATCTTAACACAGCAGTGGCTTGGTGTGATCGCTGGTTGAGTTACGGTGCGGAAATTGTGGGTTCGAATTGCGGACTTCACGAAATTTCTTAGCACGACCCAGTGAACGAACATCAACGGTTTGTGAATAAGTTGTTCTGGATTTCAACATTTTTTTTCATTTTAACTTTCAAAAACATTTTCCTAATCCAAATTGTAGTTTACCTGACTTTCATTTAAAAATTGAAAATGCTCTGACTTTCCATCGCCATATTTCCTTTTTTAGATATGGTTAATTTCGTCCAGTCGGTTTTAATTATTTTGCAAACTTTGATGTAAACTTGTAAAACATGAT
Source organism: Podabrus alpinus (assembly GCA_932274525.1). NCBI lineage: Eukaryota > Metazoa > Arthropoda > Insecta > Coleoptera > Cantharidae > Podabrus > Podabrus alpinus. The sequence goes on from OW026451.1 coordinate 31,019,589, forward strand.
TAAATGAACTGTCCAAGAGCTTTAAGTTCCAAACCTGCATTTAATTAACGAAATGATGGTAGTACGAATATCTTTAACCCTTCAGCAGTCGCTTTTGGCATCTTGTTCTCCAGTGAAATTTGTACTTTTGTGTTGGATGAAGGATATATTTCAATCTTAAACAAAATCCATTTTTAAGATTTACGCTTTAAAAATGATTGTAATAATATGCTTAACTTGCACAAAAACGAAAAATAAATGTAAGATTCAATATGATTATATTCACAAAATAACACGTAACATTTTATATTTCGATAGATATCGTGGTTCTGATCTTAATAAATCAAATTGTATTTAATTGTGATCTAAGAAAAATTAAATTATTCAAATTAAAATCGTCAATTCTTTCAGGCAAAAGTAAATTAATTTTCCTTATTGATCTTCAATAAAAACTAAAAAGGTGACAAAATTACAATTACAAAAAAATATGTAAAAATATGCAGCCTTTAACTTTCACGTACACAATCTTCTTCTTCTTCTTCACTTCACGGTATAGGCAGTAATGCCTGTTCCGGCACCCATCTTTTCCTCGGCCGTCCCACACTTCTTTTCCCTGAGGGCTTATATTTTCGTGCAGCTAGTGGTAACCTCTCAGTGCTCATTCTGTTTAGGTGTTGATTCCATCTTTTGTTATATTCGACGATTTTATCTCGTAGGTTGTATATATTTAGTTCCTCTCTAATGGCTTCGTTTCTTATTCGGTCCTCCCTTGTACATCCCTTAGTTGCTCTCAGAAATCTCATCTCGCTGGCCTGTATTCTACTTTTGTCTTTAGATGTTGTGACCCACGTCTCGCTCCCATATGTCATATTAGTTTTTGTATTAAACTTTAAAATAATTACAAATAAAACAGTTCCTTGGATTAATTTTTTTTAGTTTAACATTTTTTCTTCTAGATTTTTCAGGTAATCCAATCGCAATTACAATTATCAGCATTGACTTCCATCGTCCCAGTTTATACAACTTCAATCCCCAAGCTCGGTATTTTATGTTGTAACCAATTTTTTTTACTATCCAATCATAATTCGATAATAAAATTTAATTTTCACAATTCATTTTATTTTGAAATTCATTTCTTAATTCAAATATACAAAAATCAAAACTTGCTCTTATGTAAAAATTCAACTACAAAATCCTTTTATCCAAAATTCATGAAACACGACAAATCAAAATTTTCACATGTGTTCTTTTATTAAAATTTTTGAATTTTTGAATTGCATTTAATTTTATAAATTAAATTTTTTTGCATATAATCAATTTATCCTGTAAAGTACAAAAACCACGTACGCAATGTTTCCATCATTAATCCATCAATTCACTGGATAAGATACAAACTGGCTACATAAATTCCATCTTTCCTCAGTTTCCGGCTCCTCCAGCAACCGTGAGTTCTCATTTAAAATAGGCAATTTTCTTGGTCAATAAAACGACAGCTATCGGTTTATTACAGTATCCTCATTATTCAATTGGAAAAGTCGCGGTGACAATTTAGACAAAGAAATGTGTGTACCGAAGAAACTATCGCTTCTATGAGTGAGAGTATGCAAGAGAACCCAAATATTTCAATTCGCCATCGTGTTCAACAACTTGGGCTTGGTCCGTCCACTATCATGAAAAATTTTACATCAAGATCTTGCTTTACATCCTTATAAGATCCAGTTGGTTCAAGAATTGAAGCCTAATAATGATCATCGATTGCGTCGTGCGTTCGCAGATTGGGCTCACAACCAATTGGAAGTGGATCCATTTTTTTACCGCCAAATTTCCTTCAGTGACGAAGCACATTTCTGGTTGAATGGATATGTGAACAAGCAAAATTGCCATATATGGACTGAGACCAATCCGGAACATTATCTTGAGACTCCATTGCATCCATTAAAATTGACTATTTGGTGTGGAATATACACCAACGGCATCATCGGTCCATATTTCTTTCAAAATGAGGAAGGAGCTACCGTTACGGTGAATGGTGTGAGATATCGATACATGCTCAATACATTTTTGTTTCCAAAAATCCAAGACTTAAACATTGACAACTTACGGTTCCAACAGGATGGTGCTACGTGCCACACAGCCACCGGAACCATCGATTTATTGAAAGGACAATTTGGAGACATTATTTCAAGAAATGGTCCTATCAATTGGCCTCCAAAATCGTGTGATTTGACGCCTCCAGATTATTTTCTTTGGGGATATGTTACGAGGGCGGATTATTAAGTCCTTAGAATGAGAAAGTAAAAACAATTTTTTTGGGAAAATTTCATTTTATTTTTCAATATAGTCTCCTTTTAGGTCGACACACTTGATCCAACGCGGTTCAAGTTTTTGGATGCCATCGGTAAAGTAAGATTTCTCAAACTCTCCAAAATAAGCATTTGTTGCATCTATCACTTCTTCATTTGACGTAAATCTTCTTCCTCCGAGCCATTTCTTCAAGTTTGGAAACAAGTAGAAATCACTAGGAGCTAAATCTGGTGAATATGGTGGATGCGGAAGCAATTCGTAGCTTAATTCATGCAATTTTGCCATTGCAATTCTTGATGTGTGAGCTGGTGCATTGTCGTGATGAAACAGGATTTTTTTCTTGTTTAAATGAGGTCATTTTTCTTGGATAGCAGTATTTAATTTGTCCAATAATTCAGCATAGTATTTCCCTGTTATTGTTTTTCCTTTCTGGAGGAAGTCAATTAACACTATTCCATGAGCATCCCAAAAAACAGTTGCCATAACCTTTCCAGCTGATGGAACTGTCCTTGCTTTCTTTGGAGCACTTTCACCAGCTTCCATCCATTGTTTCGATTGTTCTTTCGTTTCTGGGGTATAGTAGTGAATCCATGTTTCATCGACGGTTATGAATCGGCGCAAAAATTCTTTGGGATTACGCTGAAATAATTCCAAACTTTGCTTTGAAAGATCCATTCGATTGCGTTTCTGATCGTTTGAAAGCAAACGCGGCACCCATCTCGCAGACAACTTTTTCATATGCAGTGTTTTATGTAAAACATCCCAAACACTTTTATACGTTATTCCACATAAGTCAGCTAGCTCACGCAATTTCACTCTTCGATCATTTAATACAGTACGATGGATTTTTTTGACAATGGCTGGAGTAACAACGTCTTTTGGACGTCCTGGCCTTTGTTCATCACTTGTGCTTTAACGACCACGTTTAAATTCATTATACCAATTATAAACAGTTGCAGTCGACGGAGCAGATTCACCCAACACTGAGTTCATATCAGTAACTATTTCTGAAGGCGTTAAGCCTTTGAGATACAAGTACTTGATAACCGCACGATTTTAGTTTTTCTCCATTTTAGCAAATTTATACAAATTGTTCACTTTAAATGACTATCAAAATTCAACGATTTGACATAAATGGATGAAATTAGAAACTTTAACTTTCCAAGGTTGGTACTTCTCAAAAATAACACTAAATTGGCCAGAGTGGTGACATCTCTGTTTCATTCTAAGTACTTAATAATCCGCCCTCGTAAATGCATGGTTTATACTAACAAACCAACAACTCTGGAAGCATTGGAGGTCAATATTCAGCAATCCATTTATGAAATAAGTCCAGAAATTTTGGAAAAAGTGGTCGAAAATTGGACTGATCGGATGCGCTTCGTAACGATTAGTCGTGGTGTTCACATGCCGGAAATAATTTTCAAATCATAAATGGCATTAAATTTACCTTCACAAAAATATTATTAAAAACACATTCCATCAGTTTTTTAATGTTTTATTTCAATTTGAAGTTCTCATGCAGCTAAAAACCACCCTATACATTGCAGGCTACAGAGATGGACTTCTGGAGAAGATCGGCTGGTAGAACCAAATTGGAAAGATTTAGAAATACCCGCATTCAACAAATTATGCATGTAGAACATAATATAATAACGGAGGATATAAGAACAAAACAACTAATATTGTTCGGACATGTACAACACATGGGCACAAACAGAATACCCAGAAAAATACTATTTTGGAAACCTCCAGAAAGGAGAAAACGCGGAAGACCCAGGCTTACTTGGAGAGAGGGTATTGACAGAGAGAGGACTTAAAGAGATGCAATGGGAAGATCGTTACGAGTGGTGAAGAGGAATCGGAAGACGTCGTAGAACGTTATAAAGACCGATAGATATTTTAAACACATTTTAAATGTATGCATGTAGGTACATAAATATTCAATGTATTTTGTATTTAGTATGTATTTGAAATACGAAGCATAAAATATAAAAATACAATGAAAGTACAAAATACATGTATTTGCGATACTGCCCAAGCCCTGTGCGTATGCTATCAGTTTTTCAATTGAATAATTTGTAATTAATATACCCCTAATTTTTTACTATTTGTTTAATTTTGGATTTTATTAAAATCTTTGATTTTAGATCAAAAATGTATGCATTTGTATACCAATATCTAATTATGTTAATATTAGTCTTAACACAGCAGTGGCTTGGTGTGATCGCTGGTTGAGTTACGGTGCGGAAATTGTGGGTTCGAATTGCGGACTTCATGAAATTTCTTAGCACGACCCAGTGAACATCAACGCTCTGTGAATAAGTTGAGTTGTACGGTTGATACCTTCCTTTTGAAAATATTTTATCAATAATGTGAAAACTCTCATGTAAAAACTGAACTACAAAATCCTTTTATCCAAAATTCGTGAAACACGACAAATCAAAATTTTCACCTGTGTTCTTCTATTAAAATAAATCGTGGTGTTTTGAATTGCATTTAATTTTATAAATTAAATTTTTTTACATATAATCAATTTACCCTGTAAAGTTCAAAAACCAAGCACGTTTCTCAAATTTCCATTAATCCATCAAGTCACTGGATACGATACAAACCGGCTACATAAATTCCATCTTTCCTCAGTTTCCTATTCCTCGAGCAACCCTGCCTGAGTTCTCATTTAAAATAGGCAATTTTCTCTGTCAATAAAACGACAGCTATCGGTTTATTACACCATCCTCATTCCTGATCTCATTATTCAATTGGAAAAGTCGCGGTGAAAATTTAGTGACCACGAGGGAAATGCTCACACTTCAAAGAACTGACTAATTTTTACAATAAATATATTATCTAAAACTCAGCTACACCCACGTAGACGGTTCCTATCTAGTCGTTCAAGATTATCAGCCCTTCGTAAAAAAATATGAGCAAATTGATCATAGCGCAACATTTTGCGATTAGAAATTATAAGGTGGGAAGTTAGTAATTTCGGAAATGGGAAATTTAAAAGGTGGGTTACAATATTGCAAGGCTGTGCATATTTTAGAATCCGTAGTTTTTGGCACTAACCCTAATAGTATTAATAGTTTTATGATGTATTTTATTTTTCAATAAATGGTTACCGTATTTATATGATACTGGCCAAGTATGGCCCTCATCCTCCTGTGCGAGACAGAAGGTCAAACAACTATGGTCCTCACGTACCACAAGGACGTGTCGCATGACCAATGGCATGACCTAGCAAAACTTGTCTAATAATTTGGAAAAAACAATTTACCAATATTTATTAGGCGAATTCAATTACAAATCAGAGATTTTGGTTTTCTTTAAGTAGTAATTTAAAACGAGCTACTAGAATATTACTAAAAAAAATTCGAAGTGGATTTAAAAATTAGTATTTACATGTAGCGTAAGGTGGGGTTACTAGGCTCTTTGAGAGTATTTTTTGCACCACCTCGCGGAAAAGAATTTAATGCGCCGTAGCGAGACAACTATAAATTTTTATTTTTGGTGGTTCCATAGAGGGCGAATGAGGCAACATCTAGCATCCTAATTTGACTCGCCGTGTACTCGATGATTTCAATCTGGTCTTATGAAAACGTAACTTTTTTGGAAGAATCCACCAATTTTTCATTTGCGATAAAAAAAATTTGCAACAAATTTTATTTTGAAGTAGCTTAGATTTTGGAGACTGCTTAGAAGTATGATAATCCAGAAGACCCCACCTACCTATCCTCACATTTTCATCTATTTATTTCTAGTGGTTCTCAAATTGAAGCTTCTTTGGTCCAAAGTAATCCACATTGCCAATACATAATTACCAAAAGAGATCAAATTAATTTTTATTCCAAACTTACAAAAATAGAAGATAATTATTATTAGAAGTACTCATAAGGTGTGAGATTTTTTTTAAGTGGCCGGGTCCCCGGAAAATTTAAAATTGGATAAGATTTCTTGTTAATTCTTGCTCGTTTTATATTACAGGAAGTGGTTAGTGTGATTGCCACCAACATCCTGGTCAAGAATGTGTAATTTAAACAAGCACAGAATACAAATTAATAAAACAAATATTATAATACAAATTTATGTTTTATTTAGGTAGACACAATATCCCTTGCGAATTATATAAGAAAATTTTACAAAGCTACTCACTCAAATAAAATAAAAAATAAAATCAATCTTTGATTTCTCTTCAGGAGTTATATGAGCATTTTGCAAAAAATATTAGCAAACTATAATTATCGCTTCTTACGTCGATGAAAAATTTTTACATCATATAAGTTAATGTACGAAATATGATTATTATTAATTGGCGAACTGCTCTAAAATTAAGACGCGCCTTCACAAGTTATCACAAAAATCTACAAACCAAATTAGTGATTTACAAAAACTAGTGCACTAGATTTTACATACAGAAAAACAATGTTCTTAGACCAGTTCATACCAATTTTGACAAGACATGTAAAAATCCAAAAGCAAAGTACAACTTACACTGCACAAATCGTTAAAAAAATTAAATACAAAAATGTAATAACAAAAAAATATTTAATACTTCGAAGACTCGTCATCTTACAACTAGGTTTGTGCAAAACTCACTAAAATTGGCAATTTTTTCTTCGTTATGAAAAAGGTGAAGAAGATAAAGGCTAAGGAAATAAAAAATAAAGAAAATAAAAAAAGTGGGACTAGAGATTTTTATTTAAAAATCCTAACGGTAAATTTTTCAGTATCAAATATTTAGAAATAGCAATGGTATAAGAAAAGCTTACATGAAATGCTACAAATTAAATTACTTTGCTAGGGCCTGTGGAAAACAAAACAGTTATACCACAAACACAACAAACCTAAAAATATCCTAAAAATTATTTAAAATAACGAAATCATGAGACCACAGTCTAAAAACATTAAGAAAGGTAGACTATTTTATAAGCAAAAGACTATGTATGGTTCTAGCAAATTTAAAATCACTACAACAAATAATGAGAAACACGTATTTTGATTATGCTTATAAAATAACCCACGGCGATACCAAAAATTATATGTATACAAATAATAATCTAAGTATTTTAATATTATTATTATTAAATGAAAATCAATGTTCACACATTGAAAAACCATTATACTGATACACTCGATATACACATTGCTGGTTCGCTGTTATTGAAAAAAAAACGTTACGTGCCGCATGATGTTGAGGGCAGCGGCTCATACCATCTGAAAAAAATAAAGTACACATTAAAAAACATACAGGAAAAGATAATGTGGGAAAATGAACTAAGAAAAGGTTAAAAATCCCGACTTCAAATTCCTAAAATAAACTAAATTCTTGACAACAATAATAAATTTCAATAAAATATAAATTCTGATAAGAACAATATTAAACAACCTTGAAGGATGACGGAGAAAAGTTGCGACAAGAACAATGAGAATTATTATTCATGCAAATTTAATTTCCATTATGTAAAACAAGTTACATCCCCAATTCCCATCTCACAAACTGAAATTAGAAATAAAATAAAAATAAAGAGTTGGGGCTCTTATCCTTCTCGCAGCAAGAAAATAAATTTCGCAAATATTTTTAAATAAAAATTCCACAACATTTGAAGAATGCATTGTAACAACCATTAAGTGCTTTTCAACAAATCAAAACACGCAATAATAAATTTATAAATATTTACTTAACCGGCAAAAAATACAAACAAATTCTTGAAAAACGATTATTTTATACTATAAACTGCGTACAGCGGCGAAAATTTTGCAAAAACTCACCTCTAGTATCCGCAAGTAATTAAGTAATCACCTAACTTTTCTACAACTGATGCGGCTTGTTGTGGTTGGATAGGATCTTCGTAAAGGGAAACGACAACAGCTAAAACATAAAAAAAACAAATTGAATAATCGTCAATAAAGCATTATCATATTTATGACGGCTTTTCGGTGCGTTCCATCAATAATTTTCCTTCGCTTTATTATTCACGCCCCAATCACTAATTGAAATGTAGGAATGCAGAGATAAAATTTTCAATAAATAAGATAAATCGAGTACAAATATTGATAATTACTACACAAGATTCTGCATCAGGATGACAAGTTAATAAAGCTTGTAAATTCGCGTAGTATATAAATTAGCATTCATTGAAAACGATTCGGTTCAAGATAAAATATTAATTAATAAGCAAAGCAATTAAAACGCTTCAATATCATTAACAATTTTCATTTAGAAATCAGAACACAAACGTGTTAATGGTCTATTTTCTAAAAATATAAACTTCATCGCTGTTTGGCAAGTTTAAAACTACCCACATATTTATTTGACACATTCCACTTTCTAATCTCGGATTTATAATTTCGAAAAAATTGTTTCGCTTTTATCTCAATATTTTAAGTGCATCACTTATATAAACATTAAGATGCATTCAAATAGTCATTAGAGCGCAAAATTGCCATTTTCGCGAAGAAAATGTTAGTAACATCCTACACCAGAGACCCCCAGCTGATAACATTTTCATATTAATTTCAATGTCCAATAAATCATGTTTTTAATCGATAGATCGATTAAAATAATAAACTACTTGGCTGTAATAAGCTGTAGTTTAATCAAAAACGGCGATGAAGGATTTTTAAACAAAGAAATGTTGGGCTATTGTACCGCCCCTTCGTAACTATGGTACCTAAAGCGATTATCTTACCTTGCTGTGTCTTCATGCAATGGACACCTACTTTACCGAGTTTGGCTCGTACGACTCGGTCTGTGCCTGATAGATAAATGTATCGACTTCCGGCTAGGGTTACGCCCGACGACGTGAGGATGTCTTGTTTTTCGAAACCTTGAACCAATTTTGCGAGTTCTTCTTTCGTTACCTGTAAAAAACGTTTATAATAAGAACACTGATTTTCAAGTCCTTCAGGATTCAGAAAATTTTTTTAACAAAGCAGGCAAATGTTTTTATGAAAGGATAGCACTGCAAATGGGTCATGTGCAGTTTTTATTAAAATAGAACGAAAATTATTTTCCTTTATGCCCGGTTTATGCATCCTCAGGTTAAAAATAATATCACATTTTAAAGGTTAGAATTTGCCATTTCATGCAAGCGACATATACCTATCAATTTTTTGTATTTTTTATTTCATTTTGGCACGATTGCCGCCGAGTTCAGTGATATGAGAGGCCTCCAACAGATTTAATTATGTTAATACTGAAGAAGAAATAATGCTCTCGAGTATCAAGTTTGAGTGCTTTCAAAATGAAAGTTGTTCTGGAGAGATTGCAATCGTGAATGAAATTTAACGTTTCGTTACAATGGAAATCGCATTTTTACTCCAAGTTTGGTGTGTTCAACCCCGGCTCGATTTATAGAGAAAAATAGTTGTTATGGTAACAAGTACACGTTGTTCTGAATACATTTGTTGATTGAAATTTGTCAAGCTACAATTCTACTTTTCAGTAGATAAGATATAACAAGTACATAATACAGAGTATTATGTTCGCCTTGTGGGGGTTGTATCGCGGGGTTGCTAGCGGTGGATTATTGCGGGACTTGCTTTCGCGAGTGGGGATTATGTGATCACTTCGCTGGCTCAATATTGTGACCATGCCCTCAGTTTCCATATTGCAATGTGACTGGTCAGATTTTCCATTCTGTGTTTAAGGACTCATAACGAGATGCATTGTTATGGTACTCGCGGAGGGTCTGATATTTACATTCTGCGGATGAAACTTGAGAGGTCGTGATGATTTGAATGAAATCTTTAATGATCTGCACAGCGCGAATCTCGAGCTCTGATTGTTGCTGGGTTTTCTTTCTCTGTTGCGCTATATGCTCATTTTATGACTTGTGTAAGATATGTTCGTATTTTGACCACCAATAAATCATTATTGATTGATTGATGTACCAAAAAAAGGTATTATTTAATGTTAAAATTAAAATTGACCTAAAAGTATTAGTTTACAATGATTCAATAATAAATATTATTACTCTATAAAATCTCCGTTGAAGTTTCAACATTATTGTTACTATTAATAATATTTTCGACGATTCAGAATTAATCATCGTCGCTATGGGCCTGCTATGTGTTGCAATTAATATTTTTCGATAAATAAATGTAATAAAATTTTTCAATTTTCTGTAGAACTTGGTGAAGATTTACTTGAAAGAAAATTTTCACCAAAATATAAAATATGTAGCTCCGTTTCCCCATAGTTGACGTAATAAAATTCAAGGGGTAGAATAAAAGCTCAAGGGGTATTACATAATAATATGTCAAGATTATTTCCCAAATTAACATATTATTTTTATTTTTGCTTGGTTGCTATGGAAACATTCTGAAATACAAGTGCATAATATCTATTACGTTTTTATTGTTATTCAAATCTGACAATTTGTGACAAACTAAACAATAAAGATAAATTTTATAAAAAAAATGCATGTTTTCGTAAAAGTATTCTAAAAATGTACAAACACTACTGATTAAAAATGTTTTGTTTGAATTTGGGTGCTATGATAAACGGCATCCAACAGTTAGTTCAGTTTTATCACTGATAAATTTTAGCAAAGGCTAAATTCGGTCATTGGTTAATATATGAAATTTCACAACATATGATTGGTCGTTAGTATAAGAGGGAAAGATATTTCCCGAAAACATTATATTTATTGCAAAAATTACCATTGATAGCAATTCTATTAGTTTTGATTTAAAAAAAAAACCATTAGGTTATGTCGGAATATTAATACCGGACCCTACCTATTTTCACTTTAATTTGAATAATAATCGTCCCAATTTAACTAAATAACGTTACCTCTTCCTTCTAGTTATTTAGGACTTGGTTCAGTAAACATTCTCTCTCCCATGTGGGAATGTTAACGTGGGCTCCGCACCACGGGAATTGTAATCCACTTATATTTCGAGAAGGTAGGTGGTAGGCAGATTACACCTAGGAGCCGGATACCTCGACATTCTCGGTCAACACACTTAACAGTTCAGCTGTGACCTGTTTAATTATTAAAATTGAAACCCAATTCACATTTAAATTGTAGGCACAATCGATCCGAATATTAAATTGTCAGGAGTCCTTTAAAAGTTCACCCATGGGTAAACTTAAATAAATTGTTCAAGTTCACAATTTATGCACCTAAAATCATAGCAGCAAGTTTAAAACGAAAGCTGGTGATTGGTCGTTGAATGACGGTAACATTCAAATGAATATTTGATTTCCCTTTTCGAGAGAAGTTCGATAACAATGTTGGCATTTGATAAATAAACAATATGGAGCTTTAAAAATTGAACTCGTGAGATGCAAGAAGTCTATAAGTGACATTATAATAAAATCTAAACCAGATACGCACACCTCCAAATTTTTGATTCAATGAGCACGAACAAAAGTTCATTTTTAAACAAAAGAAAACTTTTCCATTTATTTATTATTAAGTTATCTTCCTTGTCCATTTTTCATTTCTATACTCGAGGGTATCCAAATATATCAGGGTTTTTGTAGGAAAAATAAAGTTTTCATTTACTTGATTAATTTTTCACGTTTCAATGGGCACCAAGATCTGAATTGAGTTCACCCGAATTTGTTTTCCGTAGTACTTCACAAACAATAATAAATAGTAATTTATTTTCTACAAATTACGGTATTCGACACTAAAAATTTGACGTAATTAAATTTTATTAAACAAGTTTTGATTGACCTTAGCACGACTTGCAATACAGAAACCGTTTTACAGTAAAATTACAAGACGTTCAGTAAAAAAAAAAGAATTTACTCGAAAGTATACAATATTATTGTAATTAATTGTCAATTTATTCCATTTATGGAATAATTTAATTGGGTTGTTGTGGGAAAATCCATCTATACATAATATTTTCTCGAGCACCTTATTTTGCTAAAACTATTTTTGGATTGTGATTTCACTTCGTTCTTATTAAATTGTCGTCTTACGTCAGGGGTTGAAGAAATTCGTCGAGTTCTTAACAAAAAAAACCCTAATGTACTATACCACGTCAGAGACCTGTAATAAATGGGTTTGCTTCTGTTGTTATGTAAATTATCTCATTTTTATACCAATGCATACTTTAAGACGTAAATGTTGAAATTAATAATAGCTATTAATTATTATTTTTTGCAAAATTGTGGTCGTTGCGGTTGACGAAGTGCTCTCACTTGTACTGCATTATGTATGTATGTATGTATACTTAAAAATACCAATTCATTGATGGACTAGTAAATCTTACAATAAATTACTATTGCAAAGTTAACAACACGAACAAATAATTATTTAGAAAGTTGAAAAATTTCAAAAATCACCTAAATGCACTTGCGAGGAAAATTGAGCTTTCATTTTCAAGATTCTAACAATCAAGTTTACATTTATGGAAATGGAAGTTAATACCATTTATTACTCATGCTTATCTGGTTCCACATTGAGATAAATAATTATTATATTTATTATAGTCATGTTTATTATTCGTGTTTCATGCTATTAGCAAGCAATTAGAGTTATCGGAAAATTATTTAAACAGCAACATAGTATTTAATTTGGGTTTCTAAGATAGCGTTATTGAAAATACAAATTTTTAATTTTTACAAGTAGAAATCGTGCATAAGCATATAGAACGCAATTAAAATTTAAATTCCGGTCCCAATTTAATTGAAAATTTATAATAAAAATGACTAAATAATTTAAAATTCAGATTGTATCGCCAAATTGTATTATAAAATAAAATTAAATACGACAGATGTCCCAGAATTTTTCAACCTTGAAACTTTTGGGTGGATTATCTATCTGCGAAGAGGGTGCGCTTGAAATTATGAAATTGGATATTTTAAAAGTGGCCATAAAAACTTAACAGCTACCGAATAATCGTTAATTTGAATCCAATACACCGAAAAAAAAAATTCACCAAGTACTACTTTACATTTGCCATGCCAACAAATTAATGGTCAAAATAAAAGAAAATTTTTAAATTATTATTAGCCTGAGGAACACATGTTAGGAGTGTCAAATTTCAATTGGTAGTCATCAGAATCACCACAAAATCATCTGTTTAGATATGATAATTTCAAATTCCCCAGAGAACTTAGATGATTCATGCGATAAAAATAATCCGAACTATTAATTTAGTTTTTCAGAAAACATCGAAACAGTGGCGTAACTTGCAAGAGTGCATATTACACCACGAATACGAATGTTAAATAAATCTGCGGCACTGCGTTCACACAAAAATGGAATTTGTAATTACACATTTGATATGGTTTCGCATAGTTTCCTTGACAGTGCTATTAAAATTACTACTATATTTAGTAGTGTAATGTTTGTCTTGGAGCGTAATACGTTTAGAATTGACTTCGCCATCATAAACGGGATACACGTCCATAATTATTTTAACAGCTGTTACGTACTGTTACTAACTTAGTACTGTTAGTAACTTAGTACTGTTACTAACTAGCTGTTACTAAACATTGCTTTAGTTAACGAGTTGTACGAAACTGTAACGGGCTGTATGAATAGTTGAATTATTTAAAGTTTTCAGTACTTGTGGGATTTTCCTTACCAAAATGAAAATGAGTATGATTATGATAAGCTTGCCGAAGATAGGAAACAATAGCGATAGTAACAATGTAAATCCGGATGCTGGTTCACATTATCTAATCCGCAATAAATTATAAAAAATCCCATCGAGTTTCAGGAATTTTTGTTACTAATAAAAATTTTAAATTTACATATTCACATAATTGGATAAAATTTGCTTGGGGAACAAAATAATAATCGAAAACTTATGGAATGCAAATAATAAATCTGTGGAATACGATTGCAACGATTCAATCGGTCAAGGTCATATTGGAAGAAGTGATGTATTGATCAAGCACATGAGCATGGAATTAGTGCTAAATTAAACATTGCTGTGTTATGATAACAAAGTTAATGTAGATTAGAGTAACTTCCACTTCCGGTTTACCAATTCAAAATATAATCCAACGAACTTACACTTCATGAAACAGATAGCAATATCAGAAGCCACTACCGTTGCTCTTATCGTTAATTTACAATAACGCCAAACGATGAAATTTTTATGACCGTTCCGACCAATTATTATGCAGCCACGGTCTCTCCATCCACTCGATAACTTTCGAACGTGAACCATTGCAATAAAATATAATTGTTGAATAATTTCAAACAATTGGTTAAAAATTCCATCAGTTACTTTTAATTGTTGTCCTAAAATTTTCAACCCATGTGGAATTCGTCGACGGGAAATGCATTCCTTACTGTTTACAAGTGGAAGAACCGAATAATTATTTGATACAAAAAAAACTGAATCACATTGGTATTATTCTGAATCTATTTATAACTAAATGAATGAGTGTTCCTTAGCGTACTCCCCAACAGAGCCGATTCCCGTTAAAATAAATAAACATCCCCCACGACTACTTGCTAACAAAAAAATTAAAATTCTGTTCATTAGGTTCCAACGTTTCATTAATCTTGTACAATAAAAACACGCTTTTAGTGTCTCCAGTTGAACAGATTTCTTGGCAAAATTTTATAAAAACAAAGGAATTGAAATCTTCATATGTGCAAAATATATCCTAGGAAAGCATTAATCAGCGCTAATTAGATATTCTTGGTGGGTTGTCCGTGAATCATTCTTCTCGAATTTTCTTTATGTTGTATTAGTACGTGACTCATTATTGTACGATCTTTGTAATATGTATTCAAAAATTATTTAGAAACATTAATCAATTAATTTGCTTATCATTATCCAAGTATTTATGAGCAGTACTACTATGCAAGGGTCAAATTCTACACTTCAAAGAAGATAGTACGATAGTTCTGGCATGTTAATACTTTTTTTAAATAAACAATTAAAGAAGTTTTTATTTTATGTTCTTTCAAACAAATAATATTCTAACTTTTAGGTGGTCTACATTTTTAAAACATTTCCTTAACTAGATCACACCTCCAGATTTTCCCCAGGATTTCCAAAAGTGGGAATCCTACCCACATGCCGACTAAAAATATAAATGAGGAAAAAACGTGCTTTCAAAAAAAATTTTGCAATTTAAAGTTCACCAATTTAACAAGTGTGTGATTTTAAATTGATAAAAAAATTTAAGATAAAGTTGTCAACGTATATACTAGGGAAAGGCCAAATCAAATAGAAATTATCTAGCCTTGCTACATCCACGTTGAAGATTATCTAAATATTCGATATTATCATTGAATTATACATATTTTTGAGAAACCTTTCGACACGAGTATATAAGCATAATTGGATTCCTATTACGTTTTCAGTAGCGTATTGAAAAATTGCTGCCAAGAGGATTTTTTTATAATTCCATGCAAAAAAGCAGTCGTGTTTTTTAAATTCTTAGTTCAAGAAATGTTTACTACTATTAGTATATAAATTATTCTTAGTAGATACTTAGCTACCCAAGACTGCGAGTTTATCGTTTCATTCCCCGCCCCCGTCGCAAGGACCGAAAGGAAACATTAAAAGGAAAAGGGATAAAACAAATACAACCCCTGGTTGCTATATTAGACAAGATCTTGAGGATCAGATGCGAGTAAACGATACTTATTTTCATACTAAATTGCATACAATTCTGCGTAATAACGAACTTCGAACGTTTGCACAATGCATACTACTTTTTGCGCAGAAGTGGATACAATTTAGTATGACAAAAAGTATCGTGTCATAGCCTCTGTTGTACCTACATTTCTAAAATGCCCCCTCTCGTAGTATTTTGGATTAATCAACATTGGATGACAAAAATGGATTTAAATTTTTCAATTAGTATGACAAAGCCCAGAAGAGCTGATGAGCAGTGGTGGATCTATCTATAGCCTTATTCGTATCTCAAAAATTAAGATAGCTAACCTGCAAATACAGCAATGTCTACTAAAATTCAGTATGTCCAGTAGTCCAAAACCGTATAACAAATCAATGGGGGGTGGGGACGAGTTTTTGCTGACTTGGCATGTGAATCGGCTACTGAAACAGTCATTAATGCATGACGCGCAGAAAATTACAATAGAATGACTATGTAGCGGTCCTAGAATTAGTCGACGAGATATAGAAGTTCCGCTCTACATAAACTAATCGCCTCGATAGCGCAGTTGTTAAAGCGAGCCTGGGTTCGAATCCAAGTTGAGGAACATATTTTTCAGCATACCATCTTGCTAAAACTATAATATCACATTATTGCATATATTGGATCCAGTTTTTAAGGGGTATGCAGTATGATTGGTTTAGAAGGCCTGATTCAGCTGCCACGCTCTATGACTAAGATATGCCAAAATTCAAGTTAGAACTCGATTCTTCCATTGATTCAATAAAAGAAAGTAGCTTGTGTACATTAAATGCGAAAGGATTTTTTTCAGCTTTGAGAAGGCTCGAATCTTTTCTCCTAAGTACTATGGGAGAGGAAACGCTGAATGGATTAGACTAGCACTCAGTTATGATTATCATATGGTATGGCTTTTGTGCAAAGCGTCAAGAGACGGTCATCGGCTTAAACGGTTAAGGCCTAGTTGATCAATATTAGAATATCTTTTAGTCCGAATTAATTTCCATAAGAACAATTCTTGAAATAATCATTTCTATTGAAAATTACCAGAGGTAGCAGATAACTCGAAACTGAACAACTGCCCATAAATGCATTGCTGCTAATACCAAATACCTGGTTCGACTCCCGCACTCAGTAAAATTTTATTCTGGCCGGCAATGGAAAACTAACGAGGTGTAATCTGCCTAGTACAGCCTCTCTGGAGATGTAGTGTATGATAATACAGTAGAACTCCAATTATCCGAACTCCGATATCCGAATCGCTTTCAGAAAAAAAATTTAAGACAGAAACGTACTGCGATTCGCAAAATAATTATTTTGCGCCAGCCCGAGTGTGACCACATGCAACTTCTCACTGTCAAGCGGATGCGCGACTTGGCTGCCAAAAACGGACAGTCAAACAGCTTACTTTGACCGAGATGTTCAGCAAGCAATGACTTTCATTTACAATGCATACTAATGTACAGAACTTTTAAGTACGCTATATAACATGTAAAAGTGTTGCCTTTTCATTTAATTAATGAAAAATCCATATAGTACCCTACAGTATCCGAATTTTTGATTACTTTACTTATTTGATTACTGTACTTCAAACTCATAACACAGATGTACATAGAAGAAAGGTCGACTACCCCCTGCTTTTGCGAGAGTTGCGGAAAACAAAACCTGCTGCAACGCTTGAGATACCAGCCAAGATTAGCTATTTTTTGATAAGACGCCTCCCTCCCTGGACAAACCAACCCCTCAAAGTTGCGAGTGAACGAGGGAAGATACCTGGCCAAGTATGTCGAGAGTAACGGATTCGGGAGTGATGCAGACGACTGCAGTTATAATTGGACTGGACTGAATTATTCCCGGACCAGACTCAGGCAGCACATGCGTGTCCGCGGACGCGCTCGACTCGAATTTTCGTTTCTCGATGCGACTAATCCTCCTCAACGCGGAAATTCCGAGCGGCTCGAACTCTACGATGCCCTTCACAGCTTAACTTTGCCCCTTTTACCTTAACCCAGCGAAGCAAAGACCCCTGTGTCCTAAGGACCCCTGGGGTCCTAAGCGGAACGTTAAATCTACATTGACAGCAATTTTCTAGATGGAAGCTACGTCTTTCATCGCTATACTCGAAAGCAAGGGAACGGCGCAAATCGGTTCGCTGCTGGAGACATTCCAGTGAATATCTCAACCCAGTAACCAGTTCCTGTATTCCGAATTTCATTGACGATTCCGCCTGGAATCAACCACGGCACTTGAAGAAAGTGCAGAACGTCTCTGATATGATCTGACCACCCATATAAATAATATTAAAGTCTCGTTTAATAGACCTTGACATGTAATAACTCTTTCTTAAAAATGAAGCCTCGATCGACGTTAAAACAGTCCAAGTGTAGTGCATCATTTTTATATCCATTATAATATCATGTGGCTTAGGTTTTCCTTCTTATTTGGTGTTAACGTCCAAACGTAATTGATCCGACTTTTGTAAATTTAGAACAAATACTTAAATCCACAGCGTATTGATATTCACCGGAGGGCCGAACTAAGAAATTTCGTAAGTCCGCTATTCGAATCTGTAATTTCCGCGCTGTGGTCTTCTTTTTCTTTCTCGATTTTTAATAAAAATATTAACTCGTAACTACTCAAGTTCCCCCTTGCCTTAGCTCTGCCACTGCCGATGAGAGGAAGAGAATCGATTATCATGTTTTGGCGAAAAACGTTTCACAATCTGCAGCGGTTCACAAACCGTGGGGACTCACTATGAACGGAAATTGATATCTGGGTATTATACAGTATTCTCTGATTGGAGAACGGTATTGTGGATATAGTCATCACTACGAGAGCTCAAGAATGACTCATTATTAAAAAATATCCATAAGACACATAGTAGTTTCACGTTTACTGAACGTATACATACATTTTAAAGTAGGCTAAAGTATGCTTTAAGAACAGAGTTTCATGTCTGGTGAGCATGCACGTATTTTTTAATAAGTCATACTCGAGCTCTCGTGCTCACCTTACCACTATAAATCGTATAACTTTTGCATTTTTTAAAATCATCCATTCACAATTATTATCGATATAAATTTTCCTTGACCAGCAGGAGCCTATATTTACACTACTTGTCCTAACGCGCAATTTAATGTGAAAAATACAAGTGTTACCGAAATTTGTTCAGCAGAGCCCGTGTAAACGTGGTTCACTTTTATTCCTCGTTAATTTAAACCGGTTCTGTGTATTGTCTAGTTCGTGGAAAAACCTCCACATTTAAGATGAAGCAACAAATGTTATTAAAAAACGTATTATTTCGACTACAAAATGGTTGCAGTTGTTTGTGCATACAATATTCCAAGAGTAATTTCAATTAATCTTAGATACGGCGATTACTATGCTGCAATTACGGTAAATTTTGGAAGAAAATTTTTATCACGCCTATTAGTATTCCGGACTATGGTAGCTAAAAGAAAATAAAAGTTTAGCTTGTCTCTTTACGAAAATAAATATCCATTTAGTTCTCGCAACTTCACACGAAAACTATATTATACGAAATATATACGTCGTGTCCTGCTGTTTGCAATATAACGAGCCTTTTTCATTTATATGAGATTTTATTAGAACGTCAAATGCCATATTTCATCGCTTGTACAATTCAAGGAGCGTTGAAATGAAAAGTACCTACTCCACTTGCACTTTCGTTTTCAATTTATATTGACCGTTAACAATTACCTCTGTCGGCTTGCGATCGAAATTATTATGCGGTTTATCCACCACTTGACATTCACTCTATTAGGGCAGTAAACTATACGGTTTCATTGTTAAAATAACCTACTAGAATTTATTTGTAGTTCGGATTTGGCATGGGCTAGGCTCACGATCGGTTTCACTTGCATTTGCAACTTTTTTCTGTTCTAGAAGCCGGTTCGAAATAAATTTAAATAATCTTTTCACACAGAAAACGTAATTTTCATGAAAAGGAGTTAAGTATACTAATAATGTTGTATAAAATTTTGAGTGGCTTTATGCTATTTATGCTTTGATGAAACAGCTACCCGTGTACCAAATTTAACGGTTGGCTAAATATTTGCAGAGTAAATTTCAAACGTTGTAAAAGGAAACAAACCACGAACTTTTGAGATACCATTAAAAATTAGTAGGTATACTCGATATATTTTGATGACATTTTCGGAGAGCAAATGGTAAAATGTCAAAAACACTTTTGACCTTATCCGATTTACGTTGCAGTTCCCGCAAAAAGTCCGTTCGGTATGAACAAGAGAAGAATATAAATTAAATTGTTTTGCCATATCGTCGCCTCAGAACCAGAGTATTCTATCTCCATTTTTTTGATAAATTGAGTTATTTATGCCATTTTATTCTATGTTCATTTCTCTACAGCATAATGCAATAAAAATTGCCAAAATGTGTATTATAACTTTTTCAATTGAAATTATGTCAAAATATCCTAATGAAGAGTAATGCAATAGAGAAACTTTAAACAGCTGTACTGTAAAATTTATAAAAATGGAGATAGAATACTCTGATTCTGACGCGACGATATGTCTTCCGAACCACATAGTTTTACATATTTAGGAAAATTGAATTCAGCTGGACTTTTACGGTTCTATAGGCACGCGTGACCCATTGCCATTCTAGGTCGTGGATGTCTGCGTTTTCGCTGACTCATATTTCACACAGCAATTGCAATTAGGGCACAATTGCGTAGTTACGTAATTTTACTAATGTCTAAGTTGACCAATTAGTTTTGTTTGGCTTTGAAGTGGAGAATTTGCCAGAAACAATTAATTCGTGTATTTCGGTATGCAGCCGAGCGAATCTGTGTCAATAAATTATTAAGTATGCAATCGTAGGTGTACCAAAAAAAAAAACGATTGCGAAATTTGACGACAAAATTTTATTGAATCACGATCGCTATTTTAACAATGATCATTAGGTATGTTAAGCACAGCAATTTTGAATATTTCGACATTCGAAAGTCAAACTGCTAATTATTTACTTTTCTCTGCGATTGGAAAATAACAATTGCGTCAAGTTTAAATAACGATTATTTACGATACGTCGCAAATACTCCCGTTGTAGAGCTTAATAATTGGTTAATTTTCAATTTAAAAGAACGTCAAATTTTAATCACACTAGCCCACTTCCTTAGCTGGGATCTAATTTATCTAATCTAGTAAATAAAAATTTTCCCATCGGTTTGCTGTTGTTGCATCAATAGTACAAAAACGTGTCTCGAGTTTTGGAATTTTATAATACAAAATTTTACCATTTTAATGAGCACTTAATTGTTGACCATTAGCAGTCGCGGAAGGTACAATGATCTTTGCAAAGCGGTATAGAAACGAAATTTTGATCCCAAAAAAAACGACAAAGTGAAGTCACTCTGCATTGTACATTTATGAGATGCATTAAATTAGAAAAACAAAATGGAAGACGCACAAATTGTCGGGCATGTAAGAAGACAATCGATCGCCTATTATACAATGAGATGATAAAAAGAAATTAATTTGTTTGTCGATCAGACCTTAGAACCAAACTGATACGAAGATAATGAAACAAGAAACTGCAGACCTTGCGAGTCCACAAAGGTGAAGGTTATGCTAGCACATTGACCGTCACCGGCCAAAAGAACAGAGAAAGCAATCAATAAGTGCATAAAGCCATTCGAATTATCAGTTTCATTGTTTAATAATAATTTTTTGTTCAAATAAAAATGAGATCAAAATTTAAAAAAAAAGTTGCAGAAAAATGCCTCGTGGAAAGTGAAAGTTGTTTGGAATAGTTTGGGGTGTTCACGAATGTTGCACATCTTAGAATGGCAGTTTTATCGAAATTCATCAAAATAAATTCGAATCTAAAAATATCGACTTTATGAACATCCATCCTACTATGGACAGACATACCTAGCGGCCGGTTCTTGGCAAGAAATTTCGACATCGCCAACCGGTTAGGTGAATTTCGTTACCATAAAAAATTGAAAAAATTTGGAATAATTCGATTAAGGGGTTGAATTCTAAGCAGAAAAATTTTCGAAATTTCTTTGTACGCGAGATCGTTTCGTACTGCACACGGTGCGTACGATTAACGAAGGAACGCACCGAAAAAATAAAAACGGGAATAAAATTTTTAAGCAAATTTGAAAAACGGATAGCCAAGGAATTTTGTGGGGAAAGGAAAAAATTTCACCTTCATGTGGGACCGCGTAAAATAGAAAACTACTACACGTCCTCAACAACGGCGGCCATTTTGTATCGAAACCGGCTGCATTGTCTTAAAAAATCTATATATCACTGAAAACTGTAAAGCGTGCAAAGGAAATTACGACTAGCAATCTTGAAACTTGTTTGAATATCCGCCGTGATTATAATTTTGAAATTTGAAGTAATTAATAATCGAATTAGCAACGAGGGGAGCCCAGCCCTTACCTGTGTCATTGTTCTTGCAATGACTCAACTAGAGGTAATTTCTTGGAACGACAAAAACCATGCAATTTAGTTAGCAATATAATGAAAATGAGTAAGTAAAAAATAATTTTTTAGAAAAATGTAAATAGTAAGAAACTTACTTCGAAACCATCGGATTTTGCCCAAATATTTCCGTCGTGTCCGGCGATTGCAGCTTTCGTTACACAGTGTGAAGCTAAGAGCTGCTTGTCAACGTAATCCTGCCAGCTCATATTGATATTATTTTATTTATTAACACAAACCCGAGATCTACTACGACTGAACGCTAGAACTGTATTACCAGCCAAAACTGAAGCCGCAAGATGAGTGAGGAACGGAAATTAAAAATGTGACAGTGCGCAGGTACCAGACAGCGATCTATAAGCGCTACGTTCACTACAGTGAAATAAACAAAATCACCAGCTTGTCACGGTGGCGGCGCGCAATTCGAATCGGAAACAATAGGCGGAAATTTTAAAAAATATTTTATTAAAAATTGTACGAAGAGTTACATACAGCAGAATGAAAATTTTATTTAATTAAAAATATAATACTCGTCACATTGCCAATTAATTAATTTTTAAATAAAATAAAAATAAACAGAATTTTTGGAAAACTAATAAAAACAATAAATTACTTAAAAAATCTAAGATATTTCATGCTGATAAAACAACTTACTTATTATTGCAACAGATGGTGAAATAAAGTTGGAGTAATAATTAAAAATGTTCAAAATAGAGGATAAAATGAGCTTTTATTTTGAAGTAACTGTAAAATGTAATCAAAATAATAAAATATATAATAAATAACACCACATTAGAAAGACACAAAAGTTTTTGGTGTGTATAGAAGCAAAACCACTGTGATGTTAAATGGCAATTTAGATATTAGTTCCAAAAATCTCTTGACAGGAGAACTACTGCTGCCGCCTGAAAGGAGAAATTAAATGAGCCAAATATTTAAATACCAAACAAAGTCTCACAGGGTTTTGGTTCTTGGAGAGGTAAGCAAGTACAAAAGTATAAAAAAAAAAAAGAACTTTTACACGTTGTATCACTTTTATTAATAACATTATTAGTAACGGTCATACAAAATGGTCAACCTTAATTGAAAATAGTCAAAAATTTTCTCCTACACTTTTTAAAGTTAAAATAACCTTTCCAGAAGCCAACTGAACCCTTAGCGAGACAAAGATATAGCTTTAGGGCGACAACTTTCAAAGGTTTAGTTCGAAAGCTGTCGCCCTCGCATCGCCAAACGGGACACTTCTTTCCCAACATGCACTACTCGATCGTGCACTCCTACTTAAAATTACTATGTATAAACTAAGTTAACGCTAAAGATAATTACAATAACACGAAACCAATAACTCAATGATTAATTCAAAGTAGATAAATACAAAATCGACACACTAAATAGTTTATTATGATGACCCTTAGGGTCCCGGTCGCACAGCGCTGACCTAAAGAAACGTAATGGCGCACAATATTCGCATAAGATGCAGTCGTAGAGCGAGACAGCTAATACTCACACCATAACAAACTCTAGGCAACGTCGGACACAGCAATTTAGCTCATTAGATAAGGTCCGCTACATTTAGAGGCATTTCAGCTATACTTGTATTATAAAACTGCTCAAGATCCTTCAGAACACGTTTATCGTCTTCGGTAACAAAGTTGATGGCCACACCTTTACGGCCAAACCGTCCACCACGTCCAATTCTAGTAACAAAAATTTATATTAATCAAATGCATTTTTCTTACGTGTTTGTATGCTAAAACAAAAATGTCACACTTCCTCGTAAGAAACCTGTTTTACATTCAGGAAGGATATTTTTTATAAAATAATTTTGAAGGATATTTCAAGGGTATCTTAGGTCAAAATTTACTATGCAAATGCTTATGTTCTAAATTTTATAATATTGTGGTCATGGCAGTCCCTGGGGAGAGGAAAGGGGAGGGGCAGTTGCCTTCTTGTTCTGTTGATTAAATCATTTTTATTTTGCAACAATAAATTATGTTTTTATAGTGTTGATTTTGCCCCCTCGCCTCAGGGAAAAATCCTATGGGGTCCCACAGTTATGATTTATGGGTCCAGTTTGAGTCTCAATGTCTAAAAATTTAATATTATATTTGGCATGTTGCAAGGCTATCTCGGGTCAAAATTTACTGTGCAGATTCCCGTTCTGAATTTTTATAATATTGTGGTCATGGCAGTCCTAAGAAAAGGAAGGTGCATTTCCTAACCCTGGCTTTTCAAAATTGAGATAGTTAATTGTTTTGTTGATTTGAACATATAATATTTTGGTATTCCCCTTGCTCCAGGGAAAAATCCTATGCAGTCCCACAATTACGGTTTATGGGTTCCTTGGGGTCTTTTTAATATTCTACTTTCAATTAAAACCAATTTTTTTTAAAAATAGCATATTATGTCTTTCCTTTGAAACAACAATATCTCAGTTAGGATCGAGGATTTTTTCGTACTTTCTCCGCGAATAAAACAAAATATACTTCTGCTACCGGTTTCGCAAATTTACTCGCATCTTCAGGCATAAACAGTCAAAATCTCTACATTAGTACACATAAAGAGCTTATCATTGTTATACATAAATCACACATTACACAAATAGTTAAGTGACATAAAATAAATTATATTAAATAAAACAAAATAAAGGAAACGATTTCGACGAAAGGAATCGTTTCCTTTATTTTGTTTTATTTAATATACTAATTTATTTTATGTCACTTAACTATTTATGTAATGTGTGATTTAAGTATAACAATGATAAGCTCCTTGTGTGTACTAATGTAGAGATTTTGACTGTTTCTGCCTGAAGATGCGAGTAAATTTGCGAAACCGGTAGCAGAAGTATATTTTGTTTTATTCGCGGAGAAAGTACGAAAAATTCCTCTATCCTAACTTATCCAGTACTCCGCTTTTGCACAAGATTATTACAACAATATCTCCTCCAGTAATATTAATAAATAAAAACGTTATCGGGATGTGGGGACGGTCAAAATCTAAACTAAATGCTCGTTAGGCCGTTGGCCTAACGAGCATTTAGTTTAGATTTTGACCGTCCCCACATCCCGATAACGTTTTTATTTATAAATGTCTTTCCAACCAATTTCAAAAATATTACCTCTAAATGTCAAAGTGATACCTTGAGGGTTTTTTTGATTGACTTTGAAAAATAAAAACCATAAGTATTCTTATTTTTCAGTTTCAACAGGAAATCTTCAAAAATATTACCTCTAAATGTCAAAGTGATACCTTGAGGGTTTTCTTGATTGACTTTGAAAAATAAAAACCACAAGTATTCTTATTTTTCAGTCTCAACAAGAAATCCATCAAGATATCACTTTGAATTTAGTGGTAATATTTTGGAAAGCCTCTTAAG
This sequence comes from Podabrus alpinus, assembly GCA_932274525.1. NCBI lineage: Eukaryota > Metazoa > Arthropoda > Insecta > Coleoptera > Cantharidae > Podabrus > Podabrus alpinus. The sequence continues at coordinate 31,045,297 of OW026451.1, forward strand.
CTACCTAGCGCAAAGTTCTCACTGAATTTTTTTAAGCCATATCCCGGACTTCTTCAATAAATCGGAAAACAAAAATGCACCAATCAGCAAAGATTTGTGCACAATACAAACACAAAATAATTTAAAAATTGATATTAAAAAATTCCCTGATCAAATTTTAAATTCATCGACTAGGGGTGCGCATATAATCGATTAATGGATCACCGTAATTCGAATAATCGATTATTTCATAATCGATTATGATAATTTATAATAATAGATTGTGAAAATAAATAATTAAAATTCTCCAATTAAGAATTGGAGAACATTTCCGGCACTGGCAGCTATGGGAGCGTTCAAGTATTACGTAACGCAATTTTTGGAGATTTTTTAACCCCCCCCCCCCCCCCATGTAACGCGCCGTAACGTTTTTCTGTACCCCCTCCCCCCTTTACGTAACCACCAAGTGACCATTTTTACCTAAGTCACAATTATGTGGCAAAAACAATGTTACGTAACGCGTAGTTCAAACCCCCCCTCCCGCCCCTGCAACGCATCGTAACGTTTTACAAGACCCCCCCTCCCCCCCAAATTCGTTACGTAATACTTGAACGCTCCCTATGGCAAGAAAATATTTCCCTAGTAACACAAACCAAAAATAGACGCAAAAAACCTAATATTCCACCATAAATAGACGATTTATACCAGATATAAACGATAAATAAACTATAGTGTGTTACTTGGGTTATGTATTTAAGGAACAAGTGTTGCTTCAGAACGGTGATTAGCCGTGGATTTAAGAAATTCACTGACATCTGAACATTCGGAACAATTGATTTTATTGTCAATGAATTTCAATTATGTTCCAAAACGTTCCTAGTTGTAATTGTTAATTTTTATTATGGTTTTGTATAATAAATTAGATAGTAACTTAGTAACCCTTATTATGAGTTCATAATCGACTATGAATTCATAATCGAGTTAAGAGTTCATAATCGATTATGAACTCATTTCATAATCGATTATGAACTCATAATCGATTATGAACTCATTTCATAATCGATTATGAACTTATAATCGATTATGAACTTATAATCGATTATCTTCAATAATCGATTAATCGAAAACAATCGATTATTTTTTATAATCAATTATGAAATTTCATAATCGCACACCCCTATCATCGACTTTTCCCTATGAGTGGAAACCCTGTAGGAAATACCAAAAAAACAAAAAGATTATGGAACTAAAATTCTTGTCAACTAAACTTTGATCAAATAATTATTAAAATTTTTTTTATTACGTCAAGTGATAAAAATGATACTTATCACAAGTTGAACTACAATTTTCCTTGAATTAAATTTTAAAAGAGATTTTTAATTGATTTCATTATCTAGAAATAAATAGGAAGGAAAGGTCACATTTTTGCATACAAATATGGGCAAGAGTTGAAGTAACAAGAAGTCTCACCTGTGAATGTAATTTTCTCTATTAGAAGGCAAGTCGTAGTTAATAACTAACGAAACTTGCTGTACATCAATGCCACGGGCCAATAAGTCAGTAGTGATCAAAACACGGGAGGATCCTGAACGGAATTGTCTCATAATTAAGTCACGTTCACGTTGTTCCATATCGCCATGCATGGCAGAAACAGTAAAATCGCGATCGTGCATGTTTGTGGTAAGCCAGTCGACCTTGCGACGAGTATTACAAAATATAACGGCTTGAGTAATGGACAATGTATCGTATAAGTCGCACAATGTCTCCAATTTCCAGTCTTCACGTTCCACAAACACAAAGAATTGTTTAATACCTTCCAACGTTAATTCTTCTTTCTTGACTAAAATACGGACCGGATTACGCATAAACGACTTGGTAACATCTAAAACTTCACTGGGCATGGTGGCCGACAACAGAATGACTTGAACGTCGGAATTCAACATCTTGAATACATCATGAATTTGATCTTTAAACCCACGAGACAACATCTCATCGGCTTCGTCAAGAACAAACATCTTAATATGGCTAGTTCGAAGAGCTCTCCGACTGATCATGTCGTAAACTCGACCGGGAGTTCCCACCACAACGTGAATGCCCGTTTCAAGTTTCCTCATGTCTTCTCGAACATTAGTACCACCAATACAAGCGTGACAATTGGCCGACATGAAATCTCCTAAGGCAATAACTACCTTCTGAATTTGTTGAGCTAATTCACGCGTGGGTGCCAAAATTAGGGCTTGGCATTCGCGAACAGAAGTATCTATTTGTTGTAAAATGGAAATCGAAAACGTAGCAGTTTTCCCTGTACCAGATTGTGCTTGCGCGATGACATCGTGGCCCTTAACGCACGGCATGATTGCTCTCTGTTGAATGGCAGAGGGCTTCTCGAAACCATAAGCGTAAATCCCTCTTAAAAGTTCCTCTTTTAAGCCCATATCGTCAAAGCTTTCCATAACCTCCTCCCAATTGGATTCGATGATGCCATCTGGATCCATACCCGGTGGCCCATCGTAACTCTGACTTTGATTCTCGGAGGAAGGACCATTTTTATCCGCCTCCCATTCCTCGTTTCTGGCAAAATAAAAATCACAAATTAAGAAAGTACGATGACTCACAGCTCATATGCAACATGTTCATCAAATTATAACCTTATTTTTCGAAATCATACTGACATTAATCACGGACGTAACTTTCAAACCGAAAAAAATTGCAAACACGACATGAAAATGTAACATTTTTTCTTGGTTTCAAGTCGACAACAATTATATAATAAGAAATGTGAAAACTTCACGTGGAAAAACGAACGAGCACGTTTTAGTTTGACCGTTGCGAAATCACACCTCCGAAATATTATTAATCAGCATTTCTACAAATAAATGTCAGAAACGCTATAAAAATCGGGCGGTAACGCCGACGAGAGGTAAACTATATTTAAAATGTTTCGGGAAATTTCATGCCTCGCCATGTTGGCAAGTATCAAAACTTGCCGAAAATTATAGCGAAATCCGCGCAAGTTTAGATTGGTTACTAAAGGTAAAGCAAAAAATTAAAAAACGGTCGATTTCGCAACAATTTGCAATACGTGCTCGCAATTATCGTCGAGTAAAATACGAAATAATCAAAAACTCACCCTCGATCAGAACTATAAGACATGTTTTAACTAGCGTATGCTCTACGGAAAGACTTCTATAGACACTACCGAAGGCGCTAATCGTTGCAAGGTTGTTATATTCCTACGCGAAACGAAATCGTCGATTAATCACTAATCTAACCAAAATTCCATACTTACGCCTTAAGAAAACGATAACAAATGATATGGTGATATCAAAATGTCGATCGCTTGTGTGAGTTTATATAATTTTGTAATATCTTCTTGTGTTACTTTCTAGCGCGTAGTAATGTAGATGCGATACCACACCGGATATATAAATTCCTAATGCGGGAAAATTCAAATCAAAATGAACTAATTTTATATTTGACACTTGAAATTTTCTCACGTAATTTACGAATTCAATTATTTCGAAATAACTCAGTTTTCAAATGGAATAGCTTACGAAAAATTTTGGTATTTTAGAAAGGGTTTAGCGTTGCAAAAAAAATGGATGATGAAAAAAATAATTAAATGGAAAATCAAAAATTATTTCGCGGATGACAGAAATAAGATGAATTTTTTTATTTATTACATAATCTCGCAGTGGGTACTTATTTATTGTGATGTGGGTTTTGTTTTTGTGTAAACCGAAAAGCGTTGCTTAGAAAAGTAGCCGGTGAATGGATGCTTATGCTAGCGAAGAATATTAGTGACATTCGCATTAATCTGTAACGGTAAATGAAAGATCCCAAAAAGATAAGACTCGATAGTTGAAGAATATTGTAAACAAATATTTGCTCGGATTCAGGGGCGGATCTAGAGAAAGTGTACTATTAATTGTATAATAACGCAAAAGGAGTAGTTTTGTTTATCAATTTTAGTGCATTTAATGGTTTTTTCCGATATTTGAATAATTTCGAGATTTTATTCGGTACCATTGAACCCCCCCCCCCGGGCCCTCCACATAGGACTACTTCCTAATTTTTTAGGCTTCTATACAAAGTATAACAAGAAGCCTTATGATCTGGCTCCGTGTCTGTCCGTCCGCATAATTCAAATGTAAGCAGAACCCTCGAAATTGTGATTGTAAACACATCCTAGTATGTATATATAATAAAATAAAAGTGTGTTTTAAATTTAAAATCGACTTTTTATAGGTATATTAAGATAGGTTACAAAAATATTCTGTGCTTTAAGATTGTAATTTTTAACCTATATAGTAGACTTATTCCGATGATCTGACCGATCAAGGTATCAACGGATTAAGTTATCAGATCACGGATCAACGGATTAAGTTATCAAATTAACGGATAAAATTTATTGTCATATTTTATCTATTTTTACAGAAAAAGGCTTCTATATACAAAGTATAGCAAGAAGCCTTACGATCTGGCTCCGTGTCTGTCTGTCCGCATAATTCAAATCTAATCAGAACCCTCGAAATTGTGATTGTAAACACATCGTATGTATATAATAAAACAATAATTTGTTTTAAATTTAAAATCGACTTTCTAGTTTATTGTAACCACAGCAGTGGCTTGATGTGATTGGTGAAGTTAAGTTGTAAATAAAATATAGAAAAAAAGAAAATTGATCCACCTCAAAAAATGGACCGTAAATGTATTACAGAGAAGTACATAATGATTACAATGACACATCCCAACCACAAAAATTTAATTAGTGCAGATTGTCAGATTATCTAATATTACATTATAAATATTATTTTGACCAAAAGTAACTAGCAACGACAACTTTTCACACCAGAAAGGTAGCTGTAAAGAAGCCTAGGAACTGCCGCTAAAGCGAGTTCCACCTTGTTTTATTTCAGAGCAAAATTATAATAATAAGCCAGTCGACAAGTGTTTTATGGGTCTAGGAAAATTAGGCGCGGCCGATTAGGCGCGGATACAATTAGGCGCGAACCGTTTAGGCGCGGCTGCAATTAGGAGCAGACCGTTTAGGCGCCAAGCCATTTAGGCGCTGCACAGTGGGGCAAGAGAGCTGAAACGTGCTATTAAATCAAATACCATTTGAATGGATTTCTAAGTTGGATATATATTTTCAGGGTTGTTAGTAGTATTTAAAAAAAATCGATAGATACAATTTTATCATATTCCTTAACCGAAAAACAGTTTATTTGGTTTAGCAACAAAATTTTAGATCGCCCTGTATGAACAGCTTCCAAAAATAAACAAAATTGCATCTAGTGAAGCGATTATAGTGAATGAATGAATCCGGGTATCATTCCTGACGGAATATAACCACTTCTGACGAAGTCTTCGCAATCCTTATTTTGAGGTGGATTACTCCTCATCGCTTTCCATTCTTACAGGTGTCTGTGTGTTTTCGCCTCGCTAACGATCTTCCTCCATTCGACCCTATTACCGCACTTCATCCTCCAATTCTGTATTCCCAACCTTTTTAAATCTTCCTCCACTCCATCCCACCATCTAATTCTTGGTCTTCCTCTTCTTCTCTCACCAGATGGTTTCCACTCTACTACTGCTCTTACTGTTTCCTTTTTATTTCTTCTAAGTACATGTCCCATCCATCTTATTCTCTGGGCCTTAATGCATTTCACTACGTCTTCATTGTTCATTATGGTTCTCAATTCTGCATTTGTTCTTATTCTGAGTTCATTTCCACCAAACTTCACGGGGCCTACTATTTTTCTAATTACCTTGCGTTCAAATATCCTCAAATTTTCCTCTTCATCTCTTGTAAGGCACAGGGTTTCTACTGCGTACATAAGTATAGGTCTTATCAAGCTCTTATATACTCTTATTTTGGTACTTAGACTTATATTTCTGTTTCCCAGCAAGTATTTATTAACATAAAACGCTTTATTGGCCAGTTGTATTCTTTCATTCACTTCTTCATGTATTTCACTTCTACTGTTTATCATGACACCCATATACCTAAAGCTGTGGACTTCCTCAAATTTGTGTTTACTTGTGTGGAGATTTAGTAACCTGCCTTTCCGCCTACTGCTGCATACCATGTACTTGGTTTTCTTCTCGTTTATTGTCAGGCCCATCTCGTTTGCATGTATGTCCATTTTTTCCAAAATTTCCACCAGAATTCTTTTTGTCCTTGCCATGATCACAATATCATCTGCGTAAGCTAGTACTTGTGCTTCTTTCGTTGTTATTGTTCCTCTGCAATTAACTTTCCTCATGATATACTCTATGGCCACGTTGAACAGTTCCGCAGACAATGAATCTCCTTGTCTGACCCCGGCGTTGATATCAAAAACGTCTGTCTCTCCATGCTTGGTTTTGACTGTTGCTCTCGTGTTTGTTAAAGTCATTTTTACCATTCTTACTAGTTTTTCTGGTATTTTCATTTGTCTCATTATCGTGTATAACTTCAGTCTGTTTACGGAGTCAAAAGCCTGCTTAAAGTCAATGAACAGCAGATGCAGCTCCATGTTGTGTTCACAGAACTTATGTGTTACCTGTTTCATGATGTGTATCGCATCCACTGTCGACTTCCCCGCTCTAAACCCATACTGGTACTCGCCAATCGTCTTCGCAGTATGTTCCTTCAGTCTTTCCAGTATCAAGGATGACAGTATCTTATATATCATTGGCAGCAGCGCTATTCCCCGATAGTTGTCGCATTCTTCTATTTTGCCTTTCTTATATACCGGCACTATTTGACCTATTTCCCACTCCTTCGGAATCTTTTCATCCTTCCAAACTCTTTCCATTAGCTCATGTATTCTTCTTTTTAGGATATCTCCTCCATTTTTTATCATCTCCATACAAATTCCATCGTATCCAGGTGTTTTTCCATTTTTAGCCTTTCTTATCACATTAGTCACTTTCTGGTACGTTGGGGCTGTCGCCATCTTGTCATAGTCTTTATCTAGGGCATTGGTTGTACACCCTGAATCTTTTTCTACTTTGTTCAATAATAATTGGAAATGCTTCTTCCATATTTCCTTAATCTCTCGCTCGTCGCTTTCTAGCTTTCCTTCTCTGGTCTTCATTGCTCTAGTTCTTAGTCCATGATTTTTCTTTTGTTCTTTTATCTGCATGTAAAACTTTCTCGTGTTGTTTGTATTGCTACTCTGCTCGAGTTCTTCCATTGCGTCTTTTAGCCACTTGTTCTTCTTTAGCTTGCAAATTTTGAAGACCTCTTTACTCCTTTCTCCATATAGTTCGAGATTTCTTGGGTTACCTGTTCTTAACCATAATTTTCTTTCATTTCTCTTCAGATCTATTAATGCTTCGCACTCTTTGTCAAACCATGATTTATTTTTTCTTGTTTGTTTACGTCCAATTGTTTTTTCTGCTGCTATCTTCAATCCCTCTCTTATGTTATCCCACTCTTCATCAACATTACTGCCCCTTCTCCCATCTTTCATTGCTTTACTAATTTCATCTAAGTATCTTTCTCTTGTTAGTTCGTTTCTAAAACCTTCTATATTCCATCTTTTCCCTATGGTGTTTTGCTTATTATAATTTATCGTTTTTTGTCTCATTTTCGCCGCCACCAAAAAGTGGTCCGAACCTATATCTGCCCCTCTGTAGGATCTGACATCTCTTATAACGGTTGCTCTTCTCATATTCGTCGCTATATGGTCGATCTGACTTCCCTCATTATTCTTTCCTCCAGGTTTTGTCCACGTTATCTTATGCAACTCCTTGTGATTAAATCTTGTACTACTAATTGTTAGTCTCGTTAAGGCTGCTAGGTTACACAAACGCATACCGTTGTTGTTAGTTGCGTCGTGTACTGTGTACTTTCCAGCCACCTCGCTTACGTAGTCTTCCTTACCTATTTGCGCATTAAAATCTCCCATCAATACTAGTGTGTCATTTTTCGGTGTTTTTTCGATTTCTTTCTCTAATTGGGTATATAGACTGTCCTTCTCTTCGTCGCATTTGTCTTCAGTGTGTGCATAGACATTTATAATCGATATATTTGTTGGGTTCGACTTGATTCTTAAGTAAGCCATTCTTCCATCGATTGGTTTGAATTGTAATATTTGTCTTTCCATCTCTCTTGCTACAAAGTACCCCACTCCGTTTCTTCCCTGCTTCTTCTCTCCAGAGTAAAGAAATACATAATCATCGCCAATCACCTCTCCACTTCCCTTCCATCTAACCTCCTGGACTGCATTTACCGAGATATTATATCTTTTTAACTCTCTTTGTATCTCTTTCATTTTACCGGGTTTGTTACGAAAAATTTTCTCTTTTTCGCAACAACGTTGACTTTATTAAATTCAACTTTTACATCTAGCGACATATTTCGTAGCACTCTGTATAGCGAACGTATTTGACAGAGATTAAAACTCGCGCATGCAACGATAAGGACTTCTTGGGTTAGCGCTTGTACGGAGCGGTCGACGTTTAGTGTTTTCTATGTGAAGTGATAACAATTTTGGTTCTAATTTTGATAGAATATGGTGGCGAGTTTGTGAGGGGTCCCGTTCAGCATCCTGAATGGTTTTGGATTTTGCGCTCCAACCCATTACTATGGGGATTTTTTACGTTCGTGGTGGCTGAATTGTGGATGTATTCCAGGTCGTTATCTTTTTGTCGTACCACCCTGTCCATATTTTTCTGGAAGGATATTTTTTTCTCAGTTCGGTAAGTTTTTATGATTTGAACTGATTGCTTCACAGGGAAATGCATTACTCGACTTGACCAAATTTTCCGCCGTACATCTGGTGTTCGATTACGTTTTAGTTAACCCTTGACTGTCTTATTTTTTTATGTAATATGTTTATTACAAAGGGTTTCATTGTCTTGCATATTTTTTTGTACGAATGTTGGCCGAGATAGTTGATACGCCGTATTTTTCGTTGTATGCACGATGAGATATTCTATCTAATCTCACACGTTCGAAGACGTGAATTTTAATGCCAATGCTGAACGTTACTTTTTGATAATTATTTTAATTAATAATAATATTTAATTATGTATTGTTAATTGAGTTTTATTTGTGCATTTAAATTTCACTAGGAAACATCAACCGGCGGTGGTCAAATGCAAAGACTTTGAAATTTTATTTAGATATTTTTTTGTGTTCATTCTTTGATTTTATGTTCTTTTTTATGAAAGGCTACGATGTTCGACCCATACACAGGGTGCAGCATTTCATCGGGATCGCTTTCATTTGTTTTTCATTGGGGATTCGACATGGTTCCACTTTATCGTGGGATTTTTATATAACCATTCGAATGTGCCCTTGGTTTATGTTTGGGAGTGATTTTCGGTGGCAGTGTCGTTGCCACTGTGCTTGTGTTGGTCGGCTAACACCTTTTACATCCGACATCGTTAATATCTTTGCCTTCTGACAATTAACATCCAATTGTCCATTTTAATTGTGTTGTGTTAGCAAAGCTGTTTCCTTGATCTCTCCGGGGTGTTTCTTTCACACGATCCACGACTCTCGCTTCCGCAATAAATGAGCTAGTTTAAAACCTAACACCAGGGCCCCACGCAAAATTAAAGTAGATGGTATTATCCTTCTGCGTGGACTTAATCTTTTCCGAGCTGACTTCTCATTAGAGCAGAAAGGAAAGATTTTGTATCAGGTTTCAACATTGTTCTGACGTTCCATGTCCCCAATTTCATTGTCTTCTCATCATCTCTCATTTTACTCTTTGTTCTTCTTCCCTTCTTTTTACTTCTTTTCGTATGCCCATCTCTTTTCCTTTCAATTTGCGTTGCCGTCTTATTTAGCCCAACCTTCGTATGTAGTGATGCTGGTTGAGCTGATCCAGCCTCACCACTTCTGTCCATTGTTAGTTTTTTGGCTGCCGTATTGTTCTTGTAGACAGTATCAAGCCATTGGTACTTCTATCCCATACATATGTCTTCTCGTCGTTATAAAGCTTCTGATATCCAACCTTCATTCTTCTTCCCTCTCTCAACTCATTTCTGGCGAATTCCCATATCTTATTCTGTATAATCCTTTCATTATTGGTCAGGTCGCTTTCTATATATGCGTTCTTACCCTTTAGTTTGTTCTTATTTTGCATTACTGCTATTTTCTGGTTTCGGTCCTTGAGCTTTGCTACAATAACTTGTTTTCCCTGGCGTCTTCCTATCTTAAACGCTTCTACCACATTGACATGGATCTGCATCTCTTTCTTCAAGAATTCTTCCACCATTCTCTTAGTTATTGGCTCCAAAAAGGGTGCATTCTTAATGATGACATTAGCCGCTTTCTTGTCTTTTTCATATTTTTCTATTTGGTCCTCTAATGTTGCAATTCTATCTTCTTGCTTATTTACTTTTTCATCCAGCTCTGCCGCCTTTTGCTTCCACTCTTGTATTTCTTCGTTCCACTTCGTTTCCATTTTCTCCAGCTTTTCCTTGATTTCTCTCATTTCCTGGTTGCTGTCTCTAAACCCAGTATCAACAGCCTTTGACAAGCCTGATAGCATCTCTCTTAATTCTTCCATTTTGCCTCTATCACTTCTGGGGACTGGAATCTGATTGTCTTTAACCGGGGATTTTAACGTCTTCCTACTCTTTTGGAATATTTGCGTCTCGTCAGGATTTAATTCAGAGAATTTCGGCTCGCTCTGTTCTTCCTCTCTACCTCTCTTTGTGTACTCCTTTGTAGATGAGCAGCTGTCGGATCTTTTTCGGTCAGTATAACTCTTATTCATTTGGTCGGTACTTGGATGGTTTTTCGCCTCTTTATTTTCTTGCGTTAGGTGATCTTTAATCGTTTTCCGTTTGTGATTTCTATTATTCTACGTCACGCTTGCGACAGCACGAGCGCCCAGGTCGACCCTTAGGAAGCACCCGTACTACAGCGACGTGTCTCGTTAAATGGTTTCTCACCAATCGCTTTACTCAAGATTACAGCAATTATATCTGCTTCGGATATCCTTTTCCGTCTATGAATGGACTTTAACTATCACGTTAAGTATGTTCTCAAATTAGTACCACTAAATCTAACTTTTTCTCTTCCTTTTTTTTTATCGTAATCTCTAAAACTAACCTTAAAAACTTTGTGTCCTTATGCGTAGTTTCCCTGGACTGTATTTTCTACAATGCCACACGGTATCTACTTCTTTTATCACACACCTTCTCTGGGTCCGCTACTGATTCCAATTTCCCAATTTATCTCTTTAATCTCTCAGAAAACCTAAATTCATCAAGCCAACTTTAACACACAGCACGCTGCAACGTTGCCAACTTCAACTTTATTATATAGTTAAATATAGATTATAGTATTATATCTAAATAAAATTTTTTCTTTAGTGTTTTTAAAATTCCCTTTATTAAAAATAATATAAAAATAAAAAGTATTATGAATTTTTTATTAATTAACGCTTACCGAAAACAAAATTAATCTACAAAATCTCCGAATATGTTATCATCATAATCCTCATCATCTACACTGTTATCATAATCATTATCCCGATTACGAATGACCATGACCGTTGGAGATTTCAATAATCCTAGTGCTTCTTTTGGAATGTGTTGGATTTTTCTCTTTTCTAGTTTTTGTTTGCTAGTGATTACGGGATCGGAACTCAATAAAAAAAGTGAAAAATATCAGTATTCGTATTTTCCCGACTACATTTTCTGGAGTAATGAGTAATTATTAGAGATGAGATTTTTAGGTCGTATAAATGTTATACCAGAGAGCGTTAAAGGGTTAATTGATACACGGCCCCGTTCGAAAGTTATGCTGTATGAAAAAGAAAGAAGAAACGGGGCCGTGTATCAATTAACCCTTTAACGCTCTCTGGTATAACATTTATACGACCTAAAAATCTCATCTCTAGTAATTATCCTTTAAATTTTTTTGGACCACCCTGTATGAATTGCTTCCGAAAATGAACAAAATTGTATCTAGCGAAGAGATTTGTAAAATTTGGTACAATGTTTAAACGCGACTGTTTTCTTATACTCAATACCCATTAGGGAAAAAAAATCAAAGCTCAATATGCTTTAAAACATAACCAAAAAGCCCAAAAACTAATTAAACTTCAGATTTCAACAATACCGTTCCGTAGCGTACTTTTATAAATTACATGCTCTTTAATACAAGTTTAGAACTACTAAAATGTCACAATATACTTCAATTTCAAAGTTTCAAACTAAATATTTCAATTCTTAAAAATGCTTCCGGTAGAGAAAAATCGCGCTAATCCGGGTCACGGAGGGCCCACCGAAAATTTAGTAGTGTTCTAGTGTGCGTGGGTTAGTGGTGTATTCATACATTATGGAGAGGAATCTCTAAATTGCATTTAATTTTTTCATTTAATAGCACGTTTTGGCTCTCTTGCCCCACTGTGCGCTGGCCATAAACAAATTAAATTGTTAATCTGTTATAAGTCTGTATTTATTTCACCTCTTCCACCTCTTTGCGGCCGATTTAACTTTTTGCGAAGATTTATTTGTTTTTAATTATTAGTTTTCTAAAGAAATATCAAAAACTAACACTAACCTAACGGCAGATCCACCTCTTCGGGGCAGATCCAACTCTTTGCGGCAGATCCACCTCTTTGTGGCCGATTTAACTTTTTGCGAAGATTTATTTGTTTTTAATTATTAATGGACTTTTGTGATTTTTAAAAATAAATACAGACTTAAACAGATTAACAATTTAATTTGTTTATGGCCGGCGTCTAAATAGCCGGCGCCTAATTGGGCCCGCGCCTAAATGGCTTTGCGCCTAAACGGTCTGCGCCTAATTGTATCCGCGCCTAAATGACACGGCGCCTAATCGGGTCCGCGCCTAACCGGCCGTGTCTGTTCGGTCGCGTCTAATCGGCCACGCCTAATTGTCCGGATCCCGTGTTTTATTGCATAAAAAAATGGGGGCAAGCTGGAATAAATTTTATTCTCTTTATTAGGACCTCTAAAAAGACGTACTAATTTTGCACCCTCTAGCGACCCCGGATTTCGCCTCCACAGAGGAAAACCACGCGAAGAATGACATTTATTCAAATATTCATGAATATCTCGGTTTCAGTGTACTTTAGAGTAAAATGTTAAGTTATTGAAAATAAAGTACACAAAATTGTCTAGAGGAAAGGTCTTCCACTTTTTTCTAGTTAATCGAACCGTTACGGAGTTACATCCATCAGAACGCGGGGTATATACGTATTTACCATTATTCGGCGTTCCTCAAAATATTTTTATTAATTATAATTTTAAGTAGATAGTTTTGTTCCTGTTTAGATGGCTGTAACTCCGTAACCGTTTTATTAATGAGAAAAAAGTTGAAGACATTTTCTCTAGATAATTTAATGTACACTCAAACCGAAATATTCACGAATATTTGATCAAAAATGTCATGATCATCAATGTCAAATGTCGACACCCTTTGGCCTTTGGTCTTTGCAGCTTGGGCACGTAATTATTGGTGCTTGGACACCTCCACCTCTTCAGTAAATTTACCATTTGTTCTTATCATGGTCTTACAGTTCGTATTCAGCGCCGTAATGATTTTTACGATGTTCGGATGAAAGTTGTTCTCTTTTAGTATACTCACTGCGTCCTTCAGGTTTACATGACCAAATGCTTGTGTCAGATTGATGATCTGTCAAAAGGCCCGTTTGTTATATTAGATAGATTTTTCTATTATTTGGCGTAGTATTATGTACCTGTATTGCGTCGATTGTGAACCTGTGCTTATGAAATCCTTATTTACTTCCACCCAGCGCCGTAGCAAGTTCTTCTGGCGCCTGAAGCAAAAATTTTTTTCCCTGTTTCCTCTCTAGGTTAACCACCTAGAGAGGAAGTATATTGATGCAATTTGATACATACATAAACAATAAAACTTAACAATAAATTGAAATAACGAGAATGGTAGTGATAAATGGTGGTGAAAAATTAATGTTGATGAATTCAACAATTAAATATTTAATTATGAATTATAAATGAAATTAGACATATAAGCGCTACTACGGCAGCGGGTTAATAAGAGAAAAATTAACATTTGAAATGAATTGTAAAAAAAAAGTTTAACAAGTATTGTTAGCTTGATTAATATGGGTGGAACATAAATCCATTTTAGACAGAAGGGGGGGTGTTAAATTGTTTAAAGCGCAGTTGTTCAGTTTCGGGTTATATTTTAACCTGGGTTATTTTCCATAGAAATGATTGTTTCAAGAATTGTTTCCATGGAAAATAATTCAGGTTAAAAGATAACCTAATACTGAACAACTGGGCCTTAGAGTGTTATTAATGATTGATTTGCAAAAGGTTATAAAAATTTTGGTGATAGATTTATTTTCGATTATTTCTTAAATGATAAAGGGTGATATATTTAATAAAGAACAATGAGAAGTGTAGGTATGGCGTTGTTGGACGTAATTTGGGCAGGTAGACAATAAATGATGCAGAGCCTGCCTACTTTTTGAATCACAGGGGCACACGTCAACAGGACTGATCTTGAATCTGTATAGATACTCGCGCGCAAACGAGTGACCCGTCAATATCTGCGTCATTTCAAAGGAGGTATCAACGGCACTTCGGAACAAGCGAACATCATGTAGCGTAGGTAAATGCTGCCGGGTGGTCGAACCTTGGACGGCATTTCTGTACTCGGTATCCCAAGTACATGCCGCCTCAAGACGAATCACCTTTCTTGCATAGCTAAGAGGGAACTGGTTGTATGCCAGGCGACTGTGTGAAACAGCCGCATCTTTGGCACATTGGTCTGCAACCTCGTTCCTTTCAATGCCGCAATGAGCCTTTACCCATGCAAACCTGATGATCGGTTGGTCCTTCAGTTTGAGCAGTGAACGATGGATGGAGGTGACCAAAGGTACGGTGCTACTCCTATTAGCGATGGTACAATTAGAATATATGCGCCCCCCCTCCCAAAAGATCCTTATCATTTTGAAAATTTTAAACTATTATTTATTGGGTTTTGTCGAAGTTTAGCGCCCCCATTGCGATCACCATTGCTACGACGCTGGCTTAATGTAATGAAAACAAATGGATGTTTATCGGGAACTCATTTATACTGCCGGAACCAGGGGGTCTGGAAGGTATGGAATACCCCCCAGGTATACTTAATTTATTGCGAAAGAAAAACTTTCACCTTTACGTCCCTCGGTATTAAGAAGAACGGTGCTGGGATAGTTATGAAATATATCACCCCCTCCCGGATTACAAACGAAAATTGCAAAAGATTCAACGAAAAATAATAAATTTTGATGGTTCTGAATAATGGCAAGTGTACCTGGGGGGTATTCCATACCCCCCAGACCCCCCGGTCATAATATCGATTTTTATCATTGGGAACTTCTGAAGATCTTGTATAAAATACGCCTAGTATGTCAGAATCACCGTTTCCATGCTAACTTAACGCAATACCACCCCCCCTTTTTTTCTTTTCAATTTAAATACAGTAATGTCAGCTTATAACGAACTTCAAGGGACCAACCAAATTAGACCGTTATATCCAAGGTTCGTTATAAGTGTTAAATTAATAAAAACACAGTTTTAGTAAATTTCTTTTTAATGAAAATAATAGTATAAAAATAAAAAACACAAGAAGAAATACAGAGTTTTAAACAGTTTTGAAAAATTCTTGTATTTTAGTTTGTTTGCTTTGGAAAAAAATTATTTCATTTAGTATATGTAATTCCACCTCCGCTAATTTACTAAAAATACTATGAGGAGTATTTCGCGATTGAAGAAAATTACGAACGGATTCAATATTTCGGACAGCATCTGAGCGAGTTGGAACTGCAAGTACTTCATCACTCTCCATTTCTTCATCTTCTTCTTCATAATTATTATCGTTGATAACTTCATTACTTGTAGACGCTATAATTTCTTCATCGTTCAAAAATTCTGTGCATAAAAGATTGTCATCAACATGAATATATTCAAGTAGATCGGCATGGAGATTCTGCTCTTGATTATCTTTTTCTTGGATTTTTGCATCTACTTTGTTAGTGGTAGATTGTCGTCAGAATCAAATTCGATTTCACACTTAACGAATCCGCCATGTCGAAAACAATTGGAAATGGTTGCTTTTGTCACATTCTTCCATGACAAATGAAGAGAATTTATTGCGTTCAAAAGGTCTATTTTATAGTTTTCATCTCCTTTATCAATAGAAGTTATTATTTTTGACAGAAGAAGTCGTCGACAGTTACTTTTGAAGCTATGTATAAAAATAGGTTCGTTACATCGAAAAGTTCGCTACAACCGGGTTCATTAAATACGAAAAAAAAGAGGGGGTACGGTAACCTATCCTTGACCACTCCAAATAAATTTAAAATTTCCTATTGCAAAGAGGAAGGTTTATATAGTTTACTGATATAATTTAAACATGCGAAAGTATTATCAAAATTTTGAGTAAATCGAATTTGAAGTTTGCAAATTTACATGTAAAATTAACGAGATTCCCGCGCGTCGCTCATTCTGTTGACAGTCCGTGCAGTTATAATGACCCTAACACTTAGAGTATTTCGCACCGGCAGATGCAGCTCGTCTCTCGTACATGTAACATCGATTATTTTTTGTTTTTACGCGATTTTTTGGGGGTGAAACGTAATAGTTTACTGCCCCATACCGCAACTATACTTTTTAATGCTATTTCTAGGGTCTCTAAGTTCCCGGTTTCATTTATTCCGGTTTTTTTTATGTGAGGCGCCTTCTCGTATGTTTAGCATAGTAACCAGAGTCAAAACCGCCCTGGAGGGGTGCAGAGCGGAGCGCAGCGGCGCCCCGAAAGGGTAGGTTTTGACGATGGATAAACCTCCCTATCGAATGCACACCCCAAAAATCGAAGAAAAATTCGCTAAATTTACGTACTTTCAAATTGATTTTTCTCGAAATTTTATGTATACTTTCGCAAGTAAAATTTTTACAGTATACTCTATAAACCTTCCTCTTTGCTATAGGAAATTTTCAATTTTTTTGGGGTGACCAAAGATAGGTCACCGTCCCCAAATTGTTATTTATTGGATTTAGTCAAGGTTTAGCGCCCCCATTGCGATGGCACCTGAGGCAAATGCCTCAGTCGCCTCACCCTTGTTACGGCTCTGCTTCCACCCTACTCGTTATCTAATTTGATAAGATTTTGTTAAACAATTTTAAAATGCTACTGAGTAAACATAATATATTATGTGTGGGAGGGGGGCGGGGGGTTATAGTTTTTGTTTAGATGTATTCGTTAATCGGTTTTTCGTTTTCTTAACAGAATGTTTCATACTTTCTTTTGTCCTCGATTGTATTTTATTGCTTTGTTAACTTTTTAATTTTTAAATTAATAATAAGTACCTAATTAGACACGTTGTTTTTTAGAGTGAGTAATTGCTAGCCGATAAGTTTATCAACAATAGCTTCGATTATTCGAAGTTTATCAACAATCCGCACCGAATGAGTCACGAAAGATTTTGTATATTTTAAATTATTACTAATAGCTTACACAAGCTAATAATTGTACCTTATATAAGTTACCATAAATCAATAATGATTTCACTCTTGCAGTTCAAACTGCTATGTCTTAAAAAGGGCACGTAGGAGGTAGACACCGACGAGGTCAGTACGAGCGAAGATAAGAAATGCAAGGTACTTGCTTTGTTATAGTAATAATATTATGTTTTAAATAAACAAAAATTTAACATTGTTGCATTTTTCTATGACAGAAATTCGAAACACCATATTAGTAAATAGGTACTAAGTGATGGTCATAACAAGCGATAAGGTTAAGTACAAAGTGCGCCTAAAATTTACCTTTGACGTAAGTAAATAACCTGATGTAACATTCCTGGTAAAATGTGAAATTTCGCTGAGGTATATTAAATTACCAACATTACAACATAGTCGTCTTCTTCTGCCTTTCCAGGTTTAGGCGCATTTGCCTGTTCCGGCTTCTTCTTCCTCTAGAACTGTATTCAAGTGCTTGTTTTGGGATTCTGCTGTTTTGCATTCGTGTTAAGTGCCTCTTCCAGTTTTCTTTATATTCCTGGGCCTTTTCCACAATTGAGTACATGTTCAGTTCTTCTCTTATTTCATCATTTCTGATTCTGTCTTCTCTTGTACATCCTTTAACTGCCCTAAGAAATTTCATTTCTGCTGTTTGGATATTTTAGAGGTCTTTTTTTACTATCCAGTTCTCACAGAGCCATATAATACGGTAGGAGCAGCCATTACTTTGTAGAACTTTAATTGCGTTTTTCCTTGTTTTACTTCCCAAAGTTCTTCTAATTGTGCCACATATTCTTTGATATTTACTGATTTTATTACCTATATTTTTATTTTCTTCATATGTGACATCGCAGCCAAGGAACTGAAAATGTGTCACCTGTTCTAGAATATCTTTATCAATTACAATCTTTGTTCTTATTGGATCTGGTCCTAGGAATGCCGTAGCCTTGGTTTTTAGGTTGATATTCGAAGATTGTATTTGGAACTTAGTTTATGGAGCCCGTATATTTCTTTTTGTAATTTATCTTCGTTATCTTGGTCATCGGCGAACAGAACAGTATTTAAATACACTCGTTGATTCAATTTGACACCTGGGTCCACTTCTTTTTTCCATTCTCTCATTAGATCGTCCATGTATATATTAAAAAGAGTAGGTGATAGACTGATGCATCCTTGCCTTATTAGCCCTTGATTAGTTCTCATTAATGTGGTTATTTCTTTTCCTGTATCAATAGAGATTTTCGTATCTTTATAAAGGGTTTGTATAGTTTTTATTAGATGTTTTGGATATCCTCTCTTATAGTCATTATTTTCCATAGTTTCGAGCTATTTATTCGGTCGAATGCCTTTTCGTAATCTATAAAAGCTAAAGATGAGTCTTTAAATTAAATTCTCGTCATTTTTGTATTATTTGATTTACAGTGATCCTGTTTGTTCTTCCATTAAAAGAGCACCCGAGATCGTTTATAATTTTAGTGTAAGAAAATTCCGAAAAAAAATCCAAAATCGGTCTTCTGCCATTTTTCGACGGATTTCGTTAGGTAATTGTTCGTATTTTAACATACTAAAAAACGTCCTCTCGGAACCCTGAGCTTCTTACCGAATTCTTCCTCTGAAGTTTAAATTTTTTATGAAGGAGTGAAAATTATGTAAAAAAAATTTCTATTTCAGCTATATTGTTATCATATAACTCATTAAACAAATTAAAAACACTTAAAATATTTTAACAGCATCCTCGAAATCATGAAAAGAAGAATTTCCTAAAAATGATCAGGGGGTTCTGATTTTTGGATATGCTTTAAGGTTTGGGGTCCTAATAAAAACTCGGAGGGGTTGTAGAGACTGCGCCCGATGGTTGAAGGGTCTCATAATCTGGCATGCAGATTGCGCCGGGTTCGGTTAGGGCAAGTATGTAGATTGCGCCGATGTTCAATGAGTAGGTAATCTTTTTGGGTAACGACGGAGTGACCACGCCTCTCGTAAGAGTAACATTTTGTTTTCACCTTTGTTTATTTTTTGTTTTATTCGATTTTTTTGGGGTGATACGTAAAAGTTTACTGCCGCATACCGCAACTATACTTTTAAAAGCTATATCCAGGATTTCTAGAATCCCGGTTAGGGTGGATTAATATTCCTCAAGTATGTTTAGCCCAAGTAACCATTGTCAAAACCGCCCGGAGGAGTCGGGAGCGGAGCGGAGCGAAGCGGAGGCTCCGGAGGGTAGGTTTCTGGGATCTCGGATTATCCCCAGTAAAATGGGTTTCTGAAACTACAAATAACCAATCTCTGGTCAACTTCCTTGATGTAATTGCCGGTAGATGGAGATATAGTAAAGTTAGTTCAAATTAACCAATAATTGGTAATTTTATTATTTTATGTTGGTAGTGTTGCAAAACTCTATGTACTATTTAAGGGCGCGCTTTCAACGACGAAGATAGATATAATATTGCAATGCAATAGACAGAGACCGCAATATTAACTCTTTTCTCAATTCTCAGGCTAATTACAAATGATTTCAAAATAAATGAAACAGAAACATAAAATAGAAAATTAAATCTTCCCACTGAGCTGATTTTTATGTAGAAATTTATTATAGAAATCTTTTTTTATGGCATAAGGAAAGGTGCATATAATTGCATTTCAAATATTACCTATTTATGTTGCTTTAATTGTATGGAAATCAGTTTTACATAAATCGGAAACAACTTTACTTTTATTTTTCCACTTCAGTTTATTGAAATTATTTGCAATTAACCTGAGAATTGAGAAAAGAGTCACTATTGCGGTCTCTTTCTATTGCATTGAAATATTATATCTATCTTCGTCGTTGAAAGCGCGCCCTTAAACGTTTAGCGGAAAAATTGTAAAATAATTTTGTACATAAAAATAAATTTTGTACCTCAAAATAAAATGGATAAACGAAGTAAACATTTCACCGCCTTCGACAAGGATCTTTTATTTAATATTGTCCAAGATTATAATCACGTTATCGAAAATAAAAAAACTGATTCAAGTAACGTAAAGTTAAAAAATGATGCATGGGTAGAAATATGCTCTAAATTTAATGCCAGTTCAAGCAGTGGTCCTCGTAGTTCTGTACCAGTTCTGAACAACGGCCTAAGTCCATTTTTTTCACTTTTTGAGATTTTTATACAGATCGATAAAGCGCAAAAAAACGAATTTTTTGATATACTTATATATCTCAAACCAGATCATAAGGCTTCTTGTTATACTTTGTATAGAAGCCTAAAAGTGAAAAAAATGGACTTAGGCCGTTGTTCCGAACTGGTACAGAGTTATTCTCAGAAGAACACACCACGTAAAATTATTATATTTCGTCTTTATTTATGACACAAACAATAATTACCTATTAGTAATTTCTTATGTAGTTTTAAGTATAACAAGTAACACAAACCGTTGAACAATAATTTGTAAAAATCTACTGCTATGTCCTCCTCCTAATAAAATGTTAGGCACAGGAAGGTACACACATTATTGCCCCTTCTTACTAAGCTCGCGGGTTGAGTCGTTCAGGGAGTGGGTCCCTTGTGGTTCGAAATTAATTTTTAGAGGCGATGTAAAAGATGTTAATTGGCTCTCTCGGGATGTTTAACTTTGCTTTCCTTTTTTGAATAAAAAAGAAATAAAAAACTTTCATCAACTCCCATACAATTTTTATTATAGTAAAAAAAAAAGAAAATTAATACAAATAATTGTTCGAAACAAAGAGGTTTCCTCTCTTCGTCCCAAGTTGCTTGATTTTTAAGCCAATCAAGACTTTCGCTTTACATTAGCGGGCTTAAATGTTTATAAATTTAAATTTGTTCCTTATTTTAAAGCTTAAAATATTTTTGACGAAAATTGTAAAACTTTTGATTATATTTAACTTATCACTTAGGGTATCAAAGAATACACTCTGTTAGAAGTCTTTTCCCCAAATCCTATTATTAACACGCTGAAGGCAAAATTTTAACAAATTATAGAAATCATAAATTCACTGTACCTGGCTCCTGAATATATCGCAGTTTTTATTTTCAAAAAAGGATATCATTTATTCGCTGTTTGTGTGTGCGCCCTGCTTTAATCTTTACTTGCAACGATTCAACTTTTCTCCACCTGTCATCACTTTGCTGGATGTCATTTGAAGCGGTACTTTACTTCGACTAGTGCTGAAATTTGTGCTCGTATTTGCATCCTTCCCATTGAGAATCTCCAAAAATATTGAGGTAAGTTGTTCCATTAATTTGCAATGATTTTCTTGTTATCCAGAAAATTTTTTATATGTAAATTACAACATCTTCATTGCATTTGTTTATGTCCTTGACATCTATTTTTAGAATCGACGTTGGACAAACGAAACTTTCTAACCTCTCCGAAGTCAAATGAATTTGATTAACCTCCAAATTCGGGTAAATAATATTTTTCGGAGAGCATCGAAAAATGCGTGCACACAGCGGAGTTACTAGAGGTGAACTCATTTTTGATCGAATATCGATACAATTGGTATTCTTGTTTGAATTTTGTGAGTCAAATCCATGTATTTTTGAATTTATTTCTTTCTAATAAATTATTTTTATTGTAGATTTTTCTTCTGTATCAACCTCGATTTCGTTTGGAACATCTTCCCGAGCAGTTTGATTGGTACATTCCATTTTTATCAATTTTATGGATTGTTGATTGATTCATTTTCGTCTTTCTTGGTTGTTTACAGGGGCGTTACACAAATATGACCCTTATTAACTAATTTGTTGATTTATCCGTTGAAAATATACACATTAAATGCATGAAACAATTACATAATTTTTGATATGCTTACATTTTTACAGAGAATGTTATTTGTAGAGTAAATTGGTTTACAAATTCTTAAATTTTTCTAGGTTATCATGATTAATACATTTTTACAAATTTTGAGCTAATTAAGTTTTTTGTTTCATTTCTGATGTGACAATCATCAGTTTATTTAGATTTAGCAATCTTTGTCATGTTTCATTCATCCTGAGAGACTCAAATAAATTTAGAAAATTGAAATTTTGAAAAATAAAAATTTCTCGTAGAGCAAATTTTTAAAGTGTCTTTCGACTTAGAATTTTGTGCTTGTTTCGAATATATGATTCATTTTAGCATCGGGAGCCTTTCTTATTCATTTTAACACACAGCACTACGTACAATATTATCAGCTGTCATAATAAATTCGACAACTGTGTGCATGTTCCAGAAAGTTAACCTATACATAACTAGCCAAATTCGTAGGTCAACTTTAACCAGAGATCAGAGAATAACTTTTGCCATAGAAACTCAAAATCTGCAGTTATACTATGATTAAGCTTAATCTTAACATAACTCGAGCTTCAGAAACTGGGCATAATGCCTCAATATTATGAAAAGCACCGGTAATAAGCTTGGGTTTTAAACTATGAGACCCCTCATTCAACTGATGAGACAAGAAATTGTCAACTGTCGTTAATTAGAAGAGAAGTGAATAAGCTAAATATTACTATTGTTTTTAAAGGTAGCTGCATTATCAGAACTTTTTAAAACTAAAATATGTTGCATGTTGAAAACCCATCCAATTCGGATACTGAAAAACTTACTCACAAGTTTTCAATCACTAAATTAATATAAAAATATTTTTCGAAGACTTTAGTTTACGAAGTTTACTAAGGGTATTTTATTAAAGGTCAAGTTTTCAGCTCCGACGAGAAGAAGACAGCATCAGAAAGTGGTTCT
The DNA here is from genome assembly GCA_932274525.1 of Podabrus alpinus. NCBI lineage: Eukaryota > Metazoa > Arthropoda > Insecta > Coleoptera > Cantharidae > Podabrus > Podabrus alpinus. The sequence continues at coordinate 31,068,478 of OW026451.1, forward strand.
AGGCGAAACTCAGTGGTGGAAGATCTAACAGCCGTCCAAATTGAAATCGCCATAAAGAAAATAAACATGGAGCTAAAAACGAACCAATGCAAATCGGTCCCGTTGCATTTCAAAAATATAGTGGTTGCACAGCACCAAAAAGCCACTGAACTGGATATAAGAGAAAAAACTGCAGCAACACCCACAATAGATCTTAGCGGGCTGCAAAAATACCTCGCAAATCAACAAAAAACCTTGGACAAAGTTCTATAGTGGTCAAATCACAAGGCGAGACAATTGAGCAATTATAGAAATAAAATAAGGTGCTAGTTGAAGAAATTGCGGAAACAAAAGCGGAGGCGAGCAAAAGCAAAGAGGCCGCTAGAGAAACCAAAACGACGGACGTGCAACAGACAATGGGTTTACGATAACAAATACAAAAAGTGAATATGAAGTGGAAAGGTCTGGATATGCAGCCAGAACATGCAATCACACTCGACAAAATAGTATCACACACGGGTGACATCACAGACAAAATCGAAAAATGTACAGATCAATGCTCGTTAGACGACTGCGTGGCAGCCATATATAGACACACCAAAGAATTAACTACTACTGCAAATATTCTACAAGAAAAAAAGGGCCTCGCACCAAAACTGGCAGCAGCACAAACCCTGGCAACGAACCACAACTAAGGGAAATTAACAACACAGAAGCCAAACAAGTCCAAGATACAGCAAAATGGGAGAACCGCACATAGGTCTGCCCTAGACAAAACTACCAGCCTCGAACAAGAAGAGGTGGCTCAAATGGCCATCATGAATCAGTACATGGACGAAAGCACATACTGCCCCCAACAGACCTTCAAAACGGTGACATACCGAAGAAGGACCTCTAACCCTCAGTCAAAACCAATTTGAAACAAACACTTCCCAGGTGACCAAACAGAGGAGACGCCATGATCATTGGGGCCAACCCAGAAAACTTGAACACCAAGATGGGCACGATTAGAACCGCAGTGAGAAATGGGAATATACTGGTAGAAATAGAAAAAAACTAACAACTAAACAATCTGGAAATGGCCCTACAAGGGAAGATACAGAAAGAAGACGTTCAAGTTCTTATAGGACGGAAGAAGGTATACACGATTAACGATATTGAGCAGTTGGCTACCTCCGAAGAAGTCAAAGATGATCTCAGAAAAATAGCTCCTGAGGATGGGCTAATCCTCAAGGCACTCAAATAGCCAGAGTCGAGGCAAGGGGCGAGACGATATATAATAGACAAATTAACAGACAAATAAATTCCTGCCGAATGCAAGAGGAAATCCCAGTCAAGAGGTGCCATAGATGTTGGCAGTCAGGACATACCCTGGCGAGCTGTAAATCCGAAGACCGGACGGAAAAGTGCCTGAAGTGCGGTCAAACAGGTCACTTTGCAAAAAACTGTAAGGGAGAAAAGTCCTTTTGTCTTACCTGCCAACAAGAGGGTCACCGTACTACGAGCTATAGTTGCCCAGCAACCAAGGGACTCAGACAGAGTCGCCCACAAGGAAGAAACAAAAAAGGTGCTCCAGATCAACCTACATACAGCACGCCTGGCACACAAACTCCTTCAGGAGTTGACGACAAAACGGAAAATAAACATGGTACTAGCAAGCGAACCCAATCCGACGGCCCTGAAGACCGATCGTAATTGGTTAACAAACACCTCGGGGAGAGCCGCGATCTGGCTAGTAGACGTGCGAATGAATGGAGAAGGTGGACACGGAAACTGTTTTGTGTGGGTCGAGAGCGGCGGAATCACGTTCTATAGCTGCTATGTCTCACCTAACATCACTGGACAAGAATACGAGGCGGACATAGACGAACTAATGGACGATTTGAGAACAAAGTCTATCCCAGTAATAGTGACGGGAGACTTTAATGCAAACTCCCCCGAATGGGGCAGTGGCACCAGCGATACAAGGGGTGACATCTTGGCGGAGGCCATAGCGACAAATGACTTAGAGATTTCTAACGTGGGTGATACATCAACCTTTCGACGGGGGGCATCATCATCGGTAATAGACATTACAATAATGTCCCCGGCACTACAGGACAAGGTACACGAGTGGGGGGTCCTGGAAGAAGAGACAGGAAGTAATCACTTCTGTGCAACGATGCAAGAATGTACAAGGCGAACGAAGCCATCGCCAAGATAGAAACGTCGGTCCTAAGTAGAGGACTACAACTAGTTCCGCAAAAAAACAGAAGCGGTTCTCCTTACGGGTAAACGCCAAATGGAAGAGATAATATTTCGCATGACTTGCAACCCGCAAGAAGAAGTTAAAACCCTCGGCGTCACAATCGATCGACACATGAGTTTCTCGGGACACACAACAAGAGTTGCGACAGCTGAAAAGAGTTGTACGGCGCTGTCGAGGTTAATGCCAAATATAGACGGACCAAGAAGTTCCAAAAGGTTCGCAGTGGTAGTGAACTCCATCCAGCTGTACGGAGCCCCGATCTGGGGCTCATCTGGGGGAAGGTCTGGGGGGAGGCCATGAGGGTCGACCGCCACTGTACTAAACTGGCAAGAGTCCAGAGAAAAGCGGCACTGCGAGTGTGCTGCGCGTATCGGACTGTTTCGGAAAGCGCGGCCCTGGTCCTTGCGGGCATTCCACCAATCGACCTCCTGGTGGCAGAGAGGGCAGCAAATCACCACCACGGGACTCGAACCAGCAGGAGAATCCACAGAGATGAGATGATGCGCTCTTGGCAGGACAGATGGAAAATGTCAACCACGGGCACGTGGACAAGGGCACTTATACCCACGATCGAGACGTGGATGCAAAGACCCCACGGCGAACTCAGTTACCACTTAACTCAAATATTAACTGGCCACGGCTTCTTCAATACGTACCTATTCAGGATCAGCAAGGTGGAGTCGGAGAAGTGCAATTACTGCTGTAACGTTCAAAAGTGAACGTTATTTGAGACATACCCTATATAGCTGTTCCGCGCGATAACTTGAATAGTTATCAAAGACTAAAAGAGATAAGCCGTGAGATACGAGACAGAAAATGGTCGATTTTTGTAAAAGAGTCGTAAAATAATATTAATTTTTAACGGCAATTATTATAGCCCATGTCCCGGGTGATTTTTGGTTCCAATAATTGCCGGAGTGATGAAACTTTCAGAGATGGTGTTTTCCGATGTGAAAACAGGTAATTCATGTTTTGCATACAAAATTTTGATCGGGAACGGTCGCCATATTGAAAAAACGTTGAAAAAATCGCTTATTTTGGAGTTATCCGGAAATAGCTCTAAAACTTTTCATTTTTCGAACTTGGACGTTAAATACGAAAATGTCGGTGCTGAAATTCTGCACAATTTCGTTTTTTATTCATCTTTCTACGACTAATAGAACCGAAGATAGAATTTTTTGAAAAATGGTCAATTTTTTCACTTTTCGAACAACTGCGATCTCTTTGCTCTTTACGCGCAAATTACTGTATGATCGCGGCTCGTAGGCAAAAAATGCTTTCAATAACATCGATGGACAATTAATGTATCTACAAAATGCTTTTTTATACAACTTCGTACGACCAAAACTTGCTGAGATACGGCCGATTGGAACAAATTTTGACGCAAAATTTTATGAAAAATTTTCATTTCCTCTGGTAAAAAGTGGACAACGGCTACTTCTACGGCACAAATCATTCTTAGATAATCGAAAGGTATTTAAATTTGCTACATTTTGCGCCCTGTCACGTTTCTTTGCTTAGCCGTATATTTCCGAAATGTACCTACATTAGCTAAATACGATGGTTTATCCGTATGTATATATTCAATTATTTACATTCGGGTGATTATTTAAATGGCAAATTGAATATTTGCATAATACTAAATGTACAAAAGTAAAAAAAAATTGTAGTACCGTCTACGTCTGAATATTGTCGATTTATAGCCTTTACAAATTCGTTAATTTCTTTAATACATTTAACAAAAACGGAGTCATCTGTAAAATAAAGTGTAATAATGTCGTTGGAAAAATTATGTTCTATACTTTTTTACTAGAGTAGCGAAGGGTAATATGGAATACACCGGCTAATGTGGAATACCCTAAAATTGGCCAAATTAATAGCGCTATCTGCGAGGCGATAGCAAAATTATGTTCATACTAAGCAGAGATTTACACCCAACCACGCGTGTCGTTCTGCTACTGTTCGTTAAAGAGCATTTCCTGTTTTATCGTTTTACAACCGTTTAGAATTTTTATCGGGTCTAACAAAAATTTAGTTTTTGATTAATTAGTTGGTGTTTTTGTATTCTCGTTTTCACTGGAAGGACAGGTAAGGACTGTAGATTAATATAAGGTGTAGTTATTGGACATTAATGTTAGTTAAAAATTTTCACAAAGTCCTAACCCCAAAACCACTAAGTGCGGCTAATATGGAATATTCCATATTTGACTGACACAAGGGGAGAAATTTGGATCCAGTGCGCAAGGTGCGAACTTTGGGCTCATGAATTATGCGCTGACATTCCAAAGGACATTTACATTTGTGATTTCTGTCGTTAATATGCTTTTATAAGTAAGTTTTTTTTAGTTTAAGCACTATTCTTAATTATTCTTAACTATTCCATATTGAACTATATGGGTATTCCATATTACCAGACCATTTTTTGTCAACGTCAAAATGTACTTTTTTTATAAAACTTAAAATATCAAGAAAATTAATAAAGTTTTTGAATGTGTATACTTTTATTTCCTTAGATAGATAGTTTATCTAATACTCTATGAGGTTTCTAATGCGTTATATTATACCTAAAAAAATTTATAGCTATAATAAAAAACAGTATTCCACATTACCCTCCGCTACTCTACTTTAAACAACTGTCTAAACGACCCCGAAGTTTAAAACGAGCCAGATGTAATTGGATTTTACATATTGTCATTGAATAAATGCCACTTTTTGGCCAAATTGTTAAAAAACCGGATATTTTTTCGTTTTTTTCGATATAGCTCTGTTTCTATGAGGTTTACGTCAAAAATGCTCTGAAGCAAAGTTGAAGCTTAGAAAATTTCCGATAAAATGGTCCCTGTGTCATTTAATTTCCGTACTTAACTGATGAGCTACAGCCGTGCAACAGAAGTATATTTTCCGATGATTTTTACTGCACAATTTTAACACGTACGAAAGTGTTAAAAAAAGAACATAACAATGTTTTTTTTGGAAATGTAAAGTATGGAACTCAATCTATATAATATTGAGATACATTTGCCACAATTTCAGATTTTTCGAGGTGATATTACTCGAGAAATGGTAGAATGTTCCCTCTGCGGCGTGGCACCGCTGGGCACCGCGTACTGTGAGGGTCGCCCAGGTAGCTTCAAAAATTGACCATTTTTCAAAAAATTCTATCTTCGGTTCTATTAGGCCCAGTTTTTCAGTCGTGGTTTAAACCAAATAAAAATAGTTAACTACAAAATTTCATGGTTACGGGTTTTTCACTCTTGGGTTAGAAGTGTTGTCTAACCAATTACTTAAACCAGCGCCAGTGGTGGTTTAACTAAAATATTTTAGTTAACCTATATATTCTGTGATTTTAGTTTACCTGTTTACTTTGACCATCTTTGACGTGCAAATATAAAGTGTAATTTGTTAATTTGATTCAATTGATTAATTTGAGTCAATTTGTAACAATTGATTATTTACAATTCACAGCATAACCTCACAATTTCAATACGTTGATTGTCAAATTGTGAAATTTCACGGCGTTCCGGTCAAATATTTTGGTTAGCTAACTAGAATATTAGGAGGCGGAGTCTAGTCACTGAAAAACTCATATCGGCCTAAACTAGTTTAATATATTGGTTAACTTTTAAACCAAGTTACCTAACCCAAAAGTTAACTCATGACTGAAAAACTGGCCCTTAGTCGTAGAAAGATGAATAAAAAACGAAATTGTGCAGAATTTCAGCACCAACATTTTCATACTTAACGTCCAAGTTCGAAAAATGAAAAGTTTTAGAGCTATTTCCGGATAACTCCAAAATAAACGATTTTTTCAACGTTTTTTCAATATGGCGACCGTTCCCGATCAAAATTTTGTATGCAAAACATGAATTACCTGTTTTCACATCGGAAAACACCATCTCTGGAAGTTTCATCACTCCGGCAATTATTGGAACCAACAGTGGCAAAAAATCACCCGGGACATGGGCTATTAGTAATAATTCATTAGTTTTTTTATTACTACCTGCACGTCAAGTTGCTCACCGTTTTGGAGATCAAAACTGAGAACTTCAATTTCAAGTATATTTAAGGAGAGTTGTAGAGAATATTCCTTTTGTGTGGCCGACTACATCTGGTTCCGGCAAGTCAATTCCTAGTCGCGGGTAAGATTTTGGAAATATTATTTCGAGAGCTCCTACGAATACGGAAGTCAGTTGGAATACGCAAGGTCAATTTCCAGCACGTGGGTCCTGGGGAAAAACACCATCGCCTGCATTTTTTTTGCTCGACGTGTTGACGTGGCTGTATTGGGATCACGATAATTGTGGCAGCAATTTCATTTAATAGAACATACACGCAGGGGAGTTGGTTTGTGTACGATAACATATGCAGCTTTGTATTTTTTAGCCTTTTTACCTCAAGCTTGGATATAGCAGGGAAGACAGCCAGGCCGAATCGTCAGGAGCGCTCTTGTGATTTAGCAGGGTACGCTGACCTGCGTATGTAACATATCCTTTTTTTGTTCAAACCACCTTTTATCTGGAGCAGCTGGTAAGTACAGAGCTGTATTTTTTTGTCTGCCGAACCACTCTCCATTTGCGTCCGGTTTTTTATCACGCTATTGGCGTATTCACCACATTGTCGTGCATCCGGATATAGCAGCGAGCAGCCGTCCATAGTACGATTTGAAAGGCAACATCTGTTGCCGAATTATAGCATTTTTTTACCGTTCAGGTATTAAGCCCCTCAGGCAGACTTCTGTTTGGGACCACTGGTCCGGAATTTGTGAACCATTTCTTTATAAAATTGTGAATTTGAGTCAGGAGTTTCCTGTACTGTATCTTTCGGAGGTTAGTAAAACACCATTTACCTCTCTTGTTTGTTTTATTGCCTCCACGGCGCCCAAACCGCAACATCTCAATTTTTTCTTTCAGCTAGGTGGATTGTATTCTAGCACTGTCGTGCAAATTCTAAACGAGCTCAAGCCCAGTTCGCTCTCCGACTGTGTGGCTAGCTGTCCAGCGGACTTAAGAGGCGAAGGTGTCAGCAATCGACGCTACACTGCGAAGAATCAGACACAGCCGAGCACACCGTCATTAACTGCACGAAGTGGGACGAAAAAAGAAAAAAGTCAAGTGCACTCTCAGTCCAACAAACCTGATCGAGGTCATGCTCGGGAGCGAAGAGTTATGGGCGCTAATAGAAAAACTCGTGAACGAGATTACGAGGGTGAACGAGAGCGACGAGAGAACTCGCCAGCAAATTGAAGCAAAGCGAAAGAAGAAGAAAACCACACACTAGTGAAGCAAGCGTCTGCTGATACCGAGAAGAATTGTGTAAACATTCCAGGGTCAGCAAGATGAAACAAAGCAGCGAAGTGCGGTTTTAGTGGGTCGGAATACCTGATGGTGGATTCCAAACCCACACTACCACCCCCAGTTTCCTATAGAGATTCGGAAAGCTGACGGTCTAAATAGTCGATTTAAGAAATAATTTTTACGGACGATCCATAAACAACCGTGATTTTAAGGGTTAAATGTAGGTCACGCCCCCCACCAAATTTAACAGAAATTGGTGTAATTTTCGGCCTTTTTTGGTCCGAATGTATATTCGGATTTTATACATATTCTTCGTTACTGTTAAACGCTAGCAACCGCCTCAGAGTCAAATTCGGACTGAAAAATGTCCAAAATTTACACCAATTTCTGGCAAATTTGATGGGGGGCGTGGCCTATACTTTACCCTTAGAAAAAGGGTGAGTTTATGAATATTCCTCTAAAAATTTCTTTTATTATACTATATAAACCGTCAGCTTTCCGAATATGTGTAAGGCATCGAGTTTATGCGGGTGAGCATTAGTGTGCTACTCCCGCAAACTTGGAATCCATCAATTGTTGTTATCCCGTTTCTTGAATGATGGGGGGGGGGGAACTGTTGAAGATTTTTATGTGTTTTAGAAAGAGAATATGTCAGAAGTATCAAATATCCCTTCGCTGTTGCCCAATTTGCACAAATTCGTTTAAAAACTCACCACCAGGTAGATTCGGCATTTTGTACACCTCCAACTTTGCAATTTCTTCTAACCTGAGATATTTTGTAGTTGTACTTACACCAGGTAATTTAAATTTTCGCCAATAACATTCGACGGGCATCAGTTTTAATAGTGTCCAGATACTTCTATCGTTCATTCTGTTGTTATTTAAAGTCACATAAGCGTAAGAGAAACCTTGTTGGACTTGGTTTCTATTAGTTGGGAGATGTGGAAAGGAATTTATATTTGGTAGAACTTGATTATTTTTCCTAGGCATGGTTTGGGGATAGGTGACTTGATGTTTATGTAGTGTCGGAAATACTTTCTTTTGAAGTTCTTTATATACCGAACAACCCCTGTAGTTGGCTGGGTGTCTCTGGTCACAGTTTGTACATTAGACTCTGTGGAAAACCGAGGTAAGCGGTTTAATAATTTATTTATATTTAATTAATTACGGTCGCTGCCACCACGAGCGTTCTTTTGATTTAAATTACCTTGAAATTGTTGGTTGATAATTTAGGGAGAGAGTACTCGACGGAACTCCCTTTTTACTTCTTCGTTAGTAGCTTTTGTCCTGTTGGAAGACGTAGGTAAAGGAAATTCTCGATACGAACACTTGCGTATTTTCAAGCAATAATAAACTGACTTATTTAAACAAACAATTATATTGATATCTTGGTACACATAAACAAAGTTGGCAAATTATACAATAATTACAAAATATACAAATTTCTGGGATTTAGTTTAATAATACACGTGCAAAATACCTTTTTAATTACTTTACTCAGCTCGCTAAGTCACCGACGTAAATCCAGGAAAATATAGTCTGGGAAACTAAACAAACTTTCTCTTTTTCATCTTATTGACAATTGCAATAAACACTTCAACTTTTAAATTCGTACTATCCGTTCTCAAAATTAACATTTAATTAAATTCTATTTCAAACAACTTCGACTTTTAATTAAGTATTGACTCTATACTTTGCTTTTAAAACAACTTTAACTTTTAAGTTAATATCGACTCACAATTTATTCAAACACGTACTCGCGGAGTAACTGACTTATTTAATCGGGTACCTTCCCGTCGACAACTGACTTAATTTTTTCTAAGTTGTGATTTTTATTACATTTTCCCCACTTTGGATATTCATATTCACCTCCCTTAAGCTAGTCAGAGAACCAATCTCGTTGATCCTTCGTCCTGCTTAATTTCAGGGGGATGTGACCAATCTACTAGTTTTCAAAACTTATTTCCCTTTGCCTGGGTGGGCTTTCGGACCGTGTGACTTTTGCAGCTGTATCTTAATTTTAACTTTTCCTCGAAATGAGGGTTTCTACAACCTATTCTCCTACATTAAGCAAATGAGGTGTGAAATTAACACTACACTTTTCCTTCACTTGCTAAGAATTAGGGCAAGGCTCCTTTTGGCGGTGCAGCTATAACTTACAACTCATTTCCTGTTCACGTGCGAAATAAACGCAAAGTAAAATTTGTTCTATTCTATGCATTGACTTAAACTAATGTTTCTATGAAATAAGCTGCAGGGCGTTCCCTTTGACTCTCGTAGCCGGCAGCACATCTGTAGTGCCCGGCTTTCCTTTGAGCCCGTTTACGTATTGAATAATTATTTCCTGCTTTTAAGTAAATGCATTGATATTTAAAAATACCATCCTACATATTTATTTCGTGTATTAAATTAAAATAGGGTATTCTTATATCACCTCTATTTAATTATCTCAATTACAATTATCTATGTCGGTCATGAAAAATACATAAACCGTATTTTGTAGATCGGTATTTAAAATTAATTAGGTATTTAAATTAATTAGCTAAAAGCGCAATTAATTTAATTAGCCAAGAGCGCGGGTTGTTACAACTCTGTCATCTCTGTCTTTGCGAGGGCAATCTGTAGTAGCGTGATCATCAACACACTTAACACATCGTGGTCTACGTTGGCAGTATTTTTTGGTATGCCCAAATCGCTTGGCAACGTGTCCATTGAGGTATTTCGCGCTTTGGGCGTTGAGGTTCAATACTGACTATCGCATTCAGTAGGTTTTTGATGCCAAATATTTCTTTGTTATTTGGTTTAATTTCCAATTCAATGTTGAATAGGGGAAGCAACGTTTTGGTGGTTCTTTCTCTTATACAGGAGATGTTTTTAATCCGGCGTTCCCCCAAATGGGGATTTTAGCCCCCTAGGTGCGGTTTTCGCCTATAGCTCACGTATTTTTACTTTTACAAAAAATTACCATTAAACAAAGTTTAATTTGCCTATTATAGTATGTATTGTAGTACTACCCACTGCAGCGCCACAAGTTATAGAGAATTTTATGTTCTTCAACTTTGCGTAATGGTAATTTTTCGTAAAAGTAAAAATACGTGAGCTATAGGCGAAACACCGCACTTAGGGGGCTAAAATCCTCATTTGAGGGAACGCCGGCTTGGGATTCTTATGAGACATTTTGGGAGTTTATTAGAACAGTTCAATATACATCTTTGCCAAATTTCAGCTTCTGTAAGCTCAACCCAAAATTTCGGTTTCGTTACTTGGAAGATACTTTAACTTGGGCAAATTTTGAAAAAATTTATTTTACTCTTCATTTTCCAACCTTGGGCACAATTTCAATTAATTTATTATTAAAAGCATTTCCCGTGCCCAAAACATTTCTCTCCCTGCAACGAATCAGTATTGTGCCATTTTAAGGGTGGGTCGTGTTTTCGGTCAATAATTTAAGTATTAGTGTGCCATGGAAAAATATGGAAAAAAAAACTATTTTATATTGAATTTTATGCTCTTCAATTATGATCTGATCATAATTCTTCATACAATCATAAATAAGCGAGTTATCGGAAAAAAATCGCGTTGGGGGAGCTAAACCCCCGATTGCGGGGGACGCCGGCGTGGGATTTTATGGGACTTTTGGGGGGTTCATTAGAACACTCCAATGTACATCTCTCCCAAAATTCAGCTTGCCCGGATATTTTGCAAACTAAAAACCTTCCTTGCCTGGACAAGTCTTATACAGGTCCTCATAGCAAAAAATTTGTAAGAGGTGTAAATTCAAGTAAAAATATCATCCTAGCGTGAATGTAAAAATTTTTAAAATATTCTGTAAAATGAAGACTTGGAGGAGGAAAATAACAGTTCAATACATGATACCAAATTAACATAAAAAAATATTGCTAAAAATTTCAAATTGTACAATTAACTATGTACGTATTTTCGTAAACCAAAACGTTAGTAAGTATTTGCTTACATTGTGCATTGCATTGTGTATTTTACCTTATACTGGTGTTAATCAAAATATTTATTCATTAAAAAAAACCTACTGCTGCTAAAAGAAACTGAAAAACATTATTAATAATCCGGTGGGGATTACCTAACCCTGGTCACTCCAAATAAATTGAAAATTTCCTATTGCAAAGAGGAAGGTTTATATAGTATACTGACATAATTTTCACAAGCGAAGATATAATCAAAATTTTGAGTAAATCGATTTTGAAGTTGGCAAATTTACATGTAAAATTAACGAGATTCCCGCGCGTCGCTCATTAACACTTAGAGTATTTTTGCCTTCATCCCGGTTTGCTTGATGGGTGGCGCCTTCTCGTATGTTTAGCTCTGCCGCGGAGCGGCGTACGCGAATGAAAAACCGCCCGGAGGGCCGTAGGGTAGGTTTTTTGTTGCGCCCAATTCTGGCCGTGCCAGATTATATTTATCACTAATATCCACTAATCACACCCCCAATCTATCCGAATTTCAAAGAAAAATTCAAATCGGAAACCGGGATGAAGGCAAAAATACTCTAGTGTTAATGTGCGACGCGCGGGAATCTCGTTAATTTTACATGTAAATTGGCAAACTTCAAAATCGATTTACTCAAAATTTTGATTATATCTTCGCTTGTGAAAATTATGTCATTATACTATATAAACCTTCCTCTTTGCAATAGGAAATTTTCAATTTATTTGGAGTGACCAGGGTTAGGTAATCCACCCCAATAATCCTAAACAAGAAAATACCACGAAATGTTTGTAAAAAAAAAATAATAACTCTTAATTTTTATTTCAGACTTTAGTATTACAACCTTGTTGCATTTATCACATTTTAGTAACATTACGTATATTTTATACATAATAATAAAATATAATTGAACATAAAATATATACAATTGAATATCAACATTTTCAAGTTTAAATTTTTAAAATTATTAGAAAATTATTTAAAATAAAACTTACAGATTAATAGATACACCGTTTAAATAAAAGTACTTAAATACATCCTAATAAATTAACATTGAGCTCACCTTCAAAGTAAAATTTTGAATTTTTAAATAAATGCACAACCCAATATGAGAAACATAATTGCTATTGGAAATATTATATAGACAGCCATTCTTGGATGACACGTACTAATTAAATACGTGATATCGTCATTGCCTTCATGCTCAATTCCATCTCTCATTGGCACTTCAACAATTACAGTCTCGTAAGACCAAAATGGAATAGAGAACAAACATTCAGTGTTATTAACACAAGACTTAGATTTGGTAATGTTGGCAAAACGAAGTGTAGGTTTATGAATATCAAATATTGCATGAATATCGTTTGATATAAAATCATTATCTGAATAAAAAATGTAATAGTAATAACCATCAGCAGATATATTGTGAATCGTTTCCATCCGTTCCCCTTTCTCTAAATAGTGCACATCTTGACACAAATGGCTAGGTGGAAAACTTTCAGCCATCAAAATATCATCATTATAACAAGCAATCAAACTTGTTTCAAAACTTGACACACTATTTTCGTTCGACAAAGTCTTCGAGTAGTTCATCGCATTACCCCCATGTTCGATCTTGCTATCGTACAAATGTCCCGTAATAGCTCGTTTCTTTCTCGTAGAATTCTTATTACTTCCTTCGTCTAAAATCTGTTTCAAATTATCTACCTGCTTTGTAAAGTTTGTATCGCCTGAATTTTTCGATAACAAATTTTGATAACTACTTGCACTTTTATTAAAATTAACATTTACAGCATCATCGTTAGAGGTATCTTCAACAGCTGCATTAAAGTGTGTATCGGCATCTTCTTCTCTTGCGTTTCGTAAATTTTCATCCTCTATTTCTATTTCTTCGGCAGATTCAAAAGTAACTTTGACTTGATTATGCTCTCGGTTAAAAACTGCTCCAAATTTATTCAAATTGTGATCCATTAAACCACACGTTTGTAAATTTCTTTCCCCTTTTACTAATAATATACTAGAACCTTGATACCGAGAGCAAACCTTCAAATATACCGATGCACCTTTTAATAAATAGAAACCCCAATATTCTAATGTATCGTCTGGTAAAGTCATGGATTTTTTTAATCGCATATGTTTACGTTTTGTACTTATTCTAGGTGTTTGATCCAGTTGAAATGCATTAAAACTGGAATTCATCTGTAAGCTGTGTGCATTACAAAATAGCGATGATATTCCTTGTTTTACTTCGATTACATCCGATTCGGCTACGGTGTAAACGACATCAGCATATACAATGTGGCGAAGATACAATGGAATTATAATTAGAATTGTTGGCAATACCGTTGTCATAATGCAGAATATAATGACCCGTTTTGCACCATGCATGGTGCCAGTATCTGTAATTAATATAATCGTATCAATTTAATTTCTAGGAGAAGCATAAATAAGGTGGAATAGGATAATTTTAAATTAATATTTTATAAATTAAAATAAAATTTAAAAATTAACAAGGCAAGTCAAAAGAGCCCTTCTGAGAAAAAGTGCGAAGTTAATAATTTCTTCTGGTTATATCTTAGTAGATAAGTTTCAACAATAATAGAAAACAAGTTTCAGGGAGTGAAGGTTAATAATGTTAAAGATGTTATCATGACTAGTAAGAATTTTGCATATTTTTGATTTTATAAAAAAATCTCAATATTCCTACCTTTGTAAATTTATTATTGCAAAGTGTAGTATTCCTTTCACCCATAAGAAATTTGAAAACAAACTCAAAATAAAAGTATTTACCAATTTTACTACATTTCAAAGAGGGAGTGACTACTGCACGGTCCGACCGCGCAATAATTTTTCATTCTGAAACGGTCCGACCGGTTAATGGTATTTCATTTCAGAACGGTCTGATCTTTGTATGCAATATTGACTGCTGTAAAATTGAATGTTGGGAGTTGTTTAATTTCGAAATTATAAATATTTATAATTATTATACTAAGGTTTTGTTTCTTTATAATGCACACATTTTGAGATATCACGTTCAATATCAAATCAAAGAAGTTTATAAAATATCGTAGGTGCTACAACTTAAATTTTGTAGCAGTTGTGAGCATGTAAGTGGCCAAAGGCTTATAAAAAATATGACAACAACTTTCTGACATGAAATGCCTCAAATACTTGTTTAGCCAATTATTTAGTTGATGCAGTTTTATTTCCAAAACCCTGAGAAAATTTTAAAATCGATTAAGTTTGGTAGAAGTTGTGCGCAATAACAGTAAATATATTCAAAATAAAATCTGAGAACAGTTTTGTGTTGGCCAAATTTTTAAATACAAAACAAAACATTCGGGGGTCAGACCGTTCCGCAATAAATGATTATCGGCCGGTCAAACCATCCCCCAACGAAAAATCATTGCACGGTCGGACCGTGCAGTATTCACTCCCATTTAAAAATCCAAATATTTTGATATTTTTTAAGATTAATCATTTGGTGATTAGGAGTGGGAAATTTAAAATTAACTTGCAGCAGATTCATGCTTTTACAGTCAACCAAACAAGTGTTCAGATTCATGAAAATAGTTTCGCCAGAAGAATTACGTTATTTGGAGTTTTTTTTGTTAAAAATAACAATACATTATGAACACGGTGGCGTATTACCATATGGGCTCTAACGTGCAACGTATCAAATTTCGAAGCGACAATGAGAGGTTTCAATTTTTTCAAGAATATCAATTAGTTACTTATTATTTCAATAAGGAATATCTTCAAGAATAAAAATATTGCGCGTGTTTTTTAAATTGCAAGATATAACATTAATTTGAAAAATACTTTCATTTTCTGATAGTCACCAATTGTTTGGTTGATTGTATAACACAAATTTCATATCGGAGCCTGAATGTAGAACCTTCCACAACAGAAAAATTAAAAGTAAAACCACATACCATTAAGTTTCTGAAAAGAACTGTATTGATTTGCATTGTAATAAGCCACATTTTTCATTTGCGTGTTAATCATTTTGAAATCGTAGAATAACTTCCATAAATTAATGCACCTCTTAAAATTGCATTCGATAAAACGCAATTTCTACTTGAACCACTAAAATGTCACATCGTCTAGAATATTAACAAAACAAACATGGAGTTATTATAAACGAACACAAACTTATAGTAAATCTTGAATAAAAATGAAGCGTTATTATCTGGTCAGAAGTCAACAACTCCAATGATAAAATGTATTTATTTAGACATCAATTATTACTATTATGTTAAAAACCTTAATTTGACGATGATGAATTCGTCACTTGAACGAAATTTTAATATGTAGAGGTCTCGAAAAGTATCAGAAATAATAAATTCTTAGATTGGCGCCCGTGTTAAATTTATAACGAAAAAGTTTGACCTCAAAGATTACAAGATAAGATTAGTACTCGAGTTGTAAATAAGTTTTTAAATGTTAAGTTTGTAGACTTAATTAAGAGGCCACTGATAAGCTAATCATCATTTTTTCGATTGATTGGAAGTTTTTCATATTGAACGTTTTGTCTTATTTAAAAAAATATTGTTAACAAGAAAATAATTTATTATATCAATAACAATAAATTATTGAAGGCGTCATAGGTTGGCAGTTAAGTGCATTGACTGCTATTGCCGAGGACCCAGTTTATAATTTTATTTTGACTGGCTCACCTCGGAAGGCACTGACAAACCTCCGAGGTGTACTCTGCCTAGTAAACCTTCTCAAAATTAAATACACGAAAAGAAGAGGAATAACAATTATAAATACTTTGTATTTATTGTAATCGAAATATTTGTCTTCAGAAGTGGCGAATCTAACTGATAGGTGAACGAAGACGACATCTGCAGAACCAAAACAAATTTATTGTATTCCTGAAAATACGTGTAGCATCAAAAGGTTCTCTTCCGTTTTTCAGAAAAATAAACTAATGAGTATAACATGACACCTTGTCGTATTGTATCCAATTAATTCCTACAATAAAAATTGCGTTATTAAAATAAATTGACAAAAAAGGACATAAAAATATAAAATTTAAAGGGCTTGTATTTTCGTCTCACTTAGACTTTACACATTGAAAATTGAGATTTTACGTTTAAATAATTTATTGGGGTAACAACAAAACCTTCATTTAGGTACATTAAAAAATCAATTCTATGCCATAGTCGAATAGATAAAACATCATAATTAAAAAGATAAGAAACTTGAAAATTACTATCAAGACGCGCAGATGTGGTTGAATGATTAAAAATGCGTAAAAGATATAATTAAAAAAAAATCAATGAGAAACAAGATCACTCAGGTTTGAAGTAGTTTTTGGCCATAAAAACTGCGTATTTCATAATTTTTGGTTTGCAATTATAAAAACAATTTTATTTTAATTATATTTCCTTTTTAAAATCCAAGTTAATGAAATGTAACTTATCACCATGGAACTGAGGAAAAGTCCCAATGAGGACGAAACAACGTTGTCGTAACTTCATATTTAAATAATTAATTGCATGTAAGTTACATTTCTTAACTTGGATTTCAAAACGTAAATATGATTAAAATATTTTCAACAATTTAAAAGTCAATTTTTATAATTAAATTTTCTTTTGAAAAATCAGAAACATAACAAAAAAGTTAAAATATTAGATGTATGAGGTAATTATGTAAGCTTCATTACTACTATTTTTCTACTATGTACGCAAATAATCATACTTGAGAAACAACAGTTTGTTTAGATAATATCAAACAAATTATCATTTAATTAGGCTGGGTTATATCGATCTTAGTTATTAGCTTCCAGTTACATCTACCAGGATATGATTAGTGTAACCACACCGAATTACGGTTCAGGACGTTTGAACGCGAGCAGTTAGGATTGTCGTTTTTTTAAATTTAATTTGTATTCGCCGGATTTTGTTATAATGAAACTGAAAAAAATTTAAATAAATCACTTGGTTGATTCACATTTATTTTTAGAATTTACCAAGCTTTGAAGCCAGGGAAAAGTTTCAATGTCAATCAGGGAAAACTTGGAAAAGTCAGGGAATTTGTTTTAATAAATTTGTCGTTTTACATTTCTTTGGAAGCACAGCCACAATTGAAATCAAATCAATATTATTAGGAAACCTCTTACTTACGTTTTTATTGATTTCTTTTATATTCTTTTAAACATTTTATACTATTTAATATAAAATATAAGGGCGGCAACTACCCTTGATGTGGCACAGATGAAGACCACACATTTTAGACAGGGAATTTTATAGAATTAATAAGGAGAATAACGATCAGTTAGCATTCTTCTCCTGAGCAAATATCTTGAAATAATTTTTATCGAATATATGTAAAACTGCAGCTCGATTTTAATTATTGCGGTTACTCCGAGAGTTATTCCAACTTGATTAGAAGGTGAAGAAACTAATAATGTGGAAAGGATTGCCGATTTACATTACCGTTGGTGGCGCCACCAGCAACAACAATATGGCTATGTTTAGACGTATATTTCGAAATTCAAAGTCATAGTCTGGTGAAAATTTGCAAACATTTCAGTATGGTGTTAAATTTATTGTAATATGATTTGTTCATTAGTTGATTTTGTTATGTTTTGAGCCTGAAGAACGAAGTTTTATTTTTATTTAATACGTCATTTACTAATTTGAAATTCTCCCACTTGGTGGCGTTTGCTTAATGTAAATTACGAATAGCCAAACATAAAATTCGATAAACATAAAGAACATAACAGAGCTAACGAAACGGAAAACAGAGTGAATGAGGGCAGCAAATATAAGATAAGACAATTATTCGCCCCAGAAATTTTAAAATGTTTTTAGTTGAAAATGACAATATTTATAAGATTTTCTGTAGTAGTTAGGCCATATTTATTTAGTATTAGTAGCATAAAATTCGAAGTTTTGGAAAAACTAAATTATGCATAATTTTGGGTTAAAATCTTTTCTAAATTTCTATTAATATTTACAATCTGTGCATACAAATTTAATAAACAATAAGTAAACGGTGTGATAACGAGTTAAGGTCATGTAGAAAATATTCCGTTAAAAATTTTCCTTTAAGAATACCAAATTAAATATTCCAATATTAACAGAATTCAATTCATTGGGGAAATTGAGTAGCTAAATCGGCTGTCTTGAATCGTTTCAATGAATCAGAATTGAAATAAAACTTACAATTTTCAAAAAGTTCTGTTATTTATGCTACAAGTGTGAAAAGGGCATAATTCTCGCACGTGCGCAAGAATATGCATTTTCACACGAGTTGCATACAAAACTTGATCTACTACCGTATTTTTTCGAAATCAATGATTTTTAATTTACTTGCTATTTTCCATAATAGAATGTTTTCATTATTTCTCTACTATTTTAAAAATGTTTGTCCAATGTGCTTAAAATAACTGAAAATGCATGAAAAAATTTTTATCTACTACCGTGCGAAACCTACTTTTTGTTGGGAAAGTAGGTGATTTCGCCAGGTTGGTTGGATCTTACGTAAAAATGTCCTAACGTGACCCATCAATTTTTTTCCATAGAACAATTTCTTTTTTAAAAAACGAGAACGTGCGTCATCAAATAGATTGTTTTGTGAAGAATAATCTAATCCTCAGTTATTTGTAGCTTAACCAATGTCTACTCGCTCATTCCAGGTTACATTATAAAAATAGCCCATTTGTTTTCCTGGCCTAGTAACGACAGTGTAAAAAGTTGTCTATTTCCGTGGTTCAGAATCCGGAAACTGGACGTCCCCTGTGTCCGTCAAACATTTTTAACATATAGTGGACATAGGCAAAGAAATCCGGATATTGGATGTATAGTCCAGTTATTAGGCACAATGTTTTGCTTTAATTCTTTAGCATAGCATCGAAAAAGAGTCCTTAATTTTCGACATTGATGATAAGCAAATTTTACAAGAGTTCAAAAAATTGTAAAGTTACTAATTGGCCGTTTCCTAAGTGCAAAATAGGTAGGAGTAAAATTAAATTTAATTAAATTCTAAGGTCTTCTAAGAAACTCTCCAAAGAACTTCGTCTTTTTCAAACTTTCGAATCATGTAGTTTTCAGATTTTGATGTTTTCTATTCATCTGATGCAAAAGTGATCTTCAGATGAGTGAAACTATCTTCAATTATCTGTAAATCCTCTTATATAAATACCTTCTAGCTCCAATAGGTCCCTAGCAGGGTGGCTTAACCCAGTGGGGACACAGGAAATAAAATAGGTCCCTAGCTGTGAGCTTTCGAAGTGTTTTTTTTAAGCTTTTCTGCAAAGACGTCAATTTCAGTTCATCTGAAGTACAAATAGGATATAATTTCAAATATAGAGAATAAAATTCTACGTACAATTATAAACAATAGAATGTTGTAATCCTGATAATTTATAAAAAGATAATTAATCCTATAATTAATTATTATTACTTCTAATTCAAAAACATTTTTCAGTTAAAAAATTGTACATCTAGAATTTTATGCGTATTTCAATTTTTATGGCTTATTTTAGTGCATATTTTTAAGTTTTTATAGTGCCTAAAATTCCGATACCTAAAATTATGACCAAAATTCGCAATTTACATTAACCAAACGCCACCATGCGGGAGAATTAAATGAAAATAAAAATTTGTTCTTCAGGCCCAAGACATAACAAAATCAATTAATTAACAAAACGTACAACAATAAATTTAACAAACATACTGAAATGTATGCAAATTTTCACCAGAATATGACTTTGAATTTTGAAATATACGTCCAAACACAGCCATGTTGTTGTTGCTGGTGGCGCTACCAACGGTAATGTAAATCGCCAATATAAGAACTTCCTCAAAGTAGAAATATGGGAATTTCAAAAGTCCTACTAAAAATACTTCTATAGTGCATTTCTTCTGAATTTAAAAATTAACAATATCACATTTTATCATTACATTACTTCAAATTTTGTAGCTAAATATAACTTACTAAACCGCAAGTTTTTTCTAGAGAAAATAAACAAACATTCTAATAGATATTTGATCAACTCACCTTGATTAACAATTCCATCAGCAAACTCTTGAAAATGATCTGTAGATTTTGATGATTAAATTTTGACTGTAATTGTATATTAAAACATCGACATTAGCTGGATCATCATTTTATTATTTCAACACTACTTTTATACCTATCCATTGGACCAATTGATGTAAAACTGTCTAAAATATGATAAAATTAGAAATTCCATTTGATTACAACTTAGAATTATTGTACATACCAGTTCCAATTCTTCAGGTTTTGTTGATTTTAAGTTATGAACTGGAAAATCTCTTGCACAAAATGTAGCAACTTTTATTATGTTTGATTTTATAAAAAAAAACAATTTACTTGACTTACGCCTATTATACAAAGTGATGAATAAAAAACAAATTCCAAAAATATCGCTTTATTAGAAATATTTCGATTTTAACAAATGAGCAATAGAAAGGCGATTCTCAAAGTTTAATTATTGATAAAGGTTTATAATATCCATCTTCTCCAATGCTGGACATATTTGACAAATGAACAGAATCAAGAACACTTTCGCCAAAATAGTAATCTTTGTACTTTTCCATTATATTGGTTGCATCAAATGGTTGTCTAGAAGACCAGTTGCGCCTTTTCCCTCGACTGTTACTTGGCGAAACCTTACCATATCGCGTGTTTATTAAAGTTACATGCAATTTTACATTATCCCTCTGTTGTTGAATTAAACCTTAAATATTTAAACAAATTAATGTAAATTTTGTATCAAAATTAAAAATGTACCTCTTTCGTAGAAGAAATCTGCTATGTTGTTTGCTAGTATTTGCAAAATTTCGTCATCGTCTTCTTTTATGATTTCAGCTTTCGCATACAAAATATGAGTTTTTTTAAAGTTTGTATTCATGCAATCAATTCCGGATACTTTAATTCTTAAATTCTTTTCCAACAATAAAGGTCTAAAAATATCGAAATGTTAAAATATAATTACAGTCGACTCTCGATAAATTGAAACTCAAGGGACCAGAGAAGGACTAGAGAAAAATTTCAAATTACCATTAATTATTACCAAATTATCGAGAGATTCAAATTAACGAGTGTTCAAATTATCGAAAGTCGACTGTATATTAACATTTATTTTTTATTACTCTATAATTTGCGTTTTACAATCGTTTAAAGCAGCAATAGCTTCTGACTTTTCAAATTCGTCCATTAACGAAAACACACATAAAGTTAAGTGTAGTTTTAAAGGTAACTGAAACATCGTTTCATGTATTCCTTGGCTTTGTCCATCCTTCAATACGTTGTCCTGTAGAGTTTTAAAGTGTTAGAGTTACTGTAAGTAATTGAGGTAGCCCAGCTAGGGAGCCACTTTGAGATAGAATTTAAAAATTATGTTTGATTTTGTAGATTAAGTATCGTGACTATAAAAATGGTTCAGCAAAACTATATAAAGCTTCCTATTTAGTCCAGGCAACGAAGGTTTTTAGTTTGCAAAAAATCCGGGTAAGCTGAATTTTGGCAGAGATGTACATTGGAGTGTTCTAATGAACCCCCCCCAAAAGTCCCATAAAATCCCACGCTGGCGTCCCCCACAATCGGGGGTTTTAGCTCCCCCAACACGATTTTTTGCCGATAACTCGCTTATTTATGCTTGTATGAAAAATTATGATCAAACCATAATTGAAGAGCATAAAATTCTCTATAAAATAGATTTTTTCATATTTTTCCATGGCACACTAATACTTAAATTATTGACCGAAAACACGACCCACTCTTAAAATGGCACAATATTGATTCGTCGCAGGGAGAGAAATTATTTTAGTAATAAATTAAATGAAATTGTGGCCAAGGTTGGAAAATGAAGAGAAAAATAGATTTTTTCAAAATTTGCCCAAGTTATAGTATCTTCCAAGTAACGAAACCGAAATTTTGGTTTGAACTTATAGAAGGTCCGGGCAAGCTGAAATTTGGCAAAGATGTATATTGAAGTGTTCTAATAAACTCCCAAAATGTCTCATAAAAAACCCAAGCCGGCGTTCCCCCAAATGAGGATTTTAGCCCCCTAAGTGCGGTGTTTCGCCTATAGCTCACGTATTTTTACTTTTACGAAAAATTACCATTCCCTACAAAATATATTTTTGCCAAATTTTTAATATGTATCAGGTTGATGGATAAGTTCGTAGCGTTTTTGATTTCCAACGTAAAAAAGCTTTGGAAACAAATTTGTTTGATTGTTTTATTGAATACTTCTTGAATTTTTCAATTTGTAGAAAGTTAGGGGTAATTGTTGGCTAAAGAAAATGGAGTGTCAAGTACAAAAAAATGAACATTTCTGACATATCTTTTTGTATGTGATTAACCGAGGAGTTAAAGCATTGGAGACCGCTAGAACCATTTGTGCCGTTTACAGAGAGAATGCCTTCATGGAAAGTACTGTACAAAAATGGTTTACTCGTTTCAAAAAGGGGCATTTTGATATGAATGATTTCCCACGTTCAAGGAGACCATCCGGCTTTGATGAAGACCGATTAAATGCTTCAATTCGTGATTATCCACGTCGATCAACTCGGGAATTGGGCAATATGTTGAATTGTGACCAATCAACTATCGTACAACATTTGCATTCCATGAGGAAAGTTCAAAAGTTGGGTGTTTGGGTATCATACGTTTTGAGCGAAAACAACAAAAATCAGCTTGTTACCATTTTTGTGCTTCTTTGTTTGCTCATCATTAGCCCATGTCCCGGGTGATTTTTGGTTCCAATAATTGCCGGAGTGATGAAACTTTCAGAGATGGTGTTTTCCGATGTGAAAACAGGTAATTCATGTTTTGCATACAAAATTTTGATCGGGAACGGTCGCCATATTGAAAAAACGTTGAAAAAATCGCTTATTTTGGAGTTATCCGGAAATAGCTCTAAAACTTTTCATTTTTCGAACTTGGACGTTAAGTACGAAAATGTTGGTGCTGAAATTCTGCACAATTTCGTTTTTTATTCATCTTTCTACGACTAATAGAACCGAAGATAGAATTTTTTGAAAAATGGTCAATTTTTTCACTTTTCGAACAACTGCGATCTCTTTGCTCTTTACGCGCAAATTACTGTATGATCGCGGCTCGTAGGCAAAAAATGCTTTCAATAACATCGATGGACAATTAATGTATCTACAAAATGCTTTTTTATACAACCTCGTACGACCAAAACTTGCTGAGATACGGCCGATTGGAACAAATTTTGACGCAAAATTTTATGAAAAATTTTCATTTCCTCTGGTAAAAAGTGGACAACGGCTACTTCTACGGCACAAATCATTCTTAGATAATCTAAAGGTATTTAAATTTGCTACATTTTGCGCCCTGTCACGTTTCTTTGCTTAGCCGTATATTTCCGAAATGTACCTACATTAGCTAAATACGATGGTTTATCCGTATGTATATATTCAATTATTTACATTCGGGTGATTATTTAAATGGCAAATTGAATATTTGCATAATACTAAATGTACAAAAGTAAAAAAAAATTGTAGTACCGTCTACGTCTGAATATTGTCGATTTATAGCCTTTACAAATTCGTTAATTTCTTTAATACATTTAACAAAAACGGAGTCATCTGTAAAATAAAGGGTAATAATGTCGTTGGAAAAATTATGTTCTATACTTTTTTACTACTTTAAACAACTGTCTAAACGACCCCGAAGTTTAAAACGAGCCAGATGTAATCGGATTTTACATATTGTCATTGAATAAATGCCACTTTTTGGCCAAATTGTTAAAAAACCGGATATTTTTTCGTTTTTTTCGATATAGCTCTGTTTCTATGAGGTTTACGTCAAAAATGCTCTGAAGCAAAGTTGAAGCTTAGAAAATTTCCGATAAAATGGTCCCTGTGTCATTTAATTTCCGTACTTAACTGATGAGCTACAGCCGTGCAACAGAAGTATATTTTCCGATGATTTTTACTGCACAATTTTAACACGTACGAAAGTGTTAAAAAAAGAACATAACAATTTTTTTTTTTGGAAATGTAAAGTATGGAACTCAATCTATATAATATTGAGATACATTTGCCACAATTTCAGATTTTTCGAGGTGATATTACTCGAGAAATGGTAGAATGTTCCCTCTGCAGCGTGGCACCGCTGGGCACCGCGTACTGTGAGGGTCGCCCAGGTAGCTTCAATTCCAATATTTGGCGGCAACTGTGTAATTTTCGGGCCCCTTTTTATGATCTGGCAACATTGCATGTCATTATACGATACATCCTCTACCTGAGTAACACGCGTTCCAGTCTAACGTACTTTTCACGGCAGTCAGTGTCAGTAGGCGAAATGGCTGAAGAAGTAGCGGAAAAATGTTTTATTTGCGAAAATCTTCTGACAGAAAACGTCGTGAGTGTCAAACAGAGAGGAATCGAAACATTTCGCGAATCAAGTCGAAAATTGTAATTTTTAAAAGAAAAAAATTCGGTATCTGTTCACGACGGATGCCGTAAAGTGTACAACAACAAATAATCATATCTCGGCAAGTTTTGGTCGTACGAGCTTGTATAAAAAAGCATTTTGTAGATACATTAATTGTCCATCGATGTTATTAAAAGCATTTTTTGCCTACGAGCCGCGATCATACAGTAATTTGCGCGTAAAGAGCAAAGAGATCGAAGTTGTTCGAAAAGTGAAAAAATTCACCATTTTTCAAAAAATTCTATCTTCGGTTCTATTAGTCGTAGAAAGATGAATAAAAAACGAAATTGTGCAGAATTTCAGCACCAACATTTTCGTACTTAACGTCCAAGTTCGAAAAATGAAAAGTTTTAGAGCTATTTCCGGATAACTCCAAAATAAACGATTTTTTCAACGTCTTTTCAATATGGCGACCGTTCTCGATCAAAATTTTGTATGCAAAACATGAATTACCTGTTTTCACATCGGAAAACACCATCTCTGGAAGTTTCATCACTCCGGCAATTATTGGAACCAACAGTGGCAAAAAATCACCCGGGACATGGGCTATCATCGTTTAGCTCCTCAACAACATCGGTCGTTTTTGTCTCAAATTGTTACTGGTGACGAAAAATGATAAATGAAGAACAGAAAGGAATGTCTGAGCCCTAACAAACATGCAAATCCTTATTATTGAAAAATATAATTATAGAGAATAAAACAAGGTTATGAAAACAAGATTATGATACTGAAGAGAAGAAGTTCTACAAGGTTATGGCAGTCCCAACATTGCTATATGGAAGTGCAACATGGGCACCGTTTCGAAAACAATTACAGGCAGTACAAACGGCCAAAATGAGGTTTCTAAGATCAGTAAAGGGATGCACAAGAATAAACTACCTTTTCTTTAGTTGAAAAAGTAAATAGTCCAGGTAAGGAAGGTTTTTAGTTAGCAAAAAATCCGGGCAAGCTGAATTTTAGCAGAGATGTACATTGGAGTGTTCTAATGAACCCCCCAAAAGTCCCATAAAATCCCACGACGGCGTCCCCCACAATCGGGGGTTTTAGCTCCCCCAACGCGATTTTTTGCCGATAACTATGCTTGTATGAAAAATTATGATCAGACCATAATTATTGAAACGCATAAAATTCTCTATAAAATAGGTTTTTTTATATTTTTCCATGGCACACTAATACTTAAATTATTGACCGAAAACACGACCCACCCTTAAAATGGCACAATATTGATTCGTTGCAGGGAGAGAAATGTTTTCGAGCACGGGAAATGCTTTAATAATGAATTAATTGAAATTGTGGCCAAGGTTGGAAAATGAAGAGAAAAATAAATATTTTCAAAATTTGCCCAAGTTAGTATCTTCCAAGTAACGAAACCGAAATTTTGGGTTGAGCTTACAGAAGCTGAAATTTGGCAAAGATGTATATTGAAGTGTTCTAATAAACCCCCAAAATGTCTCATAAAAATCCCAAGCCGGCGTTCCCACAAATGAGGATTTTAGCCCCCTAAGTGCGGTGTTTCGCTTATAGCTCACGTATTTTTACTTTTACGAAAAATTACCATTAAGCAAAGTTGAAGAACATAAAATTCTTTATAACCTGTGGCGCTTCAGTAGGTAGTACTACAATACATACTGTAATAAGCAAATTAAACTTTGTTTAATGGTAATTTATCGTAAAAGTAAAAATACGTGAGTTATAGGCGAAACACCGCACTTAGGGGGCTAAAATCCTCATTTGAGGGAACGCCGGCTAGGGATTTTTATAAGACATTTTGGGTGTTTATTACAACAATTCAATATACATCTTTTCCAAATTTCAGTTTGCCCGGACCTTTGGTAAGCTCAAACCAAAATTTCGGTTTCGTTACTTGGAAGATACTATAACTTGGGCAAATTTTGAAAATATTTATTTTTCTCTTCATTTTCCAACCTTGGCCACAATTTCAATTAATTTATTATTAAAGCATTTCCTGTGCCCAAAAACATTGCTCTCCCCGCAACGAATCAATATTGTGCCATTTTAAGGGTGGTTCGTGTTTTCGGTCAATAATTTAAGTATTAGTGTACCATGGAAAAATATGAAGAAAACCTATTTTATAGAGAATTTTATGCGTTTCAATTATGGTCTGATCAGAATATTTCATACAAGCATAAATAAGCGAGTTATCGGCAAAAAATCGCGTTGGGGGAGCTAAAACCCCCGATTGTGGGGGACGCCGGCGTGGGATTTTATGGGACCTTTGAGGGGTTCATTAGAACACTTTCAAAATTCAGCTTGCCCGGATTTTTTGCAAGCTTGAGCCAATTTTTCGGTTTCGTTGCCTGGACTATAAATGAATACAAAAAAAATAGGAAAGCCATATCAACAGAATGTTGGACTATTTCCCAGATTGATTGGAGAATACAAACCCAAGGGAAGACCTAGGGTGAAGTGGTAATGAGTCGGAACAGGACATTGAACCTAAATCATGTGGATGATGATGATGAAATACATTCTTCCAACTACCACCAACAAGACTATACCGGGTGTTCATTTTAAAACTTCCAGCAATTAATATCTCAAAAACCAAAAGTCAGATGAAAAAATGTTTCGGACAAAAGTTGTATGATAGCGAGGGAGAAAGAATATGGCATAATTGTTTTTTTAATTTATTGACCTTTTCAAGGTCATTTGAAGGTCAACTTTGTTTTTTTAAATGGCACCTTATATTTCTTTAGCAGATTCATATTTTGCACGAATAAATAATCAACTTTTGTTGGAAAACTTTTGTTTATCCGACATTAGGCTTTTCGAGTAAAATGCATTGCAACAAAATAAAAACATTTTAATAAACTGCAGCTGATTATAATCGAAATTTAATTTTTTAAAAGTTAGAAGGCTGTTATTGATTTTTTCATTTTTTCCACTGTTTAATACTAATAAATAGCCTTCTAAAACTTGTAAATATTAAATTTTGATTAACAATGTTGATTACTTATTTTGTTTCAACGCATCTTATTTGAAAAGCCTAATGTCGGATAAAAAAAATTTTCCAACAAAAGTTGTTTATTTATTCATGCAAAATATGAATCTGCTAAAAAAAATATAAGGTGCCATTTAAAAAAACAAAGTTGACCTTCAAATGACCTTGAAAAGGTCAATAAATTAAAAAACAATTGAGGGGTCTGGAAGTAAAAGGGTTCAAGTGCACTTTTAATAGTTCTGAGAAACATGGCTTTAAAGTTTACTGGAAATTTAAAATTCCAGGAATAAGTTTAGAAAATACAATTGTTGATTTTGAGTAGCCTGCCTTCCTTTAAGGAATCTCGATAATCCATTCATGCGCGTCCCATAGGGACGCGCATGAATGGATTATCGAGATTCCTTAAAGGAAGGCAGGCTACTCAAAATCAACAATTCTGATTCACAATGAACGTAAGACATAAGAAATGCGTAAGACGTCAAATTGACATACAGCGTAATTTTAATACATAAAATTAGTCATTTACTAAAATCATTTTACCTCTAAGTTAGGATACCCATTAGGTATGATATTCTGCACTTAAAATTCATAATTCATAAATAAAATTCAGGTTCAAGTGCACTTGAACCCTTTTACTTCCAGACCCCTCAATTATGCCATATTCTTTCCCCCTCGCTATCATACAACTTAAAAGACAGAATGTATACCTTGTTTATAGAGAATTTTATAAGCTTTATATTTTATATGAAACATATTCCGATATTGTTTATGGTTAGCGAGATATAAGCAAAGAATCGGGGGACCATTTTTCCAAAAAAAGCAGATCGAGCAAACAGATTTCGTTCAGGACTTTTAGCATGTTTAATAGTAAGTACGCCTAAATGAACATTTTTGCTAAATTTCAAAACTATACCTATCAAGTTATTCCCTATTGACTGGGCTAAACACGATTGCATAAAATTAGGTCTATATACCTTAAATAATTGAAAGTTTCTTTGAACCTCTTCAGTATGAACTGGTATGGATATAAACTGCAGAGGTTTTAATTTTTCTTTAATATCCAGTAGGGTGGAGTGAATAATTTCGCGGGCATCAACAACATCGCTTACAGTAGAACCATTAATATTCAAACATCCTTCCTCTCCATATCTTGGCTTTGTTATATCTGTATTTGTGTCTTCCGCCAATTTCCTGATATTAAAATTGGGAAAATCATCAAGTCGTTGGTAATAAATACTACAACAAAAATTTCAGTGTTACATTATTTTACAGCATATGCATAACCTGACGAACTTACGGCGGCACACGAAATGCAGTTTCAAACTTGTTATTACTCGTTTCATTGATTTTAAACTTTGGCTCTTTCACTGTGTCTGTAAATAAACATAAAACCGCATTGTATTTATAAACAAAGACCTAACCTCAAAATTTACAACCGTACCTACAACAGATTTCTTTAAATTCTTGTATGGCACAATTTCAAAACATTTTCCATCGATCCACATTTTCTTTGCCTTATCCATCGCTTTGTACATTTTGAAAAGTACAAAAATCAAAAAGTTAAACGGTATTTGACAGCTGCTTGAATGGGATTGTCGAATTTGACAGCTTCAGCATCGGCAACAGACTTGTAATCACTTTGATCTTTAATTTTCAAATATATAAATTTAGTCATGGCTACAACGAAAATTCCTGGCCAAAAAGTGATTTTGTGTGGTGAATACGGTGTTGGTAAAAGCTCTTTGTTTCGTAGATTTACAAATAATACTTTTGTGACAGCTTCAAATAGACAATCAACATTAGGTTTGGATCATTTTGAAAAAGTGTATCAGGTAGCAGAGAAAAATTTAAAGGTACTCCAGTTAGATTTAAGAAATTTGAAAATATGAAAATAGTATCGTAAGTTTTATAGCTTCAATTATGGGACACGGGTGGAATGGAAAGGGTTGCTTCCATTACATCTAGTTATTATAAATTTGCCGAAGCTGCAGTTTTAGTATTTTCGTTAGATAATGCAGTGTCGTTTCATACGTTATCACAACATTTGTTGGATGTTGTTACTTATGCCGAAAATGCTAAGATATTTCTGTGTGGGAATAAGTCTGATTTAGAAGGTAGCAAACCACAAGTAACCGATGCTGATATTGAAGCGTTTTGGTAAGATTTTTCTCAAATGTGTTTAATAGTTTTAAGTGAGTTTGTCTTTAGCGAACAATGTCACAATCTTATCAGTGGGATATACAAAACTTCGTGTAAGTTGGGAGAAGGTATCGAGGAAATGTTCACGGATATTGCATCTCAACTTGTGGAATCAAACAGATCAAGATTAGAGTTACAAACTATGGATCAACACGGGTTTAAAATTTCAGCCAGGGAAGATCCTGTCGATGATACTTGTTTATGTTAGATTTTTATCGATCTAGTCTTCTGCTTGGAATAGTCTTCTAGTCATCATATTTTGCATTTTTAAATGTTGACATTTAAAGAAAATCATACTAACGTCCTATACTGTGATGTAATGAGTCAAGCAAATAAAAATTTATTTGAATTATAATGTTTTAGTATCGTTAGAAACTTTTTTTTAAATTTGAATCGTTCTGTAGCTACAATAAATTGATTTTAAAATTATATGAGAAACTTTACAAAGACATTTTTATTTGCTTTGCTCTTTATTAACTCTTATCTTACCAGATCTATTACTGAGTATTTTTTAAAAAATTTATTTTAACATAAATTACCTCTGAATCTGATCAAAAAAAAGTGTTGGCTGTATGCCAGCAGTGTGCTTGTTATAAAATTATTAAATTATACAAAAAAAAGTTATAAAATTTAGGCGATTAGTTGTGATGATCTATCACGAGAGGCCAGTCATATTAGACTAATTTAAGTAATTTTTAACATTACTTCAACTACTACCTCTTTGAGAGTTGGTTTATCACCTGGTAAATCGACTGTCTGTTATACTTTAGGAGTGAAGCACCCTAAATTCTTCTTATTAAGCAAATCACTGAAATATTGTTGCCACGTTTGAACAATTTCCTCCATATCGGTGATCAAGTCTCCATTATTCCTCCTCAGAAAAATCTTAGATCTGGGTTTAAAACCATTCCTATTTGATGTTATCTCATTGAAAAACTCTGCGTTTATTTTTGATCCTATTATCTTCCATATTTCTCATTATTCTATGTTTGTGCTCTCTCTTCTTATATCTAAAAATTTGCCTGGCTAGTTTTCTCGCATTTATATCTCTTTGCAAGTTTTCATTACTTCCATTTTGTATTGCTATCTTCTTGAGTGCCTCCTGCTCCTTTAATATTATATCCCAACATTCCTCGTTGAACCACCTTCTTGACTTCTATAATGTGATCAATTTGGTTTCTTGTTCTGACATCATTTCACATCCATGTTTGCTTGTGGAAATCTTTATGTTCAAACATAGTTGACTTTATGGTGAAATTGTTGGCAGCTGCAAGCTCGATTGATGCAGTTGTGTAAGCTGTATTTAACAATAGACAGTCTAAAAAGTTCTGCTCTTTTCCAATCTTGGCATTAAAATCACACACAATTCTTATGTCTTATTTAGACATCTCTTCTATGGTTCTCTCAAGCTTCTTTTTGGTCACCTATGATTAGATAGATACAATTTCAGCACATAATAAAAAAACACAAAACCACAGGGCTACAGGATAGTAACCAAGAACTTGACTATCTTGTAATGTATCCTTCTAATTATGATAGATTATCACGACTGATTGCCTGTGCTATAATAGGGTCATTCCATCTCAAATCAACTGAAGAATTTACTCGACCCCCACCAAATTTGACGAAACTTGGTACATAACATCTTAGTATGTTTGGGCTACAGTCCCACTTCCGACACCACCTAAATCAAAATATTTTCTGCTACACACTAAAGAGCACAGTTAATAGAGCAAATTGTAAAAATATGTTGGGGGGTAGGGGGCCAAACTTTTGAATAAATCGAATTTGAACTTAGCAAATTTAACGAGATTCAGTGGTAAAATTAACGAGATTCCCGCGCGTCGCTCATTCTGTTGACGGTGCGTGCAGAAAGAACTAGTCTTAAACTTAGCGTTTCACGGACCGGCAGAATGCCTCTCGGGGCATAATGCGACTGGCTTCTACGCCTTTTCAGGGTTTTAACCCATATTACATCTTCAAAGAGAGTTTTTATTCAATTTTTTGAGCGTTGGAGGAGACAAAGCTGGGCCCCGCCCAGCACGTGCTCCGCTTCGCAAACCATGCTTGCTTACTACGGACCGGCAGATGCAGCTCGTCTCTCCTACATGTAACATCGATTATTTTTTGTTTTTACGCGATTTTTTGGGGGTGAAACGTAATAGTTTACTGCCCCATACCGCAACTATACTTTTTAATGCTATTTCAAGGGTCTTTAAGCTCCCAGTTTTTTAGATCCCGGTTTTCTTGATCGAAGGCGCTTCTCGTATGTTTAGCCTAGTAACCAGAGTCAAAACCGCCCTGGAGGGGTGCAGAGCGTAGCGGATCGAATGCACACCCCAAAAATCGAAGAAAAAAAATTTAATTTTTTCACTTTTTCGGCATACACGGGTTATTTTCCATTTTTTTGATAATATTCATTACTAATATCTACTAATCACACCCCCACCTTTGAAATCCGAATTTCAAAGAAAAATTCAAATCGGAGCGAAAAAATTTTACGCGATTTTGAATTTTACGCGACCGTCTTTGAATTGTATCGCGTCTGCCTGGGGGATGCGACATATTCGATGCTAATTTCCCGTACTTTTCAAAAGTCGATATTGGGGTTGTTTTTAACATTACCACCCAAAATATTTTTTCTATAGACTAATATAAGCATGTTCTTTAGTGTGTAGCACACGAAAATTATTTTCGGGTGGTGTCGTTTGTGGGATCGTCGCCGGCTTTTGTTTCCTTGTTTTGGTTCTTCAAAAAGTCGAAAAGTTAGTGTGTAGACTTGTAGAAAAATGACTGTAACTTCATCCAAAGTAGTCTAAATTTAAAAATAAAAAATGTTCTGGAAAGGTAAATGAACGCTGTATTCAAACTCATTTTATTTTTTCAACCCCCAAAAGGATTAATTTTCTAATATTAACCCTATTTCTAAAAGTGTATTTTTATTTTGTTTTAAACTTTTTATCAAAATTATAGATGATGTGGTAAACTTACATTCAGATAATAAATATTTATGATAAAAATCTACACAATTAATTGAAAATCGATTCCGACCTTTTTAAATAAATATAACGGTGGTCGCGCAACTTAGCTCTACTTTGCACGGTTATTACTATGTGAATACGAATCTGACGAAAAATATGTATAGAAGTTTTTTTGTAGAGAATTTAATTAGCTTTAATTTTATATTAAACTATTTTGTCAGAAAGTTCAAAGAAACTTGAGAAATAGGCGAGAAACTGATTTTTGTCCGTTTCTCGCTATACAGTCGAGTCGCGAAATAGTGAATTAAATATGGCAAAGACCTTTCACTTTTTCGGGGTTGTTCACTATTTCGGTATTAAAAAATTTACAATAAAATCACATTTTGTAAATGAAAGCTGTATTTTAAAGAAAATTGATGGTTACATACAAACATAATTACAATACGGGTAGGAAAAATGACGTTATTTTTTATTGTACTTGTTTTTTATTTAATTTAATACTTAATATTTCAACTTCTTCTGCATTTTCTTCACTCCACTGAATAACATCATTTAAAGATGTCAATGCATGATTTATTGAAATAAGTTTTCATTAAAAGTATAAGCAACCATCTCATCCTCGTCTTCCTTTTCCGATTCAGAATCGATCTGAATTTCGTTCCCTGTATAATATTCGTAAATTCTCAATCTTTGGGGGAAGTCCCTATAAATGATGTCATTCAAACTGCACGATTTAGTACACAGTTCGCTGTATCGGGGTTACCGCTGTTCGTTATATAGGAGTGCCATATACACTCAATGTTAAAATTTTTGTGTTCACTATTTCCGGTAGTTCACTATATACGATATTCACTATTTCGCGACTCGACGTACTTAATTTATTTTTAGTAACCGAACCCATGCTCATCCCATGATCAAATTTGGTATGCCTGCTCAGCACAATTGCACAAAATAATAGTGAAAAAATGAGCAAAATAAAAATACCCTTTTAGAAGTAGGGGTTGAAATAGGGTTAATATTAGAAAATATAATCCAGTTAGGGGTTGAAAAAATAAAATGTGGTTGAATATTTGAATAGAGCGTTCATTTTTACCTTTCCAGAACATTTTTTATTTTTAAATTTAGACCACTGTGGATGAAGTTACAGTTGTTTTCCTACAAGTCTACATACCAACTTTTTGACTTTTTGAAGGACCAAAACAAGGAAACAAATGCCTTTTTGGACAAATCCTAAAATTTGTATTTTTTATTTCTTACCAAGATGGCGTCTACCAAGTTTCGTCAAATTTCGTGGGGGTCGAGTCAATTTTGCCTATTTTTCAGTTGATTTGAGATGGAATGACCCAATAAGATGTAGTACCTCATTACGGATAAAAAAATAATTTTGAATTCTTCCTTGAATTAAAGCTACTATTTACAATAAATTTATTAAAAGTATCTTATGCTATGTAGAAATACTGGTACAGTTAAATGTGATAAATTTTAACAATAAAAAGACGAGCAAATTAAAACAATTCCGTTGGGTTCAGGAACTAAAAGCAAAAAAAAAACGAAACTTATTCAATTTTGTCTTTAACTTGGAATGTTTTTATTTGATGTCCCATCTTTCCCATATTTTTTTGGGATAAATTAATTTTATTCAACCTTTAGATATCCCAGAATCATCAACTAATTTTTTTCTTTTCGGCATCATACCTATTTAGTTCTTAATATTTTACAAATTTGAAGTTGAATATTTATTTATAAGAATAATATTTACATTTAAAGTTAATTGTATAAATTGTAGCGATCATGGACGAATTCTTCCAGCTTACGGGTTTTTGATGTTTTTATAGTTTTGCACATTTGATTTTGTTAATTTCAGTTCATTGCGGTTTCTAAAATTTGTTATTCAGAAATTAAATTTCTATAATTAGAAAATGGCAAGCTTAAATTTTTATTATAAAATAAATTATCAAATCATGCACAACAAAATAAATTCTTGAAGTACAAAATAATAATACATAAAAATCCAATATCATCATCAGTTGACATGAAAATTAGTGACTCTCTTATGAGCATTATTTTCACAATTTTGAATAGTGACATCTACAGCCTTGCGATTATTTTTTGTATATCTTTAAAACTAAATATTATTGGTAAAATTTCTTTTTATATTATTGGCCAGAATAAAAATACGCTACTTTGCTCTCCTTTAAGGCTGGAGTCTGACCACAACCACCTAACAAAATTTAGCTAATTCAAATGGTGAAAATTTAAAACCGAGTTAAAAGACTCGCCCACTTATAAATCAATTATTTAACTTGGTCGAATTTTAGTCAGTGGTTGATGATGACTTAGCAGCACTTAAGCTCTGGCATTAAAAAAATGTAACTTGCAATTTTTTAAAGATATAATTATTTTATTATTAATAATTTTCTATTTTTGTTTTAAGCCATGGGTCTGCAAGGCCCGTAGTGCTATTGTATATATATTTTTTTTTGTTATTTTAAGGAATGAGGTTTTATTTTAAACTAGCTGACACGGGCGGCCATCCCTGTAACGCTAAATTGATCCGTTGATTATCATCCCCCCCCCTCCAGTTGCCAAACATATTATTAATTAATTTATCTATCTGTGAGTCTCTAATGCTAAACGCAGTGCGGCTTTAGGCCACATAGGTGACTGCTAAATAGTATACATAATAATAGTATTTTTTCACGGTTGATCGAACGCTATCGTAGTGCTGTTTGAAAATTGTTCATTTAGAGAATTTTTAATTATAAAAGGTTTAAAAACCTTATAAAATAATTATTTAATTTTTAACTTTTTTACATGTGTACTTTTGTAAAACTTTCTTGAAGAGTGGGGAGTGCGCCCAAAGGAGTTTCCTGCTAACTAAATTATTACTACACCTTTTCCAGCAGTAATTCAGAAAACCTCACCTGCTGTTCAGAAATCGTGAATTGTAATTCAGATTTGTCATTGAATTGCAATTGACAAATCTGAATAACCGTTGACGATTTCTGAATATTAATTGACAAATCTGAATAACAGTTGATGATTTCTGAATATCAATTAACAAATCTGAATATCAATTAACAAATCTGAATAATGGTTGACGATTTCTGAATTACTGGTGGAAAAGGTGTAGTCCAGTGTTTAATAATTAAAAGAGAAAAATTACAGTATTAATCTGATTAATGTAGGGTCTGGCAAAGCCTCATATTTAGTAGGTTCTTGAACCTCAATTTGCGTAGAGAACTCTTTTTTAGAGCAGCTAGCATGGGCAGCTTTTTATTCTGTTAAAATATGTGATTTTTTAACTATTACATTATACTGAATAATAATGTACACTGCTAAAAACTTATGTTTAATTTAACTATATGATTTTTAATTTAATATTTTTATTGTTAGATAAGATATTGATGAAATATATTACCTAAACAAAACATTAAAATTTAATTAAATTGATATAATATTCTTTATCATTTTATTTAAGTATATTAATCAATATTAATCTATTATTACTGATAATACATAGGTAATTATTATGTAATATATTATTTAATAATATTAATGCACTTTTGTTTTCGACACTTTTATTTAAATATATTTTGTAGCAAACAAACTATTACCTGTGTGGGTTGCGGTGCTTAAACGCTTTGAATTCTATTCACTCTATTAAATTATTTTTAAAAATAGTAGTGGTAAACATAAATTAAAAAACTTGATATTGGAAAGTCGACCAAAGGAAATTTATAAAATTGATTTAGGGGAATGTGCAAGGTCCTGAAAAAATAAATCTAATGTCTGCATTGTAATTTTTATGACAAATGGGCTTCTTATAGCTGCGAATTCTAAAACATTCCAGCTGAAATTACATAAAGATAGAAAAGGACTGTGAGCTTAATCTTGAAAAACGTTGATAAATATTGGAAGAGTCCAAACAGAATATTGAACAAAAAAATTCAAGGAAGATTCTAATATCAACCGTTTTTATGTAATAATGCAGTGAAAACTAAAGCGTCCAAAGCGCATTCTTCAAATCATAACCAGTTTTCCCTTGTCCGAAAATCAAATTGCTGTATTATATTATAAGCACATGGAAACTTCTAAAAAATGATTTTGTCAGAAAATTTGAAGATTATTTTGTATGTTCGAATTACTAGGGATGTCTTTAAAACTATGTACAGTGCATTTGATATTTTCCTGAAATATCAGAGAACTGCAAAAAAGATTAATAAAACATGCCCGATTTTGCCACCATTAGGAAGGATACAAAATTTACCCTTATGCATAAATAAATTCAAACTAAAAATTCCCACTTTATAAGTAGGACGTGGTTAAATCCAGTTTTCTAAAATTAAAACCTTTGCGAAATTTTCCACAATTTTTAGGCAGCTAGGACATAATTTTAAATTGCACAAAAACATAGAAAATGAACAATGACATAAAAACAGTTTACTTTCAAAATTTTGAAGAGTTGAGGGAACCAAGTTTTTAAATTTGTTCCTGAATCAATCGGAAGTTTTTAACATTTTATAACAGTTTATTATAAGGCAGTGAATTATTTTTAGGGATGCACCGGAATTCCGGCGGTACCACTAAATCCGGCCAGTTGGCCGGAACTACCGTTCCGGCCGGATCGCTCCGACCTGATCGCTTTCCGGCCGGAATTTTCGGAACTTTTTGGAAATGTTTAAGTTTTAAATTTTTAATATAATTTAAATTCAAATATATGCAAAAATAAAGAAAATTATTTTAAGGTTTTTTTTAATTGGTGCCTACTTACCTATTGTTAAGTCGTTAATTAATCACAAATAATTTTTTTTTGAACAAAATATATTTTCTTTCCAAAAATTACAAAACATAAATAGTAACTGAAAACATTATTAACAGCCAAATTCTAACAGCAAATGAATAATGAAATGACCTGCAGCCCTGTGCCTTTGCTTATGATTAGGCGTCTGGGATTTCCCGACTTTCGCGTCTGTGATTCCCCGACTTTTGCGTCTGGGATGCCCCGACTTTCGACCAGATATATTTTGTAATTGGCCAACAGTGAAGGGTGTGCGTGTTTCCTTGCCTATGATAGACCGGCGGCTGTGGTTCCCCGACTTCTTTTTAATTTTTTTATTATTGGCAGGTGGCTGCTATTCTCCAATTGAATGAGTAGAATTGTTTTAATTTTGTTAATACTGATTAAAAATTAATATTTAAATAAACAGTAATTTCTATCTAGGTAAAATTAATGGTAATTAACACTCTGCATACTGTAGCTAGTTTAAAAAAAAGTAAAAATAAATCGGCCTCAATATTTTCAATGTTTTACGTATAAAAATAGGCATGCAAATACATTTTAAATTTAGGTCCCGATCTGGCCGGATCGGCAAAATACCCGATCCGGTGCATCCCTAATTATTTTTATATCAATTTATTCATAGTAAAGGTAAATGAATACTGCATAGCAAGAGAACCCGATAGGCTAAATATTTTACCACAAGACAAATAATTGGAAGGATATTCAGATCCATTCTCACAATTCAAACAAAAAAAATATAGATCTGTTAACATAAGGGTTAATAACATTTTTGATAAGAATAAGCTTATGCACAATTTTTTCGATTGTATACTCACAAAGATGTAAAAAATACTTTAGCTAATATTTTGCCAATGTATGACTGACTCAATTTGAAAATTATAGAATTAGTAAGTTGTCATTTTGATAGGACATTAAAATTAGCAAAAACTATTTTTAAGGTTTTATAATTGTTTTTTGATTATTAATAATAAAACTGCATATTAACAAAATAATATTTTTTATTGGGGAATAAAAATGAAACATTACCGTTTGTTTAGGAGCTAAAATTAGAAAACAAATTAAACATAAATTATTCTAAATAATAATTTATATCCAAAGTCCAAAGACATATTTAATGTTGTGACCATTTAATTGATTTTATATCGATTCCTTCTTGTACCATTTCCCACAGTGGACTCATTTCTCGTAATCTTATAACATGTTGGATAACTTTTTCAGCTGTGTAATCAACTTCTTCCATTGTTGTAAATCTTCCCATACCAAATCTAAGAACCAATTGTTGAAAAAATATTTACAAGCAAATATTTCAGCTCACCTAATAGAACTGTGAGCTAAATCTTCTTCAGTGCCAATTGCTCTCAAAACATACGAAGGTTCTAACGATGCCGATGTACAAGCAGATCCACTAGAAAGTGCAATATCTTTCAAAGCCATTAGAAGAGATTCCCCTACAATAAAAAAATAAATGTAAGTTACGAAAAATCAGTTTCATTAGTTTTACCTTCTACGAAAGCAAAAGACAAATTGAGGCAACCAGGATAAGAAAGTTTAGGATCTCCATTTCTAATTACGTTTGGCAATTTTTCATAAATTCTGTCTATAAGCCTGTTGCTTAATTTCTCAATCCATTGATGATCGTATTCCATTTCGTTCTTTGCTATTTCACAAGCTTCGCCAATACCAACAACCAAAGGTGTAGGAACGGTACCACTACGAATACCCCTCTCTTGACCACCACCATTTTGGAGAGCTTCAACTCGAACACGTGGTCGCCTACGAACATACAAAGCACCCACACCTTTAGGACCATAAATTTTATGACCACTTATGGACATCAAATCAATATTCATGGTTTCAACATTTAAAGGCATTTTGCCGACCGCTTGTGCAGCATCGGTATGAAAATAGACCTTTTTGGATTTACAAAGTTTTCCAATCTCAGCAACCGGTTGTTCAACACCAATTTCATTATTTACCGTCATGATTGAAACCAAAGAAGTATCTTTAGTTATTGCTTTTTCTAAATCGTCCATAGAAATTATGCCGTTAGTACCTACAGGTAGGTAGGTGACATTAAAACCTTCTCCTTCAAGTTTTCTGCAAGAATCCAACACGCATTTATGTTCCTAAAATTAAATATAATGAAACTAGGAAATTTTAAACCAAAATTTTACAACCGTTTGTACTGAAATGACGTGATTCTTTTTTGCTTTGTAAAATCTTGCAACTCCTTTAATCGCTATATTATTACTCTCGGTAGCTCCAGATGTGAAAATAATTTCTTTGGGATCGGCACCAATAAGATCAGCAACTTGGACTCGAGCTTTTTCGACAGCTTCCTCAGACTCCCACCCATAAGCATGAGTTCTCGAATGTGGATTACCATAGCAGGATGTCAGGTAGGGTAACATTGCATCTAGTACCCTAGGGTCCTAAAATAAGCAAATTTGTATGTTTTATTATTGAATAACTACGAAGAAGTGAGAAACATTGAAGATTTTTAAGATCTTAACCTACAATTTAAAACTTACCAAAGGCGTTGTCGCCTGAGCATCTAGATATAAGGGACGTAAACCATCTTTTATGCTAGGTAAAGGAGCTAAAATAAACGATTTTGTTCGATAAACTGTAGGATATGCACACATAACCTTAAAACTTACCAGTAGTTAAATTTCGACCAATTTTAAGAGTTGACACTTGCGGAAAACTTGTTGGATGTAATTTCCCATAGTTTGTTATCAATTTTGATATATTTTTATACATATTTCCTTATTTTTAATATTTCACAACGTATAAATGTCACTTCAAAAATCACTCACATCAATTTTTACAAATTACAGATACAAACAATCATACAAGTAGAAGCCTGTATCAAGATCAAATGTGGATAGCGCCCTCTGTGAACCATTCGTATTTTTACATAAATTTTTTTTATGGGCTTGAAGCCAAATATTTTAAATCGCGATTTCGATTAAGGAAAATCACGTGACCAAATATTCAAAATGACCGTTTAAAACGGGTAGTTCTATGTTTTGCCATCATAAGCAAGGTTAATTATATGCACATTAACGGGTTCAGAAACGTGTTGTGGTTTGTTTATTATATTCGTTTGTGTTTAAATAATATCTAAATATGAATAAACAAACAATATTTTGAAATTCGGGTCGAGTAACCTATTGGTGATCACTCGAAATAAATTGAAAATTTCCTATTGCAAAGAGGAAGGTTTATATAGTATACTGATATAATTTAAACATGCGAAAGTATTATCAAAATTTTGAGTAAATCGAATTTGAACTTTGCAAATTTCCATGTAAAATTTAACGAGATTCCGCGCGTCGCTCATTCTGTTGACAGTCCGTGCTGTTTGAATGACCCTAACACTTAGAGTATTTCGCACCGGCAGATGCAGCTCGTCTCTCGTACATATAACATCGATTTTTTTTTTACGCGATTTTTTGGGGGTGAAACGTAATAGTTTACTGCCCCATACCGCAACTATATACTTTTTAATGCTATGTCAAGGGTCTCTAAGCTCCCGGTTTCATTTATCCCGGTTTTTTTTATGGGAGGCGCCTTCTCGTATGTTTAGCATAGTAACCAGAGTCAAAATCGCCCTGGAGGGGTGCAGAGCGGAGCGGCGCCCCGAAAGGGTAGGTTTTGACGATGGATAAACCTCCCTATCGAATGCACACCCCAAAAATCGAAGAAAAATTCGCTAAATTTACGTACTTTCAAATTGATTTTTCTCGAAATTTTATGTATACTTTCGCAAGTGAAATTTTTACAGTATACTCTATGAACCTTCCTCTTTGCTATAGGAAATTTTCAATTTTTTTGGGGTGGTCACCAATAGGTAATCCCCCCCTGAAATTCTGTGGGAGTTCTGAGGCTAGAAACTTTCGTGAGGGGGAAGCTTTGACAAACGCTAAGCACGTTGTGTTGTGTGGGAAAACGCCTAGTAACGACGGATTCCATCATATTTATAGCTTAGTTTTACAAACTACAGCTTTGTCTGCACCGCCTCATGAGATATCAGGGCTAATTGACAAAAAAAGCTTGTTCTGGTTTGAAATTTTTACTGCACACAACCATGTATTTCGTAGGCTCCTTTCCCATTTTGAAGCATTTCATCCACGCTTTTCTGTTATCAATTACTTCCACCTCTC
The DNA here is from genome assembly GCA_932274525.1 of Podabrus alpinus. NCBI lineage: Eukaryota > Metazoa > Arthropoda > Insecta > Coleoptera > Cantharidae > Podabrus > Podabrus alpinus. The sequence continues at coordinate 31,110,520 of OW026451.1, forward strand.
GCCCAACGGATTTGTCCATTTCACTTTGAATTTTCCTTTCATGGGAAACTTGTGGAAACTAAGGTCAGAATTCTTTCTAGCGCTAGAACTACATCCGTGAACACAACAAAACGCTCTTGATTTTGATTTACCTGTATTCATTTTGTCGTTTGCCTAATAACAAATTAATTTCGAAGGAATTTTCAAGCACAAGCACTTAGAAGCAATATTTAACGTTAATACCGGCTATAAACATGCACTAGATGCACATATAAACTTATGACAATGCCCGTTTTAGCGAGTTAACATTTCTGCCGCCAACCAACGAAAAAAGGTGGGCACCAAAAAGAAGCGCAGAGGGCCTTCATAATAACATTTTTCTAAAATTATTATTTAAAATCATGCGATATAGTCCGGACGGTAAGCCACGCCGATCCCCGCCCCCTTCAGCCCCTAGACGAAAAAGCACCCCCAAATTTTAGTGTATCCTATTTATTTCGTAAACGGTTCATCTTATATATAAAAATGCTTGTATGTGTGTGGGTATGTGTGTTCCGCATAGACGCCTAAATCCCGTAACTGTGGGCGTTGAAAATTTCACGAGATCTGGCGAGGATCAAGAGTAAATTTTTCGTCGTCTTAGATTTTAGTAATGCGCCACGATAAGACGGTCATCTGCAGTTAAACGCTTCAGGTCAACGTCGGTGTCATAAGGTTTGTTCGTTTTAGCAACACTTTTTACACTCGAGTGTGGCCGAGTGTAATTTACACTCCCACTTTTTTCCGAAAGTGTGCGTTTAACACGAACGCAAAAGTGTAATCCCTCCTTGAGAAGCAAATCAAATTTGTGGTGGTACCTAACCTAACTTGTTGCCATCCACTTCACAACGAAACACATCATGTTCGAATGTGATTTCAGCGCTAACCAGTTGAAATAGCACTCCATCTATGTCAGTAAAACTATACTATGTCAGTACTCCATCAGTAAAATACTATAAAAAAAAACGCCAACAAACTTACCATCACATATACAAGTCACAAAGCCGTCTGTGTTTGGAATGTCTCCGTTCGCATCTCGAATTAACCACGCTGTTTTAACATTAGTACCCATTTTATTGAATAAATAAATAAATTATTGAATAAATAAATAAAATATATAAAAGTTGAGCAAGTTGTAATAAATTAGAGACAAACTACTAGGTTTCATACAGTAGGTATAAGACATTTTTAACGGTTTACTTTTATTTTTTTAGGTTTGTAATTTGTATTTTAAATTTTAAATAAATTTTAAAAAATAACTAAATTTAAAATAAAATTTTAAATAACTTACCGCCAATAACAGCCAATCAAAATTAAGTGTTAACTTGCACACCTGCTCTGGAGCAGGTGTGGAAAGTGTCGAAAAGTACAACTAAGTGTAGCTACACTTTATAACACGAACAGAGCGCTCTGCTAGCACGAACAGAAAAGTGCACACTTTGTACAAAAGTGTAAAAAGTGTTGCTAAAACGAACAAACCTATAGTTACGAAGCGATTTTGACACTAAAAGTTTAATTAAATGACATTGACATATCGACGGTGGAAAGGCAAAAAGTCTTAAGCGCCATTGCAATGCGTGGCGCTTAAGACTTTTTGCCTTTCCACCGTCGATATAGTCAGTAGCGGCTCGAGAATAGGGGGCACAACTTTGACATAAGAATGTTAACCTTAAAAATGACATTGACATATACTCAGTGGCGTTGCACAATATTTTTAAAATTAGCAAAAATCAAGTTACATTGGCATATGATGTACAGGGTACAACATAAATAGTGCGCGTTTTAGCAAGGCTCACCCCCCAACTCCTTTCATAATAACCTAGAGTGACCCTTAGAGTGTTGAGTACCCCCTGGGCCCCCCGATAGTGTCAAAGTGACGGAATTAACTATATAACCTAAAAATCATTTTGCACATACAGGGTAAAACATAAATAGTGCGCGTTCTACCTAAGTGCCCCCCTTTTCCTAACGCCCAGTGAGACCTGCTCTTTGGTGTAGTGTACCCCCTTGGCGCCGCGCCCCCCGGATAGTGTCAAAGTAACGGAACTAATTACATAACCTTAAAATCATTTTGCACATACAGGGTAAAACATAAATAGTGCGCGTTTTAGCAAGACGGGCCCCCTTTTCATAACCTAGAGAGTGACCCTGTATAGTCGAGGTAAGGAGGGGGGCGAGCGCCCGACGATAATGTGAGCAAACATTTTAATGAGTTAGTATTAATACGCTACTCGTTATGTCTAGATGTACAACAGACTTATGCTATCATTGAATAAAATTATGTTTTTTACAAATTATGATTTGTTTTATTAATTATGTTACGAAATAGTAGATGAAAGAGTGTCTTTACTACAGTTTCAGAAGTGGGATAACCAGGGATAACCAAGGATAACCAGTGAAAAAACGCGAGTTTTCATAAGTGAATTTACCGCGAAAAACCCTTTTATGAACAAAATTTATGTTAGTGGAGTGCTAATTTTAAAACTTTTATGTTTTTATGTTAAAATATTGCTCAAATTATGGAAAACTTAGGACAGATTGATTTTGTGAAGCAAAATATCAAGACCGCGTCAGTAAAGGTCATTAAGGTATTTCACGAGCAGTGGCGGCTCGTGAGAAATATGTTTGGCTGTTCTGCATTATAAAAAAGGGAAGGTATCAGTAAAATGCTAATCTCAAAAAATAAACTTACTTATTGCACGTTTTTAAGCATTAATGGCGTGCGCCAGTGCTTGCTTGTGGCAAACTTAACTTATCAATAACTTTTTCGTTGAAATTCAATATTCCCGAGATAAATTTTTTTACTATTGACAATATCGAAAGACACAAACGGAAAACAAAACAATTCGTTCTTACGATTACAGACACAAATCCATTTGTTCCGTAAATAAATATTCGTATTAAATTGTCATTTATACATTTTACCTCGACTTGGTATATACCGGCAATTTCTTATCACTAATTGTTCTTGATAACTAAATTTAAAAATTACATTCATTTTTAAAAACGACCTTCTTCGTAAGAGATTTTAAAAACGACTAAATAAAATGCCTTAGTTAGCTTATCACGTCGTAATAATTCTGCATATTTGTTATTTTAAAAATAGAACTTATTACGATACTTTGTAATTTAAACAGCCGTTTGTGTTCGGTTCGAAATAAAACAAACGACGCAAACATTTTTATAACAATAGATTTTATTTATGCGCACAAAAAGTTTTGTAATTGTTAACTAATTTTCGAAAAAAATCCTATTTTTACGGGTTATGAGAGAAGCTGAGTTAATAAATAATATGAGTAATGTTAGTAAAAACCTAAGTCCAAATTTCTTGATCTACATTTTATTACAGAAAATTATAGTTTGAGAATTGTTTTACAATGTAGAAAAATCTCTAAGTCCAAAATTATTGTAAAATTTTATTAGGATTAGGGATATTAGTAAATTCATAAGCATTCATTTTATCTAGTAGGTATAAAGGACATTATATCCATAATTTCAATTAAAGTTTATAATACAAGATCTTTCTTTAAAATATTATTGCATGAAATGCTAGCACCGGTAGCTGCGTTTCAATGCAGCCACAGTACATTCGACTCTACATTCGATGCGTGTACATATGTACGTATCACGAGCTTTAAGAATTATTATTGTATTAAATACATACATTTTAATTTTATGCATTCATAATTTTATTTAAAGTTGCAAAATCTGTCCAAAAATAATTTAACTACTGTTTTGCTATAAATATGTGCAAGAAACTTGGTGTAATTAAAAGTTTTTAAAAAATTTATTGCTTATGCCCTAATTTCACTGCAATTTGTTTAACAATTGATGAACTAATATTAAAATTAGTTTTTCTTTTCAAAATTCGAATTGTAAACTACCTCGAAACAAAATCATAAAAGATACTTATACCACGTAAAACTATACCAATAATTGCTATAGCATTGTAGTCTGCTTTTCATTACAGCTCAGCTGCGCACAAGTGTAAGTATAGCGTTCAAGTTAGTCAAACATTTTGATAGCGGACTGGACGTGTATTTATTATTACACTATTTATGTGACTAGCTGTTAAATTATATATCAGTTACTGATATGCTAGCCAAAATAAGAAACACGCTTTCAAAGCTAAGCTGATAATGCACCATTCTTTATAATAATTTAAATTTGATTAAGGTTATAATTATATAATTAATTATGCAAGTATTGGTATTTTTATTGTGGTAGAACCGCCACTGTTCACGAGTTAATTTATGGTACAGCGGGCGACAGAAAAAATCGTCAACGGTTACGCGAATTTAGTGGCTTTAAATTTAAGGAAGAAGGTACACAAGAATTCAACGATAAGGTCGTCGAAGTTTCTAGTATGTTAATCGGCGATTTAACTTCGATTTGTAACATTTTAAACATTGATTATGTTGGAACGGTTAAGCAAATTAGTGAAAGACTTTGTAAAGCGTTAAGTGACATTCAATCCCTTCAAGAAGACAATGAAGAAGAGAATGAGGAAGATTATAGGGAAGAACAATTAGAATTAGAAGAAGAAGACAACATTAGCATCGCGGATGATGTGTCGAATGCATCAACCAGGTTAGTGATACCAAAATTTACGATATCCTTTAAGGATGTGGAGGAAACTATTCGTTCTTTTAATGGGGAAGATAACTACCCAATTGAAAAATGGATAACAGACTTCGAAGAAAATGCGATTCTTTATGGTTGGAGTGAATTGCAAAAACTTATTTTCGCTAAAAAATCCTTAAAAGGGATAGCAACATTATTCATTAAGAGCGAAGAAGGTGCCACTACGTGGAAGAAATTAAAAAAATTGTTGTTAGAAGAATTTTCAAAAAAGATTAATGGTGCGGAACTACATCAAATGTTATCCAAGCGAAAGAATAAGAAAGATGAGTCGCCACAGGAGTATTTTTTAATTATGAAAGAAATTGCTAACAGAGGAAACATTGATGACGAAGCGTTAATGCAATACGTAATCGACGGGTTGCCGGAAAGTTCTTCAAATTACAAAACAATGCTTTATGGAGCGAAAAATTTAAAGGAATTTAGAGAAAAACTTATGGTTTACAAGAAAATTCATTCGAAAACTATTCAGTCACAGTATTCGAAGAACGTGTCAGTGAAAAGTGCAGTGCAAGTAAAATTAAAGTGTTTTAACTGCAACAACTGGGGTCATTATGCGTCAGCATGCAAACAACCAAAGCGAGAAAGAGGGTCTTGTTACAGCTGCGGAAGCAAAGAACACATTAAAACCGATTGTCCGAAGATTAAAACGGAGTCAACAGCATTAGTGGTAGAGCAATGTAAGTATTCTTTAATTCCATGTTATGAAATTTCAGCAAAATTAAGTAAATGTGACTCTTATGTAAAAGCAGTAATTGATACAGGAAGTCCAGTCTCCTTGTTATTAGATAAAGTAATTCCAGCGAACGTTGTTATTGAGCCTTATGTAAATCAATTACAACTTCAAGGAATTAATAAAAGTAAGATTACAATTATTGGTCAATTAAAACAAAAGGTTGAAGCAGAAAATTGTAACGTTGAAATAAATTTTTATGTTGTGTCGTCAGGCACCATGAGTTTTGAATGTTTATTAGGCAGAGATTTTGTTGCCGATAAAAGTATCGACATAATTTTTGAAAATCCTGTAAGAATTAAAAGTAAGATACCTGAAAACAATTTAGAAATTCAGGAAATTTTAAGTATTAGTGTAGAACAATCTGAGGTCATTGATTCTTTAGATGTTAACGTTAATGTCGATTGGAAAGATCAAAATAAGGTTAGGGAAATTATTGATCAGTATTATGTAAAGGCTGAGAGGCCTAGTGAGCCAGTTACAAATTTAGAAATGAAATTAATTGTTAAAGCGGATCATCAACCATTTTATCGTAATCCCAGACGACTTTCTTATAGTGAAAAAGAATCTGTTAGAATTATTATTAACGATTTAGAACAGCGTGGTATTATAAGACCAAGTGATTCACAGTACAGTAGTCCTATTGTATTAGTAAAAAAGAAGTCGGGTGACCTTCGAATGGCAGTTGATTATCGCGAGTTGAATAAGATAACATTACGTGATAATTTTCCAATTCCTAGGATAGATGATCAGGTAGACAGTTTACGTGGCAAAGTTTATTTTACGCGACTTGACATGAAAGATGCATTTCATCATATTCAATTGCATAAAGATTCAATCCAGTACACCTCATTTAGCACATTTATGGGTCAATTTGAATACACAAAACTTCCCTTTGGTCTTACAAATGGTCCATCTTTTTTTATGCGCTTTATTAATTCAGCATTTAGGGAATTATTAGCGAAAAACAGCATATTATGATTTATTTAGATGACGTTACTGATAGCGACCAAGACAGTAACGGAAAATTTAAGTATTTTAATTGATGTGTTAAATATTTTAGTTGCAAATAAATTAGAACTGAAGTTTGCAAAATGTACGTTTTTACAAACAGAAATAAATTATTTGGGTTATTTAATTAATGCGGAAGGGATACGTCCAACAATTGAAAATATTAGTGCCGTAGTTGATTACCCAGTTCCAACTAATTTTAAGCAATTACACAGCTTTTTAGGGCTAGTGTCATACTTTAGAAAGTTCATTCAGAATTTTGCAAATATTGCAAAACCCTTGTACAACTTGTTAAAAAACAAAGTAGAATTTAAATGGAGTGAACGGGAATTATTATGTTTTGAGGAGTTAAAACAGATGTTAGCATCTGAACCCTTATTAGCCATTTATTCCCCAAAAGCGGAAACAGAATTACACTGTGACGCAAGTTCATCAGGTTTTGGGTCATTGATTATCCAAAAGCAACCAAACGGGAAATTTCAGCCAATTAGTTACTTTAGTAAGCGAACTTCTGACGCAGAATCAAAATATCATAGTTTTGAATTGGAAGCACTCGCCATAATTTATTCATTAGAACGATTTAGGGTATATTTACAAGGAATTCCGTTTAAAATCATAACTGATTGCAAAAGTTTAAAACAAACTTTAGAGAAAAAAGAGGTAAATCCAAGAATACTAAGATGGTCATTGATTTTATTAAATTATGATTACAAATTAGAACATAGGTCAAGTGACAGAATGCGACATGCGGACGCTTTAAGCCGTCAACATAGTATTTTTATTATTTCAGAAAATAGTTTAGAAAGAAATTTGTCAATTTTGCAAGGTGTTGATAAAGAAATTCAAGAACTTAAAGTCAAATTACAAAAGCAAAATGATAAGCATTTTGAAATGAGTAATGGATTAATTTACAGAAAACATAAAGACAAGCTACTATTTTATGTCCCTGAAAGTATGGAAAATTCTATAATTAGAAGTAGTCATGAAGCGATAGGTCATCAAGCTCTAGACAAAACATTAGAATACGTATTACGAACTTATTGGTTCCCAGCAACCAGGAAGAAAGTTAGTTTATTTATTAAAAATTGTTTGAAATGCATAACTTTTTCTGGAACCCAGAATAAAATTGAGGGTAAATTACATGTAATTGATAAGGGAAATATTCCATTTCAATGTATACATATCGATCATTATGGGCCTCTTGAAAGAACTAAGTATAACAAAAAATATGTTTTTGAAATAATTGACGCATTTACGAAATTCGTTAAATTTTATGTAACCAAAAGCACGGACACCGATGATGTCATAAAACATTTAAAACATTATTTTATTACTTACAGTAAACCATTAAGAATTGTATCCGACCGCGGAAGCGCGTTTACGTCAAAGAAGTTCGAAGAATTTATGCAGCATGAAGGCATTAAGCACGTATTAATTGCCACCGGGACGCCACATGCTAACGGTCAAATCGAAAGAATAAACAGATCTTTGACGCCTATATTATCAAAATTATGTGATTCACCAAAAGAATGGGATCGCGCCATTACAGAGGTAGAATTCGCGATTAACAATTCAGTAAATCGATCAACTGGAGAAACCCCATCACGATTATTATTTGGGATTAATCAATTAGGGTCGATAGGTGACAATTTACGAATTGAATTAGAAGCACAAGGTACTATTGAAAGGGATCTTGTCAAAATTAGGGAAGGGGCAGTAAAACAAATTGAGTTAGCCAATAAGTACAATGAAATTTATTACAACCAGAAACACAAAACTCCAATTAAATATAACATGGGTGATTATGTGGTTATAAAAAATGTGGACGTAACTCCAGGAGTTAACAAAAAATGATTGCCACGGTATCGAGGGCCGTATGTTGTAAAACAAATTTTAGATCACGATCGTTACGTAATAAGTGACCCCGAAGGTCAACAATTAACTCAACTGCCGTACGAAGGTATTTGTTCGCCTGAGAACATGAAACCATGGTTACCTGAAGTAACCAAAAATTAATTATTTGTAATTATTGTTTATTTGTATTTTATTTTCATTTATTTTCAGATTAATTTTGTTAGTGTTAGTTCATAAGAATAAAACTTTGTATTTTAGAATTAAGTGTGTTATTAGTTTTTAGAAAATTGATTGGGGACAATCTAATGTCAGAATGCCCGAATTATAGTCGAGGTAAGGAGGGGGCGAGCGCCCGACGATAATGTGAGCAAACATTTTAATGAGTTAGTATTAATACGCTACTCGTTATGTCTAGATGTACAACAGACTTATGCTATCATTGAATAAAATTATGTCTTTTACAAATTATGATTTGTTTTATTAATTATGTTACGAAATAGTAGATGAAAGAGTGTCTCTACTACACCTGATAGTGTTGAGTAGCCCCCATGGGCCCCCCGATAGTGTCAAAGTGACGGCATTAACTACTGTAAGATGCAACTTTTGAATTTGAACTTCGCGCCAACGTCCTCTCCAGAAATCCGCCATCTCTTGAGAACTAACAAAGTTCAAACCTAAAATTACACTTCTTCGACGACACGGAAAATAACCTTGGACCACCACGTTGTGAAATACCTACGATCGTCATCTCGTAACCAAACTCTTTCTTCCGGTGTACAAAACATAGTGTCAAAAACAACTGTAACAAAAACAAATGATCGCTCCGAAAGAGAGACGAACCATTAACTTCCGACACAAATAAAACTACCATATTTTGGGGCAATGTCAATTCTTTTATTATCGTTAATATTCTTGTTTGAGGAATTTAACCTGAAGCAATGATTTACCTAACTCGTGACCTAATAAATCTGTAGATTTAATTTCCCTGAAAGTCGATTTGTTTTAAATCGCTTTAATGATTTCGATAATTTTTTAAATTACTTGTTTAGATTCAATCCTTAGGATTGTTTATAATCTTTTCTTCATGTACTTAGTACATTCTTTGAAGATTGAGGGAAGCTATGTGTTTTATTTAAACACTAGCTGTTAATGGAAAAAAATACCTTTATATCTACCTTTAAATAACCACCCTTGAATTACAATTTACTACCTAATTCAAACAAGTTCAACCATCCTGTATTTGAATACATAAGATACCTAATTACCAATATTAAAACCCCGATCTAAGTAGCCTGCCTTCCTTTAAGGAATCTCGTTAATCCATTCATGCGCGTCACTGTAAGTTATGATAACTTAATTAACAACAAATCTTTGGGAACAGTTCAATGTAATTTGCTTTCTAGTTTGTATTTAAGCATATTGTAATGAACGGAATTGCTTTTTATATCGAGCCACATGTTGGGCTACAAAAAGTGCTATGTGCTGACGTAGCCTCACGTTGGGCTAGCCAAAAAGTGCTATGTACCCCCTCGCAAATGGAGTTAAAGGTTCTGTTCGTTAATGTTTTATATGGGTGTACGTAATTGTACCCCGTCAATGGAAAAATATGTGAAATTTTATAAATACAATTTAATGAAATGATGTGCCTCAGCTTAGCTCGTTCGTAGTGCATGGATCTTACCTTGTACAGGGTAGGTTCGTTCCGTTACCAATACTGTAAATAAAATTATGGCGCGGAACAGGTCAAAATAAATATCCTTCGTTACAAAATTATTAATGTTTTTATTTAGCACACAAATGTAAATAAAGATTTTGTTATATCAAAAAGTTCTATTATTAAATCTATTATAAAAATTCTGAACGTTGAATTACGAAAAACACGTGTGGTATGGAGTCCGCAAAATTGCACTTAGTTATATTAAAATTGTATTTCAATGTGCACGTTACCTTAGTAAATTCAGGAATGTTTTCTTTTATTTGAACGGGAGATGGTACACTTGCGCACCTAAATACACTCAATGGGTTCATTTACCATGAAAAACTTCCAGCTGCAGTTTGTTGACCTCGTTTTGTCGTGATTTTTATTTCTTCAGGAATACTTTCAATCCTTTACGTTTTTCACTTTATTTCTAGTTTTACGTAGGTAAGTAATTATTTTGATTAATTTTACACTTGTATTTGGTATTTTCACTAATTATTTTCACTATTTTATCAATTTTATTAGGACGATTAAAATTCGCCACCATTCACGTGTGAAAAATTAACACCAACCCCCATCGATTGTTTTATTAATTTTTTTTCTCAAAATTCACCGCAATCTCGATGTTTGCATAGACGTTTTTTTATTGGTTGATCGAAAAATCAATATTATCTGAAGTTTCACAGTACAGGTATGGATTAAGCCAATTGTGGTTCGTTGAAATTTTATAAGTAAAATTTTCTTTTATATTTTTAGATTGGATTGCCTTCTTCCCAAGTGCTTCGTGATTGAATAAATAAAGATGCTGGACATGAAATTTCCATACGCAGTTCATTAAGTTGTGACATGTCGAACTCACGTAATAATTTAACAAACTTATTTTAAATTTAACTATAACATAGATTTTTACATTAATCAATTAATTAACAAATTTCTAACTTTTGAAATACCTTTCTTATTACTGACAATCTTTCATTTACTATAAATTAACATTTTTAACAAAGACAATTATTAAATGATACATTTCAAATTTATTTTATTCAAACCTGTTTTATGTCCCTTTTTAACGAATCATTTGACTTTAAACTAAATTTCTTGGTATCGGACGAAGTTTTTCTGATTACTTTGATAAGTCACATGCTTTAATTCATAACAAAATTTTACCGGAACTTAAATAACGTACTTCCATTGACGTGGTATCTCGATACCGCAATATGTAGTACTGTGTAATTTATCTTCCAGTCTACGACGGGATTTGGGCCATTCATACAGAGTCGTCGGAAAGCTAAATGTACACGTAACGAACCCAAAACCATTGTTTTAAATAAGTCAATCATTTACAACTATATAAAGATTTGTAAACTTATCGTACATCTTTACGCAGCCTTGTAACTCTTACTTAGTAACGCTTACTTGGGGCTTAGTAATAGATTGAATGCATTTATCAAATCTCTTTAACTGCAAACAATTATCAATAACTTTAACAATCACCCTGTATATTAATTATTATTACTTTACTAAACGATTACCTATTTTAAATAAAGAAACCTCTTATTTATAAATCTAATCTTATTTGAAATTAAAAACACCCTGTATATAAGCATTCTTGCATTTTCTTTGTTTGAATAAAACAAGCTACCGTTAAAAGCTTGACCTCGAAATTCCTAACACCCTTAAAGTTACTTTACCCTGAATGAATAGCCGCAGGTAGAATGAAAAGGGACGCTTCGCTTTTGTTACCCTCAGGCATAAAAATATTCAACCTTGCAACGAATATTCTTTTGTAAAATTAAACAAATTTCTCCTAATAATTATTAATAAATGAAAAATTGCATTTAGAAAACCGAATTTAACTATCATGTAAAATCTTTTAAAACCACCTTTTAAATTTCTATTACGATATTTGAAACAATGAAAAAACACGTGACACGCGAAACAAAAGAATTAACATACGAGTATTTTGCCCTAATTAAAATAAATATTATAAACTATTAATTAAAAGATTTATACCTGTACAATTTCTCACCAACACTCAATTCAAAAGCAAGTTAAAACAGAATTATTTTGAGTTCAAAATAAATGACAACTTGACGTTCTGACGGTACAACACAAAATGAAGATTCTTTCGTCTTAACAAAAAACCCACGCTATATGACCTTTAAGAACCCGTTATCTTTTTCTAATACTAGATGTCGTGTCGTTACGAACTATTATTAAAATTGTGAATATACAGGACGTTTAAAATTATATTAAACAAAACAAGCGGTAAATCTATATCTATATAAATAAAAATGAATGTGAAAACCTTTGTCACGGCATCACATGATAACGGCTGGACCGATTTTGTTAATTTTTTTTAAAAAGTGTTTGTAATAGTCCGTAGATGGTTCTTACGTAAAAAAAAATTGGAAAAGTTGCCCGGGACGTTGGAAAATTCGGGAAAAATTGAAAGTGCTTTTTATACCGTCAATAGGTGGCGCGACCTTAAGTACCTACAGAAGTAGGTAGGTAATTAAAGTACCTACTTTATTTCTATAGTGAAAACCATTGTCAAGGCATCACTTGATAACGGCTGGACCGATTTTGTTAATTTCTTTTTAAATTGTAATAGTCGGAAGACGGATTTTACGTAATAAAAAATTGAAAAAGTTGCCCCGGAAAGTTGGACTGAATCGAGAAGGCTGCAAGTAACTTATAAAGACATTGCAAAAGGTCCATATAAGCTGCACAGAATAGATTGTGAATCATAGCTTTTGTTCACTTTGTACCACAAAGTGAATCAATTATCCGTTGGTTCAAAAATGGTTCATCGTTATTGCGCAGATGAACAACACTATTTTTTCATCTATACTATGATTTTTTATCTACAGTGGCGACTTGGACCGATTTTGTTATTTTTTTTTTAATGTTCGTAATATATTATACTCTGAATAAGGTTGTCAGGTAATGAAATGCTGGAAAAGTTGTTCGGAAATTGGAAAATTCGGGTAAAACTTAAAGTTCATTTTAGTTAAATAAGTGATCAACAGATGGCGGCTCTAATTTGGAAGTCATAAAAAAATTACTTTAAAACCAAATGAAAACCACGAATAAATTAATATATTACGCCTGTCAATTTATTTAGTAGCGCTATCTATTGAGCCGGTGCCGGTGTAGCATTACAAGGTTTGTTATTTTTTTTTTAAATTAATTTGTAATTTGGTTATTAGGTTTTGATTGGCGACACGATAACCGTTAGTACGGCTCTGTCACATAGTGAGGTTTGATAACGTATTTTTGTTTTGTTCGCCTCAATACTGGGGTGATTTAGAAAAAAAGCAAATAAGGAAAAAAGCATTTTGCAAAAATTTACCTCGCGTAGGCGGTTCTCCCAGGATGAGGCAATTGCTTTAATTCAATTCGTCTGTCGGGTCACCTTATGAAAAACTGAAAGTGCTTTTTTGATTCGACAGTAACAGTCACTCACCAACTTAAAGAATCAAATTTTGGTTGGTAATATTTCTAACTGGCATGTAGCTATATAAGATATACTTCATTGCATGGAGTAAAATAAAACCAAAAGATTTAAAATAACGCTCAAAATAATACTGATAATTAAAACGAACAGAATGCCGCAAATAAGACGGAGTAATTTAGGTCGCAGAACTCGCAATGCTGCAACCCAAAGATATATTCGAAATAATCGAACTGCAGTGCAACGCGAGGAAAATGAAATTGAACGGAATAGTGCAAGAAGACCAAGAAATGTTGCGTTGAATACTCATCGAGCTGCTTTCCGTTGTATGGCATTGAAATACAAAACTGAAGCCCCTGGATTGTGTTGCGCAAGTCTTATTTAAACATTATTTGACAACAACACTATTAACATACATTAACATTTACAGATTCAAGGACAAATATATCATCGAGTAGGTTCGCTATTGCCGCCTCCGGATGCAGGCATTAAATTTCTGCAGATTTTTTTCATGGGAAATTCACCACAAGAAGTAGATCAACGTTGTGCACACAACAGTTCGGTGAAAAGACCAATCGTGGAACAACTTCAAACTTTTTTTCATCAACACAATGAATTGATTGCATTGTTTAAAACCGCACTGGACCGCATGCCATCTGATAATCACAAAATTGTAATCAGAGCCGATAGGACGCCTGCGGGAGAACACGCAAGACGTTTCAATGCGCCAACAATTGATGATGTCGCCATTGTCGTCGTTGGAGAAAATTTGGAATCACGTGATATCGTTCTGCAACGGCGAAACGATCAGCTGCAGCGTGTGTACGAAACGCACCGATCATATGATGCGTTACAATATCCCATCATATTTTGGCAAGGTGAAGACGGTTATGATTTCTCGCACAAGATGGTAAATCCGCTTACAGGCGCTGAAACGAACAAAAAAGTCAGTTCAATGAACTACTATTCATATCGATTGATGGTTCGTGAAAATGAGGACAATCACATATTGAAATGTCGCCGTCTATTGCACCAATATGCTGTCGATATGTACGTCAAAATTGAAACTGAACGGTTGCTATTTATCAGATTGAACCAGACAAACCTCCGTTCTGAAGAGTATATTCACCTTCGAGATGCCATCAATACTGACGGAAACGCACAGAATATTGGCCGCATGACGATTCTCCCAGCAACGTACGTCGGAAGTCTACGACATATGCATGAATACGCTCAAGATGCCATGTCCTATGTTCGCCATTACGGCACACCAGATTTGTTCATCACGTTCACTTGCAATCCGCAGTGGATAGAAATTCGATACGAGTTATTCCCTGGCCAATCACCCATCGATCGCCATGACATCACAGCGAGAGTCTTCAAACAAAAATTGAAATCATTGATGAATTTAATTGTGAAGCATCGCGTGTTCGGCGAAACGCGCTGTTGGATGTATTCAGTGGAGTGGCAGAAACGCGGATTGCCACACGCACATATTCTCATTTGGTTGATTGAGAATATAAGATCGAATGAAATCGATGATGTAATATCAGCAGAAATTCCCAATGAAGAAGAAGATGCAGTCTTGCATGAGGTTATTACTAAGAACATGATTCATGGCCCCTGTGGAACATTAAATAACAATTCTCCGTGTATGGTCGACGGAAAATGTTCGAAGCGGTATCCAAGGGCATTAGTTGCAGAAACAATTACCGGAAATGATGGTTATCCAATGTATCGTCGCCGATCGACTGCGGACAATGGAAGATCAACAATTGTGAAAGTTAATCAACAGGAAATTGAAGTAGATAATCGTTGGGTTGTTCCGTATTCGCCATTACTATCAAAGACATTCAAAGGGCACATCAACGTCGAATCTTGCCATTCCGTGAAATCTATCAAATATATTTGCAAGTATGTGACCAAAGGAAGTGACATGGCTGTGATTGGAGTTGATGCGGAGAATTCCAACGATGAAGTCACTCAATACCAATTGGGCCGCTATGTTAGTAGTAACGAAGCAATTTGGCGCATTTTTTCATTCGCCATTCATGAAAGATATCCCACTGTTGTACATTTGGCAGTACATCTGGTGCGACAATTGCAAAATTGTAGCTACCCCTGTATTTCGTCCTGGAAAAGTAAATGACATTAGTTTTTACTTTTTTGTTGTTTCGCGATCTGTTCAACAAATGATGTTGCGTTGAGTATATCCCGCCGTGGTCCACATGGGCCTATCAAAAATGAGAATTTCAGTTGAGTACAACAAGCTGCCGGCTATCTATCGAGTACAACAATAGAGTGAGACAGAGCATACAAGTTGTACTCGGCCGTTTCCAAAAAGACGCTCTCACAACGGAGTGGGAGCATACAGTTCCGGCGGATACAAGAGCCCCCCCCACCAAAGAGTGCAAGAGTGGGAGGACACAAGTTGCATCCGGGCGGTCGGCAAAAATGCCGACTAAAAATGCTAATGTGCCCCTATATATTACTCGATGACGAAAAGTTGACTTGCTAGTAGTAAACGTAACGCCATCTGGCGGAATGACCTACCCAAATTAGGACGAAAATAAATAAAACCAAAAATTTCAATGTAATAAACAAAAATTTATTCAAAGTAAAAAAAAAAACGTTTAATTTGACGTTTAAAAGTCACTAGGATGAATTTATGCGAGTAAATTGTGACAAAAAGTCACAATTTTTGATTGTTGGAAAACCGTGAGATGGCGCCACATTTAGCAAATTTAGTCAACTTTTCGTGCGTAATAATGATAAGGATGAATATATGCGAAAATAAATTGAATTTATTTTTTTGGGAATACCGAAAGATGGCGCCACATTTAGCAAATTTAGTCAACTTTTCAGGCGAGGATGAATTATATGCGAAAATAAATTGAATTTATTTTTTTGGGAATACCGAAAGATGGCGCCACATTTAGCAAATTTGGTCAACTTTTCGTGTGAAGTAATGATAAGGACCATCATTGCGAATTTTCGCCCCGCCTTTTTCGGCGGGATCTACTCTCCAAAACAGCAACTCGGGCTAAAATAGCATGATGTTCGTACAGTTTTGTTTTGCGCGACAGCCCTCGCGCAAGCGCTCGTGCTGTCAAGGCAAAAAAAACTGTACTCGCATCATGCTAACAACTTTAGCCCTAGTGCTGTTACATACGAATACTCATCGAACTGCATTTCGTTGCAACGTGACAATTGATCACAGTGCAGACCAATCCGTTGCTATTGCATCTATGAGCGTTCTGTGTCCACATTGTAAGGCATTGATAATAATTAATCATTTAATCCAATTATCTTTTTACATAAATGTTTCATTAAATAAAAAAAACTTTCTAAATTCGAATAAAAAAGTTGAAAACGAGTTGTAATATTAATAGGGCTGAGCAAAATACAATTACATTTGATTTTGTTAATTGAATGGTTGTATTATAACAATCATAATTTGATTTTATCGTTTTGGAAAGTGAATTATTCTATGTTGTATGTTGTGGAATGTATGGAGCTGTTCCTACACGGTAGGAACCTTCCAAATTGCTGGAAATTTCGACTGGCACCATTACATCCCCGTCGATTTTTGCCAGTTCACCGAATCAAAAACCGAACTCATCAGAAAGGTGTTCCCAAACATTGCTCAAAATTACAAAAACCATATTTGGTTGAGCGAATGTGCTATATTGGCTGCGAAAAACATTGATGTCAACGAATTAAATTTCAACATTCAAGTGAAATTGCTGGCGAATTGATTAATGTTATGCCTTGAGTGGCATACAAATTAATTTCGGGCAAAACAACGTTTGCCGGGTCAGCTAGTTTAAAATATAAATTAATTTCAAGAAGTCAATATTACACTACATAACCTAAAAATCATTTTGCATATACAGGGTAAAACATAAATAGTGCGCGTTTTAGCAAGACGGGCCCCCTTTTCATAACCTAGAGTGACCCTGATAGTGTCGAGTACCCCCTGGGCCCCCCGATAGTGTCAAAGTGACAGAATTAACTACTATCGTAACACAGTGAGACCTCTTTGGTGTAGAGTACTCCCGGGCCCCCTGATAGTGTCAAAGTGACGGAAAGTGAAGTGAAAAACATACGAGTGATACTAATAAAGTAAAGTGGAAATAATACACATGCAGAGTACCCCCGGGCCCCCTGATAAGAGTTAAAGTGACGGAAAGTGAAGTGAAAAACATACGAGGAAAAACATACCTAAGATTATGTGACCCAATTACAATACAACGTCAGGGAAAGCCAATTGTTCTATACCCCTACGCCAAAGTCCAAATCAAATTCTTCTTTGTTTCTAATAAAATTCACATATTGGTGGTCTTTAGACACGCCCTTTTTAAAAGTGGAAATTTTTTTTGACATTTACCCCCACTTAAAGAGTTTTTACTAAAGTCTAGAATAAATTCTTAATATTTGGTATATCAATAGGTAACATAAAACAATTTTATAAAAATAAATTTTTCCCCCTCCACCACAAAATTTTGGACTAAAGACACTCAGAAATTTAAAAAAATATGTTGAACTGTATTTCAATGGGTATCCAAAATTCGAAAATATCAAAAAAAAAATTAAAATTAAAAATTAACATGTTAAAATTCAAAATGTAACAAATATTGTAAACCAAAAATGTAAAAGGAGGGAGAATTGGATTTGGTGAAGAAATGTCTTTGTGCGCAGACGAAGAACTTTTGCATTGGAAGGAGGGGGCAGTCCACGCCGAGCAGTCGAGTGTGTATGACGCTTGAGCGAGAAGTTTAAAAAATTATTGTATAGAATTTGTTAAAAATAAATAAAAGCGAAATTTTAGTTTAAATTTGAAGGAGTGCGTTTCATTTAAAGTGGTTAAAGAAAAAAAAGTGTTTTGGAAAAGAAAAATAAAGTTAAAAAGAAAATTTTGAATTCACGAAATTCAAAAAAATAAATAGTTGGTCCGTGGACATAAAAGAACACGTCAACAATAAATTTGGCTCCCAACTCGAGGCTCGAAACCACGATAACCCTGACATTAGGAGTAACTCATGCTCTCAACTAGAAAACTGGCAACGCAAAGTGGAGGCTTCGAACACACGACCACGAAAAATTACCCTGAGGTAAGAGATTAATTACAATAATAAAGTGAATAAACGTGCATAAACAAAAACAACATTTGGTGTAAAAATTTAAGGCCGTTATGATAAATAACCACATTTAACATTTGCGAACAATAATTTATAAAACTGTGGCGTTGAATATTTGAAGGCATGCAGATGTCTACACATGCAATCAAAAATTTTGCACAACTGTTCGACGTTTGAAAATTGGTATGCACGTGCGTACATACACACACTGCAAGATAAAACATTTCAAAATCGATAAAAATAACCACATGTGGATTAATTTGGGAATAAAATTATTTGGTAATAAAATTAATATCACAATACAAAATGAATTACGAAGGAGATCAAGGTTTAACGTGGGAAGAGATGCTCAGAATACTGAGAGGAGATATAAAAGACGCAAACAAAAGACAAGAAGAAACTACCAAAAGATTATTAGAAGACGCTACCAAAAGACTGGAAGAAAAATTAGATAACGATTTCCAAATGATATACGATGAAAAATTTGAACAGGTAAAACAGGCGGAAAGCGAAATTAAAGACATTGAAGAAAGTGTAAAAGTTGAACAAAAATTAATTAACAAGTCGCTACAAGAAGCAGAAAACGAAATCAAGGAAAACTTGGAAGAAACACGTAACGTTGATGTTTCAAATGAATTGTTGAACGAAAACAAAGAAACATGTAACATTGATGTATCAACGGAATTAATTGACGAAAATTTTGAAAACGTGAAGCCAATTGAAGTAAGAGAACATCTAAAATTTAACATGGTGGAAGCAAGAAAAAGTTTCAAACGATTATATTTGAAGATTAGAAAATTATATGCAAAACGAAAACATAAAACTAGAGGCATAAGAACAAAGAAGAACAGAAAAAATTTAAGAGATTCCAGATTACGAAAATTCTACAATAATAACAGAAACAAAAAGAAACATAAAAATTTGAATAGGGGTGTAAACAAAATTAAAATAAAAACAATTAACGCTAACAAAACATTAAAAGATAATAAAGTGCAAATTAAAACTACGCAATCACATTTCAATGGACAAAATAATTTAATATTACAAAAACTTCTAGTTAAGAAAATAATATTGAAAAACTTTAAATTAAAAAAACGACTAAGGGTAAAAATACTAATCAAAAGTGTACGGTTAAAAAAGATAAATCAAAAACAATTACTGTTGATAAAACTACGAATTAAAATCATGAAGTTAAAAAATTTTAAGAAAGAAAATAAACTATTAAAAAAGGTGATATTTAAAATACCAAGATATAAAAAATTAAAGTGTAGAGGGCTGTACAAGAATAAAAAAATAAAAACGCCCAAACAAATAAAAATTACTGACTGGATAATAAACTTTGATAGTGAAATTCAAATAAATAAAAATTGGATTATCAGCATGAATTTATTCAAGCATGTACGTTTCAAACATATTTAGAACAAAAGGATTGATTGATCAGAAAAAAATAAATAACGACGAATTGTAAATATGATTTAGCAATTGCACCTTGACAATGAGAAATTATGGACACAGGGCCGGTTTTATCACCTCTAGTCAAGTGCTAGTTAACGCTTGACTAATAGTTGACGATCATTTTGCCGTTTTACAATCTCTAGTCAAAGGACAAAATGGCCGTCGACTAATAGTTAATTCGACTAGTGGATTTTTTGGTAGTTGAGCTTGACAACTACTAGTCAGGAGAAACATAACCTTACTTTATAGCCTACACAAGTAGTTTACTTTTCGCAATATTTTCCAATTTTGATTTTATTTCAAGTGATGAAGCAGAAAAATAGTCGATCTTCGTAGGAGATATAAGGTCATAAGAAAAAGGGTCGATTATTTCAATTTATGGAATGAAAATCAGTGTTTTCATTTTAGACATTCTGTATGGCAGGCTTTAATTAACGATTGGTTTGCTGCTCTGTTATAATCATATTTATATAATTTATAATTATTATAATTGATTTATTTTTGTTAATTTAAAATAAACATGAAGAATAACAATAAAAGATTTATTTTATAACCTACAAATTTTATATTAAATTGTTTCATTATATGACAAGCTCATTTTTGTGGCGTACCCTAAAGCAGCTTCGATAATAAAAATTGTAAACATCGAATTTCAAACAAAAAGCAAGGTTAGGAATACCTTATAAAGACTATTGGTAGTGAAAACGTTCGTTTATTTTGTACAAAATCTGTCATTTTGGTAAACGTTTTTAAGATGTGCAGTACCAAACTTGTACAGTGTATGGTTTGCAACTATGATGTGTTGGTTAACGTGACTAGAGGTTGTCAAACGATTGTAAAACCGAAAGCGGCCTACAACTACTAGTCAACGTTAACTAATAGTCACGTCAACTAGTAGTCAACGGTAAAATGGTAAAACCGGCCCTTAAAATTTTAATCTGAAAATAAATAATAAAAAAAAGTTTGGTTGACAAAAAAAATTAATGGGCGTGTGAAAAATTTGAAAAATTAAAGAAATTTAATTGACTGAAAAATCAAAAATGGCGTGTGCAAAACCAATAAAAAATTGGTGGATTGAAAAAACAATAATAGGCGTGTGCGAATAAAGAAAATTTTGAAAAATTGACGAATAGAGGGCGTTTAAATTAAAACATGTATTGACAGGTGTTTCAAAAACAAAAAATTAAAACATGGATTGATAGGTGTTCCAAAAACATAAAAAATTAAAACATGGCTTAATTGATGTTCCTAAAAGACAATAAAAAAATGGATAAAGAAAAGTTGGAAGAAGCTACAATCTGATTGGGTAAAGGTGAAAAATTTGAAAGCGAATGAATGGACAGAAAAGGATTATAAAATTGTAAAATAATTGACGACTAATTACGACAGTGAAGATATTTGATATTTAAAGAATTAATAATGAATGAATTTAAAATAAATGGGGAATTAATAATGATAAATAATGAAGTTTGAATAGATGAGATAAATGGAGAATTGATGAAGAATGCCATTAATAATAAATTAATGAAGAAAATTGGGGGAAAATTTAAAGTTATAAATGAAGAAAAATTGAAATTATTGTCAAAGAATTAGTAAACAATTAAAGATACGATGAAATATTTACGGAAATGACGTTCATAAACGGAAGAAGAAAAACATAGAAGCCCGATGAGAAAGAAAAATATTCCAATAAAAATTTATCCAGCAAAAATATTAATCCAAAATTTAAATAAAGGTCAAAGAAAAGATAATACGCTTGAAATAGTCACATATTAGAAAACTCAGATTAAAATGCAGTGTGCATAAAAAAAAATTTAGAAAAGTTAATTTTATTTACGATATTATTATTTGCTATTATTTATCATTCATAAATAAAAACATTTAGTTAAGTAAAAATTTGTAAATAATTGATAGATGATTGTTAAAATAAATTAATAATACTTTTGTTAATAATATTTTGGTTAAGTTTAAAAATGTAAATTTGATATAAAATGCCAAAATTCTCCAATTCTTAACATGCAAGTCATTGAAATCCAATTAGAAAGATTTCCAGCAAAATTACTAAAATTAGCAATGTTACTTAAAAATCTAGAGGGCGTTGAACTGTATTTCAATGGGTATCCAAAATTCGAAAATATCAAAAAAAAAATTAAAATTAAAAATTAACATGTTAAAATTCAAAATGTAACAAATATTGTAAACCAAAAATGTAAAAGGAGGGAGAATTGGATTTGGTGAAGAAATGTCTTTGTGCGCAGACGAAGAACTTTTGCATTGGAAGGAGGGGGCAGTCCACGCCGAGCAGTCGAGTGTGTATGACGCTTGAGCGAGAAGTTTAAAAAATTATTGTATAGAATTTGTTAAAAATAAATAAAAGCGAAATTTTAGTTTAAATTTGAAGGAGTGCGTTTCATTTAAAGTGGTTAAAGAAAAAAAAGTGTTTTGGAAAAGAAAAATAAAGTTAAAAAGAAAATTTTGAATTCACGAAATTCAAAAAAATAAATAGTTGGTCCGTGGACATAAAAGAACACGCCAATATATCTGATTCCCCCTAATCATCTAAATGAATAATACGAAAAAAAATTTTTAAAATTATCCGCACAAAAAAAATTTTTTTTGGAACTTCATCGATCATCAGTCATCACCAAAATTGATATCTGATTCCCCCTAATCATCTAAATGAATAATACGAAAAAAAAATTTTTAAATTATCCGCACAAAAAAAAGTTTTTTTTTTAACTTCATCGATCATCACCAAAATTGATATCTGATTTCCCCTAATCATCTAAATGAATAATACGAAAAAAAATTTTAAAATTATTAGTAAATACATCCGAAACTGTCAGGATTCGATATTACTACTTTTAATGTAAATTTTTTGGTTTTTTCATAATTTGTTTAATTATTTCGAATAATTTATATTTGGATAAACAATTCTTTGAGTGGCATAAAAATTAAATTCGGGCAGGACAACGTCTGCCGGGTCAGCTAGTTATATGATAAAAATACATCAGAGCAAATAAATTTATAATTGAATTTTAAACAAAAAAGGTTCTTAGGATGTTTTGATACAACTACGGTTTCCATAGAATCATGACGTAAATGTAGGTTAAATATGGCGCGTACTGCAGAACTCGCGGATTTTCTCCAAATTCCCCATGTTGCGCCACTCGTACACAAAAATTACTGAAATAAAAATTTAAGAACGGACATTTACATAATATCTATCTGTAGTGTTAATTGCTTATTTGTCAAAACGTATTTTTCATAACCGGACCGAAAATAACACAATTACTATAGAACCTTGGACTTTATAATAGAAGCATAAAATTTGGCACAAGTGTAGATTAGAACCTCCTTTACAAAACAAGATGTAACGCCGCGCCGGTCGCTGCCCCCTTTAACCACCAGACGCAAACACACCCCAAAATTAGTTTATCCTGTTTATTTCTTAAACGGTTCATATAATACGATAAAAATAGATCAGAGCAAATAAATTCACAATTAAATTTTAAACAAAAAAGGTTCTTAAGACTTTTTTCATAGGAGTTACAGTTTTCATAGAATCTTCATGTAAATCAAAGCCAAATATGGCGCGCACTGCAGAACTCGCCAATTTTTCCCAAATATATCGTGTTTCGCCACTTTTAACACTTTTAACATAAAAAATTACTGAAATAGAAATAAGAAAGGACAATTATCTATCTGTAATGTCAATTGCTTGTTCGGCAAAATGTATTTTTCATAAGTTTTTAAGCACAATTGTATAA
Organism: Podabrus alpinus; assembly: GCA_932274525.1. Taxonomy (NCBI): domain Eukaryota; kingdom Metazoa; phylum Arthropoda; class Insecta; order Coleoptera; family Cantharidae; genus Podabrus; species Podabrus alpinus. The sequence goes on from OW026451.1 coordinate 31,134,296, forward strand.
TAAGACACAACATTTGAATAAATCGTTACCTACTTTTCGTCAGTAAATTGTTAATACTCGTATTAATGCCGATTATAAGTATTTCGTTAAAGTTATACTATATGGTAGATGTTTTTATCCTTCATCTTATACTTAGTAAAACACAAATATTTAGGCTAATTCACCAAATATATTAATATACCTAGCTGCAAAGCCTGTAATTAACCATAGACATCACAATTTTTATATACTACTCACTCTGACACCATCACCGCTTAAAACATTATTTACTCATTGTTAGTTGTTTATTTTCAATATTAATTAATTTATCACATTCACTATAATTTACTATGTGTATGCAAAGGGCACAGATGACAAAATGAGTTACATATTAAGAAAAATTCTACGGGATATGAAGCCGGCTGCATCGTAAGCAATAGACAACCGCTGTTATATCGCATAAAATAAGGAATATTATATTTTCGACTTATCGGCAAAATTGCAGTAATTAAATTTGGATGTAAAATACATTTTGACGAACAAGCAATTAACATTACAGATAGATAATTGCCCTTTCTTATTTCTATTTCAGTAAATTTTTATGTTCAATAAGGCGAAATGCGATATATTTGGGAAAAATTGGTGAGTTCTGCAGTGCGCACCATATTTGACTTTCATTTACACGAAGATTCTATGAAAACTGTAACTCGTATGAAAAAAATCCTAAGAATCTTTTTTGTTTAAAATCTAATTATGAATTTATTTGCTCTGATGTATTTTTATCGTATTATGAACCGTTTCAGAAATAAACAGGATAAACTAATTCGAGGGTGTTTTTGCGTCTAGGGGTTGAAGGGGGCGGCGACTGGCGTGGCGTCACATCTTGTTTTGTAAAGGAGGTTCGCATCTACACTTGAGCCAAATTTTATGCTTCTATTACAAAGTTCAAGGTTCTATACTAAATTTGTTCCTTATGGTCCGGTTTATTTATTATACAAATAATAGTGCTTAAAAACTTATGAAACATACATTTTGACAAACAGAAATTAACACTACAGATAGATAATTGTCCGTTCTTCATTTTCTATTTCAGTAATTTTTGTGTACGAGTAGCGCAAGATGGGGAATTTGGAGAAAATCCGCGAGTTCTGCAGTACGCGCCATATTTAACCTACATTTACGTCATGATTCTATAGAAACCGTAAGTCGTATCAAAAACATCCTAAGAACCTTTTTTGTTTAAAATTTAATTATAAATTTATTTGCTCTGATGTATTTTTATCATATGATGAACCGTTTACGAAATAAATAGGATAAACTAAAATTTGGGGTTTGTTTTTTCGTCTCGGGGTTGAAGGGGGCGGGGGTCGGCGTGGCGTCACATCTTGTTTTGTAAAGGAGGTTTGTATCTACACTTATGCCAAATTTCATTCTTCTATCACAAAGTGCAAGGTTGTGTTCCATAACGTCCGGACTAATAGACGAGTGGAATGTACATATACTACCAGGAATACATTAATCGAGATACCTCCATATGGATACACTATTTTATGTCGATGACCAAGTCATAATCGAACCAAATGAGGATGAGCTACAAATAGCAACATATCAGCTAAACAAGAAATCGCAGATTTATAATTGTAAAATATCCAGTGAAAAAAATAAAGTTATGGCTTTTCAGGAGAAAGAGCCGGTAAGATCAAAGATAGTGATAGACAACCGAATACTTGAAAAAGTTTCACACTTTAAATACCTAGGGTTTCATATCACGTACTGTAGAGAAAACGACCTAATCAATAAACTAAACCTCTTTCAAGCAATGTGCGGCACCATAAAAAGATCAATTGGTAATAAAACAAGACGAGAAACTCAAATGAAATTCTACAACACAATGGCAATACCAACACTGATGTTTGGATGCGAATTATGGACGATATCTAGTAGAAACAGATCAAGAGTTCAGACAGTAGAAATGAAACTTTTCCGTTTCGTAAAAGGCTATACAAGAACTGACATAATTCAGAACCTTCTCGTTCGAGAACGAGAAGAGTTGAAAACGACCCATATGCAAGAAAGAATCAACTAACGCAGACAAAAATGGGAAGAGCATCTACAAAGAATGGACTCCTCAAGAATTCCCATAAAAATTCTCTACTACAAACCCAGAGAGAAAAGAGATGTGGAAAGATCCTTATCAAGATGGCGACTTGAGTGGGAACAGGCCAACAGGCTTAATCCATGAAGTAGATATGATAATATTTCAATAGCGCTGCAGGCGATTTTAAAATTTTCTTTATTGTAAAATTAACAGTAGGAAATGTCCAAATCTGCAAAACTCAGATTTTATGAAATCCTATGGACTAATCAATTTGCTGTTAAGGCTGTTCTGCTATTGAAGATTTTTGAAAAGCTATTGGGAACTGAAATTAACGTTGAGGCGCTGCAAATGTAACAAATATGGCGGTATAAATATGTTTGCGTAAAGAAAATAAGTTCACAATAAGAACAAGTTGCTGTACTATCACTGCGCCGAGGAAGACACCGCTCACCAGATGTTGGAGAGCGAAGAAGGCTGGAAGATCATCACGGCCTTCGTGACTGCGGTCACGAAGGCGCGCCATCATGAGGACCAAAGAGCAACTCGATAGAGAAGCGCAATCCGGACGATGAAACGCGCAACAGCCGTGACTCCAGAAGTAATGCCCAGACGGCGAAACCGGGAGTCGCGGTTAGGGGTGAGGTTTTAGTCAGTGAAAGTCTGACACTACCGACATAAATTAAGCCGGTGTCTCGTACGAGATTTCCTCATCTCTGCGCAAAGCTATAACAAAAAAAAGAAAAGGTTTGTGTGACGATGGGGGGGGGGGGGGGTTAAAAATTGCGTGACGTAAAGTGCCAAACAAGTGACAAAGCGCGTCGACTCAAAAAGTTTATACCTCGCAACAAACATTTTTATCTGTTTAATAGCTATTTATTTAATAGCTACTATTAAATAATATATTTTATTTCATTTTGTTATCATAACCTTGTTTTTTAGCACGGAAATGGGGGCGTAATTTGGCTTTTATAGCCCTAGGGCCTATAAAGTTGCTAAGCAATGACAACAATATCAAAACAAAAGAGTGTCCAGACTCTGTTTTTTTTGCGCGATCGATCTGAAATTTTGCATATGCCTTCCTACCGACAATTCACGAGGGGGAGTGACTTGCGAGGGGGGAGAATTTTTTGCTCAGTTTTTCGATATCTAGTGCCGTTTTCGAGTTATTGCTAAATAAAAAAATTAATTCTCGCCCCTCCAAGTTTCTCGCCAAAGTTACGCCTACAGAGCTGATTTTTGGTATACCTACACATAATAGAGCATCCCATCATATTGTTATCTACCATTTTAACCTCCACCCACTACGCCACCCTTACTTTTGCTTAAATGAAAATTGTTAATAAATACAATAATTATTAAGCGCTTGAACATTTCCTTACCATTTCAAATAAATACAAAATATCAAAACAAAATAGTGGAAATCTTCAATTTTATTAATTAAATTTTAAGGTTACAAGGGTTACAAATTATTTATTAAAATTAAAAACGCAATTGCTTGGATTTGATATGGTAAGAGAACCACCTCCAAAGCTAAAATGTCCTTCATTTTCTTGAGGTATACTTATCGATGCTTGAGACACGTTTATCGAAGCTCCATTGGAGATGCTTTGAGCGATTTTGATTTTGTTTTGTAATGAATTTTCTACGTAAGACTCGGCTACCTTATCCGATCGCCATCCACCCAACTGTTTTAACATTCTTGTGTCACCACCACTCTCAGCCAATATAGTTGCAGCACTTCTACGGAAACAATGTCCAGTGAACTTATTTGCATCCGGTAATTTTAAGAATTCCGCAATCATCCTAGGTATTTTTCCTAAAGTGTTCTTCCCCACTGGCTGCAAATTGCATTTTCCACAGCGATAGGATAAAAACAAACTGTTGATTTTGGAATTTTTAGGACGCAAAGAAATATATTTGTTGTACAAAGCAAGGTAATCTACGGGACCATCGTTCGGAACAATCGTAAATTGTCTAGGCGTGTAAGTTTTAGTTTGACGGATTTTCACCAGCAAGACAGTTCCCTCAAGCGTTACATCCTGAATACGTAAATCATGAAGCTCCTCTCGTCGACAAGCTCCATACATACCGAAAACTGTAACAACCTACAAACAGCGATGTACATTATGAAAAACTAAACAATTAGATAGAACTGTCATACCTTAAACAGCAAATACGTAATATCTGGTGCATTTAACATGAATTGCTGAATGTGATCTCGTTGCAGGACCAATGATTTTTTAGCTTCATCACCCACAGAGTTATTTTTCATGAACTCCGTAAGTAAAAGAAACTTCGATATATCAACACTTTCCTTAACTTTCACCATCTTCTTAATCTTTGAATAGATACACCAAAGAGATGAAGGTTTATAAAGCTTTGACTAAGAAAAACGAAAATTGTTAATAAATACAATTATTAAGCGGTTGAACATTTTCTTACCATTTCAAATAAATACACCATAACGAGTTTTTCATCGCAACTGTTGACATTTTTTGCATACCGCCACTCACAAAACTTCTCATACTCCTTCTCGTACAAATCCTTTGATTTTATGGGAATTAATCTACTCTGAGCGACCTCAAATTTGTCCAAAATTTCTTTGGAATAATCTTGTTCGGTTTTATCCATTTTCAAATAAAAAGTTAATTTGTTTACAATAAAACAATAGAGCATTATAGCAACATCAACAATCTACATAGGAACCATGGCACACCAAAAATTCATAGCACAAACGAAATGACATGATATTTTTTCCCAAAATACTTAATTCTTCAATTTTGATTATTCAAGTACCAAGTACCAAAATGAAATAAAACGTTGTATGCACCACGGGCACAATCAGATTATAGCCCTCGGGCAATTTAAAGCCCTCCGCTAACGCGTCGGGCTTAAAATTACCCTCGGTGCTATAATCAATTGATTGTGCCCTTGATACATAAATAACTATAATAGTAGTACTATTTATTTAATTATACAATGCTCCGCACCGAATGCGTCATAAAAGATATTGTAAATTTTATTTAAAAAAACATTTATTTGGATACCCCCCCCCCATCGCGCTACAAGCATTTGCACTACGATGGCTAGTCAATGATTTTTACTAATTTTCCAAAAATAATGTGTTTTCCAATTTTTGCACAACTTTATTACGTGTTTATTTGACCTCCAATCTTTTTAAAACGATCGCGTTACAAGCATTTGCACTACGATGGCTAGTCAATGATTTTTACTAATTTTCCAAAAATAATGTGTTTTCCAATTTTTGCATAACTTTATTACTACGTGTTTATTTGACCTCCAATCTTTTTAAAGCGATAGCACTGATAATAATATTCTATGAAACAAAAATTACGCTTGCAATAATAATTTTAAGTTTCGTTTAACAGCAGGGTTCAAGAAAACCGAAAATATGATTTTTAAATACGTTTTTATATTATCAATTTTATTTTATAGTTATTCAAACGGTTTAAGAGGTAAAATATGTCATTAATTTAATAGTAATAAATAAGCTTGTTTGCGATAATCTGCATTTTATATATATTTTCAGAGATAGAAAATTTATTGGAAACACCTATACAAACTTGCTTGAATTGCTTATGCCATGCCAGAACTGGATGTTGGAGGAGAGCTAATTGTGCTAGTTATTCAATTTCGCGAGATTATTGGATACAAGCTGGATCACCGACAACGAACCTTCAGATAGTAGGAGATGCAGCTTACACTGCATGTATGAGTAACGAAAACTGTATTATAAATACTGTGAAGATGTATACCGAATCGTTTGGAGAAATTGTAAGCAAAGTGTGACTTAGTACTTTTAGGGCCGGTTCCACCAACTCTGATTAAATACTTTAATCATGATTAGTTGGAGTTAATCACGGTTAAATGAAAAAGAGCGTTCTACCATATTTTCAATCTTGGTTAAAGCAGTTTAATCATGGTTAACTAGATTTCAAACTATCAACCGATTTTGGACTTTAGACGAGTTTAATCACGGTTAATGGTCGGTGCATGCGCATTTCTTTCAATTGAGTCAAGATAATGTTGGCAGTTTGAATACACACATAGCCTTAAAATCAAAACATGAACATCGTATTTATGTGTTTGTGGCGTTAAATTATATGTGTATTCAAACTGCCAACATTATTTTGAACGAAAGATGGTAGAACGCTTTTTTTCATTTAACCGTGATTAACTCCAACTAATCATGATTGAAGTATTTAATCAGAGTTGGTGGAACCGGCCCTTAATCACGGTTAATCATTAATCGTGATTAGTTAACCAACGATTTAATCAGAGTAGGTGGAACCGGCCCTTTATAGTAACACTTTTAATTTTAGGATTGTAATTCTGATGGACAATATGATTGTAAGGATCGATTCGCCATCCATATTTTTGGAGAAAATTGCCTTAATCCTAATTATGGTCCTTTATATGCTGCGAGATTCAATGAATGTGCGGAAGATGTTGGAGTCGAACTCATGAGAGAAATAGAAGTCGAACCTCAATAATTTTATTTATCAAATACATTTCTTTGTCATTTGTATTAGTAGTAATTTTTTAAATTAACTGCTATTTTTAAAATAATTAAAAAAAATTGCTATTAGATCAAGTTCTGTTTTTTGGTTCTCTTTAGGTAACCTAGGGGCAGACGGGCATCCTTTAACATTTTGTGGTACCTAGCCAAGTAGGCAGAGGTAGGCAGAGGTAGGCAGAGGCAGAGGCAGAGGCAGAGGCAGAGGCAGAGGCAGAGGCAGAGGCAGAGGCAGAGGCAGAGGCAGAGGCAGAGGCAGAGGCAGAGGCAGAGGCAGAGGCAGAGGCAGAGGCAGAGGCAGAGGCAGAGGCAGAGGCAGAGGCAGAGGCAGAGGCAGAGGCAGAGGCAGAGGCAGAGGCAGAGGCAGAGGCAGAGGCAGAGGCAGAGGCAGAGGCAGAGGCAGAGGCAGAGGCAGAGGCAGAGGCAGAGGCAGAGGCAGAGGCAGAGGCAGAGGCAGAGGCAGAGGCAAAGGCAGAGGCAGAGGCAGAGAAAAAGCTGATGACTCTGAATCTGTAAAATTTAGTTATTTCCACCATGTTTTTGTCACTTATTTTAACGTCGCTTTTGGCAGTCCAAAAACAGATGCATGCTTTACTTGTATTGCATTTAAAGAACAAATTAAGGTTGTAGATTACGATACAGAGAAGTAAAAATTACAAACTCAGAAAAAAAGTTCATATAATGCGCGCTAAAGCGTTAAAGTATTGCTAAATTTTTCACTGTGGTTCAAAGGTCCTCAAAATGCCATTTAAATAAAAACAATGTATTTGCCTACTCATAGTTATAAATCATGAAAGCTTCAAAGGTTTTAACAAAATTGCATCTGGGGGTATACCACTGTTTAAAACAGCACAAACCTTAAATGACTGATACGGATACTATTCGTCTAATATCAGTTGGATGTCCAGGTGAAAATAAAAATTGCACTTTGTTAACTATATGGATTAAATTGCTGGAAACAGCACCTCAAAACGTCAAGAACCTCAAATTATATTTCCTGTAACTGGACACTCTTATTTACCCCCGATCGAGTTTTTGGGGTTATTGAAAAAAATGGAAACAATTATTTTGCTTGAAGAATATTACAAGATAGTTGAAGAACAGGCCACTTTATTATTAATTGGAAAACTGGACAGTACAAAATTGGAAAGACGAAGCTCACAATGTCATAAAAGCACCGAGGAGTCCACATTTTAAAATTTCTAAAATAAAGAGACTTCTACTGAAACGTACATACATCGAAAAACAATATTTTTATTTTGGGAGAATTGAACTATATCAGTTCAAACTCAAATTCTTAAAGGAAGAAGAAACTCTTTTCGTTTAGTAGTAACTACTCATTAATATATTTTGCATTTTTGCAATCTTATTTTTTCATATAGATTGACCCTTATTCCAAAATTGTATTTTTTAAATTTTGTTAAATTTCTGACTTTAAGCTTTTAATAATAATTATTTTACACTCCAACCTACATACATAACTAAAGCGTATTTACGTTTCAAAACCGGACATATCCAGGTTTTGGATGCAAATGTAGACAAATGTACCATAAATACGTTTGAATATTAACATCCAAAATAATAAAAAATTTATAAAATTTCTTAATCAATAATTAGTTGTTACAGACGCTGTTAATAAAAAAAATCATAATTCGGGATGGTGAATAAGGGAGTGTTGGAGGTCCGTCGATGAAAACTTTGTGCTCCCTTAAAACAAAAAGAGACCCAATTTATTCACTTTTTCGATTTTTCTCGGTCTATCCGCTACCAAAACATATAAATAACCTTTTTCGGATGATCGAATGTAGTATGTACAACTGGTCCGAGGAAAGAAGTCCGAAGTGGAGCATTCCTTGCTAACAGCTAAAGTAAAAAAAAGCAGCTGGACGTGATGGGATCCCGATAGATGTGGTGAAATTAATGACTGACAATAATATTGATGTGATCGCTGATCTATTTAGTACTATATAACATCACTGGAATGATCTCAGAAGACTGGTTGAAATCCACGTTTATAGCAATCCCCAAAAAGACCCATCCAAGAAAATGAGTCACCTCCTGAAGACTTTCCGGAGAATAATACACGCATAATATATATAAGAAATAGATGCTAGATAAACCAGGACGATGCGCAGTTCGGCTTTCGTAACGCTTCTGGAACGCGAGAGGCACTCTTTAGATTGAACGTATTGACTGTTACAAAAATGTCGAGATCAACGTAAGAACGTATTCTCATGCTTTATTGACTATGAAAAAGCCTTCGACAGTATTCGGCACAACAAACTAAAAATACTTCATGAAATTAATTTAGATGATAGAGACATCAGAATCATCGAAAACCTATATTACCAACAGACGGCTGAACTACAATTTGTGGAAATAACAATAACGAGTATCCATATACGAATAAATAAAGAAGCGCCTTGTATCTCTCGGCGTTTTGGCTATAACAAGTAGTCTTCTCAATTTACGTGTATAATATACTATTTTAAGTGGTGAGAAACTTAAATACTTTCAATAATTAGTGAATATTTATTTATTACATAGGTACAAAATTTTATTAAATCAAATATAATTCGAACTCTACATAACTTTACAAAGATGTACATTCGATACACAAAATCTACCTACAGTAAAAACTATGATATGTTAGGGCAATACATCTATGATAATACATAATCACTTACTTATCATAATATTACAATAATAATATAGAAATAGTAAGAAATTGGTCCTATGCATTATAATGTATTATATTTTATTTTTTTCATAACCACTTTTGTTGTTATAAATATGTATTTTTATTTTTTTCAAGATAGTTCCAAGATATTAAACAACACAAGATTATTATAAATAAAAATTTCAATAAAGGCATCTACATGCAAAAAAAGTTAATTACCTAAACGCTTAATCACATTCAGTAATTACATCTAAGGCAGTTGTTGGATATAAAGATATAACATATAAAATTTTCAAAATGTACTTAAGAAATCCGCTTTAATTATTTTTTATTTATAAATATTTTGCCGAACATTAAAATATGATAATATAAATATTATACATACAGATTCACATTTTTGGCCTATAAACGGATAAAAAAAACTTTTATTGTTAATATTTTGTTAAATAAACTTAATCTGAATCAGGTTTGCTATAATCAAAGAAAACAATTGTAATATAGAACGTTAAAGCTGTTAGGTTAATTAGTATCAATTTCTATTGTAATTAAAGTCTCTTTCAAGTTTCATCATCCATATTTATCTAATATTTGCTTGGCTTCCTTCTCAGAGATATACATTTGACTCCTGCTTTGTAACGGACCCTCATTTCGTATTCAATCGTACGCAAACAATCTAAATCTTCTGATCTAAACTTTTTCCGGCAATTTTAATAATTTAAACGAATTTACTAATACTTAATTATTCTTCTATAACGAGTTATAAGTTTTTTTTTTAATAACTAAAACAGACTTCTTAACATTTTAATAAATAATTTAAATCTTTTCCATATAATATAAAAATTTTAACATAAAATAAATATTTTATGTACAATAATCACTTATTTACTTTATTCTAAGGCTTCAATTTGTAACTACAATTTATGAGCAAATTTTTAATTATTTTATTGTATAATATATTATAATTTATTTCGTCTATTTTTTAATTAATTATACATTTACTTTTCTTTTAAATTATTAAATTTTTTTCATTTGCTTTACATGGATGATATTATTGAACAATATCGTCGATATAAATTCAGATGAAAATTAATTCCATGAGTCATGCATTAGCAGTTTTTAATAATATTTTTTTTGAAGAGGATCTAGCAAATTTACAAAATTATTGTTTTCAAATAATCAAAACACTTACATGAACACATTTGGGGCACTTTACAAACTGGAAGAAACTACCTAATGAGAATAACAAATAATATAAATTAGTTTTCTTCGGGAATCATCAATTGATAGCATTTTTCTCGACACCGCCATTAATATTATCGATAACCTATATTCTGCCATTAAGTACAAAAGCATCGATTTAAATTTATGTTTTGTAAATTGGTAGCCTAATTTCGTAAATATTAATACAAATAGGATTTGTTTTAAACAATATAATCAAAATAAGTCTTGTGAACTACAATTATTAGGATTAGGTCGAGGAACCATAACATCTTCATAAGGTGGCACTTTTGCTTTTTTAAATTCGTCTCTTACTTTTTCTACTTCTTCTAAAACCCTTAAAAAATTTAAACCAGCTAATTTTTTTAGATCTTCTGTACTCCATCTTCCTGTACCTATAAGTTCGGCGAATAATGTTGGATATGAGGAAACGTCTTCTAACCCTTTTGGCACACTGAAATTAAATAACAAATGACCAGATGGAAAACTGTGGTTTCGCCTCACCGGGAAAAAAATTTATAATATACTTACAAATTTATTCCATCATACCCTGCACCCAATCCTACGTTGTCCACTCCGGCAATATCACGTATGTGGTTGATATGTGCTAAAATATTTCGTACAGATTAGTAAAAATCGCTATGAATTAAAATAGCTTATTCCATAATTAAAAATTCCAAGTTCAGTATAGTGCCAAATAATTATGAACGAGCGGAAAACCGTAGTAGTATTTCGAATGCACTGCTGTGATCTAAAGCCCAACATCGATCTGTGGGCTATTGTGGAATGTAACGGGAAACCACCCCATTTAATTTAATATTTTTCTAGTAAGTCATCTTGTTTTTAAAATCTGACATCAATATTTTAAATATAATGTTTTTATTTAACTACTTCCAAAAACTAAATTTTACAATTTTCAATAAACAAAGTCGTATCTCCAAAACTATTCAGATTACAACTTTTAATTTTGCCAAAATGCAAGAAGTGGCAAAATAGGTTTAAAAACGATCAACTTTGTAAGCTCACAGCTGGGGTCCTATTAGGGCTAGGAAGTGGTTCTATTCAGACATTTTATACTTTTAATACAAAACGAAAGTAACTAAGGCACTTTCACTATCTTTTATCTTAAAAAGTAGCTTTTTTATTGCCATAATAAAAAAAATTAATTTATTCTAAATCTGTAATATTTAAATAAAATAATCCCGAAGTATCAAAACGGAACGATATACAAACACGCCTTTATTTTGTTTCTTACGAAAAAATGTTTAAGACAATAAGTATTCGTCCTTTTATGCTGCAGACTTTTGATTCCTTCAATATTTTTGATAATTTTCACCGTTTTTGAGTTATTGGAGGGAAACTGATTGTGTCGCTTGTGTCTCCACGGTTTTTTGTACTTGTAGAAAAAACTGCTGCGTTGGAAATGCAAGCTCGTTGACGTTAAAATCGATTCAATTAATTATTGAATATAAGTAAACAAAATTTTGTATTAATTAAGATTTGAAGAAAAGGAAAGCGATTTATTTTTGGTGTTCGTAATTTTTTGGCACCATATTGTGGTTAAAAACGAATTTTGAGGAATATCATTAAACAACATTAATTAGCCGTTTTAAACCCGCAAATTTCAAAGCAAAACAATTGATTGATTGATTATAATTTTTGTGAAGATTTCCATAATTCCTGAATCCCTTTGATGTCGGTACGTTTCAAAGTGTAAACTATTCCGTATGGAATAAGCAAGTTCCAGGTAATAATTTTAGAAAAACAATATAATAGCGCAATTGCTGTATAAATTTGTATTTTTGTACTTTATAGAATTCCGTTTCCTCTAAATAAAAGTTGGTATTTATTTTACAGATTGAATTTAATTAATCTTACAAATTTGTTTCTGTAAAGTATTTCCTCATTTCGGGTAATGGCATATCACCTGAAGAAAATTAGTAAGATTAATTAAATTCAATTTGTAAAATGAATTTGAACAGCGTTTCAGTTTTATTATGACAGAGTATTAAAATCATTTTATTCTTCCAATTTAAAATGAGTCTTAAAATTAATTTTATTAAAACTTACCTACTGCATCGCGAACAGTAGCAATATCTTTGCAAGTTAGAAAATGAGAATAAAAATTAACCATAATTACTCCTTTATTAAGAGCAAGCTTTCGCAGCGTAGCGTCTGGAACATTTCTAGTAGAATTGCAGAGTGCATGAGCAGAGGAATGACTAAATATTACAGGAGCTTTCGAAACTTCAAGTGCATCTCTCATTGTTCCCACCGATACGTGAGATAAATCTACTATCATTCCTAAGCGATTCATTTCCTTTACGATGCTCTGAAACAATACCAAACTAATTACAACTTTCCATAAAAAAATTTGGTCATGCATTTTTCAAAAACATTTATGTCAAAACCCAAACCTAATAAATTGTTGTACAATATTATGATTAATGCGAAATTTTTTAAGCGCAATTAGATTATAATCGCAAAACTTCTCGAAAAATATTTCTTTCCTCACTTGCCCTCTCTTTATGATCCATTTACGTTCATACATAATTTATGGAATGAACAAAAAAATAATATTTTTGTAGTCCTCAAAACGGTATTTTTAGAAGTCGTGCTGAAAAGTCATTATCGTACGTTTCTCTCTTATATTAACCAAAAGATGACGTTTGTCTACTTCAAGTTGTATTCAGCAAAAAAGTAAAATTTACATCGTTAATTTTTTGTAAACGAAATGAGATTTTAATATTGAAATTCAACCATACGTAGTCAAATGTTTAGTTCAAGTTATACGAATTTTCTTAATTGAATTTTTGCCGTCAGCTGCATTTTATGGTTTATTAAGATTTTGGATAATATATTAAAAAAACTTTTATGATAAATGGAAAATTGTAAAGTTGGTGTTTTTTTACCTTTCCGAAGTTTGTTAAGCCACCATGTTCTGGTTTTTTGCCTGGCATATCAACATGAGAACAATCTGCCCTATAATTAAAAAAAAAATTAAACGTTTTTCCTCAGTTTTTGAAATGAAAACCTACCATGGTGTGTTGCAAGTTGATGTAAGGGTTAGATACCTTACACCAACATGATATAGAGTCCTTAATACGGCTAAACTTCCTGCCAACGAATGACCACCTTCTACTCCTATTAGTGAACATATTTGGTGTCGGCTGTAAGCACTTTTTATATCTGAAATTAAAATATTGCAAGCAATTTATAAAAAATCTCATAAAGACTTAATTAACTAGAAATGTATAAAGGCTTCACGTTTCAGTATGCAAATAATGTAAAACAGTAAATAATAATGAGATTAAAAACTAAACGATGAAAAAGTTTCATAATAATCTGTCCAATTTTCAGTTTTATAAAACTAAAACTAAATTAATATTACTTCAATATGCGCATCTACTCGTTCATAATTAAAAAAATGTGGAATCAAAGAAAGTAGCAAAAGTTTCGTAAATTATATTTTCATAATGAAAAACAATAAAGCAAAAAAGTAAATTAAGGCTTTAATTAATGCAATTAAAACAGGAAACAATTTGAAATAAAAAAGACCGGGAGTTAAAAATTCACGTTTTCAAATTACTTTCCAATTTTAAATGTAAATTAATTAAGTTTACTAATCTACTTTGTAACAATAACTACTATGGTTATCGTATTATAGTAACGAGAACTTTAGAAAATGCTTGCTTCTTTTGAATATTTATTATTTACTCTGTTTTCCTTCAAATTCCGGATGAGAGGGTAGAGGTACTTCAGAAGTTGCTCAATAATGCGGTAGATATTCAAGAGCCTTAAACAAGGTATTTGAAGACAAATTGGACAAGCAAATTAAAACACTTCGCGTGTCAAAATTTTAAAAGTATTTCATTTTTCACTACAATATGAAGTATTTTCTTTTTGAACTTGAGATAAAAAACTTTGTCAAGTCTGAGATTTGAATAAATTCAAAGAACTTCGGTCCTATAACTCAATAGCGATCGCGGCTATAAGCCACTCTGTGGTCTTTCATCCAAAATCATTTGTTATTTTAATAGAAAATTTACTTCATTTGTTGTGATAATAAATTTGAAATTCGAATTTTTAATATTTCCCTCCGAAAAACAACTTCGCAAATAGTGGTTACATCTAGGATAAATAAACCAGGTAAAATAAACCAGGTCGAAAACAATAAACCGTCAGGAAAAATTTGAGATGTAATTAATAAGAAGAATGCCTCGAATATCCTGTGTGTAAAGGAACACTATTATCGTTAAAAGTTGCTAAACAGGGTCAAGTGTAGGAAGGTGTCTACCTTCGTCATATACTGAAAGGAACGAAGTATCGGCTACTTGAAAGTGATAATGAAGGGCAAAATATAGGATCGTCGAGGTATAGGAAGGAAACAGAAATCATAGTTGCAAAACATCTACAAATGGACTGGCATCCGGAGTGTAAAAGAATTGTTTAGAACAGCGGAGTACAGGTTTTCCTGCGCCAAAATGATCGTAATATGTTACAACACAAGGGAAAGGACAATACTCAAAGATTCAGCGAGTACAGGTTTTAGCAAGGAGATTGCACGAGCGTAGCGCAGCGGAGCGAGTGTCAATCTCCTTGCTAAAACCTGTACTCGCTGAATCTTTGAGTATTGTCCGAACCCGCGTTGCTGTTGCGATGATAATTCCGTGAAGAAACGCCTCAACTTAAAAGCACAACATCACATACGAAAATCGACATTTCAAACGCCATTTTTAATGTTGAAAATGGTGAAACAAATTGACCATATCGCATCACAATCATTGCAAAACAAAATCAAAAAAAAAAAATTTTCGTAAGTACCGAAAAATGGAAGCATAATCGCTCTAAATTTGTAATATAAAATTCGTTAGAAGTACATTGCTTTAAGTCAACTCGGGTGGGAACGAATGCGTTGATATTAGTATATAACCGGTTCGGTCTAGTACAATTAGGCGCGATCGATTGGGCGCCATCGATTGGGCGCGATCGATTGGGCGCAACGACAACTGGGCGCAGCGACAACTGGGCGCAAATACAACTGGGCGCAAATACAATTGGGCGCAAATACAATTGGGCGCGAGGGAAGATTTATCCATTACATATTACTTATTATAACTGATAGTAAGAATTATTTTTCTAAAAAACTATTATTTACGTAACTAAATCTAGAAATGTTTATTTAGCCAATAAAAAAAATTATAATTAAAAATTTAAACTAAATGTTTTTAAAATGTTTATTCCTTCTAACTTCCACTAAAATTTAGAAATAATGTTTATTTAGCCAATAAAAAAAATTATAATTAAAAATTTAAACCAATTATTGCATGTGTAAAACATACTTTTATCTTAAGTTGTCAAGTTGGCAACCTGTTACTAACTCGACATTTCAAGAAGCTTTTACGTTTTTAGAGAGAGAGAGAAATAAAAGCAATAATAATTTTAGTGACGTCACAATTTTTGAACCCCCCCCGCCCCCCATCGTCACAAGGGTCGGAACCCCCTCCCCTCCTAGGAGCGTAACGTAATTTATGGACGACCCCATAGAAATATTATAGACTTTTTGCGGGGAATTTCCCATAATTACGAAATGAATCCACGATTAGTTAGGTACTTTATTAATAGGCATTTTTATTATTTGTAATTGTTAGGACTAAACATTTTAAAAACATTTAGTTTAAATTTTTAATTATAATTTTTTTTATTGTCTAAATAAACATTTCTAGATTTAAAACATTTTTATACGTAAATACCTATTAGTTTTTTATAAAAAAATTCTTACAATCAGTTATAATAATTAATACGTAATAGATAAATCTCCCTCGCGCCCAATTGTATTTGCGCCCAATTGTATTTGCGCCCAATTGTATTTGCGCCCAGTTGTCGCTGCGCCCAGTTGTCGTTGCGCCCAATCGATCGCGCCCAATCGATCGCGCCCAATTGTCGGTCACCGATAACCGGTTTCCTCATCTGGTGCGAGGTGCGTTCGTCACGTATGAATTCTTTTACGCCCTACTACAAATAACCGAATGCACTAGGGTATAATGCGAGATTTTTTATTACGTATGAATTCTTTTACGCCCCACTACAAATATTCGATATTCTGGTAGGGTATTTTGAATATTTTTTATTTTCGGATATTATTCGACTGTGCATGCGTCGTATCCATATAAGTACAATGTAAAATAGCGCACGCTGATAGGTCGGAACCACTACACTACAATATGACCCTGAGTGGAATTATCACCAATATCGGGAGAACTTGACACGACACAACAAAGAAGAAGGTTAAATAACAATATATAACAATAATATTTTTTCTTACCTAAATTTGATTAAGACATGGTTAAAAAATCGTTGACAACCAAAATTTCGGTTTTGCTGTTTTTTTTATCAATCTCGATCATAGAAAGAAAAATAAACTGCTACACACGGCACTAAAGTATCAAGTTTTTTCAAAAACGTAACTAGACCTTAAAGATTAAAAAAGCCAAACAGAATTAAAAAATTAAAAGCGTATTTTCGCGAGAGTAGAAAAAGGTAAATTCTTGCTAATTGTTGGTTAATCATCCTAACCAGGGACTAAGTAGTAACTTTCGGTTATTTGCGAAAATACGTCTTACATGTCACTATGCAAGATGGTAAGGAGATTAGCCCCCACGAATTTTGAAATATCGAGAAAAACAAAACTATTAAATGCACTAAAATTGCTGAAAATGTACCTTCTATGCGTTATTATACCATGAATTAACCCCCCCCCCCTCCCATTAATATTGGACGGATTTTTTTTCTTATTCTTGAAGCAATGCACATTATAAAACATTCGTTTGCTGATGGAATAATAACGCATCATGATTTTACATATTATTTTTTACAGACCTAGGCGTCAGGTGGAATTTTATCTCTCCAATTAATAAAATTCTTGAAATAAATTTTTTTCATAAATAAAATGTATTTATAGAATCTGTGAAAGAATGCATTTTAACAAAAATTTGATCACATAATCCGAATTTTGATCACTATACACAATGTATTTTCGGTGTAGTCATATAATGACTACATGAAATAAATATTTAAATGAGGAGAAGAGTGCATTCATTTATAATAATTTATTATAAAAAAGTAAATATATTGTAAGGGAAGGTCTAATCCTCAGCTATAATAGACTCTTTTTATCTTGTTTAGTCCTATACAATACCGGCCCAGAAAAATGTTAATTATTATAATTGAAATTGCAATTTCCTCAGAAAACACTAAATAATAAAACTGTATTTATTTAATTTGCATAGTTTGTGAATGTGCTCCCATTGACAAAGCAGTATAGATTTATAAATCAATCTAGCAATCAATAAATTTGAAATTCGCAAATATGTGATCAACATCTCTACATTTTTACACTTGACTTGACGGTGTTCATTATAAAGATAGCAGTTTACTCCCACTATTTGCTCGCAGATCCGCTCGTCATTTCGTTCTCTAAGCTTTATTAAGACCCATTTTTTTAAATGAAAGCTCGTAACTTTTCAGCGAGCGGCTCACAGTTTTGCTCGTTGATGTGTACGAGGCATTTTTACGTTCTTTTCTTGAATCTTCACTTCAATTTCATGTTCTTCCACAATTTTTTTTCATCTCACTGTCACGTGCAATTATTTTTACGTTCGTATCTTTACTTCAATTTGAATTTTTCAGTAATTTTTTGATTATTTAATTTTTCTTTTCTAATTTTCATTTCTTATGATTCGATTAAGCTCATCTGATGATGGTATTAATAATGATACCGAATTTCAAATTTTGTACAATAGTTCCAAAAAAAATTACAAACTACCATGAAATTTGCAGGCAATTGCAAAAATTGTACATAATTGCAAATAATAAATTATAGACATTTGTACCATCTTGTACGATAAAATTTCAGGGTTTGGTCCCTCTCTCCAGGTAAAATGCAAGGTAGGAAACTAGATAAATTTTTCAGTCCGATTCAGGCCTGAAGTTAATGAATTGGAAAAAAAATGGAACCCTAATGAGAGGTCATGAATGATTCTCCTCATATGTATAAAGGTGGAAATCTTACTTCACGTGTGTCCTGATGTTAGGTTTAACCCAGCTCCTTTTCCATGCGGTGGCTGAAGGGATGAATTCCCCGACCAAAATAATGGAACGAAGATTACTTCCTCAATAAATAAGGTTAATAAATATATTGAACACAATAATTACAATCGGAGGCGTAATTATACAAGACACAATATCGATAAGATATGCCACCACAATGCAGGTTACTAATGTTAACTTACAGGTTAACATAATTCTCTTCTATAGTCCCATACCTACTTTAGGCGTGGGCGATCTCTTTCATATGTGCGAGTTGTGCGTTTGAAGTATTGTCACACACGTAGGGGACCAACTGCTTAACGCGGGCTCCGAACCGCGGGAAGTGTATACACTTCATTTCCAGAGAGGCTGTTCTTGGCAGATTACACCTCGGTGGTTTGCCATTGACTGCCGAGGGGAGACGGTCAGAATAAAGTTTTACTGAAACCGGAGTCGAATCAGGTATTCAGCATTAGCAGCAACGCACTTAATCTGATGGTCGTATCATAATTAACTTGATATTATTGTAAGATAGCAGTGTCAGTAGTGTTTTCTCGCCAACTAAGATGCTGGATAGCCGATATATTAAGACACTATCACACCCCGTTGAAGTAAACACACCATGCCTCGGGTAGACGGTGTCGTGCTGGCGGGATGGAGAATTCAATAAAGCCTGCTAAGAAGACGGAACACAGCTTTGGATGGATCCAAAATTGAACGTTTGACCGATGATTCGAACAAAACTGAGTAAAATTGGAAATCCACCCACAATTAGGTGTAACGTTCTCAATGCCCGTTATGGTTCTTCTTGGTTTTTTTAATTACTTACAGTAATTATTTTATTCCGATAGAATACGTTATACCCTGTACATCGTATTTTTCAATTTGAAAATGCATGAAAAGTTGATAACACGACAAATCGTGAGAGAATGTGGCGAGCGATAAGGGGTTTTTTGACACGATTCGCTTAAATGGTAGATAGCTATTTAGTAGTTGAAAATTAAAAAAAGCAAATTTTATTAATTAAGTAATTCGTTTTCGTGAAAATTGTTGTTATTCCAATAATATTGATTCACACCCATCACTTGGCCTAATAATTTTGGATAATCATTCTGATCTGGGACGAAATTTACGCAAATTTGGAAAGCAAATCGTATCATCGGCTGATCCGTTTGTCAGTGGAATTTTCGAAAGTTTTCTTTACCACGAGTAACACGAAGTTGCCTTTTTTCATTTGGATAAAGCTAAAGTCGTATCAGCCGACGCGACGTTTTGATTCAGTAGCGCCTCCGAGGTCTTATCTCCAATAGGATTCCTGGACGAGCAAGAACCATACGAATTTTTGCTTGCCAGTAAATTGGCTTAGTTGGGGACGGATCAGTAATTGCGGTCCAGTAACTGGGCTTAAACCAGTTGAGACCGATTAGCGATTCCGAATTCATATTTCATATCCTGTGTTTGCGACTATTAAGTCGAATATTTTGTTATAGTTTTTGTACGTTTTTACCATCTATCACTGAACTATCGGTCGAAATTAAATTACTTTTCTCACCTATCTGGCGTTTTATTTCGGCCTGGCGCCCATTAAATTATTTTCTTTTCAGCTGTTGTTACAGGAATAAATCACTGGAAAATCGAGTATCGGACCTACGAATATCCCAGCTCTCGGTCTGTGGTTCGAAAAGAACAGAGTTTAGCCGCCCAATTTTACTACGGGCACAAGTGGCAATATTTGTGCAGATATACGCTCGATTATTGGCACATAGGTAACAGATTGACCACGCAAGTTTTGGTAGCCGATCGTGATAAAAAAAAGGATTACATCGACGATAAGACGGTGGTGTTTATCGCACGCTATTTTCCAGATGGCGATTCCTACGCAAAAAAATAACTATGGAATCTTTCCCATCGTAATCGAATAAATAGTTCATCGAATAATTTTTCACTCAAATTCTCAAAAATACGTTACTCTAATTTTCCAACTAAATTGGACTGCTAAACTAACGTTTTTTCATTATCCTGGACGGACAGACATCATGAGCGACGGAAATTCAGGAACGGATCACAAAATTTAAAAGTTGGCTGAATTAGTCCATAAATTATTCTAATTCATAATCAGAAAATGGATTTAAAATGCTGATAAAATAATCCGGTTAAGTTTCTTCCTCATTATCATTATAACGGAAATATAATTCCGTTATAAAATTTTAGGAAATGCGAAAACAGTTTTTTGGAAATTAGTATTTCCCTAATAATTAGTTAGTGGATTTGGCCAGTTAACGTCTACGCACTGTATGCGAAGAAGAATTAAGAAGAATAAAAGGTTGTAATGTATTAGGTTAAGGACTTGAACGACCAAGACCTTCGCTAGTGGTAATATGCAGAAAAAAGAGTGAACAACACTGTTTTCTTTCTGAACTACATTATATTTTGAATAACCTCAGCCCTGTAGCCAGATTTTATGGGAGGGGGGGGGGAACTCGTGGTGTATGAAGACAAGGTACTGCTCATTCAGTTTTTCAGAAGAGTAATTATGGGGGTCCTGGGGTGTGCCTTCCAGGAAATTCCTTGCTTGGATTTTGTTTTTGAAAAGTAAGGGCGAAAACGAGCTTATTGGCGCGATTATTGAGGTTTTGGTATTTCGGCACAAGAAGCTCCCCCCCTGACTACAGGCTTGGATAACCCCATTTTTACTTAAAAAATAACGTGAAATCAAAACCACGACATAAACAGCATCGACGCGATCGGAAATTAAACCTGCATTAGTTCTAAACTTGTAGTGCAATTTCCTACTTGCAACGATTAAGTTGAATATAATCAAAATTCAATGAATTAATTCAATTATTGTCGTAACCCGGCTCACAGTAATGAAATAGAACTATCAAGCAAGAACATTTAAGTTCGCATAGTAGGTAAAGTACTACCCGTAAATTAGGAAAACTTAAATACAGAGCATAAATATTTAACGAGGTAAATTATACCGTTTTATCTTCTATGATGCTTTTGCTATTAATACAAAAAATTTATGGCGTAAAGTTAAGATCCTAAAGTTTTATTAAATCAAATTACTCTTCATATAAAGCTAAGTTAAACTTATATTACATTTTATAACGCATTATTGGATATACGCCAAAGAATATTACCGTTTGCAAGTTCTCAACAATACAAGTAATGGGCAAAACTTTTACAAGTTTCAAACAACTATTTAGAATATGGTACTTTCGTTGGGCAGTTTCATTAATTATTACATAAATCACCGATACACTGCGGTGCATCTATTCATTCCTATAAGAGCTCGAATCATATTTTTTGACAACTAAAAAAGCAGCGACTTGTTAGAAGCATTGGGAAAAATCATCTATTACTTTTGTAAAATGAGAGAAAATTAAATTAAACATGGTTAAACCAGCAGCTTGGAAGAAAGCATAAATCGACAGGCTATGAAGCGAGAAACCGCGGTTGTATGCGTAATTGCACCGTGGTTGCACTACTGTGATCTCAAGTGAAGGGTACAGGGGAAGAAGGCGATTAGTCACATTTTCTAAAATGTTCAGGAGAGCGTTTTAAAGAATTTGAGCCTGTACCATTTGCATTGTACGGATTATTTTCAAACCCTTATAATTCCTGACTGAACACATTTTTGCTAAAAACAAATATACCAAATCATAGTATTCACCTCTAGCTACAAGATAGCGCAAAAATCTAATTTTGTCATTTTACTGACTTATCGCCTTCTTCCCCTGTGCCCTACAAGTTTAAGATCGCTCTATATTAGGTTATGGAAAACGAAACCAGAAACCACATTTTGCTAGTATAAGTACATACTACTAATCTTGGCTTCAACCAAGTTGATTAGTCAACCTCCAACGTGATCATGGCAAACTTGCATTTTTAGGAATGGATTATCAATATGAACTGATAGAGCGATTTCTTTTAAACGCGCTCAAGATCGATACGTCACTTTTTTTTAAATAATAAAAATTCTAATAATGACTTACTATGTGATAAATATTTAATAGTATGTTGTGCAACGGAGATAGAGAAGCAAACAGCGACCCCAAAAAATTTGAAATCAAAATTAATTACAAGGTCGATAAACTGAATCCACGAAAGTGATCCAAACTTCAGCTAAACTAAATACGATAAAATACCGAAAATGAAATTTGTAAATAACTTTTTGTAAAATAATATAGGTACCACAATCTAATCTATAACTATGCATTGTATACTTAAACATAAATTAAGCGAGATTTTTATGAAACCGCGGGATTAAATTAAGAATTCTACACTACGAGAGAATGAAGGTCAGGTGTCACAGAAAAGTCGTCACAAATCGCTGTTTAACTATGTCTGTTGCATAAAATAGTTATTCTTGGGTAGCAAGGTAAAGAATAAAAATGTTATATACCTTCTGCTGATGTACATAATGTCAGCGATGGATAATAAAGCTCTGTCAGTCTTCGTATCACATCAATTTGTTCTAAGGTTAATTGCACTGCATCTCTATGTTGTGAATCACATGGTACATACGCTGCCCAAAACTGAAATAAGAGAAAGTATTAGCTTTTTATATTTAAACCTTCAACAATAATTTTAGATATTTTAAAAATTTACCGTAATATAACTATGGAATTAAAATTATTTATTTATTCAACAAGTTTAAATAAAACACGTAAATCTCATTTATTTATAATATGAGTATACCAGATAAAAACCTTTAAGACATTTTATGAAAGGAGACGAGAAAAGTATTGCTTGAGGTATTTGTTGCCAGTCAATTCAAGGATTAATATCTGAAGGCCTATCAAGATAACAAAAACAAAGAAGGTAATTTTCTTTGTAAATCGTAAACAAAGAAGCTTAGTCGAATTTTTCCTAAGTAATAAGATAATTAAAAATGAAAAGATAAAACTGTGTAAAAATGTAACTAGAGTTTATGGTTAAGTATATAATAATTGAAATCCTATTATTACATAATAAATATAAGAAAAATTGTTATAGTAATGTATAAATCTTATAAAGATTAACAAAAAGGGTAAAAGATTAATATGAAAAATTCTGGTGGAAATATCAAATAGCAAGGGAACTAATTAATAAATCACACAACTTGGATCGAACAGGAACAGCAAAGTCTCAGTAGTATTTTCCCAAATAATTCAAACCCACGTCAAAAAATAATAAAACCAGAGCACGAGTCTAAAAAAATTAGGGAATGTATGCTAGAAGTTTCAGTGTTTTGAATTATTTTGTTTATTCCGTCAGTTGCACATTCGCCAACAATAAACACAAGTGCCGTAAACTTGTGAAATAAACCATGAATTAGGAAGGTTACGATCATGATATTGCCGCGAGTACATACGAATTGCCTAATACATAATGGATTATTCCATTTCTTTGATCATAAACAATTCTTATTGGTGTTTTCGAAATGATTTAAATTTTTATGGACACCATTACTGGCTTATCTTGAATATTTCTTTTAATAATGGATTAAATAAGGTGTTTTCCTTGTTTGATGCATTTCGGTGAATAATGCAACAAACCTGTAACGATTATTTTGTTGCAATCTTGCAACCTCACCAGAAGTTTTAGTAAACATAACCAAAAATTTTTGTTTCTATTGTTTTACTCATGGTTAAAATTAATAACAATTTACATGGGAATAACATAACCGATTTTGCCATGATAACGTAATTTTAACATGAAAGTAGTCGGGGAGATGCAACAATTTTTGAGTACTTACACCTTCCTAATCACTTTCGTGGTTTTAATCGTTTAAAGTAATTAACGCAATCCTTTCTGATATTTAATTCTGTTAATTTCCAAAAAGAAAAAAAATTTTAATCGCCAAAAGCGTAAAAGCTAAGTTACAGCTTGCGTGAGAGAACATAAAAAGGATATTTACAAAGTTTTGAAACAAAAAATGATAAATTCAGATAGCAGAGAACTTACTTGGATCTAAAAACTAGCAAAAGTTTTGCTTAATTGAGTTGTTAAGTAAAAAATTTGTAAAGCAAAAGTTAGGTAGTCGTTATTATTTACTTGTATTATTAAAGGACGTAAAAAGTTTCCAAAGTTGTATAAAACTACGTTTAACTTTACAGGAATAATTTTCTAAACTTGATGGATAAATATTTTTCTTGTTAATTAATTAATTCTATTTACACATCGCATCGTTTTAAGTTGGCAATCATCGAAATAGTAATTTAAACTAGTATTAAAGTTTAACTTTTCTTATTGAAAAACGAATTTCTCTCCATATTATACGTGGTAGATAGTATCATGTTTTAGAAATTAGTTTCAAAATAATAACATTTTTACTCTCAATGCAGACATGTTCTTGTAATTAGATTGTGTTATAACCACGTAGTTGCATACGAATGTCAGAAACCCAATTACCAGCTTCTAACAAAAGTAATGAATTTTAGTGGAGTTTGCTAGTTTTGGAACTCATGAGGGTTAAATAAATTAATAGGAGAAATGTTTAGGTATCACAATGTTGATATATCAACAAATGAAAATTTTATTACCAACATAAATCTGATTTTATTAAACTTTTACTACTTAAGTTTGGGCAGAGGTATTCAAAAAGTGGAAAATTAAAAATGAGATTAAAATAAAAATTGGGTTTAGCAAAACTTTCCAACATAAAAGTTACAGAAGTTGTTAATTTTTCTTTAACGCTTTTTGACTTGCCAATATATTTTCATATCACCAAAAATATTGCCATGTATCGCTACTGTTTAAGCTCTAAATTTATTTTATATAGCGAGGGAAATTAAATGGCACTTAATTAAATAATGCTCCGACCAGCTATGCATGAGAACTCTGTAAATTTTAGGGTCAAAAGTGGGTTCATGAATCTGTAGAATGCTTATGTAAAACTATCTTAATTTAATTTCGAAGAAGTACACCGAACAACAAAATTACTGTACCTTACACCTATTTGTTCTTTTCCTCACTGCTGTTGATTTAATGAAATCAAACGTAATCATTTGTAAACTAAGTAATGTAATTTATTGACAAATATAATAATTTAAAAAAAAACAAAAGATGTATTTTTAATAATTGGGAGTAAATCAAATTTACAAAAACAATCAATAATAAAATTTCTAAATCCCCAAAGTTTTAAATCACGCGCGAACTGATTATTATAAATGTTACTAAAAAGAAGTGTCGACACAAATTGCTTACCGACGTAATCGTGCACGATCGATGCGTATAACACGTAGCGAAGAATCAAGTGAAGATGCCTCGTAGTATGGTCCAATTCCCATACCATGAAAATTTCCAGGGTGAATTAATGATCAATGAAGTTTCTGCCTTTATCCGGATAGACGCTCAGGTAAGTCCAATTTTCAATAATCTTCTTTAATTTCCAATAACTCATGAAATAACCATAAAATTATCAACCATATAAAATTTACAGTGGTCACCAAAATTTTCCAAATATTCTTCAAAACTTGTAATAATCTTCTTATCATTCACAATTTCCAATTTTATCAAATAATACTTAATTAATTTCAACTTATTATCGAATAATTTCTTAATACTTTTGAAACTCGACTTCTTAATTCTCATCTACTCTCATACAAGACCCAAATTACGTCCTGACGTCTCCATGGACGGAACGAGACTCTTCTGCATTCTCCTCGCTAATCCCACCAAAAATCGTCTGTCTGACCGCGCACTTTTTCTTAATCGCACTTATTTTAATTAAATTTGAAATCCCACACTTTTACAAATAAAAATTTATTTTCAATTCAATCCCAAAATTATGAAACAAAACAATTAAATCATCCTTTGCCTTTCTCACACTTTTGAAATTCTTGTTTACAAATTAATTACCTTTGGTATTTTTCAGATTAGATGAAGCAAGCAGTTTCTTCTGAAGTTAAGAAGATGTAGGTGTAAGTCTCTATTCTTCATAATGATCTTTAACTTGAACATTTCGACATGAGCATTCCACAGGAAAGTACCCAATTACGCTAGACCACCCCCTATGGTAAACAGGACATGACAATATATGCCCATGTTCAATTGCATAAACTTTTTAGTAATATATGGTAATTTTTGATTATATATAGTAACAGATAGGCAAACCTTATGGGAGTTTGGAAAACACATGGCATAGTTAAAATTAACGTTTTTGAATCATCAGCAAAAAATTTCCATAGTCTATATCAACGGTGGGCAACCTCCGGCCCGCGGGCCAACTCCGGTCCGCGTAAAGTTATAATCCGGCCCGCGAGATCTTTAGAAGAAATAATAAATAAATATTTTCAAAAACAAAAATTTTAAAGAAAAGGATTAGGTTCGTACCTAACATAAGGAAAAAGGAGAGATCTACAGTTTAATTTTCGATATAATTCGTCTTATTTAAATTAAATTAAAAAGTATTGTAAAAAGTAAATTGAAAAGTACACTAGACCCTCCATGTACGCGAGTTCGATGTAGGCGAATTCAGAATAACGCGAATTAGATTTTGATACCTGAATTTTTTATACGCGAAGCAAAATTCCCTTTAACGCGAATTAAGTTTTCGCGTATTATTAAAATAACTAGATGGCACAGTCGGCCTACCGGCCGCCTTTAGCCATCTAGACCGTGTCGGATGTGGTTGTTCGGCCTTCGGCCTCACTACAAGGTTCTAAAGTAGCCTATGTTTTTCGTAGCGTTGTAAATATCGCAACTTCTACACCAAATTTGGTTAAGATTGGTCAAATAGAAACGTAAAGCACGTGCACGCGTATTTGCATTGTCGATTGGTTGACAGCTTGACAGCATTCATTATTGTTTTTTAAGTTGATTTTGAGTAGCCTGCCTTCCTTTAAGGAATCTCGATAATCCATTCATGCGCGTCCCTTTGGGACGCGCATGAATGGATTATCGAGATTCCTTAAAGGAAGGCAGGCTACTCAAAATCAACTTTCCTTTCCTTTGCGAATTTTTTTCTTTGTAATTTGTTATAAATGATAAGAGAAATAAATATAGTACTTAATTAACTTTGTTATAAATATTATTGTTTTTATATTTTCAGAAAAAAATACAAGTAGGTAACAAAAATGTGTCCATTAACTATGGCCCGCGGACGAAACGTAAATATTATTCTGGCCCCTGTTATACAAAAGGTTGCCCACCCCTGGTCTATATGCATATATTCTATTATTATAAATATAATTATGAAGGAAATACTTACGCTTTGACAAATTATGTGTTAATAAATTTTCCTAATTAGAATAGCACAACTTGGTGAGACTGTTTACAATTATAAAAGTTCATTAAAATAATTAAACAAAGCAAATCGAATTTTTCCAAATGCTAATTATTATCCTATTAATATTTTGTCAGATGAAGGACCGGAACCCAAAATACGTCCAATGTGATGACGGTGGATGTATCTAATGGAAGCAATCGAACTGATAACCCAGTTTCTAGTTCAGAAGCAGATTTGTAAACAAAGCGATGTCAGCATTTCTAAAGGGAATTCTTTATTACAGTTTTCCTTATTGCATCATTTATTTTTTATATATAATAGAAAAAATTAATGGCTTTATTTAGCAACACTCCGAAGGAAATGGCAAGGAAAAAAATAATAAATACTTCTGATGCTACATTATACCTACTCGATTTGTTGTTAAAAGTCGTTCAATCAATTTTGTAAAACCGGAGATTTTGGATCAGCATTTTATATAAAAGATACTTTCCCTTTTTAACCTGACTAACGATAAGTCGTGTCAAACGCTTCTAAGGTTTTCTAAAGTTATTTAAAACATTTCAATGGAGTGTTATTCAAAAAACTTGCAAAGTTGATGGACATATCAATATCCTTGCTAAAATTTTTATACTAGCAAAGTTTTATTCAGTATATAATTAACTAAAGAAACCAGCAAAGGCTAATTTTGATGGTTAAACTATATTTAACCCTTTCGCTGTTATCTGACATGAAAAACGAAAAAGTTAGCTCTCATACTATCATCTCGTGCTATTAGTTAATCAGTACATAAAAGAATACAAAAATAGTCTCAATGTAAAATTTATAAATTACAATCTAAAATAAACATAATAAGAAATAAAACCCCAAATACGAACATAGGGTTTTACAACGTTCCGCTGTATAGGCTCAAGATTTGCAACATACGATTTAGATTGTCGTACTCAAAATAATAAACATAAACTTTCTGGGGCATTGTACAAGGCAGGATCAAACAAATTCATGTAAGAAGGGTAGTAATTCAATTTTGAAGCCTCGAGGTAATTTAAGTAAAACGGGAATTTATATAAATTGAATAAAAAGTTTCAAAAGATTTTTGGAGACATTTTCATCTTCTTCAATTCTGCCCTGAATAATAGATAAACTGTAATATCTAATAAATAAAGTTAATTACCAAAACGTGATAACAAATTTTTAGAATTATTGTTTTATAGCATTTTTCCGATCCCACTACTTCAGCTCATAAAAGAATCCAAATAACAACAAAATTTTCTTTTAGGGAGTATTCGATTGATGATCGTTGGAGAAATTTAAGATACAGTTAACATATAAATCTTGTCTGGAAAACAAACGAAAAATGTTAGTGAAAATAAATAAATCCCATCTGATCACAGTTAGAATCCTGCGGGAGTAGACAGTGTCATAAATTGTAAGACAACTTTGTTTCAGAATGCTTCTTGGTATTTTCTCTTCGAACACACCTGTGGCGCGATTGATTTTTACGAATTTTATTTTAATAAATATTTTAGTTTGTAAGTTATAAAAGCAATTCCTTGCTTTTCGTTTCCAATTAAATGCTTTCGCGAGCTTCTTATACATCTTTAATTGGTTACTGTTTCAAAAAGCTTATAATATTTAGATTTCATTAATAATTAATTGTTATTTCGAAAAGAAAACAGAAGCTAATGTTTTGAATTTGAATGCAAGATTTTTAATTAGGTTAGTCGCAGAGGAAGTCGAAAGTCTATGCAATTGGACGCTCATAATCTGGTTCAGTTGTCACGGTTAAATACATAATTGCCCAAATATTTCCTGTCAAATTTGGCAAGCGAAATCGATGTTCTTTAACTAAACACAGAATAATATGAGTTACTGAAATTCAGCTGTACAATACCACAATCATTGTATGCTAATAAAGTGGTACAATGAAAAGGAGTTTCTGATGGACGGCCCAATCTTCCCATTGTAAACTCCGAGTGCCAATTAATAATTGTTTCATTCTTTAGTGCATTTCAATTAATATACGGTTTGTAACTTTAAATACTTTGTACTTTAATTTATTTCGTCCATCTTAAACGTTACCTTGACCCGGAAATATTAATACCAATGCTCTATATAGTAAATTTAGATTTGCATCAAGATTCGTTTGCTAGTGCCGATAATTGATTTGATTTCACAAAACACAAACATCGAGAAAATTGTAACTGCTGAGTTTGATAACGCTATTTTGACTTTTTTCTGAAAGTACTTTGGACAGTTTCAATTAATTAATGATTCCCCAAAGCAAAAGTGTAGTGCATTATAAAAATAATAGAGTTATACTATAATATTTGCATTATTTAATTTAGTTATACACATCTTTTTATTATTGGATATTATAAAGTATATTTTTTCATTTCCTGTTTATCCTTCGGGGTTTTTCTACGATATATCATAATTTATTTAGTTTTTTACCCACTGACGCATACAGAAAAAAGTTAAAAACTTCTTATTTCATTTTAGAAATTACTGAAGTAAATATTGGAAGATTTGTTAGACTAAATAATTTTTTGTTTGTTTCAAGAATAGAAAGGGATGCGCTCGTTTATCTATTCTTGTGCGTCAGAAAATGAAAGTGAAAATGATGTGAACCCTACTATAGAAACCTTGTCGTACAGGTACAAATAATTAACATCTATCTTAAATGAACATTTGAAATGGAAGGAGAACGCTAGCACTTAAAAATAATTTCAAATAAAGAATCAAAATAAGAAGATTTGCATATTTTCAGCTCGACCAGCAAATGTTTGAAATATTTGGAAAATTAATATAAAATTCAAAATCGAGGAGGGGTAGCAAAACGTATAATCTTATAAACAAAATATTGGGATTTTGGACTGAGTGATGAATGAGTAATATAAATAAGATAAAATATTGTAATAATTATTTAGATTCACATACACAGCAAAACCCATACCTTCGAGGTTCGACGAAAGCCAAGAACCGTGCCCTAAAATACAATGTTGTAGGAGATAGATTTCAAGGAAAGAGGAAAATACGAAGACCACATTCGTAATTTCCCTGCGAAATAAAGTCATCACAACAATGAACTCCTTGAATCTCAATGAACTTTATGGAGCAGAATCCCGACGTTGCACATGTGAAATCATGATGTATCAGAAGATATTCAATTTTGAATTTAATATCGGTTTTGGACAGCATAGATCCGACATCTGTGACAAATGCGAAATGTTAGAAAATCTTTCTCGAATTTTCCAGGATCCATGCGAGAAAGTGACACTGGAGTTGATTAAAATGTGCAAAAGTGATCCTAGTAATGGTGTGATTTGTTTTGATTACGTAAAATATTTTGCTACCCCTGTTACAAACATAAATAATGTTACATCGTCAGTTATGGTTCCGAAACCTTGGGGTACAAAACATGGTGACACGAATGGCTACAATATTCATGTATTC
Source organism: Podabrus alpinus (assembly GCA_932274525.1). Classification (NCBI taxonomy): domain Eukaryota; kingdom Metazoa; phylum Arthropoda; class Insecta; order Coleoptera; family Cantharidae; genus Podabrus; species Podabrus alpinus. The sequence continues at coordinate 31,165,566 of OW026451.1, forward strand.
CAAGCAGTTTTCCAACAAAAGTGCAAATGAAGTTATTTTTTGTTTGGAATGGTACATATTGAATTTTACTCCAAATTACATGCGTTTGCGTTCTGGGACTACATGGCATAAACTAGATTTAAAAAGTCCACCGGTACTTCCCCATTCCAGGGCACAGTTTTATACCCACGGACCGAAATATTGCAAAAATTGAGAAAAGCGAGTGATCCATGACGCCGATTGGGTGCCAATACTTTTGGGCGCCAAAAATGTTTGATTTTTGATAACAGATTCAAATCGCACTGCAAATTCTAGACAACCGTAACTCAGAATTTGATTTTGTCTGATTATAAAATTCTTAATAGCCGTTATAGTAGATCTACGCTTTAGGAACCCATGCTGGGACTGGGCATTGTGCTTCTTCAAAAATGCACTCACCCCAATTTTCATTGCGTATTTCAGAATCCTAGAGAATGCGGAAAGCAAACAGATGGGCCTGTAATTAGCCAGAAATGTAAGATCACCCTTCTTGAGAACTGGGGAGATGGCTGCCACCCTAAAATCTGCGGGAAATATACCAGTAGTAAGTGATTGATTTATTAAATAAGTTAATGGTGCAGCAAGATTATATTTGTGTCTCTTAACTAAAGAGGTGGGAACACCATCCCACACCTAATCAAAAGGAAGCACTGCAACAGAGTGAATGCTCATACTTACGCGATTCACTCTTAGTTTTTACAATGTCTGTCATTAATTATTGAATTAAAATATTATTAATTAATAGTATTAATAGTACCGCCCTAACTTAAAAAATAATAAGGTTTGGATTTCTTCGAAAACGGTGCCGTAGCGGTCGGATTAAAACGGCGAGTATAAATCAAGAGTTTGTATGTTATTTGTTTTTTGCGCGACTATGCTCTATTTGGTTGTTTACCGCGTCTGTTTCCACGACAGTAAGTTTTGTTTACTAGTTGCTAAGGATAAGGCGACGGTAAGTATTTTTAGCGTTCTAGAACGGTAAGTGAATTTATTCAACATTAATTGTTATAGCAACGTAATGCAAACTTTGACATTAAGGCAACTTGATATAAAGAGACTAACATATTTTTTATTTATTAAGTACACATTTAAATGTTTTTTAATAAATTTAGTCGCGCAAAAAACGTCATAAGCATCTCGAACATTAAGGACTACCTATCTCAGACAATAATTGGAGTCGTCGCTTCGCTCCTCCTCCAAACAATTGTCTTCGATCGGTAAAATGTCCTTACTGTTCTTGATACTTAATATACTATTTTTTTGTATTAATCATTTCGGGCAGCCAAAAATCCGGAGCCTAAAAGTCTGGCGTCCAAACGCTGGCATCCAAATTTCGCGTACCGCTATTAAAATATATTACCCTAAATGAAGGCACAAGCTACTCTAAACAGTGCGCAGTAAATGCCATAGGTGAAGATGAAGAAGAGTATGACTAGGTCTACTTCATAAATTTTATATGTTTTTACAACTAGTTTTTCTCCTATGCAAATAAATAATCATTATTTTATTAATATCACAACTAATTACTGACGTAAGACTCGCTGGAAAAAGTAGGTAAGTCATTTACTTATCTTCCGCGTAACAATGTTATGGTTTATCAAAAAAAAATTTACTTTGGAATTTCATGCTATAAGTTCATATCTATCCATGCTGTGCATTGGATTCCAAAAATTCCGAATAAAAATTATTGTTAACCCTTTTCCAAAACTTTAAAATCAATTTCTGAAGAATTTCCATAAGTTGACTTAGCGACATTTTCCACAAGGCCCTTCAATTTTTGTTGTTGTCAGCGGCAGTTTGTATATTTCACATACACTACCGCTCAAAAGACGAGAATCGTCCTCATTATAAACGGTTCTTCATGTTTTGAGGTCTCAAAAGCGATTTTCGTACTGCTATGTACCCAGAAAGTCCAGCATCCCCCAACCTTCTATTAACTGTGCAACTAACACTGGGTTTTGTCTAAAATAATTTCCTATGCCCTTATTTCGGATGCTGCCAGTCGTATTTTTTGCTTGCTAGAGGTAGTATAAATAAATATTCTTGGTTTGAAGTCATTTTTGGCCTGCTATTTCGTTTTTCATCGTTTAAACTGCCAGTAGCTGTAAAGCGCATGCCAGTGTAGTGTACATCACCCTTCAGCAATAAGTTCAGTTTTTTTGTAATATCACTCAATTTTTTTCTCTTTGTAAACAGCAATAACTGCACTACGCTTTCTAAACTAAATTGATTTTTTCTTGCCATTACAAAAATTTAATTTTCACAGTTTCAATTAGTAACAAATAAACAAATGTTATTAAGTTTTTGAATACAGCTTATTTTATATTTGCAACTTGAAAGGGCCTTAAGGTAAGTATATCCAATGTTTTGGTTTATTACTACCATAAAATTTAAAAAGAAATTAGGAAACAATTGTAAGTGTTGAAATTCGTTCAAAAGTTCCCGGCGCGGGCCGACTACCTGAAATTGTTATTATCCCAACATTTGGGAATTTTTTAAAATTCTGTTGAACCGGACACATGCGGGCAGCTTTTGAAAGATTTTTAGATTTATGACTAATAAATGATATTCTGTGCAAAATTTTTTCAAATTTAAGTGGCATTTTGTAGCGAAAGTTTTTATATTTTAAAAAAAGTTCAAGTGTACCCAAACTTTTGAGTGGTAGTGTACGTGTTTCACAATAAAATTTACTTAGTGCACTGTTATGCAAATACAAAAAGTGTCACAGGCGATTTTTTGAATTTACATGTTCAAAAGTGTTTGTAGATACAATTTATGACGGTATGACTGTTTCTGGCATTCAAATTTTAATAATAAACTAAAAGACTGTTCATGCCAAGTAATTTACTTTTTGACTTCTAGTTTAAATTGCATCAAATATCTGTTGGCATAATTAATAGAGAAGCTATTGCTGCAAGCGATTAAGCGATTAATATTATTATTAACAATTCACTAACTAGGAAATAGCATCTCAAAACGGTCTAAAGCTGCAAATCACATGCCAGGAAACTATTTGAAGTAATTAATTTGCTTCTAGTCATATGGCTGATTCTTGGCACATTTGTTATCTAATTTTAACATAGCATTGCATCTTGAGATGGTCGTCAGCTAAAGCAGTTAAGTGCGTTGCTGCTAAAGCGGAATGCCTGGTTCGATTCCGGGCTTAGTAAAAACTTTATTCTGACCGTCTCCCCTCGGAAGGCAATGGCAAACCACCGAGGTGTAATCTGCCTGGAACAGCCTCGCTGGAGATGAAGTGTATACACTTCCCGCGGTTCGGAGCCCGCGTTAAGCAGTAGGTCCCCTATGTGTGTGATAATACTTCAAACGCACAACACATATATAGGAGAGAGGTCGCCAACGTCCGGGAGACCGGATATGGCACTTGAAGAAGATTGCATCTTGAACAACTTTTTAAAATGGAACATGGGGACGTGTAAGAATATGAGCCCGCTTTCTTCAGAGCTACATTTAGTAACTTCTTTTTAATTTTCGATTTAGGGTGTTTGTTAATCACCACGAAAACTCTCCATTTTGGATTCAACTTTTTTTTAACAACCGAAACAACTATTTGTTGTTGTAATTTAAATCAAATAGTTTTTCACTCTACTAATCCAGAAATTCTTATTTCTCCATGACTTAAGAAAATAATGCTTTCCAGTACATTTATTGCAGAGAGTGGTTTCCTTTCTTAAACACATCAAGATGAAACTTGCTACAACAGGTTTTTTTTCCCTAGATTTCTGTTCATATTATATCAAGTTACATTTGTGTATATGTATGTAGGTATATTAACTTCTACGGTCACTTTGAAATTAACAGCATTGACTTGCCTAATTTTGACTAGGGTGAAAGAGTGTCTTTTCGGCTCGTTCCGACTATTTGCTTACTCATTCCGTAAAGTTTCTGTTACTTGCCCATAAATACCTGTTTCTGATTCACCAATATTTTACTTATTGATAAGACAAAAATCTCTTCCAACTGATTTAACCAAAGAAAAGGATATCGGGCTATTGGAGTAATTACTCCAATAGCCCGATATCCTTTTCTTTGGTTAAATCAGTTGGAAGAGATTTTTGTCTTATCATCATAGTTATGGGTTTTTTCAGCAGCATGGAGAGAGCATATGGTCCCGAGGCGGTTACATCGCTCAACACAATAAAAACCTACTTTTCGAAGCTTGCCAGGGCAAATAACATTACTCCAATAGCCCGATATCCTTTTCTTTGATTTTACTTATTATTAATATTGATATATTTTTATACTGGAACGAGATCGTCCAAGATTATTTTGAATCAGATTCTTCAGAGATGAAAAACTCCAACGAAACATTAAATTGCGTCACTTTTCTCGATTAAATACTACGTAAAATTGGGTTCAATGCAAATATTTCGTGGTACATAAATAAATGTACTAACAATTGTCCGTGGAAGAATGCAATGTTAAATTTTACAAAAAAAGTAGAACTGGAAATATTTTTGAAACTTCTGAAGAAATATCTGAAACGGAAGACGTTTTTCATCTATACACTGAACATTTGTCATGCATGCAAATGTACACAAAATGTTCAACCTTCGTTTCAAACTGGAAACCCATTATTCTTTCATACATCCGTATATGGTTTTCGAACAACAATCTAAAAAGTGATGTAAAAATTGAACTCCACACTTCGCTATGTTGACCAATCTTGAGTTTCGAGTTTTTGTTAACATTTGCTTATAAGTACAAATGATTGTTTGTAAATTACTTGTTAGTAATTATTAGTTTTTCATTCGAATTAAAAAATATTATAATTCTATTTTTGATAATAATAAAGGATTTAATAATTTAGTAACAAATTTTAATATCATAAAGCAATATTATTTATTGATGTAACAAAAGGTTTGAAAAAAATATCGTGAAAAGAGTTTGAATATTTTAAGCTAATAAATATTTTAAAAAGAATTTCATAAAAGAATTTAAAATACGAAATTCTATAAAATGACCTAACTTTATAACGAAGTAAATCATATTTGCTTAAAATTGATGGCTTATTTGCAATTATGTTAAAAGCAGTGTCCAGTGTTTACTATCTAGAGTAATTTATATTTTATGACATTTATTTCCAGAATATTAAAAACATTAAATAACCGCTGGGTTTGTACAATCTTGAAAGATCTCTTTGTGAAATTAATAAATACGAAAAATAAATTGAGCTAAGATTCGGGGATTCCCAAATTCGAATGAGTAGGCATAGTACATCAATTTCCTAGTTATAAACTAGCGATTATTTAAATTTTTGTAACATTCTAGAAATAAATTACATGAAACTACAGATGTCAACTACACATTGCTATTAATAGCTAACTGTTTCATTGGTTTTATGTAAAATATAATTCATATAGTGCCTCTTCATTTTATTGCGTATTAGGTCTGTTATTATTAACATAAATACTAAATGTACTATATTTTGCCCACGGCCAACAACGGCTACTCTATTGTGAATTGACGTATTATTATTTGTAGAGGAACCTTGCCTTTACCTCGAGTTAATAGGGAAAGGTCGCTTATGATGGCATACTCAACTTTGACAATGGATTACTGACTTATGTACAAATTTTGAAAAAAAACTTCCTTACTGACCATTTAATAAATAATTTTAATATTTCAACGTTTTAGTGTAGTATCCTAACTATTTTCATATTACTGCAATTATTTATTACAACCAAAACAATCATTTTATCTACAAGCAATTATTATGGAACCGAAGTCGGCATACTTTCTGATAAATGAAAAGCAATCAACAGCAAGGCACCCCTGCAATAGGTAGATACATTTATTCATTCCCTTTTTTATTTTAGTTTTTGTCAAGTTATGTACATTTGTTTGAAAAAAACCACAAGTGTGTCCATCATACGGCAACAGTGGCGACCGAGTAGTAAATATCCCGAAAAAGTTGTGTACATTAATTTGGAATTCCTTGGAAATCGTTTAAAATCACTAGGAATTCTTTGGAAGTACATACTAGCAAATCCCCGAAATTCTTTAGAATTCCAAGTCTTGTGTACACAATTTCTTAAGGTTATTCATCTCTCGGTGAAGACTATGAAGGCATGTTTAAATAATTATGAAATTTAATATTTTAAAGTTTTTATTATTAAAATAAAGACAAACAAAATTGTTTTTGAATATACGGGACAAGGGATAACACACGTTACACCCATGACGTGGTGAGTAACAATGCCATAATAGGAAATTCTTAGGCATGTTACCATAGGAAAAAGTGCAATAAGTTTTTTTAGATTACCGTAGACAATTTTTAATTAAAAATAACTTCAACATTATTATGTTAATAAAAGAATGTACCCTGACCTTCTAGCAAGCGACTGATATTGTGACATCCAAGTCGAATGATGACTAACTTGAATGATGACATGAATGTTGACTAACTAAACTCAAAAGGATATGTCGGAATTTTTCATTTTTTTTTTGGTACTTGACACTCTATTTTCTTTAGCTAACAATTACCCCTAACTTTCTACAAATTGAAAGATTCAAGAAGTATTCAATAAAACAATACTATGGCATTAAAAAACTGAAGTTGAATATGTTGCAGGTTAAAATTTTCGAAAACCTACTGGAAATTGTTTTGTTAATCTAATTCTTCATTTGTATTGGTGATCAAGCCATTTATTACACGAGCCTTAATGACAGCCCAACATCCCTCCAATAGCAGCGACGTTCCCGCCCTCGAATTTATTTTTAAGTTTGACGTTTAAAATTTTTGGAAGTTAACCTATAATTGTACAGGTTATCGCTTATTGGGGACCGAACTCCTACTCACACCTCCTCGGGGTGGTCCCTGGTAACTTGCGGAGGACCCTCAGAGATCGGGCGCAAACCCCGGTGGATGGGGGAAATCCGCAAGGCTGACGTGAGAGGTAACATCAAGGAGACGAACACCAGTCTCCCCCAACGCCAAGCTGAGGGAAGTCGACCCGACAGCGGCGTACACCGGGCAGACTGGGTCAAGACTCTGCACACCAGGGTGCAGAGAGACGAGCCTCGCGGGCCACTAGCTAGTGGCTCCCAACACGCATCAGTCCAAAGCGATTCGGGTGATGCCGGGGGGTCATTGCGATCAGCCCGGGCCACGAACTCCGTTAGTGCCCAGCGGGAGCCAGCTAACCAGTGATGACGGGGGCCGCAGAAAAACGACCATGCCGCAGACCATCGCAGACGACAGCGGAAGTAATGCCGAGAAGGTAAATCCCGCTGCTCGTCGGGGAGGGGGTTTTAGTCGGTAAGAATTCGACACTACCACTCCAGAATACCGAGGTGGTGTCTTTTGAAGATTTTCCCCTTCCCTGAATTACGAAAAAAAAGGTTAAAATAACATGGATTAAAAGGTAACCTGATACTGAACAACTGAGCATAAGATGAAAGAAAATCAAATGATTTGTTGGCAAAATGTTTTATGAAGGAATACAATAAATGTATGTATTTTAAAGATGTCGTTTGTTGTAATCGCCTTTATGACAATATCGCTTTTAAGTAATTATATACATAGAACAAATCTTTACGATTTCAAGCCGATAACGATAATTTTTATGGGTGATTATTAAATTGAAAGGTAACTTTAAAAACTTTTGAACGTCAAACTTAAAAATAAATTCGGGGGAGGGAACGTCGCTGATATTGGAGGGATAGCTCCATTTAATAGCTCCATCTGCTGATAACCTTTTGAACTACAGCAGATGTTTCCACGTGCGGCTACTCCGCAGCCAAAGTTCACGTGCATGCGCAACTACTACGGTACTTTTGGTAATTGGGATTGGTACTAGGGCGGTTTGAAAAGTCAGTGACTTTTTGTATTTCCCGAGTTTTCTTTTCCTTTTTGTATTTCCCCCTGTCAACTACCACCTGTCAATAGCCTACTGTCAAATTTTGAGCAAGCTGCGTCATTTAGTTTGTGTTTGACAGCCATTCAAAGCAGACAACCTCTAGAATTTCGACGAAAATGGATAAAAGTGAATTTCGTATGCTCATCAAGCATTATTTTTTGCGTAAAAAAACCATCACCGAAACCAAGGAAAGGCTTGATAAATACTATGGGGACTCTGCTCCATCAATTTCAATGGTTAAGAAGTGGTTTACTGAATTCCGTTGTGGTCGTACCAGCACAAGTGACGCCGAACGTTCAGGTCGCCCAAAAGAGGTCGTCACGCCAGAAATCGTCGATAAAATCCATGGAATGATATTGGACGATCGGAGAGTAGAGGTGCGTGCGATGGCTAAAACTGTAAGCATCTCAACTGAGCGGGTACATAACATTTTACATGAATATTTGGACATGAAAAATCTATCCGCGCGATGGGTGCTGCGATTGCTTACACTCGACCATAAGCGCAATTGTGTGACCACTTCAATTGAGTGCTTGGCGATGTTCAACCGCAATCCGAATGAGTTTTTGCGCCGTTTCGTAACCGTGGACGAAACATGGATCCATCACAACACACCAGAGACCAAGGAACAGTCAAAGCAGTGGACTGCTCCGGGTGAACGTGCACCAAAGAACGCCAAGGTGGGTCTGTCGGCCAACAAGGTCATAACGACAGTTTTTTGGGATGCACGCGGTGTCATTCACGTCGATTACCTTGAAAAGGGTAAAACGATCACCGGCAAATATTATTCAGAGCTGTTGGACAGATTCGACATTGATTTGAAACAAAAACGACCGCATTTGGCGAACAAAAAAGTGCTCGTTCACCAAGGCAATGCACGGGTGCACACGTGTCATCGCCATGGCAAAATTTCATGAATTGGGCTACGAATTGCTTCCTCATCCAGCATATTCTCCAGATTTAGCCCCCTGCGACTATTTTTTGTTCCTAAACCTGAAAAATGGCTCGGCGGTAAGAGATTTGTGTCTAATGAAGAGGTCATCACTGAAACAAGCGCCTATTTTGAGGGCCTCGAGAAATCGTATTATTTGGAAGAGATAAAAAATTGGAAAAACGCTGGACTAAGTGTATAGAGCTAAAAGGCGACTATGTTGAGAAATGAAACGTTTTTTTGCCGAAAAAAATATCAAACCGCCCTCGTAATATACTAAAGTCGGCTCGGGACGCTGTAAATTTTTGGTAAAATTAATTTATTTGTGATAGGACAAAAATTGTAAAAGTTCCTTTACGACCTAGGTATTCTTTACGTACAGGCAAATTGAAATTCGAAATGAATAAAATGAAACCAAAAAATTAAAAATCCTCCGATAAATAATGGAGTTGTGGGGCCCGATGATAAAATATTTCAGCCCTCCTAAATAAAATGATAAGGGGATATTTTTTTAAGTTTTTCGTTTTTCTCCGTCTATCTACAACGGATCCTACGCCCTATAAAATTTCAGCGCCGGAATAATATGAGAATGTGAAAATATTTACCAACGAAAAAATAAAATTTTGGTAAAGATTAATTTCATTTTTTAAAATTTACGTACGAGTAAGTTATTCATTTAAGTAATTTTTTAATTGGAGACAAATGAAATTAAAAAATCAAAAAACCCTCGATAAATAATAGAATTGTGGGGTATTTCACAGCGCGCTTGAAACGAATACCAGATTATTTAATTTAATTTTTTTGATTTTCCCCCAACTCTACAATATGGAAATTGCAAAATTTCAATTCTGTAGGATGGGTATAGGTGGATAGATGGAAAATTTTCGGATCTTTATTCCTCATCCTATTTAGAACCCATAATATACCAAATATAAACAACCCCTCATAAATTATTTCTCTTAAAAATTCCAATATAAATTGGAATAATATAATAAATTTATAAAAATCAAAAAATCAAATAACTTTATCTATATAAAACTCAATTTCGAAAAAAATTGACTCACTGCCTTCTTACTTATGACGGCAGAGCTCTAAATACAATAAAAGCCACAGAATTATTTTGCTTATTTTTAATAAATTAGTCTTAAAAAAAGCCATATTACTTTCAAGACCACCCTAACCACAGGGCGCAAGCCTTCTGAGGACGAAAATTTTCATACAATTTTGAGAAGCCATCCCGTGTATTTTCTTATGAAGAGGGCGCATTGTTTCTAGTAACCCACTGGCGCCAAATATCCTAGGACGGCCCTGATTACATTTATTAGTAACGATAACAAATTTGAAATATGGAGATATATTTTTTCGATTAGGTAATTTAATTATTATGAAATAATTGTTTTAAATTATTCGAAAAAGTTAACTTTTGATTTTACAACAGGGCAAATTCTAAAAGAAACAATTTTTCAGTAGTCGATTTCTACAGTGCTAATAGTTGGTAGGCTGTGAAATAACTTAAAACTTTTGTTTTTATGGTTCAAAACAATTCAGAACTCGTGACGTTTAGTGATGTTATCAAGTGTGTTAAAATGTGGTTTGATTATTAAATTTTCCAATAAAATATGGAAATTTAATTTTGTAGAGTAGAATAGTTTATTGTTGCGGCATCTACCAGAGACGACCGTTGTCACATAAAAACTTCATTGTAACGGACAGATAGTGTGCGAGGAACCGGCGTGTAGTTCTGCGCAATGTCGGTTGGTGGAGCTATCGATTGAAGCACTCCGAGTCGATAGAGTGAACGGTGCTCATAAATTAATAAATTTTTAAGGAAACACTGGGTATTTGTTTTTACATTAGTTGAACAATGTAAAAAGAAGTAATTCTTTTGTGATGGTAAATGTGGTGTTATAAAATTGCACAAATTGGCAGTAAAAATCCTAAACGCGTGCGCATATTACTGGCCCGTCGTAGTGGGAATTATCACCGTTAGGTACGCTAGTAGATGTGAACGACCCAGAATTGTAATTACGTGCGTAGCGATTGCGCTTTAAAAATATTTATAGAGAGTGAAAATAAGGTGTGTGTTGATGTCAAATGATGATACAAATTTACAAATTTTTGTGATGTTGGTGAAATTTGACAGTACGCTTCCCGCCACTTCATTCCGACTGCAGGAAATATGGTGACCGAGGTATTTCAAGACAACTCAATTCGAGGTACTCAAAATTTTAGTCAAGTCAAATCATTGAGGCAAGTTTTGTACAGCGTGATGCAACCGAAAGTGTCGCCAAACGCGGATTCAAATATCAATCATTTATTTTTAAAGTGTCCCGAATTGTATAGGGACGAACAAAAGACGATCTCAAAATCATTGGTATCCGCAAGATGGCGAAACGAAATTGATCGAAAAGTGCTGGCCCCATTGGCTGTGAAAGATAACACCGATAACTTTTTAGATGTTAATCTAGTCTTGCACAGAAAACGAAAATTAATGATCGACGATGAAGACATGTGCTTTAATAATAAACGGGCGAAATTACGAAGTTCGTCCAGATCTCCGGCTTTGGACTACATGAAGAATATAAACACGCAACCTGTGGCGGTAGTAAAATTATTTGATGTTTTCCAAGAAATTCCGATTAATCCGAAGAAGGAAAAACCTGTGGAAAAAGATGACTACATGTCCTTTTTGGGCTTGGATCATGGAAATTCCGTTAAAGAAACTTTTGTGCCTGAATGGAAGATTCGCCATCCAACTACATTAACAAATTGTACCTATATTCCATTCTCTTCCGATTATGGACGACGCTTATTATCCAAACGTCCAGTATTGCCAGAAGAAGTTCATTTGAAAAAATTTGAGCGTGTGGAACGATACCTCAAGGAGGTACCCCCCATAAAAGACGACAATTCCGACTGTGACGCAATCTCAACTTATAGTTATAAGAAACCTGTACATAATCATCATTATTCTTTTCCGAAAAGACAATACTACGAAAAATTAGGCTCGTGGACGCAAAATTTTTATATAAAACTTTGTAAACCTCTACATGTGAAAATAGAAAGGAGCGACTTAAATTATTTACTGAAAAAAACCAAAGATTCTTTAATAAGTGAAAAAGTTTCGTTAAAAATTAAGAGTGAAGAACATGATGAGACCAATTTATTAAAAGTGGACTGTGCAATTTTTCATAAAAATGTTTTCGATTATAGTTTTGACAGTAACGATTTAAATGTGATTCCACCGTTGACGGAAATTTTAAGTAATTGTTCCAATGTACTTACGGAAAAAGACATTTCAAATACAAACTTGAACTATGTGTGCAAACCCGACGAAACGGTCAAGAAGAAATCCATTCATCGGAGATCGAAAAGGTTAAATGCAATAGTTGTCGAGGCATGAAATTAATTTGTCTATAAAAATTATAGTACGACGTGATATTTAATTTAAATCTTATTTCATATTGCTTCCAAGTTACTATTAAACGTTGTGCCTAAAATTTAGATGTGTTACCAATTTTTGTTCTGAATGATTTACATTACCATCTACACTTTCATTGTTAATTTATTGAAGATGTCATTTATTGTATTGTTTTTCCTATTAGTTACACTGCCATTTGTTATTATAAGAGTATTGGAAGTATGTAATGTGGTAAGGTACATACACTAGGTATATAATTGTTAATCGACATATAAAGTGTAGTACATACTATAATATACTATGGTTACATATCAATTGTATGGTAACTTTTTAGTGAAATTATAATTTTATTTCAAGACTGCGAACATAATACATACATTATTTAATCGAAACAAAAGTAGAAACCTTAGCATAAAACCTAATTTAAATTGATTTGTATTTATTTATTATGGCCTGTTAATACTGCAGGCTAGTTTACGAGACAAAATATTGATAAGGAAAACAAAGATCTGTTGGTGAAAAATTCAATTTTGATCGCCAAATAAACTATTAACACGTATTTATATATTGTTTAGAAAATATGTTACATGATGATTTTGTAGATAATTTAAAAAAATATTAATTTGTTATCAAATTCATATCCATTGAATATTTTTATATGAATAAAACTAGTTTTCCGTACATCCTCTTTCATTTTCCCAAATATCGCCATCAAAGCAGAAATTATAACTCATGAATGAACATTTGTCACTGTTCTCTTGCGACTTCTGTAAGACCTATTTTAAGCTTGACATAACTAAAATTAGCATCACTTCGCCTCGCCCAAAAATCTTTCACCCTACTACGGTTAGGGTGACTTGAGTGACTGCTTAGAGAGTTGTTTGTGGAAGATTGTCCGCACTATATAATACCCGCATAGCTCCTATAGGGGGTTTTCTGATAAAATTCGGTATCAACCGCTAAACTTCAGTCATATTAGTCGGCAAGTAATTTAAGGTAACGAATTGGAATTGGGCGATACAAATTTTCCTTTTGATCGTTAATATTTGACGTAAGTGGAGTAAAATATCGTATAAAAGGCGTCTTCCTTGCACAACATTTTTTTTTGAGTAGACCTAAATATTCTTGTTACGAGGGGCGATCAATAAGTTCGGTAAAAACGGTATAAGGTCAGTTTTCAAAAATGAAATCGTTCCAAGCAACCGTTGAATTTTTATTCAATTTTTAATAGTGAAGAAACTCGAACACCGCGCTGTGATAAAATTTTTAATAAAAATCGGTAAAAGTGCATAGTAAATACAAAATAGCATGCTTGAAGTGCACAAGAAATCTTTACCTTCACTAAAAACCATTTACAGGTGGGTACGGTTTTTCAAAGCAGGACAGGAGTCCTTAGAAGATGATCACGCACTGGTCGTCTTGCGAATTCAGTTAGTCACGAAAATGTACTAAAAGTAGCAAATTTGTTCAAATTTCTCAAGGCATATCATATGGAACTATCGATACAATTTTGCATGATCATCTTCATCATGTATCAAAAGTAAGTGCAAGATAGGTTCCACGTTTGCTGTCTCCTGAAAAGAAGTAATTTTTGGGAATGGGGCGAGGCTAATCCGAGAAAAATTTTAAATAACATTAACATGGATTCATTATTATGACTCCGATTTCAAACAAGAGTATGCAGTTTATAGAACAGGGAAAACCGCCACCAAAGAAGTTCAAGACGTAACCGTCCACTGGCAAGATCATGGCTACAATTTTTTGCAATACCGAGGAAATTCTATTAATTAATCACCTATATTTAAAGAGAGTATAACAGGCATCTACAGTCCCTGGACAAAATAATATGAACACAGTACAAAATAATATGAACGCTCAGTAAATCTACGAGTATTTATTGATTTTTGGGTTTTAAAATAACTATTTTTGTATTACATTTATTTTTATTATAGGTACTAAAATATTTTACAAAAATTAATATTTGGTATTTCCACCCTTGGCTTTAATAACTGCATTTATGCGTCTTGGCATGCTTTCGATGCAAGACTTGATCATTTTTTTAATTTTTAAATTATTTTGCCGTTCGAAAATTATATGTGGCGAATTACCTCCCTGGCAATTGAAAAAGAGGGATGTTTTTAATTTCAGGTAACTTTTGGCCTTTTTGCAGTGTGACAGTAGGTATGGTGACCATATTATTTTTATGAAAAAAAAGTACATTTCGGCGAAACACGATAAATACCTAAAAAAAGGTCAACGGCGCACAGTGTGGTGGAGGCGGACAAATGGTGATTTTTAAAGTAATTCATTTGGTCTGTTTAATAATAGTTTCTTACTAGGAACATCCCAAGGATTCAGGAACACAAAAAAAATCATAAAAAATGCGCTTGGAAAGTGTCGAAAAAATGGGGCAAAGTCAACTTTACTTTACTTTAACTTTGCTAAAAAACGGAAATACATTGATTTTTTTCAGTTTTCAGGTTGAAATATTATTCTGTTTCTCGTTACTAGCACACAAGTGCCAAAACAAAACAAAGAATTACATTTTTAACGGTTTGTAGACCTAATTTCGACCTAAAAACTCGATTTTTTTAAATGTTAACTTCTCTTAAACTTTTAGTTGTGTGAGAACGCATGAGACACACCGAAATTTTTTTTGGTTTTTTTTGTGGTATCATTGGTATCTCTAGTACTTGCCCTCCAAATTTCAGCTGCAGATACTTGCAGATGCGAACACAAGAGCGTTTTTACTGAGACTTGTCCAATTTTTACCGAAGGTATTATTGGATTAACAAATCAATAAATTTTTCCCAAATGCCCATGTAAACAATACATAAGCAGAGCGGACGATACAGAAAGATATTAAAAACAATTGAAAACTATTTTAAAATGACGAACTTTAGCATTTCGAATCGTGGCTTATGCAATATTCTGTGAGAAAACACAAAAATTATTGTTTTCTTCTATTCTATTAAGGACTAGCTGGCACAGTCGGCCTACCGGCCGCCTTTAGCCATCTAGACCGTGTCGGATGTGGTTGTTCGGCCTTCGGCCTCACTCCAAGGTACTAAAATAGCCTATGTTTTTCGTAGCGTTGTAAATAACTTCTACACCAAATATGGTTAAGATTGGTCAAACAGAAACGTAAAGCACGTGCACGCGTATTTGCATTGTCGATCGGTTGACAGTTTGACAGCATTCACTATTGTCAAAATCAACTTTCCTTTCCTTTGCGAATTTTTGCACTATTTCAATACAAAAACATGCGCAGGGACCTACATAATAACTGTGCCAAATTTGGTTCCGATCGGTCAAACGGTTTAGGAGTCTATAGGGAACATACATACATACATACACACATACATCCATTTTTATATATATTAAGGATTAAGGATATAGTAAGACAACTTCCAGATTTTTTGCCCTAAAATTGAAGGCTCAGCAACCGTTTGTCCACAAAAACCCCATTTCACCACACTGTGCGGCGTACCTAAATATATGACGATTACGATTGATGACCTTTTTTTCTGGGGTTGCACTGAAGGAACAACCATGAGGTTTGGGGCAACGTCGGGTGGCACCCCTCCGGCGGGTGTACAAAAAATAAGCAGTACATTTGTAAGTACTTGGAGAAGTTTTTAAGTACATAGGACATCGTTCTAAAAAAGAGTACTGTCCTACTAAAATAAGTACATATGGTCACCATAGACATAGGGCCCCCGTCTTGCATAAAAGAAAAAGACCTGCTACTTAACCTTCTTTCTTTCAAATAATGTAAAAGTACTTTTTCTATGACCTGTTGGTATTTTATTGGTATACAACAAAATATACCGGTCCGGTGTCTTTGCCTCTTATCGGACCCCAAACCATCAAACCGGGTGGATGTTTTACCACGCTTTTCACGCAATCTTCGTTATATTTATCCGCCCTTGTTCTACAAACATATTTGTGGCTTTTGGTCAAACATGTAATCGTAGATTCGTCATTAAATATTACCTTATATTTAAAGAGGAGGTAATAAATTAAGACATTCAAAAACAAAAGGTTAAAATGTTATTAATTGAAATATTATTTGGTTGTATCTTTTTCCAATCTACAACAGTGAAATGTTTATGCTGTTTTGACCACTGTAATCTTTTTTTTTTCAAAGTTGGGGTGAGTCGTGGCCGTTTTACAGGTCGATAGCATTTTACACCTTTTTCAGCTAATCGGTGTCGTATCGTCTTGGTCGATATTTGGATATTTTCGTGCCTCAGTTTTTCCTGCACATTTTTCGTGGTATAGCAGTGCGACTTTCCAAAACAATTTTTGTGATTTTGCGATCAATTCGCTCGGAGATTTTCCGTTTTCTACCACACCGTGACCGAGGCGAAACTGCATTACTCTGCTTCAAATGCAGAGTTTTGGCGATTTTGTGAACTGCGCCCACACTAATTTTTTCTATAACCGCGATTTTTCGTTTGGAATACATTTTTGTATTCAATAAAGCCGTAACTGCAGCTATTTTTACTTCGATGATATTTTTACCACGACCCATGTTACTTTTATACTTAACACAGCACAATTACTGATGCATCAAAAATTTAGAAAAACAAAAATTCACCGATGTTACAAAAAATAGTGAAAAGCAATATTCAACAAGAAAATATATCAGAAAATCAAAATTTATTTAAATAATCGATGTTAAACCAACCAAATGCAACTTGCAACTGAATAATTATTTTAATAATCTTTTTAATTTTCTATCTGGTTCCACATTTTGGGCTTAACGGCATTAAAATATTTGTAAAACTATTGCCTTAAAACAATTATCTATACCTGAAAAAAATGTATTTTCTTTAAAATCAGTAAAATCTGGCTTCATCCTTTGATTATATAGAAATTTCTAGTGCGTTCATATTATTTTGTCCAAGGACACTATGCAGGATTATTACAGAAATTAAAGGAAGCTAAGAAAGGGATAATAAAACAAAAATGTTTGTATCTCCACAAGTCGAAAGTTTCACAGGCTACTATATTAGAAAGTGTGGCTTCGAAGAAATAAATCACCCACTTTACAGTCCAGGCCCAAAATTTAAAGAAAAAATTACGTGGCGTGAAATTTAATACCAATGAAGAGCTGATATATGCCGTGGAAAGCTATTTTGCAAGGTAATCGAAACAATTTTTTTCAGTGATCTAGAAAAATTAATTCAAAGAAGTGCCTTGAGCTTCAACAAGACTATGTCGAAAATTAAAATTTATTTAATTAGAAAAATATTGATTCGTTATATCGTTTTTATCGAACTTATTGATTTCCTTTCGTAAGAACATTAAATATAACAATGAAGTGTAATAAAGAAGTTATGTGGCATTTAATCAAATACTTCAAATTCATTAATTAACCAATAATTGCAATAGAAAAAAAAGTCATATTTTACAATTGATTGCTATATTTGACGTAATTAAAAGAATATTTAGGTCGCCTCTAGTTTTACTCCGGATTTAAAAAAGTGTTTCTTTTTGGGCATATTTTAACTCCACAGGTTTCTTCAAGAAAATCAAAATTCACTACCCCGGCCGATTTTTCTTTATAAAAACCTATGTCGTTTATTGAATTCTATAACAAAGAACTCATTTGGCTTCCTGCGGTGAGGTCCAATCTACGGTACCTTTTAAACAGGTTTAGTTCTATTGTGAATTTATACGCATGGCCTTCTAGTCATGTACCTACAGCAGGTTTACATAAAATTTTATTTTGCGTAAAAAAAAATTCGCTAAAAGCTAAAGAAAATGCCGACCGGATTTATTAAACTCGGTCATATCAAAAATTTTAATATAATAGGTGGTTGTTTCCTAGTCCAGCAATGTTAAAAGCCAAAGGTCATTAGTGAACCTTTGCACAGTTAAATAATGGCAACTGTGGTTTACTTCCAAATGCAAATCTCGTTTTAAAAGACTCGAATTTTCTGACAAAAGTAAAATAAATTTACGACAACGCAATGCATTGTATTTGGTAACGTAGAAGCCTTAACATATTTTTTAAATTATGGAATACAATACACTACGAATGTCTTTCTGCAACTGTTGCGTGTTCTACATAATTTTTCAGTTTTTGATATTCATAAAAAATATTATCGTAACACTCGAAAATTAGAAATTATACTTACATATTTTCTGAAGAAATAAAATAGTATAGTACATTATTACTAGCACACGTTCAAAGAATTACAAAAAGTGAAAATGTACGATTCTAGATTTTAACATTTCATAAAAATATTTTTGAAAGTAAATATTTCGCGAATCTACTAATTTTGCAATGACGTTAAAGCTATCTGACAAGATGATCAGTCAACAATATAAAACATTACAAAGGTATATAAGGAATTATTATTAAAATGAATCTAAATTAGCAGAAACAAGAAATTTGCGACAAATTAGAGCTATTGAAATGCAAATTATGAAATTTTAAACTCATTTGAGATAATGTATTTTGTTCAAAATACTCGTTGACTTAAATATGCTCTTTTAAGTTTAACTTTAATCTTAAAATTAAATATAAATAACTTGGAAAATACACCATTTCTTAGATGGCAAATTAATTTCAGTATATTTTTTCAGCAGGCATCTTTCAGCAGACCCGGGTTAGATGTTTTGTAGATAGGGGCTGGGCTTTAGTATTTTGGAATTCTTAATATTGCCGTGTTTTTATGTAACTTCGACAGAGTCGTTGTTTGTTTGGAAAAATTTCAATTTTGATATTTAAATTGACGTTGGTTGGTTGTGCTCGCTGAACACATTTTTGATGAGATAGATTCATTTTTTAGCTTTGGTTCAGAAGGCATGTCAGTGGTAAGCGTAACATTTAATTTAAAATAAAACATTAAAATAGCAAAGTGTTTAAAATTTAATAAGTAACAAGTTTGATTAGTAAATAAAAAATTTTATTAGAACTAATAGAAATTAAAAATTTATTTAGGACTTAATAATTTTTTCATATTAAGGATAGACTAAGTTAGAATAAAGGCCACCAAATGAGTGAATAAAAAAATGGGTGCAAGGAGTGAAAATCTCATATTTAACCCACAAAGGTATTCGAGTGCACACGAAGAGGAACTGTACAAATGGAAGAATTCCATGGAAGAACTGAAGAATTCAAAAAAGTAATGGAGAATATTGCAAAAGTTATGAGGGAATTGAACGAAAACATAGTTGAGATAAAAAATAGAAATGAGAAATGAGCGTATCAGAAATTAACATGGAGAAGACACAAAAGTTTAATGAAAGTATGATGGAAAAATATGGGCAAAATTTGAATAAGAGAATAGAGAAGATCATGAACAGTAATGAACAGTAATAAAGAAAGGTGGACCATGTTTGAAAAAGTAATAAAATAAGCAAAGGAAGAAAGAGATGTAAGACTAAGATTAGAAAACATCAAAAGAGACGAGGAAAACAGTGATGAAATCATAGCGAAATCAAACGAAGAGGCATTCAATAGGACAAGCCCAGTTGAGAAAATTAAAAATAAAAATTATAAGCATCATGCAAAACTTGGAATGATAAACGCTTCAGAAAAGAAAGAAAGTATAAAAGTAGAGAAGCACGAGAAGGCATAAATAAACGATTATCAAATTAATAATACAAGAGCTAAAACTAGTTTCAACTAAAACGCACGAAACACAAAAACGTAATCTAAAAGATAACTTGAAAAAGGTACAATAATCTAAAATTCATCGTTAAAATAATCTGAATTATGAAAAAGTACAGAGTAGACAAACAATAAATTATAAAGGAGAAAAGGAACTGCTGGATAATAAAAATTTACAGAATAGGAAAAGAGTATTATTATTATTAGGAAATATCTTATGGCCTGGACTCATCGGACCAGAAGATAAAAAATTGAAGAATTTCTTTTAGAAAACCAATATGATAAATTAGCAATTGTACTTAATGAAAATAAATTACACATCGGAAAGGAAGAGTTATACAAATCCACTCGAGAACGCAAAGAAGAAGTCTAAAAAGGATTACATAAATTAAAGAAAAGAAAACTATTTCATATGAAGAAAATGTTAATTTGATAACCCGTAGAACAAGAAAGAGATTGGGAAGAAGCTGCATTCGCCCCATGAAGATTAAATTGTTTATTTTGATTTCAAATTTAGTCTGGTAAGAATGTGAAAATTTACATTTGTGAAGGGAAATTTCTAAACAGATTACAGAGTTTAGTTTAGTTTATTTAAAACCATAACGTTGCAAATAAATTTGAAAAATATTTTTTTATTAGAAATCATTTAAGAGAAAAACTTACAAAGTAATTCAATATAATTTTGTAAAAGATGAAGATTTGAGATGGTTTGAATGGGATATGATGATTTCTGAAGTAATTGGAAGTCAATTTATGTGATAATTTGTAAATTTCATTAAGAAATTTTAATAATTTTGCATTATTTGTGTAAAAATATTTGATTTATTAATGAATGTGATTTTAAGATTGAAAATTTTGACATGGATTGATATTTGGACAATAATTTCATATTGGCGAATTTGTAATTACGATAATATTGGAGATTTAATTTAGTTATTCGAAAAGGTTATAACATTTTATGATTTGTAAATAGTTTGATATAATGTGTAAATATGATGACGATGATGATGTTGTTATGTGATTTATGATTAATTTCTGATTATGAAGGGAGAACACGCAATCTTATGATAATCTTAAATTTAGGTGAGAGCTCACGATGTTCACACACCACATTTGGAACTATCAGAGGAATTTATGCAGTGCTTTATTGAAGCTTCGACGGGGTCGTTGTTTTATGTAAAAATTTGTTAATTTTAAAATTATTGTTTTGTAGATTTAAATTTGAATTTTAATATTTGTGTTGGTGATGGTTGATTGTGCTCGCAGAACACATTTTTGATAATATAGATTCGTATTTTAGCCTTGGTTTAGGAGGCATATTGGTATTAAGTGTAAAATTTGATTTGAAATAAAACATTAAAATTGAAAAAGTGTTTAAAATTTTTGATTAATGTATAAAAAAATTTTGTTCGCTAGTAATACGAGTAGTTAAATTAAGAAAGTGGCACGTTACTATTCGCTTATTATTGTCACCTGTTTATTAGTCTAGAAAAATAAATACTTTGAATGTGCAATGATAGCAAATTATAGCACCGATTTAACGTTAGATATTCTAGAAATTAATCATGTTGTCGTTTACAATGGTATCATTTATAAGAGGTATTGCTGTGTTTATTTTTATTTGTAATATGAAAATTAAAAATTTTAATTACGTCTGGCTTTAAATGCAAGTACGCCGAATTTGTGTTTTTATTGTCAATTTACTTAATTAGTAGCAAACAAAATATATTATTACTAAAATTCGAGTGGAAGTTGATTTACCGTCTACGTATAGTAATATACTATTATTAGGACAGTGGTGCAGCTCTGGATTAATAATAACGCGGTATCTTGAGGGCATTGAAATTATTATAAAGAAGTGTTTATCTAAATTAGTTTCAAAATTTTCAGTATTGCAAAATTAATTCATAACATGTAATTTACAATCTACAATTCTGCGAGGAAATGATAAGTGTTATAAAACGTGATTAATATTTATGCGGTGATGTAATATTTTGAAATTTTTCAACCAAGGTAATCAATGAGTTAGATACATTTTTCGCAAATCATGTTTACATAGTTCACTAAATTAATCATATTTCACTGTATTTTGAATGATGCAACTATATAGAATCAACATATTTACAAGTATTATTATTGTTATTTATTATAACATAATAACCATCATAAATAATAGAATTATATTTATTTCACATTTAATATAGAGAAGATTCGATTAGGCAGAACAGGTCAAACGCGTGCAGTTTATCGAATTTTTGTTGAAACATAATTTTTACTAGTTAACATGAAATTTTAAGTATTCTTTACATAGATCGTATTCCCGGCGCAATAAGTGGAAAAAAATTCACATACGCTATATTATAATATCATAATAATATAAAACTTTTAAAAATGAAATAGTTAATTTAAACTTTTTAAAAAATGTTTATTTAAGCTTTCGGTGTTGTTTAACACCATCATCAGAAAATAGTGAACATTTACATGGAAACAATAACAAGATTTCAACGTATTGTCATCTGATACGATCCAAAAAAATAATAATTAATAAAAAGTAAAAGCCACGTGTAAATGAACAACCTAATTGGTAAAACGATCCAATTAGGAATGGGGGTTACAATAGATCGTGAGTTAAGGAAACGACCTGATATGTGAGGCTACCCAGGAAAAAACTTAACTCCAATACATTGAAAAATGAAAAAGATTATACAACAGTGGCGGCTCGTGAGAAATATGTTTGGCTGTTCTGCATTATAAAAAAGGGAAGGTATCTCAAAAAATGAACTTACTTTTTGCACGTTTTTAAGCATTAATGGCGTGCGCCGGTCCTTGCTTGTGGCAAACTTAACTTATCAATAACTTTTTCGTTGAAATTCAATATTCCCGAGATAAATTTTTTTTCTATTGACAATATCGAAAGACACAAACGAAAAACAAAACAAAGCGTTCTTACGATTACAGCCACAAATCCACTTGTTCCGTAAATAAATATTCGTATTACTTAAATTGTCTTTTATAAATTTTACCTCAACTTGTACCGGCAATTTCTTATCACTTCGGTGTTGTTCTTGTTCTTGATAACTAAATTTAAAAATTATATCCATTTTTAAAAACACTATTTGACCTTCTTCGTAAGAGATTTTAAAAACAACTAAATAAAATGCCTTAGTTAGCTTATCACGTCATAATAATTCTGCATAATATTTGTTATTTTAAAAATAGAAAAAATAGAACTCTTACTTTGTAATTTAAACAGCCCTTTGTGTTCGGTTGGAAATAAAACAAACGACGCAAATAGTTTTGTAACACAATAAATTTTATTTATGCGCACAAAAAGTTTTGTAATTGTTAACTTATGATTTTACAATCGCAATCCAAACTAATTTTCGAAAAAATCCTATTTTTACGGGTTATTATGAGAAAAGCTGTGTTAATAAATAATATGAGTAATGTTCCATTTCGTCATGTGAATGCAGAAAAAACCTAAGTCAAAATTTTTTGATCTACATTTTATTACAGAAAATTTTATAATAATTACAAAATTATTATAAAATTTTATTAGGATTTTCGACTTAGGACTTTTCTGCATTGTAAAACACATCTCATACTATAATTTTCAGTAATAAAATAAAAATCAAGAAATTTGGACTTAGGTTTTTTCTGCATTCACATGACGATTTTATTTTTTTCCCTTTAATTGTAAATTCATAAGCATTCATTTTATCTAGTAGGTATAAAGGACATTATATCCATAATTTCAATTAAAGTTTATAATACAAGATCTTTCTTTAAAATACATATAATTGCATGAAATGCTAGTCCGGTTATATACTCGTATAAATATGTAATGTAATGCCAGCGCTGATCTATTGTAACTGCAACTGGCTGCATCTGGGTGCAGAACGACTGTACATTCGATGCGTGTACGTATCACGAGCTTAATAAGAATTATTATTGTATAAAAATACATAAATTTTAATTTTATGTATTCATAATTTTATTTAAAGTTGCAAAATCCGTCAAAAAATAATTTAACTACTGTTTTGCTATAAATATGTGCAAGAAACTTGGTGTAATTAAAAGTTTTTAAACAATTTATTGCTTATGCCCTAATTTCACTGCCATTTGTTTAACAATAAATTGATGAACTAATATTAAAATTAGTTTTTCTTTTCAAAATTCGAATTCTAAACTACCTCGAAACAAAATCATAAAAGATTAACACGTATGTACCAATTGCGCGCTTGTCGACTGCGTTTCATTACAGCTCGGTTGCCGGCAAGTGCATAGCGTTCAAGTTAGACAAACATTTTGATAGCGGACTGGACATGTATTTATTATTACACTATTTATGTGACTAGCTGTTAAATTATAACTGATATGCTAGCAAAAATAAGAAACACGCTTTCAGAGCAAAGCTGATAATGCACCATTCTTTATAATAATTTAAATCTGATTAAGGTTATAATTATATATAATTAATTATGCAAGTATTGGTATTCTTATTGTTAGTTTTGGTGGTTCTGCAGCTCTGCAGCTACCATGGTAGAACCGCCACTGTTATACAAGTAGATGGCTATATATTTCATTTTTAAAAGTTTTATATTATTATAATTATCAATAGTTAAAAGTCTTATATTATATATTATAATATCATTTTAGCAGTTTTTAACAAAAACCGAAACGATTAAATTTTACATTCTATAATTTATACCATTCCAGAGTATCCATAGAGGGACATTTACCCTATATAGCAAGTCCCTGAAGTTAACACTCCAGCAATAAAATATTAAACTTTTTTAATATGAAATCGTTGGGTGGTCGTCAGGTTATTTGGTGGTAATTTTTGACGTTTGGTAGTCAAAAATGTAGAAGTTGGATTTTTAAAATTGGACTGCTAATTTCACACTTAGCACTTTAATATTTTTGAAAAATTCTTTGGTCGTTTGGTAGTCTATTTTTGACGTTTGGTGCTCAACTTTGCAATAATTCTTGAATTTGGAAAAAAAAGTCTGCACTGCACTTTTTTGCTTTTACCGTTCGTTTGGTGGTTATTTTAAACGTTTTGATGGTCAAAATTAAAAAATTTATATTCAATTTATTTAAATCGAGTGTGATACGCGAAACCTCCCTTAGATGCGTCCCTAATCCATATTTTAATAAATAATATAAGTTTCAATTATTTTTTAATTTGTAATTTTTTTTTGATATTGATGGATTTGTAATCGTTTGGTGGTATTTATAAGTATAACATTAAAGCTTTGATTATATATATAGTATCAGATTGGTAAACCTTATGAGGGTTTTAGATACATCTTTTCTAGTTGAAAAGGCATTCAACAGATGGCAGTACTTAATTTGAAGTCTTAATAAATTGCTTAACATTAAATTTTTATATTGAATCTTTATCTACAAAAATAAACTACATATTTGTGAAAATAAAATTGAACTATTGAAAGCATGAAGTTCGCACCACGATATTGAAAGTTCAATATGTCGTTTATAATTTTGATCACAAAAAATCATCACCAACCCAAATAAATCGACTACCAAATACCACCTACCGATTAGCCAAAGAATTTTTCAGAAATAATAAAGTTTGAAGTACAAGCGTGAAGTTAGCACAGTGGTTTTTGCAGCACAGTCTCAAATTGGACACTGTTGACATTTAAGAATCTATCTGTGGTTTTTACATCATTGCCCGGGAAAAGATGTCATTCCCCAATACAAAGCGAGCAATGATCAAACCATGGTGTATCAAGATCATCTTACAAAGTTTGTGATGCTGAAAGCTTTAAAAAGTAAATGAGCAGAAGAAGTCTCATTTCGCACTTGCTGGAAATTTATACTACTTTTGGAGCACCTTTTATTTTACACTCCGACAATGGACGAGAGTTCGTCAATTTAGTTCTGGTAAAATTCGAGTTCAAGTTCGGCATATTTGATTTTGCTTCCAATTCATTAAATTATGATATCACCATTGCCCATTTGCTTTTGGCCAATAACGTCATTGACTGGACAAGGACGTAAATATTACAATTAGATTAAAATATTTATATCATTGCCCACCGTAAACGGGCATTGACGTCAATGCCCGATTCACATCATTGACCGTAACATCTACTACATAATTTACAAATAAAAATTGAAAATTTGGGTTTAAAAAGTATAGTGACAGTTTTAATTGAAAAAACTTGTTTATATTTCTATATTGGATAAGCAATATAATACAAACAAAAATGAGAATGTACTTCATTCTGTGGCGCGTTTTTTTTTATGATTTCGGTTTTCGATATAATAATCTTTATACTACTTGATTTTCAAAATTCTTTTATTTTGGATTTATAAAGTAGTATTTTTTATAATTTAATTTACTTGATTTTATTGAAAATTTTTTTAAATAAACTAAGAGTTTTCTTTATTTTTATATGTAGTTTTTTTGTCATCGTTCACTTTTTCATAATTTAATTAATTAGTTTTCCTCTTGATTCACTGTTCAATGCTTCCGTTTTCACAGTGACATGACGGCACGCTAATTATTGTTTGTCAAACCAGTATAATAATTATTATATTACTATAAGTAAATAAAATTAGGTATGTAGGTATCAATGAAGGCACCCGTATCACCTAAATTCCACCCAAAATGCTACGATTTATTCAAGTTTTGTTAAATTTGTTTATGTCATGGTTCAAATTCCACGTTCAACATTTCACTTTACAATATTTTTTAGTTCGGCATTAAAAACGTACGTCAGGATTATAGACGTAGTGTAAAAATTTGCCAATGGCAACAAAAAATTAGTAGGTACATATTAAAATTTTTCATGAATTGCTAAATTGTTTATGCATTATATGCTAATATGTAGCACATATTTTAAAAATGCTTATTTTATAAATTTGAACCAATTATCCGGTTTTGCATTGAGGCTATTTGCTAATTAAAATTATTAGTACATAATATTTATAAGGTATGTATTTATACATTCTTACACCACAGGTACAAAGTTAATCATTTAAAATTCAAATATTGCTTTACCGAAAAATTTTTTTATGAGGTTTTTAATACAAGAAAGCGAAGTGGTAGCATAACATCGACTTTTAAAAGACATAATTAAGTATTAGTACGAATTATTGCTCGAGTTTCTGAAATAATTATTCCAAGACGATGTTTAATTTGCCGACAATTCATATTTGAATAATTTTCACATTTACTCTAAATGTAATAATTTCTAAATTTTCGTATCTCGAACACAAAGCATCAAACTAATAAAATTATCAAAATTGATATTAAGCAGCAACATTGAAATTAAGTGATAGTAAATAATGTTAATACTTCCAAAAATACTAAGGGTTATCCAACTTTGATGTTTTTGGGTGATAATGTATCCAACACGGGTCAAAAATGTGTTGACTTATTTGCAGACTACTTTTCCTCGGTGTATGGTGATTCTGATCCTCCTAATCATACTTACTCTTCAGAAGATGTTATCGATTTTAACTTTTTGGATATGTCAGAAACTGTCATTTTTGAAGCCATTTGTGGATTACCAGATAACCTGAACTCTGGCCCTGATGGAATTCCAGCCTTTTTCATCAAAAAGTGCTTGTATTCATTGTGTGGTCCCATCCACCACATCTTTAAGTGTTCTATTCAAAGTGGTTGTTTCCCTCTAAGTTGGAAGGAAAGCTTCATCACGCCAATTTTCAAAAAAGGCGATAGAAGTGACATCTCTAACTATAGAGGAATATCAATTCAATCGGCAATTCCCAAAATGTTGGATAAGTGGGTCTCTGATCAATTGAGCCTCGCATGTAAAGATCATATTGTTGAGCAGCAACATGGTTTCTTTCCAGGACGCTCTACGTCAACAAATTTACTATCATTTGTTTCCTTTACTCTTGGCACATTTGAAGAGCATAAACAGGTGGACACCGTTTATACCGACTTTTCAAAAGCATTTGATCGTGTTTCGCATGCAGCTCTTCTGGGAAAAATGGCCTCTCTAGGTTTCAGCTCTTCTGTTTTGCAATGGTTTAGTAACTATTTAATTGGGAGAACCCAAAGAGTTAGGATCGATAACTTTTTATCTGCGGATATTAGAGTATCATCTGGTGTCCCACAAGGATCTCATTGCGGTCCTATTTTATTCTCGTTGTTCATCAACGATATTGGGGAGTGCTTATCTAATTCCTCGTATTTGTTACTTGCGGATGATCTAAAAGTTTTCAGAGCAATTAGCTCTTTAAATGATTGCTTAAAACTACAGCAGGATCTTAATAATTTAAGTAACTGGTGTATAATAAATAAGTTGGAACTGAACTTCGATAAATGCTCGGTTATGTCATTTGCCAAAAGTAACGGTCCCTCCTTCAGATATAGTTTAAATGATAAGGAATTGAAACGCGTCACCGAAGTTGATGATCTTGGTGTACGTTTTGATAAGGGACTTCTATTTAAAAATCATATTCTGAATATATGTGGGAAGGCCTTTCGAACACTCGGGTTTATTCGGCGTCAATCTGTGCACTTCTCTGCATACACAGTAAAACTTTTATATTACGCTCTTGTTCGATCGCAGCTTGAGTATGCGTCCTGCGTTTGGACTCCTCACTATCAGGTTCAGGTAAACCAACTTGAGAGGGTTCAACATAAATTTTTTAAATACTTGCACTTTAAACGAGGACTTTCTGTATTGGACTTTTCCGACAATGATTGCCTGGATTTTTGTAGAACAAAATCACTGGCAGACAGAAGATTTGTTGCTGACCTATGCTTCATGCATGGCTTGTTCAGTGGCAAAATTAACTGTAAGTTTTTGAAAGAAAAATTTCAATTTAGAAAACCAATAAAATCAACAAGATCGAAGAGGATGTTCGAAGTCGAGCATCATTCCACCAACTATGGCATATTCAGCCCAGTGACCAGGATGTCAAGATTTGCCAATTGCTTAAACGAGAACGATGTGGTGAATTTTCTCAGCCAACCGTTGGCCAAATTTAAGATAATTCTCAATGATTTGGATATCACTGGGACTGGTGTTTATAATTTGTAGGGTCATCTCCTGACCCAATTTGTTGTGCATAATTTGTTGTAAAAAGGCTTTGTCCGTTAATAAATGTTAAATAAATAAATAAATAATTGTCATCTCTAACAAAAAGTCATTTTCGTTTAAATAAACAAATAAAAGTTAGAATTATTTTTAAAAATATAATTGAAAACAGTTTGGGAATATTTTGGTTACACCCAACTGACGATGACTAACGAGCTGGAAAGATAAGTATTGGGTTTCCTAATAAAATATATAATATCTATAATAGCGCCTTCCTATCAATTCTTAATATAGTAAGCGACAAAATCGTAATATTAAATTTGCTTAGAATTTAGAATGCTTCGTATTTAATCCAATATTATACATATTCTTTTTTTTTAATAATAATATGAGTTCAACACCTCATGTTTTAGTGGATGACGAGCAGTTGCTTATTAATTTACCATCCCCATAATAGATAGCGCTAGGATGAAAAAAACATTTTAAAAATTAAAATTTTAGCATAAGCTTAAATATTTACTGTTTTCTTTATTTTGCTTCAGTTAATATATTATGTATAAATATAGTACCTATTTATGTATGTATTAATCCTAAATTAAATTAAGTTTTATTACCATTTCGCGCGAATGTTGTATTTATTAATAAATTATTGTTATAGAAATAAACGAAAATAAATAAAACATACATATTATGTACATAGAACGTACACAATTAACATTTATTATTATTATTTTACTAATAGATAAAAAAAATGACTATGTGCTGGATGATAGAAATCAATAATAGAATTGCATTCTCCATCTGGAGCTGTCCCAGAGGGAAAAGTTGAATGCAACATACATATATGAACCTGATTAGGGATTTCAACATAGGAAGTGATATGTAATATGTATTTCTACATTACGACGTGGTAGCGAAGTAGAGATTGTGTCAAATCCAAAGATTGGGTAAATTTGTATGTTCTAGAACCCAATATTATACAAGAAGATGAAGTGCGAACCTGATTATCTGAGTTCAAATCTCAGCTACTCCCGAATTTTATGTGCCGTGGTTCAGATTCCACGTAAAGATGCTAGTTTGTACTCGAAAAGTAAATCTGTGGACTTATGAAAAACGGTTTATCCGTTGATATCGTACAAATAACTAAGGTATAACGATGGAAACCACATTACGAACTCTCCAGTAGATCCATAATTGCAAAACCACAAAATTCAGTTTTAATTACATTCAACATTTTAATTTATAAGAAAGTATGACTTTGTACTACTTCATTATCAAATTTTTATAATTTATTTTATGCTGACGTGCGTTAATGCATAATAAAATCATAAAGTAAAAGTTATTTTATAGAATACGTTTAAAATGCGTTATAAAATACATAAATAATAATTTAATTGCTAAAAAGTAAACAATCAACAATTTTATCCATTAATTCGTTTAATCGTTTAAATTTTAACAAATTTTCCCCAAGCAGATTATATCGTAACTAATTTATAGCAAATTATTTTAAGTACATAAATGTTTGTTTCCAGTCAATTTATTTCCGAAATAATTTACACCGTGATTAAATAATATTTTTAATTAATTACATTTAATTAGTGCACAAAAATTCAAAAGTACCTGTAGGTAATTGATTTCCGATGAGACGGTCTCAAAGGAAGTTCTCGTGTTCCACAGGTTGATTTGTAAAAGTGAACATCAGCGTTTACAAACCGTTTATATTTTATTTTCGTTTAACGATTCATTTAAATAATTTCGGAGGATAAAGTAATTACATAATATGATAAATTGTGCAGAAATATAAACATTTGCATTTCGTGATATTTTATTCCAAGTTGATGACTTTAAATGCGCAAGTTGAACGGTTTAAGTAGAACTTTAAATTAATCATAGGTATTTCATTAATTTATTTTAAATGCCGATGGAGGTAACTGCACTAAGCTTTCTTGCTATAAGAGAAAAATTTTCAATTATAGTACATTTAAATAGAATTAACAATTTATATTGAATAATAATTCCTTCTTCATTTATTTATAGTACATATAATATCATTTAATTCTTTAATGGAACTGATGCATTTTACATTTTAACTATTATTATATTCGTACTATAATGAAATGCCAAAAAAGGTATGTAAAGGTAAAATTTATGTTGAACTTCTGTGCAGAATTCATAATTTTATGCGCAATTAGTTTTATCTTCATGATTTCAAAATAAATCTCAACTGTATCGTTTTGTTGTTTTATTGAATGCAACCATATCTTATCATTCAAAATACATTTTTAGAAATTTGATATATTTCTACACTTCCGAGGAGTGTAGTATATCGAATCCCAAAAGTAGAGTATATGTTTTATATTTATTTGAATGATACAAATTTATGTACATTTACAAATTCCCACACTGGTGAGATAAGCAGAGTTATCCTTAAAAATTTCCATTTTTTATTTTTCTAAAATTAAATAGTAAATTCGAATGATATTCGATTTCTTCCATTGTTTTTTCAATTACCTATTTTGCTTTAATAATAATATGATACTTGAGACCTTTTAGAGTGTTTTTTGAGCACTACAACGCAATATTTCAGCAGGTGTATATCTTATACTCTAATATTTATAGACGTAAGATCTTCGTGGTTTTATGAAAAAATTGCGTATTCCACTATAAACAATTCATTCATAGGTTGTCAGCAATAATAAAATATTTTTGGTAAAGCAATCTCATATGAACTGTTCAAATTGAAAGAAAAATTCAAAATTAAATATTTATACAGTCATTCACAGCTTAAATGATGCAGATTAGGGGCCTATAACACAACGCTTACAAGTGCTACAATTGTACAGGTTACAAGAGTAAAGGCGCTGATACACATGCTACTTACTGGCACGAAAAGCATGCTATTATGACGTAATTGTCGTAAATTACGTCTATTATGACGTAAATGTCGTAAAATTACGTCTATTATGACGTAAATGTCGTAAAATTACGTCATAATAGCATGCTTTTCGTGCCAGTAAGTAGCATGAATGTGTATCTCGGGCTTATAATGCATCAATTGCTTCTACGACGACTAAACTCTCTTGTAGAGCATACGTAATTACGTCACGATTTCGTCACTTGTAAATCTATTCTGTAATAA
The DNA here is from genome assembly GCA_932274525.1 of Podabrus alpinus. Taxonomy (NCBI): domain Eukaryota; kingdom Metazoa; phylum Arthropoda; class Insecta; order Coleoptera; family Cantharidae; genus Podabrus; species Podabrus alpinus. Next base: position 31,197,635 of record OW026451.1, read on the forward strand.
TAATATAACGTCCAGACTTGTAGGATATGATTCATAATTTATTACATTTGCAGTACATTTTCTACCTATCTTAAACGTTATGTAAATTTAATACAAATCGAAATTTCTGTACCATGAAGTCATAAAGATCTTCCGATTCAAAAACTTGTTATGATGATGTTTCATATAGAGACAGTATTGTTTTCGTAAAACAAATTTTAATTTTCTGATTGTTTTACAAATATTACTTATTATTATTACCTAAGTACTATTTAATATGAAAATACAAAAAAAATTTAAATTACTGTTAAAAAAAATCAAATTAAAAATTCATAGCAAAAATCATATAACAGCTTAAATGGTGCAAAAAACAAATTTCATGCATAAAACCATTATATTATTCACATTTTAGTATTTGGTTGGGGCACCTTTTTGTTGGAGTACTGCCTATAGTCACTTGGGTATGAAATTCACCAATTTTTTGTCAATTCCGGAGTTCCAGAATTTTATTTTATTTCATTCAGCTAACAAATCTCGTTTCAATTAATTTATGCTTGAAATTGTGTGTTTTATAAGTTTATATTTTAATTTTGCCCAAATATATTCAATTACATTCGAGACGAATTAGGTGATTGAGCTGAAGTTTTTAGTAAATAGGGTTTTTCATTGGAAGAGTCTTTAACACACATCTTGAGCATTGTCGAACAATATTGGGAACCTTTATATTTTACAGTCGTTACATTTCTAACGGGAAACTTTTTCAAAGAAAGCCTTTTTAAATCTTTGATGCCACTTATTTTATTAAATGTTTCCAGAAAGCTTTTGATGTCATGTAACTGCCAATCAATTTCCAACTTTTTTATACTACCAACATTTCGTAGTAACCGTTGTATTCTTCAGGTGTCAAAATGATGTTATGGAGTTTTTAGTATGTTTTCGGCTTGGCCAAAGACACGATCAGCTGGCAAATATGAATGTCGTCTCACAGGGAACGTTATTTGTATCTCCTTCACGTTCACATCCTGTTTTGAATGGTCACTCCACAACTGTCATTGTTTTGGTAATAACTAAAGGCAGATGCACAATTGCCCGGTAACGGGAACGGAAACGGTAACGATAAAAAAGTTAAATGTACATGCTCTTATGGACTGCGTTATCGGTTTGTTAGCGGCTTGTTGTGCATAGGTCCATAAGAGCAGGTACATTTAACTTCTTTATCGTTACCGTTCCCGTTCCCGTTACCGGGAAATTGTGCATCAGCCTTAAAACAATTTTTTTCCCAACTTTTTCGGCACTAACTAATAAATTTCCATGAAGTATGTTTAAATACATCAATTTGTTCATATTTTCTTCTGTAGAATGTAAGATTCCATACCCGCCGAAAACTAAGAGCCCCATACACATACACATGACTGCCCCCCCTCCCTTGTTTAACTGTGGGTCGCACGTTTTTAATTTTGAGCTCTTCTTTGGGTTTTCTCCAAAAATAGTGAATTTACTTTCATCAGCCAAAGTACTGTTTTCCAAAAGTTGTGAGACTATTTTGATGTTCAAGAACGAAGACGATTCTAGTCCAAATTTCTTGATCTACATTTTATTACAGAAAATTATAGTTTGAGAATTGTTTTATAATGTAGAAAAATCAAAGTTCAAAATTATTATAAAATTTTATTAGGATTTTGGACTTAGGATTTTTCTGCATTGTAAAACACATCTCATAATATAATAATTTTCTATAATAAATAAAAAATCAAGAAATTTGGACTTCTTTTATTTTGAATTACATTTTTAAGCATATTTTTTATTTTTTTAATTTTCCATTAATATTTACAATCTGTTTAATATTACAAACAATAAGTAAATGTTTTGGCTTTATATTTGACATGTTGAGAAGATTCCAGTGAATGCTCTCATTAAATTCAACCTAGTATTCTATTAACATAAGTGCAATACACAGTAAAGTATTAATTTATTCGTTCAGAACTGAGCAGTTAATTAAAACGTGTGAGTAGATCTGTTGGCTTGAAGCGTTTCAATCTTCGGATTTCGTTATGATTGTTTAGCAGACCATTGGCCAGCTCGTTTGGATGCGAGTTTATTCGATTTTAATATTTGATAATGTGGTTTTTAATTTCGTCGTATATCGTGGGAATTTGCAAGTCACGGTGGATTATCTCATTTGGCACATACCATCATGGTGCTGCAGTAATTGTACGGAGAATCTTATTTTGGAATCTTTGGAGAATCTCTATGTTGGATAGGCTCGCAGTTCCCCAAAGCTGAATACCATTTTAAGCATATAACGTTCAATAATATTTTGCCTTGTAGGTGAACTTTTTGTTCAGAATTTTAATGATTTTTCTTTGAGTTTTTCCATTTTCAAAATGAAAAATTGTTTGTTAACGTTCTTCTAATGTCGTGCGACGCCCTATTAGGTTATTCACATACATTTTTTTATTATTAAGTGATAAAAATTTTACCGATTTGCTACCCTGTTAAATTTGCAAACAATAAAGAGCAACTAATCGTTATTATCATTGCAATAGTGAAAATGGACATTTAAGCTGTGACGTACATTTATCTACGAAAACTTTTAATATTTTATGTGTAATGCTGAAACAATTATTTAAATTTTCATACCTTACCTTGCCAATGCTTATATCTATAAAATACGCCTTTAATGTTTTCAAACATTTTCATTTAGGGCTTCTTATTTAACAAAATTGTGATATTTTTAATTTGCATCATTTAAGCTGTGAGTGACTGTATGTAATAAAAAGCTGAAGAAAAAAAAAAAAAGAAAAGGGAAGAAGGATTGATAATATCTTGTATTATAATGTAACAAATATTAAAATACAAATTTGATATAATATAATCCAGAATCCTGCTGAAAAGTAAAAATTATTGCAACTTGGTAAATTATATAACCGTCTTTTCCGGTCACAGCATAATGCATAGACGTATCATATGTATACACCATACGTAAAGAAATTTTTTGTATGCCTGATAGAACACAATGCTAACATTCTTTTCCCAACTCAATGAGACTTTCACCATGTTTCAGTTTTTCATACAGAAATCTGTATTCCAGAGGCGTACTACATAAATTTTATCGTTAAGTGGCGCTAGGGTTTAGATGGTGTTTCCATCCAGGGTGTTTCTGAAATATTTGATCCAGCTTTGTTAACGTATATCTATTCTACTAAAAAAGGGACAAACAGATATACTGTAAAATTTTTACAAACCATTAATTCTAGCCAAGTTTTTAGTAGCACTAAATGCATATCGCAAAAATGTATAATAATTATTATTGTTTCATAAGATTTTTGATTAATCTGTATTTTCGAGAGCAAACCCAAAAACATTCCAATAACTTCTCCTTCCGCCAAGTAAAAATTTCCCACGAACTTGAGATAATTAAATTAATTAAAAATCGAAAAAGAAGGGTAATTTCATTTAAAATGTTAATCGTATTGCGATAAAAATAGTTCTCAATTTATTCGAGAATGAAAGTCACTAAAAATTTAGATTATCTTAAGGTCAAGGTGTCTAATAGCTACATAGCTTCTCTACTTTAATTATTTAAATATCGTGCAAAATACAGTACGTTGTATTAGCTGCTGAAAATTATTTCTAAAAATCTATAAAATTAGAACTTCACTTAAAAATATAATTGGCAAATTAATCTAAATCTTCATCAGGAAATGTAAATTTAGCAAAGTTTCTATGCAAACCAAATTAATGCAAGTGTTGTACACTACAGAAACCTTCTATTTCCATAATATCCTTTCCACAACCACAGAACTAGCAAATAATGGAGACCGAAATAAAAAAAAATTGCTGAAACTTAGAGAAATTTATGAATAAATAGTTTCTTTGTTGAAATTAAAATAAACTACCAGAGTTTTGACAAGTACATTATAAATTAATGAATTTATGAAGATAATTAATCCTAAATGCAGTTTCTACTGCTCGTTTAATTATGAAACCGCTTATTGTGGTTCCGAGGCCAAAGTATACTCAACTTGAACAAATGGAATATGAATATTAAAGGCCAAAACTTTTGTTTGTCCCAACAACCCTACTAATTCTATATTTCAAGGATGCTTTTGCCTTTCATTCAGAAGATGTTCCGTTCGTACTCGGGCAAGTCTACCAACACTATATATAAAGAATTTTAATTTACATGCACAGCCAAAAGAATAATCAAAAGTAAATTAAATTCTGCAAAGTGCAATTAAAAATGTATCGCCTTAAATTGCATTGTTTTGTAGCGTAAATTTTTTAAATAGTTGGAAGGAAATAAGAAATGACAGTAATAAAATACGAGCTAATGCTGATACATAAATTAAATCTTAAGAGGTTTCCTTTCTGTATGGACTGGCATATATTTATACGGGGTGTTCAAAAGAGGTGGTTCTAAAATGGTGCAAAAATGATTTGAGTTTTCTTCCTTGCAAATGGAAGGAGCTTATAAATAAAACTAAATAAATGGTTTTTGTCATAAAATATGGTACCGCTGTTTTAAAACACCCCGTCTAGAGTTCATTATGTAGTTTATGATCCTTTGTTTAACAAAATCATTCAAAATCACTTTGTTTAAAAAAATGTTTGTTAGATCAAAAGTATTAAGTTTCTAAAAATACTTCGTCAAAGACAACAGTACATTTTTTGTACATTCATTATTTGAGAATTTAAAAATTCGTTGAAAGTAGAGCTCACTTAATTAACAGCATATTGTCACATGGTCGTTTATACATATAAAAAAGTTTTAAACAGAACACGCATTCATTTGAGCAATATAATACATAAGCCGATGTTGAGTATTTTTAAATCTGCTTAATGAATTTATTACATTGCATAATTTTTCGCAACATTAACTTTGAGCCCCATTTATACCACATTTTACATTTTTTTTTTATTTTCATCAATCACAAGCAATATTTGAATCAATGAGAATGCTAAAAGTGATTTGCATAAATGAGCTTGCAATTTGTATAACACCCCAGGTAAAATATGAAATTGCACCTGCGGCAGGGTCAAGTATATTATTATTTTTTTTAAGTTTATTATTTTCTAGTAATACCTGCATACCATGAAAATATTATTAATTATAATATAATCCAGTCATTAATAACTCAGAAGCGGTATTTCTCCACTTTCGATATAAAAGCGACTATTTTACTCCCAATTTTCAGGGAGTAAAGTGCCACCTTTCCTCTCGTATTCAGATATACGTTATTTAGTACATATTTATAAAATGCGTGATTCGAAAATGCGAAAAAGAGTATACAAATCTCGGGACTAAAGTGACTTTTTTCTTGGCATCGCCTCTTTTTTTTCTTTCGTTAGGTTTGGAATTTCTATTTTACCAATTTTTTAAAATTATTTCTGTGAGCATAATTGGTATCCCTTGATGTGTCTGTATCCTGCTTTTTTTGTTATGAAGGCAAATAATTAACGAAGGGGAACCGATAGCTTTACATGCCCTCCAAAGCACGGAGACAATCAAGAAGTTTTAAGCTCCGGAAAACCGTACGTTAGTAGTTGATCGCTCACCGCTAAGGCGCTATTAGAGCTAGAAAGTTTTTACATGTGGAGATTTACAGAGAATTGAATCTGGTTTCATTTGTTTGGGGGGAGCAATTTTACGTCTGATGAATATGAAAAGAAATCTATCAAAATCTGAAAACTTTTTGTTTTGGACAAAAATCGAAGAAAGTGACGTTCTTTGAAGGGCTGTATCTCGTAATCTATAGAATCTAGTACAATTTTGTTTTTATGTTTTGCTCAGAATCCTATTTTAATCCTATTTTAGACATAGGCTGCGTTTAAAATGAGTAATCCATGATTTTGTAATTTTTGGGACTTCGACAAATTTTCCCGTTCCGATCCGAGGTTGATGTAAAAAAGGCTTCTTGTTATACTTTGTATAGAAGCCTAAAACTTAGAGGTTTTGCCATGCCAAATCAAAAGGCTGAATAAATTATTTTTAATCTTCGAACATCTGTTATTATAAATTACAAATAAATCAGTACTTCTATTAAAGGCATGCATACGTATTGTGGCACCACATAATTGATGACCTCCTACGTACATAGAATAGAATTCGCTACTCTCGACTAAAAACGGATTTCTGATTGTTTCAAAACATTTTTCAGTTCCCCAACTGCTGTAACTTCTAGATTAGGTATTGTTACGACTGTGGTCTTCACGGTTTATTTATTTTAAAATTTCAGAAGTAGAATCAGGGTGTGCATCGCATTTGTTTTTAAAAAGTATATTTTGTGAATAAAGTACTTAAATTTTGGGGCAGTTGGGACCAAAAGATATTAATTTTGTCCAGATTTGTCATGCATGTGTTTTCAAGTTAAAAATATCGTTATTCACAAAATTTACTTAAATGTTAGTCAATGTAAAAATATTCAGTTTCAAGTTTAAATGGCATTTTGGGATTAGCTTACGTTAAAACGCCGCCACTTGACCAGCTGCATTTTCACACATGTGCTGTGAAACAAAGAAACGGCTCTTCTGGAAGGGCGTATTACGATGTAATGCTCCATATATTTCTAAACTAAAAATACGGTGTACAGCGCCTAGAAACCCAAAAATTATAGTAGTCGGAGATATTCAAAGAAACTTCGGTCAGTTTTGTAAAACTTAAACATATGGTCAACTAATAAGGAAGTGATTTCTTTGTCGAAAAGAGAGGCGATTATGTTTGTCCCCTAATTTAAAATGTAATATGTAAGGGTAGGGGACGGAAAATTAGGCAGTGCAGGTCGAACCAAGACAAGGCGGACATGATGATATTCATGCCACTGTGCTGATTATTAGGTCGAGTAAATTAGGAAATTTTGGTTAAGTTTTGGAACAAATTTAGGAAAATTACAGTGCAAATTTGGTGTGATCAATAATTAATTAAATAAAAATATTGATTATTCTGCAAAAGTTCGTATACGTTTTATGAGTTCAAATAAGAAAAAGAAAACAATAAATAATTCGTATTTAAATTAAATACAAATACGAAAACCTTCGAGAATTCTATTGAACAAAAACAATCTACCTTTGAATTAAAATAATCCAAGTTAATAAACTATCGAATGGTTGAGTTCGTAAATTTTAAATAAAATAAATTAATCTATAATTGGGGATTCACCAAGCCTAAAAGTGCTACGACAAAGAGGTCATTTTCCACGACAGGACCAGCTCCAGCATCTGTTTCGATTTGGCCGTGTTCAGGGAAATTAGGTGTTGTTTGTTAAGTGATGATAAGGGCAATTAGGTGTTGTTTATTAAGTGATGATAAGGGCAATTAGGTGTTGTTTGTTACGTTAAACTAGGGTAAGCTGATAGTTTTTAAGGTATAATTTTGTTCATTTTGTATAATTTGTTTTGTTTTAAGGTATAATTTTGTATATGGTAGCATTAGGTTCATTTGTAAAATTTGGATTCTTTTTGGTGTATCGATCCCGGACTTTGAGGTCCTGGAAAGTTGTTATTAGATTAAATTAAATATTTTTAGTCACATTCTCGTGTTTTCTTGTGTCTTGGAAGTTAGTACAAATCTACTGCCTGCACCTGAGGTAAGATGTTCTATTGTCACCGTAAAAAAGCTAGCCAAGGGATTTTACAGTAAGTAAAGTAAAAATTAATCGGGTGAAAGTAACAGTATGGAAGGAATTACTCCCACCTACTCAATCAAATTTATACATTTATGGTTTAATAATAATCGTCCTATTATCGACGCCAGCGTGCTGGTCAAATATCCATACACCACATTCCCGATATGAGGAAATTTGCGTTAGCTACACCATTACTTAACCAAATCTTGTTACTAAATTAAAAAGGAGAGTAATGTGGTGTCTCTATAGTTATAGGGTAACCGATAAGACGAATGGATATAATTAAATCAGTTCGTCAGTGTTGACCTATTGGATAATGTTTTCCGTCAGGCATCTCAAGATCGTAGGTTCGAATCGTTTCGAATTTCCTACCAGTTAGATTGGAACCTAATATTGTATGTGTACAATTATACCTATTTGTTTAATCTTTTATGCTGTAATACTACCATGACACTGGACATTTATTTACCGAAGTGAAAATAAAGAAAATTTCTTTAAATCTAAGGATGCGATGAAATCTTCCAATGATGAAGTTTTACGTTGAATCAACTGAATTTTAAAATGTAAAAATTGACGTATCTCATGTTGTGATGCATTATAGAAATTCTTTAAGTCGTAAATTAGATTGAAATATTTTTTCGTGAAATTTTCTGCCAACATTTCAAATACAAAAAGCTTTTAATCAAATAGAATCTAAAATTTTCAGTTAGTACATTAAATTTGTCTTCCACCGCGAATGTCAGCAATAAAACTGTAAAATATTGTCAAGCAGTTCTTGAAAAGCACTTATATTTGATAAAGTTTACAAAATGTAAAATATTTTAAGCACGTTTTAGAAATTTTCATGCAAATTGGAAGTACGATTATTATGGCAGTAAAACACTTTAAAAAGGAAGACTAATAATTAAGGTAAAAAAAGTAGTTATAGTCTAAATTCGCCTTCTCGATTTGATTAAAAAATTGAAATAACAATTTCAACGAAAATAATAGGTAATTTTTGCCAAATTTTTACATTTTCATTAGGTTTGTGAAGCGGTAACTAAATATTGATACTTTTTTGTTTACAAGTTAAGCAAGCATCATTTAAAAAATATTAAAAATTTTTGTTATTAATTTTTTAATTAAAACTTTGTTTAACTCGAAAATAATTAAATTGATATTATCATTTCTGGCTAATGTGGGTTTCCGTTCTTAATTTGCCTTAGATAATATAAATCGTAATTGAATTTACTACCTAGCTCAAGCTCTGCAGTTTAATAGGTCATCTTTGCTCTTTTGGAATTACAAAGCAATTATCGCAGATTGCCATTCAATTATTTGCCAAACTTCCGACTAAGTGCTATTTTATTTTCCAGCGTATTACTCACACAGAGATGATAGAGTAATATTCCAATTTTTGAAAAATTTGTTTAACTTCGCAAAGTAACTTCAATAAATTTATTACCATCACGGGAAAATATCTACTTGAAACTGTCGCCTTGGAAATGTGAAATTTACTGTTGAAATTCTGAAACGTAATATTTTTTCTTAGTCTTTTTGTAACATGGTAAACACATTTAAGAATAAATAAAAATCGAACGAAAAAAATTATATTATATTATAAAATATAAAATTCGACTTGAACCTTCTTAACATGTATATGTAAGTGTAATAACAGTTTGTCAAATTTTATGAAAGTTATGATAAAATCTCTATTTTGTGTTTAATCTAATGTTTAGCCGAATCTGTATTCTCATAGGTATTTAAATTTAAAATTTAAATTAAACCTAACATTCTTGTTAAACCGTAATTATTTAGATTTAGGGTAAATTGTAATTTAGTATATTTTGGTGATATAGTAATGGATCACAAAATTTATATTTGTATACTAAAAGGTATACATAGTTAAATAATATTTTATGGTTTCATTATTAACTTATTTATCTTGGTCATGTGTAACAATAAATTGCTTCATTTTGTGATACAGAATTCATTCATTTTATTTTTGCGTCTAAAATTTGTTTATTCTCGATGATAAAAGTAATATGGAGTGTCATGGCATACCGCCACTTAGAGCTAGCTTGGTTGGCTCTTTTCGAAACTTAAACGTACACTTTGTGTTAACATGGGATCGGAAGCATTAGGATCAAACTAAAAGTTTAAGTTGCCATTACCTACGCATTTACTTTTGCAAAACAAGATTATACCAAACAGACAGTTTATGGTTAAAACTTAACCGAATACAATGGAGGAACTTGGAAATCTCTATCACTTTTTATGCGTAATAACTTGTACCCTGTTGCGTCAAACACACCATACAACAAACAACTATTAGCTTTAATTATAAACTGAGAAGGCTTAATAGCTTAGATAAATGTTTCCTTACATTAAAATCACACCCTTTTAAATGTGTTGTCAAGACAAAAACACGTTCAAGTATAAAGCGCTTTATTTTGGTAGCCCATGTTAATGTTTTGTGGGAAAATTAACCTGATTTAATCTGCTCTAAAGTTTAAAACAGAATCAGCTTAGGATATTTCATTCCTAAACCTAAAACAACAATACAATTAAATTTTCTTCTTAAAAGCTGCGACGTGGCACTATAATAATTTTAGAATAACTTTGCAGCGATTTTAGTTTACATTGTTAAAATGATAAAGCGCGGAATAAGAGGTATCGAGATAATTCTAATGGATCATACGCTCATTTCCGAAAAATTCCCATTTTCCCATTAGTGGTATCATATTATTCTCCTTCTAAGATTATTTATCTATGTCATTTCATAAGAAAGTAAAAATACAGGAAGTAAATGATATGTAGTGTAAAAGGTTTTCCAATCGCTGGAAAATGCAAGATGTGCTCGTTTTAATGACTCCGGGAATTTAGCAATCCTTCACAAAATATATTTTAAAAATAAATTTATTTCACGATATATTTTAAATTCCTTATAATATAAGTTATCCTTATAATAAAAGTTACAATACCTTAAATACTATAATATTTTAATAGTATAATTATTATTAGTTTCATAGCTACATAAATGTTTTCATTTTCACTGAACGAGCAAGCAGTATAGCTTTATGTAGATTTTCTGAAAAGTTTGCATACTTACCAAGATGTAGATAATTAAGTCAGTTACTATTTTGTAATGCAAATTAAAACAAGTTATTGCTATAAAAACTACACCATAATAAAGGTGAGTTTTCCACGACGGCGTTTTCTAGCGATAAATTTTCATATTAGAACAGTGAATAGTTTAGCTCTAGAAAATTACAAATTGCAGATTTTCAATGTTTTGATTAATCCGAACAAATTAAATGGGTTAAAATTTCGAATTGGTTTCATTTTCGACCAGTTACAATCTCGCTAAGTTTTTAACTGGTTATAACGGATTTTGTTGATATAACCGCGATGTGCCGCTAAGACAAGATAGTTTTTATTTGCTTTCCAACAGTTTACGTTATTTCAAAACAGAGCTTAAGTACAAAAAGTATTACATATTAAATTATAATAAACTAAAGACGATGACTCTATTGTGAACCGACTCTCTCGATCAACTGACGAACACCCACACACTTACTTGTCCTTTAACTTTTACGACTCAATTTCTTATTTTAACAGTTTTATACCGATGACATCAGTGCCACATATGAAATCGTGAATAAAGTAGAAACAGAACATATTAAGGTTTATATTATTTTTTAGTTGGCACTAATTCTGGATACGGTTCTGTTCATTTATAGTTAGATTTTGTGATGGTGCTTTGTAGAAAAAATACACATTATTGATCGCATTCTCTACAATGTTTCAAATATTTTGATTAAAATTTGGTCACTATGAATAGTAAATTAAAAATTTCCAAGTATTCGAATTTTAAACTGTTAAAAATATATAAAGTAAATTTTATTTTAATTTGCATTTCCTTTTAAACACAACGAATAATTAAGGCTGTAATTATTTAGAAGGAAATTTTCTACAAAATAACTATTTCAGAATTCACTTCGATGATGCAGATGAAATACAAGAAAATTTTATTCTGTATAGGAATTATTCAGAAACTTGGTTCCAATTTAAATTTTTTTACAATAAAATGCATTTCGTTCGTCTTGAATTGATTTTTAATTTCAATAAAAATGCTCTTTAATTTTGGTTTAGTGAGAATTTTCCGTAAAAATAAACTTCAAGGCAAAAACCCATGTGGAGCTAAAATCCCCAGTTGGACAAGAAGCCGGTAAGAGATGTTAGAAAATTTTGGGAGGTCCATTAACGCTCAGATTCTTAAGTACACGTATGTACTTAAGGTTCAAATTTCTATTTCATAATACTCATATTCGGGCAAAAGCCCTTGCAAATGCAAAAAAAATTAACATGAAATTCACTGACAAAGATCAGTTATTCAAGTAGCAAGGATTAACCAAGTCAAGTTGTAACACTCTGCCCAAAGAAAATTTTGAAGAAAATCTATTTTAAAGAGATTTTTTCTCTTTAATTTTTGTCTAACGGTAATTTTCAGTAAAATAAAATTAAGCGAGTTATAGGTGAAATTATCAACCTGTGTGAAGTTAGCAGCCAAAATCTAGCAGCCCATTTACCGGAAACACCCGAAGCATTTGCAATAGATTTTCTCATAAACCGCTGGCGGTACCGGGCTAGAATTTTCAGCATACATCAACATGGGTACCATCCACCTACCCTGCAAAAATGGCAGGGAGTTCATTGGGTTGAGAGCCATTTTCGCGGTTTTATCGCGTTTCTGTTAACAGTGAGTGCATTTGAATCAGATTTTCTCATAAACCGCTGCCCGTCCCAGGCTAGGATTTTCAGCATACATGAGCATGGGTACCATCCACCTACCCTGCAAAAATTGCAGGAAGTTCATTGGGTTGAGAGCCATTTTCGCGGTTTTATCGCGTTTCTGTTAACCGTGAGTGCATTTGATTCCGATTTTCTCATAAACCGCTGGCCGTCCCGGGCTAGGATTTACAACATACATCAACATGGATACCATCCACCTACACTGCGAAAATGGTCATTTTCACGGTTTTACCGCTTTCATCTTATTAAATATTAGACACTCTGTATGATTATTATCAATCATAAATTTTATGTTTAATTCATTTTTATTACATTTATTATATTTATTACATTTATTACAAATTATATTACATTTATTATATATTGACCTGTATTGCAATGATATTCAAAATTTCAGATTATAAAATTTTATAGAAAATGAAAAGGTCAATTTTAAAAATTTAAAAAAACGTCAATTTCAATTTCACCTTACCAGAAACTCGGTAAAACCGCGAAAAAGGCTCTCAACCCAATGAACTTCCTGCCATTTTTGCAGGGTAGGTGGATGGTACCCATGTTGATGTATGCTGAAAATCCTAGCCTGGGACGGGCAGCGGTTTATGAGAAAATCGGATGCAAATGCGCTCACGGTTATCAGAAACGCGGTAAAACCGCGAAAATGGCTCTCAACCCAATGAACTTCCTGCCATTTTTTCAGGGTAGGTGGATGGTACCCATGTTGATGTAAGCTGAAAATCCTAGCCTGGGACGGGCAGCGGTTTGTGAGAAAATCGGATTCAAATGCGCTCACGGTTACCAGAAACGCGGTAAAACCGCGAAAATGGCTCTCAACCCAATGAACTTCTTGCCATTTTTGCAGGGTAGGTGGATGGTACCTATGTTGATGTATTCTGAAAATCCTAGCCTGGGACGGGCAGCGGTTTGTGAGAAAATCGGATTCAAATGCGCTCACGGTTTCCAGAAACGCGGTAAAACCGCGAAAATGGCTCTCAACCCAATGAACTTCCTGCCATTTTTGCAGGGTAGGTGGATGGTACCAATGTTGATGTAAGCTAAAAATCCTAGCCTGGGACGGGCAGCGGTTTGTGAGAAAATCGGATTCAAATGCGCTCACGGTTATCAGAAACGCGGTAAAACCGCGAAAATGGCTCTCAACCCAATGAACTTCTTGCCAATTTTGCAGGGTAGGTGGATGGTACCCATGTTCATGTATGCTGAAAATCCTAGCCTGGGACGGGCAGCGGTTTATGAGAAAATCGGATTCAAATGCGCTCACGGTTACCAGAAACGCGGTAAAACCGCGAAAATGGCTCTCAACCCAATGAACTTCTTGCCATTTTTGCAGGGTAGGTGGATGGTGCCTATGTTGATGTATGCTGAAAATCCTAGCCTAGGACGGGCAGCGGTTTGTGAGAAAATCCGATGCAAATGCGCTCACGGTTACCAGAAACGCGGTAAAACCGGGAAAATGGCTCTCAACCCAATGAACTTCTTGCCATTTTTGCAGGGGAGGTGCGTGGTACCCATGTTGATGTATGCTGAAAATCCTAGCCTGGGACGGGCAGCGGTTTATGAGAAACTCTGATTCAAATGCACTCACTGTTAACAAAAACGCGATAAAACCGCGAAAATGGCTCTCAACCCAATGAACTCCCTGCCATTTTTGCAGGGTAGGTGGATGGTACCCATGTTGATGTATGCTGAAAATTTTAGCCCGGTACCGCCAGCGGTTTATGAGAAAATCTAATGCAAATGCTTCGGGTGTTTCCGGTAAATTGGCTGCTAGATTTTGGCTGCTAACTTCACACAGGTAAATTATCAATTGAAGAAGCCGGCGTGGCTGGAGATTTTTGGTGACGTTTGCAGGGTATACTTGTTCGGATTTTTGCAAGCTCGAGCCATTTTTCGGCTTCGTTGCCTGAAATAATGTACCAAAGCATACTCATAATTTCGAGTGCAAAGTTTATTGCCTGACACAAAGTTAAGGGTAATAATTACAAGAGGCATTTTTGTCCTGTGATCTTATTTTTGCACTCGAGGTCATGTAGTTTTAAATACAATTAATTTTGAAAAGTTTTAAAACACTATATAAAATATGACACACAAATAAATAGTTTTGCTAGTAAAATTATACAAATTTTGTAAGGATCTCAGGTAAAACTTACGTTACTCCCCAAGAGAATAAAAAGTTGCACGTTAGTCGATAAAAGTAAAGAGTAAAGTGGTACTTTTACTCCCTGGAGTAGAGAAAATTTGTAATGTAACTGTAAATTGTTAGGTATTATGAGTAACACTTATGTACTCTAAGGACTTAAAAAACTACTCTAGTTCACTTTTTGAAGACTTAAGCGTTATTTTAAATATCGAGGGTTTTAAATTTAATTTAATATTATTTTACAATAATTAATTTAAATAACGATTAACGATGACGCTTAATCCATTAATAATTTAATTTATAATAAAGAATTACTAATGACATAAATCTGTATACAAATCATCAATTTTGTGGAATCCGTAGCTTATCTCTGGAGGAATAAATGGCTAAAAACGACAAAAAACTTGATCAGAAATTCACACAGTATGCATTTTCCACGCATTCTTCGGGAAAACTATTCAACATGGAGCAAAATTCTAAATAATTAATCTTGTAGCCTAAAATTTTCTAATATTATTATACCCAAAATATTATATCTTTTATTGCCACTGCTTATCAGATCTCATTAATAATTTAATTACTATATGAAACCATTCAAGTGAACAAATGAAAAATGTAATCATCCCAAAGTAATCATTCCTATAATTGAAATAAATTTTTTCGAAAAATAAAATTTTTACAAACGAACAAAGAAAAACGTTTTTCTTTTATTTTTAACAAAACTACTCAACCAATTGCCGGATGTTCAGCCTCTGTACGCTTTTTCATCATTACATCATCTAAAAATTCGTTCTCTTTACATTATATTGTAAAGTCAACCGTTGAAACGTAGAAAATTGTAACAAAAAAATACATAAAAACCTATAAGAAGTACAAAGTGCATTTTTCAGGTACACTTCGCAGCTCCCCTCCCTATCACGAATTTTGTAACGAAATTAGAGACAACCGTTTGGGCTTAGCTTAACGTTCAATAAGCTTCCAATCAAATCGTTTGAACCTCAGTATCGCGAAGTTATTTGCGAAAACGGGGGGGGGGGGGTTGTAGAAATGAAAGCTCTCTCATCGAAATTTTTTTAATAAAATTGGTGTCAATCGTTTACGCTTCAATGAGCTTCTTTTTCAATGGTTTGATCCCCAGGTAAAAAATCAGAGCGGAAAATTGTGAAATTGTAAAATTTTAATTAGATAAAATAATCATTTTTAATTTAATTATTTTGAACAGATCCTTTTTCGACTTTATAATATTCCATATTTTTCCCGTCCATTAGGTACGAGTATATAATCCAGTACAGGTTATTGGAATATTGGACGTGGTTAAATAAAACTATCTACTCTTTACAGACGTTTCGAGATTTTTCCCTTTTCCAGGACTAAAAGGAATCCATTTAGATGACCTGGCACAATTCAAAAACATTTCTTTACCACATGTTTAGTTTTTATTAATAGACCACAAGGGCATATCAAAATATATGAAAAGATGTATGACAACAAAATTAAAGCAAACATAGCAGGTACCAATCGTCAAAAAATTTAACAATGCAAATATTTTCTTAAATTCTTTGTGTCAAATTGTTAAAAACTCCTACTGTATAAAATGAACACTAAATAAAACAAAATAACAACCTGGCATGAAAGAAATGTTTTGAATTTTGTCAGGTCATGTAAAGTTTCTATTTAGTCCTGAAGAAAAGAAAAATGAATATCGAAACGTCCACAAAGAGAAGATGGTTTTATTTATCTAAGTTCAATTTCCCAATAACCTGTGTTGAAATATTTTTTACGCAGAAACGGTTAACTCTAAGGTGACAGGAGAAAAGATCGAATTTTTAGAGTATAGAATGGTGAAAAAGCATACCGAGACTGAACAGCGTGCGAGAATTAGTTGTGCTAAAAATTAGAGAAAAATAATTGTTTCTTTGCACGTCTGTAAATAATTTTTTTTTACTTAGGATGTTGATATATTCCAGGAATTTTTTTATCTGTTCACTTCAAAGTTTTCATATTATAATATACGAGTACATATAAAATGAATGAAATAATAAATATATATTTTTGGATATTCCTGACGGATCTCGTATTAAAAATAAGAATAAACCAATAACGATTTTTTGTAGGAAATTTTATACTCTAATT
The DNA here is from genome assembly GCA_932274525.1 of Podabrus alpinus. Classification (NCBI taxonomy): domain Eukaryota; kingdom Metazoa; phylum Arthropoda; class Insecta; order Coleoptera; family Cantharidae; genus Podabrus; species Podabrus alpinus. The sequence continues at coordinate 31,214,321 of OW026451.1, forward strand.
TTCTGTTTGCAATTTTGCTTCTTGAATAGTTTTTCCGGGAGATGCGTTGAAAACGTAAACGGCGCGACTTTTGTCCATTTCTTGTCGTCTTCAACTTTCTTTGGCGACAGGCTACGAATTCCATAAAATTGATAATTTTGTTATGCACATAATATCCAAATTTGAAACCGTTCCGATTTCGTTATTACTAGGTATACAAAATATTAATTACTATATTGCCTAATAGTAGATTCTCTGGTATTTTTAATTCCTCTTCCACTTTTTATTACTTATTTACGGTTGGAGTGAGTGCATTTCGCCCACCACTTTAGTTCTTTTGCATCTGGACTGGTTTCTCTATGTTTTGTGGTTTTTGTTCTATTTTGGTTGGATACATGAGTTTTTAGATCAAGAGAACTTTATAAACTGTATTTATGCACTGTCGTATTTGTGCTTATACGTATAAGCGTATAAAGGATTCATAGGGAAATTATTTTAGTATTGTCTTATATTGGAAAATTTAATTTCATTAAAAATATTTTGTACGCTGCTAAATTAAAAAGAAATAAAACAAATATTTACAGACGGTAGTAAATAAAATCCAATTATTTATAGTGTAAACCTCCCACAATAGTAACTTCCGAGTTAAAGTATAATGGAAAAACATTAAGCATCATTACTTATATTTGACGTTCTAAATGTTAAAAACATTTTGGAAAAACCTTGAAGATTTCTTTTATTTACTTCTAGTATCTTAAAACCGCTAAGTGTGCGCCAAAGGCTCCGATGATATATCATTAGATTGCATTGGAAGTTGGTATGTTCTGTGTGCTGGACCTTGTCCAGGGTAAGTCGGGAGATAACGAGCTGGGTTTGGCAATGCTGCCAAGCAGACCCGTTCACTATATCGAGAAAAAGAAAACATGCCCGTAGCAGTAGCTCCTTCAATTTGCACAGCTAATGAATTGCTTTAATGTTACATCTAAATTGAAATCTACATTTAATGTTTTCAAAATTATAATATGAATAGAATAATATTTGCCATTACGTAGAAGTAGAAAAACGAAATTGCTATGCATAAATTACTTTTATGAAAAAATTTCTAATTAAGCGTCCTTTTCAATTTATGCAAATATTTGTTGGTTTTCGTAAAACATTCAGGATAAGCTTTTATTTTGAATTTTTAGCAAAATATATAAATAATAGTATTAATTTGTTTCATATCTAAGTAATTGTTAAATATTTTTCAAAAATTTAATTTGAAAGGATAATGACGTAATATATCAAAAAATGAAAAAGGATTATTATTAAAAGTAACGGAAAATTAGTTTCGAAATCAATAAAGTTTCTCTTGTTTCATCAACAAGTTTTATCGAGACTGGAAGCGCGCACATGCTTCTAGCTTATATCCAAAATATTGCGTTTCCTTAAAACTAAAATTGAGTGTTTTACAAAATTTACAATAAACCTATATCAAAAGTTTAAATTGATTTTACATGGAAGAAATTCAAATTATTTTAATTTTGAAGTTACTTAAGTGGTTGTTATTTTGCTTAATACAAAATTATTATAAATTAATATTGGGAATTGGTAATAGTAATTAATCGCATTTTAATTACAGTGTAACTTGGGAAAATAAATCGACTTATATGCCCCAGGTGTGTGACTTAGCAAACTAAACTACCAAATAATTATTTAGATTATGCGTCCATATAAGTAATGTACTGTAACTATTAGTAATATAGTCAAGTCATTAAAAGACCTGGGCCCGCAAAAATAATTTACAGAGTAGGTGATCCTTGAACTATTTTAGATTACATTTTCCTTTCCAAAACAAGAAGTTTCTTTGTTCATTATGCTCTAAGGTAATATCAAATTTTTCCAAGTAGAAGTTAAGTAGAGCAAAATATCGAGTAAAAAATGTCTTCCAATACTCCCAGGGCTCCTCGAAGAAAGTTAGAGTAGCGGAAACTAATAAGCCAATTGCACTTTCTGAAGTTATCGGAAATTGTTAATATATTATGCAAGTAGTACACATTACAGATTTGCGGTTAAGACTGTTCATTAAGCTATTAAGTAGAGATATAAAAAAAAGCTGGGTGGTGAATTTCTAACAATATTATTATAGATCTGCTTATTGGATCCTAGGATCCTATATGCACAAAGTAAAATAACACCTGCAAACAGAGAAAGTTCTCCTTGCTGGTCAAAAACAGAGCAAGAAATTGCAAATATTAAAGAGAAAACAGGTGGCCGACAAGATTTTTTCTGGTTTTCTAAAGTAAAATGGTCTCTGTAGCAGAGAGTGGCTCGCACGTTTTTACAGCAATATCTTAGAGCCTGGAAAACTGCCATATGCTTTAAAAAGAAACTAAAATTGTAGCTATAGCTAGAAAGGACTCGTACCTGGACATTTAAAAAAATTGAACAATCGTTGCCTAAATTGTATTTAGAATTAATTTTTATTTTAACTATATTTTAAAATGGTTCGTCACTTGCTTGAAAGGCAAGAAAGATAAAGTTTGCAATTTATTCAATAATAAATAAATCTAGGACGATCTCTCGTATGATCCACTAGCAAAAAGTTTTATTCTATTTTGCACTTGTCAAGTGGCGACAAACAACGCGATAGTTCAGAGCTCCGTTATAAAATATTTGAAATTCAGGAAACGGCATCCGTATAAAATGGTTCTGGTTCGTGAACTAAACTAAGATGATCCTGACCGTAGATTATAGTTTTATGAAACCATGTTACAGCGCCAGGATGCTGATGACGGATTCCGAAATAATATAATTTTTTCTGATGACGAAATCTTTCATCTCGACGGCACAGATAACAAGCAAAACTATAGATATTGGTCTCCTGTCAACCCAAACTGGAAAAAGGAAACTCAGGAAGTTTTCACAAAAACTTAACGTTTGGGTTGGCATTGTAGGTATATGGGATCCATATTCCTTTGAAAGCACATTAACAGGTGAAATATATCTTGACTTTTTAAGATACGAATTAGTCCCTGCATTTGCGGCGCTATACCTAAATAATGGAAATCCAGATCGGCCCAACAACATGAAATGGTGCCTGCAAGACCCCACTTTGCAGTGTTTGTTCGTGAATATTTTAACCAAGTGTTTACCAACCAATGGATTGGTCGTAGGGGAACGATCAAATGGCCATCTAGATCTTCGGATCTTGCTCCACTTGATTACTTTTGATGGGGCTATTTAAAGAGCAAAATCTGTTTCAAAAGACTATAACTACTATTGACGAACTAATAAGGGATAAAATTCACAATGACATTCGAGCAATTTAACCCGATCCGATTAAAAATGTTTTACAGGAGTTTCAGTGGTGGATAAGATGTTGCCAAGAAGTGAGCGAAGGTCACTTCGAACATTTAATTTGATTTTATTCTTGGCATCATTTGTGCAAAAACCTTAATAATTATTGTTTTCATTAAATTTGTTTAAGTAATTAATTAAAAGCTATTTGTAACTTCGAGACTGATTATCGTGAAAACTTTTCTCGGCAAGGTCAGGTTTTTTACATTTTCGTACTTAGAAAATTGTGCTCTTTCTAAATTTGCGCAGGAAAACAAGGGTTTCTATTTAAATAAATATACGATGACATTACAGCTCAAAATCAAAACACGATAAAAAAATGTCGTTGGCAAAAAAAGTAATCGTGAGAAAATTCCTCAAAAAAATTTCATCCAATTTGCTCCAAACTTTACGAGCTCACTGTATAGAAAGTCCAGTATATAGATTTTTTCAGAAATATAATTATATTGTTTAAATAAATGATATACCTTATAACTCTGTTCCGGCCTGTTTTGAAATAACACAAAAAAGCTTTTTCTGTTTTAAATAAATTATGTTATAATTTTTTATTTTATTTAAGGCAAATATTTATTTTTCATTACTTTGGAGGTAGTTCAACACTTCAACAACTAGGTCCTAAATATTTTAGAAACAAAAAATACACGAATAATCCGTTACTCATTTTTGAAACGACCATGATAAACCTCCACACGCACCGCATACACCCCACCTTAAATATGTTTATTTTTTATAAAGTAAACCCTTGGAACTTCTCCAATGTTATATTTAGTAATATTCAGCAAAAAAAAATAGAAATTTGTATTCACTATAACGCGCTGCCTTAAAATATTGCACCTACCATAGTTTTTAGCTATTTGAATGAGTTTCGTTGTCTGCGTGAGGATTTTCATGCTAAAGAGATCAGGTATGCAAATTTTGTTTGTTATGACCACCGCTATCTAATGTAACAGAATTCAAACTGTATTATTATAGTGAACTGTCGAGATGCTTGTATTTTTGACTGTATACTAATGTAACAAAAATTTTAAAAATCTACTAATGTTTTTATAAAAATTTTGGTTGGAGAAAAATTATTATGGATGAAACGAAACACCTATAAGTATAAAATCGAATGCAGAACAATACTTAAATGCTTAATGGTTAGATGTAAGGTGGTAAATACATATAACGTAACAATCAATTTTCTCGGTTAATAGCAGTGTGCTTTAAGTGTACTAGAGAATTCACTGCAAAGAGCAATATTAATACAACGTGGTTTGAATAGAACTAAAACCACAATCTGCTACAGGCAAAGTGCTGGTAGTATTCGAGAGAAGCAAGTGTAACAAACTCGACTGCAATAGCTTAGTTCAAATTGCAAGCTTCACCGCATTCTTAAAAATATTTCAGCACACAATAACATATTATTTTAATCACAAAAATTTAAAAAAATCCTACCTGAGCCGCTACGTGTCCTTGCTTCAATCGCAGTAAATCGGTGTGACTCCAAGCACTGGTTGACCAAGGAGTAATATTTCTTAAGTCTTCATTAAATTTAAAATCTTTAAGACGATTATGTAAAAATTTTCTAATGTTCCAAGGAAGATCGTTATGGCCGTCGATTAGAGGCACTTCTTGTAGTAAACGCGAAGCAAATTCTATACGTTCTTCTAAGGAAGCTCCAGCACTTATTTTTAAAGCTATGGGTACTCCTACACCAGCTGCGGCTGCTAGAAGTAGAACTGTGAAAATTAACCACCAATGTCGCGTGGAAAGATCCATTCCTGAAACAATTACGTTCGATATTATTATAATTAATCCAATCTGGCGAAGAAATTACAAGCGTACTAATTTAAATTATTTAACGTATTCAGAAGAAGTAAAAAGATTTTTTTTTCTAAAATTAAAAATTCTTTTTGGAAACGAAGTAAATTAATTTTAATGAAAGAAACAAATTAACGGCCTACGTGTCGCGTCGCAAAAATTAACCGTAAAATGAAAAAAAATTTTCTTTTTTTTATCGAGTCAAAAAAATAGTATTGCTGAAAGTATAACAATTAAAGTAAGTTCAAAGTTCAAAGATTTTTTAAGTTAAATAAACAACAACGGAGGACGTGTTTGCTAATTTATCAAGTTGATTACTTTTTAAGAAACAGTTTGTTAATATTTTCTTCAAGTATGAAACAATTTGTTAATATTTTCTTTAAGTTTGTCACTTCTTACAAACCAATTGTTAATCTTTTTACATTTTAACAAAAAATTTGTTAAATGGCGAAGGGACGAACCGCTCGGGGCGGCTTGTTCATTAGCTTGCTAATTGCTTTTAAATAATTTTTTATTCTTTTGTGCTTTACAGAAATTACGTAACAGATTATCACGTACAATAGTAATTTACGTTATAGCTAAGTGCGGGAAATGAGTTTTTTATTTACGATTTACGGACGAGGCGATGAAGAAGCCAAATTGGAATTTCGAAACGGGTGCTATGGTTATTTCCAGGACGAATAACGTACAAGGTTTTATTTCATATTGTGTCGCATTTTTTATTTTTGGACGAAGGGTTTCTTCATTCGTCCCCTGTTTAAAAATAACATTTTATTTTTCCTCAAATTTTACTGAAATCGATTGCGATGACGGTTTTGATATTTTCGATCAAATTTTATTAGAATTTATGGAAGGCATGGAAAAAATGATTCCGAAAAAGTTTTCCGATAGATATAATAAAGAATTAAGTCTGTTCTGTGGGCGAAGGAAAGAAACTCCGTCTTCAGTCAATATGAGGCCAAACCGAGGATTAACTCTAGACCAACTATATTTGCATACAATACTTAGTAGTATTTATTATAAAATATATGGCAGTGGCGCCTCATGACTTTTTTCAATGCGTGAGCACAAAATTTAAAAAAAAGGAAAAGTATATTGACATCAATTTCAAAGGGGGTCGTAATTTTGACAAATTTCGAAGAAAATTGACGGAAAGTTATTATACGGATGTTTTTCGAGTGAAATTTTGCGTCTAGGTAGAGCCCAGAGCGATCTGACATGGGCATTCAGCGTCAGACCTCGAGAGTGAAAAATCGACCGTCGATTAAGGCGGACCGATATTAAAAACCGATCGATCACCCAAGTTTTGGGGATAGAGATTTGACTTATCGATAAGTAGTCGATGTGTTTATTTTGTAATCACCGAGCAAGGGTGATATTATTGATTGAGTTAAATTTGGTGCGAACAAGTAGTTTGGTTACACTCTAAATTGGGGGAAAAGATTTTAGTTGACGCGGTTTCATCTGTTGGATAAATGATAATACCTATATTCTTGTGTTATTTTGAAAATTTTAACACTCATCATTGTCAAATTAAATTGAAACCGTGGAGGGAGCGTACAGAATACAAGAAAATTGACCATCTCGATATCCGTACGCTGGACGGTATTCCATACCCCCCGATCTCAGCAGTCGCTAAGCTGTATTGATATTTTTTACTTAACATTATTAATATATTTAGATAGTTGTCGTTTCTGATTTTCGATAGGAGGGCACGTGTCTTTTAGGGGAAACCTCCACTGCGTCAAAACGAAACATAAACTGTGACGATTTTTTGGCTTTCACATCGTCGCATATCAACCTTAACAAATTATTTTCTCATCGACCACTGCCATTTATATTTGAAATAATTTAGATGGGAGTGGAGACACTTCCTCTTTGGGGGAGTTCGTATTCTTGCCGCAGGATGCGGCGCTGAGGGGTCACTTTTGGTTTGGAAGCCGTTGTGAGAGTGTTGTCATAGTCGCGCGCGCTAATAGTGAATAGTTTAATCGCCGTGTGCATTATAATATTATACCAATTTTTGTACTGAAGATTCACCGGTGCGTTGGAGGTAGGATTAAGCCTGTTTTCTGCGTTTACAGAAGTGGGTGCATATTTTTTCTTTTATCTCCCTCGTGTCCGGTGATCGCCATCTTGTATTTGCTAGCTGATATCAGCTTGTTGCGCGCGCGACGTCAGACGCCCTCTCTGGGGATTTTGATTAAAGTAATTTATACCAACACTCCGAGGGTCATCGACCGCTCTTACTCTCAATCAACTTTAATTATCGATCATTCCGAGAGTCACATTCCGTGTCTAGTCCATCCGTCTTTGTTCCTATCCGAATTCTTGTTGTTGCTGAACAACGATATTAGAATTTTCCGCCGGCGAGAAACCATTGGAAGCGTTATCATTCTGTTGGGATACCAGTCCAGTCAAGTGTTCCGGCGCCAGTTCGAGGGTCGCTGAGGCATCGTCAACCGAGAGGTGTGCAGTCGTACTTCCTGGAAGGCCGAGTGAAGGAGCTCAATATCGAAGTCGTAGGCAGTCCGCCTGAAGGTTGCAGTTGCTGTCTCCAATATTGTGTAACTCACCGGACGTCTAGGTGAGACAAATCTTTGTATTCTTTTGGGTGGGATTGCCATTTACTTATTTACGAATTATTGTGTTAACGTAATAATTGTGCATTTTTGCTACGCACATAGTTTGCATATTATCCGTTCACGAGGTATTCTCGGGGAGACGATTGTTTCACGCCGAAGATCAACTTGGCTGGTTTCCTTCAGAAGCCGGAAATAATTGTTCACGACACCACTTCTCTGTCACCTGTTTTGTTTTGTTTTGTTTATGCAACATCAATACGTATATTAAATATAATACAATCCAATATCGTATTTCATTTCCTCGAGAGAGGGGACCACTTTATAACCTTACAGGATAAGCTCGTGACCTGGACTTACGGCCCTCGCATACCGACGAGGACATCAAAGAGCTAGCTTAAAGTACATCTAGGGTACCCACGTTTGAAAAGTGAGGAATCCTTCTTCACGTGGAGGAATCTTTTGCTCTTCGTTAGGCACCCTCTCATTAGGGGTGCGGATCAGCAGAAAATTCTAACAAAACATCGTATAATAATAATCAGTAGTATTGCTCATTGCAGTAGTATTGCTATCAGTAATAATATAGTAGTATTGGTAGTAACAGCTAGCGAAGAGAACGGGCTGACACTAAACGACAAGAAGACGCAATTCATGATTATCTCGAAGACACATAGAGTGAACGGGAATATATACATTAATGGGTGCCCCATTGATCGTGTGCATAAATATAAATATTTGGGAACATATGTCAACAACAACAACGACTTGACTCAAGAGATAAAAATAAGAATTGAAAAGGCCCGGGCAGCATTCATAAGCATGAGGAGCGTTTTCTGTAGCCACGACATAAACCTACAACTTAAAATTCGACTAGTTAGAAGCTATGTCTTCTCCATACTTCTCTATGGTGCGGAGACGTGGACTTTAAATAAGAACAGCATGAATAAAATGGAAGCCTTCGAGATGTGGGTATATCGAAGAATGCTTGGGGTGTCGTGGACGGATAAGGTGACGAATGTGGAGATCCTCCGAAGAATGAAGAAAGAGCGGGAAATTCTAACTACCATCAAGAGACGGAAGCTTGAATACCTGGGCCACGTGATGAGAGGACATAAATATCAACTACTGCAGGTGATCATGCAGGGAAAAATCCAGGGAAAGAGAAGTACTGGCCGGAGGCGGACATCTTGGCTGCACAATCTGAGAGAATGGTATAAGTGTACATCTACCCAATTGTTCAGAACAGCCGTTTCAAAGATAGAAATAGCAATGATGATTGCCAAACTCCGTAGCGGGGACGGCACTTGAAGAAGAAGAAGAAGATATATTCCACTGCCGCAATTGATTCTCGCCATGAACTACATACTGTAGTCCTGTTCAGGCAGCATTTGGTAAAGTAAATCGCTTGGGGGAGGGGATGAAATAACCTAAAAGAGTTTTTCAAGAATTTCTTACGAAATTGCAAGGAAAACCGATGCTATTATTAGGTATTTGTGTTGGTGGTATCCGGGCTAAGGATTCAGTCCATCAGTGCGGCCTTTAGGCCGCACAACCTGGGCAATCACGAGTCACTTCTGCCTATTTATTTGGTGCTAACGCATTTCTCCTTGGTTTTATTATGTAGTTCTCCCTCTCTCTCTCTCTCTCTCTATAATGTATTACTATAAAATACGTTACTAAAATGTACTTAGGTTAGTTAAATGTATCTAGAATGTGATTGACTGGGTTGTGCGGCGTGAATGCCGCACTGGAGGAGAGTTAAACGATCAATTTAAGAAGTGAAAACTTGATTCAGAATCATATCAAAATTGTTATTTAATTGTAACGACATCACCTCGCGGAATATCCTGTAATACTATAATAATATGTTACAGAAACTATAACGCATTTATTTCTTGCGATTGAAGGGGGGGGGGTTAAATAAATTTAATGTCGCGAATCTACTTCTTGTTGTGGTCAAAACACTCAATAATAAAATCGATACTGTTAGTTAACGAGAATTAGGATATCTCATGCTTTTTTAACATGATAGCATTTTTAGAGATGTTTGTTAATCATCTGCATCCTTTCAATCGAAAACGCTCCGGAGAAAAAATTAAACTGGTTATGAAAGAAAAATCACACGAGACATCAAAAGTCACTTTTGCACCAAGGTTTATATAATAAAATTTTATACACTTGTTACAGTGAAACAACACCGATTCCAAAATCATAAATCAAAAAATAGAGCAAGCTTGATAAAGAGATAAATTTGAAAATGTATTTTTTATAACTTTACAATGCAAAATATTAAAACATTCGATTACATACCGTCTAATACCACTCGAAGTAGTCTAATAGTATTATTTATTATTGTTAATAATAGCAGTATTAGACTCACAAGTCACTGACATTCGCTGTAATCAATTAGGTGGAGAGGATCTCATTTCTGGAGTTATTTAGAAGGGACATTGGGTTCTGACTCAAAAAAGCTGTTCGTAAGATACTGAAAAATTGCCATATTTTTTGAAAATTATGAGAATTATACTTGGCGTTGCTATCGTCGGACATAATGTATGTGATGCTCCTTACAAATGCAAATAGACATTACGTTACTCAATACTGTGGAGTTCCATTTTCCGGAAACGCGGAAAATAAAATGCGGCATAGCATGAAATAAAATGATTTTTTTACCCTAGAAAATAACGCGTTCTATTTACAAGTTAGTAACTCAGCTAAAGTTAAATTTTATGCTTCCCCCTTTTCCTGTTACTAAGATACTCTTCTGAAACAACCTTAATATTGCGATATTACTAACTTTCATTGGTAAATTCTCATTAAAGGTTATGTTGTCTATTAGCGTAAAATTTATGAAACTATTTGATATTTTATTTTCAGAATTAAAACATAACCTGTTCCGTACTTGAAAAAAGTGGCAAATAGAAAGCAGCAAAAATTTTAAATCCTATTTTTAAGATTCCTGTTTTCTTGCTTTCAGATAGCTAATCAGATTGGCTAGAGAATCAAATAACCGAATATCTCTAGTCTTGATGGTATCATTTGGGTTGTGTTAGTTTATTACTATATTATTATGTAAACTTCTGTTCCTTTAAAATTTACCAATGCGTTCATATGAGAAATGATGCAATTATTTTTTTGGAAAAGTTTCAAATAAGTTTTATGTATGTATGTACGTATATGTACGTACTTACTTTGTTAAGTTATAGTTTCCTACTTGAATAATATATCGACCTTAGGTCTAAACTATGGACTACGAAAGCTAAAGGTAATACCCATATTAGACAAAGAATTCAAAGAGTTTAAAAGTTTATATATAGTATAGCATAAATAACATGTGCTGAAAATAATACATACTACCGTGTGTATAATAAAAGCGATACACCTGAAAAAAGTTTGAAATATTTACATAGCAAATTAAACGAAAATAGCAAATGAATTATTCTCGACCGATGCTTGACAGTAATAATAACAAATCTAGAACACAACGATAAATAAAAATCAATAATAACAAATCTAGAACACAACGATAAATAAAAATCAAATCGTTGGTTGAAAGTCACACGGCGGAAATCCGCCCAAGTTTTCTAAAATGAAGGCAAAACCCACCCTGGGCTATAGAGCTATGAGTAGTAGGTAGTAGTAACAGTAGTAAATCGTTGATTAAGAGTAAGTTACCCATATAAGGAAACAGAGGGATTTATGATGCCGATTCAAAATAGAGTAATTACCACGAAAAATGATGTATTTTAAAAGAACCGCTAGAAAATGAGAAATGTAGACCATGTAATAGAAATAACTGTACCATCGATAATTCCATTCTGGGTCAAATTTTGTCGTTTCGACCAATCAGCGTGCGTTATTTTACATTGTACTTAAATGGGACAACGCATGCACAGTCGAATAATATCCGAAAATAAAAAATATTCCAAATCCCCTACAAGAATATCTAATATTTGTAGTGGAGCGTAAAAGAATTCATACGTAATAAAAAATCTCTTCGAATATTATAATTTATGTAGTGTGCATGACGAACGCACTCAACAGATGCGATGCAGGAACCGGTTCAACGCATTAGTCAACCCGAGTTCACTTAAAGCAATGTACTTCTAACAAATTTTATAGTAACGAATTTTATATTACAAATTTAGTGCGATTATATGCTTCCATTTTTTTCGGTACTTACGAAATTTTTTGTTTGATTTTTTTTGCAATGATTGTGATGCGATATGGTCAATTTGTTTCACAATTTTCGACATTAAAAATGGCGTTTGAAATGTCGATTTTCGTATGTGATGTTGTGCTTTTAAGTTGTGGCGTTTCTTCACGGAATTATCACCGCAACAGCAACGCGGGTTCGGACAATACTCAAAGATTCAGCGAGTACAGGTTTTAGCTCCTTGCTAAAACCTGTACTCGCTGAATCTTTGAGTATTGTCCTAGCCCTTGTGTTGTATCGTGCGAACATATATCATAAGCGGATGTTTGGTGGATTGGCCCATTCGGACTGCTTACAACGACACAACAATATTGCAAAGGTCACCATTGACAATTATTATTAGCTTAAGATTTTAAATTACGAAAACGAAAAATTGTTAATCTATTTGGAAAGAAAAATAAGAACGAGCATAAAATTTTTAGCAAATAGACCCGTTATTGTTATTTAAAAGAAGGAAGATCAACAAGTTATAATTCTAGTTGTTGGCATACCACTAAGCATCAACGTACAGAAAACATACGCAAGAAATATGTACATGGAATTGTCAAGCAAAATTATAAAAATGTGAGAAGGTGAAAAAAGCATTTATAATGTCCATTACAATTTCGGCAACCGAATGAGTACCTAAATCTCAGCCAATTCTTTTAAATGAATTACGCATCAGTAGATTAATAAATCAAATTCAAAAATTGGTAATACCGGATACCTACCACATAACGATATGCTTTTTCGGGTATCAAGTTACTAGTTACGAAACCCGAAACTAAATTCATAAAAATTAACCAGGACATAAAAAATATTTATGTTTATTACCTACTGCATACCATTAAAAATTAAAATGTTTGACAATTGCCCACAATTAAATTATATTGTAAGCATACTACTATCATCAGATGTTTTATAAATTTGGAAAAAATGTAAGTAAATACTAATATGTAGTAATTATAATACTTGATAGTATTTAAGCACTCGATTCTTAGTAACTCTGAATGTCAATATATAAAAAATGTATAGACGAAAAGAATTGTTTTCTGAGAATTTACTTAAAATAAAATTCTCCGATGGAAAATGCCAAAAAATATTAGATTTGCATTTGATATTTTGAAGTTGAGTTGGATCCGAGATAAGTATTCCTGTTGTCAATATTTTCCCCTATTCTACATATGTAAAATACTCCAAATGGTTCTCTTATATTTTTTTTCCTTTAAATTTGTGCCAGTCAAGAGCTGCCATTGCAAATTAAATGCTAAAAAATTATAGGCTTGCGAGACCGGGGGGGGGGTCTGGGGGGTATGGAAAGAATATTAATTAAAGCTTAATGGGAATTAAATTACTCTGCTCTGCCATTGAAAAAAATCGCGAACCGCCACTGAAAACTGCCTGTATAATGTTGAAGTTGTCATACTTGGGATTTGTGGGAAAAGATGCGAATCAGTAGATTACGACCATGTTAATGTTAGCGGAAAAAGACGTCCAATTAAATGGGCAAACGATCTGAAGCTGTAGGCAGGACTCAAATAGATACAGGCCAGGAGATAACTCAAATAGGCATAATACTTATATCCAAAGATGGATATAAATGCCAAAGAAAAAGTGCTGTTATTCAATAAAAGCAACAAAACGTGTTGTAGATACATTGAAACGATTGAATTATCTGCTTTGTTGAGATTTTCACCTGATGGTAATACCGTACATATTAAAATATACGACCGAAGTTAATCGTCGCGTCGATATAAATCAGTAATTAATAAAAGAAATCGATGTATATAATTATTATTGAAGTATAAACTACTATAAAGAGCAATCTCGTTATTTTAATTATAGCAAAATAAAGGATAACGATTGAAACTGATTCCTTGACTATAAATTCAATTAAACTTAATTGTGTCAATTAGTATAGTAGAATAAACGACGCCTTTGTTAGAAGTAACGTTATAAACGTAAAATAAATAATTGATTAAAACAGTGATTAAACGAATAATCTTAATCATAATAAAATTTTTTTTTAAAGTACTTGGATTTGATATTTAATAAATTTTTGGTTAAAAAATATCTCGAAGGCATCTGTTATTTTCGTTGCTTACTGGTGACATATTATATTACAACGTATTTGTCTTGTCATTTTGAATAAATCGTTTAACGGGATAAAGAAAATTCAACACACTTGGTGTGTATTTTAATATTTTTGTAAAATTTTATTTCAATGCAGGATTACAAAAGTAATTAAAATTCAAATTCTTTATTACTTAATTACAAATGTTATATGGCTTTTTGTCCCTTGTGGATGTAAATCTTTGTTCGAAAATTTAAATTGATTTAGGTGAGCAAATACAATTTGCCAATATTGACTACCCTGGAGATCAAACAAAAAGTAAATGTGCTCTGTTACAACCATAATTAATGCAATTTATAGTCAAATATTAGTTTTTAAAATATGATGCATTTTTAATATCTCGGTCAGTAGAAATATAATACCAAATTATTTTGATTCAGTTTATTTATTAATCGGAGCAATACCAACACGATTCGGGCTTCTGTTAATGGAAACCTTTATTACCTATACATAAATTTAGAAAGGAAATTATTTGCTAAAAAAAGCAAAAATGAAGATAATCTGATATATTGTGATTTATTAGTTAGGCAATTAGAAAGTAAAAGTTATAATTTGATTATCTTTATCCCTTAAGGAAAGCCAAATTAGGTGTAGCAATTATACAAAAGTGGTGGTTAATCAGATTATTTTTATGCTCAGTATATTAATCTTTTCAACTATATTTAAATCTTTTTCTTAATTAATATTTATCAATACAAAATGAAAATAGATTTTCAGAACTGAAGTGAAAAATTTTTGAAAAAGCAGAGTTCATGTAATAATTTTTAAATGGTTTCGGTTATCCGATATATTTGCAGAAAACAAGATTTTCTATTTATAAGTTCCTTAGAAATTTGATAGCAATATTGTGGTCGCGTTTCTTAAGATATTTTGCGGGTTTTCTAAGGTTCCAGTATTAAATTTTAATTAAAATACAAATATGTAAATTTTATTAGTCTAAAATCTGGGTAATTATGTTAAATAACATAATTTTTAATTTAAAAATAATTTCATTACCTACACAATCTGGACCACCTCTTTATTAGACCACATGAAACATAAAATAGTAATCAAACAGCAATAACTGTGTTTACATTTCCGTTAATAATCAATATTTAATTAAAATTTGTATATACTATGAGCTCAATTTTACAGGATTGATGGGTAATTATTTTGTGGTTAATTTTTAAGTGAAATTTTAATAGGGCTAGTTTTGTTTAATAAAATTTACTATATTCATAACTCCACTGATAACTAATTAAACAGAAATTCGTTAAGATTTATTCGATTATTAGGTATTATACGTTTAATCATACGTTTTAATTTTTATTCCCAAAAATAATTTTATAAAATGGTTCATTGTATACTATTTAAAATTTAAAATTGTATGTGTATTGCTTGTAGTAATCAAAAAATCATCTACATGGCATAATACTGCATATAAACTTTTATTTATATTTCCATTATTTAAAAAATAAAGACAACTGTCAACCAAGGAATTTTGAAATCTCTTCCTTTTAAAATAGTGTCAAAACGTTCAAACGAAACACCTTGGGAATTGTTTTAATGCATACAATGATTTATATAATACTCAGTTTTTATGCCTTCAGATATTTTCATATAAATTTCATCTTTTAGGACACCGTTTAAAAATGCGGTTTTTACATTAAAATTAAATTGATTAGCAAAAGCTAAAATTAATCCAAATTTGGAAATCTTAGCATCTGATGCAAAGGTTTCTTCATAATCTATTGGTTAGCATTGCCTAAAGGGCTCGCCACATAGCCTGTGCTGTGCTATGCTATGCTCTGTGTTATGTCAACACAAACGTTGAACAATGGCATGGTCATGCGCAAAATGGACCATGCCATTGTTCAACGTTTGTGTTGACATAACACAGAGCATAGCATAGCACAGCACAGGCTATGTGGCGAGCCCTTAAAACCTCTTGCTGCTGGCCTGGGTCTAGGACTTTTCGGCGCAGCCGGTTCGGCGTAGCCCTTTCCGAGTGGACCCGATTCGGTACCGCCTGATTTTGGATTAGAAACCTTTAAATGCGGTTTTAAAGTACTTGTATCTAATTTTGTTTTAGATTTCAAGATTTTTGGCATGCGAGTTTTATATTTAATCCTTACATCAATTGAAATTGGGAAATTTTCTGGATTTATTGTGAATATACTTGGTGGAATCAAAAACTTTTAAATATTGTAATCTGGACTTTTTATTATGCTATAGTTTATATTATTATGGCGTTGTATAAGAAACAAGAGCATTTCTAGAAAAGATGTTTGTTAGATTTATGTTAGTTTGTTAGAACATATAAAACCTTTATGTTTCTTAAAATTAGTTAAACGCATAATTAAAACTTAAAATAATAAACCTATAAATTTATTACCACACTAGCCCATAAAAAATTATGAATAAAAATTATAAATAGAAATTAGCGAGGACATTTATGATTTCACAATACCATGATGTATTTTTGAATACAGAAGTCTTTGAATTTATTTGATAGGTACATAAATTTTCAATTTTAAGATTAAAGTGACTTGAACTTTTTTCTGTAAAATCTTGAAAGACTTTTAATATTGCTGATTTAAAAGTAATCAAGTATATGTAACAGGGTACTGTGTTGTGTAATCATCTATGAAAGTAGCAAAATAATTTTTATTGCCAATAATAGGGGATGTTATAGGTTCCCAAAGTCCACAAATAATGGTAGGTATAATAAACCAGAGGTTTTCGTATGGTTTTTGTTAAGTTTGGTTTTATTAAATGGAAGTCGTGCTAAAATCTGCCATTTCGCATTTTTTTTATTTAATAAATTTTGGTTCACTAATGTGACCTAAACATTCATGACACATATTATAATTATTTGCAGTAGTTCACATTTATTCGATTTCTCAATTTGATCAAAACATCAGGTAATTTTTGAAAAGTTATACCAAATAAACCATTTGAAGACTTACCTGTTGATATGATTTTTAATCGTTACTCCTTGTTGATAAAAAATGACTACCATTTAACTCTGTTGATTTCGGCGAACTGAAAGTAAATTGAAAGGTACCTCTGGAGCATACAGCACATCTTCCAATTTTCCTTGGAATCATAAATTTATCATTAGATTAATCGTACCCGTTTTGGTTGCAATTACTGATGCATCATTCTTTGCCACAGAAATGTTTATTGGTGTTGTCAAATTAATATCGTTTGTAAACACATTAATATCATTTACAATAATATGATCTGTTGTAGCAGAATCTAATATAAATATAATTTCATCTTTGTTTCATGAATTCATTAATTTTTGGTTTCTCATCATCATGGCCATTACTTTCATTGCTATCTGTCCGAATTGTGTGATCTGACAATTATTATACGATTATTTGTATAAAGCGTTAGCTTGTAGAAAAAACAATCCCTTTCAATGTGCTTTGTTTGATGTTTTTTTATTCATTTTATAAGTAGGTTTCATATGTTGAAATCTTTTAAATTCACTTTTGCCCTTTCAGCTTGCTGTTGAATTTCTGTATTTGCCAAAACCTGATCTTGTTGGTGAACGACTATTGCTCGCATGCTATGCTTTTGAACCAGTACTTCCTTCCAGTTTCAATTTGATTCCGTAATCCAACAATCCCGTTTTTACAAAAGCAATATTAAAATTGTCTTCATTCGACGTTTGAAGTGCAGTTAATAGTCTATCATAATGTGATGGAAGTGTTAACAAAAGATGTGACGCTTTGTTCATTTCATCTAACTTTGCCCCTACGGATGTCAGTTCGATGATAAGTTAATCAAATCGGGTGAAATCTTGAATCAAGCTTGTACCATCTTGTAACTTTAAACTTACAACCTTTTACGCAATGTAATATAAGTTGAGTAGCTAAATTTCGTTTTTCATAATATATACTACATATAAAATATATCGACACCTGATATGAATAACATTGTAACTCAAGTTACTCAAGTTACAATGTTATCCAACTATGCTGTAAACGGCTTCCCCAAAGAACAAACTTTAATTTGGTTTACGAATCGTCGTCCTATCTCAATTAAAAATACTGTAATTTAACAAAATAAAATCCCGATAAAATCATTGTAACTGCAAATTTATATGTAGCAAAAAATATTTAAAATGCTCCCCTGTAAAATAAGAAAAATAGAGTTACAATGTTATTCATATCAAGTGTCGATATTATCCAGATTTTTAAAAATGCCTTTATCTGAGTTTTGTTCTTTTGCCAAACCCAAAAACGAATTACTTTAAAATTCTACTATTGTGCTTTTTGCAACTAATAAGTCATTTCTTATCCATTGTTGAGAGGGTACATTCGGCACCTCTTCATCAATAACATGTAATAATTACTGTTAATTCGGAAAGTAATGTTTTAACACGAAACTTCCGTACACTGTAACATTCAAAATTAAATGGTTGAATGTTTCGTTTAAATTTTTTTTCCAATTTTAGTTAAATGATATTTTGAGATTAAGGATTTAACAAATACACAATAATTATTTAGTCACTTGTACTCGCGTAATCTAGGCTTATAACCTATTGGATTATGGTTAGGTGAAATTATAATGAGTGGTATACGTTTAAACCTTACTTGACGAAGTTTGAACTCTTACTAAATACATATTATTATTATTCAATAACTATTCTTAGTTTTACGAGATTTGTTATGCATGAACGCATCATTAATAATCTCAGTTTTATATTTTTATGAGTCAGTAAAAGTTGTTTTAGGGTACAAACCAAACCACTTCTATTCATTTGGTCAGTATTTTTATCACATTATTGTAAGTATATTTTTAAATAATAAGTCGTCATATAATAATAGTTTTGGTAAGTATAAATAATTAAATATCCGTATCAAATAGTATTCGGACAGTATAATTTTGAATTTTGGTCAGAATATTTTTGTTCTTTGATGAATAAATTTCATATACCTACTAAAAAAAAACCCCGTAGCTAATATTATCGATATAGTATGTCTCAAAATCTTCAATGCTGAAATCTTTCTCGCTATCAATTTCCAAGTTGTTTATCTCTTCCAGTTGTTTATCTCAATTAGTGTTTTACTTAAAAAATTAACAAATTACTTTGTAAGGTGGTAGGTATTCTTTTAAATACGGCAACAAAAAAAGCAATGGAAATTGTTAAACGTTTTGAGATGCAATGTGATGGGAATGAAAATAATAAACCAGAGCAAAAAGAAAAAGAAGTAGAATGATAAATGTTGGAACATAGAACGTAAGAACGATGATCAAGAAAGGAAAAATTGTTGAGATTGAGAGGGAATTACAGAGGTATAAAATTGGAATTGCTGCAGTGCAGGAAACAAGATGGGAAGGTAAAGGAGAAATTAAAACAGGATAAAAATGGAGTAGGATATTTTGTTGAAAAGAAAATAAAGAACAGCATAATGCAGTTTAAGGCAGTAAATGGAAGATTGCCTTATCTGAAAATATTGGCAGGAAAAATAAATATCAGTATTATAAACGTATATGCACCATCTGAGGAAAAGTACGATCATGAAAAAGCTCAGTTTTATAACGAAATTGTAAACAACGGAATAGGTCCCAAAGCAGGATATGCTGATTGTTTTGGGTGACTTTTATGGACAAGTGGGTAAGAAAGACTATTTCAAAGAGGTAGCGGAAAAATACACGATGTACGAGGTAGCCAATAATAACGGACCGAGGATGTGTAATCTAGCAGCATCCCTGAATAGGATAATTTGTGGTACGAAGTTTGAGCATAGACCACTACACAAAATAACGTGGATGATTCCAGGAACAAATAGTGAAACAGGAAATCAAATGGAACATGGGTATGTGTTTCGAAAAATAAAGCAAAAGCAATTAATGACATAAGAATATACCATGGACCAGATGCAGACTCGGACTATTTTCTAGTGATAAAAAAATAAAGCAGACAATAGCAACAGGGTGGGGAAAGAAGGAAATAAGCAAACAACTAGATGTACAAAAATTCAACACCCAAAGTACTGCAGAAAAATATGAGGAAGAAATAAACAGTAAAATTAACGACAAGCAAAAGGATGAAGATATTAATAAAGAATGGGAAAACATAAAGATGGTTATGAAGACATGCGCAGAAAGAATTGTGGGTTTCAAGAAAAAGACTGAAAATAAAAAATGGTTTGGATATTTTTGGATTGCACATGTGACAAGGAGAGAGGAGGGAAGTATGGCCAGAAAAATAACAGAATGGAAGCCAATGGAAGTAAGGAGTAGAAGAAGGATAAGAATGAGATGGCTGGACGAAGTGGTAGAAGATCTGAAGAAGATGAAGGTGTCTAACTGGAGGGAGAAGTGTAAAAACAGAAAAGCATGAAGAGAAGTCGTATACAGAGCTAAAACATACACCCAATAATTGGAATTGTGAAGAAGTAAGATGAGTCGATGCGTTTTTGATTCAGCTCGAGAAATGAATCTTGAAAAATTTAGCGAAAGTTGGCATATTCTAAAAGGAATGGAAGCAGCTTATTATTATAATTTACTGATATTTCATTATAAATACCGACCATTTATTAAAAATACTCACCAAAATTTAAAAAAATTACTGACCCAATAAATAGCAGCCAAACTAAACTTGAATTGTATAATAGTATTACATTACAGTGACTAGTTTTGGAACACTTTTATTATAATTCCAACAAGATTGAAATGATCAAAGTAATTTTAAAAGTCCTAGTACGGATTTTAACTCAATTGGATTTACATTAAAGTCGTCGCAAAATTTTCATTTATACAGTGCAATATACTATTAAGTATAGTTTATAACTTACTTTAAATATTAATTACGTATTCTTTAATTAACAAAGTGTGATTTGACTATTTTGCAATTTAAATCATTTCGAATTAATTCTGTAGTAGTAGTATACATATCCCCGCAATTTAAACTACCGCACAAAAATAGTTAAGGAAGCTTTTAAATATTTCATTTACACACCCCTACAACGATTTCGAGTTTCGAATAATAAATTAAACTCTACGCCTTAAGAGCTAAAATTTTGAATGCAACCTCAGACTACCTCCTTACATTAATTTTTTAATTTAGAAGTTTCTAAGTTTTTTCTTTAAATTAATCTCTAAAAGCTTTTGTTGTGAAATGGCTTTTGCTACTTTTAAAACCAATATTGGTAAAACCGCTGAGCACTCTTGATAAACTAAAAAAAGTTATTAAATATCGGAATTGTAATATTTTCTTATACCAAAAAAATATTGGATAAAACAGAATTGTTGAACATAATAGCAGCACTTGCATCGGAATGAATATTAATAGTTGCAAATATACGAACGACAATAGAAATAGTCATGTTATTAAAAAAAAATCAAAATTGCTATAGAAATCACGACCAAAATATCACGAATGATTAACAATTTCAGCTAAGTTCTGATAAATGGGTTTCACTAAAATGTCAAATTTGTTACTCTCGTACCTATTGTTGACTGAACACCGCAATTGTTAAAAAACATGGAATTATAAAAACATTTACAATTTCCTGGATTTCTTGTATCATGAACAGATGATGAAAATGTTTTATGTAGAAATGTATTTTTGGATCTTGAACCAAAGTATTTCACTTGGGTATTAACCCAGTTGTCAGTCTCGAATTTTGTTAAAAATGATTGACTACCCTATTTGTCCTTTTTCACCATCAATTTTCATGTAACAAACAGTTATAATATTTCAGGTTTATGTTAATTAAACAATTTCCGTGGTTATGCCAAAATTTTTCTTTCCTGCTAGAAAAAACCTTATAAGCAAATTAAATTACTGAAAACTAAATTCAATTTACTTTTTGTGTTGTTAAAAGATAAACATTAATAATGATTAATTCTTCACTTAGAAGTTTAATCAAGTTCCCGATAAAATGATAAAACTTGTAATGAAAATATAAAGCAAAAGTTCTCGCAAATTAGATTAATAAGCAGCTTTAAAAAATTTAGAAATTCAAAAACAAGATTATAATTAAAAAACAAATCTCTTTATCCAAACAAAACGTATATCCAACGCACAAAGGGAGCAACTTGGAAATGCTAATAAAACCGAGTCCTGACACGGTTGAATTATAGTTCCCGATATTAAATATTTTAACTTTTTAATGTAGATGCAGATACTGCTCAGGTACGTTTTATGAAATTATAAGTAAGATTTATCTTGTTTTACCTGGATTTAATTAATTAATTGTTTTAATAAGTTTCACATATACATTCCTTTACTGCTTTTTAAACACTGCTTAAGGTAGTTATAATTTATTTTTACATTTTCCTATCAATTACCGACTTTTTTTATATAAAACTTAATCCTGCCATATTCATTAAGTCATAACGCAATTAAGCACAAACATGCGCTTAAAATTATTATTTTTATTTTTTATTATTAGTCAAACCTCATACAAAAGGAAAACTTTACAGACGTATAATAAGCGAAGTAGAAATGGCAGTGTAGATTTGATTTGCATATTTGCTAATATTTGCATGCCACTACGAACTATTTTATATAAATATATTTTTTTTGTAGTCTAATGCAGTTAAAGTTATGTTTTATTTAAATTGGTAACACTGACAATGTAACTCAATATTAACTATATTGCGGTATTGTAAATCTTGAACTCTACACCATTAAACATTGCAAGATATTAAGGTAGAGTTGATTTATTTCTATTAAATTTAGACTGTGATACGTTTTTGCTTTTTGTAGGAAAATCATAATAAACGAAAAAAATTTCTAGTTTTGTCAAAAATATTTAAAAAAACTGAAACAATTTATATTGTGAAAAAGTTATATAATAGTATTTGTTGGTTGGCGGTACAATTTCAAATACGAGTAATATGTAAGTAATGAAATTAGTGGCGTTTTGGTTAGCACTCGTAAATCCTGGCTTTTAGTCGTAGCAGAAACATAACAACAAACGTTTCAATGTAAATAAATTAGCACCAATTAAAACTATTGGAGTTGTTCCATTTTGTTGGTATTTATGTATAAATATATTTTAAACTAATTTCAAAAATTGTTATTTTGATTACAATTTATATAATAATATCATTTTGACTAATCAATCATAAAATTTTTAGAGCCCTTTGTTATGTTTTTGAAATATTATTTTGATATAGCATTCTGTAGATTGAAGAACCTGAAGATTTATGCTAGTAACTCGACTAAATAGTTTTCACAAGTATAGGGTGTTTTTTAGCTGCATGAGAACTTCAAATTGAAATAAAACATTAAAAAATTGATGGGATGCTTTTTTAATTATTTTTTTATGAAAGCAAATTTAGTGCAATTTACGATGTTAAAATGATTTCCGGCATGTCACCACCACGACTAATCATTACGAAGCGCATCCGATCAGTCCAATTTTTGACAACTTTTTCCAATATTTCTGGCCTTATTTCATAAATGCCTTGCCGAATATTGACCTCCAATGCTTCCATAATTATTGGTTTGTTAGCATAAACCATGGATTTATCATACCCCCAAAGAAAATAATCTGGAGGCGTCAAATCACATGATCTTGGAGGTCAATTGATAGGACCATTTCTTGAAATAATGTCTCCAAATTGTTCTTTCAATAAATCGATGGTTTCGGTGGCTGTGTGGCAGGTAGCACCATCCTTTTGGAACAATAAGTTGTCGATGTTTAACTCGTGGATATTTGGAAACAAAAATGTATAGAGCATGTGTTGATATCTCACACCACTCACCGTAACGGTAGCTCCTTCCTCATTTCGAAAGAAATATGGACCGATGATGCAGTTGGCGTGTATTCCACACCAAACAATCAATTTTAATGGATGCAATGGAGTCTCAAGATAATGTTCTGGATTGGTCGCAGTACATATAAGGCAATTTTGCTTGTTCACATATACCCATTCAACCAGAAATGTGCTTCGTCACTGAACAAAATTTGGCAGTAATAAAATGGATCCACTTCCAATTGGTTGTGAGCCCAATCTGCGAACGCACGACGCAATAATCGATTATCATTAGGTTTCAATTCTTGAACCAAATGCATCTTGTAAGGATGTAATCCAAGATATGGATGTAAAACTTTCCATGTAGTGGACGGACAAAGCCCAAGTTGTTGAGCACGATGGAGAATTGCAATGTTTGGATTCTTTTGCACTCTTTCATTCACAGAAGCGGTACGCACATTTCTTTGTCTTGTTAGTGGTCTTACATTGTGCAGTGAAGAAGTGGTACGAAATTTATCCCTCACCGCACCAA
The DNA here is from genome assembly GCA_932274525.1 of Podabrus alpinus. NCBI lineage: Eukaryota > Metazoa > Arthropoda > Insecta > Coleoptera > Cantharidae > Podabrus > Podabrus alpinus. The sequence goes on from OW026451.1 coordinate 31,238,593, forward strand.
TAGTCTGTTTAGAAGGTCGATTATGTCGACCATAAAATGGGGGAAGAGCTCTATAAGTTTCGCGAACGGAACTCTGACTTTGAAAATAAATTTCCCCAATTTGGTAGCGTTGTTCAAGTGTTAATTTACTCATGATTAAATGGCAAAACTTTCTGAACACAAATGTCAAAGAACTGTTATACTTTGACAAACTTCATTCAAAAGTTATCCCTATTGAAAGATCTCATGCAGCTAAAAGGCACCCTATATATTAAAATTATTAGTTAAACCTTAATAAAAACATTATGTAATTAAGTTACTGACATTGTTGTAAGTTTTTCAATAAAACATTTTTTAGCGCCAATAGAGCGTATAATATTTTCCCGGTAGTTCTTGCGCTATAAAAATCTAAACAAATAGACTTTCTGTATACATCCCAGTGTTATTGAACCTTTTATAATCCCCCAATTAAAAAAAGGGAAACAGATTTTGATGTTACTATTTGTATGCCTGTTTGTTTGTTTGCATGTTCGAGACAAATAATTGTGCATTAACATAATATAGTTTATATAACCTGACTTGAATGTCTTGATCTTCACAGTGTGATATATAGTTTTACTATACATCACTGTCACACTATTCCATGTGAGAACAGGGGTTTGTTTAAATAAATTCCCATATAATCAACCATTTGTCCCTCCGATTTGTTAATGGTCATTCTATAAGCAGATATCATTGGAAACTGTCGAAATTTCAGAATAAATGGTAGGTTCACGGCACTTCAAACCAAATCAATCCTCGAAAGAAACACTTCGCCGCGACGATTGGTTTCCGAAAGAATTTCAGGATTGTTACCCATAAACGATACCGTAAAAATTGGTAAGTTTTTATTATAGTTTATTTTTGCCAATATTTTATATGACGAGAAAAGTGCCACGAGTAATATTCTTCTATGTAAAAGTAAATCTATTTTTGACACTATTCGATGGTTTTAATGTAATTTTGTATTCACCCGGTATTTTAATAATTTCGTTCGTTATTAATTTATTAGTTTTCTTTTGTGTTGCTTTAATTTTTATATTTTTCTTCATTCAATTGTGGTTTTAGTGGAGAATTACAATTTTTTTTGGGTACTTCTGTGACGAATTTAATTATGAAATTAATGCTTCCACCCCTACCCTAGGACCCTAGAACATATAAAATATATTATATGCTCATACTGATAATTATACGTATTATGCTATTATGTATGTATGTACATTTATTATACTGCCGAAAACAAGAAGTTAACTAATTTGCATTGTGTTTCGCATTTACGAATAAACATACGATTGCGATTGTACTCAAGGTTGATTAATTCTTTGTACTATCATCAGGCGTGTGAGGCCTCGTAAGTGCCATCATAAGTTCCTAAAGAAAGTTAACTATCATAATATTAATAACATGTTTAAAATTGATGTTTTCGGCAGTTCATTTTATTTCTGTTAGTTTTAACACAGATATAGTTGAAATACGATCCCTTACATCTTCAGCTCTATTCTTATGAAGTAAGATAAAATACAATAAAAAATAATGATAATGTAATTTAAATTTTGAGAGTAATAATTTAATAATAACTCAACTAACGATAACACCAAGCCATTGTTGTGGTTAATATTTTATCTTGAATTAACATGTCATGATAATAATGATGATTTCTAAAAGGAATTTGTTTTAGTTGGAATAAACGACATAAAATGTCCTATTAATCATGTAAGACGTAATTGCATTGGCTGTGCGGCCTAAAGGCCGCACTTAAAAGGATCGCACATAATAAAGGTAGACCGTAGTTGCTCGTATTTAGGCCCTACTATGCTAATCTTCTCTGTATCGTAATTTATTTCAATAGAGGTATGAAGTTCTATCCTCTCTCGTCAGTCTGAATATTTCCTGACGAACACAAAAAATGCAAAGTATCGTCTTTTTCCCATAAAAAATGAACACAAACCCACAATTCAAATGGTATTGTATAAAATTGAAAAAGTGGTGCTGATTATTTTTGAATTAATACAACAGTAAAAGAATCGTAATTTTTGGGTTGTTCAGCTACTTTGGCAACTTTTCAGTGATATCGAAATAACCACTAGATAAACTGCCTTATAGAATTAACCAGCTACTTAAAACGCTGAGATTTTAAATGGTTATTGCTTATGAATAGTTGAGATCAGATAATAACGAAAACCGCGGCATTTTACTTCTAACTGCGGAATCCGGGAACGCCGGATTTGAAATCACAAATATTTCACATGGAGTTAGTCAAAGAAACGGACTTATTACTAATTGCCGTAATATTTCAAGATATTATATTGATGGTAATTGTGAGCATTTTCGACACTTCGTTATTACAATCGGAAGCTGAAGAAAAATGAAGTCATGTTTGTCTTTCTCACATTTGCTGTACCTACTATTTATGATGTTAAATAACTAGACGGTAAATTCTAAACTCAGATGCTCGTGAAGACTTAACTATGTACGAGTACATGTATAATCCGGAGTCGCGAATTTAAAGAAATACCTCCGAAACCAATTTTTCATTACCTAAATCTTGCTTTAGAAGGGTCTAATGTAAATGTAATTAAATGCAAAAATAAGGAGAACTAAATTTTCCACATTAATGTTTTCGTCAACTTAATGGTTAGGGTGAATGGACTCGCAATGCACAAAGTACAGGCTGCAATAAATTATTGCGAATTGCGCTAGTCTGGGCGAAATAATTACAAGATTTACCCTTTTTTAATGTTTGATTGTTCTTTTCTTTGGGCAAAGTTTTCAGTTTAATGCAGTATACTAACATTGTATTACACCACACTTTGCGATTATAGATAATAAAGATAAGCATTTATTTTACGGAACGCTTTACTTTTAGAAATGTCACGAAAACTTTGCGTACGTTTAGAAAGCCCTATGTAAAGTTTGCTTTATGCATTTAAGACGCCATAAAAATTAGGACAATAATAATAACTACGTCGTTAATAATTAATACACTTTGTTTTGCGATAACCATGTTTCAACATCGAACAAAGAACGTTTTGGAATGCGGAGTACCTACTATGTACCTATATGTGAATGCACTTCATCACCAGATTATTATTCCTAATCAAAACTTTTATTGACCTGTACTCGTAATAGTGTGGACGTCGTGTCATGAATTAAAATTATTTAGAATAGGGAATGGGAAAGAAGAGCTTGAAATAAAAGTTCAGTGCGGAGACCATTATTTTTATTGGCCATGCGGCGCCTCCGTGTTGGATGGTGATGGAATGAAAATAAAAGAATGGCATTCAGAGGAATGGCCTAATGAGACGATAAAATGTTAGTTAAAATAAAAGCACCAGAGCCTGCAGCTGAAATTCTATTAGCAAAACGATGATGTTTTATATTTATTAATCTAAGTTGAAATAATTTTTTGGTCTTCTTCGGTTCATGTTTTGGGGCTTATGGGGCTTCAAATTGAGGGCTCGTGTATTGGTCATTGGTCATAGAGCTTAGGTAGCACTGTGGAAGGTATAGCAGAGAAATTCGGTGTCGAAAGCGTTGTGGGCCAAATGAAGATGTAGTATTATATTCCCATTTTGAGTTCGGTTGATAACTTTATCCTTCTGACGACCTATCCGAAGATATCTCCGTTGATACTTTTTGTTCAATTTTCGCACTTGTTAGTGACGTCCTTAATTCAAACAATTCTGAACTCAAAGGGTTTCCAAAATCAGCCTGACTTGGGCCAAATGATGATCGTATCAAATATCTTCAGATTCTGGAAGAGTTTTTTTAAACGTTACGGCTTTGAGTTACGGTGACGTGTCAAGTTTCTAAGGTGTCACGTTCCCTATGGATGAAATTTAGAAAGATAGTTTCCCACTGGTATGGAAGTGGCACCCCAATGATACAAAGTTTCTATATGATTTACATAATATACAGGATATTTGTTTAAAAAAAATCATATCCGTTTTCGAATGCACCTGATTAACAGCTTCCGAGAAATCCAAGCATCTAAACTTGCCACCATTCGTGGACACCCTGTACGTACTTATAAACAAACAATTTCCGTACAATTCCACAGGTTAGGACCTACAGTTTAACATGAAATCTGAACTAGCGCACAATAAGATAATCGACCACAGGAGAATTCAAACACTATAAACTAGTTTGGTGCATTTACTATCCTCCAATTAAGACTGGGCGTGATTGTTACTTAAAACTTTATGACACGGTTTTCGAGTTATTTGCATATCACAGATGTTTAGCATTAATTGAAACCTGGACTAAAGCTAAATGTTAACTACGCGTGGTGATATGTTGTAGTTGACAGCAATTTTATTGATTTGAATTAAATCAATAACTGAATTACTGTAAGCAATAAGTTTATAGCAATTTTACTAATTTCAGAGCTACACACATGTTAACTTTAGTTTAGGTTGATATCGTTCGAGGATTTCTTCAATTGAAAATTGATATTCCTTTTAGAATAATAGCGTCAGCACTGCTGTTATGTCTTTTACTTTCACGTTATCATTGGAGAAATCTTGAAAACTACCTCTTTAGTTTTATACTATAGACTATTTTTTTATTCAATTCCTAGCTAAGATGTGCAAAGGCGGATATTAAGTTCTACTAAAATTTTTTCCCTCTTTTAAATTTAAAAACCTTGGCAGTATTTTGTCTGGAGAGAAGTTATGAGGGAAAATTATGTTCTGCGAAATTTTTCTGAGCTTTTCAAGTTGGAGTGGAGATATCAATTACATTTAGGACAAAAATAATTTGCAGTGTTGGCATTACAAATTATTGCAATGAACATTATATCTATACATGCAGTCATGGGATTTAAAATGTTTAACAAACATTTCAAAAAGCGCATCATAAAGGAAATGTTTAATCCATGTATATTAACAAACTTTTTAATCAGTTCAAAACACATAAACTCTATATTATATTTTAATTTTAATGCAGTTCAGAATAATAAAATCTCGTTAAAAGATTGATATGATTTTAAAAATTCATCGAAAATTTTAAATTTTCTACTCATTAAACTTTTACAACTCCATTTCCTAAAATTTTCATAATTACTAATTAAAATAAATAAAAATATCGTCACGTACCAAGTTTAAAATTTTTAAATTTCATAGTCATAATTTTTCCTTGGTATCGCACTTCTTGCAGCAAGAAATATAAAATATGTAGTTTCTCAAGTACAAAAAATTTACTGCTGCGAATTTCAAACATTTTAATTAAGATGGAAATAAATTTTTATTTAAAAATGAAAATTGTGTAGTTTACGGATTTCATCGTAAGTGTGAGCTGTTCGACCACTCTTATTTAAAATGGAAACCATTTTTCTTTCAGCCTATAACCTCAGTGCAATAAATTTAAAAAATATATAGGTTTGACCGTTTGGACTTAATTTTTTTTCTATAGCCTCCAAGTAAAAATTTATTGTCGTTTCATGATATCAATTTAATTTACTAATAACTTAGCAACGCTTTATTCTTTCCTTCGCGTTTAGGTGAAGATAGTTTAAGAAATTTATATATCTAATAAGTTAATATAAATTTTGTTCTTATGTAGACATATGAAACATAGAATAGGTTTGCCGAAACCGTTTAATTTGGTTGGGGCATATTGAATAATAAACTGGCATCTTACTTTGAAGGCAGTCGATTAATCAAGCATACTTGAATGTAACGAGGACTTTTCGGTGTTAGTATTAGTATAATGAGCAATTAAGATAGGCCTGTAAATACATAAGCGATTTTCATGTAAAAACTAATTAAAACTAAAATTAGGCTTAAAATGTTGCATTTTAAATTTTAAAGTATTTTTCATTTCTGATCAGCAATTTTTCCAACCGTAAATATAAATTCTTATGATGTGTACCTACAAAATTACAAATTTAATAATCATTTCGTTATTAGAGCAAATTACAACGAATGGTTTAAGCTTCAGTTTGATATTCTTGTAGAATTAATTAATTTTGTAAGTATATACGTTTCACTGCATACTGTCATGAAAATTATCAATACCGCCTAAAAGCGTACACAGAGAAAAATGTTGTGTGTATACGATTACTTTACTAAAATTTTATGATTATTACACATAATTTGCGACTGAAAAAGTTTTTCAATTTGCGAAAAGTTGCTGCATTTTGATGAGCTTAAACTTGACAGAGAGAGACGGTAATCAGCTTAAGCGGTTAAGTGCATTGCTGCTAAAGCTGAATGCCCGGTTCGACTCCGGGCTCAGTAAAAACTTTATTCTGACCGTCTCCCCTCGGAAGGCAATGGCAAACCACCGAGGTGTAATATGCCAAGAATAGCCTCTCTGGAGATGAAGTGTATACACTTCCCGCGGTTCGGAGCCCGCGTTAAACAAGTAGGTCCCCTATGTGTGTGATAGTACTACAAATGCACAACACATACATAGGAGAGAGGTCGCCAACATCCGTTAATGGATAGGCACCTGAAGAAGAAGAAGAAACTTGACAAATTTTATTTGCTGACTAGAGTTTTATATCTATTTTTTAAATTTATTCATAAATAATAAATTTGTGAAGCTACTTATTTAATCTCATTTTAAATTTATATTTATCAAGCAAATGAAAATGAAATAAACATTTTTATTTCTATCCCACATAAAAATTGCATATCTAAAAGCATAATCGTAAATTTTACAAAGCGGTGTTATTCAAACCGACTATGAATATTATAAATGGAGTAGAAATTAAAGCAGTACATTTATTTTTTATGAGTATACCATAAATTTTAACAATATAGTGTCAGAGTAACTACATAAAAAATAAAAATGTTTAAAATAATAAAATTAGTTGTCCAGCTTTACAAAGCTGTGTAAATTGGATATCGAGGTAGCGTGGTGCTAATTTTATTACGTTATTTTACTTTTTTATCGATGAGTGATGACCATCAAGCATACCACTCTTTATTTAGTAAAATTGGAATATTGTAGTGAGACTAGGATTTTATCGTGTTATTGGTATCATTTATTTCACGTTTTATTAATCAAACCATATTTTATTAGTATATCCATCACATAAAATTAAATTAAAATTATTTTTATTTTATAATGGAAGTACGATACGATAGGAATTTATTATTTTTTATATATATTTATAATTGCCTTGCCGACTATCGATAATTATTATTATCGATACAATTTATAGCCGATAACGTATTGTAGTATTCATAATTTTCAGAGCCTTAGGCTGGGACTATTATATGAGTACAATGCAGTTTACCGGTAACTCTGTGAACAACTTTTTCAAAAAGTATGTAAAATATAAGAACATGATTTCTAGACGTTTTAAAAGTTATCCCGTTAAAAAGAGTTTTGAGGCCCCGACTAAACTTTTAAGCCTGTTTTCCAGAAACGAAAAACCTAGCTAATCAATTTTTAAAATATTGGTTAACTATAATACGAATATATTGTGAAATAATTATTTTCTTTCTTCATAACCCATCCACATTCAATTAGATGCACTCTGATTTAATTATTTAATTTATTCCTTATTAAATTACTTCTCAAAATTACTAAATTATTGTCACCAATTATCTGACCCACGTCCATTCATTTCCCTGGCGTGAGTTCTCACCCCTCCAATTAATACAAAAATTTTCAAAATTGAAAATCAACATCTTAATATTATAAAAAGGAGTAAAAATATGATGGTATCTTATTATCTTTTCAAGTTTTTACATAATTTGGCACTTCAAATTTATTGTTTAAAAATTTTACGAACCAATTTTCATGATCCAAATTCACACTACAAAAGCTAATTACATTATTTCAAACACTGATATTTAAATTTTAAGTGTTTTTCAATCTTTCCGTTTCTTAAATATGACCTTCAGCTGTTGTGTACTATGACAAAATATTTTTGGATTTTTTCTTATCATTCATAAGTCTTCGTTTTTTTAATTGTTAATAAACATCAATTTTTTAACTCTTGATCTGTTTCTTTATTGATCGAATCTATTACAACAAATTTCTAATTCCCCTTAATTATAATTTACTAAAATTTTCTCATTAATTATTACCATTTCCCATTCATGATTTTCATGTTATCCAATTCCTTTTCTGGTCAAATGTTTTTTTATCTTCATGAGAATTTTATCACCAATTAAATCCTTTTTTTAAAAATATTTTTCAATTAAACAAAATTTATAATCAATATGCTAACTTAAATGTCCAAAATTTTCTTTTTCAGGTACAATAGCCAAAAAAAGGGTAACAAGAACAACTCCGCAAATTATAGAACTATCACACTTTTAAATGCAATTACAAAACTATTTTCAAGTATTATCAGAGAAGAAATTTCAAAAATGGTAGACATAAGCAAAGAGCAACAAGGCTTCCGAAAAAATAGATCAGCAACTGACGCAATTTTCATCGTTCGTCAAATCATCGAAAAGTCGATTGAGTTTTGCGTGCTTGCTTTTATGATGATTTATGGATCTGGCCTTTGACCGAATAAAACTTAACGACGTCCTGAGTATACTTCAAGAGAAACATGATCCTAACAACATAATAAAAGCTCTAAATACTGAGAATAAAACAACTTTGTGGGTGAACAATATGGCAACAAAATTTATACCAATAAAATCGGGAATAATATAAGGAGATAGCCTCAGCCTAATATTATTCAATCTGGTAATGGACAAAATAACAGAAGATAAGATAAAGACTATTTTAATATCTTGAATATTTTCTTGAGCTTTTCGCTTAAACGTAGGTGACCTTACATTATATGTGATACCAATGCTAAGTTCAGAGGACTGGAAAAATAATTTTGATCACCAAAGCCTACATAAAGAATTGAATGGCGGATACTGGTATTCCCCGGAAATGTTGGCGTCCAGAGAAGTTACTCCAAAATGTCGAAAGCTCCAGATTTTTAAATCTGGATAAACAAAGGTCTCTCAAATGTTTTTGTAAGAAAGGAAGTTTTTGTTCCCACTCTATTAAAGTTAAATTGAACAATGGCTGAGTGTTTTGAATTTTCAATTTAAGAATTAATAAAAATGTAAGTTAGAAAATGTCTGTTTGATATCACTTCTATTACAATTTAATTTCATTATTACCCTAAATTGCACTAGGGTGTGATTTTTATTGCGCACATCAGAAAAAACAATTTCGAATTTAAAAGCTTTCGACATGTTAATGGTATTAGGAGAATTTGGAAAACATTTGCTGAGCTGCTGAACGACTTTGTGTTGAAAGATATCCTTAGCATACCAATCAATCCTTCATTGTTTTCCGACGATTGGCAACCGCTGTAATCAAGTGTTACGGAAATATGATGAGAAATGGTACCCAACTCCTTTTTTAAGAAGAACACCTTGTTATGTGGTTGGGAACTAAATTTGAAAACCCGCTGGCGTATTCCAAAGTGCTATTCCTATCGATACTATTGCATGGCGTTGAAGGATGGACCCTGAAGATATCGTACATTAATAAACTGGAGGCTTTCGAGATGTGGATGTACCGAAGAATGCTCAAAATATCTTGGACTGAGCATATCACGAACCAGGAGGTCTTACGTCGCATGGATAAAGATCGAGAAGTCCTAATCATCATTAAAAGAAGAAAGGCGGCTTACTTCGGGCACATCTTCAGAGACGAAAAATATGCTCTTCTACAGCTGATCATGGAGGGGAAGATAGAGAGAAAACGAGGTCTCGGAAGGAAAAGACAATCCTGGTTGAAAAATCTGAGGCAACGAGACGCCGCAACACTGATAAGACTTGCGAAAAACAGTGACCAGTACAACGTCATGGTAGCCAACCTCCTATGAGGAGACGGAACTCTAAGAAGTCCAGATAATAGTAGTCCTTTTATGTTATAAGTCTTGTTATTAAATTTGCAATAATTGTTATCAACACAATGTTGTCATATCAACAATATCAAAATATCAAAATATCAAAAAGTATGTTTTCGTTAAAAGATCAAGTCTTTAATTTACATATTTTTATAGTTTAATGACCATTTTGTTTGCGGGAAATTATTTAGACGCGTATCTACTCGATATACGGTCATCTGTTTAAAGTAATATAGCAATAAAAACTAAGAAGTGGTAAATCTGGCAGTAAACTTAATGATTTTGGACACTAAAATTGATATATATCTCTATGGTGCGAGAGAAAGTGTTATTTATGACAAAATTCGCGATATAAATTTGTTATTATAACCTTTAGTTTAACATAGTAAAACAACTAAGTCGCGAGGCAAGATAAATGTGCACAACAAAAAAGTAAACCGTATCTGAGAAATATACACTATTAATATGTATGTTGGCAGTACTGTAGTGAAAACGCGAAAGAGTTGGTTCCAGTTATTTTTGCAAAAAAGAAAGTTTTATTACGTTGCCAAATAACTACATAATTTATGCTGAACTAACGACGAATTATTGGAAGTAATTAAAATTGATTAGAGTGTTTTTTCCAAGAACGGTGTTCGGGCATCCAAAGATAATATGATGTTGCTCAAGTTATCAAAACGATAAATTCAAAACGGGCAAATAAATCAAGTGTTTTAAGTAAATTATTAATATTAATCAAAATAAAAACTGTAACCCGGGTTAGCGCTTTGATGCGAAACTTTTACATGTCCCAAACTTGACATATTGCAGCAGTTGTATTTATCCAATAACCGAGTTGTAATTTCTTGTCTTTTTTGATTTACGATGAGTTCCTGTGCGATGTATACGGCTTGCAAATACTATTAAATCTGATGTAGATTACGGTTTGTTATTTTTTGAGTGTGTCCATAAAAGCAACATGTTTGGGTGCACATATGATTAAAACTCGAGTTAAAATTCGAGCAAAGCAATAATTGCTGAATTTAAATTAGCGAAGGTTCTACCCATTTCTTTCGAGTCAACAGTGTACAATTTTCATCTACATAATTGATCAGTAAAAGTAATTGCCTAAATTACTGGTCATCCAGTTTTGTATGCATTTCGTGATGGAAATAATATGCAAAGATACTTAACTAAAAGTTAAAATATCTCAATTTTAATTAATCCATGAAGTTCGATATTCTCTGCAACTTTGTTGATCCGATGATAAAAGCCGACAACCGAAACAGCATTAAGTCTCGTTTCAAACGATCAACTTGTCTGCCACTGTAGTGGCACCACACTACACCACACTAATAAGTAAAAATAACGGTGCCACTTTAGGGTGGCATATTAGACAGAAAGCGGGCTTAGTGAGTTGCATATTGGAGAAGTGCAAAGCTATAATTCGAGTAACGTTGCTCAGCCTGGCAGGATTATAAACTACAAAGTATCAATCATTTACATCTTTGTTAATCCTTGGCGTTAGAGTAATTTTGACGCTCTAACATTTGGCGGTAATTTGAAATTCAATCCAATCAAAATTGATTTAAAAGCTTATAAATATGCTCCAACTAGAAGGTAAATTTGCTCACATTTTTTGGGCGCTTAAGTGTACATTTTTTATTGTTAATATTAAGACAATAATTAAATTTTTAATAAACCTGAAAGTAATAACGTAATACAAGTTCATTAAAATTTTGAAGCACTTACAGAACAATGCTAATACTATGAGGATTTAAATTGCTGTTGAAAGTAAACTGAAATATTATTTGATTAAAATTTAATAACAGAAGTTAAATTAATGCAAACAAAAGTTTTTCGTATTAAATCAGTTATTTGCGAACAACCAACCTACTTTTTATAATGCTACAAATGAAACTAGGAAGGACCAAATTTAAGGGAAACATTGATTAAACTCCGAGTTCTGATTTAGTTTTATGTTTAGGAAAACTCACCATTATAAATGTTTTGTGCATTAATTCAGTCTGTTTTGTGTAGGCACCATTATTTGGTAGTTTAATGCAAAATAATTTATTGTATAAAAACCATTTTATTGTTCATTGTCTTAAAGCGCAGATACTTTATTCGACTCAAAGCAAGTCAAGTTAACTATAGGTAATATTTAAATAGCAGTAAGAATTAACCATTAAATAAATGAAGCATAAAAGGGTAGCCGGTGCTCTTAAGCATTTTGGGGAGATTTTATTAAACGGCGTCTTTCATCTTGTAGTACAAACTACATAAACCGCTAAACTTGAATTAGCACAAATTAGCAGTCGTAGACATTGTTAATGGAATGTTTAACATCACACAAAACTTGAAACGTTCAATTTTGTTGTAATTTTTTGAAAACAATAAGGCTGTTCTCTAATTAAGGTAAAATCCGTTTTAATTCCGAGTAATAAAAAATAGCGCTTCCGTTAAAACATATTAAAATTTTATGTAAAGAATTCAAAATTTTCGTTTTAAGTTTTAAGTGTCTGATATAACTTGCGAGGGGATGATTGATGAATCGTTTTTTTTTCTAAAGTAATTTTTATCCTCGACGTGTTTTATTATTCGCAACTGTAACTTGTAGTCAATATCGACTAAAGAGAGTGATTTGACCGTTAGCCCTTTAAGATAATTTTTAAACCACCAAATCTTGAACACGTGTCATTCGGTTCTTTGATGTAATTAATTACAATTAGCTGTAATTAAACAGAGAAAATTGAAACAAAATCTAATTTAACGAAATGTAATACGAGAATATGTGAAAAAAGGAATCGAGAACTTCAATTCTATTTAAACGGTGTAGATTTTCCCTAAAAGAGCTTTGTTTGAAACACGAAAAGCTATTTTATAGAATTTTTACGATTTTCTAAGCTGTTTTGTTAAAATTATACATTTAGTCCAGCAGAGTGTAAAAGTGGCAAATGTAAGCGATTAGACGTGAGTTCGAATCCAATATCTTTAACCGAAAATATGCTATAAAATTTAATAAAAAAAACGGAATAACCTAGTGTTTTTTTTAAATATTTACTTTTTCTTGTATGGTTTCTTTTTTCATGGGCACATTTTTGTTTTTTGGTGAGCATGCTAAAGCGATGTAAAAAATTCTGGTCACGATTATGTGAACAAGCAACTAAAGAGTTCTTTTGGAACGAATTTTGTAAACGTTTGTTTCGTCATTATAAACGTGTATTGCAAGAGAATAACCAACGGCGTTAAAGAATAAGTAAGTATTTTGTCCAACGCATACATAAAATATTTGAAATTCAATTTTATTTATCTAAATTGAAGGATAAATAAAGTTCAAACATTTTTCTATTAAAAGTAAATTGTATTTTATTATTTAATACGCCACTATATTACAAATAATCGATTCCAGTGCCTTATCTCTATCTCATTACCATTCTTTTTCACTTTTTTTTGTTGGCAAGTTCAGATTCCGACTAATTCTGTAATTTTATTTACTGTAAAAGAGACAAAGAAAGACCCAATATCCGATATTAAACGGTTTATTGGAATAGCGATAATGAAACTTCCCGTAATTGCCTGTATTAAACATTTACTACTTTTTTTAAGTTGGTGTTAGGATTTTAATATTTTATTGTGTCGTGGTTCAGACTCCACGTTAAGGTTTTGGTCGTTGTTTACCCTTACTATGTAAGTAATAACTACGGACTTCTACTTTTCTAATTGAATTGAATTTATTAGGAACGAATAAAATACAATTAGAAACTTAATTACCACTAGAAGATTATTATATTATTATCCCTATTCGTATAAACCGCTTAATATCAAGTATCAGATTTTTCTCCGTTTAGATGATTTTACTAAACTAAACATGCGTTTATTATATGGAAGTGAGCGATTTTAGCTTAGAGCGATTAAAACATTAAAGCGAAGGAACAGTTGAATGTTGAGATCAGAACACCTAAAGCGTAATACAGATTTCTGTATACAGTTTAAATAGACTGCATAATTAACTTCATAAGGTAAACTAAAGTGCATAAATTATACAAAGTGCTTAATATTCTACAGGAAGATCCGGTACATCAATGCGATGACAGTTGTGAAAAACTTTTTTATATTTGTTCTTTATTAAAAACTATGGGGTGGATTACCTAACCCTGGTCACTCCAAATAAATTGAAAATTTCCTATTGCAAAGAGGAAGGTTTATATAGTATAATGACATAATTTTCACAAGCGAAGATATAATCAAAATTTTGAGTAAATCGATTTTGAAGTTTGCAAACATGTAAAATTAACGAGATTCCCGCGCGTCGCTTATTAACACTTAGAGTATTTTTGCCTTCATCCCGGTTTCCGATTTGAATTTTTCTTTGAAATTCGGATAGATTGGGGGTGTGATTAGTGGATATTAGTAATAAATATAATCTGGCACGGCCAGAATTGGGCGCAACAAAAAACCTACCCTACGGCCCTCCGGGCCTCCGGGCGGTTTTTCATTCGCGTACGCCGCTCCGCGGCAGAGCTAAAAATACGAGAAGGCGCCACCCATCAAGCAAACCGGGATGAAGGCAAAAATACTCTTAAGTGTTAATGAGCGACGCGCGGGAATCTCGTTAATTTTACATGTAAATTTGCAAACTTCAAAATCGATTTACTCAAAATTTTGATTATATCTTCGCTTGTGAAAATTATGTCAGTATACTATATAAACCTTCCTCTTTGCAATAGGAAATTTTCAATTTATTTGGAGTGACCAGGGTTAGGTAATCCCCACCAAAACTATGTTTATTGAAGTGGAAATCGACGTACTCGGTTCAACTCCCGACGAAGTAAGAACTTTATTGTTAAAAAAAAACCACCGAAGTGGAAACTAATCTGCTTAGTAAACCTTTTTAAAATGAAGTGTACCTATTACATTATTTAATATGGTTGAACAGTAAGTCCCCTCGATTAATTGTCAGGCACTTGAAAGAAAAAAAAATCGCTTCATTTCCGTTCACAGTTTAAATTCAGATGACGCTATCTCCGCAAAATAACTGAGCTTATCCATCTAATTGTAAATTGGTGTCTCTTCCCGTTAGTCATAAAAAGTTAGATTTTCAATAAAAGCATATATTACGTATTTTGTGATACGGAAAGCTAAGCCGAATATTCCAATGTATTCTGAATTGGTGAAATCAAGTATAAATAAATGTCTACATATACGACAATTGGATTTATACGAAATCCAACGAAAATTGTAATATATACTGATAATATTCATGAGAATTAATTTTTCGCTATGTGTATTTGAAAAACAAATTCTTATTTTTCCAAAGAATACAATATCTATAGGTAGATAAATAAAAAAGGAAATTAAAAACATAAAGTAGACACTGAACGGTTTCAATAATAACTTCTGCACATATAATCAAATGACACTTTCCAGATGATAAAATATAATGGATTTTGCAGAACTTTTATAATCCATGCTTTATTTCTGAAATGCATTTTCTACGTCTTACAACAAATGAATTGAAAGATATGGTTTT
The DNA here is from genome assembly GCA_932274525.1 of Podabrus alpinus. Lineage (NCBI taxonomy): Eukaryota > Metazoa > Arthropoda > Insecta > Coleoptera > Cantharidae > Podabrus > Podabrus alpinus. Next base: position 31,253,949 of record OW026451.1, read on the forward strand.
CAATATGTATCACTAATCTCTGTAAAGTAAAACTTAGCACATAATATAATAAATTGTTTCAAAACTTTTGTTCCAAGATTATTCCATATCTCTAAAATATGCATAATCGATTGCTGGTATATGATAAAGTGTTTTTGGACATGTCGAAACTTTTCAGCCACAATAAAAAAGTTTTGCCATTCCTTAATTAGCACTAATTTCAAGCACGTTTAAAATGGTCTACGCTGAACTAAATAAATATTAGTTCATTTTTCTTTTATAACAATAAGGAAAACGAAAACGTTTTCTTCTCAAGATTATTGTAGAAAAATGCTTACGCACTTCCATATATGATATTACTATCTAGCAACACATTTGTTGTGGTGTGACGTGTTTAAAAGTAAATTCGTAAATAAATAATTTGAATCATCGGGAATAGCTATACAACAGCAAAAATTAACTACTGCAGTGCAGTGGAAACCTGTTTTTGGATCTATTTTAATTAATTTAAAAGTTAATTGGTTGGTTAAAATTTAAAATTAGCGTGTATACTATATGCTGCATACTAAATGTTCTATCATAACATTAAATTGGCATAATTTACTTTTAACCTAAATTAGAATGGATCTGCTAAACAGCTGTTTAGATGCTTACTATAATATAATTATGCTGGTAAGCTGTTGTAGCTAACGCTCAAACAAAATATAGATAAACCAAACCGAAACTTAACTGCAGTTAAGAGTACAAAACAGTTTGTTTGTTTTATGCTTTGTAAAAATGAGATTAAAGTTTGAATGTACTACATAGCGGTACATAGTAATACTGGTGTAGTTAGCAAACTACTATACAGGGTAAGTAATTAATTAGTGTCGTAACAGCTACACAGTATGTATTCTAAATTGAGGTACGCCACGATAAATGTTTGAAAGTTGTTATTATGTGTAAAAGAAATGTTGATTCCTTACAAATTTGGTGAATTTCTGCTTTACTGGGTTCTCAATTGTTTTAAATATATAACAAAGTTAGTAATTGAAATCACTAATTGCAAAATATGAATTTTTGTAATATAAACTGTTAGAAATTTCATATCTGTATCAATTTTATCAATTTTCACTACATTAATCACTATTCTATCGATAATTGCAATCAATAGCGGTCAATATCCGCTGATACAGAGGACCCTCGTGCAATATCCCGTTATACAGATGTCCTTGGTCAATATCCGATATTTGAAGAGGCCGTTAAATAATTCACACGTGTTGAACGTACACTAAACTTGTCTTTCAAGCGGTATATTAGCAGTGTATTCCGTGAACACTCCCAGGCTATATAAATGTTTATTTTAATTTGAAAATAATACTAATTTTGATACAATTTAAAAATCATTCTACAATAACATCCGAAATATTATGTATTTCTTCTTTTGATTATTTCTTGTTTCCGTTTAAATAATGGAAAAAGTTACATTAATTACAATTAAATAAGAAAAGTGGGTACATCATTAGAAAATGGTGTTTGCCTATGCACCCAGGAAGTAATAGGAATTTCATTTTATAATAAGTTCAATTTGTGCAATTTTGCTTCGTGAAATTATCATACAAACTGCAACTGGTGTTCGAAAAATACTCGCAAGATTCATCTCCTACAGGTTTTAGTAATCCTGTACTCAACAAATCTTTGAATATTTTCCTCACCTCGTGTAGTTTCATACGATTACATTACAAATTTGTTTCATCAGTTCATTTTAAGATAGTCAGACGGCTGCAACATATAAAAATGTTATCATTCTTGATGAAGTAAAGGAGTATTTTCGATACATAATAAGATTTACATTTTTTAGTCAAGCTGAAAATTTATTATTAACAGCAAAACGCTGTTAATAACTACATATTGTTGTACAAAATTTGGTGTTCAAGTTAAATTTTAGGATTTGTAAAATTTATTCGATATGCATTAGCGTTGGTCTGGTATTATACTAACAAGCGGGCAGGAACAGAACTCAGATCGCGCCAAACCGGGGATAAAGGTGTGCACAGCACCAACCTGATTGGGAGTCCCCAAGGGCGGAAATGATTAAATAAAAATAAATGAGAGAATAATTTAAAAGAAATATTTAAATTTATCTTAGTAATGGTAATATCGCAATCTATATGATATTATTCTAAACCAAAAAGTCTTAATGCATCATCCACTGTAAAATAATTTATACATGCCCTAAAGTGTACTGTTTGAATTGTTTGTACAATCAATTATAATTGTTTGTGTGCATTTAGATAACAAATTCCGTATCACATTTCAAACCTTATAGTAGATCTGATTAAAAGCTGAATTTTGTATTCATTTTGTTCAAAATTTAAAAGATCAAAAGTTCAAAACTTGATTTTAGATTCAGTCGTAAATTCTTTCTGAAATGGTCATTATTGACCTGCGGGCCGTTTCCGATGCTGCCAATTAATGGCAATGTATTATAATACACCAATTTCATAGTCCTCATAGAAAATAGTCCATGGAATCCAGTTTGGCAATGTCAAACGACAGCATACTCCATCTTTTCAGCTAATCTAATGTCAAAACCCAAAGTTTTGATTAAAATATTCCGCATAATTTTCCACATAGGTTAATACCATATTCATTGCGAACGTCTTTGGACAGCGGAGGTAATTGTGCTTGTATGAAATCCATCGAAACTGAGCAGTCAAGTGAATCTGAAGAATTACTGAATATCCAAGTAAATGGCTAATTATACCTCAGTATCGTTTGCGGGAAAGAAATGTGAATTTCGGTTATTGAAAATTTCATTTATGGTAATATGAATTTCGTCAGTGAATTAAAAGTTTGCTGAAAGTAAGTGACAAAGAGCGGTGCATGCAAAGTAAAAATTCGATTGTTAGTCCAGGACTTCTTGGTAACAACAAAATATTGTGAATCTTAAAATTGACTAAAGGTATTGCTGAACAACATGCCAAAACTCCCAAGACCAGAAATTCCGGCATTGCCGATTTCTGTAGATGTAAGCCTTCCAAATGGAAATTATGATGAACAAATTTATAAAACAGTATTAGCAAAAACAGTTTGCTTTAATGTGATCACAATACAGTAGAAGGTTTTCTGAACTTTTTCAGGGTCAAAATTAAAAGTTTTGGTCGAGGCGATAAATAGTACATCAAAAATTTACCAAACAAAGTGCACACAAGAATTCCCAAAGTAATGAATTCCTGGGATACTAAAGAACTAAATACTAAATCGGTTAATAATTAATTATTTGGTTTCCTCGGCAATTACTAGGGGTTTATTTAATAAATAATACGCAAAGTCAATGGCAAAGTGTATAAACTTAAATTTTCTAAAAAATTCTGAAATTTTCTAAGCTTCCCTGAAAAATTTCTGAGATTTCCTCAGACTTCCTAAAGAATTTTAAAAATAGTATAATTTGAGGAATCGGTATTTATAATCTACATGTAGGACCCCCTACTAGTACATTCAGAGATCCGGATCCAAGACTTTTACTTCTTTCTTATCATTATCCAGGCAAAGGGGGGTGGAACCACGATCATCCGTCTCGGGGAGGGGGGTAAAATCAGTTAGAAACACAAAGAAGTTTAGATTATTGCAGATTTTGCAGAAAAATTGTGTCCTAGTGCTAAGCTTATGTATTGTTTGCACTGGTATTTTAATATTTAGGGGGGGGGGTTTAATCTAGTTTAATCTACAACTAATAATAACTTTTTTATTATTTAAATTTTAAAAATTTTTTGGATTTTAATTTTTTATTTTATAAACCAAATTTTACTCCTCTCAAAATTAATCTGCCTGCTCAAACAAAGCTCAAGAACAACTTTGTTACCAAGACTGGCTCTCGTTTGGTACCCATTTTAGCACAAATATAGTGCCAAATATTAAAATTATAATTGGCGAAGATCTTGCTGTATTTCTAAGTTCTACAATATTTCACATGAAACAAGTCAAAGAAAAACGGAACAATAATTATTATGGCCTATACTTCTAACTTTTAAATAATAATTCTCCTCAGTACAGCCTTTAGGCCACACCATCTAAAAATGGCTATCAATGAAAAAAATTTTGAAAATTTCTTTGAAAAGGTTTATTATATTTATGAATATCTTCATTGTCATTCGATTGGAAATTTTTGTGTACAGGCACTCAAAATTCTCAAAGAATTCCCGATTGATTAATCCTTTGAGGTTTTGGCAGCTTTAGTATTTAATTCAGAAATACTTTAGCAAGATTTGAGCCAATTATCAGATTTACAATTTTTTGTGGCTAAAGTCTAAAAATTTTGTATGGAAAACTTGCCAAAGCAGAAATTGATGAAGCCGGTGTTGGGAATCTTAGAACTTCTAATATATTGTTCAGCAATGATTTGAGCAATATTTTTTCTGGGTTTTACCGAAATCTGAAATGCATGGTCTATGTAGAGTTCGCACAGAGTCGCAATTATTATAAACAGTGTGTAAAGAAACTAGTAAATAAGGAATATTATGTAATTGCACTAGGACTACGATCTAGCTATGGAAATTTTTCTCTACTGTAGTAGCTTGTCGTAGTGGTCTTCCCAATTTATTTATTTGAAAGGCAACCTATTTAAATTATTGTACGAATTGTACTGTTAAATTAAATAGATAAATACAAAACATTGAACAATTTTTAAAGTTAATCAATAATAACAGCGATATAAATTTTGTCAACATTGATATTATGTTTAAAGATGTAATTGACTTGATTAGTGAAAATTTACAGTCGGTAATAACACTAATTGCATGCAGTCAATTTAGACCTGTTAATTGATAGTTGTAGAGGAATATAGTAAACAATCAACTGGTTAATTACTTGGCAAGAAACAATATTAAATCATAATATCGGCTTGGCTTCAGAAAAGTCATAGTCGTCAATTTAATTCTTGGTAATTTGAAGATGACCATTTATGATTAAAAAAATTGTGGTTACTCTGTTTCTCTTCACTTTCGGAAAGCCTTTGAAAAGGTAGATAGGACAATATTCGTAGTAAAATAATTGCACTAATAATTGTAACAGAATTAAATTGGTTCGATAAAAGTTGTACAATTTAATGCGTTAAATAGTATCTATCACATAGATAGATACTATTTTCGGTACATTCTACCTACGTCAAACCGAAAGTTTCAAATGCAAGATATTTCAGAACGAATGATGGGTTTCGACTTTATCCAGGAATTTATCTCTTCTGATTCATATTGGTGATTTATATTTAATTATGCTGACAGGAAGTATGTTTTCAAGGTTGGTGCAATTCCCTTCGTGAAAAACTCGTGACAGCCGTTCCACAGGAAGCTCCATAGTAAAGCGATGTTAAATGCGTCCTGGCAGTTTAACCCTACGAAAATTGAACAGTGTTGCCGTTGGATATCAAACACTGGCTCATTACAATTGTTATTAAAATATTTTTCATTCATTAAAATATGTAGGTTTCGTACACCACCCAGTGCACATAATCAAGGTAGGGCTAAAGTATAAAAATGGGGAATATTTACGTAACATCGCACAACAAATTGTGAACAAACTAAAACATATGGCAATTGATCTTAAAGTCGACAAAGGCTAACTGAAAAACAACTGGCCAAAATGATAAAATATTAAAATACAAATATGCAGTCTCTTGAACTCAATTAAAATAATAAAATCATAAAGACTGCATTTTTGTGTTTTGATATTTTATAATTTTGACTTTGTTGCAACTAGTTGTTGTTTTTCAGTTAGCTTTTGTCTTGATTAATTGCCAACTGTTTTAGTTATATAAATATTCTGCATTGGTTGAATTGATGATGTGCACTGGATAGCGTACGAAAATACTCGGCTACAATTATTATTAATTTTCTACAGAAAAAAATCTAATATCGGTTTTTAAATTACCTATAGGTATAATTTTTTCAATTTAACACGTAAAACTTCGATTTAAAAATAATTTCAGATATTACGTCATAAATATTGAGATTAGAAACAGAAAGCTGTTCCTGATTCTATTCAACTTTTTTCGGTTGTGCCAAACCGAAAGGCTAGAATAAAAAAAACGTGCCTAGAAAATATTTGATTGTAACGGTTTACATAAATTTTTAGAAATTATTTCACGTGCAATATACGGCTTCAAAATTAAAAGTACAGATAGATAATGAAATAATAATGAAAAGGTAAAATGTTTAACAAAAACAAAAATGTTACTTTAACAGAAATTTCCATGGATTTTGCATAGCAATTTATTTAAAATTGAGTTAAGGACCCTTTTCGTATTAACATTGAGTAACTTGCTACTTTTGATTGGATTGATCACTTTAAACGCCTCTACTCGAATACTTTTTGATTAAAAGGGAAAATAAAATCAAAAAGGATAACAAATGGAATTTAATTCAGCCAGCGATAGCAAAAAATTTATATGTACGTATATAAAAAAACCTAACCGTAGGTAGGTATCCAATAATTGTACTGTTCAATTAATTAAAATGAGCGGAAAGTGTTTTTCATTAAAACGATTAAATTAAAAATGAAGTGATATAACTTTGACCCATTTAACGTTTATTCGAATTGTGCATGTTTTTATACGCTATCATTTTGCAACTTCTCTTAAGATTAAGAAGCAATTACTCTGAAAGCTTAACAGTAAGTTTGCTTCATCAATTCTGTTTGTTGTCAAAAATAAAGTTATGAAGAGAACAATGTTGAGATAAACGCAACATATAGTTCAATATACTGGTTGAATAATTTTCCTGAAAGCACCCAGATATTTAGAGGTATTTCTACCGCCGCGACATTGCTTGTTTCTAAATAATTTCTTGAATAGGGAAATCACTTGAAAACAATCCCCTCAGATAATGGATAATATCGTGTGACAGAAAGGAAATGGTTGTAGAGATTAATCAAGCGGTGTAGCTGAATGAAGAAAATGGAATTGCTAAAGTGTAGAACGTGTAGAACAAAACAAAAATATTTTTTAGATTTACAGAAATTGATGCTGCTGGTACATAAAAACCGAACCTGCAAGTTTGTACCAGCGACTTTGTGTAATCAATGTTGTACTTTGTACAGTTTAAAATTCCAACTTGTTCCACGTAGAAGTCGTTAGCAAAAGACGAGGGTAGAAACAATAGACAACGCACGAACTAGTACGTGAGTATGGTGATTAAGACTAAAGCATTCGACCAAAAAGTGATCATCATACCGTTTTAATAAAAAAATTGGAGCAGATGTAAATAATTCCTGAAATAACTAAAACGTATAAAAGTTTCCCTTTGGTTATAGAAATCGATTTGATTTGAATATAAAAGACTTACAGATTAATCACCCTCAAAAGTTATTCATAACTATTTTATCAACTTTTTACAGTTGGGTGCTCATCTGTCAAAATTTATAATAAAAAAATAATCGTAATTTGCGCTTCACTTATACCTGACGAAAACGAAAACTTTTCCAAATAACAGTTTTATTTCGTCAAGATAACAATAATAAAGTTATTCTACAAAAAGTATTTTAAATTGAACGTTTCCATTGTGAACAAGTGACTCTTTTCATTATTTTAATTGCGATTTCAAATTAAATTACTTTTTTGGTAATAAAATTTAGCTTAAAAGTTTTATTGCGTAATTTCTAATGATGTAATTATACAAACAGCTTTTAGTTTTTACATTGCTACTGTTTGATGAGAGATTCCTGTTTAACTAACTACTTGCAATTTCAAAACTTATTTAATACAGAAGCGCTTTTGGCAAAACTTTTGCTGTATTATATAAAAGATAAACAGTAACCATAGAAAATTATAAGAAAATATTTGGTTCTTTTCGCAGAGTGAATTTTTACAGCTTTTTAATGGAATGAAACAAGATCTAGCAGCATATTGGAATAAAAATTTAAATCAGTTCAAATATACAGGGTAGTTGAGAAAATAACTTCTTTACGTATTTCATTTATCTACAGAGAGAGCTTTGTTACATGCTATAAACACATACATTCCGTATTTACATCCATCCATACGAAGTTTTGGGGTTTCGGTATGCAGAAATCTCAAATGTGAATCTACAGCACTCATAACTTTAAGTTAAATAACACCGTTTTGTTTGAAGTTGCCGTTTGTAAAATTAAATTTCAACAACTTTATATTAATATGTCAACTTATTAGTACTAATGGCACAAATATTGAACGATGTAGTAATTCTAAATTTTGTATTAAAGTGGAAGTAATAAATTTCACGACATTTTACATAAGATAATTAAAATTAATTGCTTCGTCATGATACCAGCCTGGAACTTAATTGCGTGTTTAACCAAATTTTTCGGGTATTTAATAAAATAATTTATTAGGTTTGGTAGATGATAAAAATTAGTGATAATAATATTAATAATTTGTTTCAACGTTGTGCATATTTATTCTCGCAATAGTAATTTTCATGTTATGTGTGCAAATATTAACTTTATATAAATTTTGTTGTTTTATTTACCTCGCGAAATATTAAATCATTTTAAATTTATGAAATTGTGCAAAGAAAATTTTTGCTGTATAATTATGTTATTTGTGGAAAGCGTTGTGATTTTCAGCGTTGTATCTGGATTGTATGAAGTGTGCGATGCTTGCAATTTCAGTAACCCAGTATTATATAATTCTATAGTACTCGTATAAGTTAAGTCGATTTTATTTAGTTTGTTATTAAAAGAACAAACTATACGTATACCATTATACCGCAATATATTGTTAATACTTGATATTAATACAAAAGACTGTAGACAATGCTCTACACTAAACAATATCTTTCAAAAACAGATATTATGTTTTGCAATATGAACAAGTTTAAATATTATAATTAACACATTACTTATAAATATATTGTTTAAGCTAACATAATTAAGAATAAATAAAGTGACACTTGACAATTGTTATACTATTACACTAATAAAGTTTGCGCTTTATTCTCGAGGGTTTTTCCGAGCTTTGTAAGTTATAGTTCACTTCGTATTTTATCTTGTTTTTTCAGTAGTAATTTACCCATCTGGTTAAACAGACGATTCTTCAATGGAGTTATATTTTTATAAATCTTTTATATTAATAAAAATGTTTAAAACAACCAAACCACACACAAACGAGCTTTAATTAACAGTAAACTTAGCAGAAAACTGAAAATTGTTGCTTAAAAACAGTCGATTATTACTTTTATTATTATTACAACGTTCTCAATATTCGGTATTCGCTAATGTCTAATGCACATACAATTGATGCATTAGTGTGAAATACTGGTATTGCATTTATTCGTCATAATTCACAGGCATAACTGCAACCCCCAGGGAACTGCAACTTTGCACGGACGTACGTTCGGTATTGGATAGAAAGTGAAATTCGAAAAACTAAAAAAGCGCTCCGCTTGAGGTTTACGAGGCTACCGAGATTTTACCATCGGGCCTCCACAACTCCGTTGTTTATCGACACGTCCTCTCTTTTTTGGCTTCGTTTTGTTCATTTCGAATTTACATTAGCTTTCGTGGCACAAATAGTTATGCAGTTTTCCCTGAAGTTTTACTGCGTTTTTGCTTCGAAGATAAATAAATTACCGCCTATTTTCTTTTATTATTAGCGTAGATTATTGATCATAGATCTGAACTTTTGCACGGATGTAGGATAGGTATTGGATAGAACGACAAAAGTGGAAACGCTTAAAAAAGCGCTCCGGATGAGTTTACGAGGCCCCCGAGATTTTACAACTCCATTATTTATCGACCGTTTTTAATTTCATTTTCATTCTTTCATCATCCAGAAAAACTGTTGTCAACGAAACGTACAGTAAATAGTTCTCAGGTTAATGCGATATACAGTTAGTTACTATACAAAAATGATTTTACTTCTCTTCTACAGTTGATAAGACAACAACGTAAATTTGTAATGTAATCCTTTGGAAATAAAATAGATAATACGTTCGTAAATAATTATTCGAGTCCCGAGTGATCCTAACATAACAATGTTTGGTTTTTTGTTGTATTGTTTATTAATTTGATGTAATAGGTTATTTCTCTGTTCGTCCGGAAACTTAGCTGGTTTTGATCAGTTCTTGAACACTTTACCGGTCCCTAGTACAAAAGCGATTAGATAAGGACATAAAAGCGATGAATCATTACGATATTTGAACTGCCTTGTTCATATTACGTTTTGTGCTATCATAGCCGCCATTACATTAACATTTTATAACTCATTGGTTGTAATTAATGACCGTAAGAAAAATATCAACCGGAAACTGGATTCATCGCCTTGCAGACCTCGCCTGCGGTTCATATTGGAACTTGTATGCTCCGGCATTGTTATGTAAACAACCATAATGCAATCCCCACGAGATAATACTATTTATACTAGGGTGTCGTTATTTGGAACCTCATCGAAATTTTATCCTAGCGCTCCCCAAAGAGGCTTCAAATAAATAAAACGAGATCCTTTTATTTTTTCAGATTTTTATTTTAATATTTAACCCTTGACCAAAGGCGTTGGGGGTTTTACAGTTTTTCGATTGGTATTTTATTGTAGAACTAATTACGGCCCTAAAAATTGGAAATTCTTAAAATCCAGTCTACTTAAAAATTGTCAATCCGCTAACCATAAAATTTTGTATTGGTTATCCCATATCCATATGAAACTTTATAATTTTTTAACTTTCATCTAATGTTGCTGAAAAACATTGAAATATAGATTTGTCGTGTTTCTTGGTTTCTTTACGTTTTATGTGAGATATCGTATTCAGTCACTATTTAATATTATCAAACTCGTCGAAAAAGGAATTGCGTTTTGTAATACAAAAGTTGATTTACAAGGTTACAGGCTATGGAAGTTACATTAAAAACAGGCGACTAGGAAGTTTAATTTATAATGAATTTATATTTATTTAAATTACCTACTATTATAAATCCCCCATTACATTGGGGTTGATTTTTGTTACTTTTTTCGGAAACGTTAATTTATCTAAATTTTCCACCCACCCTACCCTTACTTATAACCTTTATACCACTGGAACTATAGTTTTTACGTCAAACTCAGTCATACTTTGAAGGTTTAAAATTTTGTTCCTATTAATTTCATTCAATAAGAATTTTTACAAGAAAATTACAAAAACCTACATATATTCGCTATGTAGGCGGTATTATTTTGATTTTAACGGATGAAGTCCTCACGTGGGAGAGAAGCTCGACGGATATGAAATTCTACAGAGTATTTCTACCAAATTTCAATACTAAATGGAGGAAATAGCTATAAAGCCTGCAGCATTTGTCATCACAACTTTTAACGAGAAAAAATTTCAAACTTCCTATGGGGCATAGTAAATGCTTATTTTAATTACAAAAAATATATAAACATTTTAACACCATTAACAATAAATAAATAATAAAAAGGTAACATATTATTATGTTAATTATATTATTAAAGAAATGGCTATAAAGTACCGGAATTTGATTTTCTATTTAAATTTAAGACAGATTAATTTGTTAGAATTTCAAATTTCTGGAGTCATAAAATTAGCCATATAAGAAAATACTAACTGTTATGACCGTAAAACCTCACGTATTATTTTAAATATAAAAATTTAGCCTCCGCGGCAAAGAGTTAAATATTAAAATAAAAATTACAGGGTTTGTGCTTATTTATTTGGAGCCTATTTCGGGGGCTGCAGTATAAACATTCATTAAGACCCTAAATAACAACTACCCTAATGTACATACATATAGCTATGATTATTTTCTCAATCAACAAACGGTGGTGCAGCCGTTTCGGAGAAAATACCATGCTTAAACTTATTCAATTTGTATTATCCTTTGCCAAATTTTATTTATTTTCCTCTTACGCCCATCTGCGTCCGCGATTGTTGCTTAAAGTGACCTATCTTGAAATTGACTATAAGTAGTTACTATCTTTTCAATTTAACTTTCCATCTAAAATTTTATAATTTTAATTTGAATCTTCAAAATGCTTCTTTACTTTCCTTTTTTAATTAAACTCTACATTCTCTTTGCTTTTTTTTACTTTTAATTATTTTATATCCCTTAAATTTTAATTTTCATCAACCATACATACGACTATAATGCCATGAATTTTACAAATTGTTGTAAAAATATTGATTATAAAATTTATAAAAGAAACCTCGCATTTACTATACGATATTTTCTGTTGGCAATAATTTTTATTGTAATTAATATTATATAATATAATTTATATCCAGTTTTCAATATAATTTAATTTCTAATATTTACCAGTCGAAATGTTTTATTACATTTGTTGCGGTTTTACTCTGTTTAACTGTTAATTCATAAAAAAATATTTTGTTTTACTACCAAATTTTTTTTAATGTTTACCAATTGGTATATCGTTTGGCGATTATTTTGTTTTAGCTGTTAGTATTATTATTTATCCATTTTATTTTGATATATTATTTAATATTGATTAATTTTATAGGAAGTAGATTTATTATAATGATGCACATTGTTTTATTTTGTTTATAAGTTTTTACTGTAAATGTAGCGTCAGCATTTTCTTGAAGTCTTGTAAAGTAGGTAAAACTTCTTGTTAGGGTTGGTTGGTTCGTGGTATACATATTATACTACTTTCCCAATTTAAATTTCTAATATACGTTTAAAATTCTCATTCTATTTTTCGAAAAACTTTCTCTTCTTCATTGGTTCTTGTTTTGTTACTTTATTTGTGTACTATTTATTTTAAGCAGAGATACCTAGTATAGCTAAAATTGGCGAACATGTTATTGATCAAGTAAGTGACTTGCATGAGATATTCAAGAGTAAATTTGTCGACAGGGATAGAATTGGTACATGTCAAAGTCAGAAGTCATTTGGTACGGTGAAATAACATCTTCTATTAATATAGAAAAAGTTATTCAGTTTTCCTGCTGCTGATTGGTAGGTTGCTAAAATGATTGTATTAGCTTCTTAACACAACAAGCAATAAATTTACTTTAAACTTCGATTAACTTGACTGATATCTGGAGGAGTGGTGTATTATGTTTAACAGTTGATGTTTGAAATCAAAGCTTTTCCTCCATATAAGTATGTGTATAATATCGATTTCGTAAAGTTGTTAATCGCTACTAACTATAATCAATATGTTTATACAAACTGCCACCAGCTACAGACATATTAAGGATCTTCGCCACTGATGAGATCCAATAAAATCGAAACATGTGCAGGGAAATTACCGAAAGTGATTAAATCTTGCACAACATTGTGTGTTTATAAAAATAGAGATACACGACAATGCTCGTTGGTAATTAAATTACCATAATTAGCACGAACAAGCAAGAAGATAATTTTTAATTAGATTTTGATTAAATTGTGACACAAGAACTTAAAATTTAATGAACTTCAAAATTATTAATTTAAAAGTAATGCCGTCTTACGTTAGGTAAACAAAATGGAAACACTTTAAATAAAAGAACAATGTAAATTGAATATTATTGCAAATTCGTACACAAATGCTCGTATAAGAGCAAATTCAATGTACTTTTCTTTATAAAATGAAACTTTATTTTATAAAATCGGACGATATTTGCCTTTACATTGCTTATTTAAATTTTAAAATTGTACAACGCTCGTTGTAAGTAGAAAGGTTCATTTTAAAAAGCATTATGAAAAGAAAATTGGTTACAAAATGATGAAACTATGAAGGAAAAATGAAGATAAGAGTCCTGAAAACTTCTAAACACTAAATTAAAATACTCTTACAGATCTTTTTCAGGAATAAAGAATTTTGCAATTTATCCAGTTGGACGAAAATCTGTATTCGAAAATTTTGACTCCAAAAAGTTTCATGGGATTTACAGTTTGAAATTATGTTAATTTAATTTCTTTTATAAAATAACGTTCATTTAGTTACTCTTATATAAATATAATGTGTTGACTTTTGTAACTGCTTTCAATGTAATGTGGAAATTGTTGAAAATTCATATTTCATGCTGAAAGTTTACACGCAAAGTAGAAATACAGTTTTATGATGTATAATATTTTATATTCTGAAGGTGTTTTGTTTGAAGTTCTATGTAAAGTTCTTAGGTGTAGAATACATAATACAGGATAATAGAAAAGATTTCAGGTGGTACCTAACAAGTAAGCAAATAAATATTTGTTCGATTGCTGTTTATATATTGGAAAACATTTAACGGATACTAAAATATAAATTATAATTTTCGAACTTTAGATTTTCCAGAAATTGAAGGTAAAAATAGAAGAAAAATATAGTTTATATAAACAAAACAAAATAAAGTAGCTGAAATAGAAGAATTTGTAACTTTTATTTAAAATTTGCATGAAAGGTGAATAATAAATTAGCAATTTATTTAAAAATTCCTGGCGAGCGTTTAAGATATCTTAATAAACTCGCATTATAATTAATCTTATGTGCACAAGAAATCTTACTTTGAAGTATTTGAACTAGTTTCTTTACGTCTTTTCGTGGTAATTGGTATTTCATGAGCTTTGAGGTATCTTACTTTGAAATGCTTTCACAACCTAATCTTTGTCATTGTGTATTATCTCGTCTCTTTTACAATATTATTTTGAAACTAATGTCTAAGTTTGATGTACACATAATACGAAACCTAATATTATAATTTCCTGCATATGCGATGGTAAGTACGACTTTAATATTTTATCTGCTACAGCAACCAACACCTTAATTAAAAATAATGTTATAAATTTTCATTTCCAAGGAATAAGAAAATTTATAGCCGAAACTTAATAATTTCCTTAAAAACCTTTAAATTCAAATAAATGCTATTATAGTTCATTATTTTTAATAAAGATATCATGTCTTTCTTAAAACTTTTCAATTATTAGACTAAAAGTTGCCGTTAAAGTAAGTTGACATAGCCATTAATATTAATCAAATGATATTGCTAAATAAGAAAGTTTGAAGTTCTAAAAGAAATAAGGAGAATTATAAGATAATTCAACACTTGATTATTATAAACGAGTTTATTCGGTTTCAAAACACTTTATACAGTACACAACAGAGTTTTGCGGTTTGAATTAACTTCTCTAAACTTTTCAAAATTATATAGAGTTAAA
This sequence comes from Podabrus alpinus, assembly GCA_932274525.1. NCBI lineage: Eukaryota > Metazoa > Arthropoda > Insecta > Coleoptera > Cantharidae > Podabrus > Podabrus alpinus. The sequence continues at coordinate 31,269,009 of OW026451.1, forward strand.
CAAGACATTATTAACGTACAGAATTTAAAATTTAATATCTAAAAGTTTTCTTACAGTGATGGTATTTTAATCTGTATGAACTCAACTGCAAATGTTGCGAAAACTATTTTGGACATACGGGTTAATTATTTGTGTGTAGGCAACAGCATAAATTAAACAACGGGAAATCAAAATTTGCAAAACACACCTTGAATAATAGTTAGCAGAAACCACATGGTCATGCAGAATTAAAAATAACAAAAATTGTTTTAAAATATCATTAATCAATAATAAGTTCGACTACAGCAGTGGGCTGTCGTTGTAAACTGCATCCTTCCAATATATCGGACTTTCAGGAGTTTCACAGCTCAGATCGCGTAACAAATATTATAATTTTAATAATACGTTTTGGGTGTTGAATAACGAAAATTTACTGCCTAAAAGTTCTTCCAATTAAGACTCTTCCGTGTGGTATTGTTTGATGCCGAACGTCGTGACTCATTCTCTTCTATAATTGTGGTGTGAATTTGAAGTGTTTTCACATATACTATAGGGTAGGGGACCACCTGTTTAACGGGGGCGCCGAACCAAGAGAAGCGTAATACACTTCATTTCGAAAAGGGTTTTCATGGCAGATTACCTAAGGTAATTAAGGTAAATAAGCGAGCTATCGAAGAAGACCACATTATTAATTATCTGTTTAATACCGGCTTGTATTTTAAAATTTATGTACTTTTTCCTTTCGTTTTATTAACCTTTGATGCATATCAACTATGATTTTATAAAAATAAAAGTGATTTTTTTCCGCAGGTCGTATAAATATCATTATTATGATCGAATATATCCCACCTTTCTTGTACACACTGAATTATGGGGCACAATTGAACAAATAAATATTAAAAATTAAATTCAAACATATTCCTATATTGCATGCTATAGCAGAAAATAATTCATCATTGCACCTAAACACACAAAAAATATTCGCCAATCTAATTAGCAGTTCAAACCTAGTAGCCCACTCTTTCATTACATTAAAAATATCAAAAACAGTTATTCATTTCAGTTCTAAAAAGTATTTGTAAATTTTTGGTTATATGCATTTCATCCTAAATTAAAAATTGCATTTTTAAAATAGCAGTGAAACAATTAACAATCCTGAAGGCCTTGCAAATTTTTAAATAATTTACTTGATTTCATGACCTAAAAAATGCAAAAAAAAACAGTAAATAATTTCAAATTAAATTGAGTTTTGCATGATTGATTTTATCATTCGACAATCGGTAGCATCGAGCCAGCAAATTCTTCGTTAAATTATCGAATATCATTTGAACGTAGACACTTTTTTAATTAAAGTAGAATCGCACAAAACATGGCACGTGATGTATAAATAATTTATGAAAAATTACTTTTCAGATTTTAAAATAACCCGTAGGTTGAGCATTCCATAAAGAGAGCTATTTTTTATACAATTTGAAGGCGAAGTGTTGAAATTGTGTGCATGCACTAAGGATAATTAGCATATTAAATAAATTAAAATGTTTATTTAATTTCTAGTGAAAATAATGAAAGTTGAAAATTCTCTGTTGGTTTTGTAATTTTGTTAAAATTTTTGTGCCTCATCACGAAATTTAACGGAAATGAGAATTATTTAATTTTTTTGTAACCGCTGAACTCAAGCCGTATGCAAAATGAAAGGATTCACAGATGCGATGCATTATTGATGTGGTAATTGAAAAATTGAAAAGATTTTCTCTTGAAAACCAATAATTCTTAAATGAAGGAATATAAATAGTAGGAAATTCAAGAATTCATTTTTAAATTAAATAATCAAAATCGTTTTCTTTTACATTACGACGTAAGGGCTTGTAACAAAATTGAAGTATAAGGTATTGAAAATATTTTTACGAGCAAATCAACCAAGAGCTTGGTTAAGTTGATTAAAATTTTATTAAAAAAATAAATATAATTTTATTTTTTTTTAAAGCAACGCAAAATTTATCTGCAGGTGGTTTCCGAGAAAGTGTGGAAATTCATGTTGCGAAATATTTGACCTAAAATAGTATGCAGCTAGAATACAGAAGAATTTTAAAAAAACTTCAATGGGGAACATGCATGAATAAAAAAATTTAGTTAAAACAGTATTTTCCGATTAATCCTATATATTAAATATCAAATCAGCAAAAATAACTTCTATTTATTGTATTTTGTTATAAATAATCCATTTTAAAATTCAATGATAATTTAAAATAAATCATGTGACCTTAAACGCAACGAAGTCACCGGCACAATAACTATAACCTCACTTTCATGTTTATTCTACTCGTGTAGAGTACTTTTTTAACTTTCTTGTTTTTAATTGATTTAATTATGATAAATAAAAGCTTTTAACACTAACAAACTTCAACTTTCAAAGCACAAAACCACAGAAAAATAATATAAATGAATGTAAAATTTAACTTGTGACGTCACAGGTCACTTGGCAAATTGCGCGGTCGTTTCGTTCAATTCAAATTGACGGATTTTTAAATATTTTTTAAATTATTATCAAAACGAAAATAAATAAATTAAATAGCATTAATTAGTATATTTAGTTATTTTTGATCCAACTACGCTATAAAAAAAATTTATGCATCTTCCCTATTAGTTCTATTTTAGCAATTCTACATTACTATAATAGTGTATAACTTTTGTAGTATATTATGAATTATCCTGTATATTATTATTATGCAGTCTATAATGTACATATTTTATGATATTGAAATTATTATTATGGCAGTAATATATAGATAATATTTTATAATGTTGGAATTATTAATACGGAATTGTTAGATGACTAATAAAGAGCGTAGTCGTTGTACAGTCCAAGTTTGAGATATTTAGAATTACTAATAACGAAACCTACGTGGGGATAGAATAATAAAATTCAACAATAATTATCTTACGCTAAGCTTATAAAACAGGATATTTTATTAATAAATACCAAATAACTACGCAGTTAGCTGATGATTTTGAGTCTGTTTCTAATTACATACTTGTAAGTTGTAATTTACAAGTAATCGTTATGCAATAGGCCTCAGGTTTAATTGAAATATTAACAAAGTAACAATATTACCGGTATTCAATCAAATATCACATTTCGTAAATCCACTCATTCGAACTAACTTAAAATTACTACTAATTCGATTACGTGGATTTATCAAAACCTTTAAAATGCTTCATCCGTTAATGGTTTTAAATACTTTGTTTTACTTGTGCTTACAGTTGTAGATTGCTCAAGTAATTTAAAAATTTATAATTGTTTGTTTGCAAAATTGTGTAGATATCTGTCGTTAAGGACCCAATTTTTTTAAGGATATAATGTTTTATAAGCTCAATAAGGACAGGTCTGTTCACTTCCAGTTAAAGTTCTAAATAGCTATGGCTTTTTTATTGGTGTTTTACATACTGCACACTTAAGAAAAAACCCGTCAACTACATTTTTTTCAAAAATGAGATTTTTGCGCCATATGAAAGTGTAATCAATTCTGCACCTAAATATTAAATAAAAACACCTTTTTTCTCGGCGCAAGCGCCTCGTGACAATTTCAACCTTGACGGTAAAAAGTCCTCACGAGCCTCGGAGAATAATATACTATTAAGCAACATGTTATAGTTTGAGAAATGCCCTATCTCCAATTATTATTGTATATTATTAAATGTAAGCTTTAAATATAATCAATTAAATAAGTCTCAAATTAAGTTTTCAAAAAAAACTTGTTTTTAGAAAATCGGATTGAAAAGACTGATGCTATGAACTCCTAAAGTTATTGGACGATTGTGAAAACTTTGTGTTTTAGCAGATAGGGCACTTATGTTTAACACGGCAGTGTACATAAAATTTTGCATTACATTTGTAAATTTTGACAAAAATTAATAGGAATCGATTCTGACGTTTTGACATTTCGAGTTAGAATTGATAAATTTAAAATGGATTTTAGAAATTTGGTGTTGTGGTTAATTCATTGAATTACTTGGCTAAGGATGGGAGGCCCTAGCAGAAATCTCTCTTGCCCTCCAGGTTGGGGGTTGTGGTAATGGACCTGCACCCCATCCCAGGGAAAGAACCATATTGCAAAAAATTCCTATTACCAAGCCTCGGAATATGGATAAAAGACGAAGATACCCAAAATAGAGGGAAGTGGCGATTGCAATGCGGAAGATGTGGCGATGGGCCTACACCTCATCACACGGAAAGAATCATACCACAAAAAATCCTGCTACCAAGCCTTGGAATATAGATAATGGTCAAAGATATCCAATATAGAGGAAAATGGCGATTAGAATGCGGAAGACGTCGTTAGATGTATCAAAAAACCGCAACATAAATTATTTACAAATTGTAATAATTATAATAAAGCTGGAATGTACCAATACCAGAATAATTCAAACACAAAAATGTTTCAAAAAATGCAAAAATGAAAGACAGACAAGCGTACAAGTAAAATGCAAATTTTGGTATAAAAATAATTTGGCTGTACTTAAACCATCCATTTACCCTTACTATAAATCTCCATACAATTTTATTTACAGTTTAATGAGTTTCGTAATAATAAATCAAAAATGTTCTATTAATAATAATAATAATAATAATAATAATATATATTCAATCCTGTTAATATTACAATATATAGGACAAGTCACGCAGTACAAAAGAAAAAATACATATACAAAATACAAAAATACAAAAAATACATATACAAAATTCAACTACAAACACTTCAACAGATCACGAAACTCCTGAACCGAGTACATACAGTGCTCCGTGAGAATGCCCTTTACGGCCGCTTTAAACGATAGTACCGTTTTCGAATTTGTAAAATTGTAAAATAATAGAGCCCCTTTTTAAGTTGTGCTACTGTTCGTACACAGAAATTTGATCATCGCCACATAAAATACTCATCTATCTTGCTTAATATGTAAGTACGATCATCCACATGAATTAAGATCGATTGAACATAACCTTCAGAATTTTTTCGTGGTGAACCTTTTTCCACAACTCTTCAGCCTTCTACCAAAGTTTACACTCATACTATTATCCGCACGTCGCACAATTAAATCAGTGGTCCCAATTTGGACCAACCCCAAACGCAAAAATTTTCTCCTAATTCTAATGGTCAAAACTGATTGTGCTTGGCTCTACACAACGGCTCTCTCACCGGCTCTCTTGAACCTGGACGTACCTCTTCTTTGGCGAAGTCAAATCACACCTTAATTCCTTGGTAGTTTATTAATCTTTCTACTCGAATCATATTTCCGCATTTATTAAATTTAATTCAGCAGTCCACAATTTTAGGTGCCTCAATTATATACGCAAGTATAAATTTAAAAATTTAAATTTTACAAATTAACATAAAAGTAATGGCGGTCAATTTAAAACCATCAATTGTAAGTTCGTATGTTTCAGAGGAGAATGGCCGATTTTATCAATTGTTCCTGGTTTTGCGTTTGTAAATGGACCAACATTACGTCTGCCTTATTAAAGTCAATCTAAAAAAACAAATTCAGCGTATAAAAATGTTTGCGTTCGGACTCGAAATATTTAAAAAATTTCAAGGAGGAAAATTATACTTCAACTCTTACCTTATGTCTTTGCGAAAGACATAAACTTAGAAATTAGTTATTTTTTAACTAACTCCTATAATACAAATTAACTCTTATGGAAATTAACCCAATATTTTCAAATAATTGAAGCAACGAATGGTCTCTCGCTGGTATGACTCAATTTACAGTAATGCAATTAAAAAAATGTTAAATGGTTTTTCACCGGTATGAACTAATAATAATATTTTTTAAATAAATTAAATTCGCAATCAAATCAAACTAAAATCTGCCTTCAATAAACTAAAATTATAAATTCACCTCGGGAAATAGGGGCCTACACTATTCTACATTTTTTACATTTCTTTTATTTTTGATCATATTTCACGCATATCATTTTTGTCTCTAAAATCTTTATCTCGTCTATTTGTTTCGTTTGCATCATGTTTTATTTTTTGATCGAGTTCTTAAACTTCACCGAAAATGGCTATCAACTCGATTTTCTCCTCCTGAAGTTGCTTTCCTTCGACTTCCTTTAAATCCATTTTTTCTCATTTATATTTTAATTTTTATCATCTATTTTTCACTTGTTTTGTCTACCTTTTCATTTATTTGATCTAACTTTGCGTTTGTAAATTCCTTTATGTCTTTTGTGGCTTCTCTAATTTCTTCGATCATTTTGTCTATTTTCTTATCTGTTTTATCTGCGCTTTCTTCCTCTAATTGTTATTCAACAATGTCAATTTGATTTATTACGTCTATTTTAATCTCTTGTGTGCATTATGCTCAGTGGCGTACCTAGACCACTTGGGGCCCGGGGCGGATTTATTTTGTAGCCCCCCCCTCACCCTCAAAAAAAGGTCATTTATCACTTTTTAATGTGGCTAGCCTTTTTTTTGCCTTAATCTAACCGTCTTCCATAAGCTATTGCCCTGTGCAGAGAAATAATAGATAGAATAAGGGAACAAACTCATGCAGTCCGAGGTCATCAATTATCATTACTGTTAAAAATGTTAAACTGATAAAAAGTTTTATCGTAAGACCCCGAATTCGAACAATTTTCTTGAGAAACATGGAATTATTTATTTTTGGGTGGGGCCCCCTTAGTAAAGGGGCCCGGGGCGGACCGCCCCCCCGTAGGTACGCCTCTGATTATGCTAACCAAATAATTAATCCATCCGTTACTCACAACACTAACATATGTAATGTAAAGTAATACTTTTATTTGTTTACTATTTTATAAAATGTTAAACACAATGTGCGCCCAAATTTTACTAGCAACCTTAGGGTTAATTAAATAACATCTACGTAAAGTTGTAACCAGAGATAACATGAGTGTAAAGTGCGACATAATGGGGAACATGCATGAATAAAAAAATTTTGTTAAAACAGTATTTTCCGATTAATCCTATATATTAAATATCAAATCAGCAAAAATAACTTCTATTTATTGTATTTTGTTATAAATAATCCATTTTAAAATTCAATGATAATTTAAAATAAATCATATGACTTTAAACGCAACGAAGTCACCGGCACAATAACAATAACCTCACTTTCATGTTTATTCTACTCGTGTAAAGTACTTTTTTAACTTTCTTGTTTTTAATTGATTTAATTATGATAAATAACAGCTTTAACACTAACAAACTTCAACTTTCAAAGCACAAAACCACAGAAAAATAACATAAATGAATGTAAAATTTAACTTGTGACGTCATCAGTCACTTGGCAAATTGCGCGGTCGTTTCGTTCAATTCAAATTGACGGATTTTTAAATATTTTTTAAATTATTATCAAAACGAAAATAAATAAATTAAATAGCATTAATTTGTATATTTAGTTATTTTTGATCCAACTACGCTATAAAAAAAATTTATGCATCTTCCCTATTGCGGGAGTAAATGTTACTTTACGGAGCAGGAAATATCAAATTACCAAGATTACGTAGTTTGTACCGGAATAGCCGATTTTTGCTTTAATTAATATCGACGTAATTCTGCACTTTATGCTGTTCTGCAGAAAAAAAATAACAGTCGAAAGCTTATAAAATCAATTGAATTTCATCATGTTTGCTTAGTTCGTTTATTTTAAAAATTCAATAATTTAATAATTTTAACGTTTTGATATATTTTCATATTATAACTAATAGCAACATAAAAATCCTATTAACACATTAATCGCATAGAAAACTAGGCAATGATAGGTGACTTAACTATTGGCCGTCCTACTGCGCGTTATAATCTAAAAGCTCAACATAAACTGTAATTTATGTTTAAATCAAGCCATAGAACCACACGTAAATCCGTAAATTTACAAAAATTAAAGGTGATTTTTATTTTAAAACAAATATTTAAATAATTTATAATTACCTATTATTACACTCAATATCAGTGTTATGATGTAGGATTAAAAATAACTAAAATAACTTTTATGGCGCTTTTCGTTTACTACAATAAAATTATAAAAATATTTATTGTTCTCAAAAAGTGGAGTTGAAAATATAAAAATCGATGAGCCCGACCTTTTTCTTCAAATATGTAGAATAAAAGTAAAAACGACTTAGTACGGCTGATGAGGTTTGTGAATTGTGAGGATTTATTTACATGACAGTCACATTTGTACATTATGAAAAAATGAAAGGCTTTTCACTATTCTAATAATTTCCAAGTACCCACATTTGTTTTGTTATCACATATAATATATTAAGTGCATTTTTGATTATCGGTAACAATTTGACTACGTTGCTATGAAAACTTTGTTGTCAAGTAAATGTCCGAATGCGAAGCATGAGGACATTTACTAATGACAACAAGGTTTGAATATAGCAAAGTAGTTAAATTGGACGATAATCAATATAATGCACGTAATAAATTCGGTAAGACTATTGCACACATTGGAATTTGGAGGTTAAATATAATTGAAGTAGTGTTTCTATGGTTATTGTGTAGCATATTTGACAATTTAAAGCATTACTTTGTATGTCACCCGCTGTGGCGAAATGGTGATAGTACATGAGTACATCGGACGTCGAATACTTTCAGGACCACGTCAACAGACTTTCAACAAAATTCTACGACACCCAAATTAAAAAGAGTGAACTGACGCAAAATCTAACGAACTTACGACAAGGAAATGCACCTTTTAGACTCAAACACCGACTGACGTACCAAAATTTACCTATTTTTAAACAATCACTAACGACAGACAACGAAGGCGACGATGAAGAAATCTAACGCACGCAACGCCACTGGTACGGAGTACACCGTGTACTTCCAAATTCCCTGTACATATTTGTAAATATTTGTAAATAGTAGTTTTAACCATTTAGCAATTAAGTTTTATTCAAAATTAAAAATTAATTTCTAGGAGCAGGTTTTTTTTCAACTTTTTCCTGCAACATTTTCAAAATCAAAAAACCCAACGAAAACGACATAACGTCAATAATAAAAAATTTCTTAAAACTGTTTAGGCACTATACCCATTAATCAAAGAGAGTTACGCGCTACGCAGGGTCTCTCAACATCTCGCTATTTGTTAAATTTTAATTTGTATAATATTTTGTATATTTTAAAATTATCTTATGTATGATATTATGAAAATAAATATTGTTCAATTCAAAAAAATTCAACATGAGTACATGATTAGCAATGAGAATATCCGAGGTTCGAATCTTGCCGACGGCGAATTTTTATTTCATATAAAAAATGTATCACATGATATAAAGTAAACGTACACAATTATCAAAAAGAAGCATATGTGCAATTATCAAAGCAACTTGAACAATTATCGCGTAATTCTAACTCCATTGGTTAGAATTGATCGGATCCCTAAATATCATTGGTTGATGTTAGTCATGTGACACATGTGTGCAATAGTCAACTAAATATTTTTTTTAAACGTTTATTTTTGTAACCGAATTTGGTATCGGCCTCGCACAATATGTAATTGACATTTATGTCCGATGTAAAAATAGCTTTTAAAAGAGAATTACATCTAATAATAATTTTCGTGTTTCACAAAACTATTTACGTATGAAAAATAATTTATTTATATGCAGTGCCTATTTTAATCCCCTTAAATTATTCGATAAAATATTTGTAAAAATCGGTTCATTACATCCTGAGATATCAGGTTGTGAATTTGTAAACTTGTTCACTTTGCATTTATTTTAAATTATTTGTTGCGTGCGGTTGTAGATTAAACAGAAAAAATTTGCTTTACTTAGATACATTTGAGAAAATTAAGTAGAAACATAGCTGAGTAAAAGTTACATGGGCTAGTCTGAGGTTTTATTAAAAATTTTCAAATTATTCAATTGTATTTCAAAATGTTATAATTAGAATGGAATTATTATTTTCTCATTTACAAAATAACAGTAATAACGAAAATTATTCAGTTGTGTTTCAATTCATTAAAATGTTCAATATTTTACACAATAGCAATTTTAACCTTCAATATGAAAAGTATTAACTTTTTTTTTAATAAAAAAATTCCGTTATCGATGAACAGAATTTGTTTAATGGATTGTTATGTATTATTTTCAGTTGTGGAGTTTATTATTTATGACACAATTGTGGAGTTTGCGAATGTGTATTTCTAATATTTAACAACGTGAGTGTTGCTTCAATGGATTATTATGTTTGCTTTGAATATTGGATTTAAATTAAAATACATTACAATGCATTGGTTTTAATTTAGAAAAGTATAGGTAATTAATATTTACTAGGTAATAATGAGATGATTTTGTTTTTAATTCCGTTGTTAAATTTCTTCATGCAGGAGGATAAACGTAAATTATACAAGCAAATTTTAGTCATGAAATTTAACTTCATAAATATTTATCTATTAGCACGATTGGAAAACATTAGGTTTCAACTAAAATTCTAGAAGTAATCAGAACTAATCTAATAGGATTTACGGAAAAGTTGTCAAATCCTGATTAGTATGTGCACGCAACCTGAAATTAAAGTCTTTGAAAGCTATCAGGATTAGAAGTATGATGCGTGTATGGGAAAACTAAAATAGTTTCAATTACTTCCAAAGTATTTATCTAATTGTTTTGTGAGCGTTTAGTAAAAACTATGTTTGATCATTATCAAAAGTTTCATTTAACTAAACCGGAATAAGTAAGTAATTAAACAGGGTTGCGAAATGAAAGAAAAACTGAATAAATAAACACAGCAGACAAAAGCTAAAAAATTAATTAAACTGTTGCAAAATAGCCAGAGGCCAGACGGGGTGGAACATGGGGGAGGTCTACATCTTATATCACCCAAAAAAGATGGATAAGACAAGAAAAATGTAAAAAACATTATTGTGAAGCAATTGAAATAAATGGGTTAACATACGATAGTAATTTTTACAAATGCAATCTATATACGGTTAGTTTTAGTTTAGTTCCATTTCTGAAATGTAAAAATAAAAATTTTATGCATTAAAATTTTAATATCGATATAACACATTTTTTTAAATTTCCTTAACATAATTTTCTTTCAGATAATATAATTTTTCATGTCGTGGCATAATTTGATCTCGTTAAAGAAATATTTTAGTCGTTTTTTTAAACATTTTCTATATTATCAAATTAAGTTGACATTTGGAACGTCCATCAATCTTGAACGAAATTAAAAACTGTTAGTGTTTCGAATTAAAATTTTATTAAAAAATATCCTTGTTTGCTTACAAAAAATTTTAAATGCACTTTATTCTAACAACTTTTTAGTTTTATCTTTTAGTTTATTTCGTAGCACGTCGCCTGAATATTGTCTGAATATTGAAGAAGTTTTAAAAGGTGCCCAACTGCGTACTGAATTCATAAAGAGACGCAACTTGTTTATTAACTTTTTGCATTACGCTGCTACCTTTTACTGCTAATATTTCAATTATCTTTTCCATTTTGTCTGCTAAAGATAAAAGAAGTTGTTAATTGTAGCTTCTGTTAAAATTATATTATAATTAAATTTAAATATTAGGTGTTTACACAGCTTAAACTACAAGTTATTTTATTAATATTCTCATAAAAACAACACAAATTGAATGTGAAATTTAGAAAAAAAATTTTCAGTTTAGACGTTTTCGGCACTTTTAAAATTAAAAAACTTAATTTAGGGCATGCTATATTTCTTCAAGTTTGTCATTCTATTTATATATTATTTTTTGTTTGTCGTATTAAAAATTCACGAATGGAACACTAGAATTTTTAGGTCAACACAATTATTTTCATATTATTTAATTTCGCTCTGGAGAAAAAGTTATTGGCACTTTTCCGATTTTATGATTAAAGATCTAAATTGTTAAGGATAGATTGCGAGATAAATACATAATTTCTTGAAATATTCCATTAAATTTTGTCTGAAAAGTGAGTAGAAGTGAAAATTCTCTGTAAGTGAGACCAAAGGCCGAACAACTACGGAAATCACGTATTATATGACTTGTACCAGAAGATACTCGCAGTGATTTAATACATTAGAAAAGTTTTGATCGAAAAGTTCAAAAATGAAGCAGTGAAACAAATTCATGTTATCAAATTCTAGCAACATCCCACATAAGTATAATAAAATAAAAAGAATAACATTATAAAAAATATCCAATTGTATTATACAGGTCTCTCGCAGAATTGCTGTCGGCTTTAAAGTGGAATACATTTTTTGTTAACTACGTAATTGAAATTTCGATACTCAAGGTATTGAGCAGTAATATTACAATAGTTATTGTTGTTATCTTAAATTTTACGAATAAAAATTGCTAATTCGATGACCTTAATTTTCCGGACTGTTATATATAATTGGAGCATAGCAGCAAGCTCAGAGACTATGATATATTAAAGCTTTTTTTTCCCACTTAATTATTGTTTACAATTTCATAGTTGAAATTTTTATTTTTGGTAATTTTCTTAAAACAATATAATTTTAGTTTAACTATTGATATCCAACAACGTTTTATTGTGGGATTTAAGTAATTCCATCTGAAAAGTGTGATTTTGGGTAGAAGACGCGCAAGGGTTGGGATCCAATAATATTCCTTACAATTTTTTTGAGATCATCTTCGCGAAATTTAAATTTAGAAGCTGTGTTAGTTCTTTTTGTCAACACAACCCATTACCGTTTATCGAGATTCGTTATCCATTGCATCTTATGTGGAAGAAAATTAATAGTAGGCATCATCCATCGCATAATTTTGACCAGCTTTGGATAATCAACGGGTCCAGAAATTTAATTATTTTGTTCCTTCAAGTCGTACAGGTGGAAGAAGAAATGTCGGAACACCATTTGTTTTGGTGCCGTAGAGAAACCAGTGGCGTATCATGGAGGTGGAAATTACCCCATAAGATAACTGCTTCTTATAATTTTGTTTATGGTTAATCACTTTTGTGCGGGTGATTTTATTACCCAGTTTATCTGTCCATTTGCGCAATTTGCAATCAACATAATTTATTTATCAACATAAATAATACAAGAAAATTTTCTTAACAGCCTAAATTTAATTTATGTTTGAACACTAAGTAGGTTATTGGAACGTACCTACTTGTAAAGATTATTGTGAACCCAACAGATCTGTTTCGCGTGCAAAAAGATAATATTGGGTTAAATTGAATTTATTTAGTACATTTATTTATGTTTCTTTATTTTTTACTGATTAAAGGTGTTATGTGAAGTTACTTTTTACAGCGCCCATACGTATTTGATGACCAGGAAAGTGCGTTACATTTATTAATGATAAGGAAGGAGTTAAGCGTGATATTTTCTAAAAATTAAAATTTTAGAACAGAAGTGCTTGATGTTCTGTTGGGGTCACTAATTAATTTAGCAAGATACTAATCATGCTGAAAATATGATCCTCAATCTTGATTCAAACCGTGGTATATAAGGTAGTGCCAAACCACTGTGCTATCGAGGCGATTGGTTTATGTTCAGCGGAACTTCTAAATTTCCTGCATAATTCTAAGACCGCTACAAGAGGTCATACACATCTTTTTAGGGAACTATTCTTATTTACCCTACAGAGATTTTCCCGTTAAATTTACGTAGAATTGAGCTGTCTACAACTATTTATAACTTTTTATCATTAGATTTTCCGAAAAATTTTCTATAAAAATATTTTTCAAAAACTAATTTATGTCATTTTCGTGAAAAAAAAGAAGAGCGGGAAAAACACTACTAATAGAATAATTTTTACCACAGTTTTATTTACTTTAAACCTTAACATTATACATTTTTCAATTAATGTTTTATCAACATTTTCTTCTTCTACTTTTATTAAGAAGTCTCCCTCTTAATATAGATCCAGGACCTGTTCTTTACTAATTTTTGTAGTTAGTTCTATGAGCATTTTTGGTTTTTACATTAAATTTCAAGTAGCTTCCTAGACTTGCCTTTCGATGTGCCTGTCCTTGTTTTCTTTTTGCTATGATGGCAAATCATTAACACAAGGGGACCTATAGCTTAACGTGCTCTCCGAGGCACGGAGGCGGTAGAAAAATTTTTATGTTCAGACGTGGAGTTTAACCGGGAAGCCCTACGTTAGCAGTTGATCGAGCTAATTATCAGGCCATGACCGCCGTCGGATCAACATCTACTTCTCGATATTCAACCGAGTTAAGTAAAATTATTTTTCCGCACTAGTACGGAAAAGTACGTAATTTACACAAAGCCGCACTAAAATGAATTTTTTAGTTATGCTTTATTTGATTAAAGTAAATAACTAATATTTAATTAACATTGCTATGATTTTGATTGAAATTCTAAATTTATAATTTGATTTTTATCAAATTGTCCTACGTTGAATTTATATTCATTATTAATTTATATCTGCTGTGATATTTAACAAAATTAAAAATTTGAATTGATAAATTTATAAATGCCACATGTTTAGCTCTAAAATAAAGTTGCTATATTTCTATTTAAAACTAAATATTATTTGAGCTGTGTCTTGTATTAAATTTTGTACATAAAATTTTACAGAAATGTTTAAATTTTGATATTCATAAATTATTATTATTACAAGCAGCAATTTTCCGAACTTATAGTTAAAAATAAAATCCTCAAACTGAATTTTTAAATATTGTTATAAATATGCAAAGATGAATGATCGTAAATTTTATACCTGCAGGGTTTTTATTAATTATAATTGTTCTTACCAAAAACTGTAATTTATTTTCTAACATGTTATTCTTGGCAAAATTTAGTTTTACTATCGGTGTCCCGATGTCCATAAAATTGAAAATGTAGCTTCTTCAAACTTGGGGTTTTCCACTTATTGACCATAAATTTCATAAAACATCAACTTTTTATTATTAATTTCGGCAAATTTTAACTCTTAATATGAATTTTTCTTTATTTAATTCTTATAAACACGTTTCTTGTAATTATTAATTTCGTTATACTTTTAGAACTTTTTCTACTGCTTCCGTTTTACTTCTTCATTTATAAAAATTTATCAATACTACCCCCCCTTAATTATTATCAATTTCTTTTAATTTTTAAACATTTATATCTGCATTTTTGTTATACGCCCTCCCACGTTGAGTTTCGTAGCATGAAGGCATACGTCTTCTCTCTTTCTTCAACGCTCTCCGCCAAAAAAAATAGTCCATGTTAAATAATTTTATAAAATTCAAAATTTAGACGCCTAACATTGTTTTATTGCCACTTTTATCCCGTTATTGGTAAGATTCACTATTGTTCACTTTATTAACATTTTTTATTCATTTTTATCAAATTATAAAATTTTTAAAGCTTTAACATCAAAAACAGAACACAAATTCTTATGACATTTATACGATTATAAAACAAACTTAAAGAAAATAGAGTGGGTTTGCAGAAGCACATTCCCACCACTTGACAATCATCCACCTCAACTAAAATAATTAATTTCTTTATCAAAATGACATGTATAATCTCTATTCAAAATCTTGATAACCTAATTTTCAAGAAAAGTAACATGTCAAGGACAATCGAGTAATTTTTTTTCCTATTTAACCTTGTTGAAGTTCTGCCAATTGGCCAGACTTGCTTACGTAAATTTAGAACCAATACTTAAATTTACAGCATGTTGATGTACATCTGATGAAGGGCTAGCTCAACCATGGATCACACCAAGCCACTGCTATGGTAATCCAGTAATTAATATCACTGCTACAATCCCGATAATTTTCTGTCATTGAAAATTGTTTGCAAATAACCTGCGCAACCACGAATAATCCGCAAAATTTCAAAATGCGAGGAATGTTAAAAGAAGGTTGGTGTAAAAACTGAATTTATAAATTAGCAATGAGAAAAAACATTTTTTTTCTAATTTTTCAATTCAAGTCTTACCCCTTTTTTTTAAATTATTAATATTTCATTCATTCTGGGTTTTACTAAAATTTTGGAGTTTGTTATAGATTTACAAAATTACAGATTAAATTTATTAAATGAATTTATTCTTTATTTATGGTTTACGCACCATAAGGATTTCAATGTTAAATTCTTGAACGCTTAATTTGTGCACTCGTGATTATTTTAGAGAAAAATTGTAAATAAGATTTTTGTAAAAGGAAAAAATGCGGCATCCACATATAGAATTTTTTTTCGTAAATTTTTACTTTTACATAAGGTAAAAAATTAAGAAAACTAAAAGTGTTGATTTTACAAAAACCAACATCACCTTTTGGAAAGCGTTGATACAAAAATCAAATACTTGGATAGCAAGGCACTACTGAGTTTTGTTAAAACTCTATTTTTAGTTCCTTTAATTTTTACCTTCTGTAAAATGGAAAATAACAGAAAATATATTTTTTCTCCACAAAGAATTTATGTACTACGAGCTTTCTTTAAAATAATTATGGGAGCAAAAAATTAAACATTAAGAGAAACACGTTGAAATGCGTAAGTTATGTCGTGGTTCGTATTCCACATTAAACTATAGGGTCCTTGTTTACGTTTAGCCAATCTTGTAATTCTGTCTGACGGGTTTGTCTAGATTTAACGGAATGGGAATGTTCCGACTAGAAATTTATCCTTTGCGGAGATTTACAGGGAATTGAGTCCAGTTTGGCTTATCTGTAGAATATTTTTACGTCCGATCAACAATAAACAACTACATTCTAAATAATTGAGGCTCTATGTGGGGTTGTACCTTGAAAACTATCGGGACTAGAATAATACTGCTTTTTAGTTTCACGCAGTGAAAGTTTAAATTAGTTTAAAAACGCCAATCAGGACTTGGTCACTAAAGGGTTTAAACAAAAAAATTGTATTTCGGAGATATTTCGTCGCAAATCCCTTTTTACGACGTGAACAAGTTGGCCTAAAGCTAGATTAACCTTCACACTATCAAAAAAGTCTCACAATAAATCTCCACTATCAAAATTCCAATTAAGTATAAAAACAAAAAATTTGACTTGAATTTTACACCGTGCAAGACCCTGTATATATATGTAATACTAATATCAGCAACATGCCACAGACCTTCTAATTGATTAAGCTAATTTGATATCTTGCCAAAACCAGATATTTTATAATATAAATTTACTTTTCACGATAATGTTTAAAATTTATATTTTAAGTTGCTGCAAACAAATTGTTTTTAAAAAAGAACCTTTAGTTTGGAACAAACTAGCCAGATATTCTAGGAGAAATTTAGTATTGGTGACTATACAAATGTAGTTGGTGGAGACCTGACAGATTGCGATGGTTTTACATTGAAACACTAAAATTTGAAAAACGTAAATCACATTCACTATCATTGTATCAGATTGCAACACTATAATATTTAAGTAGCGGTTTAAAGCTTCGTAATAATTTTTACAGTTTGATTTTAATCGTCGATGCAAATTTTATACAAAAATTTAGTTAAAATGCATATAAATAATACGTACAAAAAAAATTTGTTTTGTGTTATTTATTTTGAACTGTGTTTTTTTTATAAACCTACATACATAGATGCGATTTATTTAAGCCACAAATATTTTTTATATAGTGGTTTATCGAAATTGCTATGGTCGATATAAGAACGCATTCTTATAGAAGTAGTTGAATTATCAGAATTTTTATTCCAATCCCGCTTATATTTTTATTGCATTAAAATTTTATATTTTTTATCATCAGCGAAACCAGTACCGTACCACTAAAATGGGTACTACATATTATAATACTGTAATAAAAATCAAAGTAGATTTCGTTTTTAAATTTTCCGACAGATTTTCATGCCGAGGTGCATTTACTATTGTTTAAAATTATTATATTCTACTAAGAATACAAGTGCATCGATTACTCGGGAAGTTTAAAGCTTAACTGTGGGATTAATTCAAAATTGGAGCAAGCATAATTAATTATTGTTTTATTTATTTATAAGGTAACAGCAGTGTTTTTTTTCACCTAAGTGTCCCAAGTGTACAATATAATATATTAAAAGAAAGTTAAGAAAGAAATAACCATTATTCTGAAATGTCGCATTTTTAAGTTAGGTACAGGATGTTAAAATTTTATTATAGAAATCAATTTTATTACTTTATATCTCACAAATCGTTTACGATATTGAATTCGAATTTGATTCGGGTTTATTATGAATAAAAATAGAAAGCGTCGACTATGTCGCCGCGCCCGTCGAAAAGGCATGCACAGGTAAAATTTGACTCTACATTTTTGAATGATTACAGGGAGAGCTTTTATAAGTATTGTGTGCATCCTTACGCGAATTGTTCGGGTTTTAAGCTGATCTATTTGATGCGCGTTGAGTATGTATTTATAAGCTAAATTTAGTATTCTAAGATCATTAAGCACTAACAATCGGAGAAATATGTCACCGTCTGTGATTTTTGGTAAACACCCTTTATTGGAGTACACACGTTTTCAAAAGTTAATTAATAGTAATTGGATTGAAACGGGGATGGTGTAAAAGCGACTGTTTAAATTGCAAATGGTAATCACATACAGTGCTTGTTTTAATCATCAGAAAATGCTAAAATAATCATAAATTGGTGTGCGAAAATACAATGAAATAATTTCCTTTCTGAAATTTAAACGGAAAAATGATTCAAAATTAAATCTTACTTGATGATGTCGAATTAGTACTTGAACTATTCGTCGTTCCTGAAACGGTTCTATAATATGGTGGGGTTCCACTATCGGGTTTACCCAAGGGGGTGGTAGACCCTAAACGTCGTGTAACGTCTGGTGCTGGAGGCAGTCGGTCTTCCTATAACAAAACACAGTACGTTAAATGTTGAACATGCTATATCAAACAATTTCAAGCTTAGATAAAGTGATCAAATAACAAAGAATGGATACCGTAATGCTACATTCATTACAGTACCTTCAACAAACTATTTGGTATTTCTCGTATTCTTATGATATATTTTGTATTCCGAACCGATTCATTTATTTCGAGTAAACGTTTCTTTCAATCCTATTTATAAGACCACTCGTTCATAAATTTTGTTATTGATGTTGGCGCTGCAAGCAATAGAAAATTTAGTAGATTCGTTTATTGCAACGACAGAGAGCTTTACAATGATAAATTGCACTTCCCATTAATGCAACAAAGTTTAATTATCTATACCGTAACGACACATAAACATTTAAAAACGTATTCAATTAGTCCGTGCGCGAACCTAAGGGTCTCCAAGGTGTAATAAGTGTGGAATATCCAAATTCTAAGACGTAACATTAAAGTGTTTTTATACACAAACGTTTATTTGCCCTATATAAAAAAGATGCTAAATTTTAAAAATAAAATGTAAAAAAGCGTACTTCCGTTAAAACACTTATATTGCATTTATTTATGTTGCCGTAAATTTTAAATTAACTGCTGAAATACACAATAGAACAATTAATTTTACAAAATTGTGAAAGGAAAAAACGAAAAATTTTCTGTTGCATTAATTTTTCAGACCACGAATTTAACACACATTGCGTTGTAAAATTTAGTTAATGCGAGAAATAAAAATCTGCAGTAAAATTTAATTGCATTTTTACTTGTAAATTATACATTTTGATTTTTGGGTATATACTAATGGCAATTGCCCATTGTTGTACATATTGACGTTATTTAAACTAAAAAAATATTAAACCGAAATCCAGTTCTTTTTTTACCAAATATTTTTGTTGTTGGAAAACTATAAGAGTTAAAAATGGTTTTCCAAATATAATTTAAATAGGTACTCAAATAAATTTTTTAATTCGACACAAAAATGTAACTTTTTTATTTTATGAGAATAAATTGGGTCTACGGAAAAATCGTATTTTATTTGTCGGCCTGTTCTTATATTTAAATCATCAATGCAGCCTTTCAGTCAAAAAAATTACTCCAGTCTGGTATAGAAAGTATAATAGTAAGTAATCATGATAAATTGATTTTGAGATATCAATGGAAATACAAGTTTTGATTTTGGTTGAATCCATTCTATTCTGACTAATTTCGGGAAGTTATTTGCTGGAATATGTCATGAGAAATTAGATTAGATTTAATATAATTTTGTAAAACTAAGTGTTTTTACTCACTCATTAATAAAAACCAGCTATTGAATATTTATAATGGAGCAATCAAAAAAGATCGATTATATTACCGATATAAAAATTTCACAAGAAAAAAGAATTGATATTATCTAAAAAAGGACAGACTGGAGATTTCCGCTAAGCGAGGCAGATGGGCCGAGCAACGTCGTCTATTTTAATATAAAGAAAATAAAGGTGCTTTTGAAATAAATTAGAAAACTATAAAATACATAATAAACACATAGCATTTAATTTGGAAAAAAATATTATTCAATTTATTTTATGAATCCACGATAGCACGAAAACAACGAATCACAAAATATGACTACTTCTTTTCAAAAATAATAAATCCCAATCCACTTCAAGCTTTAGATTATTATTGGAATGTTTTGCTCCAATAATATTAAAATTACGTTGTTGACATTCAAATTTTTCATACCATACCTCCATATTTCCATATAACCATATTTCAATATTGATGGTCTATAAATTATTGCGAAAAACAACTTAAGATATTTTAAAACCGTCAAGCAAAAGTAGGAATACTTGACTTCGTGGTTTGAAACATCTCTGTAACGTTCAGAAACGCACTGTTTTAGTCCTAGGTCGCCAAAAGTGGAGATTTTTATGATTACCGATTTTTGATTTAAAAAACGCGTATTTTATTATAATAATTGTAATGCAACTAACTTTAGCATTAATTGTGAGTATAATTGCTATTGAATTTGTATAAAAACCTGAATGTTAAAAAATAGATATTTTGATTTTAAAATTCAAATGTATTGGTGTCACCAACGTCAAAATAAAATCCTTAATAATCCAAATATTGATGACATGATGACTTCACAGCATTTTGATCGGTCTTGAAGAAGCCTACAAAAAAGATAGGCGAAATGTTGACAGTTACATTGCATTTTATTTAATACCTGTCCAATATCCCGATATCAATATAATCTAAACTAATACTAAGTTAAGTTTTTAAAAAAATTAAGGATTTATTTCTCATTTATTCCTCATTTCACGAGGTTATAAAACAACTCGTACTTGCAAAAGTTCAGTTTCTGGCCTAGAGATACAAATATATAACTATTTCCGCACACTTGTCATGGCAACGAGAAATAAAAATATGCTGTTCAGTAAAGCGTTATTTTCGGCATCGAAAAAGATTGAAAAACAATATATTATATTATGTAATGTTTAACTTATTCAATAAATAGCAATAAAAAGTCGTTGAAGCAGTGGAACTTCGTATCTCCAATTGATTTCATGTGAAGATCTTTATTTAGGAAAAACTAAAAACAGTTTCATAAATTATGTTGTCATAAGTTTTCAGCCTTTTTAATTTTCCAAATTTAATTTTATTGTTTTTATTGTATCAAGTATTGCTATTATAAAATTTGCTTACATTTGTATAAAAATAAATAATAAACCTAAATAAAAAATTCAATGAAAAAGAAAATATAAAAATAATTTTAGGAAATATTACTTCTTTTACTAATTAAAAATGTTTTCATTTGTGTAGAGTGCTCTCATAAAGTCTGACAACAAATTTAAATCATTAATGTGATTAATGTTTTATATAGGTTTTATATAATGATTTCAAGTTGTGTATTCAAAACAGTACATAAAAAGTTGGACTATGGGTTCTATAGTTATGGTTCATGGGTAAGATTACCAATCTCTCCAATATTATTTTTGCCGTGTTTAGGATTGCACGTTAAATTAGTAGTTCTGTGATCACATCATGTCAGTAGCTATGTTGACTTCATGTAATTCGCTTTTAGGAGTTTAATTCAATTTTATTGTAATTTTTATATCATTATAGTCAAATGATGCAACATTTAAAAATTAAAAACTTCAGAATTCCCCTCTCATCTCTTAAAAACCTCACGTACAGAACAATAAACGTCGGTATATTGTTTATGTAAAGGTTAAAAAGTGTCGGTGCTAGTATCGAACCCTGTGGAACACCCACGTTGATTTTCCTTCTCGTGGAGGTGGTGCCGTTAACTGCAGTTGATCTAGCTATCATTCAGAGGCTATAACCGTCGTCAAAACCAAGCTTTCCTTTGTATATAATTTTTAGTACATTATGATGACCTCGTGTTATTACTGTTCTCACTTCATTTCAGTCAATGAACTGCTGACTTGAGATTAAAATATCATGGGAAGACTGGGAATTTTCAAACTATCCGACAAAACTGATTTCATCACTTCGGGTTTATTTTTAATATTTATTTTTATGTAGAGCTTTGTTTAATATTCTTTTTAAATGCTTAATGTTATTCATGAAATTATACCCTATTATTATACGAGATTTTCATTGGCAACACTCGAATGATATATAAAAACTGAACCAAGAAGAGATGCGTTACGAATAGACATCCATAGGCATATAAATGGTATTTTATAATTTATTACACTCATCTTTTAATATGCGATTGATAGGCCGCACTACAACGTTTCTAGGTCGGTAAATAAAAAATGAACCAATGAGAAGTGCGTTACTAACAAGTATTAGATAGAAATCGTTCCTAAAATCGGCCATAACTGGAGGTGAAAAGATCAGAATAATAATATTTTCATAACACAATAATAAATTATTTATAAAATTAAACTGTGGGTAAGTTGTAAATTTTATGCGAGCATAAGAAGTAATATCGATATTGTGTTATTTTCTGTTCTATTTGTAATTTTTGAATTCAAATTGTTAGAATATAGTATTCACTATGTCAAATCTACCCTTTTATAGTAAGCAATGATGTGACATATTATGGCAGGTGGTAATTCTGGTTTTCCATAATTTGTAAGAAACTTTAAATAATATGATATGCCATTCAAAGTTTCTTCGTAACATTTATAATTATATTTAATATATTATTATATAAAGTACTAATTATCTTATTATACTCTGTGTAATAATGTTTAAAATAATAAACATAGAGTAATTATTATAATACTATTTGCTTTTATTCCGTTTATTATGCATTTTTCACAATAATTTAGTTTTTCTTCGACATACCTATTACATTCTGTCAGTCCTTTATTCCATTTTTTACAAGCGTGAAATTGGTAAGTATTTTTGAAAAAAATAAAATAAAAGAATAGAATTGGCTACAAGCACAAAAGTTTAGATTTTAATGACATTAAAATATTTCAGTTTAATCCGTAAAATTTTTTGAAAATTGCTTCAAGTTTTGCAATATTGTAAAGCTCTTTAATATACCTAATTGTGTGCTTTAGAGAACATTTGAAATGTAAGACAAGAAACATTGAACAAGAACACGTGAGTTGAAGGTTAATAAGAATATTACAGTAGGCACTAAACTTTACATCACCTACAGGAGACATACGATGAGAATTAAGGGTCTTGAGTATAGACCCTAAGTTTAAAGTACTTCTTAGATGCTCACAAGGAGATACTTTCGATGCGTTGAGTTATTATGAGGAAGGGTACCAAAATGAAATATTAAAGTTAGAAGTCAACATTTTTGGTATATGAGTATGAAACATTGCATTATGCACAATCGAGAGAATTTTGATCCTGTACCTACTGCGCCTATGCATTAAATTTGTTAAATTAATTTATTACTCTTTTTCGATGTAATTTATTATTTTTAGTGATTTTGACACAAATACCCTGCTATTGTATAAGTAAGAAGTCGACACTTTATAAGTTTTGTCACTTTTAAAGATTTTCTGTTCACGCCTGTTAACTTTGGGAGAATTGAGGGTTCAATTTGTAATCAAGCCACAAAAACGTGATCAGCAGGTAAAATTTACCATTGCATGGCTATAATTACAACTTCCTTAAAACTTCGTTTAGGAGTGTTAACCAGGAATAAATTAAAATGTCATCAAATATGTTCAAAAGGTATAACTTAATTACCTTGGTAGTTAACACTTCGTGTTTTAACATACATAAATATGATATTATGAATTCGCACAAGTTTTAGTCGTAATTTAAAATTTTTATGAAAACGTCCAAATAAAACTTCCTGAATATTATGTTCTAAAACCGAAAGAATTTTAGCCTACTATTTTTGGTTAAAATAATGTCTGCTCTTTACGCACCGCTTTTTTTCTTGATCCTAGTTGAATACGTCGAGCATTACGTGTCCTGACAAAGAACATGAATAACATCACTACGGTTAGATGCAGCGATCGAACATGAAATACCCTAATCTTCCAATACGGTTTTTACCATATGAATTCTACTTTCAGTATAATAAAACCATTATTTTTAATGTTATGAAAACAATAGATGGGTTTCTTTATTTCTTGAAAATTTCAAAAATATATTATTAATGCTTTAAGTGTATGTATTGAAGATCAATTTCTTCAGAATTAGGTATGTTTTCAGAATACCTAGCTAAGTATCGATAATTTATTTTGTTTTTATATTCTATTTTTGGAACATAATAATGAACCTGTCTTTCAATTCATTACACCTATCGAGATAACTAAATGTTAATGCAAGATTTATGTTTAAACTTAAACACTTTGTGATCAACTAAATGCCTTAATAGAGTTAAATTTAATTATGACCATTAAATTAGATAAATCAACAAGGTCAAAATTATTTCTGGTTTGAAGATTCCAGATAGAACAGTATAAAATAATTGTTATTAAATTATGAAAATTTAGTTTATCTCGGGGACCATGGTGACATTCCCGTCAAGAGATGTATAATAAAGGAATTAAATTTCAATATAGAAAACATGATTACACTTTCAACATAATTAATATTGCAGTATTTAGGGTACAGAAATGATAAAATTTTTAGAAACATAATTAGGAATGGACAACATAATATAACGAAATAACAACATACATATACTATATACTATATATACTATATACATATACTATATGCAATTATTATTACTGCAACGTCGATACAGAGCTGGTACTTCCTTAAATAATTAAAATGTTTTGCATTTTATCGACGACCTGAAAATTTCTGAATTTTTGTTTTCCGAGTTATTTATTATTACATTGAACAGTGCTGTTTAAATAATATAACTATTTAAATAATGAATGATCTTTAAACATCCATTTAAAATTTTATAATAATAAACATCTTATACTTATTACTTTCTTGCAAACCAAAAAAATTTCAGAACTTTAATGGAAGAAAAACATTAAAATCTGCAAAAACAATCGATAGGGAAACCGACCGGTTTCAGGACCTAAACAATTTCGCGTTTTACATAATATGTACAACGTATATTTTTTCAAAAAATTCCCGGTTCGTTCGTGAACTGCTCTAAAATAACTTAAAAAGTTGTTTAAAATCATTACAAAATTTCTTTAACTATTTTTAACTTCAAGAGTAGCTCAACTCTTCCGAGTTTAATTACTTAGAGCCAACTCCAAGTTTTACAGCGATTACTCAAAGAACTGTTAAGTTAAACTTCTTAAATTATAATGTCCCAGAAGGCTTCTAGTAGTCAAATTGCAATATAATAATACTGCGTGCTTAGTTGATAAAATTAATGATTTTATGACACCTCGGATATGAGATGCTAGAAGATATTCCTTAATGCTAGAAATGCAATCCGAAAAGAACGTCAAACGCTAGAAACAACAGCTTATAAATAAGTACATACGTAATATGTATCTCTTTTTGTAAGCCCTATACACCGTAGATTTTATTGGAGTAAATGCCGACTTCTATAAACTGAGATTTCTTGATTTTGAGATCTCAAGTAGCGTTCGTATAGGAATTACAGTTGTCTTGTTTTGCATTGTAAGAGCGTGCCAGAACCAATCAATTTAAAGTATCTCTCCATGTAATTATGTGATTTGATTGGTTCTTGCAAGCTGCACAATACAAGACCAAACAACTAATCAATGTGTGAATGCTACGTAGAGCGACATTTTTTATACTAAAATCGGCATAGAAAACAAAGAAAATGTTCTCTTTAAAATATATTACTGATATTGTTAAAACTTCCCAAAAGAATTTTTAATTTCTCGTTATATTTTCTATTTAAATAAACCTTTTAAAAATATTCACGGTTATAATTTATGCATAAGTCTTTCGTATTTAATTTTTAATGTAAAAAGTTTTGCACGTATCGGAAATCTGCTGGGTTACTTTATTAAATTTGTCAAATTTTCACCTTATATGAGAGTAAATAATGAAATCTCTTTTGAGAGAATATTTCAATTCTTATTCTACCGGAAAGCGGTCTTTATCGTATACCTTATACACCACCAACACCAACCTTAAATACAAAAAGCATTCCATATAACAAAAAAGAAAATAAAAATGAACAAAATGAACAATATCAACTACGCTTTTAATAATTTTGTAGAAAAATTTAATAAATGTAATCTACTTTACAGGTAGGTACTATGTGCATGTCAAGTGTAACATTCTGGGCTTATTACGGAATTCCTAGCCACGTTAATGAAAATAATTTAAAAACTTCGACTTTATTGAATTAAATTTTTTACAAATTTAAATTTGGCTATTTTTAATTAATTGCTGTTTCTAATACTGTTGATGCGTTTTATTATGAAAGATGATCTGTTTTAAAGTGGATTAAGGGCCAATACTTTCAGGGTGGATATAAATACATCCCATGAAGAAAATCAACAAAAAGCGCAATCTATGATTTTACAGCCTTTTGGGAAAATAAATGACAAACACCAATTTTAAATTGTTTTTAATTGGCATTGTCAATTACTTTCAATTCAAAAGTATTTAATTAGTAGTTGATTTATTTATTAACCTTAAAATGGGCCAAATTTAAATGGCTCGAAACGTTGGACAATATTATTAAAATATTAGGTAAATTATTAACCAATAAAAATTTTATAACTAAACAAAAAAGGGCAATTAATCTAAAAATATGCTAATATTTATCATTCCGGTTAATACATAGATTTCAATTAAAAAGAAAAAAATTTCAGTTAAACAATAATTAAATTATTATTTAAATAAAACTCACAATACTTCGAAAGCTGATAATCCGATTGTAATTTTTGAATGTGTTTTTACTATTCCAGGTTTACTAAACTTATGCCCAAAAAAAATTCCAATTATGGAATTAATTTCTATAATATTATTTCATAATACGTTTAGCTTTTTAATACAAATTTATGAGCTTTTATAATCTAAAGCTTCGCTCAGACCAGCGCAACGCAATTGCAAACCGAATGATAAATCATACGACGAATACTGGAATGAGGAAGAACGTTTGGGTTGGCTTTACCAGTTTTTTGTTTGTTGTATTCAAACTTGTTGCATGCTGAATATTACCAAACGATATTACAGCAAGGTTGTAATGCCTTTTAGTGAAAACTCCATGTTCGTTTAGATGTTCTGCTGCGCTAGTCCGTACAAGGCTTTACAATTTTTATATTATCCTTATTAATATTTAATATGAAATTTTACGCATAGTTTAGTTTATTGTGGCTTAGCTTCTTTTATTAAGGTTATTTTAATTGAACTAAAGACTACGACTTCTGCAGAAGTTATTTTATGATCAGTTATTATAACAAGTAAAATTACGTTTTCTCAGCATTTCTGGCGGAGTGACGGCAGTAACGTACTTTATTGGTTCTTCGAGGTCTTACAAATTTTGTGGACGTGTCTCATAAACCTTACTTACCCTCATAGGAAGAAATCTTAAGCTGTAAAATCTAGCAATTTGAGATATGATTCGATAAATATTACGTTTTCGTATTAATTAAAAAGATGAATTGTGTATTAAAAAGCTGATGAGTTTTGGTCAAATTTAATTGGAGAAGAATTTTTGTAGTGCAATAAAAAATTAAACGTTATAGCTTATAGCTATTATTATTACAATTTCATTTAGATGCAATCGACAAAACCATTTGCTGATAAACTTATTCTCAAGACAGAATTAGGTTAACTTATTAAGCCGTGCTCATTTTGAACTTGATGAATGCGCAAACCCAAGATAAACAACGTTGAATGGAAATGTGGATAACTTTTTAATACATTATGTTTAGATATAACGAAAAACGATTATTTCATTAGAAATAGATATGACGAATAAATCAAATTAATAATTATTTAAAAAAGTAAGCATAGTCGGTGCGAAATTTAGTTAAGGGTTGTAATTTGCATAGTTTAAGACAACAAACTTTTTAAATTGTTATTAAATATAATATAATCTGATTAAAAATTGTAATTTAGTAGTTAAGAGTTTATAAAGAAAAAGAAAAAGTATTTCTATACCCGTAATGTGCACAGATGCGCTAACTGTCCATGAGACTTACAAATTTGTAACGAGAATAACTTTGCACATAAATATACATTATAAGAATTATTAAAGCTCCCTTAAACTTCCTCTTTTATTAACAACGTATTTTCGAAATATTTTTAGAAATATATTGGTTGCTGTGGTTTCCACCTTAATTATTTGCCCACGGCAATATGAAAGCAAGGAAGTAAGAAAGGTCTTTTATGTTCATTGGTGTATTTGAAGGATGTTTGATGGTAGTTAGGTGCAAGTTACAACCATAATTTTAATTAACTGTCTACGGAGTAATTCTATGCAAAAGTTAAATGCGTAACCAAGATCACTCTGTACAAGAGAATTATGTGACACAATTTAATATACCTTTTAATTAAGCTTAGTATTATATTATAACTCCATTTACAGCGAAATTCAACAGTATTTTTTTTACATTATTTAAAAGCACAATAATAAAAATTCCAAGAACGGTACCTACATGTTAAACAGCAAATTTATGGGATACCTAATTTTATTTGTAGCTTTCCATTTTCTAAAAAGTTTTGTCTATCCAATTAGATAATGTAAAGTCGGTGAGTTTAGTTTAAATGGAAGTTGTGTATGCCATACATTATCAGGGACTTGTTAGGCGGAAAAATATTGCCTTTCTGTTCACTTCTTGGTATATTATGAATTAATGACAGCAGTTGATTCAATAAATTGTGCGTATAATTCGCGTAATTATTTATTTACAAAATACCAAACAAAATATTTCAGAAATAGCGGAATAGTAGAAACGTTGTTCAGGAACGCCAAAAATTACTACAATTTATTATTTTGTTGAAAAAATAAAAATAATGAAGAGATAACCTATTTAGACTCAAAATGTGAAAATTAATTTAGTCGAGGGGCTGTACATGGAACTAGTGAACCTTTTCGGTTAGTTATTTTAAATCGGCAATCATTCGGTGAGGGTACAATTTTATACCATTCTTAAATAATTAAAGTTGATGTATTTGACATGCAGAAGCGCTGATATTGTTTTATCTTGAATTATTTTTTGACTTATGGTGTTACAAATAAACAACCAAACACATTTTATGACGCTCTAAATTCATGCACCTCTTTTTTTATCGTGCTAAAAACACATTTCACCTATCTCAGTTAAATTATGTAAATCTAAGTTTTCCTGGTTTCTCACCGCAAGCAGCAAACTTACTCCTGATTTGCTTTTGTAGACAAAACACAATGTCCTATTTTAATTATTTAAACGAATAATCAATTCATCGAAAATTGGAGCAGTATACGGTAAAATTGCGGAGTAAAAAAGTTTAGTAATAAAACGTTAAACTAAGCACTTGAAAATTTATCACGTTTCATAATTTATTATAAATAGTATCTGATAAAACTTTAAACGGCTGCACCATTAAATTCAACATTTTTTAAATATTGATTCAAAAAGTGTAGATAAAATTATATTTCGCTTCGTTATCAGCAACTATAACGATGTTAAATATCCTGAAAAGTTGTTATCAACTAATATGGGACTTCAATGTTAAATTTATGCAAGAAAAAGAAACCTGACGAAAGATAAAAGTGATGAATAGAAAATTTTCTTGTTTTTTTACAATTTGTATTATAAATCTATTGACCCTACTCTTTTGTGCAGTTGACCGTAACAAGATCAAAATATATAGGTCTCTTGATACATACACACAAGAGCCGTGTTGAAATTCTTTTGATGAAAACAGCTAATGGGTTTTCAATATTTTTGATGTTATATTGTCATGCATGTAAGTTTTTCACAAAGAGCTGCACTAACAAAGAAAATTAATTTACTCTCCCGAATCGCCCAATAACATAACAAAGAACTCAGATATTCTAAAATGGCAATAACGATTGTCGGAAGATTTGAAAACAAATTTGATCCAAAAATTTGTATTTATGAAGGAAATCGTAAAATATTAAACAAACTTTTTTTTTATGAAATATTTGCAAGAGTCATAAAATTGGCTTACAAATGTCATATTTTATGATTATTTCACATAAATCATGATTTTGTAATACTTATTCGCAGTTTATGTGAAATAATCATAAATATTTAATGTCGCCGTTTCAGGAAAAAGATTTAATACACTGATGTGTGCTTAAATAATTACGGCGATATTGATTGCACAAAAGATGACATTTACAGAAGGGGTGATAAAAATATTAACTAAAGAAATAATGTGTCAATATAGCAGAACAACAGTGGCTAGTGAAGTGTTAAAATTTACGTCTCTGCAAAATACACATCCAGCATAGTGCAAAAACCATAAACAAAGAGTTATGATCACCTGCCATAAACGCTCCATTTCTTTTAGCGAATCGATTTATTTTCCAATAATTACTACTAAAACTAAAAGACCCTAACAGTAGCATTTATAAGTTGACAATGCACCAGGATTAGGCTATCTAAATTGTTTTATTAGATATTTTTATTTTTATTGTGCTCGTGACAATGGTAAAATGTTACACAAAAGTAAAGAATGAATTGTACACAATAGCTGAATAGCGAAAAAGATGCAACAATATAAATAAAATTTTATAAAAATAAACTTTTGAAAATTCTTTCGAAATTGAAATTCCTTCCTCGAATTCCTAGAAATTAATGAATCTTAATTAAAAATTGTTATGTATTATAAATAAAACATGAAGAAGAAAAAAGTTTAAAATATCGATATGTTAAAAGTACGATAAAACTGAACTTCATTCACAACAGAAGTTCGAGTTGTGTGCGTGACAAATGATTGTCCAAGTCTTGCTGTCTCCGATGAAGTATAGCTACATTTCCCAACATCCCTTGACCACTTAACACAAAGTTCAAGTTTTTAATGAAAGGGTAAATTTACGTTTTAGTTTTTCGCATTTACCTCACATATTTTACATTGTTAAAATTGTCCTGGTAACTTTGTTACCAAACAGTACTTATTTTCCGTTTGGTTAACTTTTCGAACCAGTTTAACTTTGTTTCAACGTACTTATAAATTTTAACGACTTTAAAGACGATGGAATCTAAAGGTTGCCTTTGCTCTACTATTTAGTTAAGTAAAAAAGTTTTGTTTGTTTTCTGACAAGTCACTTGAAAACTAATATCTATAAATTTTTTATTTGAAACGTCAATTACAAACTTTATCTATCTGGTTAGCTTTATGATTCAAACAAACAATAACTTAAAAATTTAAGGCTTTGCGACAAAATGTACGAAACAATTTCTTATTCCTTATATTTTACAAACTGATGGCTATTGGGAGAGTTAAAAACCATCATATTTTGTCTCAAGTAACTCGCTAATCCTAAGTCACCCTTAAACGATATTTAATAATTATTGTAAATAAGTCATTAAATTTAACAAATTTCGGCTTTTTATGGAAATGGAACATTGTTATTTTTCTGAATATATTTGACAATCATGTCATTCGTCTTCTATCAAAAAAGTAAACGCCATCCTTAGTTTTCTACATAACATGTACCCGACATAAATCTCAAACACATTATTGACATCAGTCAGCATTACGTAAAATGTTTTATTCTTTGTTCTACACCAAGTTCCAAAAAAAAAGGTGTACTACATATCCATATTATAATTGCTACCGAGGTTGCAGAGTTGGTTCAAAAACACATGTTATTATGTTAAATTTTCAATTACAAATTAGTTCTGTACGATTAAAATATGATTATCGTTCTAATAGCTGTCAAGTTCCAAAAATGAAATAGCGAACTGTGAAATTTGTGAAACAAACTCATTACCATGCCCTGATGCCACTCACTATTTTAGAATTTTAATTATGTTGCTGTTGACTGTTTAATATGAAAATTTGTGGTGGTCTTTACAATTTTGAGTAAACTAAATTTTCTTGTCATGTTGCAGCAAGTTTACTATTTTCTTTAGAATTCGTGTAAATTAATTTTATCTAAAGTTGTTTGGCGGTATTTTACAAGAAAGTTGCAGTTGCGAATAAGCCAAGTTTACCCGAGATTTGTAAATTAAATTAATGTGTTTGAATTTGATTTTTTTTCTTATTTTACATTTATATAATTTAGCCAAACCGCTATTTGAGCAAATCATTTAGTTTCATATTTCGTCGTAGGTTTAAAATAAAATTTACAGGTTCGAGTGCTTAAGCTGTAGAAAATTGGTATTACTTTTCATGTGAATATAATAAATCGTACAGTTATGAGACATGTGGAAGTTATTGGACAATTTGTATTAATTCTAAAAACATAATACCTACAGCTATATCATATAAATTATACATTATAATGAACCACTAAGCATCCTCCTTTTACACTACATTATGATGTGTAAATTCCGCCATATTTGTTAAATTGATGGCTAATTAATTAAAGCTGGAAATGCTGTAAAACTTGTATTGATATTTAGTAATTTGTTAGCGGAAAGTACAAAATTAAAGATATTTTAATATATTATGTACAAATTCCATAATATTGAATGAGGAAATATTAATTATCTAAAGGCTACAAGTTTAACATTTATATTAACGTCAAATCCATATTCATAATACGTTTTTAATTAAGCTAATTATTTGGGTGCCTTGTACCCAAGAGTAATCAAGCACATATTTTCAATTATTGAACACCGCATAACCAATAACTTATTTTAGTAAATTTATGAAAATTAAATATTGCTAGTGAACATTTGCAAATGATAACAAAAATTTGATATTTTGGCTCTTTTCGTTTTCATTTTTGTTTTACTTTTATTATTTTTATTGTAAATGTGAATTTTTCACAATTATTTTCCTCTTTTCCTTGATTAGCTTTTCTGATCTAAGACGTTAATAAATTAATATCCCTAAATATAAATTTAGTTATTAAAATTAATTTAATAATCTTTGTTAGTTTGTATTTCATATCATAACTATGTACAAATATGTACAACCAACTTTGTATCTTTCAAATTGAATTAAGCAGTTTTATCTTATTTGAAGGAATATCATCTCTTCGTGTAATTAGTGAATCGTTATGTTTATTATTCTATATAATTTAACCGATTAGTTCAAGACTGTTCTAGAACTTTTGGCAACTGATAACTGTATTATCTTGTATTTACAAACGGATCACGAGAAGATGAAAAAGTATAATATTACAAAAGAGATCAAATTGGTTCGACATCTACGAGGTACAAGAGCAATCCTCTTGACAACTTATTCATTTTCCTTTGGTATTACGATCTAAATACTTCTAGTAAGCTTTTCTTTTCAATTTTTATGAATTTCAACCCTCTCCCTTCCATTGATATCTTCACTTAATTAAACTTTAACATCTATTTTTCGGATTTCAATCCAGAAATAACTGCATAAACAAAATAAAAATCACTTTCATTCAAGTGTACTCGTATGTCAACATAAATAAATTAAGTTGCCCCCCTCGACGCTATATGAAAAGAAACGTGGAAATGAGATTTTTCGCAAATATTTTGTTAAACGTTGATTTTACAGAAAAGTGAGTTATTATCAATATTATTCAGGATAAAATTTTCTATAATACACGTTCTGGAAGAACCCAACTTGTTAAACTAAATGGAAACCTGTCGGATAAGCTGCCTATTAATCAAGGTGTTCCTCAAGGTAGCCATTTAGGCCTTCTTTTTTTTAAATTTTTAGGGCCGATCTTCGGTTAGTCCTTTCTAATGATTGCAGTATCCAGATGATCCATAATGTATTATATCACAGCTAAACCTCTTTCAGCGAATGACCTTATACTAGAAATGAATCTCAATCTGGCATTGATAGTTGAACAAGTATCGGATCACAATGGATTGCTTCTTGATTCCAGCAAAACGGTTTGCCTGTATTTGGGAAGTACTCGCGCTTGATCTTTGAGTGAGAATGTTAGAGGCCTAGACATTGCTCTCAATGAATGCACATCAATCAAATTTAATAAGGTAAAGAAGTTAGGTATTATGCACGACTGTACCTTACCATTTGAAAGTCATCTGAATGAGGTTTATAGTGTTGGATACTTTAAACTTAAGCATTGTATAGGGACAAGACTCTTCTTCATGAAATAATTAAGCGAAACTTAGTCCAAAGCCTTACATTTCATCATATTGACTACTGTGTAATACATCAGTGAACCACAGCTGTCTAACTGATAACATGAAATTGAAGTCTTCCAAAACAGCTGACTGAGATTTCCTATGATGTCAGCTATGCAAGTCTTATTGCTCCGATTTATAACGAGTTACGAAGACTCAAGATCAAGTTCCGTTTTTTCTTCAATTTTCTGAGTCTTTATTTAATATTTATAAGCATGGTGGGTCATGCTATTAGCATATATTATTGGAAAAAAGATTGGAACGACATCAACTTAATCTACGAATCATAGAGGATTTATGCATACCGATTCACAAAAATTCGAAATTCAAGTATCCCTTTGCAATTGCAAATATGCAAATATTTTTTTGATTACAAAGTGAAGGTATGCTTCAATCGAAGGCTTGAAAAAGTATTGTTATATTGAAATATAATTCGCAAATGTTTTCGTGTGTCACATCAATGTGACATATGGAGGGAGATTCCTAATTTGTTTGTTGTAAAAAATTCTCTTTTCATTTTAAGTCTTTGCGCTTGAAGATGTCACAGTGTGATGACAACGTTTACAAATTATATTTTATAGTATAATTTATTTGTGAAAATTTGTCCCCTTTTTGGTGTCTAAAAAGTGTTCTTTTGTGCACTTTTTAGGTTAAACTAAAAATACAGATATGGATAATTTATTATACCCAAAATCGAAAAAAAAACAAGATTCTTAGGAGGGCTGTTTTTCAGACTACTATATATATTATAATAGTTAAAACAATTTTTTTAGTTTATGCTCAAAATTTTACTTGGATTTATTTTACTTATAATTATTTTGGATTTAGAATGCATTTGACCGGACTAATCCACAAATTCGTGATTTTTGGGACACTTTCCAACTTGCATTTCCTAGTTATTTCCATACAGTTTCGCTTTCTCGCTACGGAACGACTGGAACATTATTGACAGTTTGTTGTGTGGAGATCCTAAGATTTCGTTGGCTGTAGCTTGGAAAAGGTTGATTTCACAAAAAATACTTTTGCCCTTTTCGGCAGCAGAAAATTTTATTTTGAGTAATATTGATAATAACTGACTTGGAGATATTCTCAAAAACTCAGATTGTTTTCCAATCTGGTGTTGAAATGATTAAAACAAATTGTAGATTTCCTGGAATTATTTCTGAATTGGAACTTTTATTTACGCTTTGGAGACTGGCATAATAAAGTTACGTTTATAATAAAGGTACCTTACATACATAACTAAAGATAATTATATTTTCTTTTATGATTTCTATGTATGACAAAAATTTTGACTCGGAGCTATTGGCAGAGAGAAACATCAGCAAATAGTTATGCATGGAAATGTAGTTGCTTTACCCATATTTCATGAATTTTCTGGATGTGACAAAGGAAGAAAATTGTTTGCATGACTTGGAAAGTTTTCCGAGTATATATTTCCTCAAGCTGCCAAGTTAATATCTTGCATTGGTGTACTGTAGATAACAGAACAATACACAAAGATGGGTATATCAAACAAAAGATAAAGACAACTAGATACTTTCAATGCACTGCTTTATGCTGATGTGATGGCGTTAGTGGTGGCACAGACAATATGAATAAATAGCTAGCGAAAAATGTAAATAAGTTAATTAATTTTTTCACTTTAAACAATTTTTGATACAATGCATATACTATGTATAGTATATAGCTTTTGCAACGTGTCGAGAGTTGGACTCAAGTCCAAAAACCCCGAGTTGACTATAAGTCCATATTAGACTGTATAATGTAGATCAGAATATACATATTTAAATTTCAGACTTTGAAGGTTTATTTCAATTATAAAATAGTTAAGCTTAAGGACCCTTTTTATTGTACAATACAATTGGCGAAAAATTAAAGTCCAAAAAGAAAAGAAGATAAAGTCGCATAAGAGCTACATAATTTTATTTCGTTAATAAAGATTACCATATATTATTATGCCGACAAACAAAAATGGTCATAAAACCATAAAAACATTTGTAATTGTATAAATCAGTATTTCTAGTATGCTTCGCTACTAAAATGCAACGTACTGTACTGCTTTTTGTACAAAATTTAATTATTTTAAATTTTGTTACCGGCATAATTTTTCTATGAAGTCTTGGCTTCAATTTGTAATTTACATCAATAAAACAGTATTTAAATAAAATACGTATAACCATATATTTATGAGAAGATATTTTAAGACTTCTTTTTGAAATTAATAAGGCCTCTAAAATCTATAGTATGCTACTTTAAATAAATATCAACAACTGATTTGCTTTTAACAAAAAGTCCAAGATCGATGCATACAATTTTTTGCCTGTGACACCTCGCTCTAATAAAGTATAATCCATCAACTACAATGAAATAAGTTGCAAAAATTTAAAAAAATGGCTACATCGTTTATTTTTTATATAAAACTGTAATAAAAGTTAGAATTGAAAATAAAGGTTTACCTAAATGAAAATACTTGAAATCATTGTCATATATTATGTTACATTTCCCCGAGCAAGAAAAGTATGAAAAACATCCTATGCTGAAAATAGTATTTTATAAAGTTGCCAAATATATTTGATTTTTATTTTGTATTGAAAAAGACATTTGTTTCGTTCCGTAATATTTCAATTGCCAAATCCTGTAGATACTGTTGATTTAAATAATCGCTTCTTTAGAATCTCGAAAGCGAATCAAGCTATAAAACCTTCAAACAAATTAATAGAACTAAATTGGTATGTCAATGTTGTTGCTGATGTTGTAAATTTAAGCACGGTCCTAAATTTCTAACAAGACGCTTATTTTTTATTTTCATGTATTTTAATCATTAAAGCTCAGGAAAACCAAGTTTCAGCAAGAAAGTGCTAAGTATTCACTTTTTAGCTATAAGCATCAACTTACAAACCGCGGTTATAAAATAAACATCGTCAGCAAATGTGACTCCGCAATATAACAAAAATGTCTTTCCACACTTTAAAATATTCTCAAATTTGAAGCTCGAGTTTTCATTCATATTTTATAAAATTAAGATTTATTTTTAAAGTGAAAATTATATGGGAACAATATTTTTTTAGCACTAAAGGAAATGAATTTACAGCGTGTGGTACATTTGGTGTCACTTTCTACTGTAGGTATACAGTAAACAAAAAATAAAACAACTTCTACCTCTGCTACGTTACAAAGCTCGATTTACACTGAAGTAAACAATTTCATTCAAATGTTTAGTAACTTTATGCACTAGAATACAAGAATATTTGTTCAAAACTTCTAAAGGAAGATATCTAGTAAAAAGGTTTACAGTGTTAAACTAGACAAATTTTTCAGTTGTTTTATTCAAGAGATAACCCAAAAACTGAAACTGTCTCAAATAAATTACTACTTTCTGCAAAGTACAAAACAAACTTTAAAACAGTTTTAAACTTACAGTAGGTAAATTTTTACATTCTAAATTTTGAATTATTATTTCAATTTCTCTATAATCTGCTACGATACAAGCACGTCACTGGTAACAAGTGTAAGTTAACGTTTTAATTTTGAATTTGTTAATTCAAAATCAATATTAAAATTTAAATAACTGTATTGATGAAAAGATCAACGTGACTATGCTACAAAATTATTAACATTATTTTCTACATTTTAAATATTTGTTTAGAGTTGAGCTTTTATTATCTTCCCCTCTGTATGTTGTTCAATTTCAAAGCGGAAGTTGGTGATATTGACGATTCAATTTTGTTATATTACTTTTCTGGCAACCATTGTCCCTTATTAATGTTAACTTTCATATAAATTTTGGTAATATCATCTTATTATAATTTGCAGGAAAACGATTCTTTTCTGATATTATATAACTTGCTACAATGGTAGTTTTCAGGATTTTAAATGATTAAATTTTAATTTCGCTATAAGAGGATTTTTAAATGCATTTTATTACGGGAAATTGATGTGCATTTGCAGACTGTGAGTAACTCACTAAATCACTCTTGAGGTAACTTTTTACATTTTTAAATTATGTATGAAGAAAATTGCAGGTAATTGTTCTTAGTTAGGTTGGGGGGTAATTAATTTTGTAGTTTTATTTCCATGGTACCGGAATCGAGAATTCCGAAAATCGTTAGAGAATTCTGGTGGTATGTATGTAGGTCAATCGGTTCTGTTTGTTTCTTGTGGTTATGTTGCATAGTCAATCTTGTGTGTATTTTTGACTATTGGAATATTATTGGAATTACTTACAAATAATTAAATATTTCAACGCTGATTAATTTTCTTACCTTCAGCTCGATTTGAAATTATTACTGCTTAATGTTCAATATTTGTTTGTACCAGATATTGAATTTAAAAAGCACATCATCCATATTTTTTCCCATTTATTTTAGCGCGACCCTTCTCTTCTTTTGTTATTTTATTGAATCTCACTTTGCGCTACCCATGAAAATGAATGTATGAATGAATCCTTCCAGATTCACAGATTTTTATACTATACCAAAATTTCGGTATATACGTCTAAATGTCTGCACGCAGGAAAACTTAATTGAAATTTGAGTGATTATTTAAGCACTCTCTTATAAAGCATAGATTGAATGATATTATTTCAGTGTTATCTGTCTTATTTATTTATTTACCTGTGAAAACATCTCGCATAGTTTGCAAACCCTCTACCCTACTCGTTATAACAAAAAGATTTTCTATGTCCATCCTTGGGTCTACATATATATGACAGGTAATTTAGTTTTCTTATACATTTAATAGATATTTTGTAAATTCCACATCTATTTTTATTACAAAAACTCTAAAAAATTACACTTCAAATTCAACTATGGTCTAATGTATTTCGGGTGCTTTCGCACTCTTCAGGTTTTTGTTTTTCGTTTTTATATTCGAAACCTTTGCAATTGATATTCTATAATGCAACATCATAAAATATTATTCTGATCGAAAAATCACTGACCCAGATTCAATTTTTGTTTTTAACACCTTTAACGTCCATTCCTCAATTCGGATAAGTGATTTTGTGAAACTAAGAAAATAAATACTTTTTTAATACTATCTCCTGTAAATTTTTATGTTTTGTTTAAAAATTATTGACTGTGTTTTATAGATGTTCCCAATTATGGTTTGTTTTCGATTTTTACAGGAAATACTCGGTGGATATTTTGTTTGACAAAGTTTCTCTGAAAAATTTAGCTGTGAATTTTAGTAATTCTTTAATTATTTTTTTTTAGTTTGTCAAATAAAATTTATCGTTACTATTTAAAATTTATTGTACCTCTGTAGATAATTCCATCGATATTTAATAATTGTAATTTCGATGCCTCTTCTGGATTCTCTCCTGACATGGCTTTCAGCATTTGCCAGGGTCTCCTGCGAGGAGGTATAGACCAGGGTCGATAATTTTTGAAACCAAAAAAAATAATAGTAGGATGAAACCCATTGGAAAAGGAAGAGAATATAACAAAAATGAAAGGAAAAATAATTTACGGGCGATCTGAGGTCGGGAAGTGCAAGGGGGTGAGTTTTTAAGGGTAGAAAACTGTTTATCTCGATTTCCGGCAAAACTACAAAAAATAGCAAAGTTGTAGGTAATAAAAAGATCTACAACTTTTGTATTAAACTTTTTTCACATAACCTCAAAATTTATGTGAAAAATTCAAATAACCAAGTTTTTGGTTTTTAATTTTTATCTTTTACAAAAAAAATTTTTTTTTTCACGAAATTTGGTGAAAACTTACCTTTTTATGTCCCAAACACACTGTAATTTTTTTGATTTAAAATATTTATTTTTTCACCTTATTAATATTATCAAAAAAATGGAAAATAACCCGTGTATTGCCGAAAAAGTGAAAAAATTAAATTTTTTTTCTTCCATTTTTGGGGTGTGCATTCGATAACGAGGGTTATCCATCGTCAAAACCGCCCTGGAGGGGTGCAACGCGTAGCGGAGCAGAAATTAAATTTTTTCACTTTTTCGGAAATACACGGGTTATTTTCCATTTTTTTGATAATATTTATTACTAATATCTACTAATCACACCCCCACCTATCCGAATTTCAAAGAAAAATTCAAATCGGAGCGAAAAAATTTTACGCGATTTCAAGGGACCGTCTTTGAATTGTATCGGTTCTGCCTGGGGTGTGCGGCATATTCGATGCTAATTTCCCGTACTTTTCAAAAGTAGATTTTGGGGTTGTTTTTCAAGATTTCTCGCAAGATATTTTTTCTATAGACTAAAATAAGCCTGTTCTTTAGTGTGTAGCTGAAGAAAATTTTTTTCGGCTGGGACTACTTATGTCACCGTCCCCGAAATCCCCTTTCAATCCTACCTTTAATTATATTTAGAATAACTATTTTCGCATGTTTTTTGCAATCTTTATGTTTTATGGATTTGTAATTTTTTTGTTTATCAATGTAACACGGAATCTTACGTTTTTCGAGTAATTAAAGTATAAATTTTAATAAATAGCTCAAAATTGTACATGATGATTTAAAAAAAAACAAAATTCGGATTCGAGTTTTTTTCGTTTCTTTGCATTTTTGGAGAACATTTACCATTGGGAATTTACATCACCGATGAGGGCGCTAACATCGCGTCATAATGGCTGTTCTAATTAGTATAGCACGATATTGCACATAAGTTATTAATGCGTATTGTACTAATATAGCTAGTCGACTGCGTTGTAATAGTGGTAAAATTCAAATTCTAACACACAATTAATTAACAAATACACGTATAAAATTTTGGATATACTAAACGGAGTAGTTAATATTATGGACGCGTAGTGGCGCATGGTTAATGTAAATTCCCAATAGTAATGTATATATTTTTTACACCATCACAAAGTAGAGATTTCAACGAACAAAAAGCCTACCGAGTTTTTTAAAAAAGCAGATATTTTGACGCGAGAATTTTCGATTGAAAATTAGGGTGCTTTTCCGATATTAAGTCAAAATAAGGTGAAAAAATAAATATTTTAAATCAAAAAAATTACAGTGTGTTTGGGACATAAAAAGGTAAGTTTTTACCAAATTTCGTGAAAAAAATTTTTTTTGTAAAAGATAAAAATAAAAAACCAAAAACTGGGTATTTGAATTTTTCACATAAATTTTGAGGTTATGTGAAAAAAGTGTAAATACAAAAGTTGTAGATCTTTTTATTACCTACAACTTTTCCATTTAACTTTTTTCCATAGGACTTGTAGTTTTGCCGTAAATCGAGATAAACAGTTTTCTACCCTTAAAAACTCACCCCCTTCCACTTCCCGACCTCAGATCGCCCGTAAATTGTTTTTCCTTTCATGTTTGTTATATTCTCTTCCTTTTCAAATGGGTTTCATCCTACTATTATTTTTTTTCACTTTTTACCATTTTCAAAGGCTTCAGCCCGATGGTCTAGTACGGATATGATATGGTATCTTTTAGTATTCGATGGTTTTCCATTCTTTCCACTCCATTCACACCACACATGGTGGTGTTTTGTAATAAGCTTGAAATTTCCGTTATATATGGTTATATCTTATATCTGTGTTCCTAATCCTGTTCATTTTGGTATAGAGCCTCCATTCTGGTATAATTTTTGAAATTGAGGAATATAAGATTTGAGTAAGCACTTTTCCCAACTTTCTGATTCACAGAAAAATCGCCAAAGATCGTAGTTTTTAGGTCTAACTCTAACATAATATTTCAAGGAAATTAAGATTTTCTTCTTTATTTATTAACGGTAGTAAACTAATGCCTATTTTTTTCGTCTAGAGTATTTAAATTACAGTGCCTCCATAATCCGAACTCCCACCCATCCAAACTCGATAAAATTACAAAATTTTAAAGATAAATTTGAAACAAACATTTTAAGTTTTTTGGAAAATTTAAAATATACGAATTTAAAAGTGTATAAATAAGGTTGTCTTATTCGAT
Organism: Podabrus alpinus; assembly: GCA_932274525.1. Taxonomy (NCBI): domain Eukaryota; kingdom Metazoa; phylum Arthropoda; class Insecta; order Coleoptera; family Cantharidae; genus Podabrus; species Podabrus alpinus. Next base: position 31,311,261 of record OW026451.1, read on the forward strand.
AAATGATTTTAGGGTATTTTGTTACAGTATTAATATAAGTTTCAATAATAAGAGGTGTTTACATGCTGGATTCAGCACGCAAGTTTAATTTAAAATTTTATCGAGGTCGTTAGATTTGTCTGGTGTTTTGTGGATTTTCCAGAAATTGGAATGTCTTGATTGAAAAGTTTGATTTTATAAGTTTTAAGATTTTATGCCGAAATAAAAAATTGCAGGCTTATATTACCAATGGGGGAGAGGGAGGAGTTTCTAAAATTGGAATTTTGAGGTGAAATTTAAAAAATTTGTTTATAAAAATTTGGACTTATCTTTTTAAACTTTACCACTTTTTAAATTTTTCCGTGAACGTGGGAACTAAAATAATGAATGATTATGGTCGTGTTCGGTTTGGCACTTTTTCGCATTGAAGCTCTGTCAAACGCATTTTGATAGTTTGATTTGGAGGTTTTTCACGTTTTATCTGCACTAATTTAAATATTTTGCGTGTTTTAAGCTTCCGAATAGGACGGAACTGCAGCGTTTGAGGGCATCTAAAACGATTGTCAGTAATAACTGATGCAAAAATTTTTTTATAAAATGAAAAGAATTTCAGGTTCTATTTATACTATGTTTAGAGTAATTATAACGTTATATTGTTTATAAGACTGTTGTAGCCAATACGATAACGAAGTCACCTGTTGAGGAAGGGGTTCGGAGATCGAATCTGGATACTGATTTTTTTTATTATTTATTTTCGTAATTTCTCTACGTCATTCGAATTACAAATATAGCAAAATTGTGGAAATTAATACTATTTGTTTAGCAATAATCATTTTTATAAAAAATATACAGTTTGGTATTTTCATTACCTCTGTTGTATTTTATAATAAAAATATTGAATTTTGCAAAAGTAAAAACGGCAAGTAAAAAAAATGTAAATAAAAATAATATCGTAGCTTCTTCCATAACATAATCAAATTTCAATTTTATTTAGAAAACATAGATATTAAATTAAATTATGAAAAGCAATCTAGTATGTAATGAAAAGTCAGAATTTTCACAATAGATGTATTAATGAAAATACAAAAAAATATTATTTGCTAAACAAATAGAATTAATTTCCATAATTTTGATACATTTGTAATTCGAATGATGTACAAATTACGAAAAGAAATAATATAAAGAAACAATCAGAACCAAGATTTCGATCTCCAAACCCTTTCCTCACCAGGCGTTAATATCTAAGCTACAACCTTCTTATGAACAATATAAAGTTGTAATTACTCTGTACACATCATATTCATATGAATTTTTAAAAATTGATTTACTCGAAATCACTACAAAGTGCATCCAATAATTTGCACCCGTTGCAGTAATAATACTTAATAACCAATATAAAAAAATAAATTTATGAATATCTAAAAATAAATTTATGAATGTTTAAAAATAATTTATTTTTCTGATTTGAATTTAAAAATTTTAAAAAGCAATAAAAATTAAATTTAAAAAGACGAAGACGATTAGCGCACGACACAAACATACATTTGTAATTAATCGTAAAAATAAGCTTAGCTTTATCATTGAGAATGTATTACGAACGAAATCTGTTGCGAATTCTTAGTGATTAGTTACCGAATATATTATATAATTAAAATCGTTACGTATTTTTTATTAATCATTTTATTTTATATTTCAAATTTTATCCAATGACTTATTACCGGAAATACAATTTAGGCCGTGTTCGGTCTGGCGCTTTTTTCGCTTTGAAGCTCCGTCGAACAGATTCTGATGATAACTCGATTTAGAGCTATTCCGCAAACGCTGTAGTTCCGTCCATTCCTGAAGCTTAAAACACGCGAAGTTCTGAAATGACAGCAGATAAAGCGTTTGAAAGGGTGAAAAGACAGAATGCGTTGACGGAGTTTCAAAGCGAAAAAAGGGCCAGACCGATCACGGCCAATATAATTTAGGATACCAGTTGTAGTACGATTTTCTTTAAATTGACCAATAGACGTGAATTACCGGTTCTCAATATTATAACCGGTACCGGTTACCTAATAGACATTGCCTAACTTTTAAAAACCTAATGAAAAGACCAGTTTCACGAACGATAATTAAAGTTTAATTTATGATTGAAAATTATCAAGCCAATTTATGATCAAATATAATGAATGGTAATGGTTGTTATTATGGTTATAATTTTAACTATAGATTAAACTTAATTTCCGTTCGTGAAACTGATGATAAAACTTTCAATAACTTAAAAAAAATCAATATTATTTTTTGCATAAACTTTCATAAATGTAATGTTTATTGCTGTCATTCGATGTTTTATCGCTGATTTTCATTTCTTGTGGTTATTGTAAATGTGAACTATACGTACGTCTCAGTCTACAAAAACATTTTTGATCGCCAAAATAAAAGATACAAATAACTGCATTATATAAATTTGAATTATAAATTTTTAATTAAAGCCTAGAAATATCAAAACACAAAAATTGTCGTAATTCTCCCCTATAGATTGTATGTACACGAGAAATACGCACAAAAAAAATTTTGGATTAAGCGATAATACCCACTACATGTTTTCAAACTAACACGTGACAGGAAAGTATAAAAAAAGTTGAAAGAAAATTTTATATCGGTAATGTAATCAACCAGTATTTACTTACTATTTTACCCAGGTGTTATATTGCTCCTGCAAACACTTACGGTTGAAGACAATATTGCGAAAGCTGGAGTTCTTGATGTGCTAGCATAGTTTAAGCGGCCGCTTTCGAACCTCATATTGTAAAGCGTGCGAAAGTTTAAGTGTTTTTATGTCAAATAAGTGAGCTTTGGAGCGCTCCAAGTCAAGTAATTCACTTCATAATCCACTTTGGAGAATATTAAGAGTTGTTCTTACGAGTACTTAAGCCCTTTAGAACTAGCTTTTGTGTAGGTAGTTGGAAAAGCAATCACTTTCCGTCTCTTCTAATTTTCTTACTTTAACTTACGTTGTAGTCTTAAACTTGAATTGGCGTGCATAGAATGGCGAAAATCTTAACTTTTAAACTTGTGCATAATAAATCTAAAATTTCACAATAAAATAGTTGGGTTGAAAAGCGTTTTCGTTTATTGTGAATGAAATTTTCAGCACGGAATTTCGCAAACCAGCTGTAATTGTAATGCATAATATTGCAGGTATTTAAATAACGGCGCGACGGTTCCGAAGCTCTATACCTATAAAAAAATACTAACGATATTTTATATAAGTCGTAATCCCATAAAAAAATTCATAAAAGACTTTATAACGTATTCGTTATATTATACAATGTCGGATAAAGTAATATTATTAAATTTGTAGGTCTTAAATTCTAATTTATTTTTAATGCTTTTGTGAAGTAAAAATTTCTTACATAATGCAATAAAATTGGAAACAATATAATTTGCAGGCATTTTTTAATATCTGAAAAATAAATACCGAACCTTAGCGCACAGGAATCGCACTCATGAAACTTTCATCACTGGGTGTTAACTATCCAAAGGAAAGCCATGGGGAACCCATCAGTTACTCCAAAGGTTTGGCTTTTAATTAAATTTTTTATACATTTCTTTACGTCGTTTTTAAACCACATGTCTATATTTTTTTTTATAAAAAAAATTGGTCGCTTTTTGCGTCGATGTTGTAAGTTACGTAAAAGGTATTAATTCTGCTTAGAATCCATGCAGCGTAACAGTTAATTCAAAATCGATATTCTTATAATAAATACACTTTATGGAAGGCTCATTTATACTTATCTAAATAATTCTTCCATTTTCTAGTTAAATATTATTAATGTTGACATCTTGTTATAAAGTGTAACCTTAGATTAAAAATGATTTCGGTTCTATTAAACTTCGCATGATGACACTATGAGAAAATAAATTAAGTGGTAAACTAAGATAAATTGTTAAAAGTCGAGTAGGTAGTATATAAATTACACATTATATAAAAAAGTATCGATATGCCAGTTCTAATTAAGTTCCTAATTTAAACAAGGGACGGAAGACTAAAAATGAAAATATACTTAATTTCGGTATTACTGGCCGTATTTAAGTTGAATTAAAATTAATTCAAACTTGAGAGTGCCAGCATTGGCTCTTAAAACAATCAAACTCAATTAGTTATTCACTATAAATTCCCTGTAGTATGGATTAGTACAGTACTTAACTCGGTGATAAATTTTGTAAAATGTTTTATTAGAAATTAATAGCGATACGATTTTTTTCTGATTTAAAAATTTTTCGCAACCCATTTTGATAGATATTTTTTATTTTTTGTTGATCAATGATGCGTAAATTCTAATATCCTGAAAATACGGAACGTGGAAATTTTAAGATATTTAATTAAATCATCAAATTCCTGCCCGAAGCAGATACTTTGCAACGAAAGGATTATGAAAGAAAGCTTAAGTTAGTTTTTCCGTACTGTAGCTTCCGTTTCAAGTTTTTGTTAATTTTCTAAGAAAAGGCAAGGAAATTGTTGATTTTTAGCAGCACAACCACCACCGTAGTCACACGGTTCAATTAAACTGGCAGCGTTTTTGCTTTTTACGATAACAAAATTTTAAATATTTTCTTTTTATTAAGAAAGCGTCGGTTACTTTATAGCGTGTTTTATCAATTTTTATTAAACTTACCTGGTATATGTTATGAGAACATAAAAAAGTTACATTTAAGACCGAAATCTTAATCAAAAAACTTTTGTAGATAACTGCACATAATCATTAAAGAATTTTGAAACTTCAAATAGTCTTAAATATAAGTTTTTAGCAAACAAGATAAGAAAACTGCTAAGGAAAATTTAGTTGCATAAACAATTCTTAAAGTTTTCTCAGATAAATATCGATTCCTAAAACATAGGTTCATTAAGCGATTATCTTCGATAAATAATATTTTGTTTCTGTTCAAAAAATTTATGAGCAAACGTTTGGCAGTTAACGTCATACATAGTTTTCACAACCCATAAAGCTCGGCTAATGTCTTAAATTTAGTTAAGAAAATCAATAGCAGTCAGAAGCGGACTGGTCAAGTAAAATGCAACGGTTATATTTACAAGGTTTTTGTAAATTTTTCAATTTTAATGAGAGTATAAATTTTAGTATTTTATTTAAAAAAAACAATATAAAATATATATCTAGATCCGTTAATCTAAAAGTAAGCATCAAATTATTAAAGGATTGTTTTTACACCAAATCTTCTATAACACAAAACACCAATTCTGTGGATCTGTGTTTAATTCTAAAAATATTCGGTGTGGCCTTTAGGCCGCATAACCATATCAATCACACGCAAAGTTGAAATATTCCTGGTGATAGAATTTAGAGTAAACGAGACTTTTCTTCGCATTATGGCGTAGCGACGAGATGGGCATTAGATAATGTGAAGGAATAGTTGAAAATAAAAGTAACATAACGTAAAAAAGGGGAGCAAAGATCTTGAGAAAGAGGAAAACTAATCGTAATAAACGAACAAACTATTTGGAGGAAATTCTTTAACAAAATTTCTACCAACGAAAAGGCACCATGTCCTACCCGAAAATATCGTGATACTCTTGACCCTGACTCTGGGACAGTTCACCTTGCGACTGTTTCCCCCCGACTACTAACCCCAACGACAATTGATCTTCGCGACTGTTGGCGTCGCGACAATTGGCCCCCATTGTTGTTGGGGCCAGTTGTCCTAGGGTCAACACGGAGACCAATTATCGCGAGGTCAATAGTCGCGAAGATCACTTTTGGGTCAACCTACTTTGAGGTCGAGAATCTTTGAAGCTCGAACTACGGAATTAGAAGCTCATTTAAATTCTAACGAATTGATACCAATTCTATTAAAAAATTCGTAAGAGGGGGTTGTCGTTTCTATAGTTTTCTACGATTTCTACAGTTTCCCCTCCAAAAGTTTTCGCGAATAACAATCAAATGCTTGAGATTTAAACGATTTCTATGGAAGCTAATTGAAGCTCAAACGAAGTACGGTCAGTTTTTAATAGAATTGGTATCAATTTGTTTGAGTTTCAATGAGCTTCTAATTCCGTAGTTCGAGCTTCAAAGATTCTTAATCAAAATTCAATTATTAACAATAATTTAATAACATAGTATAGTAATCGTTCCAAAATTCTTTGAGCTGTAACGATGAGCTTCTATTTCGATGGGTTGAACCATATATTAGGTAAAAAGTTAAAGCGTTTCATAGACTGTAAATTGTAAAATTTTTAACATCGCTCCGAGCAAGTAGCGCGCAGCATTTTGGCGTTGCTGATAATAATTAAAATAGTATTCATTTTTAATATTAAAAATAGCTTCGTCTCCGAATGAGTTACAATGCGGAAATGCTGAGTTTAAATCACGGACTGTAAATATCGACACGCTGTGCTTTTACCTTACCAAAAAGCCCTTACCAATAAATTATAAAATAATATTTAAAAACTAACCAAACCAGGTCTTAATAGCTGGAACAACTTCAAATAAATTTCATATAAAAGAATTGCTAAGCAAATAACTGTCCGTTACGTTCTTTGAACGCTAATAAATTTGATTTGCTTTTTGACATTTAATTAAAACCAAACCTGTCCATGACAAAAACTTCAAATGAAAGCTTTTAGTTTAGAAAAACCATTTTCATGTCAGTGTTGATCCATTTAGCCAGGAGGTAACAGAACAGTTTCTGCACGTCAATGACAGATTCAGCCGAAGTTCATGGAGAGGAGGGGTACTTCATTATAAGGTATCTTATTCCCCTTGATGTAGTTGTTGCATATTATAACCCTTGAAAAACGAGGTAATACAGTAAAAGACACTGTTTTGGAGGCAACGCTGAAAAGAGTAAATGGCTATTACGAAAATTTAGCAATGCTAAACGTGGTTTTGGTACTTTTTGGTTAAGCCAAGCTAAGAAATTGTGCCAATTCCGTGATTCGGGCCCGGAATTTGCGAAATTTTAACTTTAATGTTAAAATTTTACAATTTCGTCTTTAAAATCCACTAATTTATTATCCACGAGATTCAAACTATGAAAATAGAATCTAATTGAAAATCAAAATATTTGTATTAATTTTATTTAAAATATTCACAATTCACAAACTCCCAAAATTACTCTAAACAATGGAAATTTTAAAAGGAAAAGAAAGCTCAAATGACTGGTAAAGAAGCTAATTGAAACTCAAACGATTTATACCAATTTTATTCAAATATTTGTGTGTCGCTTCACAAGCTCCCCCTCACCCCGTTCGTTTTCGGGAAAACCCTAGCAATACTTGAGATTCAAATGATTTAAGAAGTTCATTGAAGCTCATTAAAGTGCATACATTTTCTTATTTTTCAATTATTTTAAACAGGTTCGTTTGGTACTTCACAATATTCCATATTTTTCACGTCCATTAGGTATAAATCCAGTACAGGTATTGAGATACTGGACTTGGTCAAATAAAACTATAAACTCTTTGTCGACATTTCGAGATACAATTTTCTCTTCTTCCGGACTAAAAAATACTACATACATGCATACACGATCTTACCTAAAATTGCAAACAAATTTTTGAGTAATTTTTATTCAGATTAAAATTGATGTACAATTAATTCTTCTCCATCTCGAGATTAAGTGAATTATATGCAAAAATCCGCGTTGAAGGGACTAAAATTTGCAATTAGGTATTTCCATGTGACGTCACGAACAGCCATATTTGACAGCGGCGAACAGCTGATTCTTGGCGGCTTTTGACGTTAGCATTTTTACAACACAATTTTCATTTCAAAAATTAAAATTAACCTTGTTTTCAACAATACTATCATTACCATTGACTGATAACTGAAAACACAGTTATCACAAACTTGATTAGCACGCTAATGAACTAGTCGAGAATGGTTGCCAAGAATCAGCTGTTCGAATGGCGTCACTGTCACGCCCACTGTGACGTAGTTGGAAATGCTTAATTGAGTAGGAATCACCCAGGAGAATAAAATACTCCCATAAAATTGGAGAAGAAGTCGACATGATATTTTAGGGGGATTCATTTGGACACTCAAATAAATATTTTGTCTGCCAAATGTATAGATTAGTTTGGAAATTTTTGCCCTCCCCCCCCCACAGTATGTGTGATGTTAAAAAATTAAAAAAGTTTGAATTGATAGAATATTAATTTTTTATAATATAAGAAAGTAATTTCTACAAATATTGCAAAGAGAACACCATAACCCCCCCCCCAACTCCTACGTCAGTAAAGACGCTCCATTGTTTGTATTGTTTAAAACTTTTGAGCACGTCCTTAAAAAATAAAAAAAGTCATTCGACACTTTCGAGTTTATTTATTTTTTAAAATAATTTCATTTTTCGATTGATCACCAGTACAATTTTGGAAATTCCCTCTCTCGCCATTGTCACGTAAGCGCAGGTCTGCCCCCCCTCCGTGCGTAGCATAATTTATGACCGTATCTAAAGATTATGAATTGGAAAATTATGTTACGTTTAATTAGCTTGTGAATTTTTCATTAAGTAGATTATTAAATAATAAACATTACGTTTAAGAACACAAACACAACAATAAGCGGCAACAGTTAAATTAAAAAATTTTAGGGTCTTTAAAAATAATCTTTGTCGAGCGATTAGAATAATTATAAAAAATGCTTCCCGTTTAACCAAATATGTACCTCTTATTGTTTACAAGATACTTCGTGTATTTTTATCGTGGACTCAATGTATTATAATTAGTTCATACTAATACACCTTCCTATTCAAGTTACAATAATTAATGTAAACCTAAATTGCTGCCTTTATTAACCTCAAAATTAAAAAATAATCAAGATTCATTTATATTAAAGCCGGGAAAATTGGTTGCGAAATCTTATAAATAGTTGAAATTTTTTAAGAAAATCGCCTGCTAGGCTTTTATGTGAAGTTCTCCAAATTATGTTATACGAAATTGCTCTATTAAATTAATTGAGTTTTGTTATTTATGGTCAACTAAATGAAATTGTAAAATAAAACCTGTATTATTTAAAAAAAGAAGTCCTCGCAACTATGGGTGTGTGGTTTGAGGTGGTTAGGCGAAGTGTAAGGTTTAGAGAAGTGAGAATCAGTTAGATGAGTTTAGATTTTCGTTGTCATGTGTTCGAGTTAGCGCAAATTTTAATTGGAAAAACTGCCAAGGAATATTATGATATACAATATTACAGGTGTATTAAGTTTGTGACATAATTGATATAGAAATCAAAATTGAAATGTACGTCGCGAAAAAAAAAACTGTTAGTCGATCCCATAATAATACGATATTTTGGATATAATTATCCGTTTTCTAAAAATAAGTAAAAAAAGCAATAAGTGTTCAGTTTTAATGCATTTTATCCGATTCAGCTTAAAGACGAGTTTTGAAAGTTTGCACAAGACGCACTACATATTTGCGTAGAAATAATATCGTTTCTTGTACAATAAATTGCATAGTGGAATACCAATATAAAGTATGTATATCTTCATTTCAGCAAGAAATTACAATTAATATATTATATTATTAAAACAAGGTGGAACTCAAATGACCGCAGTTCCGAGGCTTCTATACAGCTACTTTGGAGCGGTCTGATGGCTAGGAATTGGAGCGTTCTTATTAATTAGGAATTTGGAGCGTTCTGCTTGACTATGCATAATGCCGATGGACACAAAGTCCGTTGCGTATAGAAACCTAAAGTTTTACATTATACACGGCAAGAATAGACATAATATAATTTAAGAGACAAGAAAATCGCACAATCAAATTCGAAATGTGGACTCGAGTTTCGAACTTATTAGTTCTCATCAGCACAATTTACGAATAGATTGCACGAGCGCATTACGGCTATCTGCCATCCACAAGCAAAGTAAGGTAATAGACTTACAAAATTGCAAGTTTCGGCAACGCCATCGCGCGGTTCTTAGGAAAGGCCCCAGTATAATATGATGAGATTAAAAGTTCTCGGCTCAGCCAGTATGTATTTAAAATACAAGAAAATCGCACAATCAAATTTAAATACATACTGACTGAGCCGAGATGGTTGTGGATGGCAGCCAATTTTTTTTGTCAAGGTCTTTGTTAAAATTTTATTGAAGGTGCTTTTTTCAGCTGAAGCCAAACTTTGGTTTAAATTGGCCTTGCTGGCTTCAATTTTACTTCAATTTTACTCCTCCTGCAATTTACGTTTTATCGAAAAACCGGACTCTCGTAAAAGTGGCTCGGTTGTGGATAAGTTACGTTCCTTGAAACGTTATTTGTCCTCCCTATCTCTGATGAGAAGATAGCTCAGATCAAATACGTTCACGCAGAAAAATAAATTCCTACTTATTTTGCGTGAAGCCCTGATGTTCGTTTAAACCAGCTCGTTGTAGCGGAGGCGAGAACCGTGGATCATATCAAATGAATGCCCCGAAGAAGATCAAGGAACAGCTTTGCTAGCAAAACAAAACTAGAGTAGCAACTAGATGGTCGTTGCTAGAAGGTAATTAAATTTACGACGTCCGATAGTAACTACGCCAGCCGACCAGGATGTACAGAAGCTCTTCCTTGAATTAATTAAGAGAACGTCCGAGTGGTCATAAAAATCCCAACAAAGTGATGGAACCACTACGAACTTCCAGATAACCAACCAATCGTAAGCCCCCGATGAAACTGTCCACCGCTGTACTTTTGTCGTGCATCGCTACCTTCTCTATATATAATCATTTTCTAAAAAAGGACACAAATAAAAAATAAACACAAAAAAATATCAATCATAAAATTTCATATACAGGATTCGAAACTATGTCGACCACTTTGGAATTTCCTTGCCTATGCAATAAGCCATCAGCTCTGCACGATGGTACCTAGTTATATATACGTAGTTTAAATAAAATTATTAACGAAAACATTATAATTCATAATTAACAATTCAGCAAACACAAAATTTAAACATTTATATCTATATCAACGCGTGCGAGTGTAAAAGATAAGATTGCCTTTAATCACTTTTATGCAGAGGCACAAAACCTGCAAACAAATCCTAATCTTGGCAAAACTTTCCAATCAAAAATATAAGGCAAAAGAAAAACCCACAATGTTAAAACACAAAAAACATTAATTAGCCAAGTGCGAATTCAAACGATGTTATTAGAAATAATTCATTGAAACAAAATCTGTTTCAACATACAACGATAACAAACTCCAGGTGTTCGAAGCAAAATTGGCCGAGTTGATTAATGTATCCATCTGTGAAACAATTAGCAACAAATTTTGTGACTTACCAGTTTGAACGGATACCAATCCTTTAAAGAAAGCATGGGCAATGGGACTCGACAAGAAACGTAAGATACGGGAAGAATCCACCATCCCTCATCAACGAATATATTATCTACAAACCCCTACTGAGTTAGGAAACAAACAATATTCCAAACAATATATCCATTCCATATCCCGTTAAATTCGGAACCCAAACCCCACGATCACTTCACAGCAGATACAAAAGTCGAGCTTTTCGTTTGAAAGTTCACACCAGACTTGTTGCTCGTTCAAGAACTGAACGAAGACTTCCTGCTCGTTCAAGAGCTGAACCAAGACTTCCTTCGCGCAGTTTGAATAATCCCTCACTCGGCACAGTTATCATGCGCTTTAAAACAATTAATATGATATACAGGGTAGAACGTAAGTGATGGATTCAAAAATTCGTCACATCCTGACTCATTTATCTCATCGTACGGCGATGAACGGTCTTTACGGACCTAATGTAAAAAGAGAATCACGAGAGTTCATATTGGTGTAAAAAGAATTATAATAATTAAGCGCTTGTTCCCCGAACGAGAAAAATTAAATCCTAACCGGGGGTCTGGGGGGCATTCCATACCACCCAGGTATATATGCGACGAAATTATTCAAGTCTTCAAATCGAGGATATCTATAAATCGAAAATACCTATAATAGTATATTATGCAACGGAGATAGGAAACATCAGCGACCCCAAAAAGTTTTAAAATCAAAAATAATTGCCAGGTCGACAAACTCAACCCACGAAACTGATCCAAACTTCAGGGAACCAAACATGACAAAACACCGAAAATGAAATTTGTAACTAACTTTTAGAAATTAAAAAAGTACTATATAAAACTCGAGATTGGAGCGTCCTTTAATTTATCGCATTACAGTACGTAAGTTAAAGAGTGCATTTATAATATTGCATCAATTGCATATGCTAACCTACACCTACGCGCTGCAATGAATATTAACAATTGCAAACGGATGTTTCAATTCACAACATTGTATACTTATAGTCCGAACCACGAAAGAAGAGCTCAACGTGATTATTTTATGAACTTAGAAACGACATGACATTATATTTTCCTTATATCGTTTAACGTAAGAGGGACAAAGATGCAAAATAAAAAGTTGTCTGATCTTCAGCTATTTATGACGAATTATTGACGTCACAGAGCTCTTCTTTCGTGGTTCAGATAATAACTATAAATTATGCAATTTAATAACCTGTTAATACTTAAAATTAAGATAAATTTTATCAAAATAAATTTTATTTTTAAGCAAGCCAAAATGTAAGAAAATAAACATAAGAATTTATTTAGAGCATTATATATTATAATATTACACATGTACGCAACAATGTAGAGCTCGGTTGAGCTCAGTTGTGATATATGAAATAGATATATAATGTAACATAGTATTTGTTACAAATATTTTTTGTAAATGATATTTAAAAATTATTGGATGAACACTTTTTTTGCAAATTAGAAAAATTTCGAAGAAATCTTTGTAAGTGGAACGTAAAAATAAAATTAGAGACTACGAAATTGATGGTGTTTCTCCTGCAAGTATGTCGATTCATATTTGTTAGAAACAATAAAAATCATCAGTATCTGAATACACCCGCATCAGATAGACTCACAAGACTTCCATGAATAGAATAATATTAGTAGAAATATGTTGATGGACAAGAAATCAATGGATGTCATGAAATTCACCGAAAAACTAGTTACGAGGACGAAACAATCGCAGGATGGCCGTGTTATTTCTCTTCCAAAAACTTACTTACCTTCATTCCAATTTCAGGTGAGATAATATACTACTTTTCATTGCTGTCAACTTCTCAAAACTGGATAAAGTATGTTTTACATATTCACTAATTGGTTTCTAGTATATTTCCAGCGGCCAGATATTGGTCAGGGCCGGCTTTTGTATAATTTCTATCTTTGTTGATCAGTATCTGATCAGGGTCGGCTCTTGTATGATTTTCATTGTTTCTAACATATTTTAAGCGAGATTTTTAAGAAACCATGGTATTAAATGAAGAATTTTACTCGACTGTCTCGGAAATGCGAGAACAAAGATCAGTTTCACTCTCTTCATTGCATAAAATTTATTTCCATTCTATCTCAATTCTCAATATATTTCATTGCTTTTCTTGAAACTTTTTTACCGGGGGGGGGGTTATAGAATATCCTGCAGACCCTATCCAGAATATCCTAACCCCCCCCGCCCGGTTTACATAAAGTTTAGGTTTTTGACTTTTTCTTTAACTCTATTTTTCAGGTTAACCAATCAATTGTAATATTTTTATGGAATTTTATCCAGATTTCATATATTATACATATTATCGTTCTCGCCAGTAGAACGACAGTAGAAAGTCTTCAAAATTGTGTAAAATGGAATACGTATTGTAAAATAAAAATTACTTTGTTTAAGATTTGAAATTAGAAAAATATAAAAACCAAAATTTTTTTATAACAATATAAAAAACGAATAATTTTTATATTTTGCTCGCAACCAATCGAGACATACAACTATTAATAAAATCTAAAATAAAGAATGAAATCGAAAATACCTGGAACTATTTTTTACAAAGTAACAAATTACACAAAATAAAAAATCAACATACAGTGTGGCAAACATCTAACAGAAAAAACCGAAATGAAGGAGTGTTACTAACACGATTAAGAACTGACCATTCCAAAGCTAATTCCTATCCTAAATAAAACTACGTCCCCAAGCAAGTTTTGGTGTTTGTCCTAGGCAGTGGTTTTGCATTGACAAATTTAAAACAGAAAAGAAAAACAATCATAACAACACAACATGATGTAAACATCAAATACAATCATAAAATGTAATGTAAAAATATCTCGTGCAGACCTTACAGTTAAAGGCGCTATTCTAATATAAAAAAATATATATTTTAAGAAAAATTAATAATATTTAAAAAAAAAATTTAATTCTTGAATTCCTGATGTTTTATAGTAGTGCCAGAGTGAGGGCTTCATGGCACCTTGTAACGAGCTGCCACTGTTATATATGCAGTGATTGTCTTTATTTAAAAAATATACACCATAAACATTTCCTGAACTCAAAGCGATATTCTCCCACTAACTATTACATATTTAGTTACGTAGGGTCTAAGAAATGATTTACTGAGAAATTGTTAGCCAAATGTTAATCAAATTATTTAAAATATTGAAGAGAATGCAATCAGTAATATCTACATAAGTAGACACGGATTTCCACAAAACACGATCAAAAAATCCGTAAAACCCGATGTCTACTTATGCAGAGATCGCACGATGATAGCATTTTTAATAATATTTTAATAAAATTATATTTAATAGTTTTTTTTCGAATGTTTGATTTCGATTTGAAGAAAAGAAAAAGAAATTATCTTTATTTTAGAGGAACTATACGATATTATTCTGTGAGTTGATTTTACTCATATTCCATGTTAGAGCTTTTCTCATGTGTATCACGTATAAAAGCTTAAACAACAGAAATAATAATCAGAATCATTAGAAAAACTTTTAAAATAAAATTACGGAAACTTCGTTTAGCGAAGATCATTCGTAAAATTACTACAGCCCGTTAAAGTGCTCAATGTTGGTCAATACACGTATCACAATAATTACAATTTTATTTTTATACAATATAAACAATACACTCGCCGATTGATTGCCAATTGTAAATAAAATTTGATTTATGTAGTTTTGGTATTTAACATTTTTTACTTTTATAAATTTTTTTTTAAATTATACCCCAAGTATTATATTTGATATGTTAGATAAAAATAAATTCTTGTTCCGATTTCAGCTAACGTCTACCCACTTTAAAACATTTTCGTCTATAGAATTCGTTAATAGCAACGCTAAAGAAAATCAAACAGAAAAAGCGCTTTTTGGTCATTTATCCACATTCTAACGACATAAGTGATTCTTTTAATGGTAAAACCAGCTCCGTTGGATCTGGCAGGAGGCAAAGGATAGCACTCTTTAGAACCTGAGGAAACCATACAATTTTCCTATTTTCATGTTGAGCGATCGATAAAGTTGTTTCAAAATAGAAAAATAAATTCTAAACACCACATATACCTATATTACAACAAATAATCAGAGATTCTTATGAAATTTTATAAGAATTGAAAAAAGTGGATAAGTAGTTAGATTTTACTTTTGTTGATATTCTTTCCATATTTGATACAATTTAATAAAAAAATATGTATGCTCTTTGGGTATTTTTTACGATGTAATGCGCTCCTGCTGCTTTTAAATTGTTTGTAAGAGAAAATATTCAAAATGTAACAAACTTATCTCGTTGAAACACTCCTCCAATTACGATACATCATATTGAAATTTTCCTGCTTACCATATTGTGATAATATTTTACAATGTTATTAAACATTGTTTTTATTTTTTTAAAATATCTTCCAATAATAAATTGACAAGCGTTGATGAGGTCGCAACGATTTCTTACATAAACGCATCAACCTGGTCGATTTTAGCGGTACGATTTTGTAAAATAATGAAGTACGTGATTTGAACATTTGATAGGGTAATATTCTCTGACATTTTACAAACATTAGAGAAAATTGGGTTACAACAGGTACCTGAAAATAAATAGAGTCAATTTTGAAGCATATCCAATTTTCAGCGCTTCATTAAGCATATATGTTCTAAATTCTGAGATATTGCAGTACCTTCACGGATTATTAGATCATGTGACGAAGTCTTTCTTATAATGCGTACCTATATATACTTATTACAAGTCATTAGAATTCCGTTCCGCTGAATTACCAAAATATTCCAATTTATCTTTAATAACGTACGGTATTAAACATACCAACTTGAGTACAACTACCTACTTACTATCTTATTACAATAATTTTCCAAACTTTAATATCGCGTTAACGAATTTCGTTTAGGGATACGTAAGTAATGTGATGCTATTAGTACAGAAAGAACTTCAGTAAATTTTCTTTGTTCCGAAATTACTGTAAAATATATTTTTTGTTCACAAGGATTCCTTGTTTGTGGTATTAACAAGAAGTTGTGGAGAAGAGAATGTTCAACATGGGATTATACAGATTTTCCGCTTAGTTTCACAAAAACTTAAGAAGCAATCATTGTACGAGTGATAATTTTCTAATAACAGAAAAATTTATTGGATATAGGTATAAATTTATTATATCGTACTATATTACTTTTCTTTATCTACTACTTGAACTGCTAGGACCTGCTTCGGTTAAATCCAATTTTATTTGCTCTCTGAAATATTTTCTTTTCCTTAAGTGATCGTAAAAACTCCGAAATGACACATTTCTTCTTACTTAATTTGTTGCGACATCAGTCAAATTTCAAATATCTAACATTTAATCAACACTCTTTTACGCCGACAAGTTCCAAGTTTGCAGTTATATCAATTTCAAGCATAAGTTTGAATCCTTCCTCACAAATGGAATCAACTTTTGTATATTAACATAGTCGAGCATAAAGCAGAAAGGAAACGATGTAGTTTGATGTCACCACTGGAATGTGAATTGTGATATCCATTATCATATAAATCCAAGTGGAGCGTTTCTATTGATATACGACCACTAGATCATCTTGTAAAAGAGAATGGTATTATGCGATAAATTCTAAGTTACGCAGCTTATGCCTCTCTCTATGTAACTAATGTTTCGCTATACAGAGATAATATTTTAGTACAAATGGTGTTTGAATGATAACTACATCAGGGTTAAACTCTTGGTAGATATTATGTAAGATAACACTTAGATAATGTAATATTCACTATATTCCAGGCAACATTAGCTGAATATTTTAAAATCAAACGAACGTAAAAGTAATTTATTTAATAGTCTCAACTTTCGATGAATCGCAATGTTATTTGAAATAATAAAAATAATTATGATTATAACAATTACATCTTTAAATAATAAATTTTACGAATGCACACCAAAATTTAATTTAAAATCATAAAATTAAATTGCTTCATTTTAAAAGAAAACAACAATTTTCTTAAATATTGACTTAATACCAAACTTCCTTATTATTTCAGGAACAAGGAAACGAACCGCTTTCTGCATTAGTAAAATATAAGAAATTTGATTAAATTAATTAATTAATTAAAAATCGATTTCCATTGAAAAGCTTCTAATACATAGCATAAACTCTATTCAGTATCAACTAATTGGAAAGTAAATTGTTTAAAAGCTATTTGATTTATTTCTTGTTTTCAAAGAAGGCTTATTAAAATTGTATGTTAAATTTCATTGTTGTGATTTTCTCGGGCCTAATTAATTTCTTTTTAAATATATTAATTAAGCGTGTCACATAATTTTGTGGTACTATCTATTCTAGAGCAGGTGGAACATTTTACAATTCAATAATGGAATTGTTAAGTAAACAGTTAATAATGTAAAACATAGTTTTTAATCAATTTGCTGGCACTATTACACACATTTCGCAATTAATAACAATTTAAATTTACAGTAATTAACAGAATGTATGAATTTAGATTACTAAATATTAGCCATAATTTTTGATTTTAATTAGGGGAGAGTAGGATACATTCGGATTGATAACTTCAACCATGAGTTTGTTGAAATACAATGGTTCAGATGCACAGGTCACATTTCTTAATTATTAATTTTGAAACACTCTTACAAGCTACAAAATTTACTAGGTTGTTAAATGCTTGAAATCGGTTTAGTAGTTTTAAGGAAATTAAAGTTAAACTAAAAAATAGCCTTTTAATAGTCATTATTGATTTGAATGCGCTTATGAAAGCTCAAGGTTGTTGTAAATTTACATTGCATTTCAAATTTATATTACTACATGTATTACTATGTAATTTAAACCTTCCAATTTAATTTAAAACTAATCATAATTTTGTAATCATAGCAGTGCACTTTGTTTTTAAATTGTTCTGCTATTAATTAGTCCATTAACGAGATTTGCTCTGGGCCATGTGCAAATTGTGAAGGGTTAGCAATTAACTAAATATATTGAACAACTGATCGTAGTACATTTTTAAAAATCTGCTACTTTATTTGAATTCAGTTGAAATTAAAAAGAACTTAAAGTCTAAATAGAAATCCATGTTTAAATGAATAAGGGAATAAGGGCAACGTACACAACTGGACGTTATTGTATTATACACTATATAGTAATTTAAATCTATATTTTTCAATATAGGTAGTGTGGAAAAATAAATGGACAAATTTGAAGTTGAATAACTATTTTTATTTATTAATGAAATTTATAACACTAGATTTTAAATGATAGCCCTTACTTTTTTATTAACTTGATTGAGCCAAGATTTAAGAGCGCGTTGTAATATTTCTGGACGAAGATTTGAACATCCGCAATTATAATTTTTCTTGCTGAGAAATAATACTTTATAATTAACGTTTTTAAGTAAGACCATAGAAATTACTCAAATTGTGAAAGATTGGGTTAATGTAGTGTCAATATTTCGGGTATAAAGAAAGCAATACTTCCATTTCCTAAAAATGTTTTCAACGTTTTCTTTGAAATGTGAGCTGGAACGGACTCCTGGTGAAAGTACCATTTATTATCGGCATTATAATGGCTTTGAATTAATAATTGGAATTAATTTTGACTTCTCGATCGATAAAAATGGGTTCAGTTGTACCATTGTACGATATTCCCATGAAAATCATTACACTTTTAGCTTTAATTGCTAACAATATTGAAACACTAATATATATGTTGTGAAACGCTTTATTCAGAAACTATGTCAACACTTTGGTTCCACGTGGCGAGCGATCGGAATCGATGTGCTCAAGCCGGTGGTTGTGATTATAACTGATTGAAATGGCGGTGTTCATTTGCAACAGGAAAAGTCTCCCTCTCCTGGTGATGCTGGTAACGTCTTGGTTGCGCCATCTGTGAAGCGGCCTGTGTACCAAGGTCGCCACACTGTTCCCCCCCAGTGAGGTGGTTGCTGACTACCGAACGCTAGGAGAAAAGTTTAAAACCAAAAACGAAAAATAAATATTTACATACTATATATGTACATTATTATACAATTTTCTTAAAACTAAAATAAAAATTTTTGATACTATAAAGTTTTTGGTGCACTAATTTAAGGTTGTAATCATGTCTTTTAATTTATCTGGGAATTTTACTCTGCGCCCACTTCTCGTTTGTCGAGGTACGTCACTGGACGATGGTGATGGTGGTAGTAGGTCGTTTGCTTGTGCTTGTAGGTTGTTTGTAATACGATTGACAGGTTCTGGCGTTAAGGTTAAAGTTTGTTTACACTCAACGAACGCAGGTTTTAATCGGTCAATAGAAATGTTTTGGGGTTTGTCACGCACTAACACTTCAAAATATTTGTCTTTTTTAGCTAGCACTTTAAATGGTCCGTCATATGGGGCTTGCAAGGGTTTCCGTACACGATCAACACGCACAAACACATAATTCACTTCATGGAGTGTCTTTGGCACATAACTTGTATAATGTCTGTGGCACGATGTATGCTTGAATTGCACTTCGTTCATACGAGCCTTGAGTGTTTCTACAAAATTTTGTGCCGGGGTTTGTTGGACTTCGGCTGGTTGGTCAATCAGATCACTAGGTAATCGAAGAGTCGTTCCGTACACGAGCTCTGCTGGTGAACATTCTAACTCCTCTTTAATTGTAGTGCGAATACCTAGTAATACAATTGGCAGCGATACCGTCCAGGTGGTGTTGTGACACATTAATGATGCCTTCAGTTGCCTATGGAAACGTTCCACTAACCCGTTGCATTGCGGATGGTATGCTGTGGTCCTTGTCTTATAAGTGCCCATTAGTCTTGCTAAATTTTGGAATAGCATGGATTCGAACTGAGCGCCTCGATCTGTTGTAATCCTCTCGGGGGCTCCAAATCGTGCGATCCAACAATCATAGAAAGTTCTTGCACACGTCTCTGCAGTTATGTCCGATATCGGTATTGCCTCTGGCCATCTGGTAAAGCGATCTATCATGGTAAAAAGATATTGCTTACCCTCTGACGTTGGTAGTGGTCCTACGATGTCGATATGGACATGTGCAAATCGTGCATCGGGCGTTGCAAATGTCCCGATTGGTGCTTTCGTGTGCCTGCCAACTTTACTGCGTTGACATGGCACGCAAGTTTTGGTCCAATATGTTATGTCCTTTCTCATGCCTGGCCAAAAATATTTGTCACTTACAAGCTTGAGTGTCGCTCTCTTGCTTGGATGCGCGCAGTTATGTACATTTTCGAAAGTTTGCTTACGGAATTTTGCTGGTATGTACACGCGGTGAATGCTCGTCGTGTTTTCGTAATACAAATATTGTTCTGATTTCAAAGTTGGCAGCCTCGAGAATTTGTACTTGCCGATGTTTATCAGTTCTTTTAACTCTTCATCGTTGGCTTGTGCTTTGCTCAACTCTTCGGTGTTCAAACTATCTTTGGCAACGGCATCGATCCTTGACAATGTATCGGCAGGTATGTTGTGGATACCTTGCACATGCCGAATGTCAGTGGTGTATTGCGATACGAAATCGAGCTGTCGGATCTGACGAGGATTGCATTTCTCTAACTTTTGGGTGAATGCGTAAGTTAGCGGCTTGTGATCCGTGTAAATGACAAAATCTCGACCTTCCAAAAAATGTTGGAATTGCTTCACGCCACTGTAGATTGCCAAAAGTTCTCGATCGTATGTGCTGTAATTCCGTTCCGCTGGAGAAAGTTTTTTCGAGAAGAAAGAAATCGGTTTATAGCATCCGTCTTCCTCCTGTTGAAGAACCCCTCCGATGGCTGTGTCGGATGCATCTACCGACAAGTTTAACTTGGAAGTGCTACTAGGGAACGTGAGAGATGTAGCTTCTGCTAAATTGGCTTTCGTTCGTTCAAATGCTGTAGTTGCTTCCTCGGTCCATGATAATGGTGCATCTTTCTTGGTCTGGTTATCGATTAGTAAGTACATCGGCGCTTGAATTTGTGATGCGCTTCCTAACCATCTCCGATAATAATTTGCCATTCCTAGAAAACGTTGCAGTTGCTTTTTTGTTTTAGGTTTTGGGAAATTGATTATATCTTCTACTTTGCTTGGAAGAGGTTGGATGCCTTCTTTTAATAATTGAAAACCAAGAAATGTAATTTTTTCTGCACCGAAAGTGCACTTGCCCGGATTGATGACGATGCCGTATTTGTTAAGACGCTGGAATACTGCATCGACGTGTTGCAAGTGTTCGTCTTCGGATGTTGACGCAATTAGAATATCGTCGATGTAGGCATATGCGAAATCTAACCCCCTTAGGACTTCATCCATGAAGCGTTGGAATGTTTGGCCTGCATTTCGAAGACCAAACGGTGTCCTCTTGAACTCGAATAACCCGAAAGGAGTAGTTATTGCCGTCTTCGGTCTGTCCTCCGGATTGATTGGGATTTGATAATATGCCTTTACCAAATCGATAGTCGTGAATATGCATTTGCCGTACAAGTTGTGACTGAAGTCTTGTATGTGCGGGATTGGATACCTATCAGCGATGGTTGCTGCATTTAATCGTCGGTAGTCGCCGCATGGACGCCATTCCAGATTCTTTTTAGGTACCATGTGCAGTGGGCTGGCCCATGCTGAAGATGATGGTTGAATGATGTCTCCATCGAGTAGTTTTTGGAACTCCTCCCGGGCGATTTTCATCTTGTCCGGTGCAAGTCGACGGGGTTTCGAGTACGTAGGTGGACCTCGAGTGTCGATATGGTGTACCACCCCGTGTTTTGGCGGTTCGAAACTAGGTGATGGTCTGATGATGTTCGGGTACTTCCTGGTTAAACCGTGAAATTTGCTGTTACCCCAGATAGCACGAACTTGTGTTGCATTTACGAAGCGGTACTGCCCTGTCGACGCTTGTGATGGTAAAGTATCGACAAGTTTTCGTGTGCGTAGATCCACTGTTATGCCAAAGTTATGCAAGAAATCTGCACCGATGATTGCGCAAGTCACGTCGGCTACCACGAATGTCCACTTGAAGCTTCTGCGCAACCCCAGGTCAATGGTAAGATCTTTATTACCGTAAACTTGTATTTTTGACCCGTTGGCTGCTTGGAGAGCAAAAGTGCTTGGTTGTTGACCGACTTGAGGTGGGAGTAAGCTGAGGTCCGACCCCGTGTCGATCAAAAATTCTGTTTGGGTGGCATTGTCTTTTATGAATAAACGACGCGTTTTTTGCTGGACAGGAGCCGTCGTCTCTACTGTCCCTCCGAGTTTTTTGGATTGTAGTTACACGGTGGGGAGCACTTTCTTGCATTCGAGCCGAATCGATAATGATACCAGCAGGTGCCTGAAGTTCGTGAACGACTTTTGCTACGACTTCTGCTGTGGCTGCGGTCTCGTTGTCGTAGTAGAGATTTTATCTCTCCCAATTCGGCTGTTAGTTGCTCGAGACTCAATGTGGCTGGTTCCTTAGGTTTGCTTATCGTTCTTGCTGTGCTTGACACTGTTGCTGTTGGCGTCAGCTCCATCATTTGATCGGCGGTGTTAGCGAGTTGAATCAGGTTGATGTTGGGTATTCCTACCAAGATGGGCCTTAGTTGTTCTGGCATTTGTTGGAGAAACAACTCTTTTAACATGGTCTCGTCTTGCATTCCTGAACCCGTTGCTAAATATTTCAACTTGCGGAGGAGTTGGCTTGGCTTTTGATCACCAAGTGTTTCCTTTTGCAATAATTTTCTTACCCTTTGCGCCCCGGACATCGTGGTTTCCCTTAATAGGGCTTCCTTTAGTTTGGTGTAGGGCAGTGTTGCGTGCGGGTTCAAAAATTCTTCCTCCACGAGGTCGGTTATTTCGGGTGGAATTGCCATCATCAAGTACTGGTACTTGGTTTCTTCACTGGTGATCTTCGGATTATTTACGGCGAATTTGCATTCGATAACCTTTAACCAGCGATCCGTTCTTCCTGGCATGTATGGCGGTAAAGTCACAGCTGAAATCTCCGGCGCGGCAAATACGATTTGCCTTTGCACGTGGTCATCTTGATGGATTTGTTCTTCGTTAGCGTCTTCTGTTTTCGGGGTCACCATTTTTAGCTTTAATTGCTAACAATATTGAAACACTAATATATATGTTGTGAAACGCTTTATTCAGAAACTATGTCAACACTTTGGTTCCACGTGGCGAGCGATCGGAATCGATGTGCTCAAGCCGGTGGTTGTGATTATAACTGATTGAAATGGCGGTGTTCATTTGCAACAGGAAAAGTCTCCCTCTCCTGGTGATGCTGGTAACGTCTTGGTTGCGCCATCTGTGAAGCGGCCTGTGTACCAAGGTCGCCACACACTCATTGGATGAAATTGCTTTTTGAAACCGTTAGCAATTTTGGTAATTTTTTTTATTGAAAATATATTGCCAATGACATTGGCCATCAAAGTTGGCAATATAGAATCCACCTTCATCGACTGTGATATATTTTACCAATGCTTTTAAAAAAATCAAAAATATTCTTACTACGGCAACCACAGATAGAGTTATTTAAAATCCAAGTTGTTGTTTATTTTTTCACACTATTCGTACATGTACTCATCTATTTTAGCCTTAATTTGATTGCTTTTTAGTAATTTTTAAAGAATTTTAATAATAACCTACATATAATATTGAAATTATTCGCAAAATTCTTGCGGAAATTCCGATTTATATTGAAGTAGTAGCTATTTTTGGCTTTGCATTACGATCCTTTTAAAATCATTTTCTATAAACTTACGGATAAATGAAATTTTCGAGAACTCCGAGCAAGTTACGCGTGGTAGCTACGAAAATGAGTTCTTCAGAACATCAGAATTTCATATTTTAGGTGGCGATAAAAGACACTTTTTAAAAAAAATTGTTGCCAAAATTTGAACCCTTGGGGAGTAGTCTTTTATCTTTCAATTGTCCCACCATAGAAAGCATTGCTTTTTTAGTATTAACGAGTCGCAGCTTTTTACAGAACGTTAAATTATCTACGAACTAGATTACAACCTTTTAGTGCCTAAAATCAATAGCTTACGAGTCATAGATTAAATTACGCGAAGAAATGTTAAAAATTTCGAAGATTGATTTATTTTTGTTTCCCTAAAAAGAACTGTATAACCAAAAAGGTTTATGACAAACTTAAAGCTCCTTTTCTGATGGAAAATACAATTCACTTCATCGAAAAAATGAAATTAGATGGGAACAAATGTAATTTTTTTTAGTAAAATACATCGCATAAAGAAAATACAAAGACAAAAGATAATACTACAGAATACTACTAATAATACTACAGATTAAAGATAATACTACAGAATTTTATCAATTTTTAAGATAAAACGTCCGGTTTAACGCGATTAATAATATATAAAGATGATAATATACAAACAAGGGCGTATTTTGTAGGGGGGGGGCAAGTTGTCTCGCCTTGGCTTCTGGCTTTAAATTTATTTTGATCCAACAAAAATTCGGTAAATTTTAATTTAAAAAATTGCACATAAATTTTAGTTCAGGTCAAGTCGTGGTATCACAATGTACCAATCAATACACGTACAACTTTGTCGTAGTTTGGTGTGACGACCAAGGCGTTGAACTGTGGACTTGATTGTCTGAATTCGAATCTCAGCTACTCCCGAATTATTTGTGTCGTGGTTTGGATTCCACGCAAAGGTCCTATTATGTACTTGCACGTACAGTCTGTAGGTAAAACTGTAGTATAATTCGTTAGTGTGAGTTTTTCCGTAAATACAATTGTTTGTATGTCGATATCGTATAAATTCAAAATAAAAAATGCAACGATAAATCAGGTATTGTTTATTTTAATCTTTAATTAAAATAAATTAAACCACCACAATTTTTTAAACTATTTATAAATTTTATGTTATTATGTTCAATTATTGTAAATTACGGAAAATTGTAATTCTAAATATTCTTAGGCAACTTCAGTTGCAAGGTTTTAATATAATATTGTAAATCTGAGAAAAGGTCATAGCAGTCATAAGTAGGTACCGAGTACGGGAAGACTTTGGGGCTCGAACATCTGCGAGAATTACTCGCACTTATCTTGTTTTACTTCTTCCACTAAAAAATAAAGCGTTTCATGGGAATTGAAATAACAAATATCCTATTTATGTAGAATTCCTACAGAATCAAAATTGTAATCATTAATATTGCAATTTTTAATAAATAAAGCATCAGAAAACCGAAAGTTTGGGTCTATGAGACCAATTCTTCCAAATCTATATAATTTAAAACAAAATCCTAATAATTCAATAAATAAAATTCAGTCTTTTTTCTCTAAAGTCATTTAATATAAAAATTCGAAACGCGTTTAGAAAATACATATGTGCTATCTCATCTTCGGTCCAAAGAGAGGTTGTGCAAAATCAGAAATTAGCCAATGAAATATCAACAAATAATATTATTACTTACACAAACGTCCGAGTTGTCAATAGTACATAAATTAATGCGACTCGGTCTATACATCAAAACATCAAAGTTACATAAACAGGCGTAGTGTAAAATATTATAACGATTAGACACGCTATCAACTACTTGGTAACACTCTATATCAGCACCACCGCAACTCAATTGACAACATAAACCACTCATCAAAGTTAGTTTGGACGTTCAAACGTTCCTAAGGAAACAATTTCTTTGCTTTCATAATCAAAATTTCTTCTAAATTTTTTCTGTTTTCACGATACGAAATCCAGTCTCTATTACATAATCGTGTCCTGTATCGAGGATATGGCTAGCAAAAATTGATTGTTTACTGTTCTTAAACTAACAAATCAAGTATTCCTTCAGTCCAACCTGAAATGATCTTACCGTCCTCTCCACATCAAAACAACTGTAAGGCCCCTATGAGAGCTGATTAATGCGATAAAAATATTCTCACGTAATAAAACTTTAATAACTTTATCAAACTAGAGGAACAGTGTGGCTCAACAAATTGAGTGCACACCAAAACCGTGAGATTATCCCCACAGCTCGATCTAAAAAACTGTTTGGGTCTCAAATTTGATTTCACTTATGGATCTCACTTATGGAGGTCCAAGAATTAGCTCTTCCATGAAAACCCACATATGATATTTACTAAAAGTCTTAAAAAAAACTCCGTTAACTTCTCGATACAAGGCTGTAAGAATAAAATTTACCAGAAAGCATACGGCATGGACAAACTAATGGGATCACTCTTGATGTTTAGTGATGGGAGATATTATTTAACTTGGAAGATCCAGATGGATTTCAATACTATTGGCACGATTTACGTTGTGAAGATGAAGTTAGAATAAGTGGGAAGTTCAGTAGAGCTAGTGTAATGATATGGGCTGCGTTTTGCTCCAGTGGAACAACTAATTTGGCATGGTTACCACGAAAGGTGAACTCTGAAAAGTATTTAGAAATACTAGACATGCTTGTGGCGGAACGTTCCGAAGAACTGTAAAGCAAAGACTTTCAGCAAAATAATGCCGATATAAACACTGCTCGTATTATAAAACAATGGTTTGAAGAAAAAGACATCACAGTTTTAGACAGGTTAGCCAAAAGTACGGACTTAAATCCGATTGAACACTTATGGAGGATCCTTGCCAGACGTGTGCATGAAAATGGAAAACAGTTTAATTTTATTGATGAACTTAAAATAGCACTGTGGTTTGTCTCCATGCCCAACCACCTTTTTGAAGTTATTTGAAACAATGGAAACACATCATTACTGAATGAATTTTTTATTGAGGTTTTATAACTTTTTTAGTTTTAATTTTAAGTTTTTTAAGTTGCCTTTATTAGAATTTCCTCTTGTTCTTGGTTAAAAAATGTACAAAATTAAATTAGCTGTTTGTAAATTAAAAAATTAATTTTTTCGATAGATATTAGGTATCATTAAAATATCTGTAAAAGTATTGTGCAAAAAATTTAATAATATTGCAATCATTTCTGCCAGTGTACACCAATCAACAACATTCTATTAATCTCATCTTCTGCGTTGAACATATTAAAGGACTTCTCACTTCTGAGGGCTACCCTAACATTTACGTATCTAAAAGTGATTTTTAGTTTTGAAGACAGAGCATTATCCATGTAAGTGACGATCCCGAACGCACAATCACCTCACCCGCAGCATCCAGCACAGCAAAATTTTGTTTTATGCGTTAGTTTGTTAACGATCTCATCACCATTGTGGTTTTGACGAGCAATGCTCTAATGACATTAACTTCTACCTCTAAATCCACCACGCACAATTACAGAGGAATACTTAAAGATCTATTTATAAGGTGATGGACTGAAGGTAATTTAAGCTCAATTGGATGAAAAGAGTTGTTATTAATGTACAGCTTTTATACATCCTCGTTTTCGTCCGAAGATGAGAAGATTATAGATTCTAAACATGCGTCGTAAATTTTTAAATTTAAGAACTTGTGAAAAAGAAGACTGAATTTTATTTATTAATTTACTAATTAACTCCCATTATTGGGAATATGATTTTTGATATTCAAATTCTTAAATATCGATTTAAATTAATTTGACGGTATTAGCGGTTTAACTTACCTGCGAAGCATTTTTAGCTCCCCCCCCCCACCGCCAAGAATTCTAAAACCCGGCACTTATAGAAAAAGTAACTTTTTGAATAAATTTATAAAATTACGCAGATGCCTTCTCCAAAATTCCTAAAGAATTAATTATTGCTGTGTTGACCTAAATTTGTTATATTTTAAGTGTATTTTGAAACATTTGAAGTTTACCCCACCTTGAAAATGGAATAAAAATGTTATAGACGCCCATGCAACTTATTTTAGCATTAAATGTGAGTATAATCCTTGTATTTAGTTTGGGTTACAATGCATTGTTAAAAACAGAAGTTTTCGTTTTAGTTCAAATGTTTCGGTATCACTAACAGAAAAAGAACATCTCTAATACCGAATATTTAAACAAATAAATTAATGTTCTATAACAAATTAAAGAAATCGCCCCAAAAAATTATTTGTACGACTAGGCCAGAAATAACTTTTGCCAGTACGAGTTGTTCTGACAAGCCGAAGCCTGAAAAACGAGTAATGTTCTTTACTAAATTAGAGATTTTCGTAACAATAATTTTCATATATGAATGAAAGAATTCCACTTAAAGAATTGCACATATTGATAAAGCACATTTAGTTTTTCTTTGAAATGGATTGGTTTTCAAAAAGTAGCCTTGACGAAAGTTGTAGCCCGGTAAATTTTCAATCAGAAAAGTAGTATCAATTTTTTTTATAAAAGGTTTCGTTTAAAAGATACAGAATTTGCAACAAAAGCAAAATAAATATTTAGAATTTTTCAAGATTTCATTATTTAAATTGATTTATAACTCGAAAGGCGTTGATTTTAGATTTTACAATTTTACCTTGTTTAAAAAATTTCTAACCCATTTACACTAAAAATCAATATTTTCGATATTACCTTGAAGGTGAAATTTAAAAATTATTTTGAAAGGGTTGTTTTGAATTCAGGTGCAAAAGTGTTTTCTATTACCATTTGAAAGTGTACATGTAAAATGATATTTCTAACTGAAAACTTTATATTATAACAAAAATTAAAATTTAGGTTTATATCATCCAGAACACAAAAGAGTGGTTAAACCATCGAAATCTGAATAAATAACGTGAAAAAAGCTTAAGTAAAAAAGCCGCCGAAGAGCTTTAATTCTACTTTTAGTGAAAATAATTACCTGAAGTTATACTTGAGAACAAATACATGAAAACATTATTCGTATAAAAGTCGAATAAAATACGGATATTGGTAAATTTTAATGATGGTATAAAAGTTGAGTTGAAAGTTACAAAAATTGGGTAAAAAAAAAAGAAAATAAAAAGAATTCAGGGCTTTTTGTTAAAACCAGTAACATACATAGTATAAGGTAACGCACATTCAACTTTTACCACCAACTAACCTTAATTCGAGGAACTTTGTGACCAACTTAGGCAATTCTAACTATAATTTTAGGCTGTAAATTTTAATTATCCGAATGTACCCCATGTCCGAATTTACCTCAATTTCCGCAACATAATAAGTACCTTCGTACTGCTGGTTAAATTATACAAATTTTCATAATTTGTTATTTGACATAAAATATTTTCCTCAAAATAAAATTTGAATTATGAGCTTTTTGATATAAAAAGATATTTCCAGTTTAATAAATCCCTAACGATATTTTGAGCAATTCAACATTGCCTCAGAATATTCATGCATACGTACGACTACATAATGAAACAATTAGTGTAGACTGTAAGGCTGTAGAATTACACATTGACTATTGTAGTAATTTACAATCGCTTTAATTTAAAGCAAAATTTCAAGTTTTGTTCTTAATACGCAATTGAATTGTATGTGAATGTTACGTATACAATTCACTTCATATAAAATACATCCTATAAAGGTTGAATTACATTTGTTTCATTTTGTTAATAAATTAATTATTATTCTTTAGATAAGCATCAAAGTAAACAGGGTGTTTCTGTACAATTTTTTATAAATTTTTATTCTAGGTCAATGATACGAATCGGGCATTGATGTCAATCTGATTGTAATATTTACATCATTGGCCGGTCAATGACGTTATTGGCCAAAAGTAAATGGGCAATGATGATATATCATAATTGAATGGATAGAAAGTAAAACCGAGTACTAATTCCATATTATCTTACATTTCGCCATTTGAATTATTATCATCTATTTCTTCAGACCGTCTTTCCATTTCTTGTAACAGCGTTTTGACATCGTCAGTGAACAAATTTGGAATTTCATCATGCGGTATTCCAGTCGACGCTAATCCAATTCTAGCCGACATCCAAACATAGCCTCATATGGGCAGCTTCCGATTCCAGAATGCAAAATATGGTTTTTTAAACTGAATAAATTTAATTCCTGCAGGCTAATCTGTAGTTTATCTTCATCCATCCACGCTCTCAATATATCCTCAATATATCTCTATTGGCACGTTTAATAGACCCTTGAGTTTGGCTATGCCTAAGTTTCCCGTGAACAATTTTTACCTGAGGTCACATTTTTTGTTCACAAACAGCAGTCGATGAGTTGACTAAAAATATTTAAAAAGCAGCTTAGTTTGCCACTCAAAGACAATGGCAATAAATAAGAACGACAGAAAACAAAGCAAAGCTAAACAAATCCAGCAAGGACTTAAAAGAGATGCTAATAATGGTTATCAAAAACAAAAATATCCAAGATTACCTAGAGAACCTAACTCCTACAGAAACCATAGATTACTCCCTTTAGAAGGCAACGTGAAAGTTCAAAACACCACACGCACACTGTCCACCAATTAAAGACGACCAAACTAATAAATGGGCAAGAAACGACAAATAGAACGCTGAAGTATTTGCCCGACATTTGGAAAAGGTCTTCCAACCATTTCCCTCTATGTCAACAATAGAAAAAGAAGAAGAAGAAATATCAGATTACCTCGAAGCTCCTTTTCAACTATAGGGTATTTTTTTAAGCTGCATGAGATCTTTCAATAGGGATAACTTTTGAATGAAGTTTGTCAAAGTGCCAGTTCTTTGACATTTGTGTTCAGATAGGTTTGCCATTTAATCATGAATAAATTAACACTTGAACAACGCTACCAAATTGTGGAAATTTATTTTCAAAGTCAGAGTTCCGTTCGCGAAACTAGAAACGAAAATAGAGCTCTTTGCCCATTTTATGGTCGACATAATCAACCTTCTGAGCAGGCTATTGGTGCGGTGATGGATAAATTTCGTACCACTTCTTCATTGCAAGATGTAAGGCCACCAACAAGACAAAGAAATGTGCGTTCCAAAGAAGCTGTCGCTTCTGTGAGTGAAAGTGTGAAAGAGAACTCAAACATTTCAATTCGCCATCGTGCTCAACAACTTGGGCTTTGTTGACCACTACATAGAAAATTTTACATCAAAATCTTGGTTTACATCCTTACAAAATCCAGTTGGTTCAAGAATTGAAGCTTAATGATCATCGATTGCGCCGTGCGTTCGCAGATTGGGCTCACAATCAATTGGAAGTGGATCCATTTTTTACCGCCAAATTTTGTTCAGTGACGAGGGACATTTCTGGTTGAATGGGTATGTGAACAAGCAATATTGCCCTATATGGACTTCGACCAATCTAAAACATTATCTTAGACGCAACTCCATTGCATCCATTAAAATTGACTGTTTGGTGTGGAATACACACCAACGGCATCATCGGTCCATATTTTCTTCGAAATGAGACATGAAATAACACATGTTCAATACATTTTTTTTTCAAAAATACAAAAATTAAAAATCGACAACTTATGGTTCCAACAGGATGGTGCTACGTCCCACACAGCCACCGAAACCATCGATTTATTAAAATGACAATCTGGTGACAACATTATTTCAAGAAATGGTCCTATCAATTGGCCTCCAAGATCGTGTGATTTGACGCCTCCCGATTATTTTCTTTGGGGGTATGTTAAATCCATGGTTTATGCTAACAAAGTTACAACTCTGGAAGCATTGGAGGGGAATATTCAGCAAGCCATTTATGAAATAAGGCCAGAAATATTGGAAGAAGTGGTCAAAAATTGGACTGATCGGATGCGCTTCGTAACGATCAGTCGTGGTGGTCACATGCCGAAAATTATTTTCAAATCATAAATGGCATTAAATTTACTTTCATAAAAAAATAATTAAAAAAACATTCCATCAATTTTTTAATGTTTTATTTCATTTTGAAGTTCTCATGCAGCTAAAAAAACACCCTATAGATCTTCCAATCAAGAAAATCAAAATGAAAGAAGTTAAAGATACAATACAGAAGGAAATCAACATCAAGAAATCTCCTGGATTCGACCTAATTAGTCGCATAAAAAAATAACACATTGCTGAAAACTCATGAAATTAATTTGAGCTTTTTTTGTCTAATTCAGTTATTAATTTTAAAATTTCAATTCATAATAAATTAAAATTCATATAGGTATCATAAAAGATTTTCGATGTCCACCTTGAAAATTTTAAAAGGTCAAAATAAATTTCAAAAAATTGCAATTTCGCTAAAAGAAAATTAGGAAAATCGACCCACTGTTATTTTGTTCTGACGAGATTTCGGTTTTCACAAACAAAGTCATAATATTAAACAAGTCGTTTTTTGACAAATGTAAGTTTGATCATTAAATGATTTTCCTTTCATTTGTTACTAAAATTATATTCCTGGTAATAAACTAAGTTGTTTTGCTGTGTTGAAGTTCGCGTAGGATTCCATCTGAATGACGAAGTTTATACTTCACAAAAATTTTAGTTGCGATTTCGAAGATATTATATTGTACCGTTGTTATCTAAACAGCCTATCTCCTATAATCAAAACCAACGATCACAACCAAACAAGTCCGTTGTTTCCCTTCTAATTTATGTAATAGAGTTATGACTTTCCATCTCAATAAATGTTGCAACCCATGCTCACTCTAGTACGATAAAATTTTATTTTAAACAATAATACTCAAATTTTTGGGTGGCTACCATTAAAACAAACATGCCTTTATACTTCGTTAACTTTAAGTATGTATATAAAGCACTATTTCTTGTAGATACTCCGTTTACTTCAATTCTGTTCATTGTATTAAAATATAATCACAGTTCTATCATAATCGGTTGTTTTGAATAATACCACTTCAAAACGTTCAACCGAACAGCGATGCTCAGCGGGGGCTTAAGTGTTATAGAAATATTTGAATGGTTTGCACCACTAACTCTCGTAATCCAACATCAACAACAATTTGCTTTGTCGGTAAAAAACAATCGGCGTGTATTAGCATTGATGAAGTCGCGAGTGTTAGCCGTGAAGTCGCGTAATCCGGACCCGAATTTCTGCTCTACACTCAACAGCGATCCACTGCTGTTATCAGTCTCATAATAATTTAATCCCTTTTCACGTTTGTTGTATATGCAGGCAGAACTTCGAAAAGTTAGAAGTTCAGGTCAACATTCGCTCGAAGTCTGTTGGATATTCAAAAATGCTTAACAATATTATTAAAACCTCCTGCAGTAACAAAACATTTACCTAGTGTAATGGTCCTGGCGTAAAATACCCTTTTTAAATTAAAACGCCATCACGAACTTCTATTAATTTAATTAACTGCATGGTTTGTAGATTTTTCCAGGTAAAGAAAACCGTTAAACTGGTATTCTTTTATTAAAATAATTTGTAAATTAAGCGCAGTACCAAAAAACTTAAGCGGATTACAGAACAAAAGAAATTAAAAAAGTTACTACAAGTTCGCTCATTTAATTTAATCATAATCGCACGTCTAATCCTTACAAATAAGAATATTAAATGTAAAATGAAGTAATTAAACGTTCTAAGCAAATTCATTGCATATTAGAAATTCAAATTGTTTAAAAAACTTTCCTTTTATTTTCCCCTAAATATAACACGTTTTATTTACGATCAAATTTTATTTATACAAAAACAATCATATTTCCGAACCCTCCTGGCATTGAGGAAGTTGTGGTTTTAGCGAGTTTCTGTTAGCCGAAAGTGGTTTTAGTATTGACACTGCTAAAAGAATGGAATAAAGATATGATAAATAAAATCTAGATTTGACGATAGAAGTTTAATAATAAAAAATATATTGCTATACCGGAAAAAAGTACAATATTTACTACTTTAGGTATAATAAACGTAAACAAAATTAACTTGGCCGATAAAAAATAGTAAATAAATTCCTACGACCACAATTGGAAGTAATAAATAACGATTTTCTTTAAATGTTTTATAGGAAATTTAAATTGCTTAATTTGCATTTTATTTGAATTTTAAAATTCATAATATTGTTTTATTGTTTTCATTAGCTATACAAATTTGATGCTTAAATTTATAACCCTTTAATTTCAGAAGCGTGGTACGCAATCATTATGTAAATGCGAATTTTTGAAATATGCTAGATATATCTTCCTTAACATTTCAAGTGTTAAAATAAATAAAAAGTGATTTCGCCCATTATCAAGTAATAGATTAGGTAATAAATATTTGGGTTTGGCGAGTATCCTCATGGGCGTTCTTTTTATATCGTTAATGCCACTGATAGTTTATGTAAAGGGTGTTGGTGAATTGTTTCTTTACTGCTAAATGTAAGAAGTAAATTCTTTATCGTACACCAGGTTTATATTTTACGTATATTTAAAATATATCGCTAATGTATAGGTAGAGGTACTATATTGAAATCGTTAATTCGTTCACGTATTCTTTAATAACAGAATTATTAAACTGTAAAAAACAATTTTGTTGTTTATCTTAAACTTTCTGGTGGATGAATTTTACCCTCTATTGTATAAAGTTCCCATTTGGATAAACAAAAATATATTTTTTACGTAAATTTTAGGGTTTTTAAATTTTTATTAAAAAATAAATAAAAGTTAATCCGTGTAGTAGAGGGTTAATTTTATAATCATAGATCTTCTAAAACGCGATTTGATCAACATTTTGTGGTCACATGCCTACTAGTACATTAAACGGTGGGTTTTAAATGTTTGTGAAACACCTTTTAGACTTAGACAACAAGAGCAACATTTATGTGTGTTCTCCATCGTGGGTAGTTTTACGTTAGTCGTTTTAACATGGTTTAACGCAGTAATTGTTCGAATTATCAGTTAATTAAATTGTCGATAATAATCAGTCAACTGTTATAGAAACTTCAGTATCGGCTCTTGCGAACAGTAGTGTTGATGATAAAGAGTCCAACTAACAGGATAAAGACCATTACGCAAGTTAATAAACTTAATGTTCGATCCATGTGGGCAAGGGTAGTTTATATACTATCTAGGCTTCAGGCCGATGCACGGCGAGTTCTGGTAAGCTACTTTAAAAATAACTTTAATATTAATTGTTTTCCTTATAAGTTGAAATATTGCTGGTTAGGGATAGCATTTAAAGTTGACTTTTTTGAATCTGACGTTGAAGTAGGGGGAGAGCGGGTGCGGATGTCACACAAGTCACGCAGTTTAACTTAGCTCAGGGATAAATAATGTAATTTTTAAAACAGTTAAAACGATTTGGAAAATTAAGCCAATAAAAAATTTATTTCTAAAAAGTGTAACAACTATACCCGGTTTATCCTACTTTTTAATGTCGATAATTTGTCAATTGGTACAGATATTAGGGAGTGCTAACTAGCGAACATTAGTAGACATTTTTCTCAAGTTTCAGACTACTACTAAGCACGTAGATAAATTCAATTTATGTTTTCAAAATTGCGGTGGTTTCAAAACTAAAATCGAGATTATTAGCAACGCACATCTTATTGGTTTAGTGAAATCCTTTTTAAACAATAATATTCTTTCTATTGAATTAAAAATTTTCAATTATTTTATTTTTCATTGCGATCGATCTAATCGGTGCAGTTTCAAAGCGAGTGGTGGTCGAGTACTCGGTGTTTTACGTAAAAGCTTAGCCAATTGCATGCTAATTGGAACTAGTAATAGTATTGTAGAAGCACCTTTTGTTCACATGGGTAATATTGTTTTTGGTGGTGTTCTCAATATAAACTTCTGGTTGGTGGTGATTTTAATCTCCGAAAGCTGAGTGGATCTTTAATGATAATGAAATCATTAGTATATTCTATCTTTTTTTTTCTAATGAACCAGATACCAAACAACAGATGGGTATTAATAACGTTAGTTTTTGCTAAACTTGAGATATTATTTATTGAAAATTGCGAAAACCTATATTGTGTCCATTTAAGCTGTGGTTTATATTCTCTCATCTGCTGTGGAATCATGATCCTTTCTTCTGTCGATGTTTAAACAGAACCATTTTGTCTCTTTTATTTAGGATACATGTTCTAAGTGTTTTCATATACATAAAGGATCATACTTCATTTTGAGAAGGGGTTTTCGAAATTCTACCAAGGAAACTGTTCGAATATAAGCCCAGAAAAAGAAGATATGTTGACCGCCCCAGAAGGAGATGGCAAGATCAGATTGAGTGACGTAACACACCACTGGTCTAAAACGTGCAGGTGATGATGATGATGAACAAATTTGTCGTATAAATATCCGCAATTTAATCAACAGTATTAAATTATATTATCACCTAAATAAAAAATATTCATAGTATGGTTTACGGACCATAAGG
Source organism: Podabrus alpinus (assembly GCA_932274525.1). Classification (NCBI taxonomy): domain Eukaryota; kingdom Metazoa; phylum Arthropoda; class Insecta; order Coleoptera; family Cantharidae; genus Podabrus; species Podabrus alpinus. The sequence goes on from OW026451.1 coordinate 31,347,632, forward strand.
GATTTCAATATTAAATTCTTAATGTTCACAATTATTTGCTCCTTGAATTAATTTAGAAATAAACTATAACTATAAGGGTTTTGTAAAAAAAACGAAACTGTATCATGTATGTAAGTACATTACAGGGTTTCCACTCTTCTGGAATACCTGGAAAATTCAGGGAATTTATAATTTGGATTAGGAAAAATTAAACAAATTATTTGTAAAAGTTGCATTTTTAAATTATTCAAATTAATAAATAATAGTTGTTAAATTTCTTTCTATATTGTTTGTATATTTCGTTCAGTTGATTCGCATTTTTGAAGTGAAGTTTCGAAAAGTCAGGGAAAACTTGCGAAAGTTAGTGAATATGTGTTAGCAATAGCAAATTCAATGGAAAAATGAGAAAATTTTGCTTTTTAACGCTTTAATTTTTGAAAAAAATGTCAGAATACAAAAAAAAAAATAGCAAAAACAAGTTTTGTTTTGCAGAATATTGTCCAAAAAATCATCTTCGTGCGCACCGAAATTTGGAAGATCTAATTGACTCCTAAAATATTCAGTAATTTAAAATAGGTAATTTTAAATTTTCTTGGTACCACAAACTATAAAAGATTTTCATTAATTATTTTACCTGAACATTTTTCCATAGTATTCCGATTACCGCTTAGCTTAGTTCATAAGTTTCGAATATCGATTATAGTAGAAAACTTGACTGCATCTGCATTTTCATCATCCCATTGATGGACATTATTCAAAGATGTATTCTCCAAATTGGCATAGAAGGAACTTTCCAAAATTTTATATTTCTTCTATTTTAATTTAATTCTTCCTGTTCTTTCGGTTTTTAATTATTTCATTCGTATCATCCTTTGATTTTCTTACAATAAACACCTGCTTTATTTTCGTTTTTTTAAACACTTTCCTCACTTCCTTTTAATCTTCTCTGAACTACCCCTACTACTTCTTCAATTAATAAACATTAAACAACCAATCCTCACTCAAATCGTTTTTATTTCAACTAAAATATGCATTTTAATATGCAAATAAACATTTCGCATAAAATTAATTTTCGTAAAAAAATCACGACAGTTACCCCCTCTAGATTTGTGGATGTAAATCCTTCAAGATTTATCTGCTAAAATCAGCAAAATTTGTGGTTTTTCTACCCCTTCACAATGTCTGGTTCACCATCTCATCATATTAACAAACCCTATCCTTAAATTTATGAAAGAAATTCCAATTATCAAAAGTTCAAAAATAATATTTATAAATTCTTGCTTAAAACAAATAAATTCAAAATTTTATCAAAAACGGGTTAAATTTCTTTGAATTAATCAGCAATAAAGTATTTTCTTTACAATATCTCCAACCATCAATTTTAATTATTCCGATGTTCGTTTTTGATTTTTATTTAGAAAATTTTTCGTATCTCATTTAATAATCGATTTCGATACTTAATCATTTGCAAAATTAATCAACCTTTATCCTATTCATTCAAATCATTTAAAAATTTCCATCATATTTACAAAATTTAACTAATTTAAATCAAATTGCTTCAGAAATATTCTATAAAAATTTTCTATATTAAACATCAAATAATGTTGTATTGTTTTTGTTAATTTATAATCAAACCAATTTCCAATAGTTAATGGCTTCTGTGACGTTTGATACTTTTTACATCCCTCTCACTTGTACATCCTCATCTTATCCGCTTGCATGAAAAATAGACAGTCGTTCCTATCATATCATTGATTTGTCTCCATGTGGAAAACAATTTATCCATTCTTCCAGTTTTCGCCGTTGCAAACGGATCCAATCCAAACTTTAAATTTTTCTTGTAAATAAATTTTTTTAATTCGCAGTTTTCATGTTGCTTCTCCGGTTTCCAATTTTAATTTTTCTCTCCATGGAATCAATTTTCATTTCTGTATCTGCTTTTACCACATATTGTTTTTAAAATTCTTTTTGTTGTCAAATTTTTCATTTTTAAAATAATCACGTTTCATTTTCTTCTTCTTTTTCTGAAAACCTTTCAATTTTAAATTTTTTTATCTTTCTCCAGTTATTCCAATATAATTTCCATCTTTAGTTTTCATTCCGTCTTGGTACTGATGGTGAATTTACCTCTTACGTCTATTATTTGTATTGTCCATTTTAATGAGTTTTTTCACTTGGTTATTATTATTTTCTTTCGACTTCTGTGGTACTTCAACATCTAATGCATTTCTCATAATTTGGTTCAAGCTTTGTTCGAACCTGCAAGAGACTTCGCATAATTTAAATTCTTCTTTTAACGATTCTACGCTTTTGTTTAAAGACTCTTCAGTTACTGCTTATATCCTTAACTCTTCCATGACCATATCCAGATTATCCATGGGTAATTGAAAGATTTCTTGTGATTTATTCAACCTTAAGTTCATTTCTTGTTTATTTTCGTCAAAGTTTTTGTTTAAGTTTTGATTAATCTCTTGTTTATTTTCGTCCCATGATTTGTTTATATTATGTTCTATAGCGTCCATGATTAGATTCCAATCCATTTTTGTTTTATTCTCTTTTTCTCAGGGTTATAACTAGGTTCAATTTTCTCTTCTTTACTTTGATTATTTTTTTCGGGTCCCACGGTTATGGTTTACCAAACGAAGTGTATTTTTTAAAGATGCACCACGTTGGGTCGTCAAATGAAGTGTGTTTTTATATTTTATAAATTTTTATTTTTTTATATTTCTTCCTTCCTTAATTAAACGCTTCTTAATAACTTAAACTTTATTTTCACACACCTTTTACAAACTTTCTGACATGTAATGCGCAAAACAATTTCAAAATTGTAACTTTTTTTTACAAATTTTTGCATACATTCCTCTTACAATCAAGGCTTAAAAACAGCTCTTCTACAAATTTCTAGCGTGATCGCTTCGTCTAGAGTCATTCTGACACTTTATATTACGAAATTTCTGCCAACAACACACTCGTTTAAAATTTGGTTCAACTCTCGCATTATTGCCATGAAAACTAGCGCGAACAGCAATAATTCTCTTAAAACAATTTTCAAATTTAAATATCATTCAACTTCGTATAAAATCAATTTGCATAGAAAAATCACGACAATAATTATTATAATATGATAATAGAGTTCCTAATGTGCTTAAATAATTGAAGGGCCTAGTGGAAAAAGTAGTTAAGTCATTTTTTTTTTCAATTTGTAGTTGAGCACATTTTCACATTGCGGCATTTATTCTCTACAAATTAGTATAAAAATCAACAAATTGAAAAAAAAGTGACTTAACTACTTTTTCCACTAGGCCCTTCAATTATTATTCGAGTTCTATTTTTTTAAATATATCTTTTTTTACGTAAATTTTCTTCATTTTCTGATGAATGTATTGGTATTTTTTAAAAAGAAAGGTATGGCCGGTTATTTTTCAAGTTTGTAGACAATTGATTCTGAATATTCATTTTGGAAGGATAAAAAATTGATCCTGAACTGGGAAGACAAGTTGATTTCTAATTTCTTGTTTCTAAATTCTAATTCTAATTCTTTAAAATCAAAAAAACTTCTAAATTCCCTCTATTGGCGTGGCCACAGTTGAAATTATTTACATCATTACGTTAAGTTTCTTATTTGTATTTTAGTTTAAATTCATTTTTACTAATTTTTTAATTAATTTTAACTTTAAATTAACTAACAAAGTCGTAAAATACTTCTCCCGTAGTCGAATTTCGGCGTCGAACATCCCTCTCATGGGGAAGAGGCTCGAGTTCAGGAAAGGACTGGATAGATGTTTGAAAGAACATCATCGAGCTGATGAAGATGAAATTAATAAAGTAATAAGAAAAATTAAGGAAGACGAACAAAATTAATTAGTATTGATTTATAAAATAAAAATTATGTCGAAACTCAAAACTAAAGTGAATTGAATTGCCATAAAAACGTCTAAGTTAAAAAAATTTCCGTCAAATAAGAAAAGTTGAAAATCTGTAATTTTTAAATAATTGAATTGAATTTAAAATAATGAAGTCGTATTCATAGTAAATAACCCAGAATTATTATGTTGATCAAACGTGAGACATTACAAATATAAAATTTTCAAATAATTGGAAACAAATTGGAAACAAAAGTAAATAACAAATTAAATAAAATTGAGTTTTATAAAAGTTAAATTTTAAAGTAAGTAAATATAGCAGTAGTATATTTTATAAAAATTTTAATATTATGTAATTATGTTTGTGAGGTGAAAAATTAAATTACATGTTTTTAATCAAAAAAATCAATAAAAAATTTAAATTACCTTCTATACATAGCTACCTAATCCAGTATGGCACTGGACGGACCATATCCGATGCACAAAAACAGCCTAGCAAGTTTTGGCATTATTAAGTAGTAAAAGAAGAAGTAAGTATACATAAAGTTACGAAGAATGGCATACATATTATGTACATCTTATATTAATTTCAGTTGTTAAGCACATGGATTTTTATATAACTGAATTAATAAAAACGAAAATTAGGAAATAATTGCTTTAGGCCCAGTTGTTCAGTTTCGGGTTATCTTTTAATCTGGGTTATTTTCCATAGAAATGATTGTTTCAAGAATTGCTTCCATGGAAAATAATTCAGGTTAAAAGATAACCGAATACTGAACAACTGGCCCTTAGTCAGCCAAAATACAGGGAACGGAAAACTGGTCCATTTCCCAAACGGAGGAAAGTCAAAACCCGGGAACGTATTGGTAAAAGTCTCAGAACTGCTACGATATGGAAATGTACTCAAATGGCAAAGGATAAGTAGAAAATCTATGGAAGAGTATCATAAAAGAGTTAGGATTGCCTAACCGATTTTCATATTTGGATAACATTTAAAATGTACTTGAAACCTTTTAGCTGTTGAAATTTATATTAAAACAAACTTTGAAAGTTAACCAGTTAATTAAACAATAAAAAATCAATATTTTTTCTATTCATAAGACTACAGCAATATTAAATATTTTATAACAATAACATTGCTGAAAGTTTAAATAGAGAATTATTATTATTGTTAAATTAAGTGGCTAAGTTTTAAAGTTTATGTGGATAAGATTGTTTTGACAGTAAAATTACCCCTAGGACACAGAACATATCTTGCGGTTAGATATTTTCTTAACTTGCTGTACGTAATTTTTCATCTATGCATTTTTTTTATATTCCGTTGCTATAACAAAGCTTCTTTCGATAAATAATAAAAAACAAGTTGTTGCTTAAAATTCTAGCTCACAAAGGGTTGCAATTTTTTATGCTAATTAAAGATAACGTCAATAGCAGTTAACCATTAAAATCAAATAAAGTAGATAAAGTACCAAAGCAATGAATTATTTAAAATTAAAAATACAATTATTGAATTAGGTTATCTACACAATTATCGTTTAGATCTGAACGTAGGTAAGGTGTATATCAAAGAGAGCGACGTTATCAGTGAATATTAAATGTGCGTGTGTTACAAATTTGAAAGCACATTCAGAGGAAATTTATAATTAAAATTTGTTGCAGTAGATAGCTTTATAGCAGATAATTGTAATTAAATTTGGCGACAGCAAAGAGTGATTTAAATATTTGACAACACAAATAACTCTGAATTAATATAGATGAACAATGATTGAATAATAATAAAAATTGAATGTTAAATTAGATTTTTTAAATCAATTTAAATGAAACTGGGATGAGCATAGTACATTTATGTAATCTTCTGCTTACAAAATTGTAAGCATTTCAAAACTAGACCAACCTCTTTCGTGGATTCAACAGCTTATTATCCCGCCAGTTAAATATGCAATTTTTGTGCTGTCCAAGTCATATTTAATCCGGTGTAATATTTTAACGTAATAATGTAAAATAAATGTACAAACGTATTTGGTTTAATTTTCAGGTAAAATTTTTCCCCAACTTGCTAATTTGAATTTTGTAAAATGAAAAACTAAATTGCTATTAATTTGCATAAATAAAACTGCGTAATTATTTCGGTAACAACTTGAAAACACTTTCGAGTTTAAATTATCCTAATTACAAAATATTACAAATTCTACCTGAAACATAATTATTTAATTTATAATTCATGTTTCTTCTTAAACCTCAAGGTACTTAGTATTTAGGTAAATGTAACATAAACGAAATTTTAATATAAGTCTGCAGCAGTTGCAATTTTCATTAATCTTATTAAATTTCCTCACATAGACGAAAATGACTTTAAGTTCTACTTTGCAAAATCAAATTAACGCTTCTTAGTATGGCAAACTAAATTAGCCATTAGCACGCACAATTTTTTGAGTTCGTAGCTTCAGGGGATCCAGTAAGTTCATTTTATTTGTAACCTTTAATTTAATTTAAAAATTTAATCTACCACAGCGCATTTTATTTTACGGTTTATTAATTCCCAAAACAGTGTAAGTAATGCTATAATTTTTGTTAGTATAAATTTTTAAAAGTTGCATATATTTTAATTATATAACATTCCCTCACACCCAAAATAAGTTATTTTCATTTTAATTATATAATTTAAATTTTTAGACACAAAATAAAAAATAAAATAATATATTTCTGTAAGCCTGCAAAAAGAAACAATAAAATTTTACAATTTTGTCAAACCATTTGTAGAGATATCTATTTGGGTGAAAAACGTTTAGATGCATTTAGCATGTCAAATAAACTCAATTTAAAGTTGTATTTGTTAACGTCAAAAACAACGAGCATTCAAAATCTTTTCTTATAGCGAAGAAAATTCATAAAACGAAATTTACAAATACGATACGGTCTTATTTAAACAAAAAGATTATGACTAAAATAAAATTTTCTGTCTGATGATGGATTCATAAGCATAATTAGAAATAAATTCTTAAGTGTACCCATTATACCACAAATATATCACGCTGAAGTGTATATTGCTCATATAAAGTGACAGCCAAGTAAAACTTACAGCCTTAAACTTTTTTGGTGACTTTGACTAATTGGGGACTCTAACTGAAGCAGGATACACTTTTATCCCTAAAGGATTCTTAAGCAATCCAGTTTTAGGAAAGTAAAGTTTGCTGCGATAATTTGGGAACCCGACAGAATAATTAACTCAATTAAATTATATTGATTATCGAAAAAAGTTGAAAATATAAGCGTCGTTAATTATGCACTCAAAAGTTTCGTGAATACCAAATTTTTAATAGTTTTATGATTTAAGTTAATTTAACAGTTGCTTTTATAGCACGAAAAAAAGATGACAGACATTCGCGCATTCACATCGGTAAAAATTTGTTCCATTTAAACGTCAAACTGTAATTAAATCAAACCGAAGTCCAATCGATTTTGGTTTATTGATCACTGAGACCAATTCTATAATAAAAGTTAAAAAGTAAAATAAAACATCATAAACGCGATATTTTGTTTTTGTCAGTTATGAGTTCAAGTTTTACAGAACTGTGCAATTTATCCATAGGTAATAAAAATGTTATGATTTCTTTTTATAAGCCAATGTATTATTTGACACAAAAACTGGCAGATGCCAGTCGCATAATTTAGTCAGAGACCACACAATAAAAGTTTTTGATAGTTATTGCAATCGTTTCAGTTGAACAAAAAACTCCAATATAGAAATATAAAGCCGAATAATAATTAAAAAGAAAAATCACTTCGTATTACACACAAGAAACAAAATACAAGTCAAACGGAGTCAATACAAAAATTCATACTCCAACCGGTCGGAAAAATGTGCTTGATGAGTCAAGAGATAATCGTGAAAGTCAACAGCTAAAGAAAACAATAATAGCTCTGTCCACTAATACAAAAATAAAATAAATAGGGTGATTAGAAATATAATAGTTACACTTGTGTGTACTTTCACAACTTTATGTAAAATGAGTGAGTGAGGACTCTTAGCTCTATGTTCATACACTTGTCAGATTGAATTACTGGTAATTGTTTGCTTTGGTAATTTTCAGTTAATTTTTGATGAACAGTTAAAAGAAATGTTAATCTACTGAGATAATCTTCTAAATAAATAACAGGAAATTGCAGTGAAAGATGGCTAAAAATGTTATGGCATATTACCCACCGAAAATGTTTACAAAACCGTAATAAATCTATAAAATTCTTTTTTATATTAACTATTCAGATTAAATCAACTGTGGTAATTGTCAATTGTAAAGCTAATTGAGATTCATATTGTAATTACAACTGTTTCAATTCATTACGCTAATGAAGTAATGAAATGAAACAATGCGATACCTAGGACAGGTATAAAATTTCTGTATTTTAGGTATTTGATTGTTCAAAACACTTTGTGTTTTCTTTTCATAAATATTCATTTCTAAATCAACTTCGGGTGTTAAAAGGGTTTTATTTGATTTTAATGCTAACGGCGAATATTTTTCGACTTTTGTACGTTATTTAATTTTATTATTAAAATAGTTAAATTGATTGGATTCGTTTCGTTCTTTTTGGGTTGGAAAAATAATTAACCAATAATTATAGACCGATCTGGGTTATTTTTATATTTATAATAATAAATTAATCTCAGCAGTAGATTGGTGTGATCGCTGATTGAGTTACAGAGCGGAAATAACAAGTTCGAATAGCGGACTTCACGGAATTTCTTAGCGCAACACGTTTGAGAGTTAATCATATGTTTTTGTTGACAATTTGAATATTGCAATAAATTTTGTATGGACAAAAATATTTTTAAGTCAACAATAGAAAGTGAAAGTAGAAACCGGGAGGTTCGGGGGGTATGGAATACTCCTCAGCATATTAACATAGTCAAAAATTCTTGCATCCTGATAAATATATTGTGGTGGAGGGTATTTCATACCCCCCAGACCCCCGATCTCTAAAACTGCCAATTTTCTAGAACTGCATTTGCAATAGCGTCTCGTGACATTTTCGAAAGGGCGCCGCAATAATACTTTAAGAAAAACGAAAACTATAAAGTTACTTTGTTTTACTTAAAATTATTATGTTTATGAGATTCTATTCGATTCGATTGGTAATATTTTACCAAATCCTGGAGTATACAGAATCCCCCAGACCCCATCCTCCTCGTTACCGAATTTTTAGAACTTTATTTGTAGTGGCGATTCAAGACTTTTTTCAATTATGGGAGGACACAAAATTTAAAAGGAAATGAAAAAGTACACATTCATTGTATTTTATTTTTAGATAACTATTTCTGATTTTGGATAGGAGAGCGCAGGCCAGTGTACCCTTTAAGGTAAAGAGACACCGCTCAATACGCAAGATAAATATCATCTAGCCATGGGGTTGTCCATAAAGGACGGCTCCCAGGAACGTCCTAGTATGGTCACAAATCAAGGACCTCCCCTCATTTGTCTAATCAAACTTGACACGACGCATTGTTTACACGACATTTGGAATTTAAGGCGTTAATAATTTTTTTTACAAAATATTAGAAAAAATTAATTTTCTTAAATTAATTTGTTTATTAATTATTAATTACTGCAAAAAACAATTTTCTTAAAAATCCCAGAAATGGTATTTTTATGCGGACGTCACATTTGTCCAGCCCCCTCCCTCCTGGTCACACTTGGTCACATTTTGTAAACCCCCCTCCCCCAGGGTGCGGATATCCATTATGGACGACCTTCCAATGATAAGGACAAAGTACAGGTTCCACTGTCTCACTTATTTCTTACACATACGGGACTGTTCAACCAGCATTATTTAAGTGAAGCGTTTGGGGAGGGGGCGTATTTGTGTGGGCTCAGGGCCAGGAGATAGACCCTTGGCGTAGCAACAGCATACCGACATAAAATATTCCCTGAAGCAGTGCTGCACATCTGCTCTAATTATTCATAACGCACCCTCATTGGGTTCCATGCGGCCATTATGCCGCACAATCATAACAATCCTGTATGAGTAGAAAAATAACGAATGAGAAAATAATACATGCAAAAATAATGAAAACGTTACGTTATTAATGTGAATTAATAAATTAATAAAATTCTGCTCTGCTCTTTTTTTTATTTGTGACGCGTTTGAATCGCAAACGAACTTCATCGGACACAATTATTAATTTAAAAATTATAATATAGCAAGAAATCAAAACAATGTGATGGGACTTACAAAATTATTGTACTAATCGTTAAATAATTCAAATATCAAAATAAATGTTACATTTAAAATTTGGTTGTGCGGCCTACTAGGCCCCACTAATGAAGGGGTTGACGGATGAATTTAGCGTTACAGACACACAGACAGATAGAAAGATAAATTGTACTAGATTTTATAATTTTATACAATTAACCCTTAAATTTAGATCTGATAAAAATATATGTAGAGGTAGCTAATTTATTGATTATTGCTCCTAATTTTTTCAGCTTTTTACTTTTACATTTGTGCAACACGTTTTCAATTTTTAAAGTGGACAACGAACCTTGTCTGTGTAGTCTTCGAAATACTGTCACATTTTTAATTTGTCCAAAAAATTCAGACTTTTCCCATAAAATGAAAGTTGAAATGCAGAAGAATAATTTGCATAAGTTTTATAACTTTCAATTACCTACAAAGGGTAGTTTTTGAGGATGGTAAAAGTTGATACCCAATTACCCCCCTGTGGGGAAACGGGTGCTATTTTTTGCGGTTTTAGAAAAATGTTTCTTATATTGTAAAATGATTTTTTAGGTTGATATGACTCATGTTTATTAAGTATTTAAAAAATTATAGTCTAACATCCAATTTCCCAAATGCGGGAACTGTGACCTCAGTCACAAGTTGATTTTACTACTCGTATTAACACTCCTAGAAAAGTACGCATTCTGTTTCATATCATAGACTTATAAAATCAAATAAAAATTAGTTAAATGTCAAAAAAAGCTGGTTTTAGCATACTTTTTTTTTCTACTCTTATTAAGAAGTTTTCTTCTTAATATAGGTCTAGGACTTGTCCTTTTACTAATTTATGTAGTAGTTTTATGAGCATCTTGGTTTTAACATCTCAGGTAGTTTGCTAAGCTTGCCTTTCGATGTGCCTGGACCCTGTTGTTTTATTGTTATGATGGCAAATCATTGACACAGGGGGGCCGCCGTCTTTACGTGCCCTGTGAAGCACGGAAGATTTTTTAAAATTTTATCAAACTAATAATTGTAACAATTGTAAATTACCAAACAAATAAATTCAGTCAACTTCAATAGGGAAGACAACGTTCTGTCATCTTTCTCCATACGAGAAGGTTAGAAGAATTGACGCTTTTTTCATAGTTTTGATATGTGATAACTTTTTTCTGTACAAGTTACAACATTCTAACTTTAATCTTCTTAAAATACCTCTCTTGAACTACTTTAAATATGATTTTTACAATCCTAGGTCATAAAAGGTTTTAAGTTTTCCAAAAAAATGTGTAAAAAGTTTTCAAAATCTGACTTTAACGTTTAATATCTCAGCCAAAAAACAAGATAGGTCAATGAAACTTGGCTTAAAAGATTGCTTTTGGTTTTATTAATAACACAAATTACCCCTGTATTTTTAGCTAATATTTTAAGAGAGTTAGAGTTGTCCCCCCATTGGGGGTAATTCGGTATGCATTTTTTTTTAGTTATTAAATAAGTTGTAGGTGTAGAACTAGCTGAAAAGATTACATTAACGACCTTCAAATGAAGGCATAAAAATTGTATGTAATTTCAATTAGGAATAGCTTACACAGCACATTTTGTAAATAGTACTCAATTCCCCCCTTTTACCCTACACTTATATATTTTTGACATAAACAAAAGTTACTATTATCATAGTTTAATATTTTGTTTCAAAAATTAACTCCTGAAATGAATCTGAATTAAAATTTTAATTTGTTAATTAAAACAATGTAATTTCGCGAATGTATTGTCGCGGGGGGGGGTCAGTGAAGGTTAGTGGTTTGATATAATGGGGGGGGATAATAAATAAAACTTTTTGCTTTTTAATAAAGTGTTTAAATCTGTGCCACTGTTAATGTGTTAATCACTGTTATGATTAAAAAATATTATTCTGAATTATGCTGTTTTGACACCACTGGTTAATAGTAAATAATATTACCCAAATTAATAAATGAAAATATTCAAAAATAAAAGAAGATAAAAAATCGTTTCAATTACAAATTAATTCAAGTACAGCAGATCGAGAGTCACGTACATGAGTTTGTGTGTGGAAACCGGAAAACTTCACCGAGTTTTACTGCAGTATGTAGTTATGTCTAACGCATCTGTGATTGGTTAATTGTTTTTACCAACTTAGAAGGCAATAAAGCAATAAATTATGAGATAATAAAATTTACTTGATGTATTATAATAAAAACGAATCGGTTAATTTTAACAAAATCGCTAAAATATTTAAATATTAACAGTTTAAGTGAGAAGATACAGACAGAAAATTATTTTCAAAAATACTTGAAACATTTTATTTTTTGATCAAAAAGGGAGGGGTCATGGAAAGTCGTGCAGTTATTTATCAAGACCGTGCACGTCTTGATAATAAAATATGACGTCGTTTCATGTTTTTTTCCAATCATCAGCTATTATACATTCATAATAGGTATATAATAAGGTGGGGTAAATGCTTCAAATTTAGCTCCCTTTGACCTTCTTTGACGTAATCATTGCGGGTTTTGGTCAAATTGCTAAGGAACCTCTCTAGTGACTTTTAATCAAGTAAACTGATTTTGCACTACTTAATTATTTACACGGTCAATTATACTACAACCTGCAAAATCGCTATTGCAGCTGAATTTCCCTCTTTCCCAAGCATTCAAAAACTCCCCAAAAATTGAACGATAAGTAAAAAATATTTATCCTGTTTAATTGTTTTCCATATGATTTATATATGTATGTACTACCTACCAACAAATACCTACATATAATAACCACATGTTATTTAGAAATTCCCACTTGATGGCTTATGAAAATATCCACCGGGACAGGTAAGAATTTGAATTTCCACTTGGAAATTTTTTCTTCTCTTTTGAGACACAATAGGCGTTTCAAGATAAGCGATACGCCACCTTGCGGCAAATTTTTGAACTACCTCTACAGGTTTGTTACCATGGATATGTCACATTTTCTAACCCTATTCGGTTGTTGCAATTAATTAATTCAAATTCAAAAATTAATTTTATCAAATTCTTATAGTAAACAAACACATAGGTGCCGTAATACAATTAAAAATATATTTAATACATAAACACGATAGTAAATTATCGAAAAACGCACCCATTCCATTAATACCACTAATAGCCATTATGGCGCTGCGATCTTAAATTGAAACGCCTATAAAATAATCTGCGTTCTACCTTCTACCAATGGATACTAACATTTCATACATCTTATAATATTATATGTATATCAAATTTTAACTAGGCATATATTATGGCACTTTCTAGATATTTACAGTTAAATTACAACTATAAAATTCAGTTCCCAGTCATCCTACCTTATTATAAAATCTTTAGAACTAAAATGAAAAATGTTACGAATAAAATTTTTTTAGCGTATTTTATAAAATTGCTACGGAAAAGTTGTTAAAAGGAAAGCTATTGATTGAAAGAAATTTTAGGAAAAAAGAAATAGCACAAGGATTTTAAAATAAAACGTTTGAAATGTTTAAATCAAATGAACAAAAGAAACATTTCAATATTTCAATAATTTAAATAAAGTTATTCAATAAAAATGAAATAACTTCACATAGAAAAGATCTAATTGAGAGCAAAGAATAAATTACATATAGGAAGATTACAAAGACGAAAAGCTCAACAAAGTCAAGAAATTCTGAAAGGATTTAGAAAGAAAATTGCATTTCCGTAGAAACGCCACAACAAACTCAATATCGGCGTACTGCCAACTGTAGTCCTCGCGTGCGGTCACAATCTCTCCGATAATGATTATAAGAGGGAGGTACCAACCAATTAATATTCTTTTAAATAAAATATTAAATTTATTCAATGAAAAACGCTTCAATATTTGAAGCATTAAGAAAGCAAACCATTCATTATCTGTAATTTTGCGAGCTTCATCTGTGACGTTAATACTGCCTAATACGGACTAATTGATAGACGTTCAGAAAATTATTTTTCTTAAATATTCCTTCAAGTGGTAGATTCATTACATTTTTTTAAAATTATATTATTACATTTTGTTTGCAAGACTTGAGAAAAACATAATTAAATTTTTAGCATTATTACGTTATCCCAACTTACTTACTTTAAATAAATTTTGGTGTTAATTGCGGTTTCCAACTTGAATAAAAAACAGAAGCCAACATTATGGTTCCTTTTGTATTAACTATACAATTTTACTTTTTATTATTTGAGCATTAAGTCATAAAATAAATCCTTATTTTATGAGAATATTTTTATTTCAATACTGAAACACAAAACGTTAACTTCCATTGGCAACATATTAACCATTGAAATTGCTGTAATCTAAAACAGAATCATTAATGTTTTAATGCAGGGTTTCTTAAACTTCGTGCTTATAATCGCATAAATAAAAATGAGGTTTACGGTATCCTTTTTTGTTTTTAGGTCCAGGAACTCGGTAGTTCCACAAAATAGGTTGGTGTTTCAATTTTGTTTGAAATAAATTGAATTTTCAACTTGTTGAAAATATAATAATAAAATTATTCTTTTAAAAATATTCCAAGTTATAAGTAATAAAACCAATAAAATCAAGTTATAAATAAACAATTCTGACGAAAATTTAATAGTTACAATGTTTACAAAATACAGAAAATTAGGTAAGTGTTTAATAACTGAGTAATATTTTTAAAAGAATAATTTTATTGTTAACGAATAACGGAGAACGCATTCGGAAGAAAAGGAATGCGGAGTACGCGTACAAAATTGTGTTAAAATCACGAAATTTAAATTCAAAGTATGTAGTCCATTTGAAAAGTTTATGTTTAATTGAGGATTTAAAAAGATTCAATTCTTGAAATACTAAATAATAATTCCACAAAATGGAAAAATGATACTGTAGGTGAATATATAAATATGCTGCGCAGTTCTGACTTTCACATTTTTATACACTAAGCTATGTTTGTCAACATAGGCGTATTAAAATTACAAATATCTATAAAATATCCAGGTAAATTTCCGGTATCGGATAATTACACCGCCGCTGCATCTTCTTCTCTTAGCTGATTTGCGGCCGTACCGTGCATTTGAAGTATTATCACACCCATAGGGGACCTAATGCTTAACGCGAGCTCCAGACCTCGGAAAATGTATACACTTCATTTCCAGAGAGGCTCTACCCTGGCAGATTACACCTCGGTGGATACGGCTTCGTTTTACTGCAATTCTTTTTTCTTTTCATGGATTCTATCCAAACTAAATTAGAAACGTACCTTTAAGATTACGATAGCGTCAAAGTGATAGAACTACGTTTGATTTTCTTTCATCTTTAAGGCTCGCATCGATAGTCACTACTTACGACAAAGTGAAAATTTTGTTAAGTGCAGTTTTTTATATATTATGATAATAATAAAGGTTAATCTTGTAATGTAATGCAAATTGGATATTAAATTCAGACTGTGAATACCGGCTTAAGAGGTGAAAACAATTCATTTATTTGGTCCTAATAATAAACTCTTTCCTTCATGTAGTCTTGAATAGACAGTCCCTATGATTTTGTTGAGTGCTGCGCCGGAGATTTAGATTAGTTATAACAGCCCGTTGCCTCAAATTCTTCAACGGCGAATTCCTTCTTCTACCTGGTTCTCTTTTTCTTTTCACCTTCAATCGTATAATATGTCTATCCTAAGCAATAAGAACTCATAGCCGCTATATTTTTGTTCAGGTACATTTTTGTACAGTTTTCTTTATTAACAACGTCGAAGATAAAGTAATAAAATATTGCGCTTACTAATAAAAAATTCAGTAATTATTTATTGATTTGCCTTCAGATACATGAGCAGCTATCGGATACACGTAAGATTCTCTTCTGAAAACAAAATGGTCATAAAACCATTAAAACGCTTGGAAATATAATATAATATTAGTTATTACTCTAATATTTTTCCATTAACTTAAAACGCTTTACAGCACCTCCTATTTCCGCTATTACAAAATTGATTACGTAATAATTTGTACAAATAAATAATTTCTTTTATACAAACTCATCATTGTTACTATGATGTATGAGGTGCTTTTGTTCTAAAATTAAGATCTGAAGTTAATTAATAAGACTGCCCCAGTTTTCTAGAAATCCATTAAAAAAATGGTGTGATTTTCAGTCTAATATTGCAGATGTGACATATAAAACTTAATATCATGAATGCATTCGCACTTGACTACAAGAATTGAAGAAAACGATATATCATCGACGTGATTATTATTCTACTCCAGCAAATACTTTTGAAATACTGACTACTCTTATAGCAATCAACTGACTTATTCGAGAATGCAAAATTTCATTGTATACGACGCTATTGAAATTCAATTTTGATTCTTTATATAACACTACATTAAAAACCTTTACACCTAATATAAAACGTTCTCTCAAAAAACAAATTTTAATTTTATCTTCAGAATTTTTTTATCCCTTTTATTAAATTTCATGACGCTTTAATTTTTTCATTACCAGTATGAAATGATTAAATTCAAACAATAATCTCATCGTAGAAATGTCTTTGTGCTTGAATTAAACCCTTAAATAGGGTAGTGAGAATCTCTTCTGTTTTATGAGCAACTTTGTTATTATTTGAGTTGGAGATTTGGTTAAATTAGTTAGGTCGAGCCACAATCAAACACACTTAATTTAAAATTGCAATAATAAATAAATTGCGTGCAAATAATTTGACTAAATTAATTATTACAATATAAAAAAATTTGTCAAGTAATTTATTACTGACGCAATTTGCAGCGGATAGTTATCTCAGCTTTGGAATAGCTCCAGTAATATTGGAAACTAAAAACTCTCTAATTAACGCTCATTCTTGTTGTATCCTTGAAGGAGTTTTATTATCATTCACAAAATTGAGCTTAATAAAATTACCGCGTGTAATTTATTTTTCATTAAATAGCAGTAATTATTGATAATCTAGAGTAGCCTCGAACTGATTCCAACCTCAAAGCAAGTACGATATTTGTTAGATACTCCACTTCTTCATCAAAAATTTTAACGTGCTGCAAGTAAAAATTAATTTCCAACTTTAAATATTAAATTGAAAATTAAAAATTTACATTTTTAAATTGAAGTTCGATCGTTACATTTTGCCTTAATATTTTCTAACTACTCTAGCGTTCAATTTTTTTTCGATTAACATATTTTTTATTCAAGGGTAAAATTGGAAAACAGCAATAATCGAAATTATGTAAATTTTAATGTTAAAACTTTTTTCGGAAATAAAATTGTCTTGAATTGGAGACCCGCAACTACAATATCGATGAATTCTCTGCCAACTGTAGGATTTGAGATTAATTAATCTGTTTTGTTTCAGTTGGAAAATACTTTAGTCGAAATTTGTATTTACCATTTTTCAGAATTGCGATTAAGAAAAGAAGCAAAATAAAAACTGCATCTCTCAACATTTATTTCGGTAGTGCCATAGATTCAAATAGTAAAAAAACTTTGGGAAGAGATAAATATGGTGATAAGAAATGTAAAAGAAACTGTTGTATTATTCTTTCAGAAACAGCTATATCCATATCTGGCCGACGGAATCCCTCAATTGTGACAAGGAGATGTTATCTGCAAATGTCATATTATGTAGTTGTTTGGGGTAAACTGACATACTAGAGTATTAAAAATAGGGATCAAAAAAATATCTGGTGATGAAAGCACGCATTCAAAGATTTTTCGGTATTACAATTTTGAAATTAAAAGTTTTGGTTATGAAGGGATGTCGATATAATGTAACAAAATTTTGTTATATAAGGCAAAACCTCAAATTGTTAGAATTTGAATAGTCTGTTGTTGTTTACATTGCGGGTAGAGTACACCGGATTAATTAATGTATAATTTATTCTATAGTAGCCGAATTAAAGAACATCAAAAGAATGAAAATAAAAATGTTAGGTATGCGAAATAAACCACTTTGAAAACGAAACAATAAATTAAGCTTTATGAAGGAGGTGTCAATCAGAGTCTTGAGAAAATCGTTTCTATTTTCAACTCAACCCGTAAAGCCTTAGGGAATTATCTCGCTTTATATATACATTGTGTATAAGTTGTGGATCTACAGACCCTTCGGCAAAAGAAAATACGTTTCGGGTTTTTTAGCTTTAAATTATTAACAAATAAATTAGAAAATAAATAAATATATAAAAAAAGTTAAATAATGTATTTTTGAATTTCTCTACAAATATAAAAATATAAGTCAAAAACACCAAGTTCCTTGGGTGCGTCCTAGATCCGTCTTGAAATAATAAATGAATTCTATGCTTTTCTCTTATTTTAAATTCATGTAAAGGATGGTCTAGTTTTAATATAAATCACAAGAATTTGTGACTTCACAAAGTCTCAACATTTTTATAAATTAAAAATTCAGTATTAAAGGTACCCTCACAACTTTGTTATTTTATACGCGAAATTCTTGCTATTAGGAATAATAAGGTTTTATATTTCACAAACACATACCATTATGTTAATTAGTAAAACAATGAAAATGGAGGTAAATTATATTTTATAAAAAAATGTAAAATATATTTTTTTAAATATTGAAAATAAAAAAATAAACAGTTAAAAATTATCGTATAAGCATTGTTATTTTTGTTCTAAAAAGCACTTTGAGCTTCGATAATTCAACAATAACTTCTGCGTGATCCCCGCACTATGAGCGTTAAATATACAATTAAAAACCTTATCTTGGAGGTTATTGCAAACATGAAATATTTTGGTAAGGAATTATGACTTATTTTTGTAAAAAAAATAAACCAATGTAGAATTTTTTGTTTATTTTGTTATACTTGTTCATTTGCAGTTGTACCACTGTTCACGTAAATCAAACAAAGCATAGTAAAACACAAAATCGTCGTTACGATTTGTGATATTATCTGTATTTTTTTTATCGTGCTGCATGACTGAAAAATAAACATAGCGTAACAAAAAGCATCTGTGGCCGTCTTAAAGAGAAACATTTGATAAACTGCACATATAAAGATTAATGTAGAATGTGAAATACGAAAAAGGTCGGGAAGCAGTACGAAGGAAAACTTGTAGAATGTAATCATTAAGGAAATGCTTAGCAATTGTAATTAATTTAGAAAGGATCCTTAAAGTTGCGTAAATAGTTAGGGTTTGATGCTTTGACATTATTTTGTTAATTTAAATTTAACTAATTAATCAAAAATTGCGAAGTGTCTTATATACTTGCTCAAAAAAAGCACAATCTGCTGTATAATTGGTGCTTTTAGAGGTAATTAAATTACAACTAAGTAACTGTTAGCTGTAATAAATTTACAAACAAAATTTTCAAGGCAAAATAACGATTAATAAGTGAAAGCTTGAAATGCATCTCATATTTAAGTAGGTATAAGTGAACTAATTGGTTTTCTCAACATGTGTAGGAATTTTTTTTAATTGAAGTAATTAAAATAAATTTAATTATAACGTGCATAATTACGTTTATTTTTCTCATTTGGGAAACTGTAATTTTAAACTAATTAAATTTAGTGAAAGAGATTTGCCCAATCAATGGAATGCGCAATACGAAAATGCTTTATTTTATAATTAATTAATTCAAATCTCAGATCTAATTTATAATATTATATTTTATCAAAGATTTGGTTGATAATTCAAACAAAATAAGTCAAAGAACTTTTCTGAAATATTTTCCGAAGAAAAGATTTTATTCCAATTAAATATTTAATTTAAAAAACTTGAAATGGACTACGCTTTTTTAGATTGACTTCAAATTCTTCTAATTCATCTGCATATGAAATTAATTGAACATTTTTTTAATTGAATTTAAATTAAGTAATTAAATTTCTCAATCAGTTCTTATATAGCATAAATAATTTATTATTATTTAGCACTTTCGGCACCAACTTCTTTTATTCATATCTCAGTATTATCAGAAGTTTGTAGCAAAACTTTTTTGATTTATTTTCAAAACTTTGTTGTGAGTTAAACAAGTTGTAACGCTTCGCCTATTTAGAATATAAGTAAATGTAAATATAACGGACTAGAAAAAAATTTCACTTATCAAATTGTGAACAAAATTTTTAATAAGAAATGTAGTTATAAACTACAGTGAGTTACAGTGCACCCTCACGACAGAGACAGACAGACAGACATCCCGATAAAATGTAGGTCAGATTAAAACGTTTTATATAATTCTAACCAAACGTAAGGGAATTATTATTAAAATAGATTTAAAAAATCATTTTGTACAAACTTAAATCTCGTTAGTAGGTATTAGTTAGGTACAAGGATTTATGCTTAAATTTTAATTACCTGCAATAATTTCTACAGGAAAATGTTGTTACAGAGAATCTTAAAAAGTTTTTAAATTTGTATAACAATTATAAATTTTAATAACAGGCTTACCATTTTAATATTTAATTATTAATTAAGCTGTCCTAGGAGTCAAGCATGGTAATAAATTTGGCCGGGCATGTATTATGGTATTACGTTAATGTTAAAATAGAAAGCTTTTCCAAGTTTCCTAAAGTCTGATAAAAATTTACATAAAAATATTCGGCAACTTCAGGACCTATCGATTTTAGTGTATAACACATAAACCCATTAGTTTAAAAGCGCTCTGTTTGTGAATATTTCGTTTCGTTGAATCTTCAATTCTTCCGTTTTAAATAATGACCAAAATAACTACTTGAATTGGGGCAATTTAATTTGCCAATAAATAAAAAATTTTACCTGTAAGCAGTTGTATCCTGGACTGTATATTACATGATCGCAAGGACACCGACATGCACGAAGATTATCGGCAGTTTCAAATATAATTTCGGTATCGTCCATTTCACAATCCATACCATCGCCGGCGACACGTTTTTTGTGTCTTCCAGGAGTAAGCTCCAACCTAAAAAATTATTGCTATATATAGTAAATTGGATTTAATGTTTAGGTAAACGTTGAACATCTATGTCTTGACGCAAAACAATGTGAAATTAAAAGACAAGCGAAAATATTTACTAAATTTGCCTACTATAAATTGTGTAAACCAAAATAAGGAAAAGTTTATAAATACGTTTAAATAATCAATTAATTCAACTTTACTGAAAGCATCCAATTAATTATCCCGGGTAATTAACTTATAACTTGGCAGGCGAGTTGTCAATTATTTCAAATTAAAATATTACTACATGAAAATTTACAGTGTAACATAAAAAGTGCTGCTATTAAAAAAATGTACTACTCTCCTGAAAGTTTTATCAAGTGGAATAAATTATTAAAAAAAATAACTTAAAAGAGAAAGTATAATTTAAAAAAAAATGGTTTATAAATCAATCAAACGTAACTAACATAGGGGAAATAGCTGGAAAACGTTTTGTTACATTTTCGAAAAGAAAAAAAAACGACTTCCTATTCTAAATCCTGTGCTTTTTTAGTATTTCTGTTAAAAAATTGCTAAAATGGTAATTCGCTAAAACGTTTCTAAAAAAAATAAAATAAAACTTTATTATTTTAAATCTGAAACATTTCTTTGCACTAACCTTTGGCACGATCTTGAAAAGTCTCTTCTAAATCCATAATCGTCACATTTTAAGTCTTTATCATAGCAATAAGGTTTTATTGTACAATTTTCTTCTCTATAACTGTCATAAAGAAACTTATTGGGTTCAAGATGAGTGTTAATAACTTCTGGCGATTGAATTTTCTTTTGTGAAATATTTTTCTTTGATCCACTAGAGCTTTTCTTATAGATATACGTATGTTTAGCACCAGGTATTGTTGTTTGGCGATTTGCTTTAACAAATCGCCTATCTAAACTATGCTGACTGAAAGAATTATCTTCTAATTTTGGTGTCGAACAACACGACCGCGATGATAATATTACATTATGTTCGCTACACTGTTGTTGTTGTTGTTGTTTTAAACGTGATTTAGAAGAACCGAAAACGTCGTTTGTGGCACAGTTACATACCAATTCGATGTTCTGTTCCGGACATTGATTTGCATTTGTTTCTACATTATGTGCATCAAACATATTTTTATCGTAACTATATACATCGTAAGCATTATTAATTAGAATTTCTTCACTTGTATTAACATTTTGATATTGACTTTCTGATTGCGTTCTCTTAGCTCGTTGATTTAAATTTTTATCGTTTTGAGAAACGTTTTGATATTCATTAAAGTCAGTATCATTTAAATTTGTTTCGGTTATATTATACTTGGATGATTTCATTTTACGTTCAATGTTTTATGAAACACTAAATTTATAACACAAGAAACAATTATTATCTTTTAGTAGTGGGTATCCTTTTATCGGAAAAAGCAAATATAAGCTGTTTTCGTGCATAAGTTAATTTTGTAATTATCGTGAACCGGACCCAATTATTCAATTTTATTAAAACATTTTTTAACTGAAGAAATGAAGCGTAAACCTTTCCAGTATAATTAAGTGACAAGTCTGATAAACGAAAAACTGTGTACACAAGAAAAACGGAAATGTGTCAGCTTTGTCATTTCAAAAACAAAACAGCCGAGTAAATGTCTGCACTAAGTAAAAAAGCTAATCAAATTACGTAAAGCTTTTTAAAAAATTCCTGGATTTATAAAAAACCACAATTAAAATAATAACAATGTGCGAAGTGCTTTTGAAGTACCTACAAAGAACACAATAACCACGAAATAAAATCACAATAATAAAATATTTTAGTTTTCTGTAATTCTTTTGAAACTTCAGTTATTATTCATTTAATTTTGTGCAAGCTGTTCCGTGAACACCTATTAGCTTTCAATGGCAAGAAAGCTTTAGAACGTAAACATTTAAATATGCAGGTCAAGTAGTACAATGTTAAATTGTTTTTGTAAGACAAGGCCTTTAAAGAGTTTTTCTTTGGAAAATTAATTACTTTACTAATCGAATTAGATTTGTAATAAATTGAAGTTAACTATTGTTATTACACAGTCAGGACTTGGTTGTCCTTTTCAGGCGCGCACACAGGATTTATTTTTGCTGGTGGTCCACATTAGAGTAGCGAAGAAAAAAACGCCGTAGGTGGTTTTTCTTATTTAACCGACGTAGCTTAATTTAAGGGCATATGTAAGAAAAAAATTACAGTAGAATTTCGTTTTAACTTAACATTTTTCAAAACTATTATGTAGTAATATATTATACATTTTTGAATATGTTTATTAAATTTAGAGGGTTGCACGGATTTACCGGACCGCCCCTAATGGTAAATTTTAACAAAATCTTAACGCGTAGTTGTCCTGCTATTAAATAACTATAACACATAATAATTATATTTTACTAATCCTACGATCTAATTGTGAAAATTAATTTTTTTAAATCAACAGTCAACCTGACAAAATACAATTTAAACTAGCAATTTTTTTACAGTTTGTTGAATTATAGCTCTAGAAAATATTTCTTACGAACGTCGTACGCTTTGTGTTTTTATTTCATAAATTTATTGTAAGTGCTTAGAATAACAACTTTGAAAAGAAATTGATCAAACGAAAGTTAAAACAATTTTTTTGATAGGTACGCTTACGTTTTAATTTTCCACATACATATTGAGAAAAAATTTTAATTGTTGTGTACAACGACAACTTTTTTGTTGACATTTTGTTAAGTTTTTCATAAGCTTTTTCTGAAAAGTTACAGTATTCAATGTTATTTATTAATATAGTCAAACCGACTAACCAACTGATAAACGTACATTTTTTTACATGTACGAGTATTTTTATTCATCTAAAAAAATTTCCAGTTGAATTATTTGTTTGTAATATCTATTTATTTTATTACATTTTTAGTCGATCAGTTTGTTATAATAAATTGTGTTTCGATTTGTCGCGTTTAATACGAGGTTACTTTCGCTTTATTAAAAATAATTATTATTTATTAAATTACATTCATCACAACATACTTTTATTAAAAACTTCAAAAAAGTCTTTGCTATTTTCATTAATAATATTTTAAATTATTTTCTAAAAATAAAAATTTAATGAAACAGTTTTAACTTTTAAATTTTTCATAAAAATTTATCAAATTAATGTTTGCTTTCTGGGTTCCTTAGAGATTGCAAAAATAGTTATAAACAACAATTTCGTTGAATTTAAATCATTGAAACTGTCAACTACATTGGATATTTAACTAACAACTTAGATGCAGATGCAACTTCAAGCACCATAATCAGAATTTTCCATATTTAAATTTTCCTAAAACTTTCAGGGAACAAACTTTCTCTACTTGAAAAAGTAAAGGTTTATTGTCCTTTTATCGCAGACAAATTTTGCGCCTATAAAGTTGTGAAGTTTGCAAATCGTGGGTTTAATTTTTTTTGATTAACTAACCTGAATGATGACCTACTTAATCACAGAGGAGGAAATACAACTTCGAACCGTAACCTATTGTAATCGTGTAAATAAGTTTGTCAAGTAGTATCAACTGCATTGATTTATCTATCTAATACCAAAATGTTCTTCGGCTTTGTGTTAGGCAATCTCGCAGTAATAACAGGATCGCACTTGACTCTGGCAAAATGAAGAAGTTTGAATTTTCATGCTTGTACGAATATTTCAGCATATAAACGCTGAAATAATAAATTAATTAGAATATTCTACTCGGTTTGATTGTTATCAAACCGAGAATATTCCCTCTTGAGAGCTACCGTTGAGAGAGTTGTATGTTGTACTCGCAAGAAGACTCATAGCTCATACTGCTTTCCAAGTTGGCTAAAATGTACAATAAATTGTTATGTTTGGCAGGTTTTTCTTCATTGCCAAATGAATTGCAGATGTGCATGTGCATGTCATGGTGATATTAGTTAGTTTAAAGGATACGTTCTACATTTATTATAATTTTTTATTTTTCGTAATATTTTATTATGTTGATGAAGTAGTGGTTATTTGAACCAAATTATTTCATTTTAATATTTTTACATAGAATCGTTATTCGTTAAATAATACGTACGTGCTTGTTGCAGGAGCTGTCCTGTCTACAGATCTTAATAAATCTTGTTCTTTGCCAGAAGTTGAAAAATCTAAACTGGAGGACTGAGACGAAAACCGGTGAGCCAATGGAAATCCGAAGTAAAGCAAGAACTAAGGCAGATGAATTCCGTACAAGCGTCGACGAATTGGCAAGGAATGGAAATTAACCAAACCGCATAGATTATCTTAGCTATTAGGTACTATATATTACATAATAATAAAGTAGTCACCTAATTTTGGACCACACCAAATACGCTATGTGTAATCCAAGAGGAGTATGTTACATTTATGATTTTGTGTGAATTATCAATAATACCATAATTACCATACGAGCAGATAAGATTTCCGGGTTTACTTGAAACTTTTCTTGCTAAAGATCAATAAGTACTACCTACGTATGAGTTATGAGCCTAATTATAAGCTGCTCCTAAGTAAAGCATTTCAGTTTGACTAAGTGATTCAAAACATGCTTGTCAAGGCAATCCCTGTGTGGGTGGTTCAACGGCGCATTATTATTTTATTTAAATGTAAATTTCGAAATTGTTATAACATAAAAAATATCATATACATAATTAAATACACACGTACCTAAACAATATCTGTTTAAAAAGCAACAAACAACGCTGTTCTCATTCAAATTAAATTGTAATAAAGATTTCCCATGGAAAACGTAATTAAGCAAAACTGAAAATTTATTTCCTCATTTTGCATTAAATTATGAAAAAAATTTAATAGTAGTAGTAACCCAAATTCCTCTATGCTGTAAGCTATATTAAACAGGAGATTTACGCACTACGTATACACAAAATGAAACATTTATGTTTGAGGCTTTCTGCTTATTTGCAAATTTATAATGTCTTACATATGCAAAGGCATGTTTTGTTAAATTTACAATATATTATAGAAGTACTTACACGAAAAATAGCTTGTAGACAATTTCAGTTAAGAAAATTTTTATTAATTATTTCAGCAGTTCCGTTCGCAAGATAACTTGCAGCTGATAAGTAAAAAAGGTTGCTCTAAAGTAAGCTTACGAAACTAAATTACGCTCAGAAAAGCTTTGTGAAATTAATTTTTCTGAAATACCAATAATTAACAGGTTTAGGCTATCTAAAAATTATGTTTTAAAAGTAATTAATATTTTAAGCTCCAGCTTAAATGTCCTCATTTTATGTGCTGAACTAAATATTCTCCCAAATTACAACTTTCCCTATTGTGGTACCACAAATTCTGTTTCCTTAGGTTGTTAATTTTTAAATGTAATTCTAACAAAAATTTTAAATGAAATCGGATATAATAATTAAGTTGCAAGAAAATTTGAAACTAAACTCGCCAAAATGTTCTGAAAATGTATTTTTGATAAAAGTTTTAAGTAATGCTTCAAATTTGGCTACAGTTCGCCATAAAATTAAAGTTTGCTCTGAACTTTTCGAATTTTTTAGTTTTAAACAAAAAGACTTTAACGTGAACCGCAAGAAAAATATATATTGTTCCATTGGATACAACTGAAACTTACACACAATTACACACGAAAAGTTTCGCAATTTTATGTTTCAATTTGGAATCCTCTAAGTCATATTAAGGAAATTGGCATTAATCCAAGTAAAAAATTAACGGTGCTTCAAATTTACTATCATAGGGAAATTTTAAGTTTTAGGATTGAGACAGCCCACGGCAAGTAATTCGAAGAAATAATTGAACAAAGAAGACTGGATTAATAAAATTTCACTTTCAAGCAATTAAATTTAAATTAAATGTAAGTAATGATAAGTTTATGCAATATATTAAGCTTTTTCTTAAAATGCATGTATAAAATAAGGAGATTGTTAAAGCACAAAAGGAATTCTTAAAAAGTTTCTTTGTTAAATCCCACTAGAATTGGAGCAACGGACTGAAATCCCTATGTTTCTTTAAATGGTAAAAGATATTTTCGATTTTCCTAAAACCCTAAAATAACAGCTAAGTTATTAACTGCCACTCGAGAGAAGAAAATTTAAATGCAATTTTTTTTCGTAAAGTACCTACTGACGGACGGTGTAATATCCTAATTTTAACACCTTTGACTAAATATGCAAATTTAATGATAAAGTAATATTACTATTTTATGTCATGTCATATTCTTGTAATTTATGATAGCACCAAGATTTTAATCTCACAACGTTTGCGATTTACAGTGGAATCAAACTTGAAATATCTTACGCTTACATCACCATCAATTTAGCTTTCAAAAGTGGCGAAATATAGAATACTGAATAAAGAGGATTCAATTTCAAGTCTCATAAAATAAAAATATTGCTTCGATAAGATAGATATTAGTCGTTACAATATTTTAAAATAAATTAAAATATTATATGTTGAAGGTTTTTTTGAACAAAATTTTTTACCGAAAAATTATATCCAATTGTAAGGTGGAAGAGTAAAATTTACTTAACTGGATTAATGAAATAATGAAAACGAAGTGATAAAATAAAATTCAATTATGGTAATTCGGGTCTGTTTGAGTTTCCAATTTTAGAAAGTCAGTGTAGCACGAGTTCATTGCGATAACTCAGTCTGCATTAGACTTACTGAAAATTACGTACACACTCGGTAATTTTCACTTAGGCTTTGCATAGTTGACTACAAATTCTATACAATTTTTGGAAAAATTATGACTGCAAAATTTTTAAAAAAATTTTACATTCAAGACACAACCACAAATTAAATTAATTTTCACAATTTTTATAAAAAATATTTGCTCGTTATTTTTAGTACAATTCTGCATTAAGCGTAATTCTGCTTGTTTAAAATCCATATCCAATTTATATCAGGCAAAATTAGTCTTTGCGATATCACATTATTGTAATTATCTTTTGAGAAACCTTTGCTCGAAGTATATTTGTATCCAAGTTAATGTATTCTTCTTGAATTAAATTCCAAATATTTGCCTAATTATTGTTTTTGCTTTGTAATTTCAAAAGTAACTAACATCAGATGCAAGCTCTAATGATAATTTCAAAATTTTAATTACTTGATTTTAGCAAATCTACACAAAGATCTCTTTATAAAAATTGAATTAACCAATGCAATTATAAAAGCAGAAATCTGTTTACATAAATATTATACTTGAAAATTCGTGGAAAAAGTAAATCTTCAGTTCGTGATAAATTACATTTCTCAGTTAATGTAACTACGCAATATCAAATTCAAGTACAATTTTGACGGTTACTCATGATAATTAATTGCAAAAATTATCAATGGACTAGGAATATTTTCACAATTTATTTTCTGCGAAGTTAACTTTCCCTGAATCTTGAACGATCGAAGTTACTAATTAAGCAACAAAGTTCGATTACAATTCTTCTTACTTTTATTAAGAATCAACTTGCTAATTGCTATTACGCTACCCAATTTTTCTGAATAAAATTCATAAAATCGAACAACCGTATTCTTCACGCAATCGACATTTTTTTTAATGGCTACCTCTAGTTTTTAGTGCCTTATTCGACAATTATAAAAAAAACTTATATAAAAACATGATTGATTTAAGGGTGGACGATCTGGGTATCTTTCATTGAATAAATGACAACTTCTTCGTGAGAATGATTTTGTCACCGCCCAACATTATTTCAATTCCCTGCTATTTGTTTAAATGCATTTTTTAGTTTCAAAATTGGAAAACTAAATAAATAGACTGAACAATTACGTTTGACACTTTACCAGTTATTTATCAATTTTATCAATATTTAATTGCATTTCCAAACGAATAAAATTGATTGATTTTAAAAAATAACGATCAAATGTTTGTTTATAAAGCTTTCTTATGCATCGTATAACTTTTTTATTGTTATTGAATAGTAAATGGAAAAATCTATTAAATAATGTAAAAGAATATATAGATTGCCATTTTAAAATCCCGAAAAGTCCCATTGGAGTAAAAAACTTTATTATATTACCTAAATATGATAATGTACTTATTTATGAAAAAAGTAGTTCCTGCGATTTTATGAATTTTATTTATCAAAATAAACCGTTATTTCCATTTTATTTACGTTAATTTTTAATTTAATTTGTAAAAAGTATTTTATAGAACCAAATTGACCTAATTTTAAAATCACTTCTTTGTTACAATCGATTTTTTAAATACGATATATGACCTGTGGGTGATCACCATTTAGTAATTATCTAATTCTGTAGGATAGTTAACATCGAGGGCAAACCTAATTTTCACTGAATGTGTACTATGTACTTTACATACATAAAGTCCTTTGCACTTGGCTCTCCAGAGCTTGTTTTCGCTACCTTTAATTAAGAACTTTAAATTTTCTACCCGGTAATCATTTCTTACTATTATTATAATTGATGGTATTTCCTGCATTAGGATGATTTCAATGGTAACTAAAACTTGAAATAACTTTTTTACGTTTTTTTAATTTTTGTATTTCCCGTTGGAATACAAAATTATACGAAGCTTTGTTTTCTTGTTTGTTAAAAAAAAATCATTTTTAATTTTTATTATTAGACATAAAAATAATATTGGTTTATATAAGCCTAGAAGTATTATTTTAACATTTACTAATCGTACAGCACCGATCTTGCTTTTCGAGTATTATTAAACAACCGGTTTATATCATATCATTGTTATTTTATTTTAATACCGAGAGTTTAAAAATTCTTATTTGTAAAATTGCTTTTTGCATTTTAAAACATAATTTTTTTCTGAAATCGTCACTCAATAACCGAAATCGGAAGTGAAGTGAGACGTAATCTGCACTAAAGTGCTACTTTTATGCACGATTATGTGATATACAACCCACCTTGTACACACATTATGATAGATCGATCAATTTTGACGACCTTGTGAAATTTTGTAGGGATGCATATTTTGATTGCAGTACTCGATTTTTAAGCGCCAAATTGAATATTTCGAGGGACAACATTCATTTTTTGACGAATTCCGTGTGAAATAATTGGTTCGCAAGGTTTGTAAATCAGTCAACATATCGTTGCCACTGCTATTGTCTCTATGTAGAATTTAATCTGGCAAATTTAGATATTTTATCGTAATTTGTCAAAGAAGGGTCCCAAAATCACAGTCATGAATTAGCTATTTTCTGTGCATCCTCTATATCCAAAATAAGTATTAAAACTAAATATATGTCTGATGAGAAAAACTCAAAAAGTATTCCTGTAGCCCCCATAGTTTTCAGGATACTCTCTATAAAAAATCCTAGTGTTTTTTTTATTTGCCCAAAAGTCCGTATAGAACAAAAAGGTCGCAAGTACACTTCACGTGGTTGTGAGAAAAACGCAACAAAAAAATTAAGCACATAATTGTCTCTCTTAAATTAATAACAATATGTTTTGTGTCAATACCATTCCATTCATACGGTTGTCGTAAAGGTTTTCTGAAAATTTTTTATATCGTCAAAACTAAAAATTCAAATTTGTAACAATTATATGTACTTACGCTCTTTTTGCTTTGCACGACAGAGCTGTGAGCTTCCTCACTTTACCGTTTTTGAACCTTCTCTGCCATTTTTACAAATAGCTCAATTTGAAATTCTACGTAAAATGAAATAAATTAATTTTATTCGCTGTTAGTGGAAGAAAACGGCAATAGGGCGAACTAAGTTGCTTGATAACTGGACGAAGAGAAGGCAACAATATAATGTGAGTTACATAATATAATTTTCATAATTTTATTTAAAATTAAAAAGAAATTTTTAACAAGCTGTAAGTTCCATTTTTTTTGTTTTTCTTTCAAACCTTGTAATTTTAAACAAAATGTTTTATAAAATAATATATAGATGGTATCAAATTTAACAAACTACAACTTTAGTCTAGAAAATTTTTTTGAAAAGCCAATCCGTTTCACAGAAAACTGAAAGTAAAAATATTTGGCTCCGCAGAAAAAAAAAATTTGTTTAAAAATTAATTGGTCAAAAAGCGGGAAAAATAGATCTGCGACATGGGTATTCTTTATGTAAATCTGAATTCAATAGGATCACGTCGACATAAGAAAATCGAAAATCGATCTCTAAATAATGAAATGGTGGAGGCGGTTATTGGCCTATTACTTAGTTAGAGCAATCAACTACTGATTCTAAAAGCATTGGTTTCAATCCAGCAAGTGTCAATCTTTATTCTTACTTTCTTTCCTGACCATTTCCGTGCTTTGGTGGGCAAGTAAATCCTGCCGCCCCCCTGATCTGACCTGATATAATATGTCAAACAGGGTAATAAAATGACCCCTACCCCTCATCGACTGCGTAAAGTTGGGTTTTGTTGGGGCTTCCGTCCGGGTGGTATGGTGGTCCAGGGGTTATCCATCATCTGTCGGGGTACGAATCACAGGACTTCTCAGAGTTCGGTCATCAAGCGGACGTCCCTGGTTGTAGTGTCTGCTTTTGTTAGGGAGTTCCAGTCAAGTGGTGAGGTCCAGAGACCGACTCACAGCTGTGGTCATACCTGGCCCTGTCAGTACTGTGGCTCAGTCTGGGGGTGAGCAAAAAAACGGAGGTAGAGGGCCTATGTGCGTTCGTTTATACTTGTCCCTCCTCTGAAATACTGAATACTGAACGGAATAGCGGTGAGTAAAATCTGTCGGTATCTTCAAAACGAAAAGAAATCGATTTTTGCGCTTGCAAAATTTCAGTTGTCCATTTGGTTTAACATGGTAGAACATTTCCGGTTACGCAGTTTTAAACTTAATTATTTTATGCCGATGCATTGCATGAATGTTTTGAAAGCAGATGATCCTAGAAAAAAGCTATCTACATGAAAAATTTTCTTTGTGTTGTCCAACTGTGGATTAACCTGTTGATAAGCCGTTTCTCTTTCAGAGTGTCTGAACTTCAGCTTGTTATTTACTTGGGTGATCTCAGCTCTTGCAATTTAATGTAGGGCACCCCGTCCCCTTAATTTTATAGATATAATAAAACAACTTTCTTCTTACATTTTTCTGTTTTATTAACTTCAGCTGGTATCCATCAATAACAGCATAAAATATTTTACTTCCCATTAGCTTCAAGACAATCACCTGAGTAGAAAACTAGACGTGTTGTGTTGTTCTCGATTTTGGATATAAAGGCCAGTCGTCGTTTATAACCAAAGGACCTGGTAAGCATAGCGTAGGGTCGAGTCCGATTGTCGGTACAAAAGGAAAATTAGTATCTCCTTTGTTATTTCCATTATTCCAACTAGTCAAGAAGAGTTTCTTGAACTGAAAACATCTGCACGAAAATATACTTTCTATTCGACTGAACTACTGTGTCATTTGAGATCCCATTTCTTAAATTGTAATTTTTGATATTATTTATTTCTTTATAATATTAGAATTACATGAAACATTTATAAAATTCCGGGGTTACAAAGTGAAATCCCGAAATCCCAGTATTGTATTTTTGATCCCCGTTTGCACTCTCTAACATAATATCTTTTCATCTTATTTTTTCACCTTTTCTCCTTACAAATTCGCGACGCAATGCTGTTGAACCTTCACAATTGAGTTATACTCAAGCCATACTCATATGTAGCAATACTCCATGCCGTATTATTTTTCGAAATCGATAGGATTTCCGCAAAATTTCAATATTTTTCCATATCAATAAATTTAGAGGTAGGCTGCGGGATTTCATCGAAGTAACACAAGAATTTTCACATTAATTCAAAATTTTCTTTGTTTATTTAAAAGTTAATATAGCATAAAAACGTAATCGAGTAGATCGCTTGTATTAATGATATGCTGGGAGAAGCAACCTTCGGTTTTGCACGCTGTGCCGTAGGCATCGATATTGTTACGTTTATTGAACGTGGGTTCCAATAAAACTATAAATTACAATTAAACTGACCACTTTAATTATTTACTTAAAAGCCGTTCATTTACAATTGCTTCACTTAGCGTTATCTATCCTTCCTAACACAATGCTTCACCAAAGTCATATCATTTACAATGATGACGGAATATATACGTGCAGGTAAACCGCAAATTTCCCGACCAGTTAACAAAACAGGCATTTCTAAGCTCAATAGTTTATTAACTTCGGTTTCTATAAACCATAATTACAATGAATGTATTTTAATTACAAATTGAATTATTTAATTAGTCACCTGAAATTTATATACTAAGTTGTATCGATGAATAAAACATGAGTTTTCTATAAATTTATGCAAATTTTTCTTTTGCGATATACTTTAAAGCAAAATTCGTCTCTTAACAGAGTTGACTGTGATTTACATAAAAAAACCCTCGAGTAAACAGATGTTGTTAGATGTAGGCAATGGCGATTTCCAATTTTTAAATATTTATGACAGCAATTTCGATTTATTCAAAATAAATTTTGCAATAAATTTCACAAAATAAGGGAATTAAAAAATATTAATAAAAAATATAAATTTTTACTATTTTAAAACATCCGTTAATGTGATTTTGCTTTGTAGTTTTCAGTAATAATCGAATACCTATTAGTAAAATTAATGGTAAAATAATAAATTGAAAATGCAAAATTGATTTACATATTACTTTTTACGTACGTATATTTATAGTAGATATCATTAAACGTTAAATTTAAAAATTAATTAATAAAAACTACGTTTAGTGGAAGTGCATTTTAAAATAAAAATTTGAAATGCGATTAAGCTAATTTAAATGATGCGAATATTGAAAGTTCAGATTTTTAAATACATTTTCAGTGACAGTACCCAAATTTCAGCTTTTCTTTAGTAAGTAAATATAAAAACATTTAGTTTTTCTTTTAAAAGTAAAAATTGCTTGTGCAGAAAAAGCAAAAACCTTATTAAATTTTTATTCAACTTTTAGGGTGTGAGCAAATCTGTGAGTGAATTTGTAAATTATTATATCGTAAACGGTAGAAAGGCCTTTATTAAACTTGAAATAAAGCTGTTTTAGGACAATTCATTTAAAGTTATACAGTGGATGCTGCTTTTGTTACGCAACGCTAGGGGTGTGTAATATTTAAAGTGCGTCCACATGAAACACAAATTGTTTTATTTACAAAACTATTAATTCTTCATTACTTGACACATTTCCACTACGTGCGTTGTTTGAATATTTGTTCACCTGCGTAACGCCAAATTGACACTTTATAAATTTTGCCACAAGTATTAAATATTTATCGAATTATTGATATTTTAGCCGAGTGTAGAAAATTAATTAAAAAAGTTAACTCTTTGCATAACTCGAATAACGTTATGGTTCGGAAAAAGATTTTCATGAAAATCTACCCTTGATATGTTTGTCTTGAAAATAAAACATTCAATACTAATGAATTTCTTTCACGATGTACAGGGTGGTCCAGTTTTTATTATTATATATTATACGAGGACCCTTTATTATTGGAATTAGAAGGAAATTTACTATGCAATATTTCACCAACGTTCAAGACAATTTTAATTCTGCAAGCTGTTATTCGCTATCCGTTTCACTTCTCAGATACAGGATTTTTACAAGTATCAATCGTTCGCTTATTCTTATAAATATTAATAACCTGGAAAGGAATTTTTAAGGCATTCTTTTAATTACAATTTTATAGCAAAGTAATTTTTTTTCTTCTGTATTTGATTATGGAATGGAATTAGCTTATGGTATAAAGTTGAATTTCATTTAATGGAAACCATATTATTTAGTTAGCGCATATTTGAAATGCTTCTTATCGCAAGGTTTTCATCGATATAATTGCTTTATTTTACAAGTATTAATAAAATAATAAAGAGTGGAACTTTTAATTTATAGTTTATAGTTTATCTTCAACCGGATGGACCACCCCTAACCTTTTTCTTCAAATGTAAGGGTCTGTCAAGTGACACATTGTTTGAAAGCTTATTATGAAAGGGATAAAATGCCCTGTTAAATTTATAAAAATTTCTCAAGATTAATTGTGTGAAAATAAAAACTTATAATGTGGTCCGATTTTGTTACATACATCTGATTTAATTACACCTCTTCTTCAAATCCACTTAACTTAAAATGTAGGTTGTTATTGTTTTTGATTGAAGTTTTTTTATAAAATAAACGATCTCTCGAATATATAAATATAAAAGTTTGAGGTGGTTGAATTCAGTGAAGATAAACTATGAATACTACCGTTAAAATGTATATATCGAAGTTACAGGATGTAATGAAACGCTCATTATTCAGAAATTATCATGATTACCAGGGGAGCTTTTTGTGTTATCTACCTAGCTATAAAAACGATGTGCCAAAAACATTTTTGAAAGAAAGTTGAAGCAGCGAAAATGAGTGATTTGAAACTTGAATACAGAAGCGTAATGAAATTTCTATGGAAAGAAGGTAGTAGCCCGAAGAATATCCATGGTAGAATGGTGGCAGTGTATGGAAAAAATAGGCCTTCCTATTTCCAAGTCAAATATTGGTGCAAGCGGTTCAAATAGGGCAAGGAATCCATTCATGATGATCCGAAGTGTAGAAGACCTCTCGAAGCACGAACTGACGAAATAATTAACAAAGTTTTGGTGTTGATTGCCGCCGGGCAAAAGTTTCAATTATTGCTAGAAAAACAGGAATATCAGAAGCGAGTGTTTTTAAAATGCTACATGAAAATTTGGGATTGTGTAAAGTGTCGACATTAGGGATTTCCAAGTTGCTCTACCTCGAACAAAAACTGTGGAGACGACAAATTTGCAAGGAAAATTTGAGTGCTTTATCGCAAGATGAAAACTTCTTCTATAGAATTGCAACTAGGGATGAGACCTGAGTATACCACTTGGACCCTACCAGGATACAACCGTCCTACAAGGGACTACAATAACGGGGAATATCTACAAAGACTCAATTAAGAACTTGAAGGTGGCTATACACGAATAAAGACCCCACAATTATGCTCAGAAAAGTCTGCTTTTGCATGACAACTGCAGGATGCATAAAGCATGAATTGTTTAAGCAGAGGAATTCTGTGACTATTACCTCTTTCCAAAACTCAAAATACACTTGAAAGGACGTCGCTTTTTATCGAATGACGACTTGGAAAACGCTATGGAGTCGTATTTTGCAAAATTACCAAATGAAATTTATATCAAAGGCATAGCGTTACTAGAAAAACGTTGTAATATATTTTGTTTTATTTTTGTAACTCCTTGCTTTCATACTTGGGTAGATAACCCATTTACCCCTCCTAAATATTCTTGACTTGGCAGGGTATTTCACTTCCTGTGTGTTTTTGGTTTGGCAACGCAGATTCTCTTCCGAAAGTGTTTTTGACTGGGCAAGGGGCTCTCACACCATTAACCCTCCCCAAGATATTTTAGGCTTGGCAAGGAATTTCAACTTCTTACATGTCTTTGGTTTGGCAAGGTATCTCAATTAAATGCCTAAACGCTGAGGATCTCTAGCTACTTAAAAGGGAATTTTACGATTAAAATTACGATTTAAAGAAAGCATAAACTGGTTTGTAGATGATCTTCATGAAATTTATGATCAAATTTCGCCCCTATTTGATTAACCTCCGTTTTCCTCCATCCACGATCCACTCTTCGTATAAGATTTAAATCGCCGCCCCCTCAGAAGCCGATGACTTAGAGTAAACGTCAAATTGTGAATATTTGCGTAAAGTTGTTTGTATTTTTTAAATAAACTACGGACCCGACAAGGCCGCACTCAGCAATTGTGAATAAATTTAATTTCACCTAAAATTTATTTATTAGTAATTAATTTTTAATGGCAATTATTGACGTAATTAGTTTGTGTGTTATGAGACTATAAATTTGATTTGATAGTAACACATACAACCTTTCCAGATTAAATTCAATTGGTATCTATTAGATCAAAATAAAATAATTTAGTTTTCAATTTTTTATTTTACATGCGAGTTTTTACCCCCCCCCCTCGGGAGTCTCCTCGCCAACGGCCTTTGGGTTATTATAAGAATTTAATCTAGTTAAAGTTTCCACACTGGACATACAATATAGTACATATTACGTGATATTACTATAATTCCCTTAAATTGATTATCCCTTTGATTAAAAAAAAATTTCATTATTTTGTCCCTGTCTACTCACTTTTGTATTGTATTATTTTATAATTCTGTTTTAATTTCCGAAATATAAGATAACGACCTAAATAGACGAGTTTTCGCGCAGGTCTCCTCTCTTGAATTGCAAGTTTTTTATTTATATTGTACTATTACACGAGGCGTTATTAAATCAATCGGGAATTCTAACGTACAGTCACTCGGAATTTTTAGCAATTCCTTGGTAATTATTAGCAAACTTCTAAAGAATTCTTAAGGAAAATTAATAACAGATTTTTCGTGCTCGTTTTTCAATTGATATTTAATCTGAAAACGACCAACGTAGTTTAATATTCATATCAAGAAATTCAATAAACTTTTTCTATGAAATTAAAATTTTCATTGGACAGTTACTGGTGCAGTGTAGCAATCTGGTCCGTGATTACCTAAGTTGTGCAGCCTAAAGACCGCACTGAGGGGGGATTATTATTATAAGTGTATGTCGTAATTACTGTTCAGTCTTTCTTTGATTTGTTTCATATGAAATATTGCGGCACTTCGAAATACTGCAAAGTTCGTTCAAATTATCTTATGGATTCGTTCGGTTCAGATTGAGACTATTTCAAGATTTTAGATCAGGTGTCTCCCACTTGAAATTCACTGGAATTATACGTATTTTCCTTAGATTTTTCTTTATATAATTTCATATTATTATTTATTAAATAAACCTCTAATAATTGCCAAAGAAAACACTACGAACCTTGATAGGAATATAAAAATAAATTATTGAATTTCTGGTTGTTTGTAAATAAATAAATTAAAATTTTCCAACGCAACTTTTTTATTTCATTTTTTATGAGTTGTTCCATTGTACACCGCTCTCGCTGCATTTACTTTTGGATGCATTAACTCCTTGATATGAGAATAAAATTAACGAAACGTATTACGTTGTATCCTACAAATTAATAGTATGTGTAGATATAGTTGACCTTTCATATAATAATAATAGATTTATGTTGGGTATACTAGGTTTGAATTATAACAAGTTTAGTGTGCAAAGTTTCCGGTCATTTAATTTTGGTCCTTTTGCAAGGCTTTTGGAGATGAAGGTGGATGTAAGGGTAAAACACTTTTTTGTTTTTTGTTCTAAATTTTCCTTCTTCCACGTGACAGTTTTTTTTTAAATTAAAGTTTTTCCACCTTCATCTTCAAAAGTTTTGCAAATGGACCAAAATGAAAGAACCCGAAACATCGGACAATAAATTTTTTTTCATTCAGACGTACAAATTAAAGTTTTAAAAAACAACTTTCGCGTAAATTCCCCCTCGGAGTGCATGTAAAATAGAGTAGCATTTATATCTGTACCTATTATTATGAAAAATAATATTATAGTAACGTTCGAGCAATGTTTATACCAATTTTGACTAAACAATATTAAAAATTGTAAGAAGTTCAGCTTTTCTTGTGAAGTTTTTCTCAAAAATGTTGTACTCTAATAAATGGCATGCCCAATGGCAATGGCAAATCGGATGAAAAGCATATTATTGTCTTACTAAGACTAAAAGTGTTACTTTTTGTTGCGAGTCAGTAGGGTTTGGCAGAAAGCGGGAGGTGTTTAGAAATACTGACGAGTCACAGAAAGTAAATTTAAATACATACAGTATTTCACAAAATATAAATTTTGAAGTTAAATTTACTTGAATTAAATTTACAAAAAAATGTTTTAATGTGATAATCAAAAAATGTTTGCGGATTACGCTCAATGGTAATAAAAATTAAAAATAACTTACTCTGAAGTCTTTCTTTCCCAGAGGCTACACTTACAACCCCAAACTGGGTAGTCCTATGTAATCTACTTCGGAGCTTCTCTTGAATATTCCAAATGCATTTTTATATGGGGATGTGCCCCTTTTATAATAAATTATTGTACTTATAATTTTTGTTGTGGTTTTAATATGACAATTACGTGTTTATAAACTATTAGCCGGAAGCATTAAATCATTGCCAGGTTATTTTGTATTCAACTGAAATTCGAAGCCAGGCTAACCGCAATGAAAGTCTACATTGCATGGTTATCCATAGCCTCCTTTACAGAAAGTTTTGTTAATTAGCATACATATTTATTATTAGCAGTCCTTTACTTTTATAACTAAAAGTTATCTCGGTCTACTGCGGAAAAAAGTCAAAGTTGTTTTATATCATATAGAATACATCATATACAGCAAAGTTGAAAATCTATACTATAATATGGGAGAACAGTATACATTTGAAATATGCTAAAGGGTTTTCCAATAATACCTTCAGGATATTATTATGGTTATGTTTGGCAAATGTCAAACGTTTTTTTTATGGTTATCTTTCACAGCTCTGATCTATAATAATCCATCACACTTATTTTAATCATGAAGTGGCATTAAAATAATTAAAAATTCATGTTGAATAAAAATTACTTTTAAATACATTTTGTGGTCAGAATTGAATCGCATTGACTTGGAGGATTGAGAATACTTGTGCGATTTCAACAATTGAATTTCAGAAGCGGAATTGTTGGAGCTATTGGGACAATGACGAGATCTGTCACATTATTCGTGAGATAGAAATTTTAGATAACGGAACGGCTTCCTGCAGGAAGACCTGCGATGGTCATTTGGTCGATATTGTCTTTCATATAATTTATTGTTATTAATCCAAGTTTATGTTGAAATAAAATAATAGGAAATTTCACCCTTCATTAGAAAACCCTGTAATACGTAATTCGAATATGGTTTTCATAATAAACCTCTCAAAACTTCTTGGAGTGCCGTACAGGTGCAGGCGTTAACAACCTCTTTGAATTTTAATTGAAAAATTGCCTTGAGAATCCGTTTTCAGATTTTTAATATCCAAAGAATAATTGGATGATAAGAAGTTCAAAAATGTCGACATTTTCATTTTCTCCCTGTATTTCAGAAATTAAAGTCGACAACGGAATTTAAATTATATAGAAAAGTTGGCATAATATTGCATAATTGGTTTTCTTGCTATGATGATCTTGTGGATTCCATTACAAAAAATAGATCTATGTTAATTATTATAATAAAAACATAAAATAAATTATTGTTTAAAATATTATACTATCTAAACAGTTTCCCAAAAAATGTACGTGATCAATAAATTACGTTATTCATAGCCAAATGAGCTCCGGAGTACGAAATAATTTGTTTCATTTAATAATATTTTAAAAATTATTATTTATAAAGTAAAGTAGAAACTTTTGTTTTAATGTTGGGCGAAAATTTTAATTAAGTGGTGTATAGGATCTGGTTTTGGCAAAATCTTCCGTTTCTATGTATTCAAATAATGCCGAATATAAAATTCAATTAATTCTAAATTAATTTGAGATTGAACTTTAATGCTCATTTAATGACTTAATTAACAGTCAACTACTTACTTTGCGATGTATTGTTACTTTTCATAAACGAAACAGGGTAATAATATTCAATTCCTACATAAAGGAAGCTTTGTTATGGTAACTTTTTAGTTTCGATTTAAAACGAATAATAATTGTCTACATATCAAGGATTGTAAATTATTAATTTCATCTGCGATACACTTGTGAAATTTTCATAATTGCAACAAAATACTCTGTACACGTATATATTTATGCATAAGCGCCTCGTAATATGTTAACACAATGTTCTATTTTGTTGTTTTCTATTATTAATGTTTGCGGTAAAGTCGTTTGTTGTAATACATGCATATGCAATGTTTTTATAAAAGCATACCAAGTGTTTAATGTACACAAAACTATTATAAAGGATAAAACTAAAAGCTTTGTTTAAAAATTATAATTGCAATCCCTCGTGTAACTTAAAGAACCCTTAGAACATAATTTTAATTATTTTATTTCGAGCGCGCAGATTTTAATTTTGAAAAATATGACATTCTTTTCCCATTTACTAAATAGGGTAGAATGGAGAAATTGGGTGTAAGGGGTAATTGGGTACTAGTTTTTTTTTAACATTTATACAATTAATCCTTTACGTTAGGACGGTTAAAAAAATATGTAGAGGTAGCTAATTTAATTAATTATTATTGCTCTTAATTTTTTCACCTTTTTTACTTTTATATTTGAGCAAGTTAAAAATAATTTTGTGCAACCCTTCACGTTTTCAATTTTCAAAGTGGCCAACGAACTTTGTCTGTGTAGCCTTCGAAATACCGTGACATTTTAAATTTGTCCAGAATATTTAGACTTTACCCATAAAATGAAAGTTGAAATATAGAGGAATAATTTTAATGTGTTTTATAATTTTCAGTTACCTACAAAGAGTAGTTTTTGAGGGTGGTAAAAGTTAAAACCCAATTACCCCCCTGTGGGGAAATGGGTGCTTTTTTTGTGGTTTTAGAAAAATGTTTGTTATTTTATGCTTTGATATGTTTAAAAAGATGTTTTAGGTTAATATGACTCATGTTTATTAAGTATAAAAAATTTTAGTCTAACACCCAATTTCCCAAATAAACTCGTATTAAAAAGTTTTCTTCTTAATATAAGTCTAGGATCTGTTCTTTTACTAATTTATGTATTAGTTCTATGAACATTTTGCATAGAAAGTATAGAGGAACCTGTCAGTCAATTTTCCTTCCGCATAATTCAAAGCCAATCAGAACGCTCCAAATTGTGTTGGGAAATACTTTGTATGTATAGAGGTCTAAGAACTCGGTAACTGCTTTTTTTAACTGCTTTAAAATGGTTCGTCGCTTGTCTGAAATCCTCTTTTATCCTCTTAAAATACCTTTCTTAAACTACTTTAAATGTGATTTTCACAACATAAGGTCATAAGGGATTTTCAACCATTAAATTTTTCCAAACATGTGTAAAGTTGTCAAAATTTGACTTTAACGTTTAATATCTCAGCCAAAAAAAGTGATAGGTCAATGCAACTTGGCCTAAAAGATTGCTTTTGGTTTTCTTAATAACGCCCATTCCCCTTGTATTTTTAAGTGGTACTTTAAGAGAGTTAGAGGTATAACACCCAATTCCCCCCTTGGGAATAATTGGGTATGAAATATAAATATTTTTTTTCGGTTATTAAATAAGTTGCAGGTGTAAAACTAGGTGAAAAATTGAGAATTAACAACCTTCAAATGAAGGCATAAAATATTATGGAATTTCAATTAGGGATAGCCTACAAAGCACATTTTGCAAAATTTAATACTCAAATCACTCCTTTTTCCATACACGTTTTTTACTATTTTGGCCAAGAATTCAAAAATTCCTTTCAAATCAAAAAGAAAAGTGAAGTCATTTCATGGAATTATAAAATAGTATTTTTACATTTAAATTGCAAAACTACAAAAAAAACAATGAAATTAACTTTAAACTTCTACTGTAAATGAAATAGAAATCAGGTACAGATATGTAACAAAACAGGTGGTTTCGACGCGTGTTTTTGACATAAAATGTGAATTGAATTACATAAAATCGTTAGGTAATTTAAAAGTACAATGAGTAATTTACAGGTATAGCAAAAGTTTTTCAGTAATTATAGGGAAACTGTGATTTGGTATGCATTATATAGCGTATGTACGTTCTTCTTAATTTATGGTTCTATTATGTTTGCAATACTAACACGATAATATTACATAAGCAAAAGTTTAATTTAACAGTAATTTCGACTTTTAAGTCAAAGGTTGTAATCAGTGCTACTGGCTGTTAACAAATTCTAACGAAGTTGGTTCGATTTTATTTGAACAAGCTTTCACAACAAAACGGAAGAGCAAACATGCTATTAGAAAGTATTAGATCAATGAGATATTCATGTAGAGAAAATAAAATATATGGCAAATATTGGTACATGGTGGATATTTTGTAAACTCCGCTCCAAATCTGCTCTGTACTATGCGCTTTAGTACTTTATCAAGATATATTATTATCGAATTTTCTGCTGTATTTTAACACATTCTTTGAATTTTTTTACATGACAAGCTAGTCGAATTTACGATTCTATTTTTAGATTCTGTTTGACTTTATTTACACTCTTGTTCCTGCAAATCTCCTGACATTACATAAATCTAACTTTTTGACGCAACCGCTAACATAATACCTTTGCTTATTTTAATACAATTACCATACAACGAATACAGCAAAGCTGAACGACGCTAACCTTAATAACATTTTATATTAACACAAGACATTAAATTTATTATATCGGGACTATGTAAAAGTATTAATAAATACGCATGACGTTGACTGAAAAAAAATCAGAAAATTTTTTGAGCGCTATAAACCTTCTCATACAGAACTTGCCAAACGGTCAAGAATTGAGAAAAATGGTGAGGACTATGTCTAATAAATAATCTGAATAAGAAGAAGAGAAAGTATAATTTGGCTGGAATAAAATTCTTATTCTGCCCCGAGTCGAATCAGGTACAATGGAGAGCAGTCAAACGTACAATCGCTAATATGGCTGTTGCAATGAAAATATTGATTTAATTTTGTAAATATTTTTATAAATAATAATGCTAATCAATGGATAAAACCAATTTGAATCGAATAGTAATTATGAATTATTGTGAATGTAGTTGAATTTTATTATTTACACATCGAAGCGACGAAATCAAATACTATTTGGCAGTAAATATAGACATATTGCAATTGAAATAATAATAATATGCCTATTGGTAAATAAATAAAATTACTATTGAAATTGTATCACCTCATATGAGATTTACTGATAAAAAGGTTGGACTATTATAAACTAAACGAATATTTTCTAGTGTTATTTGTGTGATGCCTGACAAACAAGCAACAGTTTTTATTTATTTTTGAACCAATAAGCAACGTGTTATATAATATTATGCACTAGGATAATGAATTAAGTATCGTGAGATACTTAGAATTTATAAATTTGTGCTTTGTACTTTATAGTTAAGTATTATATTATTATACTTTACAAGTATAACGAGATACTTGGAAAATCTAAATTTTCAAATAAAAATAAAAAACTTAAGTAGATATGTACATAGTATCTACTATATTACAAAGAGCAAAAACTTATTAAAAAAAATGTTAATCAACTTGTCTCTTTCACACCTAACTAATCACATAACTAAAATTGAAATTGTGTCACTCTCTTGTGTAAATATAAATTTGTAAAATAATAATAAAGTTTGTTATTAAACAAAGAAAACTTTTAATCTGCACTAAAATTTATAACAGCGATATTAAAGTTTGTCAACATATCTCGAATCTTGAACCTTCAGTGTGGTTTTGTGCGGCTTTTAGATGCACGAATCTTAGAATACAAAACTGACATATCTCACGAACAAACGTTTTTGTTACAAAGCAAATGTAAGTTTTTATTATAAAAGAGTGTAATAATTGTCAAAAGTTTTTGACAGCAGCCGGATACAAACAAAGGCTAAGAAAATTTGAAAAAATTAAGCTCGGATGAAAAGCAAGATAATTTAGCCCGTAGATATTCTGGTAACTTTTTACTTTTTGTAGATAAAATTCAACATTAATCTAAACCAAAAAATTGATTTTAAATTTTGGTTTTATTAAAAGTAGGGTAAAGTAAGCATAAGTTGTTTTAATGCTTAAATTTTAATTTAATGAAAATCCACTTAGGAAAATAATATCGTATAAATTTATTATCGGTTTAAGAAACTTAATCTTGAAAAAGTTAATTAAAGAAAATTGAAAACTTTTGTTTTCAATTTACCGAAATATAATAATTGTATAATAATTTAGGATTTACTCTTAACCGTTCATAATTTTTTAATAGAACTTAATAATTTAATTTGTTTTCGAGCCGTTATCCTGAAACATATTATTACATATTACACTTTCAG
The DNA here is from genome assembly GCA_932274525.1 of Podabrus alpinus. NCBI lineage: Eukaryota > Metazoa > Arthropoda > Insecta > Coleoptera > Cantharidae > Podabrus > Podabrus alpinus. Next base: position 31,392,474 of record OW026451.1, read on the forward strand.
TTATCACGTTCTCTTGCTATATCTTTTACACAGGTGTGCTTCATTTTCATTAATGAGTCTTGAACCAAATAATTTCTAATTATAATATTTGTTTTAATGTCCCTAGCAATATTTTCCTATTTCTGTGAAATCATAGTCACTTTTTGATTTATAATACGGTAACCCAATTAGAGACAATTAGTAAAAAGTGCTCGTAATGATGTGTTCAGATTCCTTTCTCTACACCGAGACGAAGGATTTACTGCTTAAACTGAAATTCGACCAGAGCATTAATAATTCGATTTAAATCAGTGAATTTCTAACTACACCTTTGGCTCCGCAGAACAACTCCCTACCACTATACGCTTAAAACAGATCATGAAATTGAAATTTCAACTCTGTTAAATTCGATATGGGAATTTGTATTAGTCTACGCTTGGTTGAATTGTCTCATTAATATCAGTTAGTATCAGACAATGCAGAAATCAAATTCATGAATTTAAATCTTTATTATTAAGAGCGTTGTCCAGTTTATGCTTAACCTTTCGCATTCTAGCTTCGATATTGAAGAGCTGAAAAAATCCTCTAGATGTCTAGATATTGGGGACGCCAAATTGTTACCCTCGTTAATTATGGACGTCGTTTTGATTTGTTGGTTTCCTTTCCAAACTTTTGCATTGACTTTAATTAAAAAAATATCGATTTTCGCTTATTTTATAGCTATTTATGACTGCGAAAGTAGAGTTAAAATTTTAGAACGCTAAAAATTTGCACAGACGTATGTTCGGGATTCGAAAGAACAAAAAAATTCAGAAACTTAAATGAAGAACCGTAATTTTGATGGTTCTCTAAAAATTTACCTTTGTTTGTCCATAAATATGTTACTTACGAAATTTTTAAATTTTCCATTGCATCTCCAGAAAAATATTTAGATCCTCGCTTTATTTTTCCTATTTTATTGCTCAATTAAGCTGCTTCTAAAATTGTTTTATATCTGAGATAGTTCGTTAGACTAACCTTCGATATGCATGTGGCCCTATTTTATAATTGCAACGATGGCTATCATTAACCCAGGGGATGGCTATATATGTGCCCTCACGGTCAAGAGAATTATAAATTACCCTGAGTCGAACCAGGAATCTCAGACTAATAGTTGATGCCAAATTATGACCGTCTCTCATTAATTAATGCAATACTGTTTTGTTCCGGAGTAATTCGGAAGCTTAGTTTTATACGAAATTCGAAACCAATTTCACAAGCATCTCGAAAAAACTAATCGCATAAAAATTGTGTAATTTTACACATTCTAACATAATAACGATATAAAAATTTTATAAGTTGTATTTAAATATTTTATAACAGAAGATCAGATTTGTGAATTTAGAGATTATTGAATATTTAAAGATCAGAAATTTTTGTTTACGATTTAACTTGGGGTCCACGAGAAGCGTACTACACTTCATTCTGGGATGGAGCTTTTTATGGCAAATTACATCAAAGGTCTGCCATTTCCTTTCAAACAAGGAACGTTAAAATCAAATTTTTACTCCACCAGGATTCGAACCGGGTTCTCAGTATTAACAGTCAATGCAGTTGGAGGGAGGCAGAAAATCTAATAACTATGGATTTCACATATGGTTCGTATCTCCCCGATTAAGGCCAATGTAGATTCACTATGACTTTTACATGGAACCACTTAAAATATGCGATATAACCTGTTGCTGAAACGGTATGAAAAAATTGGAATTTTATTGTGTATGTTAATTTTTAAGTTTAATTAAATAATAATTTATTATCTAAAATCTGGAATACTTGTGTAGTCCACATATTGTAGAAGAAATTTCGCTACAACCCATAAAATAATGTTATAAGTCTGAAAATTTGTTTAAATGTCCTTAAACCATTGCTGAACAATATATTAAAACTCCCAAGACCTTCAACACCGACTTCATTGATTTTTGTCTTGTTTTCCACCCAATTCTTTTGGGTTTTGAACCAGAAAAAAATTTGTAAATCTACAAATTGGCTCAAATGACAAATTATAATTCCGAAGAATTCAAACGCTGGTTTGATTGAATTTTTGTTTTCTGATACTATAGAACTTCTGTTTTAACTCAGAAAAAAATATTGCAAATCTGAAAATTGGTTCAAATGTCTCTAACACTTTGGTGAACAACATAATATTAAAACTTGCAGAACTTGAAACGTCGACTTCATTGTTTTTGTCCGTATAAAGTAACGAATGATGCTGGAGTTTGAGGTCTTGATTATTTCTGGGTCAAAATTTAAAAGTTTTGGGCGAAAGACTTACACAACTAAAATTCAAAGAGGCCTGCGTTTCAGGTCTTGGAGAAATTTGAGTCAATTTGCAGATTTACAATAGTTTTTCAGGATTAAAACTTAAAGGTCCTTGACGATTTTTTATACTACGTATTGCATTAAAATAATGACAATATTTATAAAATAAAGCTTATGAAAGTTAATATTAAATTAAAATTTAAAAATTAATAACCTAAGCAAACCCAATAAAATTAAAATGATTTCATGTATTTCATGGCCATCTTCTGATGATTTTAATTTGATTGTGTTTGCTTAGCTTGTTATTATTAAATTTTACTTTAAAAAAGCTTTAACTGAATCGTACAAATAGTTTATAAATTAGTGTTATTATCAACGCCTGATATTTAATTTCCTTAAAATCGCAAAATTTGCTTCATCCTATTAAAAATATAAATTATTTTTCTAAAATTGAGAGAAACTAAGGCTAAAGTGTTAAAATATTTAATATTCGGCAGAGATTACAATTTATTAATAAATTTTAATTGGTAAGAAGTAAATTAATATATAATTATTGATAAAAAATAAATAAGAACAATTAATGAATACCGAATTTCTACATTAAATTTTAAACTTCTCTACAATTTGTTGTTCTCGGGGGATTCTCTTGCCGAAGACTCAATTCCGTTGGGCAAACAGGGGGGGGGGGGGATTCAACGCCAGTGCGTCTATTAAATACGTAATTTGGATACTTTAACTGGAGCGTCAGCGTCAACCACATAAACTATAAATCCCGCTTAACACAAGAACTTGAGCGATAATAAAATCAACTAATGTGCTTTTTATAAAGGAGAATATTGTACTTGCAACAATCTTCACAATGATGATAAACGATAACTCGAAATATGTAAATTACAGTTGATAAATCTTCATTTCTGAAGGATACAAAAGTTTTTTTGTAGTGGAAACCATTTCGGAGTTTTTAAAGCCAACGAACATTCATTCAAAGCCAAAATTTAGTTGTACTGATAGCGGTGATTTAAATTGATATGTTCTGTTAGAATCCATTTTTTTATTTTGAAGAAGTGCTGATTAACGCAGAGTAATCGTACCTTTAAAAGTTTTAAAAACCATTAAAAACTCAGAATGGGTTTATGGAAATCCCATTAATTATCTTTCCATTTCAAATTTATTATTAAAAATACGAAACAGAAATTATAACTCCCATCGTAGGATTACCTAAAAATTAAATTAAATATTTAAAACAAATATTTTAAAATTCGGTTTTCTATAGCGAATTTTACAATATATTTCTAAAAAATATTGTGGTGCGTTTGAGTTAAGTTTGCTTGATGTCGGGTCGGTAGTGGTCGTAGTAACTAATTAGAATGTATTTTAAAAAGAATACATTACCTTACTAATTATTATAAATAAAAGCTATAAAATATAAAATGAAGAATTTAAATTACTTAAAAGAAACAATGAAGCTGTCGGTTGAACAATTAATTCTGACTGAAGTTTGGATCTTTGAAGTGTTTCTTAAGTCAGCTCCTTGACTACGTATTATTTTCATTAAACGATATTTTTGTTGTATGGTTTAGCGTTGAACATTTAAGAAACATTTATTTCTGCGGAAATATAACAATAATTTTATATGCCATAAAGTAAGAATAAAAGCGGTTACAACTAATTAACGTTTGAATCAAAAAAGAAAATGGCGACTAATTTTGCCTGAAAATTTCAATGCCTCTGACTATGTATATTTCAGCTATACATAATACGTCACATAAACGTCAGGAACACGTGTAAGTGTTTTCTGGGTTTGTATATTATTTATTTTTGTGTTGAAGTCGAAAAAGGTTATTTCTGCTATATTTATTGGGTCTAAAGGAATTTCAAAGATCGGGTACGCTAATGCATCAAAAATTTCTGAATGATTTATACATCCCTGCTGAGTTTCCTGTAGGGCTCTTAAACAAACCCTGCTTTTCCCTTACTGCACTTTAAAGCAATCACTCTAAATTGAATTTTTAGCTATATTCGTGCGTTTTTACTTTTTCCTGGCGTCAAAAAGTTTTCTTTGATGTTTTTCTTAACCATTACCTATTTAATACAAATGAACGTTTAATCTGGAATGCGTTTGTAACGTGGAAATGCTACTTAAAAATGCCTGAAAACGTGCTGCGAAAATGTAAGAGGTTACAATTATGTGATCGTAATAAAGTAGTTTTTTTTAGTTTTTCCGAGATTATAGTAGGTACTGAATGGAAGCATTATTTTTCTTTTTCAAAGATCACCTACCGCGTGCCACTGTGTACCTACATTCAAGTTTATTAAATTTCATTAAATATTTATACATAGATTAATTCATATTTTTTTTAAATACTTACAATATTATTTTGATTATGTTTCAAAATAAAAGTTGCCCTAAATGAAGAGAATTTTAGTTGAAATTTATAAACACGTATTCTTTGCAAGGAAAATATAATATCCATGCATGTTAAAAAAATTTCAATTTATGAAAACTTTTTAAAAATTCTGCCGTGCTATAACTTTAACTTTTGAAACTTTTTATATTATGGAAAATCCAAATCCATATTAAATTTTATTGATATAGACACAAACCTTACGGGTCAATTCTTAGAGACAAAATATATTTCATAAAAAGATAGGCATTGAATCAACGACTCTTTTTTTCATTTTTATTGGTAGTCGAAATAAATTAAGTTACAATTTTTATATAAAATCAAGTGCTGCATTTTTTATTGCATGGAACTTTTAAATTTGGATTTGAATGTTATTTAATTATAAAACATTATTGATGTTCATTTAAGAACGTCTAGAAAATTAGGAGATTATTAACTTGGAAATCAAGACTATATTGCGAAAAAATCTCATTTAACCAATAAAAATTGTTTCGGATTTGCTACATTGCTTTTTAAGATTAAGTAGTATTATTAAAATTGATTTTTACGATAACTATGAAATATATTATCTAATATTACTTTATATTATCTAATATTACTTTATTTTATTTAATAACAGATGGATTGATCTATTATGAAAATTTACGACTACAGTACAGATCTAAGTACAGATCTAAAAAATGGAATTCGAAACCAGGTTACCAGAAAGCTGTATGATTTCTTCGGTAGCTCCCCAGTACAGCAAATTGGCTCTGCCTAACTGTAACAATTTATGTACATAAGCCAAAACCATGCCAGAATTTAATAGTGATTAGCATCAACCAGAAAACGAATTAAGTTAGTTAATTATGACTTTAAGTTTAGTTGAAACAAATTATTAAATTAACTTTAAATTGCCAAAACTAACTTTGAAGTTTAAGCAATTATATATAATATTAATCAAATTTAAATATTTTAGGAGTTTCTACGTTTTGAAATTAATGTTTAATCGAGTCTTATTTTTGAAATAGTAACAACATTTTATGTGAACTTAAATAATATGATAACACTTGGAACATCACGTTCCAGTTGAAAAGAAAACTCGGATAACAACCTGTATAGAGCAGCTTTAAATGATTGACACTTTTCTTAAAACTGGGTTTCTGTCAGACATCAAATTTATTTGAATTATTGTTTTTTATTCCAATGTTCATTTGTTTTATTTTGTTGTAAAGCGCCAAAACGAAAGTAATGAGCTTTAAAATTTAAGTGGTAAATAGAAAAAAAAGTTTACAGCGTAAATAAAAGTAAGACGCTATTATTATAAAAAAAAATTGAAGTACCTACGAGTTGGTATGCATTTAAAAGTTATATTATTGTCGATAAAATTGTTACACAGTTACTTTTTTATTGGCAGTAAAAATTCTTATTATTTTTTTAATATACAAATTATTAAGGTTACTTTGTGTGCACCATAATTTGGTGAAGCTTTCGAAAATCAAAAATTCTTAAAACTTCGAATCATGAAATTGTCACTATCAGATCTTAATTTAAATTCAAGTGTACACAGTTAAATTCTTACAAACATTAAAGTAATTAAACTGTTTATAGTTAATTACAACATAAATTCGACTACTCATTAAACTTACGTGATAATAAATTTGTGGATGACTTTAGTTTGATTCAATTTATTGCTTTCCGATCAAAAATTATGTTTACCTAAATTTGCTCTTTTAGAAAAAAATTGAGACCAAAAATTATAACGACACCTAATTGTGCCCTATCAGTTTAAATTAAGAAAATATTGGTCTGCTCTAAAACATCTGATATTTGCTTATTGTACCAACACTTCATTTTTTTGACAAGTTGTCATGTATCATAACACAGACCAATCAATCACTTAAAGAGTTTAGCAATTTATAAAAAATTTCACAAACGTCAATCATTTTTCAATTTAGAATGTGCACGTTAAAACATCGCTGATAAACGACAAAAACTCGCAATAAAGCTCTGGATAACTAACGCGAAGCTACTGACTCCAGTGAAACAGGCAAAGCTTTTGCAGCATTTTGAGCTTTCCGCGACGCGCTTGCGTTCATCTTGGTAGCTTTGACCTGTTTAGTGTGACACCTTTGCTTCAACACCGAATGTTTTGACCTCTCCAGTTATTCCGATCCACTTAAGTTTATGCCACTTTTATTATAATTTTACCGGTATACCTTTCCGAATTTTGTTTTCATAGTAAATTTTAAGTGTCCCTTTTATTACTTGTAATATCGCTCGAGTCACTTTCGTAAAGCAATTGTAATGAATTTGGTTATTGAATTCTAATAAATACAAATTCTTTTAAGAAAATCACGAAGACATTAGTGATTTTATTCAACTTTTCTTCATGTTTTCAATTTAAAATTTTATAATAAACTGTTCAAGTTCTTTTATTTTCTTTCGTCTGCTTAAGGTGAAAATTTAATAAACGCGTTGTAACAAGAATTAAATTAACGACATACGTTTATAGAATCTTTTATTTATTCACTTTTAGTATATTAAATGCTTTAATACTATCATTATCCAATCCGTAGGCTATTTAGTTTTATTTACGCAAATTGAACCAAAATTGGTTAGAATTAATTGTGTGATGAAAAAGAGTGGCTTTTGAATATCGACATGGTATTCCATCAACGTTTCATAATTTGATAATCTAAACATTTCTGTTAATCCGAAAACGCCTTTATATTAATTAATGTGAAGCTACAAGCTAACCAACCACGCTGTTAATTGTGTAAAATATTGTAACGATCAAATAAATTCATAGTCAATAACTTTTGAACGGTCTTTATTGAAAATAAACATTAATGTGACGGATTTTAACACGAAAATATTAGCATAGTGTAATAAATTGCTCATAACGCTGTAACGATCAAAGCAATGAATGTGAATGAATGAACATGATTTACATGCCTTGTAATTATGTAGATAAAGAAATGTAATGAAAAATTTCACATTTCTGTCAATTTCTTTAATAAATTCAAAACTTGTCGTACCTAGACATAATACAATCATGTTTAATTTCCTGGTTAATTTCCCCATTAATAATCTAAAATGTGTTGTCTGATTAAACAGAGATTAATATGCATTCTAGTATTAATTGCATTTTATGCACGATTATCAGACCAGTTATCAGTTTAAATTTTTAAATTAATTATTTTGTGGCTTTCGCCTTGTTACTTATAGACTTTAACACAATATCGTGCTAAACAAAGCATAACTAAATTTCATGTTGCCCACAGGTTATATTTTCTTTGTTTAAATTTTTTAATTTGTAGTCTCAACTGGAGGGAAAATGAAACACTCAAAAGGTGGGGTAAATCTGAAAATTATTCGTAATTAATTACCAACTGATTTTTTTTTAATGAAAACATGTTTATTTTACTTTTTTTCAAGTTGTACCATACATTCATAATCTGTAGATATGCCGTTTTTACTGAAATAAATTTAATTTTTTGTTGAATAACTTTGTCTATAATGGCGAAATAAATTGATATTTCGATTTCATATAATATTTTCACACAGCAAATACATCAAAGATGATAATGCCTTTTTCGTTTATTTATTTTTTCTAAATTGTATTTTAAGGTTTTGCGAAAAAGTAAAGCAATTTATGAACAGCTACTTAATGTGCAAACACCTCATCATGAGTGTTAACAATATTTCAAATTGGACGTCATATAAATTACTTTATTACTATTTTGGTACTACATAAATCATAAAAGAAACTCTATTGTTGAACAAAAAAGGTGCACTAATGATAATCCTCGAAAGAATTCAGCACGGATTTTAATAACGATAAAAATATCCTTACAAATTTCCAAAAAGAATCCTTTAGGGTTAAAAGTTGTTACTTGAGAAAGGAGTGATTTTTCCATTCGAAATAAAGGTCTTCAGAGTGAGCAATATGTCCGATATAGAAGATTCAATCTTCGAAATTATCATTTAAATTTTTGTTTTCAGATTTCAAGATACTCCACAACGAACAAACGGAACAAAATGAATGGTTCACTCAGATCATGATGTGGAACTTTCCATTTGACAGAACCGTTCACACATTGTGTCGTTTCTCTAAATCCACTGAGACACTGAACACTGAAAGGATAAACTTCTGATTGGTCCACTCATTATCGCTATCCTCCTTCTCAATCGCTACATGAACCGTGAGATATCTTCGAAATGCTTCTATCTTAAGGGTGAGAACCGTCGAGTCGAAGCCCAATACTGATCAATTTTATCTAATATCTAGCAAAATTCATCTTCAAGTGAAAATTCTTTCAATTTATTCTAGTTTAGCTAATTTATCTATAAGTGAAATATTGAAATTTATCGCACGTTAAACATTACTACATACTTACAAAGGATATTTTCTAACAACCATGAAAAATATTATTAGCATTTAAAATGGGCTTTGATCTCGAAGTACGTAATAACAAATTACATTAGTGTTTATTTGAATTATTGAAGCAATAAGTTTTATGGATTTTGTATTGTTGCTTGTACATTCGAAGGAAATGATGTTATGTCCTTTGATCCTGCGAAAATTACATTACTTTTTTGGTGCATCTTGACTTAGTAAAATTCAAGCATTGTTAGGTACGCAGCTTAAAGTAATGAAAACAATTCTTTTAAAGATTCGAATAATTATAATAATTCTATTTTATATATAAGCTCTAAAAAAACTAAACCTGTCTTTTGGTTAATGCAGGGTACTGGGGGTTTACCCCACACCCTTTAATCGAGCGGCCATCCAAGTCAGGAAGATGTCGTTAAGCGGATTATTTAACTTGTGCAGTACATCAGTTAATGAGAAGGCTTCATTTTACGACTGTCTATCTGAGGGGACAGTTCACCCAAACTTCACGATATTAGCCCTTGGGCTATAACACAGCATGTGACGTTCAATTACACATCGAAATTTCTTCAAAGTGTAAAACATGTTGCTCGGAGCAAAAATTTTTTTTTAAATAGGCTGGCTTTAAAGCAATACTTAGATTTCGGGTTGTAATAAATATCTCAGCCTTAGGTCTGTTACATACGATTACAATCGTCAAAGTACTTTGGCAGTTACCCTTCTTGTAACCACTAAACCTAACAACATTTAGGTGCATTGTGCATTGATTTTTGAATCTCGTTCAAAATTATTATTTAAGTCCAATTAACAGTTTTTGTAAAGTTGAGGGTTTATTTGCCCCACTAGTAGCGATTATTTTTCTGTAAGCCATAAACAAAATTTATAATTTTCCAATAATAACTCACTTTTTTTCTCCGTTATTTTCGATTTTCACTTGAATTTTACCTTTTGTTTTAAATAAATTTTCTTTTTCTTTATTTTTAATTATTTCCATTTAATTTATTACATATTTTCTCATAATTCGTAATTTTTAGTTCATTCTGGGTTTTATTTACTATATTTTTAGTTTTAATTCGTGGTATTCATAACATCCAGTTTAATTTTGAATGGATTTTTAAATCTCATTCAAAATTTTCATTTAAGTCCCATTAACAGCTTCGAGAAAGTTGGAAGATTATTATTTATTCCGTTAGTAGCGGTTATTTTGCTTTAAATTCTAAACTGAAATTGTAGTTCTACAAGAGTTTTATTAGATAAGACCAGTTTTTTTTTAATTTGTGTTATTTTCTAATTTTCACACAATTTTTGCTCTTATATGCCATATTTGCGTTCTTACCTTCTTGAATTTTACCTTTTGTTTACATTAATTTTTCTAAAAATCCTGTAACAAAACGGATATAGCTGTGCCAGCGCCTTTAGGTTATCCTGGAGTCTTTCTAGGTCAATAGTTTGCTATATTACGACTAGTTACAATATGAGGACAGCTGTTTCCATATCTTTAGGATATATTTAGTTAATTAAGGGATTTAATAATATGTATGTAATTAATTTATCAAAGCTGTTAAAGAGTCTGGCCACCCTGGGAGTTTCCGAAACTTGTTTGTTTTACAGATTTTAAGCCATATTTGGCATTAAAAATCAAAAAGAAATTAACAGAGTTATAAGTGTTTCTAGGCAGAAGTTAGATATTGACTATTACTAATGAAAATTTGGTACACCAAAATTACAAAATTTGCACAAATTTGCCAATATCTTGCAAATAACTCTAAAATGTGTAGGAAATTGAAAGAATTACAAACAAAAAGTGGTCAACTCCGCGATAGTGATTTTCTCAATATTGTCCAACGTTTCGGGCCATTTAAATTTGGCCCATTTTCAACGTTTTTGGAATGAAAGTAAACGGCAATGACAATTAAAAACAATTTAAAATTGTAATTGTCCTATTTTAAACAGGGGAAAATAAATGTCACTCCAATTTTAAATTATTTTTAATTGTCACTGTCATTTATTTTCATTCCAAAAGTCTTGAAACTGGGCCAAATTTAAATGGCCCGAAACGTTGCACAATATTAATCAAATATTATAAAGACCTATGGGTCATTCCATATTACGAGACCAACCAATTTTTTTGCAATTATTTTCATGTCCCTCTTGGATTTTGTTTGAATTTGGCATACTTCTAAGTTATTCCAAATAAACGGATCCGTATTTTTTGTTTGGTCCGTTTACATTGTACAGCCCTTCAAAATAAGTTAAATTTAGCTTGTAGAGCTTCGATAAATTGTTTCTACTAACCGAACCGCACCACTTAAAGACACGAATTTTTTATGAAATGAAGATATTCAATATGACTTTTCAGTGAGTTTTTGTATGTAAATAATTAAGGTCACAAAATAGAGGCTCCGATCAAATTTTGGCTTTGAGTGCCCCTACGTGAAAAATTAGGTAAAATGAGATATTTAAAATTCTTAAAAAAAAATTATCTTTACTATACTTTAGACTACTTGAATACCAAATTTTAGAGTGGGCCCGCTTTTTATTTAACTAGGAGTGACATCGATCGTGATTGATACTAATATAGTGATTTTCGGTGATTTTCTTTTGTGTCTAGTTCAAAACTACATTTTTCAACCTGGATGCAACTGTATCTCGAAAACTGCCGAATCGATTGCCTTGAAATTTGAATATAACATTCTTATAGGTAGATTATCTGGAATAAAGGATTAAACTGGAAGAGAAGTTGGTTTAAGCTTGATTTGATGCGTTGGGTGACGTTCCGATGACATCGGAAACATTTCCGTTTACCAACGATCGAGAAATCTACTAGTTTTCTGTTGGATGCTTCCAGGTTGGAGTGCGTGGGCAGGGATCAGTCGTCCGAATTTTTGCAGTCTGTTTTCCACCGTCCATCCCACTGACTTTTGACTAAACCCAATCGCCCCCGTACTGCTAAACAGCTATGTAATGGACTATGTACATCGTTGCTAGCAATCTCTTCACTCGGTTAAATAACAGAAAATGCATCGGAATGACTACATTTTGCTGAAGCAGAAAATACACGTCTTTACTATACGACGTCTGGCACGCGACGATGTTTTTTGAAGTCGTAGATATCGATTATTTTTACAGCTGCCAAAATTTTGATATGCAACATGTGTAGGTAATGCTATCTGTATGTTTTGTATTGTAATGTCATCAATAGATATTTTAAGGACAATAATATGGCATATTTCTCGTCTATTCTCTAGTGCAATATATTTCGTGTGCCAAGATTTCCTCAATGGATATTTTCAGAACATCAGTACCTACAGGATTTGCTCAAGATATCCTCGTCTAGGACGTTTCTAAAACTGACTCGTCATGTTAGGATATCTTCGTGATATACTCAGAATGATTGCCATCGATTAAGATAATCGAAAATAAATAAGGATATCCCGAAACATTGATACTATAAGCTATCGTTTTCATTAATTTTTCATTTCAATTTCTCTCTCCTCCCCCTTTTTTTAATTAATAATTTTTTGGAGGTAGTTCGTAGTATTCGTAGTCAGAACTAAGTATAGTTGCTTTATAGTTTTAAGTCTCATTATCTTCCATGTTCTTTATTTTATTTTAATTATAACTTCAAGAAAAAAATGTACACGACAAAGCTAAAACTTTTCGTAGTTGTATAAATAAATACAAGTTTAGGACAAATATAATACAAATATTACATAATGAGATGTTGGTTTCTATATAATGAAGGTTCCATTACGATTTATGCTTTAGGGCATGATTTTGTACACTCACATTTATGAAATAGGTATAAAATATGTATTGGAATCTTTATTAAATAAAATCGAAAACTTGTTGAGATTTGTATAAGATTTGTATGAAATTTGTTTGGATTTGTCCCAACTTGATCATGCATACATGTATGAAAATTTTCAGATTTGCCATAAATATATACATGTGTAACGCGAATGCCTTTATTGACTTCCTCTCTCCTTATGATTTTATTGGAGATAAGTAATATTCTTACGTCTTGACATTTTATATTCTTCGAGTTTTACATTTGTATACCTACTCGTATTTGCTAGTCGCCATTCGTCTTTTTAAAAGTTTTTTAAAAATTCCTATTTGACGATTTTCTTCATTTTATGAGACACCCTGTATTACCTTATATGTTAACGGTATAAACTGCATATAACTCATATGTATGAAGAACGGGTAGAACTACTTCTGGTATTCCACAGTACCAAGATGACAAGACGATTTACAACGACAATGCAATACGTGCTCCGGAGTATTCAATTAGTACCTCGAAGCTGTGTATTTCACCGAGCGAGCTAGCTGGAAACCATACTGAAAAAAAAGGTGTGACCGGAAGACTCCGAGAGAGTCGGAAGCTCGAGTTGTGCTAACTGTATGGGATCCTCGTATGAATCCAAGTTTTATATACTATTTATTACTGATTGCTAGGTTAGCGTTAGGGTATTATAATATATCAGTACCTCCAAGGTAAACCATTTTAAGTCACAAAATTTGATTTAACCAAAGAGACATTTCAAATAAAAACAATTACCATTCGCAACAGTAGCTTTAGACGACATTTTTACTTCTCAATATTATTATTGCATTATTTAGTAAACTATCAATTTTTCTATAATTAGCGGTTAGTTTTTAACCTGGCCTCACATTTTTATTGTTAAAAATATGAATTTAATAGGGATATGAATTGATTAAATGAAACGAATTCTAGATTTAAAATAATTTAACAAAATGCGGAATATAAAATTAATTAAAGGGTAAAGTAGAATATGGTTGAGTTAAATTAGAATAGACCACTCCACTTTGCCCCGCAATGAACATATTGAATTAAAAAAAATTTATAATTATAAAGGTTTTATTTAGACTTCTGATAAAACTACTTAAATATTTTAAAATAATAAATATGTTGTTGACAATGAGATAAATAATATCTTTCAAGAGACAATGTACTACATACAGTGAGCTCATAAAGTTTGGAACAAATTCGATAGAAAATTTTTAGAGGGATTTTCTCAGAAAATCCTCGGATACGTCAACTTTACTTTTTTAAAGTCACTTTTTTCTGCCATTGACATATTTTTATCGTGTTTTGTTTTTGAGGTGTGTTGTTTTAACTTTTCGTTACGAATTCGGAAATCGAATGAAATGTAGAAAACCCTGACCTTGAATAGAAAAGTTTAGAAGGTAATCAGTCCCAAACTTACAAAAAAGTATTTAATCAATTATTTCTATAAATTTCATGAAAACAATCATTATTAAGGTTTTTGCACAAATAATGTACCTATATAAATCAAATTAAATGTTCGAAGTGTCCCCGCTCACTTCTTGGCAATAACCTATCCGCCACTAAAACTCCTGTAAAACATTTTCAATCTTATCGGGTTGAATTGCTCGAATTTCATTCAGAGTTAATATCCTTTAGTTCGTCAATGGTAGTTGGACTATGGAAATAGACTTTGCTCTTTAAATAGCCCCGAAGAAAATAATCAAGCGGGGTAAGATCCGGAGATATAAGTGGCCATTCGATCGTTCCCCTGTGACCAATCCATGGGTCAGTAAAAACTTGGTATAAATATTCACGAACGATTACTGCAAAGTGAGATGGAGCTCCGTCTTGCTGGTACTGGTGTTGTTGGGCAGATCTGGACCTCCATCGTTTGGGTATAGCACAGCACGTGCAGGAACTAATTCATATCTCAAAAGTCAAAATATATTTCACCTGTTAATGTGCTTTCAAAGAAAAATAAGCCCAATATACAGTTTCCAACAATGCTAGCCCTAACGTTAAGTTTTTGTGGAAACTGGGTATGAATTTCCATTTTCCAGTGTGGGTTGACAGGAGACCAATGTCTACAGTTTTTGCTTGTCAACTGTGCCGCCGAAATAAAAGGTAGCTTCATCAGAAAAAATTATATTATTTGGGAATCCGTCATCCGCATCCTGGCAACATGGTTTCACAAAACTGTAACTTACTGTCGGATCATCTTCGTTTAGTTCTTAAACCAGAACCACTTCATACGGATGCCATTTCCTCAATTTTGAATATTTTTAACGGAGCTCTCACCTATCGAGTTGTTTGTCGTCACTTATTAACAAGTGGATATGGGGATTTTATTGAATCTTAAATCAAATATTTAGCTGAACATCTTCTTGAACTGGTGGACGACCCGATCTAGGGCGATCTCTCGTATGATCCACCAGCAAAAATGTTTGTTCTATTTTGCTGATGGTAGCACGCGGAATTGGTTCCTTGCTAGGATATTTGTTATTGAATAAATTGAAAACTTCTAATTGAGTACGAGTTCTGTCCCGGTAACCGATAATCATCAGAATTTCAATTCGTTGCCTTTCAGATAAGCGATGAACCATTTTAAAATAGTTAAAAACATTAAAATTAAGTCCAAATACAATTTATTCAACGATTAAGTACAAAATATAAAAAATGTAATCGCATCGGGACTCGGGGTTTTTGATCACAATAAGCGATAATCTTAATAAACGAAAATGATCCAAAAACATAAATTTTTATTTACAATAGAAACATTATTTAAACATACAAATTTTAAAAATTCAAAAATAAAAGCAACGTCCTTTAATGGTATTAATAATAGTCATCTAGTGTATATAATATTGTCTATTTAGAATAGTATTGCAATTTTAGTTACATTTATTTGTTTTTATGAGTTTTTTGTCATTGTAATAAAATGTCCAAAAATGATACAAAAATTTATTTGAAGTTTTTGAAAATTTCTATTTAACATCCCTGGCGCTGAGCAATTATTCGACTTAGAGAAAAATATCTTAGATAAAAGTTCTAGTAAATTTCATTTTCTGTAAGATTTATAAATGTATATAATATAAAAAGATATTCATAGATAAATATTGCGAAGAAACATTTTGTTTTCTACATTTTTTTAAAATGACGGCACTTCCGGGCGGTCGCCGAGGTCGTCAACTCAAAGTTTATTAGGACCCCAAACCTTAAAACATATCCAAAAATCAGAACCTCCTGACCATTTTTAGAAAACTCTTCATTTTATGATTTTGAAGATGTTGTTAAATTATTTTCAATGAGTTATAATATAATAACAATATAGTTGAAATAGAATTGTTTTTAAATATTGTGCCGAAAAGCATCATTTTCATTTCTTCATTAAAAATTTCAACTTTTCGGACGAAGAATTCGGTAAGACGCTCAGGATTTAGACACGACAACTTTACGAACAATTACCTAAAGAGATACGTCGAAAAATCGCAGAAAACTGATTTCGGATTTTCTTGATCAAATTACTTACTATATCTTCTTGATAAGTAATTAATTCTAATAACTCTAATAATTTATCATGCATTTTGATATTTTAGGACTGCTTATCTCGAAAACTTTTCTCTTCAAGATTATAGTTTTTTTAACATTTCCACACAATATTCAGAAAATTATGTCCAATCCAAATCCGGAAAGAAAAATTGGGGTTGCAATTTAAACAAAATTGACAATAACGTCAAAGCTCAAAACACAATAAAAAATGTCAATGATAGAAAATAGTGACACCTAAAAAAATATTATGGTTAACGTGTCTGAGGATTTTCTTAGAAAATACCCCTATAATATTTTATCAAATTTGTTCCAAACTTTACGAAGTCACTGTATAATTAAAAATCGTTAAAAAATTACATCTGATTCAACTTTATTTACGATTTGTTTCGTGACACTGGTATCGTCGATCTATTCGTAAAAATGAAAATAATTAAAACTTGCCAATCTTCATTGCTTACTGAAACTTTTAACGATCCTAACAATGAACTGGTTTTATAGCGGTATCTTTTAGAATTGTAGATAATAGTAATAATCGGTAGGTTGACAACTTAAGTTTATAATATCCGAGAAGTTATGTAAAAAAGTACCATTTTGCCTCTATCTATATTATCATTCTAAATTTCATTTTTCTATTTTTTTTGTTGAAAATTTGGATTTGACATTTTAAATAAAATCGCTATAATAAATATTATATATGAATACGATACATTATAACATATTGTAATTTAAATAGCCATTTAGATAATAAGTATAATAAAACCAATAGAGGTACTATTTAATAAATAATAATAATAATATAAATGATATTATTATTTAGCTATAGATATTAATTTTTAATTTAAAATTGAATATACACAATGTAAACAAATTATTATTTAAACAAATTTAATCCTAGCTGCCTATAAATTTGAGATCCATGTAGCCACAAATTTAAAATTTGAACTATGTTGACCATGCCATAGCCTACCAAAATACTATGTGGAACTTCCCTAACTCTAATATCAAGAAACAAGATAAAAATTCCACTTATAGAAATTTTACTGGAGAGATATAAAAAGAACGAAACAAGATATATAAATTCGAGTTAGGGAAATTCCACTGTAGTATATTTTTCTCCTGACAGGTTTCCTTTTCTGCTAAATGAGTAAAAAAATTATACAGTATATTCAGTGCACTGACTGGTATATGTGTATTAAAAAAATTTAATTATACCGATTTCTTCGTAACATACCTATATTATGTAACATTTTAACCGTGAGCACAATGGGGGCTGTTTTAAGAAAAGCACTATAAAATATGTCCGGATGCACCCCCGTCTGTGACGCCGTAGTACGGTTATGCTTATTTATTAATACCTATGAACTACTTGAATATGATTTTAATTATGCGGTTGAATGCAAAACATTCTCTTGATGACATTAGTCAACAGTGTACTTTGAATATTTTCAATTATTGTATTTCAATGATATCGTATGTTACAATAGAGAGATATTTGATATATGGATACAACATATTTGTATAGTAATTAATTATTGTGTTTCAATTAAGAATATCTGTTGTTTGGTGGACTGTGTTGGTCTACTGCTTTTTCCAACTTGGAAATGTGCATAAAAAATACGTATACTACAAATATAATTTACAAAGACCGTTACCTTCATTACACTTCGGTGTCCGGATAATTTTAGTCTACCAGAGAGGCGACTCAAGCGCAAAGTGTTATTTACACAGGAAAATGCGGAATAATTACATTTTTACAATCTAGGATTCAAAAACGAAAAAAAAAACCAATGCCAGTTATTTAACACTTGAAAAATGTAATTAACGTTTTCCTGTATAAAATAACAATTTCTCAAGTAATTTTCTTAATATAATTTCATAAAAAAATTACGAAAAAGTATTATTTGTGAGTTGTTAATCGTAAAATAAATTTCATCAGTGTGAACACGCATAAATTTAAGCAATCACTCTTCGAGGTTTATTAGTTTGTATCTAATTCAGTCTAGTTTAGTTTTGTAGTCTTATAAAAAATTTACTATAAATTTTTGTATTCAGCATCAATATCTTAAAATCTATCAAAGATAAATGCAGTGATTGCTCGTAAAAGAAAGCCTGCGGGACGTCCTTCCGCCGAAACAATACGAAAATAAATTTTATTATTCAAATTTCTTTTTAAATTAGCGCATCAATCATTTTTGGATATATAAACAAGCATCAGACTAATTAAAGCAATTCAAACATAATTATTTATAATGCGGTCGAGATACCTATACGTTACTATTATAATAAATTACAATAATTTTCGTGCCTATATAAATTGTGCAATTTGGGCCTTCATAATAAATTGTATTATGATTATATTCAATATAATATTAGGAGCTCCGAGTGGGGTGAATATTATTTCGTAGCATTTAAAAAAGAAATATACCAAGGAAGTTGCTAGTTTTAGCTGTTTATGTTGAATGTGCTATCTTTATTCCATGTGTTAAAAGTAAAAACGATATAAAACCTTTATTTAAGTCTTTTTTTATAGTACAGAGGCACTGCTTTAAATGTTTCAACGTAGGTATTTCGCTTATTATAAAAGATTGTAAAATACTTTTATTTGTTACGAATTTGTTTGTTGCATTTGTACCACACCTTGTATTTTTCTAATTGAATTTAGATAGGTATATACGCATGGCATGTTGAAGAGTTATCAGTTGAATTCAAATTGATATATGTAAGTAGTAGTTAATACACTGTATTTTAATGTTCATCGCCGACTAATCAAGTTGAAACGTTGCGAGACAAAACGTATTGGTTTTATTGTGTTAAAAACTATTTTTTACATATTATTACATTAAAAATGATCCAACAGACACTGATCACGCAACAAGTGCTAAAGATTCAACACTTTCAAACACAAACGCACAAAATTGTTTGTTTCAGTTTGATCAGTGGGCAGTGACGACCAACATTATTTTGTTCAACAAAACTAAACGTCTTGTATAAAACAATTTTATCTGTTTCCTATCAACACATTCCAACATGTTCGTTTGTGTTGGACGTGCAAACACTATCCCTTGTTTGATGTGCAAACATTTGAGCCTTTTTCAGCTATATTTCAAAACGCATGTTTAATTTTTAAAATTAGTTTAATTGTACAAATGAAGTAATTTTCAGTTAACATTATATTTACTTATGATTCCTTGTGAGCTGTAACCAAGGGAATAACCGCTGACGGAATTTGTACGAAGAGTTCCTCTGAACTCGCAACAGTTCCACGGAGTTTCCTTGCAACTTTTCCCTGCTTATTTATTGTTCATTTTTTATAAGCAGTACTTTATAATAATTAATATTGTATTTTATTCATTCATTTGCGATGAAAATTATTAATCTCTTGTGTACAGGTCCGGCTCAAGGTGGTGAGCAGGGTGGGCTCCAGTCCTGGGCGCTTTAATTCAACGGGCGCCAAACCATATTCTTGTAATTTAAATACTAAAGTTAACAAACCACTTCTCATAGTACAAACTTCAACGGGCACAAAACAGAAGAAGTGAGTAAATTTTATTTAAAAAAGTAGATATAAAAAAATAAAAATAAAAAAAAATCGCCCTTGTTGCATTTTTAAATACCATAAACCGTCTGTTGAAGACGATCTGCATCTGAAGCACTGTTAGGATACAGCTCATAATTTGATATATCAACTCTTAAAATTCAATTCTTATAATGTATTTCGCTATGTAAAATGGGGGTACGGTCCCCTAACTTTGACCACTCCAACTAAATTGAAAATTTCCTATCGCAAAGAGGAAGATTTATATAGTATACTGTAAAAATCTCACTTGCGAATGTATTAGCAAAATTTTGAGTAAATCGAATTTGAAGATTGCTAATTTAACGAGATTCCGTGTCAAAATCTAACGAGATTCCCGCGCGTCGCTCATTTTGTTGACGGTCCGTGCGTAATGAATGACCCTAACACTTAGAGTATTTCGCACCGGCCAGTTCCGATCTTGCATCCGAGCTAACCGCACGTCAATTTTTGCGTTCTTTAATTTTCACGAATTAAGTTCAATAAGTAATTTTCATTACTGTTGTCTAAACGATAATTTAATATAGAAGTGAAAGTGTTACATCAAGCTCCAATTCTATTTAAATTTCGTCGACAAAGCGTTTAAACACGCTTTTAAGTGTTCCTCCCAGTTTCCCGGCAAAAAGATCCCGCCATTTGCTAAGTGACGTAGTTTGCTACGTCACAATTAGCAAACGGTTGCGCGCTCTGTTGCCCCCTACCCCCTTCAAGACATCAGGCGACGTATTCTGTAGTATACGCAACAAAGGTTAGTGAACTGAACTTGACCTAGATTTCTTACAGATTATATTTTATCGCAACCTAACAAAAATTTTGTCAACCAACAAATTCCTTTTCCTTTTAAATTTTTCAAGTTCATTTAGATTTAAATAAAGGTTGATTCACAACACTAAATTTAATTTTCAGACTTAAAAATTAAACTTGCACTCATTAAAATCAGCTGCTTCACAGACATAAATTAATTCAAATTTAATTTTATCAATTTAGATTTCGCAACATAATTTAATTTTAAAAATTTTTATTTTTATTACTTGAATTATTTGTAAAATGACGAATGTTACCGACATGTCCCAAGACAACACTTTCCTCCGTGAACTTGTTGACCATTTGAAAGCCGAAAACCGCGATTTGAAAGCCCGATTCAATGATCAATCCAAAAAACTCGATGACCAATCCAAACAAATCAAAGATCTCACTGACAAAGTCGCCTCACTCGTTCTCGCCCTCCAACCACCCAAGGTCGTACAACCACCTTCGGTCGTAAGACCACCCCCGGTTGCCCAACCTCGCCCGACTGCCCCTTCAGGGAAAAAGAAGGACAAGACCGCCTTCCCCCCTCTTCCGACCACCCCTGCTGTCAAAAAAGCAGAAGCTAAACCCAAAGAGCCAAAAAAGCCCGCCCTACTCAAACCCCTGATGGCAACGGCCATCCCGAAACCCCGGCTATCGACTCCAGCAGTCAAGCCTGCGATCATCCCCCGAACATCCCTCCGCATTTCTAAAATTCCATCATCGACTCCCGAAGCCCAAGCTTCCACCTCCACCGGTGGAGATAATTTCGTCTTTCCAAAAGACAAAAACACCCTAAAACGGGCCCGCTCCAACTTAAGTAGCGACAGCCAAACCTCTGAACCCGCTACCAAGAACAGGTTCGCCTGTTTGGACGTAGAGGAACCCCCGACCGACACCCAAACCGAGCGCGACGATGACGGTATGGAAGTCACCGACTCCCAACCCGACACCCAGGGTGCTTCACACCCAGACCGCACCACATACTCCTCCTCCAGCCGAATCCCCCCAATTGTCCTCCGTACAAAGGACAACTGGCCGGCCATCAATAAAATGATTCGTGACCGAAAAATTGCCACCACTAAAATCCGCACGCTCGTGGACGGCATCTCAATTCAGCCGGCCACCGAGACCGATTACCGGGCCCTCAGCCGCTTACTTGAGGAAAAATCCCTCCCCTCACACTCTTTCTCTCTCCCTCAGGACAAACCACTAAAAGTGGTCATTCGAGGGCTCCCAATCACTATCACTGCTGCAGAAGTTAAAGAAGACCTTGTAGAACAGGGCTTTGAAATTCAGTCAGTTTTTCAGATGCGCCAAGGTCGCGACAAAAAACCTATGCCATTATACCTTGTCCATCTAACCCACAACTCAGATGGCAAGAGAATTTTTGACATGACATCGGTCCTGTCCATAAATACCCGCACCGAAACCCCCCACAAACGTACAGAGGTCGGTCAATGCCACCGTTGCCAACGGTTCGGGCACGCCCAAACCCTCTGCCGCGCCCCACCCAAATGCGTTAAATGCGCAGGGGATCACCTCACTCCGGCTTGTCAAAAAATCCGTGAAGACCCAGCCACCTGCGCTAACTGCACAGGAAACCACCCCGCAAACTACAAAGGTTGCGTTTCGTTCCCTAAGCCCAAGAGGCGAGAACTTTCAGCCCGCGAAGCAGCTTCCCGCTTCGCTGACCGCCCCACTTACAATTACCCCTCCTCCCAAGGCCCCAATCGACCTTCCTATCTGGGAGTCGCTAGTCGGCATGCCCCTCACAGGGAAGCAACTTACGCCACCCCCACGCCCACCACCTCCTACGATGAGACTCCCTCCCGACAAACAAAAGCAATTTTTGAACAACTTCGTAATTTCAATGCCAATGCCGAACTCGTCCGCAATATTGAAATAATCATGAACGCCAAAGCCACTAATATCACACCCGTTAATGTCTAAACCCAGATTCCAACCCACCACTTTGCAGACGGCTTTTTGGAACGCCAACGGCCTTTCAGCCAAACGAAATGAACTTCTCGCGTTCGCGCACGATCACGACCTTGACGTAATCTTGGTCAACGAAACCCACTTCAGAGCTGGCCAACTGGCAAAACTCCCTTGCTATTCACTTTATAGGAATGACCGTGACGGACGCGGCGGCGGAACCGCAATTTACGTAAAATCATCCATCGAACACGTCGCAATACCGACCCCCGACCTAGAGTACCTTGAAGTCACCACGGTGAGCATCCACACCGCACATCACGGTTGGTTGCAAATCTCCTCCGTCTATAATCGCCCTCAGCAACGCATCCTCAAAGAGGACCTAGAAACCCTCCTCGAAGGCCCCGACGCGAAGATCATCGCCGGCGATTTCAATGCTAAACACTCCAACTGGTTGTGTAAACACACAAACCATGTAGGACGTGACCTTCTTTCACTAGCAAATGAGCTGGACTTCGCGATCATCGCTCCCACCTCCCCCACCCACTTTTCTAACGCAGGTACGCCGTCCATTCTGGACATAGCCATTTTCAAAGACGTACAACTCCAATACGACATCTCCACCAGCGAAGAACTAAACTCAGATCACTACCCGGTCCTCCTGACACTTGGACCGCTGTTACCCCCAAAAGGCCCTCCCACGAGAACGACAACAGACTGGACCTCTTTCAAAGACACTCTGTCAAAAAACCTTGGACCAATCCCATTCTTTGAGTCCCCCACTGACCTAGACCAATTCATTGCCAATTTCCAAGACAACATCAAAAAATCCGTTGACGAAACTTCATTTGAAGTCAACACCACGGACGTCAGAGACAAACTCACTCCCTCCCTCAAAGATCTTATCAGAGCCAAAAACCGAGCGAGGAAACTCGCCCGGCGAACTCGCAACCCTGATGACCAAAGGTCATACAACCGGCTCAAAGAGCAAGTAGACGTTAAAGTCAAAGAATTTCATGACAATGAATGGTTAGACACCATTAACTCCCTATCATTTAAAGACATGTCCGCATGGCGCATGGCCGCCGCCCTCCAGGGGAAAAAGAAAGTCACCATCCCAATTCTCTCCCGCCCTGACGGCACTATTGCCCGGAGCGATCTTGAAAAGGCTGAAATCTTCGCCGACAGCCTCCAAGCTCAATGCTCCCCCAACACCACAAGATTAGACCAAGACCATATCAATTCGGTCGAAAATTATGTCACCACCACCCTAAACACCTCCGATGACACACATATCACCCCCGCCTCTCTTCCGGAGGTCACCATTGCCATTAAACGCCTCAAAAAGAGGAAAGCCCCAGGTCCCGATGGCATCACCAATACCGCCCTCAAAGAACTCCCCCAAAAAGCCAAAGTTGCCATCACCGGCATAATTAACGCATGTTTTCGACTCAACTACTACCCACAAATATGGAAAACCGCTGACGTAGTGGTAATCCCCAAACCCGGTCAAAATCTCAAACTTCCGAAAAGCTATAGACCAATCAGCCTGCTCCCTTCCATCGGAAAAGTAGTTGAAAAAGTCATTCTCACCCGTCTCCAAGAAGCCATGTTCGATAACAGTATTATTCAAAACGAACAATTCGGCTTCCGTGCTGGACACAGCACGACCCACCAAGCCCTCCGATTAGTTGAGCACGTCACGCAGGCACTCAACAAAAAAGAATTCACCGGCCTAGTGCTACTCGACGTATCGAAAGCTTTCGATAAGGTCTGGCACGAAGGCCTCCTGTTCAAAATGCTTCAATCCAAAATTCAAATTCCACTAGTCCGACTTATTGCCTCCTACCTTCACGACAGAAATCTCCAAGTCAAACTCATGAACACCAGATCCACAAAGCGCCCCATCACCTCCGGGGTCCCCCAGGGATCGATCCTTGCAGCTTCACTGTTTAACATCTTCATGAGCGACATTCCAACCCCCTTAGATCCCGCAACAAAAATTTCACTATATGCAGATGACACTGCAATATACACATCCTCAATCCACCCGGACATAGCCACAACCCGCCTCCAGGAGGCGATCACCGATCTCGGAAGGTGGTACGAAACTTGGCGCATCGAGGTTAACTCGAGCAAAAGTTCCGCGATCATGTTTCGAAATCGTTGCAAGCCTCACAACTCCAGTGTCTGGATGTTTGAGGAGCAAATCCCCTGGAAAACCAAGGTCAAGTACCTTGGCATTACCATGGACCGGCGCCTCAAATGGGACGCTCACATTTCCTCCGCAACCGGTAAAGCCAAATGCCTCTTCAATAGATTGTTCGTCCTCATGAACGCAAAAAGTACCATGTCCCCCGCTAACAAACTAAGATTATACAAAGCCATAATCCGCCCAACAATGATTTATGCCTCCCCTGTCTGGGGATATGCACGCCCCAGGGCCATAAATAAACTTCAAGTCATCCAAAACAAAAATCTCCGAGCTATTTTCAGCGCCCCCTATTACGTCACTAACAGGCGACTACATGCAGACGCCAAACTAGACCTCATTAACACTCTTAATCGTAAACATGCCACCAATCTCTACAACAAATCCAAATTCTCAGAAAACCCACTAGTAAATCAACTAGGTCAATACAACCCAGCCGACTTTTTCATACCCCGTCCCAAATCACTCCTGACCACGGACAACTCCTGACCATAACTCACCCCCACACAGACTAATGTATGTTCACAGGTTTAACTTACACAAATTCTCTTCGAAAGTGAATTTATTCACTAGATTTGTGTAATTTTTCGATCAATTTCCACAAGCTTCGATAAATCACCCCCCATAGTATCACTACAATCCCACTAGTCGCCAATTCTGACTAGTTCCAAGTAGAAGCCACTCACTTCGAGGTCATCAATAGAAATTATAATTTCTTTCTTCGAATTAGGGACTCTACTATATCGGCAAACGTAAAAAATTTCTTTTTCTTCACATATCTCATATTCACAGTCACAGCCCAGGTTTCTAACCAGTCAGTCCGCCAAGCGCCAATTCCCAGAGACCCACCGGTCTCTACAACTTCCAATGTCATTAATGTATTCTTTCAGATGAAGGAGAAGGCCGGCCATGCCGGGATGCTCCATCAAATACATATCAGGTAAAGGTAAAGGTTCGCACCGGAGCAGTTCCGATCTAGATCTGAACTACACCGCACGTCAATTTTTGCGTTCTTTAATTTTCACGAATTAAGTTCAAAAAGTAATTTTCATTACTGTTCTCTAAACGATAATCTAATATAGAAGTGAAAGTGCTACATCAAGACCCCTTTCTATTTAAATTTTCGTCGTCAAAGCGTTTCAACACGCTTATAAGTGACTTCCCAGTTTCCCGGCAAAAAAGAACCCGCCATTTGTTAATGTGACGTAGCTAGCTACGTCACAATTAGCAAACGGTTGCGCGCTCTGTTGCCCCCTTCCCCTTTCGAGGTCATCACCGACGTTCAGAAGCGAACGTAAACAAGGTTAGTGTACTGAACTTGACCTAGATTCTTTTCAGACTATAATTTTATCGCAACCTAACAAAAATTTTGTCAGTCAACAAATTCCTTTTCCTTTTAAATTTTCAAGTTCATTCAGATTTAAATAAAGGTTGATTCACAACACCTAATTAAATTTCAGATTTAAAAATTAAACTTGCATTCAATTAAAACCAGCTGCTTCACAGATATAAATTTTATTCAAATTTAATCTAATCATTTTAGATTTCGCAACATAATTTAATTTAAAAAAAAACCTCCAACCTCCATCAGAGGCAATGGATATCCAAGCCTCCACCTCCACTGGCGGTGACACCTTCGTCACCCCAAGCGACCGCAATCTTAAACGCGCCCGCTCCAACGTCAGCAATGACAGTGAAACTTCCGGGCCCGCTACCAAGAACAGGTTTGCCTGTCTCGAGGTAGAAGACACCCCAACCGATACCCAAGCCGAACGCGACGATGATAACGGCATGGACACCAATAGCCCCCAAATCGACATCAACGATTCCCAATCGAACTCCCAGGGTGCTTCACACCCAGACCCTACCACATACTCCTCCTCCAGCCGAATCCCCCCAATTGTCCTCCGTACAAAGGACAACTGGCCGGCCATCAACAAAATGATTCGCGATCGGAAAATTGCCACCACCAAAATCCGCACGCTCGTGGACGGCATCTCAATCCAGCCGGCCACCGAGACAGACTACCGGGCCCTCAGCCGTTTACTTGAGGAAAAATCCCTCTCCTCGCACTCCTATTCTCTCCCTCAGGACAAACCACTTAAAGTGGTTATCCGAGGTCTTCCAATCACAATAACAGCCGCAGAAGTCAAAGAAGACCTTGAATATCAAGGCTTCAATATTCAATCAGTTTTTCAGATGCGCCAAGGTCGCGATAAAAAACCTATGCCATTATACCTTGTCCATCTAACCCATAACACAGATGGCAAGAAAATTTTCGACATGACATCAGTCCTGTCTATCAATACTCGTACCGAAACCCCCCACAAACGTACAGAGGTCGGTCAATGCCACCGTTGTCAACGGTTCGGGCATGCCCAAACCCTCTGCCGCGCCCCACCCAAATGCGTCAAATGCGCAGGGGATCATTTAACACCTTCCTGTCAAAAAATCCGAGAGGACCCGGCCACTTGCGCTAACTGCGGGGGAAACCACCCCGCAAACTACAAAGGTTGCGCCTCGTTCCCCAAGCCCAAGAGGCGAGAACTTTCAGCCCGCGAAGCATCTTCCCGCTTCGCTGGCCGCCCCACTTACAATTACCCCTCCTCTCAAGGCCCCAATCGACCATCCTATCTAGGAGTCGCTAGCCAACATGCCCCTCACAGGGAAGCAACACATGCCACCCCCACGCCCTCCACCTCCTACGAGGAGGCCCCCTCCCGACAAATGAGAGCAGTTCTTGATCTCCTTCAGAGAAAAAGAGTCAGCGACAAAGTCATTGACCATTTCAAATCAATCACGAACTTCAATGCCATTAGCAACGCATCCGTTAATGTCTAAACCCAGATTCCAACCCACCACTTTGCAGACGGCTTTCTGGAACGCCAACGGCCTTTCAGCCAAACGAAATGAACTTCTCGCGTTCGCGCACGATCACGACCTTGACGTAATCTTGGTCAACGAAACCCACTTCAGAGCTGGCCAACTGGCAAAACTCCCTTGCTATTCACTTTATAGGAACGACCGTGACGGACGCGGCGGCGGAACCGCAATTTACGTAAAATCATCCATCGAACACGTCGCAATACCGACCCCCGACCTAGAGTACCTTGAAGTCACCACGGTGAGCATCCACACCGCACATCACGGTTGGTTGCAAATCTCTTCCGTCTATAATCGCCCTCAGCAACGCATCCTCAAAGAGGACCTAGAAACCCTCCTTGAAGGCCCCGACGCGAAGATCATCGCCGGCGATTTCAATGCTAAACACTCCAACTGGTTGTGCAAACACACAAACCATGTAGGACGTGACCTACTTTCACTAGCAAACGAGCTGGACTTCGCGATCATCGCTCCCACCTCCCCTACCCACTTTTCTAACGCAGGTACGCCGTCCATTCTGGACATAGCCATTTTCAAAGACGTACAACTCCAATACGACATCTCCACCAGCGAAGAGCTAAACTCAGATCACTACCCGGTCCTTCTGACACTCGGACCGCTGTCACCCCCAAAGGGCCCTCCCACGAGAACGACAACAGACTGGACCTCTTTCAAAGACACTCTGTCAAAAAACCTTGGACCAATCCCATTCTTTGAGTCCCCCACTGACCTAGACCAATTCATTGTCAATTTCCAAGACAACATCAAAAAATCCGTTGACGAAACTTCTTTTCAAGTCAACACCACGGACGTCAGAGACAAACTCACTCCCTCCCTCAAAGATCTTATCAGAGCCAAAAACCGAGCGAGGAAACTCGCCCGGCGAACTCGTAACCCTGATGACCAAAGGTCATACAACAGGCTCAAAGAGCAAGTAGACGTTAAAGTCAAAGAATTTCATGACAATGAATGGTTAGACACCATTAACTCCCTATCATTTAAAGACATGTCCGCATGGCGCATGGCCGCCGCCCTCCAGGGGAAAAAGAAGGTCACCATCCCAATTCTCTCCCGCCCTGACGGCACTATTGCCCGGAGCGATCTTGAAAAGGCTGAAATCTTCGCCGACAGCCTCCAAGCTCAATGCTCCCCCAACACCACAAGATTAGACCAAGACCATATCAATTCGGTCGAAAATTATGTCACCACCACCCTAAACACCTCCGATGACACACATATCACCCCCGCCTCTCTTCCGGAGGTCACCATTGCCATTAAACGCCTCAAAAAGAGGAAAGCCCCAGGTCCCGATGGCATCACCAATACTGCCCTCAAAGAACTTCCCCAAAAAGCCAAAGTTGCCATCACCGGCGTAATTAACGCATGTTTTCGACTGAACTACTACCCACAAATTTGGAAAACCGCTGACGTAGTGGTAATCCCCAAACCCGGTCAAAATCTCAAACTTCCGAAAAGCTATAGACCAATCAGCCTGCTCCCTTCTATTGGAAAAGTAGTTGAAAAAGTCATTCTCACCCGTCTCCAAGAAGCCATGTTCGATAACAGTATTATTCAAAACGAACAATTCGGCTTCCGTGCTGGACACAGCACGACCCACCAAGCCCTCCGATTAGTTGAGCACGTCACGCAGGCACTAAACAAAAAAGAATTCACCGGCCTAGTGCTACTCGACGTATCGAAAGCTTTCGATAAGGTCTGGCACGAAGGCCTCCTGTTCAAAATGCTTCAATCTAAAATTCAAATTCCACTAGTCCGACTTATTGCCTCCTACCTTCACGACAGAAAACTCCAAGTCAAACTCATGAACACTAGATCCACAAAGCGCCCCATCACCTCCGGGGTCCCCCAGGGTTCGATCCTTGCAGCTTCACTGTTTAACATCTTTATGAGCGACATTCCAACCCCCTCAGATCCCGCAACAAAAATTTCATTATATGCAGATGACACTGCAATATACACGTCCTCAATCCACCCGGACATAGCCACAACCCGCCTCCAGGAGGCGATCAACGATCTCGGGAGGTGGTACGAAACTTGGCGCATCGAGGTTAACTCGAGCAAAAGTTCCGCGATCATGTTTCGAAATCGTTGCAAGCCTCACAACTCCAGTGTCTGGATGTTTGAGGAGCAAATCCCCTGGAAAACCAAGGTCAAGTACCTTGGCGTTACCATGGACCGAAGTCTCAAATGGGACGCTCACATTTCCTCCGCAACCGGTAAAGCCAAATGCCTCTTCAATAGATTGTTCGTCCTCATGAACAGTAAAAGTACCATGTCCCCCGCTAACAAACTAAGATTATGCAAAGCCATAATCCGCCCGACAATGATTTATGCCTCCCCTGTCTGGGGATACGCACGCCCTAGGGCCATAAATAAACTTCAAGACATTCAAAACAAAAATCTCCGAGCTATTTTCAGCGCCCCCTATTACGTCACTAACAGGCGACTACATGCAGACGCCAAACTAGATCTTATTAACACTCTTAACCGCAAACATGCCACCAATCTTTACAACAAATCCAAATTTTCAGAAAACCCACTATTAAATCAACTAGGTCAATACAACCCAGCCGACTTCTTCATTCCCCGTCCCAAATCACTCCTGACCACGGACAACTCCTGACCATAACTCACCCCCACACAAACTAATGTATGTTCACAGGTTTAACTTACACAAATTCTCTTCGAAAGTGAATTTATTCACTAGATTTGTGTAATTTTTCGATCAATTTCCACAAGCTTCGATAAATCACCCCCCATAGTATCACTACAATCCCACTAGTCGCCAATTCTGACTAGTTCCAAGTAGAAGCCACTCACTTCGAGGTCATCAATAGAAATTATAATTTCTTTCTTCGAATTAGGGACTCTACTATATCGGCAAACGTAAAAAAATTTCTTTTTCTTCACATATCTCATATTCACAGTCACAGCCCAGGTTTCTAACCAGTCAGTCCGCCAAGCGCCAATTCCCAGAGACCCACCGGTCTCTACAACTTCCAATGTCATTAATGTATTCTTTCAGATGAAGGAGAAGGCCGGCCATGCCGGGATGCTCCATCAAATACATATCAGGTAAAGGTAAAGGTAAAGGTCGCACCGGAAGATGCAGCTCGACTCTCCTACATGTAACATCGATTATTTTTTGGTTTTACGCGATTTTTTGGGGGTTTCAGATCCCGGTTTCCTTCATCCCGGTGTTCTTGATGGGCGGCGCCTTCTCCTATGTTTAGCTCTGCCGTGGAGCGGTGCACGCGATTGAAAAACCGCCCGGAGCCCGGGAGGGACGTAGGGTAGGTTTTTTGATACGCACAGTTCTGGCCGGGCCGGATCCACCCTAAAAAGTAATTTGCACCATCAAAACCGGCCGCGGGGCAGAGCCCCGCAAGGCCTAAGTTTTCCCCACATTTTCCCGGTTTATATTTATTTAGAGACCTTATTCTTAAAATAGTTTTTGGTTCTGAAACGGACCGTTTTTTAAATAATTACTCCGATGTTATACGCACGGCAGTAGACTGGCAAATGCGCTCCGTACAGAGCGAGCGTGACTTATATTTATAACCTCGGTAATGGGCGTGGCCTAAACTTGCATTTTACATGCAAAATTATGCTATATTAAAATTGATTTTTCTCGAAATTTTGATAATACATTCGCAAGTGAAATTTTTACAGTATACTCTATAAACCTTCCTCTTTGCAATAGGAAATTTTCAATTTATTTGGGGTGGTCAAAGTTAGGGGACCGTCCCCCTAAAATGGTCATATTATTTTTAACGCAATTCATCTACCTACATATAATTAAATTCAAATTTCCACAGCACTAATTTGTGTGAATACTGGTTGACTTACAGAGCAGCTATTCGAATTTTTTAGTTAGGCCCTTCGGTAGGCATGAACGCGCTGTGGATTACACTGTACGAAAAAAACCCTTATCAAAGTGCTATTAGCTAGCTATCAAGGCACTTAAATTAATAAAGATAAAATTCAAATCTAACAGTAACCAAAAACAGCGTATTATATCATGACAATATTAAACCCTCAACAGGCGGAAGCAAGTAAAATTGCGTTCTTAGTGGGGTCAAATTAGAAATATATGTTTAAATACCCAGGTCGCACCCGTAACGTTATAACTCGAAAAATTTGCACACAGCGGAATTTATTGGTTTGTTGTTTGAGCTAAATCGAACTATTATTCATTGAGTAATAAATTTCAGAAATAAAGTACAGACCATTTTAAAAGGAATTCAATTTCCAATTTCCAAACACAAAAGTGGTAATAACAACATAATGATTTAGGTTTGGAAGACGTTCAATCTGCGTCTGGGAATGGACGAATAAAGAGTCGACTTCATCAAAGACCTCAAGTTTTTTAAAGCTGAAAATGCCGCATTCTTAAAAGAGCATAAAAAGACTCTTCAATTCGAAGAATCACCCTCTCGAGATAGTTTTCACCTCCAGTCGGGAGAAACGGTCGTGCAACTAGGTAGAGAGGTCGTAATACCAACTCAAGAGACCCTCCAATACAAACAAACTTATTTCAACCAGCCTTGGTGGACGAAATGTAACAAATTCCGATTCTAGGATACAGCAAGCAGTGCAACCCTGCACTATCTGGGCTGTATCGATGATCTCCATCACTCTTCCTAAATCCCCCACAAATACCGCTTGAACAAATAGACAGAAACGAGTGGTGATTTCACCGCTTGTCTTGTAAGACGTCGCCAAGTGGCCCCACCTCGTGGACCAACTAAATCAGGAATGAATTAATTATTCAAAGGACACCAATGTCACGAAGTGGCGGAGGGCATCTCCATCTCGCTTTCTACCCCAGGTGACTACCGTGCAAGATTCAAGTTGTTTGAGGCCAACTTGGACACCGCAACTGGACGGGGCTTCTTATCCCACCCAATTCACGATGAAATCCGTTACGCCGTCATTAGGGGCATCCACCAAGATTTCGATGTTCAAGTCTTGAAGGATGACCTGCTCCCCCGAAGGTTTTTTTTTCCTGTTTCCCCATTGGGTTAAACCACCCAACGGGGGTGTATACTCTGCTATTGGATACAGACCTAAACTTAAAACTAATTAATTAACATGTAATCAATGTAATACAAACGCAAACTTATAACTAGGGAAAAATGGTAACACTTATTTGGTAGAACTATTAAAACTAAAAATTGATAAAACATGGTAATGAGAACAAATAATTACACAAAGGTTTCCTACAGAATTCATCAGTAGGATGCAACGAGGGCGTGACAAGAGACCCATCCCACTACTCATGGTTTCATTGAAAAGGGTGAAAGAAAATGCACATTTTCAATCTTACGCACATTTTGAACATTGAAGTGAAGATTGAGTCGCCAAACTGAAAGAACTTTCAAATCTTCTGGCATACACAGCGGTGCTGCAGGTCGCCTCCAAGGTGCGTCAAATGCAACTGTGGTGGGGCCGACTCAGAAAGTTTCTGTGGGTGCGTCAAATTTCCAAAGCCCAGGACGAAGTATCCAAATCGGCCACTGACTTACAATCCAAATTTCAACAACCAGCAGAATCAAAATACGACTCAACCAGCCGGGGCCCCAAACAAAATACCGGCATCAGTGATGACCGCCATCTTATTCAAGCTAACTTGCCATCACACACCAGAGGGTACCATAACCGCCTTCGTTGGTGACCTCATGAACCAATTGAAATAATCCGACTTTCACACAATCAAAGTACACGTAAACTATGACGTAAATCTCTCGAACATCTTCCGGTCTAACATCAAATCATCACGGAGGGTACACATGAACACGCAATGGGACGTTACTACTGAAAACTGCATGATAAATAGCCCATTGCCAGGAACAAATTCAAAATCAAGACACACTATACAAAGATTTCTGGCCTAGGGCTTTAAATTTCAAATGCCAGCCATTTCTCCCATTGCTCCAATTTTAGCATTTTTTCTTTTAATTTCTTCTAAAAACAGGACCGAATTTTAATCTTTTGATTTTGGTTATTAATTAATTTAGATCAGCATAGGCAATTGTACCCATTTTATTTCGACAGTCGAAATCGTTCACATCGCCTTTCTTATGTATTGCTTGTATCAGGTATGTATGTATCTTTATTTTTAGAAAGCGATGAGAAAAGATAGGATTTCTGTTCAACAAATTTTCAAACTTTTTCTCCATATTTATTTAATTTTCGCTTCATTGTTATCTGTATTCCCATAATAAATTATTCTTTTCTAACCTTTAATTTTTATAACGCATAAATATTTCACGAAACTGTATTTTTTATTGAAATTATTTAAGAAATAAAGTAATTCAGGAACTGAAATATAAAATGCAAGCTTACGATATTATTCCGTTTTAATTTTTTAAATGTATATTTTTTCAGGGATGTGATTTGTTCTTTTTTATAAGAATTTATTATCTTTTAACAATAAAAATTTGAGGTCAGCATATTTTAGAGTACATTTGTTATTTGTACACAATTTATACAGCAAATTAACTTCAATGTGCATAAATTATGATGGAAACGAGTAAGAATGTGTTCTTATTTTCAAAATATAACCGCAAGGTATATTTGCCAGGACTATTTCATAAATAATCTAATAAACAATCACTTTTCACTAACAAAATCGAAATGGTAAGCTGAAAGGATTTTTTATGATATGTTACTTAATCAATGAACATAAAATCGACAATATCCCAAGGGACTTTTTTGATTTTTGTCACAAAATTGCTTTGCTATTCATGTTTTTTCTTATGTAACCTACAGAAATAATGTAGTACATACATAACTGTAAAATCTAAAATCTACAAAAAATATAACATCATTTTCGAAAAAAATGTAAATGACGTCATTGTATTCATAAGGATAACAATATGATTGGCTGAAAATTTTCGCTAACATAATTTTTGGATTTCGAATAGAATTATTTCATTAGAAGCTCCCACACATGGTATTACCTTTGATAAAATTGTACTGGAGGTATTGTGTTACCCCCGCCTTTGATTAATTTTACAAACAAACCACGAGCAGCCACTGGCTAATTATTTGATATAGTATTCGGAACTATTTAATAACATTGTAGTATGTGTTAATTTAACACAGTGTGCGGTAAACTAAATGAAATTAATATATTATGTATTACAATCAATAGTACACTGTCTTAGCCAAATTATTGTACTTAGTACAAATTTAAGTCTAATCTACTGTACCATTATTAGAAAAAGAATTTCCTTTAACAACTTTTAACCCTTTTAGTAAACTTTTTACAAGTACACTTTCATGCTCTTGACTAAAACTTTTTTCCAATATCCCTGAAAACGTAATGGATACTCAAAACGCACTGCAAAAATGTATTATATAATATATGAACCAATAAATCACACATATGTAAATTTTACAAGCTTAGTGGAAGATAATTGTCCAATATTATGCATTAGCAATGATAATGAACTACTTGTAACTTGTAGAATATGCTTCATTATGAAACGGAGCCAAAAATGTAATAAGGCAAGAAAAGGAGACATTACTTAATATTTTAATAAAAATTAAAGCTGCGCTGTTAGAGCACCTAAAAATATTATATTTTTAAAGCATTTGTAGAAATCCACGAATCGAATAAAATGGAAGTAAAATAAAAACCCGATGACAACAATTTTTGTAAAACAATTAGAGGACCTCAAGTGTTTGCTAAACAGACAATTTATTAGAGTTAATCATATTGCTATGTACCCCCTCGCTATTAGAGTTAAAGGTTCTGTTCGTTAATGTTTTATATGGGTGTACGTAATTGTACCCCGTCAATGGAAAAGTATGTGAAATTTTATAAATGCAATTTAATGAAATGATGTGCCTCAGCTTAGCTCGTTCGTAGTGCATGGATCTTACCTTGTACAGGGTAGGTTCGTTCCGTTACCAATACTGTAAATAAAATTATGGCGCGGAACAGGTCAAAATAAATATCCTTCGTTACAAAATTATTAATGTTTTTATTTAGCACACAAATGTAAATAAAGATTTTGTTATCAAAAAGTTCTATTATTAAATCTATTATAAAAATTCTGAACGTTGAATTACGAAAAACACGTGTGGTATGGAGTCCGCAAAATTGCACTTAGTTATATTAAAATTGTATTTCAATGTGCACGTTACCTTAGTAAATTCAGGAATGTTTTCTTTTATTTGAATGGGAGATGGTACAATTGCGCACCTAAATACACTCAATGGGTTCATTTACCATGAAAAACTTCCAGCTGTAGTTTGTTGACCTCGTTTTGTCGTGATTTTTATTTCTTCAGGAATACTTTCAATCCTTTACGTTTTTCACTTTATTTCTAGTTTTACGTAGGTAAGTAATTATTTTGATTAATTTTACACTTGTATTTTGTATTTTCACTAATTATTTTCACTATTTTATCAATTTTATTAGGACGATTAAAATTCGCCACCATTCACGTGTGAAAATTAACACCAACCTCTATCGATTGTTTTATTAATTTTTTTCTCAAAATTCACCGCAATCTCGATGTTTGCATAGACGTTTTTTTATTGGTTGATCGAAAAATCAATATTATCTGAAGTTTCACAGTACAGGTATGGATTAAGCCAATTGTGGTTCGTTGAAATTTTATAAGTAAAATTTTCTTTTATATTTTTAGATTGGATTGCCTTCTTCCCAAGTGCTTCGTGATTGAATAAATAAAGATGCTGGACATGAAATTTCCATACGCAGTTCATTAAGTTGTGACATGTCGAACTCACGTAATAATTTAACAAACTTATTTTAAATTTAACTATAACATAGATTTTTTTTTACATTAATCAGTGAATTAACAAATTTCTAACTTTTGAAATACCTTTCTTACTACTGACAATCTTTCATTTACTATAAATTAACATTTTTAACAAAGACAATTATTAAATGATACATTTCAAATTTATTTTATTCAAACCTGTTTTATGTCCCTTTTTAACGAATCATTTGACTTTGAACTAAATTTCTTGGTATCGGACGAAGTTTTTCTGATTACTTTGATAAGTCACATGCTTTAATTCATAACAAAATTTTACCGGAACTTAAATAACGTACTTCCATTGACGTGGTATCTCGATACCGCAATATGTTGTTCTCTAGTTTATTTGATTGTACAATTACGTATTTACTATTTCCAACTTGATAAAGCATAAAAATTTAAAAAAATAGCGACGGAGGCGGCGGTTTAATTTGATGTTTTGTAATATTTGGACGGGTTTGGAGTTCAAAAGAGTACTGTGTAAAAAATCATCTGTCGATCAAAAACTACTCAAGGCAATTTTTAATATTATATACGATAAAATAATTTAACAGCAGTTATGATATCATGCGGTTAAGCTGTAGACTCATATCGGTGGTTGATCCAGTATGAAATCTCGAATGTAATGCCTATTATATAGAATTTCGTATCAGGGTTAATGAGCATCATTCAAATTATATATTATTGAGAATTAATGTTTAATATTTTAGATGTGCTTGGTTAATTGGATATACCTAATATTATGTAATTAATTAAATGATACAAAATACTTAGACTATAACATGTAGGTAATAAGGGCCATTGACCTAAATTTTATTTGCCATAATATGTTTATTAATACAGTTTGAGGTTTAATAGGGTGCAAAAATTTGGAAGAAGAGATTAAGAAACTGTTAGAGCAGAGTGAATTAAATTTTGATGCTTAAACCAAGAGCCCTTCGTAAATGTAGAAAGGTAGAAAAATATAGGTAAAGATTTAAAAAGTAAATCGTCTATTCAGCGACTTCCTCATAGATTTTTATGGAGAAATTTCGCTTCAAAGAATTCCACTAACTTCGGTAACTTTTTAAATAATTCCAGTTTTATTTTTTGTTGAAAATTAAATTTATCGCTATTAAGTTAACAATTTTACTCCCGTGTTGTTAAGACCTGTAGGTTGTATAAAGTTGTAATATCTCTGTAATTATTTATGTACGTCAACTCCATTGATAATATTTTTTTAAAGTTGAAGTTTAAATTTAATTTTATTTTTGTGTTTTATGCTTTTAGATTTGTTCATTCAACCTTAAGGGTATTCTGACTTGAATTTTAAATGTTCTATGATCACGATCACATGTTACATGTCTAGAAAAATGAAACACAAGTCAACTGGGATTAACAATTCAACTGCAATATTTCTTTTTGGTAAAATTCTTCTCTTCGGATGGATCCTATTATATGCAACAATAATTACAAGAAAGTTTTACGTTACTTCAAAAATAAATTGTATTTAAAACTATTACCGTTGAGAAAAAAATTATTTGTTTTTCATTTAAAAAATAGTGCTTTTCTAAGATTAATAGCTTTTTTAATATATTAACGGGGCGTTTCTGAAGCCGTACAGAATCTATGGGGACTTTTATTGTTTTTTAAATTCGTGCTTTACATATTTATAGCAAAAATTATTTATTGTGTTTAAACTGTAAGTTTTTCTTCAAAAATATTTCAAACTTTCAAGATTAAAACAATAAACTAAAACTTACCATTTATATGTTAATAAGTATGAATTAAAATGTAAAATTCTTACTGTGTAAAATAATTTTTACTACATATCAGTTGAAATAAATCGATAAAATGATATGCAGAAAAATAAATTTAATAAATATAATAATTTAAAAAGAGTAAAATTGGAATAAGCAGTAAACTCAATAACATAAATAGTTAGAATAACTAAAAACTGTTTAAAATACCTACTTATAAAAATAAAATTATAAGCTTGTGAAAATATTAAATTAAAAGATTATGAGATAATTTTAATTTATTGTGTTTGTTTAGCTTCATAATTTTTTGAATTGTAATTTAAAACCTTCTTAACGTAAACTTAAAATTTCGGATAGTACAGTGCCTTAACAGACAAATTTATGTTATATTCGTTCATTTATTTTCATTTTTCAATCTCTTGAGTAATTTAAAGCACATTATTAACCAATAAAAAAGAATAAAAATTTTACCGCCAGATAAAATTAAAATTTTTATAAATTCTCATTGGTTTAAATTTCATATTTCATATTATACGACCTCTAGGGAAAGGATCAGAAACATACCATGAAAGTAACACTTCACTTACTGGGCAGGCTTTCCTGGAATCTGGCAATCCCGAATGTTCATCAGAGGCTCATCAAGTGAGTCCAGGAGTAACGAAATTCTCCAGTTCAGCAGGAATTGGCTGTGAAGGATAGTAGGATTTTTTACAGGACACTGCTGCATCAGTAGGCACCTTAATATTATTGGTGTAGCTGATCCTACATACAGAATAATAATAATAAACTGCTGCATTGTGCTTGGAAGATATACATATGATTTACATTACAATCGTTACAGAAAAATTTATCTATTATTATTATTATTAAATATTATCAACAACAAAGAGAAATTTAATAATGCTAATTACAAAATTTTTTAATATATCACCTATTGAACAACAACTTCTTTCGTTTTATTTAATTATTATTAAAGTTATTAGCAGCATCCTGGAAAACACAGATACATAGTTTGCATTAATTTTTTTTCAAAAATTATAAAAAACAATATACAATTTGTATGCAATTACAATTTCTATATTTTGTATGTGATTTGAAAAAAATACTCTCTTAACAATTAAGTACATTATATCATATAATAAAAAATGCACACGTAGAGTAAAGAAATCATTGTTGTTAAAAGCCTGAGGACACACAACACGCAAAATCACTTTCCTATACTGAAAATTAATTATAATGTTCAGAAAAGTGCAAAGTTGCATTTAAGAAATTCAATAAATAAAATATAACATCGGTATTTATTAATGAATTTAAATAAATAACTGGCCTGCGCCATGCCCTATCTAACAATAATTTATAAGCGAGAAATTCGAAAATTCGACGTCGTATTAGTATAGTGTGAATTAATTACAAAATTAAGTCCCACTACTAAAACTGTTCGTTCTCGCAAAGCCCATTCGTAAATAATGTGCATAAGAACATTTTCTCTCTGTTAGCAACAAAATATTTTACCATAGGTTCCATATACTGCACTTTGTTTATCAAATTAAACATTTTATAATTATATAAAATCAGATCACAACCCCCTGGTAGGCGTATTTAGAATACAAATGAAAAGAATAAGGTGAAAAACTTGCATTACAACGAAAAGTTCCTGTAAATAGGAGCGTTGGAGGAAAAAGAATCTTATTGTTGAAGAATCTTAGGACATGGTTTGATATGACGACAATGTAAGTATGTATTTCGGACGGTAGTTAACAAGGGGCTAATAGTCATGGCAGTTTCCAACATTCGGAACAGATAGGAACTATCGGAAAAGAAGAAGAATTATCTAGTATAATGTATCTGAGTAGAAAAGGGCTCGATTCTCCGTTTGCCGTTCTGATGCAGGCTCTTGTATCATCCAGTGCCATGTGTGTTGTTAACCTTATTAACTTGCTTCCGATTTTCATTTCTTGCATCCTTTACAGTATTCGCCTTTAGAGCGGTTTTTACAGTATTCGTTTTAACACGAATATTATGTCTACTGTTGACCTACTCTCCAGGAACCGATTTCCTTCGTATACTTTTAGCCTTGTATGTATCAGTGTGGATAATAATTTCTAATCAACATTTATTTATCTATATATCTAATGTACGACGGGGTGCTACGTCTGCAGCTCCCACAAGGTTGCACCACTGTGGGTTTCGCGGACGATCTCAACGTGGTAATCGTGGGCAAGGACGTGGCGGAGATCGAGAGATCCGCGACGCAGGCCCTGGAAAAAATTTCCGCCTGGGTACGCGAAAGAGGACTCACCCTAGTCCCCGAAAAGTCGGAGGGAGTACTACTAAGCGGAAGAAGGAAAGTGCCCGCGGTTTTCATTCGACTAAACGGAGTTCCAATCCCATGCAAGGATTCGGTAACCGTCCTCGGCGTAAAGATAGACAAAAATCTAAACTTCGCAGATCACATCAGGGAAGCGGCAGCAAAGGCAGGAGCGGTCACGACGTCGCTTGCCCGCCTATTGCCCAACATGGGTGGCCCAAAAAAGAACAAAAGAAGAACCCTCGGACTGGTGACGCAATCAATCATATTATATGCGGCACCGATATGGCACGAAGCACTCCGAGTAAACAGGAACGCACAGAGATTGCTAAGCGTCCAGCGAAGAATGGCGCTACGAGTTTCCTGCACCTATAGGACGGTCTCGATCGACGCGGCCCTCGTCTTGGCGTCGATGCCCCTAATCGACCTTCTCGCCTTGGCAAGAGGCAGAACATACGAAGGAACAGAGGATGCCGGGAAGGAGATGGCCGAGATTTGGTAGGCCAGATGGGAGATGGCAACTTGCGGCTTGTGGACCCGACGACTAATCCCCAACATCAAAAGATGGATCGAAAGACGGCACGGACAAGTAAGCTTCCACCTCACACAAATGCTGTCAGGGCACGGCTGCTTTGCCCACTACCTACACAGATTCGGAAAGTTGGCAAGCCCCCGTTGCAGGTATTGCGAGGAAATCGACACCGCGGAACACTCCCTTTTCCACTGTTGGAGATGGGAACGCGAGAGGTCAATGGTCTCTCTAGCACTGGGGTACACGATGACTCCCGAGAACCTAATCGAAGCAATGCTTGTCGACGAGACACAGTGGCAGCGGATAACTACCCTCGTCACCACCATATTAAGATGTAAGGAGGCAGCCGGGAGAGCCGAGCAACAGGCAGCCGCCGCCGCTACTCTAACGGAGGACACACAAACGGAGGACGACACACAAATGGAGGACTAATGATTCGACGCGAAACCCGGACAGGTAGAAGAGAGGCATGCGGAAGAGCACATTCCACACGCGAGTTCCATCGCATTGCCCCCTACCCGGCCGACAAACTAGGACGACACTATCAAAGGAGAAGAACGTGGTCCGATTCTAGGACACATCATCCCGGAAGCAATGCCTGACGGCGGACACCCGGGAGGACAGGTAAGGAAGAAGGTAAGTAATCAACATTTATAAAGATAATTCTACGATAATTCTCGCATTTCTCCGCGTCTTTCTTCTTCTTCTTTATATTCACAATAATGCCTTATTTCCATCGTTTTGGCAGTTTCTCCTCTCCTAATCTCCTAAGTTTCGTCCCTAAATTTGATCAATTCCGCACTAATACCATCTTTTCCAGGATCTTTTCCACTTTTGAGCCTTTTTATTATATCAGCTATTTCTTCGCACGTTGCGTTGGTTCTTCATTTGCTTAGAGATGGTTCGTTTACTTGTTCATTTAATAGTTCCTGAAAATATTCTACCCAAATATGTTTTATCGGTTTTTAATAGTCCTCTATTTTTCCTTGTTTGTTTCTCATTCCTGTCGTTTTTACATTGCATCTCTTTTCTTCTGTTTCTTTAGTTTCGCACAGAAGAATTATAGAATTATAATTACCTAATTTTAGTCATTTCAATAACCCACACATTATTGTTTTAATCACGTGACTAAACGTAAACTTAAAATCATTAACAGATTACCCATTTACCTAAGCAGACAGTGTGACAACAATATTGTATAATATGATATCTCTTCATCTGCTATGTATTTCTATTTAATAAAATAATTTGAGGAGTTTGCGTGCATCAAAAGGCAAAAACTTCTCATTCCATGGCACCAATAGTTAGAAAACAAATTTAACTGTTATACTTCGGGTCTAATGTGATGCATTGATCTGCTTCAAAAAATGTATCTTAATTTTTAGCATTTTCAAGAATTTAAAAAAAAACGATGTGGATATAGCCGGTTTTGCAACAAAACAGATAAAATTACATAATAGTATTTGTTTCTAATGTGTTTATTTAAAAAATATTCACAGTAATACTTAAAATAGAACATTTAAATAAGTACTGCTGCATCCTTGTGGAGGCAGTCAGAATAATTTTCACAAGCTTCATACGCATTCTCCTCATCTTGGTTTTCTAGTCATTAGAAGATTCATATATCATTCGAGATCATCCCCAAAATGCTCCTTCAATAGATGAGCAAGACTGTTCTTATTCTTTTCGGGTACGCTGTGCCAAAATTCAATTTTTTATTCCCATAATTTGAATCTCTTTTCCATTTTTTATTGAAGTCTGTTTTCTACTATAATAAGTATTCAGACGTAGCTACTTTTATTAAAGTATTCAATATATTTGGTTTAATTTCTTTGGTAATAGATATCCTTTGGCGTCCGAAACACCGTTTTTTTTATTTCAAGAGCTTTAATGTTGTATAAATCGTCGGCTTACTGCCAAAACAAGATAACTCCATTTTTGGACAAAATGAGTTATATACATGATTGCATTCAAATAAGAGCAAACTACATTTTGACAAAACCTGATAACTGTAAGTCAAATATTAAAGGAGTATTAAGAAGTTCATTTTTAACTAACTCCAACTTGTTTATGGTGAATAAAACTTTAAAATCAGTTTTACTCAAAACTATCATTTTGGAGTAATCTTGTTTTAGCAGTAAGCCGACGAAATATGAACTCTATATTGGAAACTATCAAAATGATACCTAAACCTAGAAATATAATAAAACGGAAGCCTTGGATTAGCGAATTCACATTTAGCATTATAGAAAAAAGAAGAAAACTGATGGCTCTGGGTTTAAACACAGAACAGGAAAGGGTTTCATACAATAAACTAACAAGCAAAATACAACGAAATTGTAGGAAGAGATAAGAACAACTACCTCAACAACATCTGCACAGAAATTCAGAGACACGCTGATGTATTGGATACTCGAGAAGTATTTATAAAGATTAAGGAAATTACCAGGACCTTCAAACCTAAAAACTGGGCAGTAAGTGACAAGAATAATGCTCTAATGACAAACTTTAGTGACGTCCTTGAAACCTGGCGACGATACTGTGAGACACTCTATTCTGATAGAGGCTATGACGATGTGGAAGATACCACAGCCTACACTTGTGAACCAGAAATATTA
Organism: Podabrus alpinus; assembly: GCA_932274525.1. Lineage (NCBI taxonomy): Eukaryota > Metazoa > Arthropoda > Insecta > Coleoptera > Cantharidae > Podabrus > Podabrus alpinus. Next base: position 31,436,291 of record OW026451.1, read on the forward strand.
CTGACCGAGGTACAGCATGCTGTCTCTAGACTGGCCCTGAATAAGTCTCCTGGTCTGGACCTGATTGATGCAGAAATTATCAGAATTCTGCCTGATAACAGTATTAAGCTGATACATAAAATATGTGACTGTATCTGGAAGACAACTATGTGGCCTAAAGATTGGACTACTTCAATAACCATCCCTCTCCACAAAAAGGGCCCCACCAACAATTGTGACAATTTTCGCCTACTCGCTCTTGTTACACATGCGAGTAAAATAATGCTATACATTATACTGTCAAGACTTCAACCATATATCTCCAACCAAATAGCACCTGAGCAAGCGGGTTTTGTCAAAGGAAGAGGTACCCGCGAATAGATCCTTAACACTAGACAACTAATCGAAAAGACTAGAGAGTACTATATCCCAATGTACTTATGCTTCGTCGACTATCAAAAAGCTTTCGACAACGTGAGGTGGCATCTGCTCTGGCCCATAATGATCAATATGGGTGTTCCCCATCATATTGTTGCGGTGATAAGGAATTTGTACTATAATTATATATCGGTTGTACGGCTGGAAAGTTCTTATTCTTCCGACTATAAAATTCAAAAAGGAGTCAGACAGGGTTGCGTTTTGTCCCCTCAGATTTTCAACTTATACACGGAGTGTATAATGAGAATAGTACTGGATGGATGGGAGGGTGGTGTTTTGATTGGGGGAATGGAGATTGCCAATCTGCGCTATGCCGACGATACATTAATTATTGCCAACATTGAACAGGAACTCCTGACCATCTTACAAAGACTGGAAACTATCAGCTCAGAACACGGTCTTCTTATTAATAAAAATAAGGTAATGATAGTCGACAGGGGCAACCAAAACCACCAACAAATACGTCGAATAGGTAGTTACGAGAGGTTGTCGACAAGTTTGTCTACCTCGGTGCCGTCTTGACTAACTCTGGAGGGTGCGAAGGCGAGATACGCAGAAGAATCCAGCTTGGAAGGACATCCATGACTCGGCTATTAAAAATATGGAAAAACAAAAACGTCACTACCAGCACGAAAATAAACCTTGTCCAAACACTGGTGTTTTCTGTTTTCAGATACGCATGTGAAAGTTGGACTGTTCGTGCTGCAGATCGGCAGCGCATCGATGCTTTAGAGATGTGGTGCTGGCGGAAAATGCTTAGAGTCTCTTGGACTGAACATAGAACCAACGTATCCATACTAGCTGAAATAAAACCTAAACAGCGGTTGTCTACAGCTGTCTATTAGTACGAGAGATGGCAACCAAAACCATGACTCATAGCAGCCCGGCTAAAACCGTGTAAAATTGATAGATTAGATGACCCTAGAGCCGACTGGTGAGTAGTAACTCTCAGAAGTGTAGCATCTTCGTGGGGGGCCGTTTCTGCTGTGTAAAAAAAAATGGGTCGACTGTCGTATAGCAGCCCGTCTGATATTGAAAATGTACATAGATTTCGTTATTTCATTACTAAAATTTGCGTTTTCAGACATTTTGCGCGTAGCGTTTGACCTGAGTGTATTTTCAAAAATGTCAACAAATCTGACCTAAGTGACACATAGCAGCTCGGTTCATTTTTGTTTTAAATCATTCGTATGGATGCCCAGAATACAAAAATACTGTTTTCAGACATTTTGAGTGTCGCCTATAACGAAAAAATGTGCCGGAGTAGCCCGGCAAATACCCCGGCTCTTGTTACGCTCCTGTGTCAAGAACGGCCATTTACGTGTTACGTCCCTGTCTCTCGCTTCACCACAACTGCTGCGCAAGATGGCTGTTCTGTTTTGACCGGTGAATCAATGGACTTTCGTATCGCAGGACCTCAGCAAGTTCGGCCTTCTGATTTCGCCAAGGCATTTAAAAACATGAGATTTAAAGAGGCTCTCGTGAAATTTTTAATCAACCACTGGTCAGAGCAGGAAATGGCCCGTATCATCGGCGATAAAACCATTAACATCAATCACGACATGTGTTACCAATATTCAGTGGACAATGGTGCAGTCAAAGAAGTGATAAACGAAAATTTGACTTGTGAAGAACATGAGGAAGCGGATACAAAAATCGTGTATCACGTTTGTCAACTTATTGAACGATGTCGAGTGACGATTCGCTGTTCTGACACAGACATTCTCATAATTATGCTGGGAAACATGGAATTCGTAAAAGTTCCGGTAGACATCTCGATGGACGTCGGTATCAGTAATTCAAGGCGTTATATCAACGTTTCTCGACTGCATGGGGTATTAGGACCATCATTAGCCAGATCATTGCCCGGCTTTCATGCAATGACTGGCTGCGACTACAATCCCGCGTTTTACCGCAAGGGAAAAAAGAAACCTCTAACCACACTCAAAAACTGTGTACGGTACCAAGAGGCTTTCGGAAAATTGGCTCGATTCAAAAAAAAATCAACGACGTTGATACGGCGAGAACGGAAATGTTCATGCAAACGTACAAATTAAAAGCGCACGAGTCTACGCTCGCTTTGAATTTGTCAAATTACGACGCTTGTAATCTGCCACCGTGCAAAACAGAACTCCAACAACATCTATTGCGAACGCAATACATTTCAGAAGTATGGAGTAACGCTCACAAGAAATGTCCAACTACATCTGACCCCTCGAATTTCGGATGGTACAACAACGAGGGACAGTTGGACTTTGTGTGGTTCACCGGGAACCAATTACCAGATCTGGCCGACATTATATTGGACGATGAGTCATCAACACCCACCGAAGGTATTTTTGTCATGGCCTTTACTGTAGAATTTTTATAATGTAATATATATTTTACAGAAGAAGATATTGATGATCCCTCCGACGACCTTCATAGCGAAATTGAAGACGGAAGCGACGATGACAATGAAGACGAGTCAGATAGCGATTGAAAATTGAAATAAATTTGTGCGATTGTCAATAAACAGTATTTTTATAACTTTATCCTCGTACTATATTCATTTCGTACAATTTATTTGGAAATTCCTCCAGTGTTTCAGTTCCACAGATTCAGGTAAGCTGGTAAGAATCGAATACAGCTTCCTACTTTGAATTTGAAGTAAATTATACAAATTGAAAAGTTGTCTGATTAGTCATATGCTACATTCAATTTGTCTGAAATCATTTTTTTCCACATCTGGGCAATGCATTCAATCATTGACGACGAATTTCAGACATATTGCTATGAGTCACTTAGGTCAGATTTGTCGACATTTTCGAAATGCTACAAAAATGTAAGGCGACATGTTTTTTGTCTTAAAATTGATTTTTCCGCATCAATTGACCCGACTTTACCTATAAAAATGATTTTCAGACGGGCTGCTGTAAGTTTGTTTTTTTGTCTCATTTTTTATTTTTTGAATTGGTCTCCTGGGTACGCGCTACAATCTGGGTGTCTGAAAACTGTGTTATTGGTATCTCAGGGCTATTATCTAATTACATTCCGGAAATCAGACGGGCCGCTATGAGTCACTAGGTCAGATTTGTTGACATTTTTGAAAATGCGCTCAGATCAGACGCTACGCGCAAAATGTCTGAAAATCGGATTTCTGGGTACGGGGTCATATAATCTATCGATTCCGTGCGGTTTTAGCCGGGACGCTATGAGTCAAAAATTTTGGTTGCCATCTCTCGTACTATATGGCACCATACTCAGATTCTTTGGCCACATTACCCGAAGCGACAAGTTAGAAAAACTGATGGTTCAGGGAAAACCTGAAGGCAAGAGAAGGCGCGGTAGATCCCCTAAGCGCTGGTTAGATACCGTTGAGGTGCTCCTGGACACAGACGTTGAGCATGCCGTCCGATCAACATCTGATAGGGAGGAATGGCGCAGGACAATACGGCGGGTTACGGCTCGGTTAGACAGCATGGCATAATCACTACGCGTCTGTCAAGACGGATAGACTGGAGGAGGAGGAAATATGTTCCAATCATTTCCTAAGCGATTTACTTCACCTATTTCTGAATAAAACTGAATGCATTCCTGTTGTGAAATTATCACTGGATTTTTCCTTACTAATTTCTCCACTCCTCCAAAACATCTATTAGCAGTCATGAAGCTATGGCAGCGTACATGGAATGTTATTATAATTTTTGTGATATTATCTGGAGATTTGTGTTCCAGCCAAAATATTAAAGCATGAATAATGTGCACGTTTCTATTTTGCCTTGCGCAATTATCACAAAACAAACGAATCAGGTGTACTCGTGTGCAATCTGATGTATCCAGAGAATTAAACAATACAGAGTCTACTTCTCTTGATCTTTGACCAGCCAAATCTTCAGTCCAAACATAAAACTGAGTTCCTTTGAAGACAAACTTACACAACAAAAAGCGTAAAAGTTTATTCGATATGCATAAAACGCATCCCCTATTAGTATGCGAGGTAGATTGTAATACATAATAATTATTAAAAGCAGAAAACTACATATTACTTTTATGAAGTGTTTCCAACCGAATATTCATACCCCTACATGAATAATGTGTGTTTTATTATCAATGTGTGATTCACACATATTATTTTATTGGATATAGCCGGTTCTGCTTTAAAACTTAAACTTTATGTCGCATTTTAACACAGATATAATCTATTTTACACGGAAATGACTACAGAAATGGATAGAGCTCTATCTGGAGATTATGAAATCGGCAAATACATCATTTTCGGTCAAATAGTCGTCTTGTACGCAAGCTTCTCATTTTTATTAATTATGTTGTTTTCTGAATTAAAAAATTAGAATTTTAATCTTCTTTTTAAATTTTAAATCTATCATTCCTTTATCAATATTAATTTAACCAGATTATATCCTACCTGATGAAATCTAATAATATTGAAGCAGATATAATAAGCTAATTTCCTTCTTTACTGTTCAATATTTACCAGTTAATTTTGGCATCAATTTTGAAATGTCTGCTTTAGTCATTTTTATTATATTATATTATATTATATTATATTATATTTCAATTTCCAGCTTAAATTATTTTGTTGTAATACCGCCCTATACCTGGAAATATTCTTAAAAAAATTTACATATTAGCAGAAATCGGGAAAACCAAAAATTACAAATTTAAAATTTATGTTTAGATACTTGGTCTATAAATTCCAATTTATATTAATTATTAAAGTTAATTTTATACAGCGGCTCTTTTGATATCGTTCCCCGTATTCATAAACAAATTTTCATGTTTACATATTTAACGAATCCTTATATGTAAACTAAAAACAATGTACCTACGCTTCCAAGTTACACATAGCTTAATATTTGAATATTTAATGTTAAGGCCTGTCATATGTAAGTTTCGAGTTCATTTATAAATAAATTATGTCCCATTAACACTGACACGTAAATTAAAAATAACCCATTTAATTAAATTTTACTTTTGTACCATTGTTTAAAATTAATTTGAATAAATTATAGGTATTAAACAAATACCTAAGTCAATCTATTGCAAGACTGAATTTTTTCTGATAATTATATTATTATCGCCATTTCGACTTCGGAATTTTTCAATACGAAATTTTTTTCGTTGAGGCCGGTATTTAACTGTGCTTTTTGAAAGCTGTCATTGGAAATAATTTGTGGAAGACTTTGAACGCATGCCTTAATATATTATGAAAAGCATATCTTAAAAAAACAAAAAAAATTTTAATTCAAAAGTTTTGTATAATAAATCAAAAATTTTATTAAAATTCTAAAACACATACAAGTGTTCCTATATTATTGCAGTTAACATTCAGCATGAAGTTTTTCATTTCCTCTTCCCATGTGAGAAATACACTTTAATATTAGTTTTCTGGAGTACAATTCTTTAAATTAACTTTTTAGGTTTATTATGATGATAGGTTATTTACCTAACCATGTAAAAATAATTTCAGTACTTGGTATGTTTGTATGCAAATTTGAAACTCGTTTTAATCTGTTCTTAGTGTACAATTTTGGGAACTCATTTTCATATCCGAGTTTGTTAGAACTTTTATGTTTTTTGCTTATTTAATTTCTGTTTTGATTACTTCCATTATAATAAATGTGAATGTTAATGCTTTGTTTAGTCTGCATCTCTTTTTTACTCAAATTTGTCCAATTATTGATTCAAGTTTATAATTTCTTTGACTGAGTTTACTTCTTCATTTCTTTTTCATTTAAGTTAAATATCGCCCCAAGGAATAAATTTAAAAGACACTAAATAAATATAACGAACAATAGAACTAAAAATGGAATTGGTGTTGTTACTTTGAGCATCAATGTACTACGCAATTTATTCTTTCTTTGCCACAAATGTTGATCGTTACGTGGCCTACAAGAGGCTGTAAAAATGTAGCATAATCGGATCATCAATCTCTTACTCAAGTGAAAACTTGTAACTGGAAACATTTTCATAGAGTTTAAAATGCATGATGAATAAAGAATGCTTTATTTTTTATTTTTCAAAAAATGACTTTGCAGACGATGTTTTCAAACAACCAACCCGTGGTTGATAGATGGACGCCGGATCGAATCCAATAAAAATTCCTATTCAATTAAGTGTCGAGCTTAATTCACCTAGAAAATCTAGCAATAGCGGAATTTAAGAATAATTTTCCCAGCATGAAGTAGCTTCTAGGCTTCAGTTTGATGAGTTGCCTATGTACATAAACTGTGTCAACGAATTCTCATTTATTTAAAATTTCAGGGTTTCTAATTATTTGTCGAAATTAACATATCAAAGCTCTTTGGGTTAAGATCGCTTGTTATCGGTGCTCTATGTAACGTTATTTATGGCATCATCATATATTATCATCATTATTTCATAAAATGTTTGCAATAATAATACTATTTATTATACGCGAGGGTCATAACCTGTTCGGCCTCACTTAGGGGGATCGTAACCATACGTGAAGGTCATAATTCTTCCATCTTCTTCATATACAATTCTATTCGTAATAGATTATCCTAACTAGGCTATTACTGTAAAAGAAATAATTACGTTTATTATTATGTAAGAAATGCGATAATATTTCATTTTTATAATTTTAAATCGGATTTTGTTTAAGTGTAACTTTTCAGATAACTTTCAAGAGTGCTATGAAATATCGACAAACGACAAACAAAAACCATAAAGTGAACATACTTTGCATGTCGCTTTAAAGCTCACAACGCCGAAAGATACCTATTACTCAACTTCATACAAAGAAAATTACATATTGTCAGGCTGAACACTAGAACAAAGATTTGTTAGATGTGCAATATTGAACATAAGTTGTATAACAATTAAGTAAATATGTACTTGCAAGTTGCAAGTTTCTAGATTAACATAAATTACTATACAACTTCTCGCTACAAAATTTAAGGTTTAAATCTGAAAGGTAATAAATCAAAAATCGTTATTGGTATTTCAAATTTGTAAAATAATGTTTTTATGGAAAATTACACCAGCTAAATATTAAATTAAAAGTGAACCACTTCAATAAGAACAAAAAGAACGTCGACCTGATAAAAAGCATATCCCACTTGGATAACAATTCATATTTGTAGAAATACATAACGAAACCCATAAAAGCTCTAATTGCAATTAAAATATTGATGTTTGTCGCACTTTCACTTTGTTGAGCTTCTTAAAATAACGATATTACAAAACCTCTTTCAACTGCAAATTGCGAGTAGATGTTCTTATAATATTAAATTCTAAAATCCCATATACTACCTTTAGTTTTCATTTTAATGAATTAATTATTGTAAAGTTACTTGAAACCAAAATACAAATTTTATAAGTAAATATTCTATCAAATGGAATACGAAAGTGCATAGTAAAGTTATTTTGTGTAGGTACTAATATAAAAAATCTATAAGTTCATTTTCAACATTTATTCGAAAACGTGTTCAAACACTTTTAAATCAGTGGGAAAAAAACAAAGTTGGAAAGTGGGTAGGTAAAAAGTTTCCAAGTACAAAATGTTGTTATAAAAGTTGACAGTATTGACGGTTGTATACGAAAAAATTTCTTTCTTTTCTATATGCGAGTTTCAAACTAACATAATTCATTTTTTTCGCTATTCCTGCTATGGAAATTTTTTTCTCCTGTACGCGATACAACCCTCGACTTTGTTTCGTCTTGTAATTTTTCGTACTCGTGCGGCAAAGTAGTGCCTATTTTATTTTTAATCTGCAATAAAAAACTTTTATATTTGCATGTATTTTAGTCCTCGGAGTAGTCGGAGTCCTCAAAGAAAAATCAATTCTTTTAAGAAAAAGTCTTAGAAAATATATTATATCAAACTGGGAAGCAGTCAATGAACGAATAATTAAAATGAACCTTAACTTATATGGGGATATAAGATAACAATATTCGGAGTGTATTCAGTCAATGACAATACACTGGTAAACGATAATAAGTTTTTTCAACGGATCAATGCGAAATCCAAATAACTGATCATGTTTGGGAACCTAAAGAGCAGAACTGGAAGAAGGACAATAAGGTTGTGGGGCAATTTGAAGAAGATGTGATAAATAATAATGGTAATAGACTGATTGCAATATGTGAGCAAAACCAGCTAGAAATTTTAAATGGAATTTTTCAGGATCTATGGATCCACAAGTACACTTGGACACTTCCAACTAGAGGAATAAAATCTTTAATTGACTATTCAATAATGAAAAATAACAAAATTTAAGTCCAAAATGTTTAGACTATATAGAGGGGCTTCCTGCAGTGGGTAGTAACCACTATTTTTTGTTCCCATAGAGAAATTATAAGAAGAGAAATATATTTAACTTACAAAACTTTAAACATGAAAGTATAAAAATACTTTATAAAAATAGACTAAAAGATAAATTGACAGAACAAAAATTCGATATCACGGAAGAACATTATAAATTTATAAAAGAAAGCATCAGCGCAGCAGCTAAAGAGGCTTTAGAAGTTCTACAAAGAAATAAAGGACCAAATAAACCATATTGGTGGGACTAAGAAATAGAATTAGATATAACAAACAAGAGCGCAACGTATAAAAAGTACTTGAACATCAAAAATAACAACGAGAAACAAACAAGCCCAAGCCACATAGAAAATGCTCCAGAATAAACACTTTCTTAGGGGAAAAAGTACGGAGAGTTGGAAAATTATCAAAAGTATACAACGAGGATAAAAGAGAGGCAGAATTTCACCGATTACCCTAAAAATTGGGACGAACATTTTAAGAACCTCCTTACAGAAAATAGAACAAAGTTTAAAGAAATGAAAGTTGATAATCTTTCAGTGTAAATTGTAACAATAAGCTTACCAATGATGTTAACGATAAAAGAAGTTAAAGCAGTATGTGCGTTTAAAAAAAATAGAAGAGCGAATGAACTAGGAAATATTGCAGCAAAGTTGACAAACTGTGAACCGGGTTAAATACAAAGATATGGAAGCGGAAAAACAAACTGGATTTAGTGCAGGTAGGTCAATAATAGACCATCTATTTTGTGTTAGCCACCTTATCGCGATAAAAATAGCATTTAACCAGAAGATTCACATGTTGTATATCGATTTGAAGAAAGAATACATGTGCATATGTGGACAACATCAAGACCTGGTTCTGGAGGATGAACAAAGGATTCGGAAATTACGCCACCATGCGGGAAAATTTCCAAATAGCAAGGAACGTATTAAATGAAATTAAAAATACGTTTTTCAGGTTTAAGACATAACAAAGTAAAGTAATTAAAAAATGTATTACAATAAATTTAATAACACATTAAAAACTTTTGCAAACCTTCACCATAAAATGACTTTGAATTTTGAGATATATTCCAACACACAAGCCATGTTGATGCTGGTGGCGCCATCAACGGTAATTTAAATCGTAAATGTTTAGAGCATAAATATAGAAGATTACATAGAATAGAACGGATCACACAGAACGGCACGTGCAGAGAATGAAAGAGGAGAGGATACCTAAACAGAAGCTGAACTGGACGTAGAAAGAGAGGGAAACCCAGAAAAAGTTGGAGAGGTGAGAGAGAAAAAACAAAAAAGAATGGAGATTGGATATCCGAAAACGAAGTAGAACGTAAATACAAAAAACTTGAAAACAATAAATTAACATCGGAAATAGTATAATTTTTCAAATTTAAGTTACACCTAAAGGGTTAACTTTTTCCTGAGCGAAATTTTAATGTATTCTGTAGATTCCTGTTATAATTTAAAACCTGTCTTCTAATACTTTGGAACTGACGTGATTGTTATCTACACTATGCATGCTATGGCTTTTAAATGTAACTTAAAATAAAAGTGTAATTTAAAAGAATTATGATATGTTTTACATGAAAAAGATAAAATCTAATCAATGTATGTAAGCTTGCTTAATAATTTTCAATTAGAAAATGTCATATTTTTTGCTAATTTTCTTTTGTTCAATGATACAGCAAGTACATTTTCAGCTACATTTATTTTATTCGAATTTAATTTCATTTAAATTTAATTAAAATGAATTTTTAAATAGTGTACCTAATATTTTTAGTACCATGCAGTTTTATAAATGTAAAAGTTTTTAAAATGACAAGCCGAATTTAAGTTTTCGTTTGAAAATTTTACATTTATTTTATTGTGAAAATCCAAGCTTTTTTATTAACTCAATGTAGCAATCTAGCTTACAAACATAATAATAGTTTCAGTTGACAATAATAGATAAATATATCGGTGACATGTACAGGATGTTCCAGTGAATACCTTGCATTAGTTACATTAGCTTAAAAGTTTGTATGATTTTAGTATTTAGTACATGATAGATTAGGATTTACGAGTACATTATTAATTTAATTCAAACTGAAATTCAACTCTATAACCACTGAAATCTGTTAGTTACGCCCGCTTGTTGGAATCCTTTTTTTAAATCATTCTTCAGTTCTTTTCTTTTCTTTAATGGAAGCCAATGGGAAGCCATGTAATATAGCGGTGTTGGATAGATACCGGCGCGGTACATCGTCAATCGCTCGGTGTAATTTGTTTTAGAATCTCTGTTGTATGTCAAGGCCAAAGTTTACGGTTGATCCCAGACTTGGATCCAATATATTCGAACTAGCCTTGCAAAGGACTACTTAATTTCAAGCAAAAATTGTGACTTTAGCGGTAGGGTAGGGTGGTCAACAGTGGATCGGTGGTACACAGTGAAACACTCATTTATTAGTTAAACCATTGTATGTATGCGCTTGTGCGAGATGTACGTGGTAGCCAATGTGATCCCTCATTGACTCATTTCACAACTGAGAGGTTCCGTTGATGGTCGGATGTTCACCAGTTACATTTGTGGTTTAAAGCCTCCATTTGTTATTAGCAGGTAAGTCGAACTTTTTGTGTAATTTGATCAGATCTTCTATGATAGAGTTCTGGATGTTTTCATTGTTTTAAGAAATAATTAACGCACGTGAGGACACTTGAATAACAGGTTTTACTCAATTTGTTTTGTCAAAACCACGGTTTGAAAATTAAATGGTGGGTTGGTCTACAGTGGATTAGTGCTACATGGTTAACAGTGGATCATGATCCACTGTGGACCTATATTAGTACCTAGCCAAAAAATTATAAACTTTTGTTTTTTGCAAATATATTTTGAATTACTCGTACTTGAATTACTCCAGAAAGGCGAAATGACGTATTGTGTGTATAATATTTATTATGCTTATCTCACAATGTAATAAAATACCCTGTTGTTTATATTATATATGCAATATTTTCTTATTTTAGATTCTGGTGCCCCTTTGACAGGGATATATTCTCCAGTGATGATTTCTTGCCCAGCACAGTGACAGATCGACCGATTCCAGCCAGCCTGATTCCAGTCCAGTCTGCAATCCAGTCTGAAAATGTTGACCAAACGTCAGTTCCTCCAGTTGATGTGTCAATAGCTACTGTTACTGTTGACGATATTGAATTGACGTTGCAAACACCTGAATTGACTGAAATTCAATCACTACTCGTACAAAAGGAGTTCATAATATTGGCGCAGGTAATATGGTATCACACGATGATGCTGTTGCTGGACCATCCATTTGCAACAGTAATTTTGTATCACCAGAACAATTCAGGCCACTGAAAGCCAAACGTAGAACCAACAAAAGAAAACCAAGAAAGCTAGGAAAAAGCATCATAGCCACCGACACTCCAGAAAAAAATGAAATAACAACGGCCAGAGAAGCAACTAAAAGAAGAAAAGAAGCCAAAGAATAAAAAGTGAAGCGTCAAGTTTTGCAAAGTGATTCTGAAGAAGACTATGATGAAAAAGTATTGTGTCAAGATTCTCACAATGACAATGATTGGTTTGAAGAAGACGAAATGGAAGTCGATGAAAACGTGTTGACTGAAGAACGTTTAGAACAACCCGTAGCTCGTCAAGCAGAACAAGAAGAATTTGTGCTCGTCCTATTTTGTACAAAAAAGCAAAGGGTCTTCTACACTGCGAAGGTTTTGGACACCTTGAACCATAATATGGAATATTATGTCAGTTTTTTAAGATTAAAATTTAAATCGCAGCAACAATTTTGTATGCCAGATGTGCCTGACCTGGCGTTTGTTAAAGAACAGGTTGTAAGATTCATCCTTCCGAATCCAATAATTAGCGGTACCGCTAGGCGACGGTTTTATTATAAGTTCTTAGTTGATCTTTTTCTATTGAAAATGTGCTAATTTTTTTATTTTCCTATATTTTTATCTCGAAAATGTACTTTTCTGTTTCTCTATAATATATTTTTTTCGAAAATATATTGTTTTTCTATATTTTTAGTTTGAAAATCTGATAGTTTTTCCATTTTAAAATATGTGCAATAATCGTGGTGTCTGATCCACTGTTAACCGTAGGCCGATCCAATGTGGACCACCCCTGGTCAACACTGAATCATTATGCACTTAAAATTAAATATTTTTTTCATAGTTTGCTTGTAATACAACTTAGTTTAAATTACCATATTTCGATAAGATTATAGTCCATGTTACTCTACCCAAAATTTCAAAAAAATTCATGTATTATTTTTCAAGATATATGGGTTTGAAAAATTGGTGATCCACTGTCGACCACCCTACCCTACATAAATATTGACTCAGTTTCAGTGAAGATATTTTAACATCATGTTAATCACCTGTCGAAATACATGGGTAGATATTTAGCATTTTCAGTTTTCAGTAATTGACATCAGTTATTAAGTTGTACTGTAACGATTTTTTGAATCGTTACTTTTTCTACTTTGCATTTGACAACTTTAGCGACGCCCTGTATGGTGGATTCATGCATTAATTCTGAGGTTGGCGGTATTGCTGTGTTTTCGATAACGGGGTCGCGATAGCGACTCAAAAGGGAGGATAGTTTTGAAGTGCCGAAGCGGAAGGTCTAGTTTTAGGGGAGCTGGTCAATTCCTGTTTGTGATGGAGCGATAGCCATGAATGGGGGTCAGGTGGCTGTAGTGAGGATTCGTTTTTTGCTTGCGCAATTCTCGTTGGAGGATTTTTTTGTTCGCGTAGGTGAGTGCGATATTTTTGCTATTCTATTGATTTCCGCTCTGGTTTGTCGTCTCTTGACCAAATTTGAGTATATGGCTTTGTCTTTTTTTGTATTGCTTCCGCAATTACGCAATTTGTGCGTAATTGTTATTTTTTTACTCCGTTTGGTACCGAAAATTATTTTCCTGGTGTGTGTAAATACAAGTTTGTTCTGTGTAGTAATTGTTGCCTCATACTGTATGTTTTTTTTATCTAAACGGTTTGTTTGAGCCATTTTTTTGTGTAGTGTTACACAATAATTAATTAATCAAAAGTGTAATACGCACCTAATTAATAAAAAGAATCAAGATTGAATATAACAATAATTAACAGGAAACCCGGACAACGAAAGTTGTAAACAGAAGATTCCCATGTGGTCTCGAGGTGAAAAGACGCGAATGTGCTCGGTCTTCGAAAATTCAATAGTTTGAGTTGTTTTTGATCAACGCCAAGGTTTGAGGATCCTGAAAACAAATAAAGTTGAGTCAATCAATGAACACGTGGTTTACGGCAGAAAATAATTTGCATAAAAGTAAATAAATACTTACTAAGCCAAGTAGAAGAATTCATGGTAATTAAATTTGGATATTTATTTACCAAATGGTATGGTCGATGCACTATAAAAATTAACCAAACGAAGTATGCTGTTAAAGGAAGATATTTCACTACAACACCTCTAGTGAGGTTATGAGAACCGGATGGCGAGGTCTGCATGTAAGTTAAGCGGCCTACTCATTTTTCTATTTAGTGAATCGTAGATGCGTAATTCAAAAACATTGAAATACGCGGGTGATTCGAATTATTGGGGATTAACAAGTAAAACAGTAAACATTATAAGGGTTAATAATTTATTTGGTTTTGAGATTATAACAAAAAAAAAAACTTTGTCTATAATAATTAATGTGTGTAAATAAAATTAATTGTTATTGTAAAAAGCATATCATTCTGGGATTGTTGAAATCCAAACAAAACATTAACTTTCAGGATAATATAAGCCTTCGAGGAATCGACTCCAGAGGTAAGGGGATTTCATGCTCTATTGTTATTAAAGTTAGCCGGCATAATTAAAAAAGAAACGAACCGAAATAAAACAAATATTCAACCTAAGCAAAATAATAATAAAAAAAATATTGCGTAAGTCATTTAATTAACCCGGACATTGCAATATGTTTGGTAAATTGGTTTACCAATCTAGTTTATAGCAGAGTTTATTGATATTAATAATCATTTAAAAATGGAGTTAATGTGAGTATCTCAAGTAATCTAAATTGTTATCTGGAAAAAACCTCACACTTTCAGTACAATAATGTAAAATAGCACTTGATGAAAATTAAAATTCAATTTTAACCATCTTTAATATTATTGCGCGTTTCTCAAAAGTAAAAAATTTTATTCGACTTTTATAACCGCCATTTAAGCTTTGGTTGTTTTGCACATTGTGTTGCAGAAAAATTTTCAATAAATATTAGACCGCCTTCGTAAATAATTGCATTCTATGCCACCTTTGAGAGTTCGCAATTGTAATAAAATTTTACCATTTTCGTGCTGGTTTTATTGACGGTTAACGATTTCATGCTGCTTTATAAATTTATAGAGATTTCTTACTTGAATACTAATATTTTGTATAGATTTACGCAGTCCTCTGCAAGGATTGTAAAACTTCGAAATAAGTTTTAAGCAATCACTCGCAAAACAAATTAATTAATTAAAAGCCATCACAATCTTTAATTAAAAATAACAATTACTACCCGATACGATCCACAAAATCGTCCTTTCTAAATATTCCTTATAAATTGCCATAGCTTTAAACAAATAAACTTAATAGACCTTAAATTACAACTCTCTCTATGTCAAACATATATAACTCATTTCATAATGGAAAAGCAATTCAACTTGAAAAATTAGTTCTATATACTTGCATTGAAAGAATTATTTGTTTTCACAACGATAACGTCTTGATCTAAGGATTAACAATAATCCTACTAATTTAATTTCGCGATTAAGTTTAATCTTCCTTAAGTAAATAATATTTTTAAATTTTTTGATTGGATTTTAAGTTGCCTTCATAATCTTCTTCGTAGTTTCTTAACATAACAAACTTTTGAATGACTATAGATGATAAAAAAGAAACTTGAAGATTATTCAACAAAATCAAATTCGATTTTAAATAAATTTCGTGCTTCATGAATCAAGTTTATTGTTTCATTAATACAATGAGCAGAGAGAAATAACTTTTAAATTAGGTAATTTTCCTACCTTTTGCGTACAACTGTTTATAGTGATTTATTTATTAAATTGGTAATTATAAGTTTTTCCTGACAACTTGATTATGTTCAAATTTCTATTATTTCCTCTTATTTATAGTTTGTCTAATTTTCTGTTGTCTGGCAATGAATTTAAATGTTAAGTTGTCGCATAATTACACTAAATTGTCAAAGTCACGTTCACAACAATATTGTTTACAAAGCAATTTGCTATTAAAAGTACACATTCAAGTTGACCCTTTTAAATTATAGCACGAATTATAAATTTTCGCGGTACTTTTCTGCAGAAATAATTATCTAATTTATCTAAAATAATTGCAATGTACTCGTAGTTTAGTATGTATTACTATTCACAATGTGCAACTAGTAAAGCAATAAAGCTGTATATAAGTCTTCTAAATTACACTATAAATTGAGAAAATTGAGCTGTTTAGTGCAATTTTTTCTTCAAAATTATGTAATTTATTACGAATTTCGAGGAAGCTTTTTCTAACCCAACCAAGTTTTTGAAAATAACAGGCTAAAGTACAAAAAGCTAATTTGTATTCAGCACAAGTAAAGCAAAACAATTGGGTTTCGAGTTTTAAGCTTTGATAATATTAGCTAAAACAAAACGATAAGTAGTCTATAGTACAGAATGAATTGTTAAAATTACCAGTCATTATATAATTTATTACAAATTAATTATGTTATTTTACGATGGTCCTAACTGGTAGTACCTGATTAGTATTGTAATTTTAAAATTCGCATTCCCCTCGTTTTGAAGCCAATTAGCGCGCTAATTGCAATTCTTACACAGGTATTTTTTAAACATAAAATATAAATTCTACCAAAACAAATTTTCCTTAAAATAATTACGAAAAGTTGGCCCTTGGTAAATCAGTCGACCGCGGAAATCTATTTTCTCTGTGCTCAAACTGAATAGTTGTTCTGAAAGCAATAAATTTTTATAATTGCTCCATGCTGTCAAAATGTGTACCTATCTATGATATATTTCTTAATTTCACTTTCCTTCTAAAGAAGAAAAAATTAAAAATAAAATATATGCGTATAATTTAGAGAATTTTAAATAATTTACGGATTGAAATTTCCTCGATGCTTGTATCAAAATTGCAGATTTTATTTAATTTATTAGTGCGAATAATATTTAAATCAAACTTTATTTATAGTAATATTAAAACTTGTATCAGCCGCTCACTAATTCGATATTCCATTTTAATCTAATATGTTGTATGTATAAAGAGCTATTCACATCTATAACTAAGTAAATAATCAGATTTGCACAAAAAGATGCAGTAGCAAACATTTATATTAAATTGAAATTTATATTTTAACAAGATGTATATTTTTTGTGTAATCGTATAATAATATCAATATTATGGTAACCAAGGCATCAACAGAAAACGCATTTTTTCAGCACTAGGGTCGAAAAGTAACTTTATGGTATTGGTACTAAAAAGGAACTATTTTCATTTGTTTAATAGTTTGATAATTGTATACTATTGAACATTATTGAAAAACTTATTGCCCTTCTGTTTGCATTGGTATGCCCATGTTTACCCATCATTCATGTTGATGTCTATGATGAGTATATGAGAGAAGTAAATGTTAAAAATATTTTTTGGGCTTACCTACTAAAAATTTCTATATATTTTAATACAAAGAATATCTACTAAACTTTATTTAAAGTATTGATTTTATTTATTTTCTTACTAAAAATGTTAATGTATTAAATTATTTAGTTAAATAACTCGATTTATTTATTATTAGGTCAGTGCTTCTACGTGATTTTTAATCAAAATCTTGAAAGAGATCGCGAATGACCGAAACTTGATGATTAAGTGTAAAATAATACAGAGAAGTAGAAATAAAATTTTTCGGGATTCCAAATACCCGACAATTTTTAAAAAAAATTAAAAACCGAAAAATTTGTGAAAAAAAATGGCATACTATGCTTATCGATTATCACTTACGCTGCGAAAACTAAGCGCGATAGCGAAAAATTCTAAAGTAATTTTTTGTAGAACATAAAATTATCTAAAATAATTCCCAAGAACAACACTTTAATGTAAGTGGTTTAGGCGTGAGAGTTGTTTGAAGTTGTCCTCGTGATACGTCAACTTGGATATGAAATTGTGATTTTCGCCAATGGGTCAATTTTACTTAAGATTGATAGAAACAACGTAAACGTGAAATTAAAAATCTGAAAAATTTATGGCTTATTAGAAAGCTATAATATAATTTATATGTATTCAAAAAATTAATTTCACCTCTAATTTAATTTTTTATTGGCGCGGTAAAACTTAACTCTATCAACGCCTCATTTTTTTCTTCAATTGTTAATATCTCGGGTAATACTGATCTAAACCGAATGCTCATTTTTGTACTAACAGGTAATAATATTCTCTATAATTTTATTCCCTTGTCGTTCGTCCTTAAATTCAACCGTTCATCAGTTATGGTTAAAATGTGTTCATCCAGAATAGAACAAAGTAAATATCTTCGAAGATATATAATTTTGGAAAAATTCAGGGGTACGTGACCTCACTTGAATTATTGCTCAACTTTTAATGTCAACTGTAAACAAGTGACGTCTTCCGTATCAGATGGATGACGTCATCTACAACTTTTTAAACAGCAACCGGTTTTTTAGATAGCTTTTGAAGAGTTACTAATCTTGATTACGACCACTCAAATTCTTAATAAAACTGCAGTTTACTTCAAAGAGCAACACTCGATCCAAGAAGAAAACCTCCAAGAAGAGGTGGATAAGTGAAAATGGGGAGAGTCATTATAATCGAGAAATTTACTGTAATGTAATACTTTATTTTATTACATATTATTTTAGACCTATTTTATTACACAGTTCTCGACCAAGTTTCACTTATGAGATGTTCTTGTACAATTCTTTTAGGAGCTTAATAAATGATGGGCTTATATTCATGTTGTGTAATTCTTGCCACAGTTCACATCTGAGTACCGAGTCATAGCCTCTTCCAAATCTATAAAGGCCAGGTGATCCTCTCGTCCCATTGCAATTCTTTTTTCTATCAGTTTTTGGAGAATAAAATGATTATTCATGTACATGATCTTCCAGAGACAACACTACTATGATCTTCTCCTATTTTTTCTCTTAATTGCAAATTAATTCCCTCTCTATAAGACTGTGAACTCTCCATAAATTCAAATCTATGCTTCATCAAAAGTTCTCCATAATGATTTTCCCATTCTTTCATATCGATACCTACGTTAACAGAATTGATATTATTCGTTTTCATTCTTTTTATACTCCTCCATACTTCCGTCGATTTTGATCCATCTATTAAGCTATCTATTTGACGACATTTTTAACAGTATTTTTCTTCTTTAATTTTTCTTCTAACATACTAAGTTCGCTATTTTTAATGCTGTATACTTCTCTGCTTTGAATTGTTTTCCTGCTCAACCAGCAGGTCTTCAATTAATTGTCAATTTGATTATCAATTGTGATAAAAATAATGAAAAACGAATGATAAAAATAATTGTTTTTACTATAAAGTACTCTAGGTTACCTAGGGATAACAAAGAAAAGTACAAAAAACGTTTGGTGATTGTACCACCACGACATCGTGTTTAAAAAAAAATCTGAAATCCAATAATAAAAAATTTCATTGAAGTCAATATTACAGGCACTGAAATATTTTTTCTAAGAAAACCCCATATTAGATCTACCACGTCAATTCTTTTTAGATTATTTATTTTACAATATATTATTTTATAAAATTAAAAAAACAATTATTTTACTTGTATTGCTATCTCGGCAGGGCTAATATTTACAGAACAGTCACATTGTCAATTTTATCTCTTGACAGAAAGTCAAGTCATGTGATAGTAATTTCTCGAAAAAAATTTAGGTTCGCAGACCATGCTACGGTCTTTATTAAAATAATAGCCTTACTGGATATGTTAGATCATCACCATCTTCATGCTTTTTATTGTTTGTTATGTCTCTCCTGGTCTGTCCATCTTTTTCTGAGTCGACCCACATTTATTCTGCTTTTCTTATTAGTCCAAGCAAGAAATCGAAAAAATGGTTCGATTTTGCAAACAATCTGGGAAAGTTGAAATTTTGTCTGTACATACACATGTATTTAAGTATTCTAAGGAACTCCTAAAAATTCATTTAAAATCCTCTGTTGGCTTCTTTCCTAATTGAGGATTTTAGTCCAGTTAACGTAGTTTTTCGCCTCTAACTTGCTGATTTTCAATTTTTCGGATAATTCTCATGAGATCAAAACTGAAGAGCATTAAATTATCTATACAAAATAAGGTTTTTCAAAATTTGCGTAGGCTATACGATTTATAACTTAAGATTCAATTCCAGAAAGCTGAAATTCATTTTATTTTAAAAAATACAAATTGGAAATGCGTTTTGAATAATTCGTATTTTGAATGTAATGTTTTTGCATGTAATCTTTATCATCTAAAGTGAATTTTAAAATATTCATTTTATAGAGACTTTTCTTCAATTTTGATCTAATAATGATCGAGTTATAAACGTTATAAACGAAAAACCATGTTGAAGGTACTAAAATTATTAATTAGGGGAGAAGCCGACAAGGCGTTTTTGGGAACTTTTTGCGGACACTCAAATACACAAATCTGCCAAACTTCAGTTTTCCCAAATTGTTTGCAAGTTAAAAGTATTCCTTGCCCGAACTATTGATGAACTTCGACAGTTGCCAAATCGCCTACTCATAAGGATATGGGATTCAAAAACTGTGTCCATTTACAAAGGTGAGATGGAGCAGGTGAAATTAATGTTGTCCCTTCCTTAGCATTACTATACGTTCATAGATGGCCGCAGAGGTAAAACTACAATTTAGTGATTAGGGCATGTCGTTCCCGAAGTTTTTGCAGGTATTATTATCTTTTAACATTCATAACACAATATTAATAAAATTTTATTTTTTTATGTTCTTAAATGCTTGAACAAGTACGCAAACTTGGCGGTTTAAACAAATAACAATTAGATTAAAAATTATGCACAAAATTTAATTATAAGTTGAATAAACATAATATTACACTTACCATTCCAGGCTTATACTTTATAAAAATAGAATAGACGGAATAAGTGCAAATTTAGTTTAATACGCTATTAAATAATTTATAAACTTTGCAAAAGAATGAAATTTGAATGACATAATAAGTTGTAAAATTATTTGTGTTATCTTTATAATCAAAAAATACTTTGAAGTTATCTGTATCTAGCTGAAATAGTAAATCATAATCAATTTCCGTTGTACAACGATGGAATAACAATCGATAGATCGATTCCCTTGCCGACTGCGTAACCCACAAATGTTGCTCCGGTGAAAAAATAATAATCAATCTGATTCCTGCCGGAGAAAGAGCTAATCCCACCGCGGAAGCGGAACTGGAACCGGCAGTTCGTCCGTGCGCTACATGTCTCGATTATAGTCAACTACGGGTAATATCGTAGTCAATTTTTATAACTATACATAGAATTCGAGAAAAAATTCTTCTTAACATTATTTCCTTATGTCCAACATTGAACTTATCTTTTTCGTTATTTATTTATTTATTTGATTTCCTTAAATCACAACAATATTATCAGTAATTTAGTACAAAGCAAAATTTAAACCGTTTTATCAAACGTAACTAAGCATATTTTAATGACCTGTGATATTTTTGTTACTAAGCCAAGATTTGCTAGTTCACATCGTTTCTTCATTAGACTACGTTTTGATTGATGACCCCGACACTTTTAGGGTCATTTGATCTACAAAGTTTTTGCTCATTTTCACGAGCAATTCTATAGAACTCTATGTTGTAGGTACTACCTAGCAACTAAGTATTATTAAAATTCATTAAACTATTCAATTAGAATAATATTGATTAAATAAATACAATTCGCTAAAGCAGATACAATTTGTAAGCCCAATGGTTGAGTTATGTTGACCTGGGGCTACATATTATAATTACAGCTACACAAGGGACTTGTAATCCTGATATCAGTATTCGAATCGTTCTCTGTCCACCCTTCATATCCACTAAAAACTAAACTTTGGCGACCCTATATGAATAGCAAAATTAAGCAATCAATTTTAATCTTGGCACAATACAATGTCAGAACTAAAATAAAAAGTGTCAGTCAAGTCAACCTGCCGTGATTATATTTCTTGCATATTTTTCTAAATTCCATTTAAATGTTAAAAGATTTTCGATAAATTGGTCATAGTTTTGTTAGTGTGAAGAAAGATAATAAAAGGATATGATCACAATGGAAATTAGTGATATTAGTCTCAACTTTTGATTAATGATCTTCTATATATTTAGGTATTTTTCGTTCCAACCAACCCCACAACTTTCGGAATCTCTCTGCAATTAAGTTTATCGTTTCTCTCTTTTTTGTTAAATCATTTGGCTTACTTGCGTTATTTTGTGTTGTAAACCATTAGTAAAAGGAAATATTAGTTCCGCGTTTTTGCATGAACTATTTGGGTATTTGCACTGACACGATGCGTCTACAAATTTAAAAGACACCCACATTTTTGTCTATCCCATTTTATACTTTCAGGACACTTCTCTATTTGCAGTTAAAATTCAGTATTTCGTTACTTATTCTTATTGCACTGTTAAGATTATTTCTTAACGGTCGATGATAAGAAACGAACTGTAAATTTATTTATGTAGCTTTGTTAAATATTCGCTAAAAATGAAGAAAAAGGATTGAGATGTATAGAGGTACATTAAAAATTAGTGATATTACCGTAACTCCTTGATTAATGATCTTTTCCACGAGATATTCGGCATTTCTTTCCCCAACCCTGCAAACGTTCGGAATCTTTCTGCAATTAAGTTTACGGTTTCTTGGTTTTTTGTCAAACTATTTGGCTTTTCTGTGTTACACTGGCTTGTAAACCATTTGTGGGGGAAATGTTAGCGCTGCATGTTGCACAAATTGTTTGATGATGTGCACCATCTCAATGGCTTTCTACTTGGCTAACTTTTAAATTACTGCACTTTTAACTTATATTTGAGCTTCTTAGTATTTCCTAAAACAAATTGTATTTTTAAAAATATTTTGTATTGTTTTCGTTATATTTTAAAAGCGACTTTAAGATAAAAACAAAGTTCAAAAATGTCGTAAATAAAAGTGATTTTGTTTGTAAACTTAATTAACGGTAGGCACATTTAGGTAAAAGTCATGCAGAAGAAAATCAATAGCAAATTGTTAAATTAACTTTTTTTTGTGTTCTGCACAAGCTAATCAATGCTGGAGGATATATAAATTACTCAATGGTTCGTATTTTTAATAAACAAATAAAGCTTAAAACTCGTGTAAGTATTGTAAATAATTTTCAGCGTATCTAAATAGTATAAAATTACTTTTAGCAGAGTTACATAGAAAAGTTAGAAAACCTTATTTTTCCGTTAATAATTTGTTTCGACATCAAACATTTTTCTTTATGGTATGTATCACGGTAATTAAAATAAATATTAGACCTGCAATTTTGTTTGTGCAATTAATAAGGTTGAAATGTAAAAATAAATACACAAAAAGCGAAATGAACATCAAAGTTTCCATAATACATCAGGTAGGATATTAGCTGCAAGCTATTTTTAGTAATATTAAATAATAACAATCTTTCAACATACGTAACTTCACAAATTATTACTTTGTAATATGGGATTTACTATTGATATAAGTATTATTTAAATAAGTCATTTAGAGAAAGGAGTATTAATTAATCTAAAAGGTTTAAAAGTAGAAAATAATGCAGTAGGTTGGTAATATATGGGTAATTTTAAAATAAGTGATAGCTATTACTAGTAATAATAATAATCAGCTTTTTTAACTTCCATTTCGACTTTCGTCGTTTTTTTCTCCATTATTAGACGAGTTAAAATTCTAAGGCGAACTAAACTTTGCTAGACAATTTTATGTATAAGGGTCACCCACAAAATTTTATTTGTAAATATTTTGAAAATCTAAAAGAGCTAAATGATGTAGAAATGGCTATACTAACATAATAATATTAATAAAAATTTAATACTGACTTTAATTTAATAAAACAATTTTTTTTAGATTAAAGTAAAAGTAACTTTACTGATTCTGACCTTAAAACTAAAAACAACCGTAAATTCTGAAATACCAATAATATATACGTTAAATTTTTAATAGTTATTGGTAAGCACATCCATTTGAAAAAACATGCAACTATTTGAAATATTTACTATTCATTTAAAAGGATAGGTTAACCTGACAGTCCAGTTTACCTCGTCCTCCCCTAAATAAATTTTGTCGACTATCAAAACTGTCTTTTTATCCAGCACTTCCCTGATAAAAAATTAGGGAAGTTGCATAAAAAAATTGGGATACAACAGAACAGTTTACATGATGTGTTTCAAATACCTAGAAAAGGCATTTTATAGAGTGCCTATTTAGAATGAAAATTTATAATTACCGAAAAGGAAAATACGAGAAATGTACAAGCTATTTCCTGAGAGCTATATTAAGAGAGAAACTTCTTAATAAAAGTAGAAGAAACAAGTACAAGCTTTTCCATAAGGTTAAAATAATCGTTCTATTGTTTATAGCAGTGATTCTCAACCACTGTGCCGCGGCACTTTTGTGTGCCGCAAAATTCTAAAAGTGTGCCGCCAAATTTTAGATATATAATTATGTATATGTATGGGGGAGGCTTACATCCGACGATGGATGGCATAGCTGTTGATGATGATGATGATGATATGTATAAGATATATAATTTTTAAACTTATCTTTTTCTTTGTGTGCCGCCAAATTTTGAAATCGTTAAAAGTGTGCCGCAACAAAAAAAGGTTGAGAATCACTGGTTTATAGGATAATACAGAGCTAAATAAAAACTAACATTCAAGTGTTTTTAAAAGATTACAATATAAAAAATAATATTAACGAATTGATTTTATAATTTGTTGAAAATATAATCAAGCTATAATTTTAAATATATTGTGGTGTTTGAATAGATCTTTTAATTAAATTTTGTAAAAATTATACAAATTGTAATTTTATTGATAATTTTGACCCAAGGATAAATTATTTTACTTTGATATTTTACTGCCACAGCTTTTAGCTCAATCGAACCGCATTCTTCTTCTTTCGGCTTTACATTCCCAGGGGGAATTTCGCCACATTTTCCAATGTTTTCAGATCCTGTTTGTTGGGGTGGATCAGTCCCCATATTCTCTTTTTTTACATCAATTTATCTTTTTATATTCTTTCATCGGTCCTTGCATCTTCCACTACCCTTTTCCATGCTTTTCTGTCCATCAATTTACTCATCCAGTCACTCAGGTCCATTCGCTTCAGATCCTCAATCGCATCCTCTCTCCATCTTTTCCTCGGTCGCCCTCTCGGTCTGTTCACGTCGGGCTTCCACCTCATTGCTTTTGCAATTGCTCTCTCCTCTTGTGCTCTCTCCACGTGTCCCAGCCATCCCAGTTTTAGGGCTTTCACGTGTCTGACTATATCAGCTTCTCGTATTTCTCTTGTTAACTCTGCATTAGTTCTTCTTCTATATTGCTCTTCTCTCACTTTCACGGGGCCCATTATCCTTCTCAATATCCTTCTCTCAAACACTCTAAGACTTTCCTCCTCCGCCTCTGTCAGGCAGAGTAGTTCCAGTCCATACGTCGCTACAGGTCTAATCAATGTTCTATAAATCTTGATCTTTGTGTTTCGTCCTATGTTCTTGTCCTTCAATAGGTTTTGGTTGCTGTAATAAGTTCTATTGCCTGCTTTCACTCTGTCTTTTATTATTTCTCCTCTTTCACTTTTGTCACTTATCTGTATACCGAGGTATTTAAATTTTTTGACTTCTTCAAACTCGTAGTCCATGATTCTTGTCATTTTTATATCTTCCCTTCTCTTTCTGCTGCATCGCATGATTTTTGTCTTGCCTTCATTGACCAGCAATCCCGCTTTGCGGGCTTCTCTTTCCATATTTTTGAAAGCTTCTACTAGTGCGTTGTGTGTTCTAGCCATGATGATCACGTCATCGGCATACGCCACTATCTGTATTTCGTTTCTCATTATTTCTCCGTTACATTTTGCTCTTCTCATCACTCCTTCCAGCAATATGTTAAACAGGGTGGACGACAGCGAATCTCCCTGTCTCACTCCACTGTTAAATTCAAATTCTTCCGTGTTGCCCACTCTTGTTTTCATTATTGCAGTTGTTCTGTTTATAGTCATCTGTACTAGACGTATTAGTTTTTTTGGGATTCTCCATATTTCCATTTCTTTCTTGAGTTGGTCTCTATTTACTCGATCGAAGGCCTGTTTGAAATCAATGAACAAAGCTTCAATGTTTATATCATACTCGTGTGCCTTTTCCATAATTTGCGTTACTATGAATAGAGCATCGGTCGTTGATCTTCCGGGTCTGAAACCTTGTTGGTAGTCTCCTATTTCTTTTTCCGTGTATTTTTGCAATCTTACATGTATCAATCTTGTTAATATTTTATATGCATTATTAAGCAGCGATATTCCTCTGTAATTTTGACAATCTCTATTGTCTCCTTTCTTATAGATCGGGATCAGACCCGCTTCTCTCCATTGATCTGGCATCTTCTCATCTCTCCATACTTTTACTATCAATTCGTATATCTTTCTCATTATAACTTCGCCTCCTTTCTTTATCAGTTCCGTGTTTATGTTATCGGTTCCTGGGGCTTTGTTGTTTTTCATTTTCATTACTGTTTCATAGTATTCTTGGTAGTCTGGTTCATTTTCCATTTCCAATTCCTCTCGTTCTTCCGTTATCTCATCTTCAATTTCTCTTTCTTCTGAATTTGAGTTGATATTCAGTAATTCTTTGAAGTGTTCCATCCATCTATTTTTTATTTCGTGTTCTTCGTATTTTACTTCCCCATTCTTGTTTCTTAATCCTCTTACTTCACTTTGTATTTTTATTCTTTGGTTTTTTATTTTTCTGTATAGTTCTCGCGGATTTCTGTGGTTCTCCTCAATCTCTTTCATCTCGTTCTCTAACCATTGTCTCTTCTTTTTTTTGCATAGTTTTATTGTGTTTCTTATTATTGCTCTGTATTTTTCCTTATCTACTTCGCTTTGCGTTCGCATCCATTTGATCTTTGCCTTTCTTTTCCTTTCTATTTCCTCACTGCATGCTTCATCAAACCATTCCTTTTTCCTTTCTGTTCTCTTCGTTCCTATCGCTATCTCTGCTGCTTTTGTGATGCTTTCTCTTATGTTTGTCCATTCTTCATTTATTTCTTCCTTTTTCTCTTTGTTGTCCAGTTGTTTTTGCAATTCTTGTATATATTTTCTTTGGCATTGATCATCTTTTAGTTTTTCGATCGCCGCTCTTTCATTTCTTTTTTCTTTCTTTGTCCATATCTTTCTCTTTTTGGTATTGTTTATTTCCATTACCACCAAGTTGTGATCTGTGTCGGTGCTTGTACCTCTGTACGATCTTGCGTCGCATACTTTAAAAGTTCTTCTCTTGGACACCATTATATGGTCTATCTGGTTTCCTTTATTTGTGCCTGGTATTATCCAGGTCTCTTTATGTTCATTTTTGTGTCTAAAGTCCGTTGTTACTATTCTCATGTTGCATATCTCTGCTAGGTTACTCATTATTTCCCCGTTTTCATTCGTCACTTCATGGATTGTGTTTTTTCCCGCTACGTTTTTGTTATATTCTTCTCTTCCGATTTGCGCGTTGAAGTCGCCCAAAATCACCAGGTCATCTTTTCTTGGTATCTTCTCATATAGCTTTTCTATTTCCTCGTATGTCTCTATCTTTTTTTCTATATCAGCTTCCTCCGTTGGTGCATACACGTTCACAATTGACAGAGTCTTCTCTTTTTCCTTTATTCTGATATATGCTATTCTTCCATTCACTGGCTGGAAGTCTATTATGTGTTTTGCTTTGCTCTTTTCAATTATAAAGGCTACTCCATTTTTGCCTTGTTCTTCTTCTCCGGAGTACAATAGTGTGTGTTCTCTCATTTTTATCTCTCCACTCCCCTTCCATCTTATTTCCTGTATAGCTGCTATTCCCACTCTGTATGTCACCAGGTCGTTTGCTATTTCGTTCATCTTTCCTGGGCGTAGCATCGTTCTTATATTCCATGTCGCTATTCTTTCTTTTTGTTTCCTCTTCTTCTTATTATTTTCCTTTCTTTCGCTCTTTTCTCGGTATCGCTTATCCCCTTCTCTTTCTCTTTCACTTCGCGGTTCCTTCTTTTTTGACTCATCATTCAGACTAAATGACACTGCATGAGTCGGGACAGTATCATTTCTTCTTTTCGTTCTTTTCATTACCTTACTCGTTTTACCATGTCCTCGCCTGTTCGTTGTCGATTCATCATGCAGTTCATTTCTGTTCAGTTTTTTGTACCAGGGTCTGGCTCATCCGTTTTCTTTTCGATCAGTTTTCTGCACTGCTGATCCCAGATTACAACCTTTCCCGTCATGACGAGTTTCAGGTGTCCCATCTTTGCTCTATTACCCTTTTCTCTCTCCTGTCTTGCCCTTTCTCTGATTTCCTTCATTATGCTTCTCTCCCTTGTTGTAAGATCACTGTCCATGTATATTTCGCTTCCCGTCAGCTTAAACTTGTTCTTCAGTATTTTCATTTTGTCCTCCCATTTAATCAGTTCAAAGATACATCGCTTCTCGCCCACTTTATACGCTGTACCTATTTCTACATCTGCTCCCATTTTTTCCGATACGATGTTCTTTATTGCCTCCTTTAATTTCTGGGGGTCCTCCTCGTTGATTTTTATTCCGCTCATTACAATATTGTTACGTATTTTCTGTTTTTCTAGTTTTTCCAGTTTGTCTTCGAGTTCTGCGCTTCTTGTTTCCAGTCTTCCGATTTTTTCTTCCAGCTTCTTTGTAGTATCTATTTTTTCAGCCTTCATTGTTATGACCTCCTTATCGGTCTGTTCCGCTTTCGATTTGACCTCCGTAACTTCTTTTTTTAGGTCGCTCATATCATGTTTTATTTCATTGATTCTACTTTTGATCTCGGTCATGAAGCTCGCCATCATTTTTGTGAGGTGGTTTATTTTATCTTCCATCCTGGAGTTTTCTTTGCGCTTTTTTTCCTCTCTATACGGTTTCCTAGTATAGGTACCACTGTAGTCTTTTCCCTCGCTTTCGCTGCAGTTTGACTCGGTTGCTTGTGCATTTGGCGATCTTCCCGTTTTTTTGCTACGTCGGAATATATCATACGAGGCTAATCTCTTCTTCCTACACTCATCCGTGGTTGACCCGTCGCTATGTTCAACACCCTGTCCTGTACCTGTTGATTTTCATTTGTAGACATTCTGCACTTAAATGGTTTTTCACTTTGTATAAATGTAAATGGGCAGAAAAACCTAGTTTTGGACACTGTGTCTAACTACTTAATTTGAATTTGAGTTCTATATTCTACGTCCCTCGTGCGCACAGTGTAAGCGTCCGGTTCAACACCTCGTAAACACTTACACTACAACTGGACGTTATTCGAGGTTACTCGCCTTTTCAAGTCCTTGTTTCTTTACACTTCTTTGGTTGGTACTAAATGGTTCCACCGAAAGTTACAATCAAATCTAACCTCACTAATTCCACGTTTGATTTCAAAAGATCGCTCCTTGTTCAGCCTCTTCGACACCAATTCCCCGTCCGTCCACTCTTCCTTCACCTTCTCGAAATATCGCTTCAGATTCTCTAAAATTTCGCTACCAAACAACAAAATCGAACCGCATTGACCTAATAAAATATACGCGTTCCACATGCAAAATTATACAAATCAAATTTACTCTTTATAACACCAACCCATGTTTTTCAAAAATACCAAATGAGGACCTCGTTTACGAATGAAAGACAGAACACAGCATATAAAGTAACAAGTTGTATTTTAACAATAAATAAGAAAATCATAAAAAATGTTTCTTGATTTCAGAATAAGTAAGCCCGTTTACAAGTTCCGCCATTAGATTAAATTTACGTTACATCACACAAAAACAAGGGATAAATCTTCATAAATGACCTCGTTGATACGTGAAATTTCCATACAACTCCAGTAATACTCGGGTATGACCAATACTATGCATAAATTTCTAGGTCTAACATCACCTCCAAAATGCAGTATAGTTTTTCTTCGTTCAAAAGATTTTCCAATATCCGAAGTTTGATTTCTGACCAATTTTTGCATTCCAAACCCTTACAGTACATATTAAAAATTACCACTCTTTGCTTGATATTCCTATTTAAGTTAATTTTTATTTTTGTTGAAAACATAGAATATCATATTTGGTGTGATGATCTTGCCTGCCAAGGCAAAATAGTAGGTATATGAGAAAAATTTCAAATTTAGGGTTTTATAATTTATCACATATACTATTTTCATTCTGCTCTTTCTAGTGCTGTAGTCAGTTTTAAGCTATGTTGACTCTTTCCTATTTTAAATCCATGGCAAACGGTGATATGCTATTGATTGTCGGTTGTTTTAAAATGGCAAACCATTATAAGCGACAAACTTTCCAGAGGTAGAATGAAATATATAAGCAGATACAGTTTATATCTTTTCTTAGAAACCAGATCTCTATTTAAATTCTTTTGGTGTATTTACTTTTTAATTATGCCAAACAATAACAGTACGGCAGCCATAAAATGTTAAACCATCATTTACTCTAAACTACATTTTTGCAGTTATACTGTTTTGCCTTAGCAAGCAAGTGATAACTAACGTATCAAAAATACTAAATATCTTCTCATCTAAACTTTATTAAATAGCATCTTCATATTTCGGATGGAAAAACGATTTAGCACGGTTTGAGTCGTTCTTCCACCTGATTCCTCAATTATTGTCAGCAGTTATCCTTGATTTACAGTAGATATTATATTTTCGCGTTTTAGTACCCATTTTATGCTTTTTGACTCAATTTTCGTATAACGCTAAAATTTTGACTACAAGATATTATATTGTATTACTGGTAATACAACACAAGATAGGAGAAATAGCTGGGTTTTGATCCTGCTGCCGTTTAATGTCCTAACCAAGAAAAGTATCTATAGGTCAAGAAACCTTGAAAATAGGAAAAATTTGAATGCTCATTTACAGATTACATTTTTGTATTTACAAGTAATGTAAGAAAATGCCCAGTGAACTGACGCATGACGTGAAAAGCGCTCGAATTTTTGTCACTTGTTACCAGTGATTCCTGTCGCCTCAGTTCGGTGGGCGCCCTGCGTAAGAGATCTTCAACATAACGTAAACATTTGGTTAAAGCACCTCGAGGTAGGGCTATATATTATGTAGATACTCCAGTAAATATGTTTAGGCAGCATGCGAAGAAGACTTCAGTGTACAATCACAGCAGTGTATATCACTTCAATAGATGAGATAACTTCTACAGCTTCGGGTATAGTGAAAATAGAATTAAATAAAATATGGTGGGTATTATTGCATTCTAGCACAGAAATTGAAAATCTTATAATTTCATTGATGATGAGCAATCACCTTATTAAATAAAAATTTTCATGAAACTCTGAAGCAAATTGAAAAAATATCAAAACCTTTCTATCGCACAAACAGATAGAGGAAAGACGATCACGATGCGCCGTTCAGTAGCGATCAACACGACCATTATATAGATAAGCTATGTAGTTAACTATTTTTTAGCTACTTTGCTATTGCCCAACTCTGAATCGCACTGTAGATTGTAATTCACTTGAAAAGTCATAAAAGCTTGTTACTTTTTCTAATAAAAATTCGATTATTTGACTGAACAATAAGAAACACAAACGTTATTTTGTGCTATGTGAAGACGTTAATTTCGACTTCCGATTTGATCGGAATTGAATCAATTCAATTGATACTAACTATTTAATTTTAAATGGGATCTTTGAACATCTTCGCTATTAATCGGGGACCGGCGGACCGGTAAGGCCGCAGTTGGTTCTGCGATATTCAACCATTAGCAGATCGTTATTCCTGGCAATAGTAAACTCGAAAAGAGAACTGCAGTTGATTTTACCATTAAACAGTCGTTGAAAGAAACAAACGCCGAATACCAAATAAGTATATTGTCTAATGCTTGAAAGGTTAGAACAAATGTGCTTGGCAAACATACTTATTATAAAAATTGCCCACAATTAAATTTAAATAATTTGGGTTGCATTTTCAGTACAAGAATTTTATAAGAATGTTTCAATTAAAAACATACTCAAAATATTTTATTATAATTTTACTTTACATCATAACACTGCAAATGTGCTCTAAAGGAGATATAGAGAAAATTATAAACTTCGTACTTACTTCCTATAAAACTTTAAACTTAAACAAGCTGTGTAAAATAATAAATTGTTTTTAAAAACCTCTTTGAAATGTTGATCAATAAATATACAAAAGGCTATAAAAACATTTTCTAAACAAATCAACCAAAATCACCCATCTCCGGTTGCTCATTAAAATGTTTTTTGTTGTTTCTCTTGGAGATATAAAAAGTAATATCAAAAGAATAAATTATTCTGTTAATAAGAGAAGTTAATCAAATAATATTTTTCAAGATAATAATTATGGAATGAACTCGTGTAATTGATGTTGAGACTCATGTTCTTGGCCACTGAAATGATCCTATTTAGAGGAAGTGATGACAATCTCAATAGTCTGTAGCAATCTACATTGATGTAATATAGTTTATTATCATTGAATTTGTGTAGTTGTTACACCACGTTCTGCATCCACGACACCTTTCCAACAGGTAATAAAAGGTTGGCTAGCTCAAAGTCGCGAAGGGGTGGGTTGGTGAAAGGAACGAACGGGTCGTGTGACGGCACGTCGCAAAGCGGGTGTTTCCAATCGACGACCGGGCAATCCTCGATCGCGATTCTAAAAATTGTCAAAATCGGTGTGAATAATTTACACAGGGGGGGAGTTAAGTCAAAATCGATGGGGTTAATATACACGAGGGAGTTTAAATGGGCGCCACGCATACGAAGAAATGAATCTTTTTGAAGGGGACTGGTTATCACACCTTCCAAGCTGGTACGCGACAACTTGATGATCTTACGGCGAACTCTCACTCCGGAAAAACCTCGCTCAATGACCTTACCTTTACAGGAGGCGAACTTTCCGTGGGTGAAAATAGCTAAATAAACATTAACACAACAATAATAATAACACACAAAGTTGGGAAATAATAAAAATGTATTAAATAAAATAATATCAGGGGGGAGTTGACAAAGTTTACACAAGATACTATCAAATTTACATGTCTTGTATAAAAATAAATATGTACAGTTGACGGAACCTTTCAGTGTGGTTTCCGTTGCGAAACTAATATTCGTAAAACAATTACTCTTACAAAAATACAAAAGGTTAATTTGCATGAAAGGGGGGGGCGTATTGAATACAGCACTCCACACCCAAAAATACTAGTTACTTAAGTGCAACTCGATGACATCTAAAACTGTGACTCATAAAATTGATAATGAAAGCCAATCAAAGTGATCGCTCAATTCTTATGAACTTTAGTTGCAGCACCAAACTTAAAATGTTACGTTAAATTACTAGTTCGGATATAAACGCTCGAATGGCGTGGTAAAAGTTACGTTAATAATAGATAATAATATTAAGTTACATAAAAGGTGTACAAAATGGTTGCGATATCGTCTTCCAGGGTTGAACTGAACGTTCATAAACACAACTAATGGTCAATAGGACCAATTAACATCACAATCTTAAAAATATAAAAAAAGGTTTCTTACTTAATTTGGGTGGTTGATGTTCGACCTCTAGGTAAAGTCGATGACGAGTCCTTCAGGAGTGAGATTCGTCTTCAGAATGTAGAATAAATGCGATGTCTCAAACCATACCAGAAGGTCAGCGGAATAACCAGCTCCCCAAAAACTCTTCAAATCGGAAGGTGGTGAAATAACAGGGTGGTACACGCACTGTATTTCGCGATAAAATAGGGGTCTCCGTACGAAATAATTCACTAAGTTAGTTATTCGCGAAGTGACAATTAATTCAAGCCGGCACTGTCTAAGTAAGAAAGGTTAATGTGGTGTCCGATAAAAAAAAGAACGATTGGAATGCACACATGGGTTGGAAGTGCAACACCTGTTTTGTACCATTCGATAAAAGCAAGGCTACGTACTTGTCTTATGAGCGGCAAGCAATAACTCGACGTGATTAAACGTGATAAACAGATGGTATAAAAAGTCCGATAATTGATTCAAGGTTTAGTAACAATTGACGATATTAATTGTTCGATCACTTATTAAATATTAGCAACAATTGACGATATTAATGTTCGATAAAATATTGAAGGTTTAGCAACAATTGACGATATTGATGTTCGATAACTCATTAAATATTAGCAACAATTGACGATATTAATGTCCGATACAATATTAATTGTTTAGTCACAATTGACGATATTAATGTTCGATAAAATATTAATTGTTTAGTAACAATTGACGATAATAGTGTTCGATAAAATATTAATTGTTTAATGACAATTGACGATATTAATGTTCGATAGTATATTAATTGTTTAGTCACAATTGACGATATTATTGTTCGATAAAATATTAATTGTTTAATAACAATTGACGATATTAATGTTCGATAAAATATTAATTGTTTAGTCACAATTGACGATATTAATGTTCGATAAAATATTAATTGTTTAGTCACAATTGACGATATTAATGTTCGATAAAATATTAATTGTTTAATAACAATTGACGATATTGATGTTCGATAGTACCTGCAGTTGACACACACTAATTTTTAGCACAAATGACTTGTATTTATTTAAGGATCTCTAATAAATGTGAGACCTCGGTATTTAATTCCGCTTTTGGAAGCGCTACGATACGAAAAGGTAGTATCGGATTCTAAGTGAATCTCCCCGAATATGCAATTTGTAGCTCAATTTATGCATTTTCCCTACTATAATTTAGGATTTTTCCCACTTACTGATTGATTTGGAACCTTGTAATTGGGTCCTATAAATTTAGAAAGAAGGGAGACGCGATTTAATTGGACAATGCCTAGAGTGTGAGAACACGCTTTCTTCTTTCTCCATGTAAAGTGTATCGAGAAATTTGGTACGACACGTGCGAGCAAAACAATTTTTTGCTCGTCTGGTTGGACGAAAAGGGTCTAACTTTTGCACTTTTTACTTGTTTTTATCGAAGTCTGCAATTGCGAAATCGCTATCCTTGCCATGTTAAACCCGAGCACATTTGGTTGCTTATCTGCACATGGTCGAGATAGCAAAACAAAAGGCATTGATTCTCACGATTTTCAAACATGCACGTGTGTGTCCTTGTATTGACGACTGGCTCGTGATTATGGATCGTATAAAAGTGTCTCTCGATCCTACCTAAAATTTATAGTAATGCATTTGCATGCATTGACGTTTAGTTCGCAACGTTATAGAATGATGGTTTTCTTGCTGATGGCGTGAATCTACGATGTATGCTACGTCAACTCTATAAAGATTGTGTTAACTACCGCATGGTTCATGGGACGCGAATAAAAATATTATGAACATACTTTCCTACCTCTACAGTTCTTAAGACTATTATACATTTGCAAAACGTAAATTTTGTTGGTTGAGCGTATGTTTCAATCTTTTAATTTACAACCCGACCTAAAAATGTCTTCTAAAAGAATAATTTTCACCGGATCGATTTGAAATTTAAAATATGAGTTCCATGGATTGTAAAAACAAAATCTAAGGGTGCGCCCAATGCGCGTAATAAGGTGACATAGTAAGGTCGCACCTTTACCCTATGCTGGGGTTCATGCACACACCGTAACGTGACGCTTCGCAACGTTGCGTGATTTCAATTGGCTAAGTAGTGTTTATGTTTCCTGTTGGTCCAATCAGATATAGGAAACCTGTTGTTGTGTCACGTTACGGTGTGTGCATAAACTCAGTTGTACTTTCAACCTTATTTGTTACTGAACTTGTCTATGCGAGAATTCTTCAGGATGTATTCAAAGTCCGTTCTAACTAGGGTACATAGTAATTGCAAATAAAAAATTTTCAAACAAAAATAAAGAAAGAATACTTAGTATAGGGTGTTTTTTTAGCTGCATGAGATCTTTCAATAGGGATATTAAGTTTTAAATGAAGTTTGTCAAAGTGACAGTTCTTTGACATTTGCGTTCAGAAAGGTTTGCCATTTAGTCATGAATAAATTAACACTTGAACAACGCTACCAAATTGTGGAAATTTATTTTTA
This sequence comes from Podabrus alpinus, assembly GCA_932274525.1. NCBI lineage: Eukaryota > Metazoa > Arthropoda > Insecta > Coleoptera > Cantharidae > Podabrus > Podabrus alpinus. The sequence continues at coordinate 31,472,318 of OW026451.1, forward strand.
TAGTCAGAGTTGCGTTCGTGAAACTTATAGAGCTCTTCGCCCATTTTATGGTCGACATAATCGATCTTCTGAGCAGGTTATTGGTGCGGCGATGGAAAAATTTCGTACCACTTCTTCATTGCATGATGTAAGACCACCAGCAAGACAAAGAAATGAGCGTACCGAAGAAACTATCGCTTCTGTCAGTGCAAGTGTGCAAGAGAACCCAAACATTTCAATTCGCCATCGTGCTCAACAACTTGGGCTTTGTCCGTCCACTACATGGCGAAATTTTACATCAATATCTTGGTTTACATCCTTACAAGATCCAATTGTTTCAAGAATTGAAGCCTAATGATCATCAATTGCGTCGTGCGTTCGCAGATTGAGCTCACAACCAATTGGAAGTGGATCTATATTTTTACTGTCAAATTTTGTTCAGTGACGAGGCAGATTTCTGGTTTAATCGGTATGGGAACAAGCAATATTGCAGTATATGGGCTGAGACCAATGCGGAACATTATTTTGGGACTCCATTGCATCCATTAAAATTGACTGTTTGGTGTAGAATACACGCCAACGGCATCATCGGTCCATATTTCTTTCGAAATGATGAAGGAGCTCCCGTTACGGTGAATGGTGTGAGATATCGACACATGCTCAATACATTTTTGTTTCCAAAAATCCAAGAATTAAACATCGAGAACTTATGGTTCTAACAAGATGGTGCTTCGTGCCACACAGCCACCGAACCATCGATTTATTGAAAGGACAATTTTGTGGCAACATTATTTCAAGAAATGGTCCTATCAATTAGTCTCCAAGATCGTGTGATTTGACGACTCCAGATTATTTTCTTTCGGGGTATGCTAAATCCATGGTTTATGATAACAAACCAACAACTCTGGAAGCATTGGAAGTCAATATTCAGCAGGCCATTTATGAAATAAGACCAGAAATATTGGAAAAAGTGGTAAAAACTTGGACTGATTGGATGCTCTTCGTAACGATTAGTCGTCGTGGTCACATGCCGGAAATCATTTTCAATTCATAGATTCAAAAAATGGCATTAAATTTACATTCATAAAAAAAAATTAAAAAAACATCCCATCAATTTTTTAATGTTTTATTTCAATTTGAAGTTCTCATACAGCTAAAAAACACCCTATAAAATAAGTATAAATAATATTTGCATATCTTTCGGTATCGTAATGTAATATCCTTAAAACCCAATGCAATATATTATTTGCTCTAGTGACACAGTAAAGAACAAAACAATATGCAAAATGAAACAATTCGAAACACTTCACTTCAACTAAATTTTTAATTATGTTTCAGTAAGCCGCCACATTAATTCTGTATAATAAAGTTTAAACTTGAATGTCGACTAATATTTTACTAACGTTTGATGCTAACTTATTAACCTACCTGATATAAATTGGATTGTGTTTTTATAATACAATAAAAAGGTAGCGTGTTCAATGTAAGGAAGCTATGGACCCAATTTTAATGCCATTGATGTTAAGGTTTTTCATTTTCATTCTTTTTGTTCCACTCTTGTGTATTACAAACAATAAGCATAACACTATTGTATGTAGGTTTTCGTAAATTTCTCATTAAAAATAATGGAAAGCATATGCATGTTCAGCATGAGACATCTTTCGCCTTTGGTTTAAACCATTCGCTAAAATTGCCTTATATTGCACTATTTATACTTGGTGACTAACTTCTAGTATATTATTAAACTAAAACCGTGAAAACCTGTTAGTATATATAGTATGTAAGTACTTACATTTTTTATATTTACTGGGTTTTTTGCCAAGTTTTCCAAGAATGAAGTGTGAACAAACTGATTTTCCAATTTTTGTAACAACGGTAAACAAAATAACGATTCAAAAAGTATCACATTTTTAAATTTGTACACCCCAAGTTACTCTTGATGCAATCCAATGCAATCTCGTTTAAAATATAGTCTCTGTTGTATAATCAATAAGCACGAAGTATATTCAACCGCATTGCTTCATAAAATTTGACTACTATTATTAAATTTTAATTATCTTTCTATATGCATTAGTTCATTGTGCAAAAATTTTCTCAAAACAATGTACCTATGTATAAATAAACCACGTATTTTTCAAGAGCTGTTTATGAATTTAGTGTAAGTGACTTTGTTTGTAACTCAAAAATATTTCCATTATTGACTTCATTTTAGCACAAATGGATGCAAAAACGTTCTGGGAACGTTTAGAAGTATAAGTATTCTATAATTTTTTATTCAAAAAAAATTCATCGAGACGAAACTTTTATATTTTTCAGTAATATTTGACGGTTGTGGAATTAGAATTCAAACGGTTGTTGCGTCGGGCGACAAGCCCTTGTAAATTTGACACGTCTTATGAAATATTTTCAAGAATGGCTAACTTTTTGTTAGTTTGTTATGGATTTTTATGATACCTACGTGTTAATGTTTATTAGTTCAATGTAAAAATGTAAAGATGAGAAAGATGATGGCCTATCAAATTTTAATGTTACACTGTGGTGGACAAATCATTTTATTTATAATTAGAAATAATCAGCCATCAGAAGTGTCGAACGACTGAATTGGTTTTATGAAAAATTTATTTTACAAATTCACAAAAAAGACGACAAAGTTATCGCTAGACAATATCACACCGAGGTCGAGCCATCCAGAGTACTAAATTTCATTTCGAATTCGAGTATTCAGACTGGTACAAAATAAAGGTACAACTTTAAAAAATGTTTCAAGTGAGAAAAAGATGTTGAAAATTTAAAACATTTTGCTTGTTACATTAATGATTAATATTATTTTTATTTATAAAATTTGATATCAATTTTTTATGACTTTCTGTGATCAATTGGCCAAATTACGAATCTATTTAAAATTTTAACAGTATTCATTATATTTTACGACTATGTGTCTTCAATACACTAACTTTAATCTAGGATTCCAACAATACTACTTGGACGAATATTTAAATATTTAAATGAAATAAAAGTGTTGCCTAAAAACTATTTTAAAAAGTACTATAAATAGTTCACCAGCCAATGAGGCCAATGATCCTTACAAAACCTGTAGAAAAATGTTAATATGGACAAAATAATTGTATACCAAAGAAACCACAAACGTGTAAAGATTTCCTCTGTTCGGAACAAAATAGCATTATCTACACATGAATCGCCAAAATAAATGAGACCTAGATTAGCTAAGAGGAATCTAACCATCCGTCTTCCAATACTGTAACAACCATAAACTATCATCTGTTAAATAAAACAGATAATAACAATACCCTGTAAATTCATTTTTCGCAAGCCACACTGACTACAAATATCTCCTTTACAAATATAAAATCAAATACGTTCAAATACTTATCCTTCCCAAGTAGTCTCAAAGTCATATTATTTTAATTTTAATATTTCAATTTTTTATGACTTTTTTAACTGCTTCAATCGGGGTATTTTTTTAACTTGAAAAGTTCTTATAACTTATAATATAATAAAATTGTTGAACTTTACTCTATTTAAATTTATTATAATCGCTACTTTGATAACCTTAAATCGTTAATTGTGTCTAAGAAAAATTAATTATTATTATGGTATTACTTATTTAGTATAAAATAATCAAAATGTCATTGTTTAAAAAAAATGCAATAATTATAACACTGTTATCATATCTTATTCATGTACATAGAAAGTTTTTGCATAACAACAAGTTAAAGTGCATTCAACCGCAAAATGCTGCTACGTTATTATTGGAAAATATGTTTAATCTCATCTTCTATATTTTAATAATTTACATGAAATTAAACTATCGAGAAGCTATAATAAGTATAGTTTCTAGACAAGCCAGAGACGTGATCAAGGTTTTTAAAATTCAGGTTTCATCTAAGAAAATTATCAGCACTATTAGAAAAGTTAAATAGTTCTCATACAATACAGAAATAACTCCACCTTAACTTATCATCCACATAAACCCCCAAAAACCTCACCACCTCTGTTTCCTTCGGGTTAAAGAAGACCATAGTTTGAGCTGTCTATTTTAATCCATCCATTTCTCCGTAGTCTCCAAAATCTTTTTGGACTTTTTGCAGATTCTTTCCTCTGACAAGAAATAACGTATCATCTGTACCATAATTGGGCACAGTGGCTATAAGGTCATTGATATAGATGACAAACAATACAGATCCAAGAACATATCCCTGTACATCAGTACAGAAAATACATAATTCCATTTCACAGTCTGTCTTATGTTACTTAGGTAGGATGACATTAGCGGAATGGTGTTCCAGATTTTTTAGCAGTATTCCATGATTCATTGTATAAAATGCCTTAACTAAGATCCCAGCAGATGATTGATGATTTTTCACCATTGTCATGCGCATCCAAAATGAAACTCACAATGCTATTTATTGCTAACACTAAGATCTATGTTCTCTATAGCCATATTGATATGGACTAAACAGATGCTGCAATTTAAAGTATCTAACAAATCTATAATTCAAACATCTTTGAGATAACTGGTAGAAGCGCTATAGCTTGAAAGTTTTTACACTCGTTTCGGATACTGGGACAATTTTTGCCAATTTCAATTCGACTTGTTAAGAACAATCGCCAGTCTCTTCGATATTCCGTCACGCACAAATTTAAAAATTCTTGGTGTTATACCACATATTATTTCTTCAGATCACTTAGATTTAGATTATAAATTTCATTTTTATTCGTATAGTCGAAAAATATAGATGACCTGTTATTAATAGATATCTTTTTTAAATACTTGACGACTGCACCAGTGGCTGAACCAGACCCTATGCCGTATAACACAGCTGCAGCAACATTTGTGAAATACTGATTAAAATTATTAGCTGATAGTTTGGAAGCAACATGCCTTCATGTAATTCATCGGATTATGTGTTATTATCATCTTTGTTCAGTGACCTTAGCTATTTTTATTGTTTTGTAATGTTTTTGTTTTTGAGTGTGAAAAGTTGTATCGTAAATGATTTAAGCAAAAACCACATTTCAGTCATTCATATTACGAAACACGTGGCACTTGCGTTTGTTACTCTGGAGGCTTTGTTGAAGGCTGGCCAAGTCCATACGAATTGAGAAAGTTTACTAGCTGCATCGCACTTTGGCTATATTCCAATTAATTAATTGATATTATAATCACCTGCAATGGAAATGTTCTTGTATACATTTTTTCTACTTGAAACAAACTTCAATGGATTGTTTAAAATTTATACAGTGAGCATAATGTTGTTTTTTGATTTAATTTATTTATATTTAATTTATTTATTTATATATTCTCAAGTATAAAAATGTATCTTCAATCTCCTTGATTATTGAAATTGCAGTTTTTGATGTTACCTTTTTAAGAATTATAAATTTTGAAAAATAGTCTAAGGGCGGATTATTAAGTACTTAGAATGAAACAGAGATGTCACCACTCTGGCCAATTTAGTCTTATTTTTGAGAAGTACCAACCTTGGAAAGTTAAAGTTTCTAATTTCATCCATTTATGTCAAATCGTTGAATTTTGATAGTCATTTAAAGTGAACAATTTGTATAAATTTGCTAAAATGGAGAAAAACGAAAATCGTGCAGTTATCAAGTACTTGTATCTCAAAGGCTTAACGCCTTCAGAAATAGTTACTGATATGAACTCAGTGTTGGGTGAATCTGCTCCGTCTACTGCAACTGTTTATAATTGGTATAATGAATTTAAACGTGGTCGTAAAAGCACAAGTGATGAACAAAGGCCAGGACGTCCAAAAGACGTTGTTACTCCAGCCATTGTCAAAAAAATCCATCGTACTGTATTAAATGATCGAAGAGTGAAATTGCGTGAGCTAGCTGACTTATGTGGAATAACGTATAAAAGTGTTTGGGATGTTTTACATAAAACACTGCATATGAAAAAGTTGTCTGCGAGATGGGTGCCGCGTTTGCTTTCAAACGATCAGAAACGCAATCGAATGGATCTTTCAAAGCAAAGTTTGGAATTATTTCAGCGTAATCCCAAAGAATTTTTGCGCCGATTCATAACCGTCGATGAAACATGGATTCACTACTATACCCCAGAAACGAAAGAACAATCAAAACAATGGATGGAAGCTGGTGAAAGTGCTCCAAAGAAAGCAAGGACAGTTCCATCAGCTGGAAAGGTTATGGCAACTGTTTTTTGGGATGCTCATGGAATAGTGTTAATTGACTTCCTCCAGAAAGGAAAAACAATAACAGGGAAATACTATGCTGAATTATTGGACAAATTAAATACTGCTATCCAAGAAAAAAGACCTCATTTAAACAAGAAAAAAATCCTGTTTCATCACGACAATGCACCAGCTCACACATCAAGAATTGCAATGGCAAAATTGCATGAATTAAGCTACGAATTGCTTCCACATCCACCATATTCACCAGATTTAGCTCCTAGTGATTTCTACTTGTTTCCAAACTTGAAGAAATGGCTCGGAGGAAGAAGATTTACTTCAAATGAAGAAGTGATAGATGCAACAAATGCTTATTTTGGTGAGTTTGAGAAATCTTACTTTACCGATGGCATCCAAAAACTTGAACCGCGTTGGATCAAGTGTGTCGACCTAAAAGGAGACTATATTGAAAAATAAAATGAAATTTTCCCAAAAAAATTGTTTTTACTTTCTCATTCTAAGGACTTAATAATCCGCCCTCGTATTATTACTAAATGATCTACATGTTTGACAAACGCAAAGTCCATACCTACGTATTTTACACCAAGGTGACTCGGAAATTTCAGGTGGTTTTAGTGTATGTTTTATACTGGCTCTCGCATATCGTTGACAAATAGTGTATTTGAGCACATATTCTTCCTTCCCAGCAAATATAAAGCTGATTTTGTTCTATTTAGTCTTGAATTTATTCCTTGGTGGGAGTGATGAATTTTTTCTCTATTTGCGCGTATGCTCGCTGTGTTTTATTCAAAGACGTTGAGCAGTAGCTCACTGATTGCAATTATTTGAATGCCATACCACATAATCCATGGCTATTTGGAGTCAACGGAAATACATAAAGGGTTATGTAGATCATAGAATCTTAGAACTGAAACTTTACTAATTTTATTTTTGAAACAATTTTCTTCATTATTACTCCAAATGAATTCACTTTATTTGCTTAATAAAACTTTTAAAATACTTGCTTCGATAAATTTAGTATAATTTCTCCTTATGTAAATCTTCTCTTTTTTAAGACTTTTTAAGACTTTAATAGCATCGATTTTTGAAATTACATTCCGACCGTAATTTTATTAGATCAGTTACGTAGACAAATATCTACCGATTTTCATTCTTGAAAGATATTTGAAACGATCAAATACGACATTCTTATAGGGTTTGCAATATTCTTCAAATTTACGAATGACTACGTTATTGTAATCGTCTTTACTTTTCCCTTGTACATAAACAAATGTGTAAAAAATGTTAATTGTTTTTTCACCCATTTAGTTCAAAACCAATGACACTGTCAATTTACCCGCCTGTTCTCTTTTTTTCACTTGCTTCTCTGTTAAATCTCTGTTTAAACTTTTCCCAGTTATTTGACACATTACATAGGAAAGTCATTCCGTTTGGTATTTTGATGTTGTGATTTTGCTCCATTTTCTTTAAAAATACATATCACTTTACTCATGTTATTGTAATGTTATTTTATGCAATGGCTCGAGCTAAATTAGCAATTTATGACGACTTTGCTGGGACACACGACCTTCTTCATTCTCTCGTAGTGTAAATAAATTCTTAATGTATTCCCACGGTCTCATAAAAACCTCGCATAATATATATGAATTGACAGACTTTCTGGAGTTGCACGTTAATGTTACGTTAAATTTATTAATCTTGTTATCAGGGTATCAAATTGCTACCACTGCGAATTTTGTTGTCTATTATTTCACTTTTGATGCTTCACTTACAAAGTTTGTACGAATGTTTTAATTTAATTTTGACTGATTTGCATAAAAGTTGTATATCCAATAATTCATATCTAAAAATTTTATAAACGTGAGTACCTACTACTAGTAAACATTTGTAAAATTTTATATACATTGCATTTTTATATCTGTTCACATTGAAGTGATTTTAATTTGCAGTATTGACAAGCTATTACATTGTATTATTTATATTCAAGTTTACTTTGTAAGGTATTGTAACATTCGATTGGAATGGTTTATTCATTTCAGCGCGTAGGCATAGAATGTCCATTCTTATCTTTTATATTATCTTTTGTAATGTGATACATTAATAGACACTCCAATTTATTTACTCTTAATTTGTAACAATTATTTCATTTTCGGCATTTATCGATAGCCATTGCACAAAATAGTATAAGCAACTCGAGATTAAAAGTATCGCTCCTATCTCAAGTTGCTTGGTATTGATGGTCTTAAGTGCTGGTCGGTGTGCACTGACCGGTTATACAGGCTATAAAATATAAATTTACAGAATTATAAACTTAAGTCGATTAAAACGTAGTTTTTAGAAAACTGATACCATTCTATTGTACTTTTAGCAAAGCTGTAATTTTTATCAATCTCAAATATTTGGAAGCCGGAGATACTCACATGAAATGCGATATAGATCATTCTACAATCAAAATAAAATCCGGAACGCGAATTGTACATCCCCATAATGGATTTAAATCAGTTTAAATCTCAAGTAGTTGAAATGATTGGAGAAACTTTTTTGACTTTGCCGGCATTCTGTCAAATACTTTGGTATTTAGAAAAAAAAATGAAGCAGGTGATCAATTTAAAATCCAGGAAGTAAGTTAGTTTCAATATCGGAAAAGCACATTGGGAATTCTCTTACAAAAATTATTATGTATATTTATTTTTTTAAGAAAGAAAGATAGGACCACCATCAATGTTAAAAAAGATATTAAGTGTTCCCGAAATTTAACCAGATTAGGAAAATTACGAAGAAGGTTAATAGTTGTGTTTTACGATTACGGTTTACGTTGTTTAATAATGCATTAATTTGACTTTAATTACAATTTTAGATTTTTTATCATATTAGATCCTAAAACCATAAGTTGGCTTAAGTTCCTAGTATCAAGAAATTGATGTTTAACCAACATCACAACGGAAATCTGGTGTACAAATGTTTTGGATTCTTTATAAGTCCCTTGGCATTCTTTGAAATTCTCTTGTCATTCTTTGGAAGTCTCTTGACATTCTTTATATATTCCTGAAAGTCCCATGTTATTTTTTGAAGTCCTAATGGATTCTGTAGACCTTGATGCATTCTTTGGTAATCAATAGCATTCTTTTAAATTTCGTGGAATTCTTTGAAAATTTTATGGGATGTATTGAAAGTTTCTGGTTATATTAAATATATTTATAATATCTATTATTAGTTTTTAATCTAATGAACTTATTATCATCATGTAAAAAGATACCTACTATAGAACTTTGAAATATTTTCATTCGTTCTTTAAAACGTTTCAGTTTTCTATACTCTTAGGTATACTTAGATTTTAAATTGATTTTTTCTTTTAAATTAATAATTAACTTCAAGTTTTATGCAAAAACAAGGATTGCCTTTTCTTGAAGAAAATCTTAATAATATTTTCTTAATAAAATTAAAAATAATTTTACTAAATGTGCAGACTGTTTAGTACTTACCTCGGTATGCTTTGTGTGGTTACCCACATATTCATGGCTCTATGAATATTAATCCTACATCAGCCAGGCCTAGATTAATTCAAGGAGTTAACCCTCTAATTAGTGTTCCCAGATTCCAAACACCATGACTCGCTTTGGTTTAAGTTTCCTCTAAGTGGGAATTATTTTTCTTTGAAAAATTTCCGTGTGCCAAAAAATTATTAACAATTTTAGAAACAAAGAACGCTAGGCTGTTCAGTTTTTCTCAAATATCTCGAAAACTAAAACAAGATTAAGTTGTAAACTATACTTACCGCGTAAAATTATTTACCATAATAAATTCAATAACATTTATCATCAAATCAGTGGTTCAGCTAGCACGCACCATCATCAAACTTTAAAATTCTGGTTCTGAAAATCATCGATTTCGTTGATTGATTTTGTATGGGTAATTTGTATCGGCCATCTAGAATGGAAATGATGAATTTTAAAAATTCACACATTATTTGAGAACTTTAAAAAATATTTTTCATGGTGTAACTGACTTCTAAACCCATATTTCTTTATTTTGTAGCTAAGTAAACAAAATCATTTAACTTTTTTGAGTATTATTAGATATTTACTGTTTTAAGGACTTAAAATGAATTCTACTGTAATCTTATTATGTGCATCTTATTGGAGGTAAATTTTTGAACCAGAAAAACTATATAATTCGTTTTTTTTTTCATACGAAAAACATAATTAAGATTTATATTGACGCGCATAAACAACCATTATCCAAACTTTTTTATTTTTACATAATTCTGTGTAATCTGAGTTTTAGATTATCCGAAGCATACCCCATATCCCACAATCGGGGTTTTTGCTGTATATATTGTTGTGACCCGCTTTGAGCGAAGAGAGACGTGATACAGCCAAGTACAAAGGAAACACAATTCGGGGAGGTTCTAATACTCTTAATTGTTCTAAATTGTTTATTGATTTGAATTGTTCAATTTCATTTTTTCATGTTAATTTTAAGGCGTTTAGTTTAAGTTGTTACATCCAAACACGTTTAATAAAAACGTATAGGCTGAAGACATGCAAGATAAATAAACGAGAAAATAAGGATATCTGAAAAAGAACCAAGACAAAACAAAACAAAGATCCGTATCCAGGGATAACAACCGCGATGCAAGAAAGTAACCATTTAGAGAGCGTCCGGATAAGACCTGTCGTGTCGTGGGTTGTACATAATCAACCATTGAAATTAATTTATCGACAATTACTTTGGAAGTAACTACTTTGGAAGTAACTACTTTGGAAGTAACTACTTTGGGAGTAACCATTTAGAGAGCGTCCGGATAAGACGTGTCGTGTCGTGGGTTGAACATAATCAACCATTGAAATTAATTTATCGACAATTACTTTGGAAGTAAACTACTTTGGGAGTTACCATTTAGAGAGCGTCCGGATAAGACGTATCATGTCGCGAGTTGAACATAATCAACTATTGAATTAATTAATCGACATAATCGACAATTAATAGAGAACGGACGTGCTATCGGTTATTCAGACGTGAGGTGAATTAATCACCTAAGCAAATTAATTAATCTACAATTAATTCGGAAACGGACGTGGAGTCAACGTGCTTCAGCATCTCATACAAAGAGATCATTCCGTGGGTTTTCTCTACGGAGAAAGAATAGTCAGAGCCAGCATTTGGACTGGGATCGTGTCAGGTCTGGAACCTAACGAGTATAGGCGACAAATTGGACCAGGCGATTACAAGAAGAAGGAAGAAAGTGCATGTGCAATCGTGTTGTGCAACGCAAGCCACGAGTCACCACAAAGTAATGAAGGTTAGGATTAGATTTATTAATAACTAGCTGGCACGGGCGGCATCCGCCGCCCTTAGCCATCTAGACCCAGAATAGATCCGAGAAGGCCATAGTTGTTCGGCCTTCGGCCTCACAGGGGAGGACCATAATAGATCCGAGAAGGCCATAGTTGTTCGGCCTTCGGCCTCACAGAGAGAGGACCATGATAGATCCGCGAAGGCCATAGTTGTTCGGCCTTCGGCCTCACAGACCGGACCATAATAGATCCGAGAAGACCATAGTTGTTCGGCCTTCGGCCTCACAGACCGGACCATAATAGATCCGTGAAGGCCAAAATTGTTCGGCCTTCGGCCTCACAGACCGGACCATAATAGATCCGTGAAGGCCATAGTTGTTCGGCCTTCGGCCTCACAGACAGGACCATAATAGATCCGTGAAGGCCAAAGTTGTTCGGCCTTCGGCCTCACAGACCGGACCATAATAGATCCGTGAAGGCCATAGTTGTTCGGCCTTCGGCCTCACAGACCGGACCATAATAGATCCGTGAAGGCCATAGTTGTTCGGCCTTCGGCCTCACAGAGCGAACCATAATAGATCCGTGAAGATCATAGTTGTTCGGCGTCCGCAAAAAGGTGGATCTGCCGAGGTTTGTGTTAGTTTTTGATATTTCTTTAGAAAACCAATTAAAAACAAATTAATCTTCAGGTAAAGTTAAATCTTCCGCAAAGAGGTGGATCTGCGTCTTCTTGCACAATTCCGGCGAGTTCTGCGACCTATATAAAGTGCTCCGGTCTTATTCGCGGCATTCATATTAATTTGTTAGTGGTTTTTGGTTAGTGGTTTGCATTTTTCGAATTAAAGCAGCCATCCCCGCCATCTGTTGACAGTATTTTGAATCACATACAGTACGTCAGATTAATTATTTGACAAATTAAATTTTTTGTCAAACTTGTGATTTGATTTTCGAAAAAAGCGAATAACTTTTTTCCCCGCTCGAATTTTTTCTCCATTTATGCACGAATAGTTGCGCCTGGAGCTACAAAATAACTGTGCAAAATTTGGTTGAGATCGGTCCAAGGGTCTAGGAACGTAAAGCGAACACGCAAACAAACAGATCTTCTCTTTTATATATTTAGATTTTAAGTTTGTGTTTGAGTTGATTGTTGTATTTCTATTTTTTTATGTGTTCTTTGTTCATAATAAATCTGTTAGCTGAACCCAATTGTGTTTCTTTTGTGCTGATGCTAAATAAGAATTGCTAAAGTGATACAAATAATAAAAAATATCCTGAGATTAAGAGCTCCTAAAGGAAGGTGCTGAAAGTTTGTTGTTCTTCGTCACCCAGAGCGATAAAGGGTGGACCGGGACGCAACAATATATTGTTATAAAATATAAGAAATGCATTAATTTCTTCACTTATTTTATCAACAAGGTGTTCTATAAAATTCTTCAAATCTCAAAATGAAAAATTTATAATTGTATATTTTAAGAAATTCAAGACAGTCCATGGTAGAGAATTCTTGAAAGATTATCTGGAAGGTAATCCTCGGATCATGGCGAAGTTGCATTTACATTGTTTTAAGTTAAAAAAGAGAAAAATTCATAATCAAAATTCTCTAAGGAATAATTCTGTGGCTCCGATTTAAACGGGTTAAAGTGACTTATTATGCCTTCTATTACTTTTGTAAAAAGGCTTATATCGCTCTATTATGGTTGCCAAACGCTTGCCAATGCCAAAACGCATTTTAAATTTAAGGAATTTTAGAAGAAATTTCTCTAAAATTATTGTAGCTCCTTCTTACCTTTTTTTTTGAACTACAGCTCCGGCAAAAATAGCTGGGCGCCGGTAAGGAACCTCTTGTTCGCCATCCATTTTTATTGTACCAGTCAAAAATAGATTGATGGGCACAATCGAAATACAACTACGACGACAGTGTCAGGTGGGGGCTCCTTAACTCGATTTCTCACTCTTTCCTCTACTAAATTATAACTTATTAAGTTCCATCAGTTTTCTAAACGGTCTCAAAATCTAACTTAGAAGCCTTCCCCTGCAAAAGGAAAGCTTCACAGAACAAAAATTTGAGCACTTTTTAAATAATTTTGGCCACTTATATCACAATTATTGGGAGAAAACGATCTAAATGTTCACCTCATAAATTATCATCCTATACCTTTCTAACTTCTCTTTTCCCCCTTATCTCTCGCTGTGCGCGCAATATTAACGTCTATTATTTATTGTCTATTATTAGCAAGTTTATTATTAACTTCTGCACTTTTATACCAAGTATGTACTTAGAAATTAATTATTAAAGTATTTTAAGTCTCAACTTTGGCTCAAATGTCCCAAAATCATTTCCGAGCAACATATACTAAAACTTCCAAGTCGTCAAACGCTGGATTCATTGATATTTGTCTTGTTATGTCTTCCATGTCAGGTTTTGACACAGAAAAAAAATTGTCAAAACTTTTAGGTTTTGATCCAGAAAATAATATTGCAAATCTGGCAATTTCAAATAATTTACCTACGGTATTACTAAATAACAGTTGAGGCTTTACAAAAAAGTCCATCCATTAACATTATATAAAAATTTCATTTTTAATAATTTTGGGCAACATTACATGTTATAAAAAAATAATAGCATTATATTGACATGGGTTAACCCCCACAAAATTTTATGGACATGGAAGGGTTGTAAATTATTTTGCACACGCTAGAACTCTTTAAAGCCGGGTCTAGACTATGTAACAAAACATGTTAAATCACAAAGTTTTATAACTTGTTAGAGAAATTCTAGTAAAAAAGTTATAAAACACAATGTTATACAACAATTTTCTTGTTGTATAGCATATTTTATGTTATCCATTAGGTGTCGGTAAAGATCAAAGGAAGTTATAAAACTTTGTTTTATAACACGCCGCGACTTGTCCACACTTGTGTTATTAAACATTTTCTGCAGCAACAGCGCAGATGCGTTTGAATTTAGTATTGCCAGATACTAAATTTTGTTACATAGTCTGGATGTCTCTGCTATTTTACAACAAGTTATAAAACAATGTTGTACAACAGATTTGTTGTATTACTTGTTATTTAACATGTTTTGTTACATAGTCTGGACCCGGCTTTAGCATAATTTTTAAAAAAATTTAATTTTAAGTTTATAATTATTAGTCTTATAATAAAATACTAACTGCAAACACAGAAAACCCCTGGATTTTAAATGAAAAACTTTAGCCCCGGTCAAGGGTTAAGTATTAAAATAAAAATCTAAAATAATTACAGGCTTTGTTTTTATTTATTTTGAGTCTCTTTAAGGGGCTGCAGGATAAAAATTCAATCATACCTAAAATAACGACCACCCTAATGCACACAACTTACTGTGTTAAATGTTGAAGTTTAATCTTCAATATGTTTGCATTGGTATGGTACGTTGCCTTTCTACAAATGATTACAAAATTAAATAGCTATAAAATTAAAGATTGAGTTGTTTATTTGGCTTATTTGTAAGTAATTAACTTGTAATCATAAAATTGATTTTGGGCCGTCTTAAATTAAATTCTATATATTATCAAGGCGCATTTTCACTTTGTTTACTCTATTTATCGGAATTTTGTTTATCGGTATTAAATTTTATGAATATAAAACCAGAAAGAATTTTTAAATAAATTAATAATGTAGACAAGTGGAGAAGTAAAAGTTAAACAACCATCGGGAAGGTCGACGATATAACCGCATCATATCGATTATGTTTTGTATACAAAAATAACAAATAAATTAAATAAATGTATAAATTAGTTATTATTATACATTAGTTATACAATTACAAATATTAGTAGTACTACCAATAATATCAAAAACAGTTAACTTTTATTTGTTTGTGATAAACAAACAACAAAGGCTGCGTAGAGTAGATGCGAAAAGTCAAAAGTTATACTGTCATCGGCGCATTAACGAAAACACGTTTAAACACTAAAAAGCCCAACTAGAAAACATTCGTTGCATGTTTACTTTCGTTTACTTTCAAAATAAAATAAATAACAATAACTTTTTTATTAAATTACATGCCTAGTGATATTTTTTTCATATTAATTTTCAAGAACGAGTAATTACATGTTTTTTTATTCACATTTTTTAAATTTTCACTCCAAGCTAATGTTTTCACGTAACATTTATATGTATGTATTTCGCCCTTCGCGCATTGTATAACTTTTGAGCTTTTGTACGCAGTCTACCAACTTCTTACACGTGTTTGGCACTCAACGTACAGCATGTACGTTTATAAAATTCAATAAAAAAAATTATTATAACAGTAAAATTATTACTATTCTCTATAATAAAATGTTTTATAGCTTACTTTATTTAATATTTTGTCGTTAACAGTAGAATACAGCTGCTGTATATTTTTGTACTAAAACTATACGTATTTACTACAATTTGGCAGTGATTCACTGCTAAAGTTTAATAATTGTAACGCACATAAATTTTGATAAAATTCGGAGGAGTAACTTTTATACTCAAGGGTTCAACCCATCAGTCACATTAGGTTGAATTACTGTACTAGATACCTTAAATTACTACATTTATTGTTTCTATTCTTCCAACTTAACAAATAACCACTTATTTACTACTCTTAGCATTTAATCAAAATATAAAAATCACTCAGAAAAATAATTGAAAAGTTTATAAAATATAGAAAAGTTGCAGTAACCGATCCGAGTTAAAAATATTCTTTTGATCTTCTATCGACTTGCGATATTAAAATTATTATTTTAATTTTAATTAGTAACTTTATAATTCAGATACTGGTATTAATAATAGATAATAAATAACTTTTAATAAGTGCAGTAATGGAAATCTTTAAACTGATAGTATCGAGTACTAAAAGTGCTATTAATAAAAAATCGATTTGGTAGCGCAGTGGTTAGCGCCACTGCTTTCAAAATCTATAATCAGAAACATCGAATACTAAGCTAAAAGCTCTAACTGTGATATCCTATCAAGAGATCCTTCTTCCTTGCATTAAAAGCAAATCACGTTATTATCCTTATAACCAACGTCGTTAAAACATAGAGGCTGTAAATAAATTAGTAAAAAACTAAATCTTTTGACAAAAATTTGTACTATACAAAAATTACTATTTATAGTTTACTGTCGTATAGCTTGAGCTGTATACTGCAATTCCATATCAATCAAATTGCAATTTTTTTGTAGTGACGTGTAATATCCAGCATCAGGTGTGTACTGTGCAGGAAGAAAACCTCCTTTTCAGTAACAGCAATTAAATTTTTGTCGTTGAAGGTGCTACATAGTTGACAGTGTGGATTGGAGTGCTTACCGATAAGAGTATGAAGCTCGAAGGAAATTTACAAATTTCAAAGAAATACAAACAAAAATTTGAACTATCAGAAAAATAATATTGGTTTCAAATTTTCCATAAAATGATTCTATAAATTATGTAATTTATTATTCATTACAAAGTACATTTAAATAAATTTAAAAGTTCAACCACACCTCCTTTTTTAATTTTTAATATTGGAAAAATAATCACTTTATTATATTCATAGATGATTTTTATTTTTTCAAGTTACTGCTCCAATTGCAATTTTGCTTGAAATGATAAATACTTATTTTCCATTCGAAAATAAAAATCGTGTTATCAATATGCTGTGTAGTTTAGCACACAGCCTAAAATTACGTCAAGATACGAAGTTGTTTTAATCCAGTAGTTATCGGCAACATTGTGTTCGGTGTATGTTAGTGTTGTTCAAAACAGTTACTGCGTGTGTGTAAATTCTGAACGCTACCATTATCCAGATTTTGCCTTTCGCTTGTATTTCCAGTTTCTACTTTATTTTATATGTAAGTTATTTTTAATTATTTCATTTATTTGTTTGTAAATTTTATTATAACTGTTTTGAAAAAGATTTTTTTCATTCAAAAACAAGCAAGAAACTGGAATTGAATATTAAAAATAATATTTTTAGAATTAACTGTAAAGAGCACGCACGTGGAGCACATTATTAATTTCATTACAATAATTGCGGAGCGGTGCAATAATAGCAGTGATAACTCGTCACCATTAAAAGTGGGGTACGAAACTAAAATTCCTTGATGACAAACTCTGCATAATTATATAATATTTTTTATATTGTAGAATAAAAACTAGTTCTATTGTATAGAAATAGAAAACAAGAATTTTGTTTACCATAAAAAAGAGAAAATTATCACATTTTTTTAACATTTTCTTATCTTAACTGTTTGTTTTCTGTTGTAATTTTTGTGAATATTAAATTAAATTTTAATGATGAAAGTTTAGAATTATATAATAATGCAGAACTTCCTCTGGCACATAACAAATGTCCTAAGTTGAAATTTTCTCATAATCATAATATACTTTTCACAGAAAGTAATACAAATTACCGAACCTTTTTATAAGATTTTATTTACATTATAAAAAGTCTTCCAATTATAATAAAAGTTAAATAAATTTGGAGAAACTTTTTAATTTAAATTATAGGCGCTATTAGGTTTTTTAAATAAAGAGGTGGGAGAATTAGATACAAAAATTGAAAATTACTTAACTAAAAATTAATATTCATTAAATTGTTGTTTTATTATTTATAATGTTTTTACGCCTTTAGTGACGTCATGTGATAGTATTTTTTAATATTCATGATAATATTTCCACTGTCGATAAACAATTTGTTTGTTTGAATACCACATGGATACACCACTGTAAAGTAGAAATTCTGTAAAAAAAATTTCTTGAATCTATTAACGTAATTGAAAAAATTTTGATTATTATTCGGTATAAAGATATTAGCAAATATTTGTTGTTATTCTGATATTACTAGCATCTATTTAGGGATTTTCTCTTGGCCTAATTTAAGTTTATACACATTTTGCGGTGCAAACGACACCAATAATACATAATATGTATTATTTTAAAATGGCCAATCAGAACAACGGAAGCCAATTTATTTAAACATTTTGATTTTCGTCCTTTCGAAAGTGTTAGCGAATTAATTCAATTGTTTTGTTTTGTTCTATTTATTCATAATCTTTTAATAATTCTTAAGTGTACTTCCGCTTTTTAAAGTGATAATCATAAAATCAGAGATTATATTAGCACCGATAAAAACACAACAATTACATGGTACAATGATTAACATACAATAGAGAAGCTTCATTTAATTTTCAAAGTTGTAATTTAATTTTATTTAATTGATGGCAGCGGTGACGTATAATTATTGTCCATCTCCAAAAACTCAATTCAACCAATTCCTTCAATTAAACTTTTGAGAATAAATTGGATATAGGATACAGTCGATACTTTTCACGAACAGCATTAAAGAAATATGCTAATTTAACTTGCAGCAAATATTTGAACCTCGCGGTCAATACAATAAAACGAATTGGGTTCAAAATATCCGCGCAGGTTACTTTAATTTTAAAACAGAAATATAAATTTAGAATACCAACGACCTTCCCAGCTCAATTAAGTAAATTTATAGTATACTTTATTTTAAAATTTAGAATAAACTGCTTACATATTTTGATAACAGTTTATAATGAAATTTAAAAAAATGTGGTTCTGTGATTTCAAAATAAATCAAACCTATAAAACTTTTTGTATATATTTTTTTGCAAATATAAAATTTGTATTTTAAATTTAGAATTGAATAAAAAGGACTGAGATAAAATTTTTAGACAATATTAAAAAGTTATACGGTTCTTTCGAAACCACTTGCGATTCGAATGCATTAATTCTTAATCAGTGAATATTTTTTCGTTGTCCGGTTGAGTAAATTAACACTATTAAATCCCGAATAGCTTTTAATGGCAATTTAGAGTAGGTATATCTGATTTCAATTAAAATTAAAAGTTAAATCTTGTTTATGTTCAAAATGTGCATTTTCGTAAATATTCAAGGTCAAGGGAATAGACTATGAACACATTAATTAGATACTCCTTTACGCACATTTGTCAAGAATAAACAAATTATAATTTATGCTTATTATTATTGTTGCATATAAGTGCATACAATATGCATTATTCATGAATAACTTGAAATGTGGCCGAGTGTCGAGTACACGCTTAAATATCTTGAAGATGCAAAACAAGTTCTCTAAATAAATTTTATACCAAATTTTAATTAAAAATATAAAGTAAACATTTTAAAATGAAAATATGAAAAGAAAATTAATTATTATCACGTCTTGTAAATATTTTTAAAAACAAAGCTTTATGTAATATGTAATGTAATTACACTAATATTTCTGCAATGTTAATTTTAAATTTCTTTCAAACTTCATTAAGGATTTTAGTAGTCTACAAATACAGTGCAACCTCGATAATTACGAAATGTTTAATTTAACAAATAAAACCTTGCATTTTTATGAATATTCGTGAATATCTCAGTTTCATATGTACACAAATCGATTAAATGGCTTATAGACCAGGGGTGGGCAACCTTTTGTATAACAGGGGCCAGAATAATATTTACGTTTCATCCGCGGGCCTTAGTATAGTTTTAATGGACACATTTTCGTTACTTGTATTTTTTTCTGAAAATATAAAAACAATAATATTTATAACAAAGTTAATTAAGTACTATATTTATTTCTCTTATCATTTATAACAAATTACAAAGAAAAAAATTCGCAAAGGAAAGGAAAGTTGATTTTGAGTAGCCTGCCTTCCTTTAAGGAATCTCGATAATCCATTCATGCGCGTCCCTTTGGACATATGAGACATGTTGAATGAGTTAGCCGTTCATAGGATATTTACATGTAAAAACTTATTTATGCAAATTCCTGCTTCCCTAATTATTTTAGAAAAAAAAATGAAAGACACAAAAATCATGCAGAAAAATAAACTACAAATGATAAAAGAATTATTTTCATCTAGCTTTTACTTAAAGTGGCAAAATATGCTTTTGAAATAGTTCAAATTTTCATTTATCAGGCTAGCCATGAAAGTTTCCAAGGTAATTATTTTTGATAAGTACTATTAAAAAACAATTGCACTTTGTTTACAGTTTTGCACTTTATTAAATTTTAATTTCATAAAATGGAAGCAAAGTACACAATTAGTGAAAAAAATCAATTTTTAAAACTATATTACTCTGGAAACAGTATACGTATGGTACGAGATCTCTTTGCTGGTTTATACCCAGAAAGACCAATCCTTACTTATTCGACAATTAAAAATGTAATTGATAATCAAAATCAATATGGATCTGTATTTAAGCCGTCATGCAAGACCTGCAGAAATAAAAGAATAAATTTAGAAGAAATCAATATTGGTGAAGCTCCAGGTACCGATATCGAAACAAATGTAATTGCTGCCGTAGTGAACAATCCTTGTATCAGTACAAGAACAATTGGTGCAGAGTTAAATATTCATCACACTACGGCGTTCAAAATTATAAAAAAACATAAATTTATATCTTATAAGTTCCAAAACCATCAAGAAATTTTTGAAGAGGATATGTACAAAAGAATGATTTTCTGTGAAAGCATTATCGAAAAGGCCAATTTGGATAGAAATTTTATTAAAAATATTTGTTTTACCGATGAGACAACGTTTAGTATTAACGGGGAACCAAATGTTCAAAATTATCGGTTTTGGTCCACCGAAAATCCTCATTTAATGATCAACAATCGTTCACAGTATCACCAAACTGTAAATGTTTGGGCAGGGATATTAGGAGCAAACATCATCGGACCATTTTTTATTGATGGAAATTTGAATGGACTAAAATATCTAGAAATGTTACAAAACGAAATTGGACCGGCAATTGATATTGTGGCAGGAGAAAATAACGTAATCTACTATCAACAAGACGGATGTCCGGCACATTATACTAGAGATGTAACCAATTATTTAAATGAATGTTATCCCAATTCTTGGATAGGACGCAATGGACCAATAAACTGGCCAGCTCGGTCACCAGACTTGGCTCCAAATGACTTTTTTTTGTGGGGTCATTTAAAATCTAAAATTTATGGTGAACGATACCAAAGTATTGATTCATTAAAAAATAAAATTGTGGAGGAGTGTGGCAATATTACCGAAAGACAACTTGCGAATGTACGATGTAACTTTTATGATAGACTTGGTTTTTGTTTAGCTGAATATGGAAACCTGTTTGAACATTTGCTGTAAATTTAATTATTTCTTAATGTTTGTAATTGTTTATTATTAATAATTTATGTAATAAATAAATTAAATTGAATTTATTTCATGGCTAGTCTGATAAATGAAAATTTGAACAATTTCAAAAGCATTTTTTGCCACTTTAAATAAAAGCTAGATGAAAATAATTCTTTTATCATTTGTAATTTATTTTTCTGCATGATTTTTGTGTCTTTCATTTTTTTTCTAAAATAATTAGGGAAGCAGGAATTTGCATAAATAAGTTTTTACATATAAATATCCTATGAAGGGCTAACTCATTCAACACCCGGTATATATCAAATTTTTTTTTTATGCTGTATAAGCCTGTATAATTATCTCAAAATGTGAAAAAATGGACTTAGGCCGTTGTTCCGAACTGGTACAGAAATGATTCTTCACCTAACTGAAATTTTAAATGAACTTTTTTAATTATAATGGCTTTTCGCCACTTTGACAATTTTATTTTACATATTAACAAATTTAATTTAGTCAATAACCATGCAATCTATTGATCATGAAATTTTATCGTGTGTAATTTATATAATTTTTCCCTGTGGGGTTTGATTTTAAATTTTAAGTTGTTTTCAATTCGTGTTCTATCTTCCCGTTTCATAAATACTGTCTTTAATTGTTTTGTACTGTGACAAAAAAATTTGGTTTCTTTCGTTTCGTTTTTCTAATTGTTCATGAACATAATTTTCCTAACTTTTAATTTTTGTTTCTTTATTGATCCATTCTTTTAAAACAAATTTATAATTCCTCCCCTTATTCATAATTTATTACAATTTGCTCATTAATTATTACAATTTCCCCACTATTATTTTCTCAAAAACTTTCTTCACTATTCTACTCTCTTCTTACTGTTTTTAAACAATTCCAATCCATCCATGATTTTCATGTTATCAAATTCCCTTCTTGTCAAATTTTGTTTTTATCTTCATGTACATTTTGTCTCAAATTAAGTCATTTTTAAATTCATTCATTTTTCAAAATCTTCACTGCTCAGTTGTCCAGATACAAGTACAATAGCTAAATATCAACTTTGTAAAATAAATTTCATTGTTTTCTTACAAGATAATCCGAAACCTTGTGTTAATAGCATGTTTTCATCAGACAGTGTTCCACAACATCACCCCAAATCCTAGTATATAGCTTGTCCATCGCTCTATCTCCAAATTTACTAGATGAACCACCCCAAATATTTTTCTTAATTTCTTGCTTGATCCAAATGCACATTTTAATTTTTTTTGGTATTAAGTTAATTTCCACTTTTCTTGTCTTAATTTTTGAATTTTTTGATGTATTTATTATTTTTGATAATCTTACACCTCTAGCATAGAATTTTCTTCTTACACTAAATTTCTTACTATTTTCATTTTTATAATATTATCTTCTTTTACATCTTACAAACTAAAACTTATGATTTTCATTAATTTCCATTGGTTTTTCTTTGATGATTGATTCATATGCATTTAGGTGGTAATCAATAATTGTTCATGTTATTTTTCGCTGTTCCATTCCGATCTTTTCAGTAATTGTTTTATTTTAAAAATCATTCATTATTTGACGCAATTTTTCTATGTGCTTTCCACATTGTTCTTTCGACTCATTATTTAATCTTATGATGTTGTCATTGATCTAGATGTATTTAATTCAGCCATGCTAGCGTTCAGGTTCACGTCTGTTATATTTCCTTTTCATTCGTTTGCAAGTCAATTTTTAATTCAATTTTGTTTGTATCCATCTTTTTTACATGTTTTCCATTTCTGTAGTGTTTATTTCCACCGCCTGTTCGTTTATTTCATCTTCGATTATCTCTAAATCTTTCTGTTCTTTTCGTTTTTGGCGTTCGAGCTCACTCATGTTGGCTACCTAAATAAAACAACTTTAAAAAAAAATACAAACGCCAATCTCAGATACTCGGTTCTGTTTATTACCTGCCTCTACACTATTTGGAACGCCAATTAAGTTTACTTTATTTTCAATTACTCAATATTTTATTCTAATGTGCAATCAAACTCGACTAATAAAAGTGTCTTTTATCGCGTGGTTTTTCCAATATGATTTCCAAATCCGGGTACTTTCGACCAAGTAAAATCAACGTATAATTTTTTGCCCCCAATTATTTCCACAAGAAAACCTTTGTCGACTGGCCAATTATCCTAGAAAACTCGTTTGTTTATAATAGTCATCCAATTTCGCAGCCTGATTCTGAATAACTGTAATAACGAATAAGTACTAAATATACCGAAATATACTCTTTTTGGTAGTAATACAATTTTCGCTATATTTTGAGAAATGAAATAATGAGATGAGAAATTTTACACATCGTAGGGTACGCATTGCTTTAATTTTATACATGCAAATTATGTTTTCCTTTTAATTTAAAAATAAAGACAATATTGTTACGTTATTTTATGCATTTTTTTAAATGAAATTAAATAATCCGAATAGAGTCAATAACCCGAACACGGCCTTACATTAATTAATTCAAATTATCGTGGTTGCACTACATTTTGAAAAAACATTAAAGTGATTGTTCGGTTGCTGACCACCAAGATAATCAATAATAATTTATTGTTGAGTTGCTTACCACCAAGATATTGTTGAACTGAAACTACTATTATGCATATTAAAATTTTTGAAACTTATTGAGTTTGAAAATTATAGATTTTGAAAATTATAGTTAATTTCCAGTCTTGCAATAAATTATTTAGCTCAAAAACTTTATTAATTAACTAATCATTATCAAATCTTCTCCACACTTTCCTACCTTGTATACTTCTTTTGCTTTGATATACTTAGTTTTTAATTTTTTATTTCTCATGCATTCGTATACAGCAGTGGTTCTTAACCTTCTCGAGGCCACGGAAACTTTTGATTACAAAAATAATTTGCAGAACACTAAAATCACTTGCCAGAGATGTACATATGAGTGTTCGAATAAACTCCTGAAAAGTCTCCTAAAATGCCTGTCGGCTTCCCCCTTTGGTAGTTTTAGTTCCCCCAACGCGGTTATTCACTTATAACATGCTTATGATGTTTTTCAGAATTTATAATTCAAACTCCTTTGCAATATTTTGATTAGTTCAAAAATTGATATGATGTAAACACAGCTAGTTATAACACAAAACCGTGTTAGAAGGCTAAAATACCCAATCGGGAAAAAGTGATTTTTCAACTTATCCAGATTACTTTGCAAACTGTTTTTGCAAGCTAAGAACCACTTTCTCGGGTTCCTAGCACTAGAAGACTAATTTTTAAAAATCTATATTTTAGAGAATTTTATGTTAGTTATTCAATTTTGTTGTGATGATAATTTTCCGTGCTCGAGAACTAAAAAGGCTCAAAAGAAAACACAAACCTTCAATAGTTGGTTCTTTTCAATCTGCCTCTCCACTATTTGGTATGCCAATCTTCGTATCACCAACGCCACGCTTGGAAGTGCAATCTCTGATCAAATTTTCACAACGACCTTACATTTATTAATTTTAAAACTTAAAACAATGAAATAAATTTTTACGAGCAAGTTTTGTAATGTTTAATTGTCAATTAAAGAAGCCATACGTTGCCCCTCCCCCAATAAATAGATGCTGTGATACTAAATTTATCTTTTTATCCAATTTCTAATTTATTATTAAATTGCTTTCAATTAAATATTTTATAACTTCATTATTTATTTTATTTTTATTTAAACTAAAATTATTTTAAAATCACACACTATTCTCCTAAATTATTATTCTTTACGTCTATCCGCTCACTTGCGTGAGCCCCTCTCCAATTCTATGCAAATTTTATATAGTTACAATCAACATTCAAAATTTCAAAAATCATATTAATTTTATACGAAACAGAATAATCAAAAAATATGTTGGCGATATGTACTAAAATTGTAAAATTAGCACGATATTTGCAAAAAAAAAATGCCAACAACCCTAAAATGCATGGAAAGTTTAATTTTTAGCTTGCAAAAATTCCGATCAAGCTTAAATGTGTTTTTCGGTGTCCTACTAAACCCTCAAAAGGTTTCCTAAAATCATGGGGCGGCTTCTCGCCAATTGAGAATTTTAGATCTTCCAATTCGGTTTTTGATCTATAATTCGCTTAATTAAATTTTTCCTTAATTTAATTCAAGAGCAGAAGAAAATTCTGTACATAGTAGCGATTTCAGAATTTACTACAGATGATGCTGATGAAACATAAGATTTTATTCTGAATAAACTTTATTCAAAACTTTCAATTTTTTACAATAAAAAGTTTCACCTTTCATGGATTGACTTTTCAATAATAGCAAAATTGCGAAAAATTAAATTTGTAGAAAATTTTATGCTCTCAATTTTGGGTTAATCAGAATTTTCCACAAAATATTAATCCAATTCGATTTTTCGTCTATAATTCGCTTAATTTAATTTTTGCCAAAAATAAGCATAACGCCAAATTTGAAGAATAGAAGAAAATTCTGTACATACTTCAAATGATGCTGATGAAACATAAGAAGATTTTATTCTGAATAAAATTTATTCAAAACTTTCAATTTTTTACAATAAAAATTTTTGCCTTTCATGGATTGAGTTTTCAATAACAGGAAAATTATGAAAAATTAAAATTAATTTTCGTTAATGGTTTTGCAACCTCGGACCATTTTTTCGGCTTCGTTGCCTGAACTATAAGGATAATTTTGAAAAATTTCATTTGGAAGAGAATTTTTTCTCTTCAGTTTTTATATAACCATTTTTTTCCATACCTACATTAAATTATGCCAGTTGTAGGCGCAAAATCGTATCGGGTGGATGCTAAAATCCCCAATTAGAGAAGAAGCCGTGGTGGGTGAGTTTAGGGGACCACTAGAGGGAATTCATTTGTCTACAAAATTTCAGCTTTCCCGAATTTTTTTGCAAGTTCATAGCAATTTTTCTACTACGTTGCCTGAATTACTTTGAAAAAATTTGTACAAGGATTAATTGCATTTCTCCGTTTGCCACCACATTGAAATGATTTCATACAGTCTTCAGACTTTTAATTTCGATTATTAATAAAGCATCCGGATATCCGTTTAGATACCATCTTTGAACTTCAACGCAAAACCAGTTTTCCGACTAGCTGTTAAAGTGCGGAAGCAAGGGCAGGCGACAATGGCAAATTGAAATCAAAACATAAGGAAATTTATTCTCAAAATGGCTGCTCTCTATTGAAGGAATAATAACAACGGCTTCTTAGAAACTCAATTAAATCAATACTCCTCTAAGAGCAGTAATTCATCTCGATAACCTCAAAAAACAGGCTTCAATAAAAAGTAAAACGAGAGTTTTTTAGACTTCAAAAGATTTTGAAATAAATTTAATAAAATATCGTATCAATGTGGCTATACCAAAATGGCGGCAATAAATGTCATTTTACTTTTAAAAATTCATAGAGAGCAGTTGGAATTAAAAAAACAACCAAAAAGGCATATAAAAGAGTAACTTTCATGCACGATGTAGTAGCTATAACCGACAAGGTATATGTATTCCATCGCGTCAATTTATTTACTCCAGGTGATATGTTAAGATCTTATCAGTTGAGAGTATTCATCATCAAATTAGATCTCTTTATCGTGTAGTTGCATGACCCTATTCAATGAATGCGTTAGCAGCAACGTTGCGTTTTGAGTTAATTTAAATGTTTCTTGTAGTTACGTTAACTATAATGTAATCGGTAACATGTAAATATTCGAGTGATTAAATCTCCCCGAGATTAACAAAATTAACTTGTATGATAGTTCGTATTTCTAAATCAGCTTAACTTTAATCCAAAATAAGTAAATAAATTTTTGTATGATTAAATGCACATCAGATGTGTGTATTACAGCCAGACATTTACTTGTTGTAGTTCAGTCATTCGAATAAATCCTAGTTCAAATTATTGAATCAACTGTAACTGATTGATAGAGTAGCAAAATAAAAAACTTTAAAATGTATAAGTAAAATAAATATAATAACAATGTAATCAATTGAAAAAATTTAATAAAAACTAAAATAGTTACTATTAATAATTAAAAGTTTATGAGAAGCTTGTATTTACTTTACTTAACTATAACTTTTACTACCCAACATGTTTAAGTGGTTACTCGCCTGGAGACGAAGATAATCACGGACTAATTTAATTAATTCTGCTCCTGCACTGTTGCATAATTAAAAGACTAAGTACCCTTTGCGGCGTTTAAAATGTAACTTAAAATGATAATTCAGTCTAAGCCATCAACAGACAAAGTAATCACTAATTTTTAAATTTTACTTATCGTTAGATACTTGTACCTACTTAATCTTTTCACCTTGCACTGCAAAGATTTTTCAGTTTTAATAATGCAACATCAAAAATTGTACCACCGTGCAAACTTGCAATACAAAGTGCAGTGTTTTATTGTTATTTTCCTTCAATGTATCTCGCAAGTATATTACTTACACTTAGCAATACTAGCATAATGCCACAAGCTTGAATGCAGAAAAAATACAAAACAGAGAAATCAATGCACTGAAATTGATAACACGTAAACTGAAACTTAAGCTGATTATGTGGTTGGATAATGGCTCTAAAGAAAGTTCTTTTCTTTCAGACTATTTTATTTTTATGAATTGCATTTGCAACATTGTATACAAAAGAGCAGATAGTGTCATAAATACACTCACTTCAATTATCCTTAAAAGAAATAATTAACTTCGTCAGGTACCTAACAAAAATATTAATACAAATTCTTTTCAGGAGTATAAAGCTTGAATAAGTAATTGGTTGGTTTTATTAATAAAGTGCGCTCTTATATGTGCACATGTCGTCTAATTATCATTTCATGTTTGCATATATCATATCATGTTTGTAGAGTCAATTTTAATTGGTATTGTCTATATTAACAACAGCCATGGTAGTACTAAAAAAGAGACGAACGGTGTAAGTCAGCTAAGTGCACTGTAGAATTGCATTCGTTAGCTAATTGTTCCGCTTATTTAAATAGCAAATTGGAATTAACTATATCATCAATATTAAATATGAAAATGGCTGCATTAATTTTTCGGTTTTTCTGAATAAAATTTTTATTTTTACAATTTTAAGGATTTATTTTTCGCTTTTAATGCATTTTAATCCTGCTACGCAAAAAGCTTTTCAGAAATATTTATTACGAAACGCTTCTGCATAAAATCAGAATAATATAATATCTTTTAAAAAATCCAAACAAAAAAATTAAAAATATGTGTTCAACATTAACACAGAAATTTAGGTTAATTGTAACCCTGTAATCCAGCTTTTAGATTCCTACACGATATATGCTAATCTGCAAATCTGAAATGTTTCTATTTTGATCAATCCCAACGCCAGCTCACCCTTATTAGGGTAATTTACATAGAAGTAGCGTGTATTAATTAAGTTTAATAGTATAGAATAATATTTATATTATTCTGGTTAAATGCGTTTACTTAAGACATTAATTATTAGGATCATTACGCAGCATTCCGATGTGCCCATATTATACTTATTATGTACCTACGAGTGCTAATGATCTCAAAACAAGATGTTATCGAAGATACAATGGTGTGGCTAAATGAGAAGAGACAGACGATCGAAGATATCAAAAATTACGGAAGGAACCGTCGTAATGACAAACATATATTTTATTTTTTGCTTCTCGATGTCAAATTAAATCAAATAAAAAAATTGCACAATACAAGCTTCATGTCACTTGGATTCTCCTATTCATGATACTTTCAACTTTCGGATATTAAATTTTTCGTAATATCAAATTTTGTATAATCCATTAGTTCTTTTTATGGACAGTCACAATATTTTTACGGATAACTTCATTTTACGTTATTAATTCCGTCAATATATTTGTGTAAACGTAAAATTGGAAAACTGAAAATTTGCGTTTACAAAATAATTATTTAATATTTATTTTTTATTCCAGTCAACATTTTTTATTAATTGCTCTTTTTGTACAAATAAATTATTATATTTTCATAATAATTTGACTAATAAGAATTTTTTTTGAATAAAACGTAAAGCACACAGAAATTTTTCCTTTACAAAAGAATAATTTCGTCAATTTGTATTTTTTATAAACCCAAGTAAAGCATTCTTTTCGCGCCTCATTATGTCTGTCTGAATGAAAATGTACAACTAGGATCATAAATTTTCTCGGCGAAATCATATCTTGATTGCAACAAATTTGAAGTAGGAAGCTCTACGTTTTAATTTTTTAAAGCATCTCGTATTGCTCGCCACTTTCATTACATCTGCACGCCTTTCGGGAATTATCATTTATCTTTGGGAAGGCATTATATTCTGATAATTTTGCAAGCGTGACCTGGAAGATCGATCTGAACAAGCATACGATAACACCACTGTAAATGTTGTACTGCAAGAAATGACGAAAACTTTGCATATAATAAAAAGCGACAGAAAACAAAACATTAAACTCGACAGAATTTTATACTGGTGTTTATGTTTTTATTATTGCGGGTTATAAAATTTTAGTGGATAAAATTATCAAATGCATTAAGTTTCTACCAGTGGATATAATATTTACTCGTACTTTACTTTTTAGGTAAGCGCGATTATTCGTAAATTGTTTTCTGTTCCTTTTCTCTTTCTTATAAAAAAACCAAAATGACGTTAAAAAAGCTATATTTCGTAGCAGATACCTCGGAATGGCTTGCAAATAAAGCAATATTGTTTTAGTGAAATTTTCAGACGCAATAATTTTTAATTTCGGAAACACTTTTACAAATAAATTAGATAATATAGAGAGAAAGAACAAGAAATAGGAGAATAGTTATTTATTACAAGAAATAAAAGCAATAGTTGAATAAAGTTATTGATTGCGGGCTACATTTCGTTTTGGCCTTTTAAACATTTATCAAACTGTTACTAAATATAGTGCTAAATAGAGTATGTTAGGGAAAATAAAATTGACAGGAACATGAAATAAACGATTATACAACTACAACATTAAAATATATTGCCATTCAAACACCATTAACTTTTGTTGTCCCTTATTTATTATTATTTTAATTTAATAACTGATGAGTTTAATTTATGTGAAAGTTATTTACTGCCTCCAATTAATTTATTTCCTCAATTGTGCTATTGTCAAAAATTCAAGAAAGCATGTTATTTTACTGATTTACAATTTAGTGATAATTGATTATTATTTAAAAAAACACTTTCAGTTCATTTTATTTTTTTCTCTGTTTTAAAGCGAAAAAGTATATAATAAATTGGTTGTCTTAATTAGAAAGCTTTTAGATTAAATTGCATATCTATATTTTCAATGAAATGCTATATAATCTATAGAAGTGCTTAATACTTTTAATTTGGTATATCGGCACAAAGTTTAACCTATTAACTTTGGGAAAGTATTGATTGACAATAATTATTATCTGCAGAGGTTTACCTTTAAATTCCGTACGGAATGCACCATTCACCAATATAAAGACAAAATATAGGGGTTGAGTATCTTAAATTACAAAATCTGATACAACTACAAACATCTGCTTCTTCTTCGGTCTGTTTCCGTCCACTCCTTAATATAAGTCTTTTTCTAATTTTCTTCCATTCCACCTTATTTTGAACTGTTTGGAATCAACGTTTTCTCACAGTTCAAACGAGGCAGTTCATGTTTTATTCGTTATTTTTCTGCTCTGTTTTATCGCTTAATTCCTGAAGTTCTCCCTTAAGTTGACTCTCAAGATTCCAGATATTTGGAAAATATATACTACATATTCAGATTTTTGCGAGTAGATCTGGAAAGCACGAAATTGTGTCGCCTCTTCGAACATCATCTTTAATATTGGTCTTGCTTGTAATATTGGTTTGCTGACAACATTAAAAACAAATAAATCTTCATGTAAAGTTAAATCTGCCGCAAAGAGGTGGATCTTCCGCGAAGAGGTGGATCTGCCGTTAGGTTAGTGTTAGTTTTTGATATTTCTTTAAAAAACCAATTAAAAACAAATAAATCTTCACATAAAGTTAAATCTGCCGCAAAGAGGTGGATCTTCCGCGAAGAGGTGGATCTGCCGTTAGGTTAGTGTTAGTTATTGATATTTCTTTAGAAAACTAATTTAAAACAAATAAATCTTCACGTAAAGTTAAATCTGCCGCAAAGAAGTGGATCTTCCTCAAAGAGGTGGATCTGCCGTTAGGTTAGTGTTAGTTTTTGAACGTGAAGATTTCGCAGAGGAACAAAGTAAAAATATTCGGAATGGAATGGATAAATAAGCTTTTCGCCAAAAATATTTGCATAGAAATGACTTGGGCCTTTGCGCCGAAACGGCTTAGCGCCGGAACGGCTTGCGCCGAAAGTGGTATGGCGCCGAAAAAGACGTGCGCCGAATAGTCATGCGCCGAATCGGACTCGCGCCGAATCGGCTCTGCGCCGAAACTGCTCTGCGCCGAAAAATCTTGCGTCGAATCGCTCGCGCCGAATAGTACCTAATCCCTATAAAACATATAACAGTTAAA
Organism: Podabrus alpinus; assembly: GCA_932274525.1. Taxonomy (NCBI): domain Eukaryota; kingdom Metazoa; phylum Arthropoda; class Insecta; order Coleoptera; family Cantharidae; genus Podabrus; species Podabrus alpinus. The sequence goes on from OW026451.1 coordinate 31,504,440, forward strand.
ATTGATATTGCTCAACTAAGCCATAGAGCAGGAATAGGTCTAATTTAAAAAAGTATGCGTCTCAGTAACGCAAATTACAAAGAGATAATGTCAATTTAGATAATGTTATCAGTATATGCAATTTTTCAGCAATGCAGGGGAGAGGGAAACCTTCAAACGGCACCACCCCAATCTAGTGTGGCAGTTTCGGATTTTTACCAACTAAACCCCCCTCCCTGATGACAGCTTAACAAAATCAATTATATTACCCTCAAGGAGCATATGAACTGGTTAAAGTAAAAAAATTTTGGCACTTTCGTTCTGTATAGTTAACGTGCAAGAAAAATCGTGAAAGCAACTTCTTCTTTTCAACCTGCGCTTGTCCACTTTCTTCCGGCTATTTCAACCAAATAACTTTTATTCACTGCTCCAATCCACAGGGGATCTCCTTGAAGCATAAGAATTTCGTCGAACCATTGGAATGTAACGTCCACTAGTTGTAATATTTACAAGACAATGGAAGGCAGACTAAGGGAAAAAACTGAGTACGGCTGGTAAGGCAATAAATTTTGTGCAATGCAATTTAAGGCGCTCCTATGCCTCTCACCGTGAATTCCTCTCTTACTTTATGAAGAGCGACAGAGATGTCGCTCTTATCACAGAGCCATACGTAGGCCGAATTAACCAGATGCAAGGTGTGGACGGTGTACATATCTTCCAAAGCAACAAGAACCGCCTGAATAAACCCAGAGTCAAGAGCTGTATTCTGGTCAAGCAGAGGTTGGGGGCAGTACTGGGCATGTCTCAGTACTGTGACACTAACCTGTGCGTGATCAGGATCGGCTTTGGACAACGGTTCTTGTATGTTGGAAGCGTGTACATCGAGCCAGACCATGACGACAACAGTACTCTGGTAAATCTGAACCACTTCCTAGATAAGATCAAAGGATCACACGTTATTGTTGGCGGGGACGTTAACGGTTCGAATCCCGCATGGGGTTCGATCAGAAGTGATAAGCGCGGTGATGATGTCCTGAGCGTTGCATATTCACATGAATTAAACATATGCAACGAAGGGAGTACTTCGACATTCGAAGTTGTCAGAAATGGCAACCTCATAGCATCAATCATAGATGTCACGATGGCTTCCGAGCGCATCACCACCTGCTTGTCACTTTGGTGTGTAGATAAATCAGTCTGCCAGTCATCTGACTACAATGCCCTCACATACCAAATTTCAGTTGATGACCGCGTAAATCCGGTCATCAATAACTCGACTTATATTTTTAGAAACAAAATCGCCAATTGGCAAACTTTTAGAACAAACCTTGATCAAAACTTTAAAAAATCCAAAATTCTAAACACCAATTTCGCGGATATTACTTCCAACGACTTAGACCACACGGTTGAAACTCTTACCGAGGACATACGCAAATCATGCTTCTCCTCGATGAAAATACGTGGTAACGCTAAACCGTATAACCCGTGGTGGTCCGAGGAGTTGGAAGTATTAAAAATGAAGTGTATCAGAGTACATCACCTTATTCACTCCGGTCTTCGACAGGGCCTTGACATTTCATGGCTCTTAGAAGACCAAAAGGAGCTAAGGCAAGAATATGGTGATCTGATACGCTCCACTTCTACCGCGAATTTTCGAATATTTTGTAATGGGCAGCACCAAGAAAGTGTGTGGTCAGTGACAAACAGACTGATTAAGGACGTACCCGTTAGGCGCCCTCCGTTTACGTTAACGTGCGAAAACAGATTTACTGATACCAGCGACGAAACGGCCACTAGACTGCTTCGTCATTTCTACCCCGACGACGACGTCGATACGAGACTCAGACACAGAGAACTGCGACATATGTTTAATTCGCCCTACGTGTGTGATACACCGGATGAAGAGGAGTTCACAGAGGGAGAGGTATTGGACGCATTAAATTCCATGAGTCCAAACAGGGCGCCGGGCATTGACAACCTCACGTCGGATATATGCGGCGTGGTCGCGGAGGCCTACCCTGAATTCATTACTAAACTAATGAACTCGTGCCTGATAACCGGCCACTTTCCGAAGCCGTGGAAGAGTGCCTATGTGAAGATCTTGCCCAAGCCAAATAGGTCCGATCCAACGGACCTATCGGCCTTTAGGCCCATAGGACTATTGCCCGTCTTCGGAAAGCTGCTGGAAAAGCTGTTCACCAAGCGTTTAACGTATTTTGGTGTTCAGCGTCAGGCATGGAGTCCTAAACAGTATGGATTCAGGGAACAGACCTCTACGATCAACGCCCTGCATGATGCTATATCGATTATCCGCCGTGAGAAAAGTCGTAAATGTCTGGTACTTGGTGTATCCTTGGATATCAAAGCGGCGTTCGACAACGCTTGGTGGCCAGCGCTATTCAACAGACTGCGAAACATTTCATGCCCGCGGAACATATATAACTTGATTAAAAGTTATATCGCCGATCGGTCTGTTGAGCTGGCCTACGCTGACGGGAAGTCGCGCAAGACCATGACGAAAGGATGCATCCAAGGCTCTGTTTGCGGACCTACTTTTTGGAACATTATACTGGATGAACTTCTCGATGTAGGTTTACCGGAGGGATGTCATCTGCAAGCATTCGCGGATGACGTCCTTCTAATCGTGAGTTCGCCCAGTGTAATGCAGATGGAAAGTCGTGCCAACGCAGCTCTACTTGCGATCAGTGAGTGCCGCGCAGGTGTTAAATTAACATTTAGCGCTCCGAAAACTCAAGCAATAGCCTTCACTCCAAAACCCAAATTTTGTAGAATTTCCTTCGGCAACACTGTTTTGACTTATGAGCCTCACATTAAAATTCTAGGTATTATTTTAGATCAACACTTGAAATTCAATGAACACGTTCGACACATCATAGTCAAAGCCAACAAAATTTTTAAATCTTTATGTCGGTTCGTACGGCCCACGTGGGGTATTAATCCACGAAATGTGGAGACAATATACCACGCGGTCATCGAACCGACCATTACTTACGGTTCTTTTATTTGGAGTGGAGTGCTAAGATACAAGTACGTGCTGGGTTGGTTGCGATCTTTTCAGCGGGCATTCGCCGTCAGGGCTACGCGCGCATTTCATACGGTCTCGGCAATATCTGCGTTGGCCTTAGCTGGATTTACTCCAATCGAGCTAAGGATAAAGGAGGTGGCAAGGGTAGAGCAAGTGAAAATGGATGGTACTTTCGATCGACTTCCGGACGACGTCGTCTTGCAAAATCGTACGTCGCCAGCGGAGATGTTACATCCCCGCTATAGACAAACGATCAGTTTCGTAAAAGCAAACGACTCGCTGGAAGTCGATCGAATATGCTACCAGGTCGATGTTGCTATATTTACCGATGGCAACAAGCAGGAAGGTGGGGAGGTCGGCGCGGCAATCGTCATATACCGTGAAGCTCGGCAAGAGACCCACAAGTACCGGTTAAACGGTACTTGTAGCGTGTTTCAAGCCGAGTTATATGCGATTGACGCCGCCCTGACTTGGATCTCCCTCAGGAGGTTACACTCAGTGTGTATTTTCTCCGACAGCCTCTCTTCGCTTGTTACCATCGCTAATAGGAGTAGCACCGTACCTTTGGTCACCTCCATCCATCGTTCACTGCTCAAACTGAAGGACCAAACGATCATCAGGTTTGCATGGGTAAAGGCTCATTGCGGCATTGAAGGGAACGAGGTTGCAGACCAATGTGCCAAAGACGCGGCTGTTTCACACAGTCGCATGGCATACAACCAGTTCCCTCTTAGCTATGCAAGAAGGGTGATTCGTCTTGAGGCGGCATGTACTTGGGATACCGAGTACAGAAATGCCGTCCAAGGTTCGACCACCCGGCAGCATTTACCTACGCTACATGATGTTCGCTTGTTCCGAAGTGCCGTTGATACCTCCTTTGAAATGACGCAGGTATTGACGGGTCACTCGTTTGCGCGCGAGTATCTATACAGATTCAAGATCAGTCCTGTTGACGTGTGCCCCTGCGATTCAAAAAGTAGGCAGACTCTGCATCATTTATTGTCTTCCTGCCCGAAATACGTCCAACAACGCCATACCTACACTTCACATTGTTCCTTTTTAAATATTTCACCTTTTACAATTTCTGAAATCATATCAAATAAATTCATCACCCAAATTTTTATAACTTTCTGTAAATCAATTATCAACACTCTAAAACAATTTAACACCCCCCCTTAGTCTGTCTAAAATGGATTTATGCCCCACTGATGTTACATAAATAAAAAAAACTGTTAAACTAACCAAACCCAGTTCAAATTTAAATTTAAATTAAAATTCAAACAACTTCAAATTTATCTTAAATTTTAATTTTTGTCTTTTACCCGCTGCCGTTGTAATGCTCGTTTGTCTTTCTAGTTATAATTTAATATTTATCCAGTTATTAATTATCATATTTAATTCATCAACATTAATTTCACCAACATTCATCACCACCATTTTAGTTTAATCAATTATTGTTAAGTTTTTTTTTATTGTTAAGATTGTATCAAATTGCATGAATATACTCTCTCTCTCTCTTGAGAGAAAACAGGAAAAAAACCATTGGAATGTAAGATAGAGCTACCCATAAAAACTTGATTACACATTAGCCCCAAAATCAACTATCTGCAACCCTTAACATCTTAAAAATAAATGCAAGAATATAAATAATTAACCCAACTCAAAATGGAACTATACGACATCTAACGTCATAAAAATGGCGAAATCAACTATAATACAATATTTAAACTGCTACGGTTCAATGCTTTTGCAATGCTTTTTTCAAGATATAATTAAGTTAATTTAAATTATTATTGCTAGTACATGATGGCCCTAAAGGCCGCACTGGGAACAGATCAATTTATTTCTTAATAAAAATTATAATTTAAAAACAAAATCCGACTTCAAAACCACTAAAAGATGTTGTCACATTTATTGTAACTCCGATAAATATTTATTGATAAATAAAAGCGCGTCAGTAACGGTCCTTAGTTGAAACGTCCTAACTAACAAATTAGTTTTATGGAGAAAAATAATTTGATGTAAATGTTAGAACGCTGTCTTATTATAAAATAGTATTTAATCCAATCTATTGAATTCCCAATTTATTGGGAATTGAATATATTATTATATTCAGATACATATATTGAATATCCAATCTATTGAAAATGAAATGGTTATATCAAATTTCTGTTAATTTAATTTTTCTCCCGAAAACCAATTTCTTAGTTAAGACGTTTTAACTAAGGAGGGCAGTATAAGGAAAGATTCTTATTTTTATATTTTGTTGTAAAAACTTCATAACTGTTACTTATGGCAGATTGCTTCAACCTCGAAGCTTAAATTGCTTCAGTTCGTTATTTCATGTTTTAAATTTTAAATCAATAACTCGATCACAATACCCTAGGGATTTCAAATGAAAAAATTCACCCACTCTGGAATTGGTTAATAATAGAAATAAAAAGATGAAATTTTAAAGGTATCCTTTATTATAATTATTTGTAATCGATTTCGGGGCGATCAGATAAAATTTCGTCAAGATCCTAATATTGGATAGTACTGCGGTGGAATACTCTTTATTACAGCGTTGGACTAAGATGGATTATTTCATTATTATTTAATTTGATCTCGGGTCATTTTTCGTAAGTTGTCTTTCAATGTTTTCAAAATTCTATAAATTAATATGTTATTGTTTGCTATGCAATAATAAAGACCTTTCTTGAAATGTTAAAATTCCTTATTTGGATAATATTTCGTAATATTTTGGCCCACATCCATGATGTAAGTGCTTTATTGAAATTTTTACGTATTGTTCACTTGATTTAGATTTTTAGCGTAACAGTATCTTCAACTATTGCTTGTTATTGTCCTTCCATTTAAGATAAATGGTCCAGGGATAAATATAATAAAAATAACCTAAGTTGCATAACAATAAATTAACCTTAAAAATTATTAATCAGCTTAGATAGTTTGAGACAATATAAACAAATAAAATAAATCAAGCATAAACAATTGCAAAGGTTATAGAACTCAACGGAAAACAAAAATTATAACATTATGGAGTAGCTAAAGGTCAAAAACCGCAAGTAGTAATAAAAATATGCAGTAATCTCAGTTTATGCACAAGTCGTAACGTGACGCAACGTTTCCGCGATTCTGATTGTCCCAATACAAAACACAAACGTCTTTTACGACCGTATTTATAAACGAAGTATTATTTACTTTACTTGAAAATTTAGCCCCGTGTTACTTGAGTATTTGATTTTTATAATATTAGTTTTTTTACGAAGTTTCTGAATTTCCAAATTTTTTTGGCCCAAAAATGTGAACTTTAAGTACGTATGTACTTGTAGCGTCCTTGCGTCACGTTACGGCGAGTGCATAAACCTAGCTTTACTTTTGCTAGAAAATTTAATAGCTTCGGGTCAAGAACGAACAAAAACTTTGACCGCTAAACCTATAAAAAAATTGCAAAAGAAAGAATTACAATAAATTTTGTTCTAATCTGCGATTTCGTTTTCCTTGCGTTGTTCATCTTATATTCCATTAGTTTCTTTAATTCAACAGAGTACCTATCTAATCAATGCTGTACTCGAAAGTTCAGTCCAATATTTCAGCAGACACATCTTCCCATGTTTATAATTTCATAAAATAGTTCTATAAGTACGAGCAATACAAGTAGTACATTTCAAGAACAGAAATCAAACTTTGATCGTGCACTTGCTTGTTTGAACGAGATGCCATGTACATCTAAAAATATCTCGCACAATAATAGCAAATTAATTGGATATAATTTTTTATAATTAATTTGGTTTAAAAAATTAACCATAATTAATAAATTATAATAGTGTTATTTTTTATTAAGTTAATTGTAACTTGGTAAGTTATTAAGATAATTTTTTACTATACTGCTGAAAATAAATCACTTCTGTGGTTTTGTCAGATTCAATGTTTACGAAGAGAAATAAAATACCACAACATTTATTTTTAATTTTTTTGGTAATCGTGAGATTCCTTAATTAAGCTCTATTTTTTTTGTTCTAAATTTAAACTTAGAATAATTTCTTTAGTTCGGATTGTACTACTATGATAACAAAGTTAAGAAGAATCAACATTATTATTGGTTTAACATTAAAAAACTTTTATTTTCTCATAAATTTTTATCTAAAGCACTGTATCGATTTTGTTACCTATTTTCATTATTTTCTAACAAGTACAATTAACTTGAAGGTTCTGCAAAGTCCTTCCAGAACATTTTATGTTGTTTGCAAAAAAAGTTCTTCCCAACTTTCTATACTCAATCTTTTAGTTTGGATTAATTTCAATTTTGAAGTAAGAATTGATAAATGTACGTAGCATAGTAAATTGTGAACTTCTTACTTCATTAGGTTGTAGAACTTCTTTAACGATTTACAAGTGCTCTCTTGTTTGCAGTTACAACTTCACATAAGTTTTGTGTACATTAGCTAATGGTACGATATGTGTAACGTGATGTAACTTTTACAACTTTTAACTAAGTGCAGAAATATAGCTTTCCAGTCATCTGATGAAAATAGAAAACTCATTTTGTTCTGAAATTTTAAAAATTATCGCTAGGTAGGTGAAAGAGGATGCACATTTTTAGTGTTCGACATTTCATTCCAAAGTGAAGTTAAACATGTAGTATATTGGCATTCCACTTGTTTTCTAGTTTTTGAAACTCACGAGTGTGAGTGGGGTAATGATAATGAATTTTTTTGTGTGTCCACTTGAGCTAAAACTAATTTATTCGTGGCGATCTTGTCTAGACAAAAAATCAAAACGGTGAATAATATAGTAAATCCTCACTCACGTACCTACTTAGTAACAAAACTGTATTAACGCGTGAATAAACATGAAATATGAGAGACAAAACAAAATCATTATTAGGTCAGATAACGCTAATTGTATTTTTACAAAAGTGAAACAAAGATAAGCAGAGATAAACTTCTATTTGAGATAAAAAATTTGTTATAATAGTTTATAATAGTATATAAATAAATTTATCAAGTTTATTTAAATTATACTATGTAAGTATAAATATCCTTGTAATTTATAATTATTACAAAAAAAATACAAAGATAATTTAAAAAATTGTACAGTACCACCACGACCGATACGAACTTTATACCACATTGAACTTGCAATTGTCCTTATCGGTGTCATCATTTTGAACTTGAATTAAAAATAATATCTACCGTTGTGAATAGTTCTATCCAGCAATCCAATATTCTTTACTCAGACAGAAGCAAGTATTTTTCTACAACTTTAAAGTTCAATCTGAACTTTTATCTTCAAATAAAATTAATTTTTATTTTTTTTTCTAGAAGGAACAATATCATGGCTCCTCCGGGGAGTAGAAATTCTGTAGAAAAACGTATAATTGAAGAAGTCTCCCTGCGAGAACAACAAAATATCACGCTTATAGACGGAGGTTTCGCAACTCAACTGGGATGTCACGTACACGAACCCATCGATGGGGACGTGTTATGGAGCGCTAGGTATTTGGCTACCGATCCTCAAGCTGTAATTGAAACACATCTCGATTTCCTAAGGGGTAAGAAATGCACAAAACAATTTGTGAATTAACCTAATTGTGAAAAGCCACCCTTTGCAATATTTCATTTCACATTTTAAATTTAATTCATTTACAGTTTCGTAGCACAAATACCTCCAAAAACTTGTCCTGATTTGAACGACATTATTTTAGGAAGGTCCGTAATAATAAAAACTAGAAATTTTTATAGATTTGTTTAAAGCGTTCAACATTTTTCATACACAAACTTTTTATTAAACTTGAAAATTTTAAATGATTGATGATAAAACAATGTAATAAAAAGGACTTTTTAATATTCAAAGAAATATTAATCTCTTGTATGAAAATCAACTAGCTAAAGTTTATTGAATGATAATGATGAATTGTTAATTATCTACCCTCAGCTTTATATTATACATGCGTATAATATGATGCGTTATCTTCCATACGATCATAATAAAACGATTATAAATTTCATTTGGTTGATTTTTTTTGTACCTATGTAAAAATTGCATTTTTATTTTGAATTATTTTTCTATTATATGATGTAGAGAAATATTGTTCAACCAAGTGAAACTCTCAAGTTAACTACCATCCTAAAGAATAACTTTTAAGTATATCTATCGATATACAATATAAACACTTTTATTTATTTTCCCTTATTTATATGAACTACCTTATGAAATATTTTTTAAATAATTGTTATTGGATGATTTTGATTTGTTTTTTTGTTTTTATTTCTTTTTTTAATTTTATTATATCTCCAAACTCGGGTCAGTGCTCGTTCACCACCTTGGTAAACAAGATAACTAGAGAAGTCAATACATATCGATACATAAAAGACCTTTTTTTATATTGTAATCTTCCTTCCCAGATTAAATGCAAATAAAAATAATATGTCTATTCGACACGAAAAGCGGCATTGAGATAAATTAGAATAGGTCACTTCAGGATATAAAGCCCTGAAAGTTAAATTTTTAAGGAAAGGAACCACAAATCCTGACTTTTTTCTGACTTATTTTAATACAAACATTTTCTTATGATTATAAGAAAAAGTTGAATTATCGATTTATTTTAAATTATATTTAAAGTAAGTATTACTTACATAAACGTAAAGTAAATAACTAATGATTTTTCAAATATTGAAAACGGATGAGGGTATTTGTATTTGTTATGCAGCTAAGGACCAATTTATAGTTATCCGATTATTAACAGTAAACAAAACACTTTGAACATATAATTTAATCATTAACCACACTATTTACGGTACCTACATAACATATTAATCTACTTATAATTCCGAAAAGCTCATTGTTGACCGAATTGATTTGAGATTGTGCCATCAACATCAGTGAAATTACATTTTAATTTGTTTACTACTATTTATTGTCATCTGATATAACAATTTATTATTGCTAACAAAAGCGTTATATAAGAGCATGCCCGGATCTAGGAAATTTGGGCGGAAAATATGTTTTGCCCTAAATAATCGACACCTACGTCAAAATCAAAATAATAATTCCGTGAACAATATAAATAATAAACTAATACAAAAAGGATGAAGAAGTACTCCTCGGCTTCTACACTTCGCCCTATCCTGCTAAGTTCCCAGAGGTATAACACAAGTTTTTCAAAGCATAGTTTTAGTTTAATAAATCGTATTTCGTTTAAACATAACATAAAATCATTAATCATTAACACAATTAACTTTACAGTAGTACAATATGAAACCAATTAGTTAACCGTTATTCTACTTGACAGAAAGAAAATTTTGTTCTCTCTTTCCTACTTTTTACTTTTAATATAATTTGTTACCCCTCATTTTATTGTTACGACGCGACGCACAGTGTTCCAGAAATGGAATTTCGACCAAAGTTTGAATTATGTTTTCACAGGTGCTAAATAAAATTTTAAAATCAGTTTTTACATTAGACCGTTTGTAAATCTTTGAAGGAATAAGGGGTTAAAATTTGTTTTGGAAAAACAATTAAGTCCATAATTTTTTTCAATTTTCATAATAATTTTTTCAAAGTTTATAAGTTCTATCCTGTCACCAAGTGGTAAATAATTGGTTTTGTTAAATAGATTTTCATTGTGTGCATTCTTTACATTCATTATTAAAATTAAAATATATTAGCATTGATGTAGTTTTTGTTAAAACTTATAATTTTGTAATACACGCTAAAAAATTGTCACACCTTTTGGTAATTGAAATTCGTCTTTTTTGTTTTGATAATTTCTATCATGCCTCGATTACACAGAGCGACTTTAGACGCTAGACGCTGGCGTCTAAAGTCGCCAGCGACTAAATTCTCTTTGTTCAACACGCGGCGTGTAAGCGTCTAGGTCTATTACACAGAGCGAATTTAGACGCTGCGTCTAAATTCGCCAGCGTCTAGCGTCTAAAGTCGCTCTGTGTAATCGAGGCATTAAAATATTTTGTCGATAGTCAGCGTTCAAGAAATCTGTTTATTTTTGTAAAAGTTTGTTGTTGACGAACATTGAAAAAATATAACATTCGTTTAGTTTACTTTGAAAAACTTTCTTTAATTCAGAACTAAATCTTCATGTTGCATTCTTTTTAAAACTTAGAGACAAAATAATATTTTGTCTCTAAGTTTTAAAAACAATGAAATGTAATTTATTAACAATCATTACTAATTTTGTAACAATATTCTATATTGTTATAATTCTAACCTTTTAATAATATTAGTATAATAAAACCACAGATTTTGAATATTATTAATAAATTAGTCGGCACTATTGGTTGGAACTCGATTGGTATGCAACTCGATTAATATGGAATCCGATTAATGAGCAACTAATAATAAGCCAATTAGTATTAAAATCCGAACACTAGCGGGATTCTGAGATTCGGTTTCATAAGTTAATCTGTCTTAAAATAGTTTGAAAAATATTAGGTAATATTAAAATAATTAAATTTTAAACCAAAACTTTTAATAAAATTCAGACTGAATGAGATATTAAGAATTTAAAAAACGAGAAGTAATTATTAAAAAAGGGAGATTACTCTGTTTAACGAATGTCGAATGGTGGCTCTCTGTCATTGTTGGCAAACCGATTTGGTATTATGATAATATACGATTGAAAAATAAATAAAAATTAAGGCGTGGATTTACAAATTATTTACTCACTCTAGAACGTGAATTCCGTGGTTGTGCGGCCTAAAGGCCGCACTCAGGATGATTACGACCGTAAATGTATTACGGTTTTAAGTGTCCCTTAAACTCGATCACAAATTTATTGATAGTTTTTAAATTTTTTGTGAATGTTCTTAAAAACCTTCTTGATAATCTCTTGGGTTGAGAGTGCCAAGTTTAGACTATGATAAATCCACCAATCAGAAATTTTTGAGCAATCAAACAATCAAACTTTCATTTTATATACTATTATAAATATAGTTTTTGATTTAGTAATTAATTAATTTTTATGCATTTAGATTCTAATTAAGCGTTACAGACACATAAATTAAGACTATTATATTGATATGAAACTTTAAATGCACCTGGGGGGGGGGATGAAAATATCGTGCCCCCTATAATAAAATGCATTATTTCGAAACGAAATTGTTAACTCTTTCAACAACTTTGCTTGCTTATCACCACAGCTGTTATGTCTATCGATAGGCGCGCTCGCTTAATTATTATAAACCAATTCTTCAATTTAAATTTACTCACACTATTGTTTTTTCTGCCTTTTCTTCTTTGCAAATTACCTAATAATATTTAATTAAACACTAATTTTCCTTTATTTTAATTTTTTATTCTCAATCAATTTTACAACTAAGATTTTTCTTAGACTCGTGTGTTGCCCTACGCTTTAGTTTTACAAAACAATTTGCCCCCGCCATAGGCGCACCTAATTTTATACAAATTCAAATACCGAAAGTGGTGTGGTGGCAAAGAAATTGAACTGTGGGCCTGATTGTCTGAGTTTGAATCTCAGCTACTCCTGAATTATTTGTGCCGTGGTTTGGATTCCACGTAAAGCTGTAGGTCCTACTATGTACACGCATGTATCGTGTTTTGTTTTAACTATGGACTTTATCTTTAAATAAAATGGTTTATCCATTGATATACAAATAGTTACAAATAAAACCGCCCTTTTTAAGCAAACCGAAAAAAATAAGATAAAATTGAAGGAACTAATAACCGTAATCAGAACTATATAATATCATCGTATCGGTTAATATCGTTCATTTTTGCTTAGGTTCAAAATTCAGAGGTGAAAAAAATTAAGGAAAGTAATTTCGTAAAAGTGCGACCCTGTTCTTTTTAATTTTTTATGTAATTTTCTCACTTTTCTATAATTTTTATCTGTAAGCTTTTCATATTTTTTTTAAATTTTCATTTGCTTTATAATTATATCCATCTTTTTTTAACATTGAAAATGGGTAAATAAATTATCGAAATGTTGGACAATCTCACAGTCTTTCATTGACCCCACCTCTGAACAATTATAGGGCTGAGAATCAAATTGGAATATTATTTTCATGTCAATTTGAATATTCGAAAAATTTATAAATTCAAATAAACTGAATATTCGTATAATTTATTGGTAACAGTAAATAACGAAAAAGATTTATCGGTAATGGAAATCATCAGTAACCCAGCAAAAAAAACCTGCTTTAGATATTTTGCTCCCCAATGAGCAAATAGATGATTTAGGCTGCGGTTGGCACATTTTTCGCTTTGAAGCTCCATCAAACGCATTCTGATAGTTCGATTTGGAAACTTTTCACTCTTTCAAACGCTTTATCTGCGCTCATTTCAAAACTTCGTGTGTTTTAAGTTTCCGAAATGAACGGAATTTAGCGTTTGCAAGTGTGCAACAGCTCCAAAGAGAACTATCAGATGTGCTCGACGGAACTTTAAATCGAAAAGAGTTCCAAACCGAACGCAGCCATAATATCTTTATCCTTAATTATTGTAACCAATTCTGCGTAAGGGAGTAGCACGAATTTAAGCACCCGGATTAGATATTCGGAAAGCTCAAGGTTTATTTAGTAGAAATAAACAAAAAAATTTGCGGAATATTCATGTTTAACCCTTAAAAACAATCCTTGTCAACCAACAAATAATCACTTTAATTTTGCATTTTAAAATAAGAAACAATGTTTTATCATGTAAATTTACATGGTAAATCTTTGTAATTTTATAACTTTGCATAAATTTGCGATGTAAATTTACATGACAAAACATAGTTTTTTATTTTTAACAGTTGTAGCAAACCCCTATAAAGGCGCAATTACGTTTACACGCAATTATGAAAAACCTATAATATAATAACTTGAATGATTTATCTACATATATGTGAACCGTTGCACTGGTTCGGCTTGCACTTATCCTAATAATCCTCCTCAGTGCAGCTTTAAAGGCCGCACATCCTAGGAAATATAAATTTGTTTTAATCTTTTATTCTAATAAAACCGCAAATATTGACCAACAGTTTAAAACACAGAAATTCTACTACTTTACATAAAGGCACTACATAAACTAAAAATGGTTTCATTTTTCAGTTTCTTGAAACTTTTAACAAACCGTTAAAATTAACGGACGATTTCTATTAGCCTGCTAGTACTAACAGACGTTTTCTATTAATTGTTCTATCCTAACCACGATATGAATAATTTAGTTTTTTTATTGTCGTAAATTTGAATATAATAAACTTAATATCAAAAAGAAATAGCAGCACGTGGATTTTCAAAACATACTGTTTTAAGGAAATATTGCCAAATAATTCTTTAAATATATGGCTGGAGATATACATAAAAGTTAAATAAAATATGTCAAACTTAATTGGAAGTGTGAGAACACTTGCTCTTAAAATTAAAATATTTTAGCGTTCTGTTAAATTTTTGTTAAAATTTACAAATTCCCACACTATACTTGTAATTATTTTTGAAGTTAATTTATAAATTTTAAAATTATTTCCAATCTGACACCCCTGAAACCTGGTTTATAGCTTGGTAAAGCAAAAAATTATTTTCAAACAAGAATTAAAAATAAATTAATTTTTGAACAAAACATCAGGGGAACAAAATAATTGACATATTTCCAATTATTACTTTTGCTGATTTGTGAAGGTGGATGTAGAATTTGAAATAAAATAGAATATTTTTTCAGTAAAATCTCTCTATAATATAACCGAATTATAAGCAAACACGCACACACGTTAAATTTAGGGGATCAGTTAATCATGTATACGGCAGTCTACCTAATCTTTAAGAGCAATATGAAAAAAGTAATAGCCTTTTAAACTTTATTACATTTGTAACCAATATTGTTGCTCAATATTTGACTATCAGTATGAAAAGTTGATCCTAATGAGAATCAGTTTTAATAAGAAAATCCCGAAAAAATAAATAAAATTCTCAAAAACTAATTTTATTTTTCCAATTTTCTTCTATTTCAAATACATTTTATGATAACCTTTTAGTTAAGGTCAACATTTACATTAAATAAATCTAATGCGTCAAGGGGAAAAACAAAATGTATTCCATTAAATTTATTTTAGAAAGTTACAAATAAAAGTTAAAATGAAGAAAAAGTTAAAGAAAATCAAATTTCCAAAAGTGATCGAGGAATATGGGGTACTCACGGACCGCTGTATATCAAGTTGAACTTCATTTTTCCAACATCTGTCGATCTCATTTGGCAGTTTCATTGTAGGAAACGATTTTTGACGTGTACATTTTAAATCGAAAAGGGTTGCATATTCATCAATTAAAGTTTGACAAGTTATTTTGCACATTCATAATTATGAACACGTTCCACAGCAGAGAAACTATTACTGTCAGCGTGCAGTTATTACCAATAAACTGGTCTTGTTTAATGCAACAATTTCCATTGTTCGTTTAATTTAAAATTTGTTACGTTTTGCAGTAATGAATGTTTTAATCTTTACATGCAACTGGTGGATAATCTAAAAACTGTGCAGTTGTAAAATTACAGTTTCAAAAATTAATTAAATCTTTTTTTGTTCCGTCATTAACTACCGCATTTAGAAAATGCGACGTTTACGTCTGAAGGCGCGATCAGGTTTTCTCATAAAATCTTTACAACCCTCCATAACGTAACATTTAGAATATAAAGTCATAGCAAAAAATAGCAACATCAAATTTAATCAATATTTTAAAAAATTGTTTAAAAATTCTAAAAGAAACATATTGTGGCTATTTAAATCATAAGTAACGTTTTTTTTTGTCTGAACCCTCAAATCTTCACTTATTCAATAATATACGTACTTAAAGGCACGTCCAGACTGCCGCGCAAAACCTTCGCGAACGTAGCATTTTTTACCTTAAATTATTTTATCCAAACCCTTAAATTTTGACTTATCCTATTTACATTAAACGTTCACGAACGGTGCAGATATAATTGTTAATATGGCATGCAGTGGGCAAATGAATGTGTCCTAATACTTTCGGCACATTAACGGAAACCAATTTGGTCGGATTTTTGTTGCAACGAACTTAACTAATTATTTTTTGGCGCGACAGTCTAGACGGGCCTTTAGGTAAGTTTTTTCAAGTTCGTGATATAGCTTTTTCAGTACATGTTCGAATAAATATTTAATCAGTTTTGTGTCTTATTGAAGGTACACCTGTATACTTTATAAAATTTACACAGAAAGTACACGCCATGTAAACTACTTTGAAAACTAAAGTTTTATTAAAAAAAGGAGCGTAGGTTATATTTTTAAAATGTTTTGCTTAAAAATAAAAGTTTACTGGCTAATGTTTTCTGAGAGGAAATTTTTAAAAGAAAACAAAAACTTTATAATGAACTGAAAAGTCTTTGTTTAGATAATCCCGTTAGTCTTAAACAATAAAAATGTTTAACGAGATTTTTGAGTATGCTGATTTTTCTTTTAAATTTACAAAATAGTTCATCGTAAGAATGAAATGAAATCTTGTACTTTATAAATAGGAAAGTTAACAATAGTTATTATTCATTATAAGCCGATTTATGTATACATCTTTTAGCGAAAATTAATATTTTAAACAATATACTTTCTATTGTAATTATTATTTTAAAAAGATAAACGCTTATTTTAGATATAAAACGGCGCACAGTGGGGTATTTGGCCTTAAAAGGTGGCATTTAATCAAATACTATTCCAACGGATTTCTAAGTAGGATATTTATTTTCAGGGCTCTTAGTAGTATCTAAAAAATACTTTGCATAATTCTGGTGCATTTATTTATTAAGAAAATGAATTTATTTGAAAAACTTTGAAAAATTAACATCATCAGCAAAAAACACAGAAATAGTTTTTGGAAGATATGTGTAAATATCATGTAAATATACACTTATCTGAAAATACAGGTTGTGATATCACAATACAACAAATCGTCGGCTTACTGCCAAAACAAGATAACTCCATTTTTGGACAAAATGAGTTATATACATGATTGCATTCAAATAAGAGCAAACTACATTTTGACAAAACCTGATAACTGTAAGTCAAATATTAAAGGAGTATTAAGAAGTTCAATTTTAACTTTTGTTAACTTGGTTATGGTGAATCAAACTTTAAAATCAGTTTTACTCAAAACTATCATTTTGGAGTTATCTTGTTTTAGCAGTAAGCCGACGAAATATTTAATGGATACGAATTAAAAAATTCAGAAGAGAAGTAGTTAATAATTTTTATATTTATTTTTCAAGTATAGCGTTAAAAGTAAAAATAAAGCAAACATTTTAAATAATGTCTTGGTCATCTTCTTCGTCATCATCCATCGATCGCATCATCACGTCATCGTCATCGTCAGCGTCACTCTCGGAAATCTGTTTATGATTATCAATGACTTGGTCAGTAGGGGGTTTTAGTAAATGCAATACCTGCTGAGATAAGTATCGAAGATTTTTTTTTGGTAATTCTCTTTTGTTTGTTATAACAGGGTCAGAGGTTAAAAGAAATCTGTTCAGAACGTTTCTCGAGTTATGTTCACGATATCTCTTGAAATCCTTATTGCAAGCTTCCTGTGCTTCTTCGCTTAACTGACCTATAGGCAGTTAAGCCATAAGCATTCGAATAATCCGAATAATTTGATAAAAACTATATACAGGGTGACTTAGAAATTTTTGAGTTCTCCAAGTAAAACGCGAATTAAAAAGAACCTCGCAAAGACTCGCAGCCAAAAAATTTATTTTAAAGTCTCAAGTATCAGTATTATCCGTAAAAAAAAATAGTAACTTCATCTACCTTCATTCATATTCAAATCTTCTTTTGTTTCTGATAATCTTTTACAAAAATTAATACAATGCATTATATGATTGTAACCATATTTATTTAAAGATCAATTATTACAGGCTTTATCTAAGATATTTGAACTTCTTGTTCCATAAGTAAAAGTTACAATTTATAACGATTTCTATCAAAAATAATCTTTGAAAAGAATGTGTTAACCCCCCCCTCAGAAAATTATTAGCATCTTTTGACGATGTAGTGGAAAGTTGGAACAAGTAATGTTCCTATAAATTCACATAATGGTGCCCAAGATAGTGTAGTTTACGAAAATCTTAATAGGGAATATGCATGTAGCATTTGATTTTTGTATTTTATGCCACCTTTTGAGGCCAAATACTCCACTGTGCGGCGTGGTTGCTATACAGGGGCTTATAATTATTACGATATTATCTAAAATTGTATTTAATAAGCTAGGATGCTTATAAAGAATTGGTTTTCAATACAATATAGGAAAAACACGAATAAATTATTTATTATAAGGGCTTTTCAACAGAGACCTTGTTCTTTAATAAGGGCAATTTTGGATGTGGTGGCAGTTTCGTTAAGATCAGTTTCGTTGGTCGTTCAGATGAAAATATTACCGCTATAAGTGAAAGTGTTGAGGAAGATTCAAATTTATCCCTTCCACGACATTCTCAGCAATTGGACCTATCCACGTACATCACACGGCGAACTTTCCAAAAATATTTGGGTCTAAAACCATACAAAGTGCAGTTAGTGCAAAAGTTAAAGCCAGCCGACCATTCTGTTCGTCAACAATTTGCTAAATTCATCCTTGAACAAGGTGATGGTTTTTCTGAAAAAGTTATCTTTTCAGATGAAGCTCATTTTCATTTAAATGGTTACGCTAATAAACAAAATTGCCGCATTTGGGCTTCAGAAAATCTAAGAATGATTGCTGAGAAGCCTTAGCATTCCACTTGGTGAGATAGAGCCGCAAACGAAACTTTTGACAAAAGGGTCCATGTTTGTATACGTGGTCTCGGTGAACATTTGTCCAATATTATTTTTCATTCATAAATTGTGGACTTTCTACATTATATTTTATATCAATAAAGAAATACAGAACTTTCGTCCAAAATGCGTGTTTTATTTAAAATTTTAAAACAAAGTCCCTATTGAAAAGCCGTTTAATATTTTAAAAATGAATTTTATCATCCCATGTTTGCTATCCTAATAATTTTACATATCGTACATACATTGGTTTTATGATTTATAAACATTTCGTCCTGATCATAAATTACTTTCTATATGCACCAGAAAATACAGTTTCAGGGTGCTGAAGTTATAATAAAAACACATCACATTCAAGTTCTTAGTGCATTTCCCGTTAATGCCTTTTTTAGAACGTTAGCATTGTATAGTGTAGAGATGAATTAAATCCTTTACGTGAATGAAAAACATTTATTTTATTGCAAAACTTTACATTGACTTTTTGTTTTTCGAATTTGTAAATATAAATAATTAGATGTAATTATTTTAGATACTCCTTTTTAAACCCAACTACTTAGAAATACAATTTTATATTTGTAAATGTCGTAAAACCTATATTACACACAATTTTTCTCTCTTGTTTGCATTTATAAACAAGCAATTTCGGTTTTTTACTGCCTTTGTTTCAATTTAGTTGTCGACAATATCAGTATGACAAATTCATATACAAAATTGTAAAGCATTAAAAATTTAAAAATAAAATGAAAACATAAAACAAAAGGATATTTAAATTATAACACTCGATAACAAAAGATTGATAAGTATGTACATATATCAAAGAAAATAAGTAGATAACTTTTACAATGACATGCAAGTACCACGCCAGTGAGCAAAAGATATGAGATCATAACTAAATTTCCAATATTTTCAGTGAATCAGATACAAGATAAGGTACATAAAGGATCACGAAAGGTATAGGTGATAATAAAATTTACATTTGCGATTTATCTTTACTCCGCATGAACCTAATTCTTAATCTTGTCAGTATAGTTTACTTACCCCATATATAGGAACGATGTGATTATTTATATTTATATATGATTGTACGTAGTATTTACTATGACAGAACTGAAGATATAAAGGGCTTTTCAACAGGGACTTTGTTTAGAAATTTTAAATAAAGCACATATTGTGGATGAAAGTTCTGTATTTCTTTATTGATATGTAATGTAGAAAGTCTACAATTTATGAATGAAAAATAATATCGGACAAATGTCTATCAAGACCACGTATACAGACGTCGATACCTTTAATAGATAACAACGTTTCCATTCCAACCTAATTTTAAAAAAATTATGGTCCAATCACTCCACTAGATCAAAAAGCGCACCAACAGTAACACGAGCGAAATGGAAAGGAAAAAAAATGATTTTTCAGAAAAACCAGCACCTTGTTCAAGGATGAAATTATCGAATTGTCGACTAACAGAATGGTCGGTTGACTTTAATTCTTGCACTAATTAAACCTTATAAGGTTTTAAACTCGAATATTTACGCAAAATTCGTGCAATTGCTGAGAACGCCGTGGAATTGATAAATTTGTATTTTCCTCAACACTCTCACTTACAGCAGCAATTTTTTTAGCTGAACGGTCCGTATTATACACAAGGTTTTCTCGATATATAAAATCTATTTTACCTGCAAATGCAGAAAAATGTTATTGCGCAGTCATAAAATAAAACTTGATACTGATTTATTTATATAGTTATTGTATGGAGATCTACATTATAATGAAATAATAATAATTTATACATCATATAAAACTAAGAGTCCTGGCCCGCTCATCAAAAAATTTATTACGAAGAAATCAAATAGCTTTAATTGCTTAAGTCGTACTTAGGGCACCACTAACATCAAAATCCCGCATTGATAAAAGAAATTTATATTATATAGAAACGATTCAACAATTCAGCGAGGCAGAATGCCGAGCAACTAAATTGGACAAATCTTTTTCTATCAAATAATCAGGGATTACTTAACAATGATTTTAAATTATTTAAGTCTTAATTAAGGCTTAAGCGTAGCCGGCTATTGCATTTAATATTATCGGGTTTTATTTTGAAAATTATAATTGGCTCTGAAAATTTTGCAATTTAAACAAAAATGAAAATTTTGAAAGCTGGGTTATTCCTTCCTTGAAACCTAATTGCCACGGTTATGCTCAATCGCATTGTAGCTGACTCCTAAAAAAATGCAATAGAAAACGCACAATTAATATTTGACCCCAAAAATAATCAGACACAGTCACGTGCTTCAAAAATATAAAATTCAAACACCGCCAAGTATACAAATGAAATTACCAAATACAACATGAAGAGAAAAAAAACGCCCTTCTAAATATTTCAAAAGCCTGGAACAAATTATGATAATACAATAATTGAATCTTTAATTTTTACAAAAAAAGTTTTAATAAAATTATCCCGTTTTTGTGTACTGCCCCACAGTTTGAATTTAAGTGGGTTAATCTGTTCATACAATTCAATAAAATTTAGTGTTCTTACCGATTAACATTTATCTTCTTTCTCGCTTTTTTATTGACATGCGAAATCCTTATCGATACAATATTATAATCTTCTAAAAATTACAATGCGGTCCAAAATTTCAACTTAATCCAAATTTAACTACCAAAAACATGGACTTATTCCACATTTGTCGTAATAACTCAATCCAAAATCCAAATTTAATTGAAGCAAAAATCTCACAACCATAAGCGCCTGAGAATTCCACATCTGCGATCGCAATTGTCCTTATTGTGTCATTTTTGTCGACTTTTTCAATTTCAAATTTGATAAAAAAAATTCTCTAACATTCTCTTGCTGCTGATCTCAACGAGTGATCTTACAATTGGATCAAAATTTCCAAAATTAGGCATAATATTCCGCAAAAATCACGTCAAAACTCATCGTTCCGGTCACCAGGACCATGGTAAGACGATTCGCTTAACTTTTCTTCCTCGCACATTTTGTTTTAATTCCGAAGTCAAATATCTATTGAAATTTTATTCTTTAGTTAATTAATATTATTTTTGCACACGTAAATTTTTAATTTCACTCATAGTAAATTTTAAACGACTAAATTATTTCAAAAATAATTTTTTGGAGCAAAAAAAGAAATATACACGTACCTACACCTGTAAATTCAAAAAAAAAAGATCATCCTGCCTGTATGTAAAAATTTTGTAAATATTCTGTAAAATTGAAAATATTTAAGGGAGGAAAATAACAGTTTAATATATTATACAAATTTTGAATAGACTACATATTAGAGATCGAAATTTGGTGTGATCAGCCAGGTGAATCTTGGAACCATAGAATAGGGAATTCTGAAATTATATGGCTTACATCACGTTTATTTAGAGACCCCAAAATCTCATTCAGCAGACATATTTATCTCCAGTTTGTATCTTACATAACACGTACGTATCCGATTCCTTCAGCATTAGGTCTTTCTTAGATTTAACAAATCGTTTTGTTGTTCGGTAATAGGACCTTTCAGACCTCCATTGTGATGGAGGTGGTATTTCAGGTTCAAATAGTTTTTCATACGTCTCGAGACTTTAGAAAATGTTGTCTTCCCATAGTTTTTCCTGAACCGCAGACGTTTGAAGTTGTGTTTTCCAATAAATGATGAATTGTGAAATCATGCTGAAGATCTGAAGCATTCTACATATTTACTTACTCCATACCTTGAACGCTGTTAGTTGGACTGTTAGTTTAATGTAATAATAATAATAATAATGAGAGCTAATGGAGAGATAAAGGTATCTCAGATAATAGAAAACTCGGATTACACAGAATTTTTGTAAAAATAACAAATACGAAAATGCCTTGATATTATGTAAGTTACACTAACTGCATCATCATTTTTGTCAATTGCATACATAAGAAAAAATTACGTTTACATAATCGATAGAGCTCGCATAAACCGCATTTTATATTCGCGCGGTCATGGCCTGAGAGTGCGATCAACTGCTAACATAAAGTTTTCCAGTTCGACTCCGGGTTTCACTTTAAAACTTCATGACCGTTTCCGAGCTTCGGGGGCACCTCCTAGGGGGGGGGGGATTTTTCTTTATAACAATAACAGTTACCAATTTAGCAAGCTACCTTAAGATGTAGAAACCAATTATACTCACAGAACTAATTTGACAAAATTAGTAAAACACAGGTCCTAGACCTAACGTAAGATGTTCACGAATTTCAGCTCGGTTAATGCGGATTTTACTGTATTTGAAATTCTATTGAACTCATTTTGTAATATTAATTATAAATCATTTCAACTAATAGGTAGAAGCGATTATACATAAACTCTGGTTATTTTGATAAATATTAATGTTTAATTAGCAGCTATTAATCAAATTCGACAAAATACGGTTCGAGTATCATAATCGGTGAATGAATTAAATTCTCCTTAACATTATTATAATATGGGAAGAATATGATAATAATTAGATGACACTACAATATAATATATAAATTATTGCTAACTTTTGAAATTAATTAATATAAAATTGATACACCTGTAATATAAAATTTTCTTTCAGCAATTTTCCATTGCACAAATTTTTGTTTTATATCGGCTATTAACTTTAAATATCACAGTTTCCTCTATAAAATAAGATCATGGCATATTTGAAGTGGAATTTCCAAACTAATAGTTATAGTTAACAACCACATCGATATTATTGGGAAAATAAAATGTATTACGTCGCAAAGTCGTTATTAAATATTTAGAGTAACTCAAACTTGGTGGCCAACACTTACTGACTTGTCGCCGAAGACTTTCTATTTCAGAGCTTAATGCTGTATTTATCATTGATCTGAAAACTGACGGTAAATAAGTAGAACTAACTGAACAGATTTTACACCTTTTTATTCATCGAAAATATCAAACAGTAAATTGAAAATATTTCTCTTTCAATATTATATTAAATCTATTACTGAATTAAGCCATGCGTAAAAGATAAAAACTATTTTAAATAAAATATAATCTTGAGAAAAAATTAAAAATCACGGGATTTTGCTATTTTCGAGCACAAGAGCGAGAATTAAGCATCGTATCGGCTCAGCAGTATTTATTACATCAATCTAAAATCCCAATAACTTTTTAAAATATAGAATATTGAAAGTTTACTTACTAATTCCATAAAATCTATCATGCATCATCCGTAATCTTTACAAGTGTTGAGAATTTGATGGATGTTTACAAGTTTCCAGCATTCAATACTGCTGAATAAACCAACAGATAAACTACAAGATAAAGTTTTCTCTTAATAACCTACCCTGGATTTATTAGTTTGACCTTATATTACAGGAGCTTATTGATAATTTTTGAGGGACGTTATCGCCCTGTCAAAGTTAGTTTTTAAAAATATAATTTTTTTCAATTATTATTTTGAAACTTAAAATAAATTAACAACGTGATGTCATTTTTGAAGATTCGGTATAATAATCTAAATAAATCCAGATTCTATTTGTGTTCCATCAATTCACAATCGAGCCATTTCAGGAGACTATTAAGTCCACGCTTTATCGAATGCTAAGGTATGCAGTATGCACAGCATCCTGACCTTCTTATGGCATGGATTGGAATCCATCTTTCAAAATAATATAGTCGATGAACTATGTTAATAGACATAAATCGACAATCAATCGCATTGTTCCAGTGATTTGGTTACAATGTGCAAGCCTTCTTTTAGTTTTTTAAGTTTAACATCAAATAGCCATACTGAACTCTATCAGTAGCACACAAGATCGGAGAACTGTTGTTTCATTTCCCAATAATTAATTTCTTAAATGAAATTTTCGTTCTCAGCATGTTTTCATAATATTTAAAAGATCATGTACTTACATAAACTTCGATGTTTATATTTTTACTTTGTAGGTGAATGAATGATCGAAGGTTAGCGTCATTTACTCGCCAAACGTTTACCTACAAAATGACCGAAATACTTCCTTGGTCCGGAATGGACTGTGTAAAAATCGTCAATTCCCGTGGTTCAGAATTCCCGTTAAGCTATTATTGGTCCCCTGCGCCCGTCACACATTTTTAACACTCAACGGACACATGCAGGGAAAACAGGAAGCTGTACGAATGATATTAGTCCTTTAATTTTTTAATATTGCGAAGTAATTTATAATTCCAATTGTTTATGTCGATTTTTGTATGTATAGGGTGTTTTTTAGCTGCATGAGATCTTTCAATAGGGATATATTTTGAATGAAGGTTGTCAAAGTAACAGTTCTTTGACATTCGTGTTCAGAAAGGTTTGCCATTTAATTATGAATAAATTAACACTTGAACAACGCTACCAAATTGTGGAAATTTATTTTAAAAGTCAGAGTTCCGTTCGCGAAACTTATAGAGCTCTTCGCCCATTTTATGGTCGACATAATCGACCTTCTGAGTCGAGTACCACTTCTTTATTGCAAGATGAAAGACCACCAACAAGACAAAGAAAAGTGCGTACCGAAGAAACTATCGCTTCTGTGAGTAAAAGTGTGCAAAAGAACCCAAACATTTCAATTCGCCATCGTGCTCAACAACTTGGACTTGGTCCATCCACTACATGGAAAATTTTACATCAAGATCTTGGTTTACATCCTTACAAGATCCATTTGGTTCAAGAATTAAAGCCTAATGATCATCGATTTCGTCGTGCGTTCGCAGATTGGGCTCAGAACCAATTGGAAGTGGATGCATTTTTGTACCGCCAAATTTTGTTCAGTGTCGAGGCACATTTTTGGTTCAATGGGTATGTGTACAAGCAAAATTGCCGTATATAGACTGAGACCAATCCGGAACATTATATTGAGACTTCATTGCATCCATTAAAATTGACTGCTTGGTATTGAAAACACGCCAACGGCATCATCGGTCCATATTTCTTTCGAAATGAGGAAGGAGCTACCGTTACGGTGAATGGTGTGACATATTGACACATCCAAAAATCCAAGAGCTAAACATCGACAACTTATGGTTCCAACAGGATGGTGCTACGTGCCACACAGCCACCGAAACCATCGATTTATTGAAATGACAATTTGGTGACATTATTTCAAGAAATGGTCCTATCTATTGACCTCCAAGATCGTGTGATTTGACGCCTACACATTATTTTCTTTGGGGGTATGTTAAATCCATGGTTTATGCTAACAAACCAACAACTCTGGAAGCATTGCAGGTCAATATTCAGTAAGCCATTTATGAAACAATGCCAGAAATATTGGAAAAAGTGGTCAAAAATTGGACTGTTCGGATGCGCTTCGTAACGATTAGTCGTGGTGGTCACTTGCCGGAAATCATTTTCAAATCCTAAATGGCATTAAATTTATTTTCATAAAAAAATAATTAAAAAAACATTCCGTCAACTTTGTAATGTTTTATTTCAATTTGAAGTTCTCATGCAGCTAATAAAACACCCTATACGTTTATATGGGTATACCAATTTACAAAAAAAAAATTATATATCGATTGCATCATCGTATGTATACTAGGATTTATCTGAAAATAAACGATGTAACAAATTTCACTTTGCAGACCACAAAATTCTAGAATAATATTGATTATCTGAACGTTACTTGGTTTTCAACTTATTTGCACAATGAATTATTTGGCTTAATTCCGTATAGCATAACAACGCATTTGACAACCCAAGTATACCTTTCTAGCTTATCCTTGTGTAGGTAAATTGTAAATATGTATTATACTATACAGGTTTAATTTTGATATATTAAAAAAATGTACTCTACAATCCTTAAATCTTGTAAAGTGAAGTATACATTATTTTATAATCAGACATGTACATAATATACAGTAACATACATTTTTAACCTGATAGTCTGTAGTCACAAAACGTAGTATAAAAGATTTAAACAAAAAAAAACAAACGAAACGTAAAAAATGTACTTCCACTGTTATGTTCTAACAGGTTTCTTTTTATTGCAGCCGGTGCTGATGTTATAATAACCAATACTTACCAGGCAAGTATTAGCGGATTTGAAAAGCACTTAAAACTAACCGAATCAGAAAGCTACGACCTCATAAAATCAGCAGTACATTTAGCAAAAACAGCGAGCAAACGCTTCTTAGAAGAATTTCCTAATAACAGTAAGAACTATTTTACGATAATATAGCACTATTTGCATGACAAAACTTATTTTACTTAGCAAGACCCAAGCCAATAATAGCCGGATCAGTCGGTCCCTACGGTGCATCTTTACATGATGGTTCTGAATATACTGGATCTTATGCAAAAACTACTAGCGCCCAAACAATGAGAGAATGGCACAAACCTAGAATAGAAGCTTTAATTGAAGGCGGAGTTGATATTCTAGCATTAGAAACGATTCCTTGCCAAAGCGAGGCAGAAATGCTAGTTGAATTAATTAAAGAATATCCGAATATTAAAGCGTGGATCACGTTCACTTGTAGAGTAATAAATTTTAATCGAGTAATTTTTTTGAATTAATTTTTAAACTTTTTACAGCAAGACGGTAAATCAATTGCATATGGAGAAAGTTTTCAAGAAGTTGCCCGACGATGTTATGATTTAAATCCTCAACAAATTTTAGCTGTTGGTGTTAACTGTCTCGCACCTCGATTGGTAGAACCTTTAGTTTCGGGAATTAATAAAAAGAGGGAACATAAGCCTGTACCGTTGATTGTGTATCCTAACAGTGGAGAAACGTACAGTGTCGATTTAGGGTATTTATAATTAATTTTGTTTAAGGTAATCTATTACCGATTATTTTTTATAGGTGGATTAATAGAGAAAAATGTGAACCACTTGATTCGTATGTCAAACAATGGTTAGATCTTGGAGTAACTTGGATTGGAGGCTGCTGTCGTACCTACGCAGCAGATGTTAGCAGAATAAAGAACGAAATCATCAAATGGCAACATAATCATCATCAAAAGGAAGGTGGTGGTGAAAATGGTCACGCCGTTATCCAATAACAAATATTTTAATATAATAATTTTTTTATATTTTAATCAAATTGTTGCACTTGTGAGTTTTATATTTTTTGATCACAAATAATAAATTGTAAAGTTCAAATTTTAATTTAAGACTGAAAATTGATAATAGTGATATATGTAAAATGTTGTAACTTTTTGTTAGTGTTTCATTAAAATGAATTTTTAATTACCACGTTTTTGTTGCACATAATAATTAGAGGGAGAGTATATTGATATAGAATTTTTGATTTGATATGGTAGAAAAATATAAATTGACAATTATTTTATTTGCTGTGGAAAGGGTTTTGCTCATGTCATCAGACTTTTTATCTCTCATTTAGTTGACATCCAACTAATTACAGACTGAATTAAAACTGCACCATTCAATAGAAAATAAAGATTCAATTGAAATATAGAAAAGTTACCAAAAATTCAGACCGGCAGGATATGTGCTATAAAAAAATAAAAGAACATATCATTCGAAACGCTGCGAAAACTAGAAGAAATTATAATAAATTAAGATATTGTCATAAACAACTTTGTAGAGAATTAAAATTTCTATAGAAAAGTATTCTTTCAAACTAACGCCTTTCTTGAGATTGCAGAATGCTGGCACTAATGTATACAATTATATTGATAAGCGAGTGTTTTACAGACGTATCCTTTTCTCGAATCCCACTCTCCAAGCCTGTCTGTCGGTCCAATCATTGTCGTGAAGTCATCTAGCCTTCATTGTCTCCTCAGCCTCCTGTGCCCAAGTTTTAGCAGGTCTTCCACGTTTTCTTCTAAAGTGTGGCGTCCATTCCCATACTCTTTTTGGTCACCTGTCGTTGCTCATTCTTTGAACGTGTCCGAACCACTTTAGTTTCTTAGCCTCTACTGTATCCACAATTGAGCCCTCTACTTTCATGATTTGTCGTCATTTCTAACATGGTCGAGTTTGGACATGCCACAACTTCGTCTTAAAAAATCCATTTTCAAGGCTCTTAGCTTGCTCATGGTCCACACCTCTGACCCATAAGTTGTTATACTTTCAATAATAAATTGATTTATATATTATTATTTTGGTTATTATAATTCATCTTTGTCGAGTTGGATTGTTATTATGTGTGTCTTTGCACTTACTCGAAGAAATAAAAATACTTAAAAGCTTTTAAGTATTTTTATTTCTTCGAGTAAGTGCAAAGACACACATAATATTATTTTGGTCTTTCTAGTTATTTTGTCACTCCACAGGATTGAGTTCAATTGGTTGATTGTTCTTCGTCATGGTCCAATTTTATTTATTATATCGTGCCGGCTCTAGAAAACGTAACATCTAAATATTTGAATCTCGTTGGTTTTACAATGTCTGTTTCAATTCTTAGGTTTTGTTCTACTTCACCAACTACCATGTACTCCGTTTTTGTCATATTAATCACTAATCCCCATTTTTTTGAACTCATCTACCAATTTTCTTAGCATATAGTTCACATCATACTCGGCTGCGGCCATCAGAACCTGGTCATTAGCAAAACACAAAGTAAACTGTGTTTTGATGTTTAATTGTATGCCCATATTACTGTATAGGCACAGCCTGAATACAAGTACCGTACTGCCCTTATGTACGTTTCATTGACACCATTTTCACTCAAGCAGTTCCACCTTATTTAAATGGAACGGTGTCATAGGCTTTATGTAAGTTCATAAATACTAGTTGAGTGGACTTTCCCCGAGCTGTGGCCGTTTCAATAAGTTGTCTCAGTGTAAATATATTATTTATCAATGCAAGATCTACCTGCTCTAAATTCGCATTGTTCCTCTGGTTCCGTTAAGCACTCCTCCAATCTTATTTCCATAACTAGGCCATATAGGCGTGCTATAGAGGAAAGCAGTGTTTGTAAATAATTCTTCCACTTTTCCATACTTATAGGTGAAATATTACCATTGTCTTTGACATTTTTTGTTCTTATATTTTTTAGCATTTTCCATGTTTAATTTGCTTTATTGTTCCCTTGCAGTTGTTTATCTTCGTAGATCTTCCATGCCAACATTTATTTTCTGCCTCTGTTGTGACTACTTTAACTGCGCGTCTGAGTTTTTTGTACTTTTCCCTATCTTCAATACTATTAGTTGTTAACTATATCACATAAGCTCTCTTCTTTTGCATCACTAGATTTTCGATATCCTTGTTCCACCATGGAACATTTCTTTCTTTTATTTTGCTTATTGTCGCCTCCCCCAATGCTTCCTTTGCGGTTTCGTGAATGCACTTTTTAATTTGGCAATATGTTTTTTCGGCTGTACGAATTTAAAAATTTTCGAGGCCCAGGCCCAGCCTATAACAATATATTATTAATATTATTTATTTCGTTAGATGATATCTCCTAAATCTGTGGTTTGTCAAAGTGAACAAATCGAGGTCCTTAACAAATGGTGGTCCGATCCACATTCAGCGCCCCATTTAACTCTCACATCGTTAATCGTAAGTCGACTTCTTTGA
This sequence comes from Podabrus alpinus, assembly GCA_932274525.1. Classification (NCBI taxonomy): domain Eukaryota; kingdom Metazoa; phylum Arthropoda; class Insecta; order Coleoptera; family Cantharidae; genus Podabrus; species Podabrus alpinus. The sequence continues at coordinate 31,534,706 of OW026451.1, forward strand.
TGCACAATAACATAATCGATTATAGATTTGAGCTGACGAGTGGGTTGTCTCCATGTATATTTATGAATATTTTATCCTTCCAGAACCCATTTGTGATCTTCAAATTTTCTTGTTTCTGTTCTACTATTGAAGTCTCCCAATAGTATAATTTCCCTCCGATTGCTTACATCATCCAGCAGTTCTCCGAGCTGTTCAAAGAAGGTTTCTGCAGCATCTTGGTTAGAAGCATAAATGCCAAATATTGACAAATCGTGTCCCTTAATAGTCATCTCCACCTTCACGATTCTTTCGTTTATTTGATTCCAACTGGTTATGAATCTTCTCATATTCATTTTTATTATGATTTTCCTCTTTAAGAGCTCTTTCCTCTTTAAGAACTCCGCTAAATATATGAACGTAGTTTTGAATCTCCTCTGTTCCGTTTCCCTTTTTCTTGGTTTCAGTGAGGGAGGCAATGTCGATGTCGTATGTTTTCATTTCTTTAAGTACCTCTTCCATGTTTTTACATATTCCCTGAACATTCCATGTTCCGAAATTCATATTCCGTTTTCCACTTTGACCGTCCGTATTCCGAGGCTTGGTTGTGAGATTTTCAGCGATTTTATTTTTTACGGTGAGAGGGTGCTGACCTCACGCCCAACCCGAAGGAGGTCTCCTTCTCGCGTTAGCCGTGCAGATTCTCCCCATTCACTGGAGTTGGTTACCCGATCTATTAGTTCTCTGCAGATTACCAGGGTCCACCAGCTTGGAGATGCGAGTAGAAATTGAGAGAGAGCCTATAAGGTGCGCTTCACCATTCCATTAGGTCGTTAGATAATTTTATACTGGACAAAATATTATTTTTGATATTTTCGCTTAGGCCCTAAAAGATAACTTCAAGGTACTCCCAATCTGAAATCCCTAACATCATGCACAACTTAAAATCAAACCATTCGTCGTATTGAAGGAAGAATCAGATTACCGATTGCCTACAAATTTATTTATGTAATGCGTTAGTAATTACTCATTATGTGGACAAGTAGGCCTCTCTCGCAAGATAAATAATTATCAAACTATAGTGGGAAGTTACACACCATCGAGCTTGATAAACTATTTGTCTTTTATTGTTAATATTATTCATTTAATATTTCTTTGAAAATGCTGCCATAAAGCACAGCGTAATGACGAATTTTATATGTTTGGATAGATAACCTGGGGTTCATCCCTCAATCTAGGTTTGAAATATTTTTAGGAAATTAAATATTTTTAAAATATCATAATGTTAAGAGTGAAACCACCCGAAGAAAGCGTACTGCTGAAAGCTCATGAATTAATTTGAATTTTATTGTGTTTGTTTAGCTTGACAATTTTTAAACTTTAATTTTCACAAGTTAATAATAATTAATTTTATTATCTTATCCACATACATGCTAGTACCTTAATAACTCATTTAATTATTTATCAGCTCTCCAATTAACCAACTTTCTCTAGTTAACCTTTTACCTTTTGATAAGTAGATATCCTTATCAAGGGAAAATAAATCAGGGAACATAATTATAAAAAAGTTACAAAGCTATGCACACTCATTAGTTAGTCGTATTCTACTCTATAATATAGTTATTATCGTAGTGAGTATTTTTTAAATATTATTGTCGACTATAAAACCGTATATTTCAATAATTTTATTATTTGTCAAAAAATGTATGTCGCATTTTATTAATTTAAATCATTTACGACAGCTATTGCGCTGGTTTTGGTATACAAATTACAAAATACGATCTAATTTAATGCAGGAAAAATAATTCGTTCTTCGCCTGTAAAATCGAATACCTAACTGGTTTTAAGTTTTCAAACCATTGAAATTTGCTTTTAACCTATCAAATACCAATACTAATAATATCAAACTTAATATTTCAATAAACGATAAAATAATAATTCAATGAGGGCACAATATTAAATATCTTTGTGTATTAGCAAGTACTGATTTCTTATAGAAAAGAGTTTAGCTAATAGGTGATCATTACTGATGATGTTATAGCAGTTTTTTTAAATCTAAAATTAATAACAAAATCTTATCGTGTTCAAAACAGTTTACTAGACTAAAATTATAATCAGTTGACTTTGCAATCTAGAATGGAATGTCTACTTTTTTGTAAAGATACCGGGTTTGCAAGAAAAACAAAACCTTGAACTTCGAATTTTTTAACTTGAACATAACAATTTAACTTTTTAGGCTTCTATACAAAGTATAACAAGAAGCCTTATAATCTGGCCCCGTGTCCGTCTGTCTGTCAGCATAATTCAAAATCATACAGAGCGTTTCAAATCGTGTTGGAAATACTCTGTGTGTATAGAGGTCTAAGAACTGGGTAGCCTGTGCGCTACTTTTAGGCTTCTATACAAAGTAAAACAAGAAGCCTTATTTAGGCTTCTATACAAGGTATAGAAAGAAGCCTTATGGTCTGGCTTCGTGTCCGTCCGCATGTTTCAGAGCCAATCATAACGTTGATCAACTGATACGTTGTTATATTGTAAATACTTCGTCTATATAGTATTGCGTTAATCTGTTAATCCGTTGTTTCGATTCGCTAATGGAATTTATAAATACGCAAATGTTCGAAAGAAATTTACTAAGTTAAAGATATTTTCAAAGAGGTCTCCCTATAATATAAACTACTTGTTAGGCTTCTATACAAAGTATAGCAAGAACCCTTATGATCTGGATCCGCGTCTGTCCGTCCGCATAATTCAAATCTAATCAGAACCTTCGAAATTGTGATTGTAACCGCAAAAATTTAATTAGTGCAGATTATCTGATATTACATTATAAAATTATGGCGACCAAAAATAACAACTTTTTTTTCAATGCAGACCAAATATAAGTTATATTTTATTTACATAATTTTTCACCTATATAGGAAATTTAAATACGTTGATACCGAGGTTGATACGTTGATCCTTTGATTCGTTGATCCGTTAAGACGTTGATACCTTAAGACGTTGATACCCTAATAAGAAGTTATCTCGAAAAATTTAATTGGTGCAGATTATCGAATTATCTGATGTTCTTCTTCTTCAAGTGCCGTCCCCGCTACGGAGTTTGGCAATCATCATTGCTATTTCTATCTTTGAAACGGCTGTTCTGAACAATTGGGTAGATGTACACTTATACCATTCTCTCAGATTGTGCAGCCAAGATGTCCGCCTCCGGCCAGTACTTCTCTTTCCCTGGATTTTTCCCTGCATGATCACCTGCAGTAGTTGATATTTCTGTCCTCTCATCACGTGGCCCAGGTATTCAAGCTTCCGTCTCTTGATGGTAGTTAGAATTTCCCGCTCTTTCTTCATTCTTCGGAGGATCTCCACATTCGTCACCCTATCCGTCCACGACACCCCAAGCATTCGTCGATATACCCACATCTCGAAGGCTTCCATTTTATTCATCTGATGTCACATTATAAATATTATGTCGACCAAAAATAACTAGCAACAACAACTTTTCACACCAGAAAGGTAGCTGTATAGAAGCCTAGGAACTGCCGCTAAAGCGAGTTCCACCTTGTTTTAATCCATAACTCGAGAGCCTTCAATTTTAGACAATAAAGGGCCATAATCTAGTTTATAGATAATTTCACGCTCTATTTTAAGGTAGAAGTTAAAAAAAGTTGTTTTGCAGAGAACAATTTTAATTTAGGCAAAGATTTTTTTTACAAAAATGCCATTGGAAGAGCTAACTTTGAATCCGGTGCAGGGACACCCTGTATTTACAACAAAGTCAAACCAGTCAAATATAATAGAGGTTATGTTTATGAATAATATTAAGTGTCATCTATTTTTATATTAAAATTCTGCAATAATAAGTACTTTGTTATATTTCATACACTTTCGACTAAATAATTTGTAAATTGATGACATTTAGTGTTGATTGCTATTTTTTCTGAAATGCTATTATTATTTCATGTATAGGATGTTAATGAAAACATAATATTATGGCGTATAAAATTGGAAATTCTTCAGAATCGGTACTAAGAGACGGTCAAGATAACATCCTAGTTTTGGATGGAGGATTTTCAACTCAACTGGGACTTCATGTAACAGAACCCATCGATGGTGATGTACTATGGACCTCCAGATTTTTGGCTACTAATCCTGAAGCTGTAATTCAGACTCATCTAGATTTTTTGCGAGGTAAAGCAAAATTTTCAAATTTGAACATTTGCTGTTACAACTCAAATTTCAGCTGGTTCTGATATTATAACAACTAACACTTATCAAGCAAGTACTACTGGATTTAAAAAATATTTAGACCTAGCAGAATTAGACAGTTACAACCTCATAAAATCGGCAGTTCATTTTGCCCAAACAGCATGCGCTCGTTTTCAAGACGAACTCGGCCCTGAAAGTAAGAATTTCTCTGATACATCAATGCATTTATATAACTGTTTGTTTAATTTAGCAACTTTCAAACCAATAATAGCAGGATCTGTTGGCCCATATGGTGCATCTCTGCATGATGGTTCAGAGTACACAGGTTCTTATGCAAAAACTACAAGTGTCCAAACCATGAAATATTGGCACACACCTCGTATAATCGCTTTAATTGAAGGTGGAGTTAATCTACTAGCATTGGAAACTATTCCTTGTGAAAGTGAAGCAGAAATGTTGGTCGATTTAATCAAAGGTTATCCTCAGATAAAAGCATGGCTTACATTTAGTTGTGGGGTAAGCAACTTTGTTTGTTAAAATTTTGTAAACAAAATAAGACATTTTCAGTCAGATGGCAAATCTATTGCTGATGGAGGGAATTTTCAAGAAATTGCTAAAAAGTGTTATGATTCCAATCCTGAACAAATTATAGCTGTAGGAGTTAATTGTGTTGCACCTCATTTAGTTGAGCCTCTGATTTCGGGACTTAATGATGGAAGAGAAGACAATCCCATTCCTATTATTGCATACCCTAATAGTGGAGAAGCTTATGTAAATAATGTGTAAGCAATTTTAAGTTTCAAATATCGCGTTTCATTTGGGCACAGATGCTGACTACTGAGATTTGGTATACCAACAGTTATTCCATTTGGAAGGTTTTTTTACCAGCAAATTCTATGTGTTGAAATTTAGATGGAAAACCCCATGGGGGGGCGGTCTGCTTCTAAATCTTCTTCCCATTTTCACCTTCCAACCTTGCCAAGTAAGCCATCCATTTTTTTGTCTCGGCACTCTTCTAAGTACTAGACTATTGAGGTGAAAATACAAGTTCAACTATTATTCCTACTACAAACATTAAGCCGTAGATTCTTTATCCTCAAACTCAACTCTGAGGAAAACTATGTGTCAGAGAAGGAAACCTAGATAGAAATAAATACACTCTATTCATGAAATTACATCCTTCACATTTTTTGTTATCTCTTTTAACCATACATGTTTGTTTTAGAATCTGTCAATGTTATACCTGTTCCATCCTTTTCCCTTAGCAAGGAGGGTCCATGTTTAAATGAATATTAATTTTCAACCATCAAGTGCTGCTTTCCTAATCCCATTCTTCTTGGTTGGTTTTCTTGAGGCTTACTATTTGTAATGCTCTCAATCAGAATTCCAACTTCCCTTTCTGCTGAATTCTTTAGTGGCAGCCTGATTAATCGCAGAGATTCTTCATGCCCTGTTTTCTTGCTGTTAAGATCGCTGGGAACTATGGGTCTGTTTCTTTTAATGTCCATTTGACTAGAAATTTTTTATTCTAATGGATACATGGATACATTTTATACCTTCCGTTAGGTTCTTATAATATAACCGCACGAAAAGAGTTCAATGCTGTTCAAAGCCACCTAATTTGTGTGCACATACTACCTTGTCTGTTTGATCCTTCACAGCTTAATTATGTCTCTTCTACCTTTTATATGATAGTGACATTTCCCTCCACTTAGGGGCTACATGTTCCTTTTAGTTCCTTGTGAAACTGTATTATGTTTCTACCAAATTAAGGCACAATCATATGACAAAAATTTCCTCCTCTCCCTTGCTGAAAATATCATTTCATTAGTTTTCAGTGTACAAATAAAACAACGAAGATTGAAAGTTATCAGCATTTCAATGCTTAAACAAAGCGTGCAAATGTTCCATAAAAAACTTACACAACAAAGCAAACTATTCAAAAATTCATAATTTTAATCTGTATGTACACACAATGTCTCATCTTTTGAGGTAATTCAAATATTTAAAACCACATTAAGTTATAAATAATTATCGCATAGACTTACACGTTCATTATAATTCATTTTTAAATAGTTTACTTTGACTTTGTTTTAAATTTCCCGATAAGAGCAGCATTACCGCCTTACTTTTATTTTCTTTGCAGATGGCTTGAACGTGATCAATGTGAAACACTGGACACATATATTTCGAAGTGGCTGGATCTTGGTGTAAGATATATTGGAGGATGCTGTCGTACTTATGCCGAAGACATTACCAAAGTAAAAAATGAAGTTATTAAATGGC